>JAUEPU010000018.1:0-1225689 GCA_030435615.1 Armillaria luteobubalina | reverse complement strand
TGGAGAGAGTGGTGGAGACATTTTGTACGCGACGGTGCATACGAAGAGAATACATGAGAAGGCAAATATTTCGGGATTGTCAGTCACGGAGGACGCGGCTGAGGATATCCAGGTAGTGTTGGAGAATGCTCCTTTGAGATCGATGGGAGGCATGCCGAGGTGGTACTATGGTCATTGGTGGTGGTTCCATGGTCTCTTATACTTTGAGATGGGGAGAAGGTGTGGTATGCGAGGCGCCGGGGCTGTCATGGAGGTGTCTTCGCGAGGAGGGGGTGAGGAGGGGGGGAGGAGGATATGAGGAGGAGGAGGAGGAGGATGAGGAGGAGGAGGAAGGAGGAGTTATGAATGATGTATCAGTATTGCCCTGAACACGTGAAAGCGGACACAAGGCAACCTATTTCTATCAGAATGTCAGTGTCTTCACTGTGATATTATGTACGCGTGTGTCCTTCAATAAAGTTGCGGTCAAAGAGCGAGAGGAGGGTTAGTCGATGATGTCCTATGCGTATATCGGAAGCAGAGGAGGAAATGAAGATGATCGAACCTCGATCAAATCCAAATTTGTGATGTCGTCCTCGCAGCGCTTACGTTTTAACGCTAGTCAGGCGCCTTTGTTAGGAATCACCATGGAATGATGGCATCGTATTCCATGATTCTAATACCGAGTCAGGTCGTCAACGATCGACAGCATCATATTTGTTGAAAGGCCCTTCTCGGCATTCCGTTCCGTGGGCATTGAGACGCCCTGCTATCGTTAGGCGCCTTTAAAATAACACAACCACCTCCATTTTGGGGCGTCTACATGTGCGCCATCCTCCCGAATAATTGGACACGCATTACTATCCATTGACAAGTAAAATGAAAAACATGGTATGTACGAGATTAGTGTTTCTAAAAAGAGTAGGGATGAAGTGAACTGAGTGACCCGAAATGAAGATAGAGAGAAAGAAAGAAAAAGGCATGAAAATATTCGTAAAGTTGTCGTAACGGGTATAACTATTCACATAACAACACACCACCTTCCTTTGTGCTCAGCCTCCGAGGAATCATCCGAGCTCCCATCAGAGTCGTCCGTCGAAGCGGAAGCTGGTTCCTGTTCTGCGGTAGGGGTCTCCGCAACACCCACCGTGCTCGTATGGGTTGTATCAACCACCACAGGCGAGGGGAGCTTGGTGAACTCTCCCTGCGCCATGTCCAACGACGCGCGGCCCTCCGGGACCTTGTGCAGCGCTCCCCGCAGGAGCCGCGCAGAAGCACTCGATTCTAACCTCTTGCGCGTAAACGGAACCTCGAGCGTCTCTGGCACGACATCCGCGCTTTCGTTCACCGTGTCCAGCGATCCCACCGATCTGGTGGTTTGTCAGATACAGAGCGTAGGAAGGATTTATAAACAAAACTCACTTGCGGTCTTCTTCAGTGACAGGGAAGGCTCGTCCCGGGAGATCTTTCTTCATCTCTGCATCGGGTGATCCCACGTCTTGCGTCGTCATAGAATGTGAAGGAGTCCATGGGGATTTGGTAGAGTCTGCGAATGAGGACGTGTCGACGCTCAACTGCAATCGTCGATTAGATGATACATGTGAATGTAAGATAAGAAAACTGACCTCGCGAGAATCGATCGTATTCTCTTCGACGTCTTCGTCCTTGGCTGTAGGTTCGGCTTCTAGCTTGTCGTCAGATGCTTCCTCAGCCGGCTCAACGTGGACTTGTTCATCAAGAGAGGTTTTCTCCTCGCTCGCAACGGCTTCGACCTGTTCCTCTTTAACCACAGGCTCAAATGGTTCTTCTTTGGCCAACTCGACCTCGATCTTTTCCGCCTGCTCCTGCTGTGGCTCAGGCGAAGCGGCTTGTTCACTGGATACGGGCTCTCGTTCGGGCGCAATTGGCTCCTCGGGCTTGTCCTCGACCTGCTCATCCTTCACCGCCGACTTGATTTCCACTTGCACGTCCTCGGCCTTGGGCTCGACATACCGTTCTGCACTTGCCTCATCAACCGACTCGACCTCAGCCACGATCTCTGGCGCAAGTGAAACCGCGACAGGCACGACTGCTTGTTCTTCAACATCCGGTTCTGCAGTCGGCTCAAGGAACTTGGCCTCAGTCACGAGTTCTGGCGTAGGTGAAATTACGGGCTCGTTCTTGATCTCGGCAACAGGCGGAACGGCTGGTTGATCTTCGTCCTTCACCACCGACTCGATTCCCTCTTCAGCCTCAGGTTCGACAACGTGTCTACTTCGACGACTAGGGACTTGATCTCAGTCGCAGGTTCTGGTGCGGGTGAAATCACAGGCTCCTCCTCGACTACGGCGGGCTCGGGTGCGGTAAGCTGTTCTTGTATATCTGCAACCGGCTCGTCCACCTCCTTCCCCACAGCCTTGGTTTCCTGCTGCAGCTCTGGTACGGGCTCGACGTCAACCTGCTCCTTCAACGCGGGTGCAGGTTGGGCAGCGGGTGAAAGAGTCTGGTCATCCTCGAGTGATTTTTCCTCGACCGCAGAATGGAGTTCTGGAGCGGCTAAAGCAACTTCCTCGAGTGGCTTGGTCTCAGTCGCTGGTTCTGGCGCGGGTGGGATTATGACTTCCCCCTGGACCACGGCAGGCTCGGGCACAGGCTCCTTCACCTCCTTCTCAGGTACGGATTCAGCGACAGCCGGATCCTCCTTCGACACGGGCGTGGGTTGGGAAGTGGACGAGGTGGCCTGTTCATCCTCCAAAGATTCTTCTTTGGCCAGAGTATCAACTTCTGGAGCGGGTGGAGCAATCTCCTCGTCATGTCCTGAGGGTTTTTCATCCTGTAGGACGGCTTTTTCGTCGTGTCCATCCTTGTCAAGCCCATCCTCAGCCACGAGTTCAGGTGATACTGGCCTGTCCTCAGCCTCCTTGGCATGAACTACCACCTCAGTACGCTGATCAGTTTCAGGCACGAGTACAGCCACTTGTTCTGCATGCGTCGGCTCGTCCTTTGCCAGCACAGTGGAAGCTTCCTGGTCATCGTGTTCTTCTTCGGCGGCTCCATGTCCAGTCTCTACCTCTTCTGCTGGCTCGATCTCTCGCACAACTTCTATCTGTCCTTCCTCAGATATCGCAACAGATCTCGGCTCCGCTTCGGGTGCGGGCAAAGTTGCATCGTCCTGAGGTCCGAGCACTTCCTTCGTCACAGGTACTTCAATCAGCTCGTCGTTAGCCTTAGATTCGATGTCAGAGCCTTGTAACAGTGCTGAGTTATCAACAAAATAGTAGACCCGGACTTGGTCTCAACTGGCGCAGGTGAAGCGATGGTCTCGTCCTCGGCCACAGCTGACTCGGGTTCAGGTACAGGTAAAGCGACCTGTTCGTCTAGAACAATCTCAGCTGATTCCTCGACCTCTTTCTCCACAGTCTCGATCTCGTGATGCAGGTCTGGTGCGGGTGTGGCGACGTGCTCGACCTTTGCTTCGACAACACGCTCGACATACGGTTCAGGCTCGGGTGCAACGACAGATTCAACAATATCATTCGCGACTGGTTCATCCACTGCCACAGACTCGATTTCGCGTTCAAGTTTGGGCAAGGGCGCAGCGACTGGTTCCTGAGAGTGTTTGTCTTCTACCGCAGGCTCAGATGAGGCTAGGATGTTTTCGTTGTCCTGTCCTTCCTTCACCAGCTCGTCCTGCACCACAGGCACATCCTGAACCTGCTTATCCTCTACTACCGTATCAATCTGCTGCTCAGAGTCGTACACAATAGCAGCTTGTTGATGCTCTTCGCCAGCAGTCTCGCCCTCCGCCAATGACTCCTCCGCGGGTGGAACTATCTGTTCATCGTATTCCTCCTTAGCCACAGATACAGGCGCAGGCGAAACGATGTGATCGTTGTGTTCATTGTGTTCATCCTCAAAGGCCTCCTCTTTGACTGCAGATTCGGTTTCCCGTCCGGCTTCTGGTGCTGCGTTCTGCAGTATCGGTTCAGGTACAGACGAGAGAGCCTTCTCGACGTGCAATTCGGTTTTATCCTCGACTGACATGTCTTCCAACGCTGGTTTGCTATCATGCGTAGACACAGACGAAGGTAGATTGGCATCCTCTTCCCGAACGAGCTCGTCATTCACAACAGACTCAACTTCAGGCGAACGAATGTGTCCGGTTTCGGCCTGCTGCTCCTTCTCGATAGATGCTGGAATGCGTGAAGTAGCTTCCTCGTCACCTGGCTCATCCTTCAAAACAGACTTGATTTCGTCCACGAGTACTTGCGCGTGGGAAATGACGCGCTCGCCTCCCTTACTCTCTTTCTCCCCGACCGTCGTTAATGGTTCAGACACAACGGTCTCATCCTTCACCGATGACTCGACAACATACTCAAGCTCTGGCGCAGTGAGAACGACCTCCTCTTTATGTCCTTCCTCGGCCTGTTTGCCATTCACCGTAGCTTCCATGTCCCGTGCAGGCTCGGACGAAGATGTAGTGACTTCTTGGTGCTTTCCAACGCTAACAGTATCATCCTCTACGGTGGGTTCAAGGTCGTTTCCGGGTTCAGGCACGGTTGGAACTGCGCGTATGTCAATAATACTTTCAGCAGGCTCCTCCTTCACGACATGTTCAACCTCGGGTTCCTGGGTAGATGCAATGACTGCATGCACCTCGGGTCCGGGGGGTGGCACAGTGACCGCAACAGGCGCTTCCTTTACTGCTGGTATAGTCGAGGATGCATCAGCTTGGCCAAGAAGCTCCTCCTGTGTAGCATTGACTTCGTGTACGTGCTCAAGCACGGAAGAAGCTATTTCGCCCTCGATGGGTAACTTGGGTTCGTCGTTAATCCGTTCGTCCTCTGCCATAGGTACTGGTGTATGTGCAATAATGACGGGTTCTGCGGATTCTACTTGATGCTGAGGTTCTGGGATGAGGGAGGGAATATTATCATCCGGTTCATCCTTGGATGGCACTTCATTCTCTGCAGCTCGACATTGACATCGGATCCGGGGGCGGGCGAAGCACGGCCCTGTTGCGTGACGGAATACGAAGGAGTCCACGGCGATGAGGGACGGTCAATTTCAGCATTTGCCCTCAACAACGTCTGACGGAAGTGCAAATAAGCGACGAACTTGGTTTAAGGCCGAGGATACTCACCGTGTCAGATTCGTGTAAAATTTCAACATCATCAGCAGTTGACGGATGCACCTCTTCAGAGTCTTCCTTTATAGTTTCTTTCCCATCGGAGACATCAGACACCACCTGACACCGATAAGTCGACGATTCAAGGCAGCGTATACTACTTACCGCCGGTGCTTGGGGCAGTTCAATACTTGGTCCGACGCTTGTAGATAGGCCCTCGGGCGACGGCTCAGCTTGGACAATGGGCTCGGTAGGTGCGGGAGCATCAATGGCAGCTCCGGATGTCGGTAGATTAGTTTCGACTTCCGACGTTGGCGTTACAAGCCCTTGTTGAGTGACAGAGTATGATGGCGTCCATGGAGAGGCAGGGCGCTCGAGTTCAGTGGCAGGAGCTAATAGCTACAATATAACTTCAGCTATGTGGACGTTGACATGAGCTCCTTGCCTACCTCTTCCGACGAGCCGACCTGCTCACGCAGCGTCACCTCGGCTTCGGATACGGGCTCAGGCGTCGTAATCACTTCCTGGATGACTGAGTCACTTTCCAGTTGAGCGCTTGCTGTTTCCACAAAGACGTCTTTGGGGAGCTCATCAACAGTAGGCAACGTTTCTATAGCAACCTCGTCCTCAGCAGAGATGTATGTCTGAGGCGCAACAACCGCTCCGACATCAGCCGTCACGGACTGAACTTCAGGAACTGTAGTACTGGGGACAGATAGTTCTTCGAATTCCGGTGTTTGTTCGACCACAGCATCCCCGTGAGCCGAAGGCGTAGACGACAGAACGGGTTCTTGAACAGCAGGCAGCTGGGACCGGCAAGGTTCATCAGATCACATATTGTGGCGACTACGCTACTTACCTTCTCTGAAGGAAGAACGATCTCCTCAGCGTATGATTCCACATCAACTTTGACGTCAGCAGGTTTCTCGAATTCATCGTCCAGCTCAGGTGTCGAAGCAATGCTATCGGTTTCGTTGGACTGGAGCTCGATAGGTGGACTAGCGACCGGCTCGACGGGCGTCTCCACCGCATGAAGATCACGAACCTCTACCCTGACGGCTCCAATGGGTGTTGATTCGGAGGTGGCGGTATCCTCAGCGGACGACAACAGGTTGCGGATGATTGTAACGTCGGATTTATCGGCGACCTCGTGTATCGATACTTGGGATGCGGGGGATTCTTCAACTTGAGACGACGCCTCATAGACCGCACTCTCATGAACCAACGATGTAGCGAGTGTGCTCTCAGCTTCCGATGCCATGGAAACTATCCCTTCCGTAGCAGAGTAAGATGCTGCTTGCGATGAAGCTGGACGGTCTATACCAGTATCAGTAGTCAACTGTGAGGATGAATCTCAGTCGAGAGGGAATTGACGTGCTAATTTCTTTACGTACCTCCTTCTTCAAAGTATGTTCCTCTTCAATGGGCAACTTGCTATCATCAGTCGTCTTGATCTTCTCGATAACAGAATCAGGCGTGTATGTTGATATTGCCTCGCCAGCCGCTTCAAGATGCTCCTCAGTAGTTAGGGTCGATTGTGGATGAACTAAAGTTTCCTCCTCCTGGCTTTCATCCTTAGTAAGTTCAGTGGTGGACTCGGCTTCCCCAGGTGTGTCAGTTTGCGAACTAGCAGGCTCGTCGGCCACGGAGACATCCGCAACGACGGTGCTATTGACCTGTTCTGTTTCGTCCAGAGCTACTGTACCATGAAGTGGACTTCCTTGGACAGATACAGAGTAGGAAGGCGTCCAAGGCGATTTTGGGCGATCTTCTGAGATTTCCGATGAACTTGTGTCTGCACCTTGAACTACGTTCAGACACAGTAAGCAGGATTGAACCAGAAAACGCACTTCGTCAAGAGGAGTAGAGAATCGACAGGAGTGAGAGCCACTACGAGAACTTGAGAGAGAGATGACGATAAGTCTTCTATTGCTGGGATGTCTTCTTCAGCGGGTATTCCTGGTCCTTGAGAAGTGACACTGTAAGATGGCGTCCATGGCGACTTAGGATGTTCAATTTCAGCTCCAGCAGGAGTAAGCAGAGTGGCTGAATGGCTCTGTCAACAAAGATCAGGAAGGATTGGATGTCAAAAGAAACAGTAACGTACACCAGCATCAATATTGGACCTCTCTTTCGGTCAGAGGCAGATCTGTAACGAGATTCCACTGTTACCTACTTCATCAAGGGAAGCGGTCGACGGCAGAGTTAGTTCAGTTTCATGAGGATCGACTTTGTCGATGACCACAGGAGCCTCGATTACTGCAATGGGTGTCGAATCTTTGGTAGTGTCGACAACCAGTGATTCACCGGTTTACAGTGTTGTCCTCGATCACCGATTGATCGACCTGAGCCAGGGTCTCCCTCTCTTGTGGATTCTCCTCAACTAGCGACGCACAATACTCTCCGTTGAAGGACGTCTCTTGACCTGATGGCACATAATTGTCGAGTTGGGTGTTTGCATCCTCCTCGGCTCCTTCCCTCATGATACCAGGTGCCTCGTCAACTGCCGTCCCCGTCCCACTGCTAGGGGCTGCATGCACCCCATCCTCGTTGATTTTTCAACAACAATCGAAGGCTCGTCGGCGCCGATTCGTTCCTCATGAGAGACTACACCAACGGATCCATCTTGAGGGCTCCGCCACAACTGGATTCGCCTCAGCAGTCATTTCTACGGTACCCTCGATAGGCGCATCCTTCGTATGCACCTTCTCAGTGTGTGCACCGAGGGGTACCCTCAACAGCCTCCTCGTCGATGACGTCCACTTTCTCTACTAGGTCCACCGCAACTGGACCTTCGCCAAGGTTTTCCTACGGCGTCTTCAGTCAGTGGTGCTTTTTCAATGGACAGTTGCCTATAGCCGGTGCGTTCTCACCTTCTTGTTCTGCAGGGAGGTCTTCAACAGCCGTGGGGTGGCCTTGGCCTTGTCAACAAGGGGCACGGCGTCGCCGGCAGTAGGCATACCATAGAGTGAAACATATTCGACGGGAGACGTAAACCACAGCAACGACTGTTTCTGCAACATCTGTGGGTTCAGCCACAGGTGTGACCACCTCTTCGACAACTGGATCCGGGGATGCGGAAGTATGGGTTCAATAACGCGCTCGTCGGGCTTTACGATAACGTTTCGTCAAAGACAATTCTGCTACAGACACACCACCTACCACGACGCTGGAGGTTTTATCATCAATTGTATCATCCTCTGCGGTGGGGGATGGTCCGATGACAGAGGCTTCCTCCAGGATTTCCTCAATAGCAAGAGGATTCTTGGAAATGTTGAAGACCTGCACTCCTTGTTCCACAGCAGAAAGCTCCTCGGGCAGCTGTTATCTCCTCAACGATAAGCGAGTCGTCTACCGGGACCTGTTTCTCGACAGGTATCTCTGCTTCGATGCCTCCAACTCCTTTGTCGGTACCGATATGGCAACAGGCATGTGGTTTGCGCGAGTTTCATCCACTACGACGATGTTGTCTCCACAGGAATCTCTGTCTCGGGGATCCCAACAACGGTAGGCTCTCCCGTGGCCTCTTCTATTGAAGTATCACCAGCCGGTATGAAAGCAACCTCGCTTGCCGACGTTTCCACAGCTACCATCGATTTGTCACCCACTGGCGCTTCAACCGCAGATGGCTGTCGAACGAATGGAGCATAAGCAACTGGCGCTTCCTCCAATGGTTCTAAAACTTGGGCAGGTTCATCCGTAGCAATTGTCAGATCAACCTCAGCTGCGATAGCGAGTTCCACCACTGGCGTTGAGCTGTCGTTTTCGGCTTCACCAGACGATATTTTTGTGACAGAGGCATTGTCAACACTCGGCACCGCTAGTGGGTCTTCAGTTACCGATGTGAGCGTAGTAGAACCAAGGCTCTCGACGGTAATAGGTGCGACCTTCACATTAGGCGTGTTTGAAACAACTTTCTCCTCCACAGCAGGCACCTCCGCAGAAGTGACGCTCTCCCGCAATAAGGTCTCTCCCGAAACAACGGATGCCGTGAGGACTGTCGCTGTAGAAGGCTGCTCCACCGTCACTTGCTTTGCAGACTCAATGGATACATTCTTCGCTGAGGTGGGTTCTTCGACCGGTGGTACAATCACAGCCGATGTTGAGCTTCCTTCAATAACAGCGTCCGGAGGCCCAGCTTCCTTACTACCCGCAGCTTCCACAACCAAGGTCTCCTCGGCTAGAGGAGAAGGCGATTCATGCCTTTCAACTGAAGGTAGTGATCCTCCTTTGTTTAGCCCCTTGACCTCGCCAGCGGAATCAGCCTCCACAGCTGGGGTTTTCTCGAGTTCGTCCTCCTCAGCTTCCAACGGTGCAGCTTCCCCCTCTTCCGCTGTTGCAGCTTCGTTTCGCCGAGACAGCTAGGGCTTCTTCTTGAGGAGTTGTCTTCGTAGCAATCATCGTCGCAAGTTGCAAATCTTCCTCTCCTACAACTTGTTCATCAATCTTCGCAGACGACTCGGCCGTGGTCTCCTCCGCTGCTATGATCTTGTCCGTTACATCTGCACTGACAAGCTGTTGGACGGTTGTCTTTTCAGGTATTGGACCTTCCAGGAATGCCGCTGACGGTGCCTCGAAGTTCTCAGAAGCGACTGTTGCGGGAGCCGCTTCAACAGCAACTGTTCCTTCCGCCGGCGCCACTCTTTCTTCCTCTTCAATGAACGGGGCCTTCTCGATAACGATAGCATCTTCAATCACGGCATCCTTTTGCACAATAGATGTTGCCACAGCTGTAGGGAGCTCTTCGGGCGACTGCGCAGAGTCTAGGACTGGAACGTCCTTGAGCCCCGGTTCTTTATGAACCATTGGTGCCGTCACCTCGGGATGCTCCTCTTTAACAAGGGATTCTTCTCCGAGGATCGCTTCGTCCTTCGCAGCCTGCAACGGTTCAATCACGGTCGCGTCTTCGACCAGTGCTATGCCTCCAGCTGCCACCGGTGCGTCGTCGGGCATCGTGGCCTTATCAGCAGAGGAAATGTCTTCCAATACATCCGGCGCAACATCATCAATAGCCACTACGTCAGTTTTGACATCGGAAGGTCTTGAGGAAAAGTCTAGTTGTTCTGGAGCAACGAATTTCACTTGGTCTTCGAAAGTGGGGTTGGGAACCGAGACAGGAATGCTGTCCGCCTTTGTGGGTTGTGGAGTAACCGATGCTGGGAGGGACGATATCTCCTCATTGGGTGACTATTGAGCAAGATTAGACCATATGGTAACATTGATACGGACGACGTACATCAGTGACACTTGCAAGCTCGTTGTCGTTCTATACATAGGTAAGTCAAATGCACCGAGGTTGAGTATCGAGTTCTAGCAAACCTTGACCTGCGCATCCTCCGAATGTTCAACAGCTAGTACTGATGACGATACCATATCGCTCGTCTGCCCGGACACGTCAACAAAGAGCAAGAGAAATCAAAACGTCAAAGAACCGCACCAGTGCGACTGTAACGGGTATAGAAGATACCTTCTTATCCATACCTAGTTCCGTGGGTATCTAATGCGGCCAGGAAAAAAATGCTGAGACACAAGATAATAGATAAAGAATGGTACTGACCTCGGCGGCGAGAACCGTATCATCGATTGCAGGCGTGACTTTTGGAACCATACTATTGTCCGACACCGAGAGAGATGTCTACCAAAGATGTCAAGAAAAAGAGTGAGCGAACAACCGATACATAGACAAAAGGAAAGAGGGGGGCTGAAAAGCGAAGAAGATGTACATACCTGTTCTTCCTGTGCAGCCGCGTTCTCTTTGTCCTCCTCCGCTTTCACTATTGGCAACGTTGACGCGTCCTTGGGTTTGTCCGCCGCAACCTTGAAGTCGTCCTCGGCATCTCTCGGTGCAGCCCCACCAAAGTCCTCCGCTTTCTCCCTTACAGATGTGTTCGCGAGCGTTATCGGCTGTAATACGGGTTCGACGACAGCAGTCGTCATTCTCTACGTGTATTCCTTCAAGAAAGTTCCCAACTCTGGAGGAGGGCAGTAGCAAGTCGCGTGTAAATTGTGTACACGAACGATCTTGAAGAGAGAGGAGAGTAAGCACCGTTCCCTGCGACGTTCGAAAGAATGTGGCGGGAGATGGAAGAATAGCGCAAGAAACTAAAAAGAACTCTAGACCACGAGGCTAGATATCATACCGGGCCCGGCGAAGGGAGCCGAAGAGAAGATCACATGAGGTATCAGGCACTCAATCACGTGTCCGTGTCCTTCGCGAAAGACAAAGTTAAGCTTTTTGCTCGCAGAAGCAGACAGAAGCCCAAACTGAGAACTTTGGAGAATAGGTTCATAGCACAAGGAGTGATCCTAGGAAGGCGCTTATAAAACTCTGATGACATTGACTGGATGGGACTATAGAGCGAAAAAGAGGATATCAAACTTGAGTAAACGTATATAGAATAATAATAGATTCGTTCCCATATCAAAAGAGATGTAAAACGGTCATAAGGGCTTGGGAAGAGAAAATAAGTCCGCTATAACATTCAAAGAATGCCCATCCAAGTGTATCGCGAGCACGCAAGAGTTAAGAAAAATTAGAACAATAGGGCTGTAAGTAGACCGCACAATCCGACAAGGCCATACGTTACGTTGTTGCGAATGGCACCACTGAAGCACTTGTGGTTGTGGAACTGCTCGAAGCCGTGCTTGAGCCAGGAAGCAGCCGCAGAAGCAGCCGCTGTGGATCCGGTCTTGGTGGTGGCAGAGGTGGTAGCCGCGTTCCCAGCAGCCGTGGTGGTGGTACCGGACGATCTGATAAACTGCATGAGAAATTTACATCATCTGCGCGACGAGTCCTCACCCAGCTGTGGAAGTTGCACTACTGCCAGTGACAGACGCGCAGCTGTATCAAAATGGTCAGAGACAGCGGCGGACAGTGCATCTATACGGCGGAACCTAGAACTTGAACCATCCTGAACCGTCACCGCGTCAGTGTACGCTATCGAACCTGTGCTATCCTTGATAGGCGAAGGTGCTGCACAATATCATTTTTAGGATGCACAGGATTGTAAAAGGTTATTCAAAGACTCACAGTGAGGTACCAGCGTTATGTCACAGGTCCATGTGTAAGAAGTCGTTAGTCGCGCGAAGCTTTCGAGCTGCGGAGGAAAATTATTGTCACGGACTCTCCTCAAGGGGTGGACTTACGGTCGAGCCGTAGTTACGCCCCCTTATCTAGGGGTCAGCAAGCAGAAAGAAGGTAGGAATTAATTGTACACACCCGGGTAAATGGTGAGATAATATGGCGCGGTACCATCACTCCAGGACAATGCCGACGGTTCTGTCGTAGAAAAACAGGTCAGTGCAACTGTTACGGGAGGTAAGCCAATAGCTGAACACACCGCACTCGGTGACACCGGTGCTGAGGTGGACGGTCCAGCTGGAGGGTCAGAAGATGCAAGAAAACTCACGGTGTGTTGATCGTCAAAGCATACAGTCCGGGGAGGATAGAGAGAAGAGAAGCGGACGTGACGAAGAACTTCATGGTAATATAAGGTAGCAGGGATGAACGAAGGGCTTTTGACAATGAAGAAAGAGGGGACGCAAATTCAACCCAAGTTGGTTTTAAGAGAGAACAAAGAAGATAGAGGAAAGCCAATTTGAAGGCTGGAGTCTTTTATAATGACGGAGTATGAACTTATCCGGCGCAGCAGGTGAGCTTGCTCAAGGAAGGGCAACGGTCGATATTTGCATTCCGTCCAGTCGCGCAACGCAGCAGGGCACTACCCTTTCCCGACGCGCAGCATCAGACGCCTAGTCTCTTATCATTAAATAGGAACAATTCACATATCTTATAGGTTCTCTTCAAAGAATATATGTTACATGAGTATGAAGAATGAGAGATGACCTGAATGAGACACACCGTGGCCAGTATTCTAAGCGAACTCGCTGAGCCCGCCAAGACGATCGGTGGTCCGATCTTGTGAATCCATCAGCGGCCCGTGATTTATCCGCAGTGCCGGGGCCCGAAACTGCCAACTGGTCGTGATTGGGGGTCGGGGCCGAGCAAATTCGACTTGCTTGAGCACGACTTATGGCAATACCATGGGCACTTGAAGAATAAACGGCATGATAAATTACAATAATGCTTTTCGAGGCACTGAAACAACATCGAAAACTCACTCCTGAGAGAATCAGACCTTCTTTTGCTCATATAAATCACTATGAGAACTGCGCAATGATGTCTAAATCGACAGATGGATCTTTGAAAAAGAGTGAGTGTGATGATATGCATAGTCAATGAGCCTTCTATCACGTCACTTCAAGTTCTAGTCTGCTGACTGTTCATGTATTCTGGCGCCGTAGCATGAAACACCATGCTCGTCTCTGGCTGGTCAGCGGAAGAATCAGATTGGAAAATGCGCTGTCAGGGCTGAAAACGGATTATAGCAGGGACGAACAAGATAAGTGATGTGTAACGTTTTCGTCGAGACAGATCGAGACGGGCGCGCCTTGGGAGGGAGTAGATCGCTGGCGCGTGAGTCGCGAACACGCGCGGTTGTGATGGTCTAAATTAGTGGCCAGCAATACGCCTTGTAGGTTGTGGACACGCGGAAGTACCGTTGATGATGCGAACGTCGTTGAAAATATCAATCGGGAAAAAAAACAAAAAAACTTAGATATCAACATTTCGCAACTCCAGGTCACCTGGCTCTTTTACCCATCACTAGTATCCACACCTGATTTGACTGAGGTGTCTACGTGAGAGTATAGGAGTGGCATATAGAATAGTCGGTTGCTCTTGCCTGTGTTGGTTGTGTCGGATTCGTGGAGACCCATGTGGTCTGCGAACATCGTGGTGTCTTGGCTGTCTTGGCATGGTAAGCCCTTTGCTGATGTACGAAAGTTTTGTGCATTAGTACATTGGGAGCCGGCCCTTGACATATCACCATCAGACCGTCATGCCGCCCACATTTCTTCCAATTTTGCAGCGGTATCCAAGTACGATTGCAAGGCACATGAGGAAAGTAATTCCTCAAGATGGCTGTGGGATAAGATCAACACCCGTACGGTGTCCTCTTGACAGATCCAGATGTTTAGTGTGTACGATCCAAAGTAGAAAACGTCGGGCAGACGCGATCGGCGGGAGGTACACCGAACAACAGGTGCAAACAAATCACCTATCTCATCGATTCACCATGACCGAGCCTGTCTCTGCGCGTGTCGTGCTCCCTTCGCCACCCTCATCACCCGAACCAGAAAACGAAGAAAATGACGAAATCTACTCTGACTTTCTCGAATCTTGGCCGGAGACGACCTCGGAGCTTGATCTTGTGCATTGCCGTTTAGGCTCACTTGATCCTCTCCAACTTCCTCGTTTTGCACAGCACCTGAAACGGCTATGTGTGCGACAAAACCACATATCTATTCTCGAACCCCTTGCCTTGTCATCACTAACATTACTAGAAGAACTTGATGTTTACGACAACAAGCTTAAGAACTCCGGAATAACCACACTCCCGGCTTCGCTCATCACTCTTGATCTCAGCTTCAATTTATTGAAGCACATTCCGGATGTTCTTGAACACTTGCCAAATCTCGAGACAGTGTATTTTGTCCAGAACAGGATATCACGGATCGAACATTTGGGAATGTGTACTAAATTAAAGAGTCTCGAGTTGGGCGGAAACCGCATACGCGTAAGACTTTGGTTTTCCATCAACGAGATACTAATGCAGGAAATATAGGATATAACACCACTGTCCTCTTTGACCGCGCTTGAGGAACTTTGGCTTGGAAAGAACAAAATAACAACCATACCGCCTGGCGTGCTTACACCCTTGACGTCCCTTCGCATTCTTTCCCTTCAGTCTAACAGATTGACTCGAATAACGGGAATGGAAGGCCTAGTCAATTTGCAAGAGCTTTATCTGTCCCATAACGGGATCGAGAAACTCGAAGGCCTGCAAGATAACGTCGGTCATTTATTCCCTTTTTCATATGGACTGACTGACGGACACACAGGTAAACCTTACCACGCTTGATATCGGAAACAATGTTGTTCCAGCCATCGAAGGAATCGACCACCTGATTCAACTGGAAGAGCTTTGGGTATAAATGTATCTCCAATATAACCGTGCAAAAACTGACCTCTCTATCAGATGAACAACAACAATATCCCTGCGTCTGTCCTGTCCTCCCCTTTTCCTAATCTCCCCGCCCTTCGCACCATATATCTCGAGGGGAACCCTTGCCAGAAAGCAGACCCTGTCAACTATCGTCGTAAAGTCATGTTAGCGCTCCCGCAGGCGACTCAAATCGATGCAACGTGAGCTTATGTCATCCACTCGACGAAACATCTACTGACATAAACGATACGGCCTTTGCAGATACGTGAAAGCTGCTTGATGGCGTCCAGACAGTCCTCACCCCCTCATTTTGAGGATGTGTGTAAGAATTAGAAGCAAGATATCTGTATCAGTAGATCTGTCGTAATACCTCCGTTTGTCAATAAATGACTTCTAAAGATGAGATAGTCTGAACCTCGATACGGGCACCGAATAGGGCCCCTTTCCAGAGCCAGACGGTCGAGCGGTCACCTTTCCGTCGAGTCTATCAAGTCGGAGTTCTCGCCTTATGTTCCCGTGCGCAAGACTGAAAAGTTGAATAGTAATGCCAAGTTCAAAACACTGTTGCTTGTGATTCATCCTTGAACGCGACCAGTCATATTTTACTTGTGACGGAACTTCATGATATTCGGGACCGGTTTGTGATTAGTTCCACTGCTGAAATACTTGTAATACTCTGAGATAACAATTACAGAATACGCGTGTCTGAAGATCGAGATCTTGGATTTGATTGAAAGCACGGCATTTACCCAAGAAGAAGAGAAGCTCGATAAAGATGTACATGGAAGACGTACGCCTTATTTATATGAACGAGTTATTCCAATTACTTCCCCACCACTTTCTGATCTTCTCTGGCCCGTACTCCTCGTACTCAGCTTT
The DNA here is from genome assembly GCA_030435615.1 of Armillaria luteobubalina. Classification (NCBI taxonomy): domain Eukaryota; kingdom Fungi; phylum Basidiomycota; class Agaricomycetes; order Agaricales; family Physalacriaceae; genus Armillaria; species Armillaria luteobubalina. The sequence goes on along the minus strand of JAUEPU010000018.1, from coordinate 1,209,657 downwards.
GGTAAAGCAAGTTTTCTCGAATTCTGAGGTTACACTGAACAAGGACATGCCCTTCCACGCGTCCAGGGATGGATCTGCTGCTCTTACGATGTTGACAGGCATGTTCTGTGGTAGTAGAGGCCTCAGGGTGTTGTGGAGTCTTGGTATCATCCCAGAAAACTGTGATGGTGATCCGGTGAGATAAATGTTCTACAGGTGACGATTAATTGAGATCGCCTGAAGCTACGCAGCGAAAGCTTGCCTTGACAAGTCTCGCCTTTTCAGCATCACTGAAACGAGACAGGATATTCTGGATGACCTCCCCGACGCCTGCAGAATCAACACCTGCGATTCCGGGTGAAAACCAAGCTTCACAGACTCTCCACTTTTCTGTATTTAAATGAATTCGTGTGTTGCCTGTCCTCTTCAGGTAAGATTCGTATCATCGGTAAACTAAAAACATACCTTCAACATCACCCTCCTCGTAGACAGGCTTGAAAGCGGTCAGTAATGCAGATCGTTGGGCCGTTATCGACGCGTGCGTATGCTGAGCAGTGAAAGTAGGATCATGAGTTAGAAGCTTCTGTTCGATTAACTGCAACTGGGCTATGTCCTCCTCTTCATCAGATGAAGGTGCAGCGGTGTTCTGTTTGATGGCTAATTTGAGAAAAGCATATTAAAACAGAACCATTATCTCACTATTTTTCGATAGATGGCCCAGTCAGCGTCGTCAGCACCAAACGTGTCCTCTAGAATGTGGTCAGTCAGAGAAGATTTCATTCTGATATATCCTACCTCCCACGCCTTTTCTTTTCTTTTTAGATATTCTGTCATCTGCAGCGAGATTTGCTATGCTCTTCATCCTCGCCTGAGCGGCGGCACTCTTTCTATCACTTAATGCAGCTTTTCTTCTCGATCGATTTTTGATCCGGTCCATCAGAGCCTACATAAGTCAAGTCAGCGCACGATGAGCGAACAGTACGTCAAGACATACTTCCTGTTCTTGTCGCAGCTTTCTGGACCACCCGCCCAAGTCTGCCTCACGTTCTTCTTCTTCGCGTTTCTCTTCGCGTTCTTTTTCCTTCCCGCTCGCGTTCCTTTTCGCGCCTTGCTCGCGCACGCGCTTCGTATCCAGCTTTCACCAGTTTTTGCTTCTTCTTTTCCTTCAGTCCATCTTCGTCTAGCTGTGTGTAGACATAGGTAAAAAAAACAAGTCGGAAGACATGAAAGGAAACAATCACATCAGCATCCGGAACATCTACGAGCGGAAAAGAAGGTTCTTCCTGTACAATGGTCAGCTATACCAAGAAAAAGTCTCCTGCGCGACAAACCATAGGGTCATCGTCGGCAGCCTCCTTCTTTCTGGCTTTCTTTAGGTCAGACTCTAGTTTTTTAATCGTCTCATCCAGCTGGGTGTCATCATCAAAACCTTCAGAAGACAATTTGTTCTACAACGCGTGATTAGGACACAGACGGAGAAGGAACGCTGCTGGTCACTTACATTCCATTCTCTCTTTCCATCCTCACCCCTGGATTCTCTGAGCTCCAACAGGTGTTGAAGATCGTTCTCCTTCTGCAGCAACTATGGGGTATGCCGATATTAGTGATGATATTGATGCGTAAAATAGGCGCGCGTTACCTTCTCCATTCGGGTTTTTGCTGCTAATTCTTGAAGTTTCCTTCCTTGTTCTTTACGTTTTTCTGCAATCCTAGCCAATTCCTCTTCGGTCTTCTCTTCAGCCGCGTGGACAGCGAAGGGAAACTGTATGATGGTCTCTGAAGCACGCAATTTAAGAGGGTCCTTCAAAGACTTGAGAAGTGCGGCGTAATCCGTTGATACATCGCAGAAGTTTCGCAGCATCCACTTCAAACGAGGTCAGCAGGAACAGGGAAGAATATGTGAGGATATTACATTAGATTGCGTTGTTGTGACACGTGTAGGGAAGTTAGGATACTTGAGCTGGATGAGCTTCAGAAGGTACTCTGAAGATTGAAGCGACCCCCAAGGTATTCTGATCATAATTTGGTAAGAAACCCATAGCAACTTGTGCAAGACATACCGTTTTGCGTGGCTCAAAATACCCTTTCCATTTAGTATCGGCATCACGGCAGTCGAAGCTGTGTTGAACGATATGCATAGGCCATCTTCTTCGAACTGAAAAGGGTTGCCAGTCTCCGGTTTTCTGTTGTTTCCGTAGAATGACATCAGCCCGTCGATACAGTATGACAAGGCTGGGACAGAATATTGTTCAAACATTAACTCCGAAGTCACTATTAAGATATAAGCATCCACAATTCGTTTTAGGTAATCGGTAAGAACGATCGAATCACTTACGAGCTCTTGAGTGCAACGGGGTACTCAACCTTTCCGTCATCAGCACAGGGTGTTCCAACGCCGGCGTATCAAGTCCAAGATTGACAAATGCGTAATCTAAGGCATTCTCCTACGTCTCGAAGCCCATTTATCGGAATGTCCTTGCATGGAACCAAAATCAAACACACCAAGGCATCAAAGTTTAGCAGGACGTCGCCCTCCCAAGCGGTTCTCGTCTGAGCTTTGGCACCACTTTCTACGTCGATAGCTTCCCCAAAAAGAAGAAGAGGTTTGTTCGTTTTTCTTTCCTTGTACTTGGATATAGCATTAGGACCAAACCGAGGCACCGCGAAATCAGCAAAGCCCCAGCGGAAGGTGGTAGACCCGTTGTCGATGATGATAGGCATGTTTGTACCACGGTGCTCGTCGTACGAGTCTGGCGGTGGTGGCACAGACGGGAGCACTGGATGTGGGACATGGGCGACGTTGGGACCGGAATCAACTTGCATGAGGTCCGAGTCCATGGCGGTAGCTGAACAAGGCGTGAAATGATCGGCTTTGGCGTTCGGTTACTAATCCGGTATTTCAACCCCACGTTTTCATTTCTAAAGGGCGCAGTGCATACGTAGAACTACTACTGGTGCCTAAAATTGATAATTGCTCGCATAGCGAAGGATTACGCTTTGGAGGTCAATTACATCCCAGAATGGTTGATCACTTACAGTGGAGCTCGTGCCCTGTTCACGGTGTTCAAGTTTAGGATTTCCTATCCGCTAGTTGTTTCACGTCCAACCTCCAGATGTCGTCCAGTTTGAATGAACAGAATACGGTCTAAAGTCCTTACGCGGTTTTGTATGACTTTCGCGGAAAAAACAAGTATACTGCCGAGTTCGAATGGACCATAGATAGTAGCGAGAACAGTACTATTCACGGCTCAAATTGGTATGCGTTTGAAATATGCCTTAGCTGTGTATAGGATCTGAGCATGCCACCCTAATATTTTCTTTGCTAGTTCGCACCCAAGACTAAGAGTAAATGAAGACTGAAACGGTCGCGCGCAGAGACTAAGACGACCCCAAAGAACGGCAATTAAAAAGTTTAAACTGCAACAGGAGGCATAAAGGGCAAGAGTAAAAACCATGAACTACGGCACCACTGACTACAAGGATGACAAGGATGTGCGAGAGAAAGACAGGCATAATGGCGTGGAGAATTATAAACTCTGTCTAGCAAGGTTGGGATCCAAATCGAAGGACATAGTCCATGTTCACTTCGCAGCGAGCACACAAAATGTCAGTGAAAGGCAGGCGGGAGTCGATCTGCAGAGGTAGGGAGACCCCGATGTTGAGGGAACCAAAATATTCCTCCCATTGATTGTGTGTCGATCTCGAGTCCAGAGGTAGTGTCGAAAGTACCTTGTGCGAAAGGAAAGCACATGTATCTCCCACAGTGATAACAGCAGCTGAACGAGGTGCGAGACGTTCGGATTCAGCGCATGGTTACTGATTCGATATTTAACCCACACTCCAACCTTCATTCGACATTCATATATGTAAAGTCCGGGGTGCCAGTGCAGACGCAGAACCACTCAACTGAGTTCTGTAATTACTCATAGTCATAACAGAGGATTCCACTCTGGATGTCAATTACATCCCAGATCGTGATGTTTTCTACGTCCCACATACCATCGCCAGGGATAGTGCTGTTCAACTGTCACAAACTGTTAAAGCGTTCCAACGCGACAAGAAAATTGTTCCTTACGTTTAGCCAAGGAGCTGCACCGTTGGGGTACTCGACGTATTCAGCCCAAGTGCTCAGCTTCTGAACCGAACCTCCTTCGAAGGCGTAGAAGTTGCGCGGATCCTTATTCTGCCACTCCCAGTACAATTTGTCGATCATCTACGGAATGGTGTGAGCTTGCAATGACAAGATCCAGGCGTTCACAGATCCTTACAGCATGGTGCAAATAGAAGAGCGGATCTGTGCGCAATGTTATTAGAAAAAATGTATTCCTTCAGGATCAGCACTAACCGTTGTTAGACCATTTAGGTCCACCGGCACCGCATTCAGTGTAGTTTTCATTACAAAGGCTGGACGAGTCGCCACCGGGAAGCCTGTATTTCAAGATAAGGAATATGGGAAGTGATATCGACAGGTTTCGTACCAGTGAGGTGGTCCATGAGGTCCCTTCGGGGATCATATTCAATAAAATGACACCACGGAAGAATAAATTCGCCACACCTTCGGTCCCTCCAGGAAATACTGGAAAGCTTTGAAATCTCCAGTATAGTTGACATTGTCCACCACCATACTCTGCACATACTCGGGTGCGAACATCCAATCCACGTACTGATAGTAGTCCCTATATACAGTTCTCATCAAACAAATATAGAATGTCGAACAACCAAGTACGCACAACTGTTCATCAGGATTATCGGGCCAAAGGTTTCCGAGTACCAAGAACGGCTGCAAAGTTAGATTCCTCCGCACAATGTGTTCACTAGGATAAGCAAGCGCCAGGTTGGAAAATCCGCCGGTGCTCAAGCTGAAATCGTTGTTTTCGTCTCCGGTGATAGGACCTAGCCCACTAACAAGATCCTCATTCCACATTGAAGAGTTAGCAAATCGATATGCATCTGAGAAGATCGTTGCCTCAGTACAACAAGGGTGCAGAAATGTTGAGGGGACCTTTTACCTTGGGTCCAGTTCCAGTACGGCTGCGTGCCGGTGTAACCGCAATAATCCTGCAAGGCACGCTCGAATTTGAATCCGAGCAGTCGGTGCCAAGGCAAGAAGTAGCCAGTCCAATGTATCTGTGAACATTGATGAGCGCTATCTAATCTGATATCAGTCGTGCCATAAATTTACCTTGATATTGAGATCCATACTTCGACAAATTCAGCAATAATTATTCAACAGTAGCCAGACTTACTGCAGATAGACAAAGTCTGTGAAAGAGTATTAAACCAGGACGACAATTCGTAAATAAAGTATTCACCATCATAAAGCGAACTGTCATTGGTCAAGGCGGGGATTTGGGAAATATTCCTGTCTACGGTTCCCACCACATTGGGGTCGTGAGGGACATGCGAAAGACACTGGTCACAGGTTCACATCAGAAGTTTCGTGATACTTCAATCTTTACACTCACATTAACCGCAGCGATCCAATCAGCCTGCTCTTCGGAAGACAGCGCACGCCACTCCTTTCGTATAGAGGGATCGGTACACCTTGGAGACTGTAACATCTTCGTGCCGACCGTAGCGCCATCAGCATTAAGAGCAGAGACAGTGCTGAGCAGACATAAGGTCGAAGACAGCAGCGACCAGGCCAGCATCATCCACACAACTTGTTCGGTGACGGCCATAGCGGTCGGAGGAGTGGAGGGAAGAGATGGCTGTTCCTTTGAATCGTATGAGGCTTTTCTACTGTCAGCCCTGCATCAAGTCCCGGATGCGAATGGCACTATTCGTAAAAAGGAATGAAATTATTTCCGGCAGAGAGGCAAATTTGCCTTGGCGCATCAGGTTTCATATAGGACGCACAAGTTTAAGTATATCGTTAATTTTCAGAAATATTACTGCGTATTTATATGGATATCCGGTAGTTGCTGAAAGAAGAGTGCGGAAAATCTAGTGCATGGTTATGGAGTTCGCCTTTCTGAGAAGAAGTTTTAGCCTTATCCCGTTGGAGAAAAGTGACATACATGGAAACTATACGGACCCAGACCTGTAAGCGGAGAGAGACGGAAAAACAAGAACATAACTTAGCAACCCTTTTGATGCAACTTTGATCATTCAAAACGAAGAGTGAACATTCAAGTGTGGACATGTCAAAAGATAGCCACACGATTGTAAGTATGTACGTCCTCGTTGGTACGCTGGAAAGAGAAAGATAAATACGTAGTAGCAATACACCAGCGATAACAGGCTGCACGACAATGGGTACTTGATGATACAGAAAAACAACGATGAACAAGAGGAAGAAAAGATAATTTCAGTTTTCGAGAGAATGCCTCTGTGAGAGAAGGGTAAGCACAGGTAAAGGAGAATTCAAGGAGAAATAGCTACCTGAGACCGACCCGGGCCGCTAAGATCAAACGCCTTCAGTTTGATCCCGTCTTCACACCGTCCGCAGTGCAAGTGGTCATTGGGTGCGCAAATCCGTTACCATGAGGGCTGAAACGAGCGCCGCTTGAATGAGGCCCTTCGGTGAAAGGTGAAGAAACTGGGTATGCCCCCAACGGGACATGATACGGAGTGCTCGATGGGTCGGGGGAGACGACATAGGTGCGGTGACCATCATACACGTCGGGATCTGGAGACTGCTCCATCTGCTTCTCATACCAGCTCTCGGTTGATAGTGATGGCTTTGTGGCTGACGACGACTCGAGAACGGCGAAGGGTGAATGGAATGAGCGCGTCGCTGCTGACGACCGTTGCGCTAGAAAGCGCCCTTTCAATGCCAGAGAGCGAGCAGGACTGAAAAACATGTCGTCGAGAAGGGCAGAGTAAGGGCAAAAGGCAAGGTGGGCAGACAAGAGTAGACAGACATGATCATGGGAGCTGGTATATAAGGGCGGTGGATTATTTAATCGTGTCAATACAGTTTCTTGATCTGGGGTACACTCCGATCACGTCACGCCACTCACAGTTAGTAGAAGTGATCGCCAGACCTGGAATCTTGGGGAAGTATATCGTACCATGGTTATTTTGAGTGTGAGAGTGCGCCTATACGCGTCAATTGCTCCTTCCAGCTTGCTGCGAAACAATTCAAGACCACGGCCTAATACGACACTAGTTCATACCCCGGGTGTTGCCTGTCGTTGGGGCTCAAATTTAACCAACTTCGATCAGTCTCGACCTGGAGGAAGCCGTCTTTCGTGGGACTCGTGTCACTGCTTGTCTGCTTATCAAGGACCAGACCCAGTATTACCGTTCTAAAAGATAGCAATACAGTTGTGGACACTGGACAAGTAAAGGCCACCAAAAATCCGATTAGAAGGACGCTCTTTAGGTAAACAGCGATGAGTTTTGACTAAAAACAATTAAAGGAATTCAAACCTGCTGATTTCGCTTTGATTTTGCATCGATTTCACTTATTTCGCCTCTGATTCCACGGGTTTTCTTTGTGTGAACTCTTTCTGAAATCGGAATTTACGAGCCCGACTTCGTAATGATTATGTCTTGATTTTTAAGCTTCGGAGTTTCCAGTTAGTCCATGTATGAACAGTGTCGCCGGGCGTTGAAAGCTATACGGAATTTAAAACTCAGATCATACTGTCCGAACTCAACGAAAGTCATTGCGAAATTCGGTTTGACCTTGTATACTGTCTCTTCGATTTTATTTAATTGACATCAGCCATCGGAATCGATGCGAGAGTCACAGGCTTGAATTTCTTATTCTCAAAAATTTGGCGTACACCCGTAAAAGTCGTGGAAAAACTTCGGAGTTAGCCCAATCGGTTCCTTTACAAAAATCTGCACCTGATGCCGTCGAAGTCTTAGAATTTTTGAATTTGAATCTGCTCATTTCGCTCCGATTCCACTTTGATTTCGTGTCTAACTTCTGAGGTTTCCTTGTGTAGGTTTCGTCTGAAATCCGAGTCTGCTTTGACAACTCCCGTTCGAGCCGTTGATTCATATGTCTAAGGAGCTTTAAAAATGCCTGGGCGCTGCAAAAGCCGCTGGCTTGTAGAATGTTCATTCATTTGCCGAAGTCCACCGCGAAATCCGATTTGACTTACATCTTTCTATTCCATTTTATTTATTCAACATTTCCCCTAATGTCGTAGAAAAACCTCCTTGGATATTTCGGGGGTGTTTTCGGCCGCTACCATTCCGAATTCGAACTGGAATTTTGCTCAGAAGATGAAGTCTAGTCGGAAATTAATTGGTTGCCTTGCAGTACAGTATCCGATGGCCCAGACATCTATTCTACAGCTTCATATATCTCCGAAGCTAATTCTTCACATCTTCAGAATAATACTGTCGCGCAGTCGATACGTGGATCGTAGGCTGGTGCGCCGACTTCGGTTTTGGCCTGTGGGTGTCAACTGCGGAGATTGGAAGGGGATACCTGTAATGGAGTGATCAGATCCACATGAGTCCAAAACATATACACCACGCACCGCTCTTCGTCGCAGCCGTAAGCCTTGGGCGTCAGTTTGATGACGGTGTGCAGCGGTATCTTGATATATGGAAGATCCGCTTGCGGAAGGTGATGGAAGTAGGCGTATCTGCATCAAGTATTTATTAGCCAGACAACTCCTAAAGTGGCGCAGATCATCATGCTTACAAGCAACGAAGGATAGCCTGATTTGTGGGGTATCAGCCTTTCTGAAAGTACTAAACGGGGGTGTACAAAGCGTACCTGATGTCCAATGATGAAGATGTTTTCTTGACGTTCAAGCTCCATGATAACGGGCTCCAGTCGGACTACAACATCGCGATATGATTCCCCACCTCGATAGCGGTAGTTAAATTTGTCTTCGTCGCGATTGGCGAAGTCATCAGGATACTCTTCCTATGAAAAGTTAGGAAAGCATACGAGTCAGGTCTGTATACCCACCTCGATTTCTTCGTACGTCATTCCATCACATACCCCAGCATCCAACTCATCCAAGGACTTCCAGGTAAGTTTTGGATAGGGAAGATCTTCGGCGGTTTGAATGGTACGTCTGAGCGTAGACGTCCATACCTGATTTTCGCTTCAGAAATAGGTATCAATGATCCATGTACATAAACACTGACCGTCAATGGCTTATCTCCTACACTCTGTGTTATTAACGCAGGCAATGCCTTTGCGTATTCCATTCCTCTAGTAGAAAGAAGGGCATCCCCACCGATTTTCCCTTCAACGTTGAATTGACTTTCCCCGTGCTATATAAGATCAAGATCACAATCAGCCACAATCAATACCGGAGTTTCGGAAAAGACATACTCGCGAAAAATATATACTTCGGGGCTTCACATGAAGATTCATCAAGTAGAAAGCGATCCGACTAGAGAGATACCCATTGATTCGTGATAGTGTCACTTCCTTACCCACATTAACTATCCGCAAATACGACAAGGAGGGTTCTGTGATTGTCTCATAGACTTTCTCGTATTCAGCGATACGCCGAAGGAAGTCGCGCTTAGCTTCTTCCCGCGAGGTGTCCTTGTAGTCAGGATCTCCCGAACTGACTTTCAAAGCCACGTTAGCTGCAATGACAGCGGGATCATCGCACACAGACTCCAAAAATATAAGGATCATTCCCTTTTCCTTTGCAACACGAGCCTGGATCTTGGACCTGCGTAAGGAACGTGTTCAGCAACTTGAAACATTGCTCAAGGAAGACAAGAACCAACCTACGGCTCCGCGTACTGTTTGTGGCGTCTATTATAGGCTATGCCGTTACTAGTTTAGCACCGAATATGAATTGGACATACCATGAATGCCAACATTGCCCCCTTCTTTCAACCACTTGATAAGCATCTCAAGGCTGTCTTCCGCCAACCGGTCTCGCAATTGAGTTGCTTCGGCATTGTTGTGACTAAAGTAAGAAGATGTATGGTCTTCCTTAATTCCGCTTCTGAGACAAGATCGACAATGGGGTTCAATGAGAAGGAAATGAAAGCTCACTGTTGTGCCTTTTGTTTTGCTCGTGTTCGCCTAAGCTGTCCGACATTGAACACCTGGACAATGCTGTTAGAACCAGGCACCCGTCCCAGTATATATGAATCGTTTCATGCCTTCACATCGTATTCGAGCCACTGTGTCAGATAGAATCAGAAGCGCTCCGTCTGTCACGGAAGAGTGTAAGGTGTACCTTGAGGTATATCATGAGCTTGTTGCTGAGGTAGGACTTGCCCCGGGCGGGAAGCCCGACCTAGGAGCACGTCAGCTTGGGCCATCGATAGAGGAACAACCGCCTAGGTCTAACCATCGCGACGACGATCTTGCTCTCAGAATAATCAGGTTTGGCAACTACATAATGAAGCGTCTGTTAATCGGCCCTGTCTGGTTCGTGACTGAGGACGCACCTTTGCCTCCGATACCCTTTACCGATTGTGGAGGTGTCGGGGCCTGCGATCCTTTCCTGCTGTTAACCGCAGATTCATCGAATTGCTTCAGCCTGGGCGATAGGCCGGTGAGAAATATCATGAACGTGCGTAGTTGCACTCACATTGGTCCACCAGCGCCGAAAAGCGCCGGGGGAATATTGAGCGGGACGCCAAGGGTCGAGAAATGCGAGTGTGATTGCATGCTTTCAAGAACATTTGCTGCCCTCGCCAGGTCTGCGGAGACCTCGCGTGAAACAGAGATAGCATTATCAGGCATCGAAATTAAGAATAGAAGAGCTGGGAGATACGGAGATGATCGCCTTTACCTTTTGGGGTAACATTCGTGACATATGTGACGATGCAAGGACGCAAGGAGGCCGAAGGAAAGCAACGAGGTATGCAATTAATTCATGTTCCAGCGAGTTCAACAGTACGGATGATGGTAAATAATACAATGGTGAATGAGACTAAATGAAAAGAATAATGTGGAATACCCTGCATATAGAGTTACGGAGTTCATGAAGGAGAGCGAAACCATCACTGTACTCGTTTAACCACATACGAATGCAAACCCAGAACCGTGCTATATGAAAGCGATGACAGACTTGAAAGATCGTGAATGAGGATGAGGAAGATGACCGTGATGCACTTGGCGAAAGTTATTAGGTGGATGTTTTAAAGCAGTCGTAATCGTCATCTAAGTGCAATAACCTTACGCAATGATTATTAGATGTTGCACGCAGGTAGGAAAAGAAAGCGCACCAAATATATAGATAACCACATAGCATGTACACGGGCATGAAACGAAAAACTATCCCGCAGCAGATCGTCTCATGCTCGACAACAAAACACGGCGAAGAAGCCTTTCTTGCGCCCTATGTCCTCGTCTTGCTCCCCAACTCTAGCCATCTGATCGCGATCGTACACGGCCATTCCTCTAGCACCTGTAAGTCCATGCAGATCCCGCGTACCGGTACCGCCAGTTGTCGTTCCATCTCGAGAGTTAGTCCCGTTCTTTCCCTGACCTTGATTGTACAGGAATGACTCGGAACCGTTGGGATGGAGATTGGCCAGTCCATTTGGGTTCGGTGAATGTCGTCCGTACTCGCGCCCGGCTCCGGAACGGTATCCGTTTGGGCTGGGAGCGGTGGCATACGGATGAGGGGAGATGCCGACGCTTGCTAGAGCGCTGGCTTCCCGCTGTTGTTGGCTCGTCCGTCGACTTGTTGGGGCAAGAGGCTGAACACTACCGATGTCACGGGCGGAGTTGGTTCTCTCTTGAGCAGCGGGTCGCCGGCTACTGCTCTTGACGTGCGCTGGTGCCGGGCTGAGGACGAGAGGTGATGTAGAATTGGGGTCTGCATTTTGGCGCGATCGTCGGTGACCGTGGTCGCGGTCTCGCCGATGCTCGCGATGAGCATGAGGAGACGCTGCGTTAGCATGAGCTTGAGCAAGGTGGTGCGAGCTCGACTAGTTGAGGATAGATTAATATGGAAACCATGAGCAGACGATACAATATGACATACGTTGCTAGCCTCCCAACCTTTACCGTTATTGAGAAGCATCCAATCGAACACGCCATCCTCGGGCTCGCCCAAAGTCTTCAAGACTTTGGTGAAAAGTTCTCGCAAGAAATCATAGTCAGGAGTTTCCTCGAACCCAAGTTTCCTGACATAGTTCATGTAAATCGCGAACTCCTCTGCAAAACCGTTGAATTATTTGATACAGGTTATGGAAGTAAGGAAGCTTACCAGGAAATCCTTCGCAAAGTTCCGTAATGGCTGTTGTCTGCTTTTTCTCTCCGATTTTTTCATATTTTTGTTTGTTGGTGGCCGCCCTCAAACCTTGCCATGGAAGACCGCCCCGTAAAAAGTACATAAATACGTGGCCAAGCGATTCAAGGTCGTCGCGTCTTGACTGTTCGCGCCCGAGATGGGTATTGATTGACATGTATCGTGCGGTGCCAGATAGTGACTTGCGTTCCCTGTAAGGTATATGCACTTTCGTCTTTGGGTCTCTATAATGTTTTGCCATGCCGAAGTCTAAGAAAACCATCAGTTCCGGTGATAAGCACTAATGGCCCAATATAGAACGGCAAAAGACATAGCCGTCTCCATCGGCACACAGAAAGAATAAAGCTGAAGTCACATACCAATAACGTGAATAGTATTTGCAGTCTTGGTACCCGGTACACCGATCAAGAAGTTGTCTGGTTTGATGTCGCGATAGATTAAAGACTTCTCGTGGATGGCCTGCACGCGAGTAACCTAGATCGAAACGGCTGTGTTAGCATGTGACATGTGTGACGATGCGCCTTCGCTGATGGTACCCTCGGAAACAGTACGAAAGACTGAAGCCAGGACTCGTAATGTGAGGGCGTCCTGCATGAACACTCACCATTTGCTTGGCTGCCATACAAACAGTCTTGATCGAGAATTTGCGACCGCACATGTCAAAAAGATCCTCCAAGTTCGGGCCAAGGAGGTCAATGACCAAGACATTGTGAAGACCTTCTTGACCAAAATGATGAACCTGTGGTACACCAGCTGCGTTTTTTTCAAATGAATAAACGTAAACCGTTGAGAGAGTAATGTACGTACGGGTTCCATTCAGGGTCCTGTATGACCTGAATTCGTCTCGAAGTTGTGGGGCGTCGGACTTACGAGGTTCCTGACGAAGAGTATGTTGGAGACAGCAAACATGGGGTGGTAAGTTGACCTACAAATTTGATGGCGACGGGGGTGTTAGAGAGCATTTTGGTGCCTGCATCACGGATGATTAGTTTGAGAGGTACAATGACAGCCACAACAGCGATGATGGAGGGAACAGCACAGCACCGAGTAGCCAGCAAACAAAGCAGAAAGGTCGCGCAGGGTGTCGTGTTTGGCCGTACAGCTCCGAGCGGTCCTAGAAGGCGACCCATAGAAGCGCCAAGAGGATACGTAGCCAATGGTTTGTAACGGGGATTTCGATAGCAAGCGGCGGCGACGAAAGTCAAGTATGATGAGCAAGTAGTGCATACCTTCGAACACGACACCAAATGATCCCTCCCCAATTTTCTTTCCAACACGATAGTGACTTCCAACAATTCCATTCGACGTGGAAGACTGCGAAGGATGGGGGGACGAAGATGCGATAACATGGGGCGTGGCCATGTTGAACTATGATGCAGAAATAGTGAGTGAGAAGAGAAAGGGAAGGGTATGGCTGGGAGCAAGCCCAGTGGTAAGTAAAAGGAGAGAACTGAGGACCTGGATTTTCTATATAGAGCGTTCCGTTTCACCACGTGGCACAACCGGCCGTCCCCTATTGTCCCTTGTGTCGCACCGACGCCCCCAACAATTGAGTCCTTGCTTTTGCCCTTCTGCGTTTTAGTTCAATCGGCACGTAATGACCTTGCCATTTGTGAATATGTGTCTTCCATGGCTCGCCGCCGGCAAACTGTCCTGAGACTTGTTCTGCTGTTCTTTACCGGCGCTTTTCTTCTGCTTAAAGTAGCGCCGTGACTGATTGTATCAAGGCTTGTCTACTGGCGTCCGTTATGCTCAACAGCTTATGCGTTGCTCACATGAAAATCTGCTAGATCTGGATAGCCTTCTCAGCTTGCTCTACAACTGTAACCTTTTTACCTACAGGGTTGTACCGGGGTCTTCTTATCTCTTACAAGGACCATCCTGGTCGGCACTCCGTGGTGTAAGGTGCTTTTAGCGAAACAGCGCCCACCTCCAGACTGTTTTCTCAGGCTTACCTTTGCGGCATATTCCTGGTGGTCGAGTTCGGAATCTGCAACCTTCGCAAGAAGTTTAACTTACTTTCATTAAACTCGGGCTCGGAGCACCGTATGATCTTCAACATGCCTCGAATGCACTCCATATCATTACTACCGGTGTTCCTCTGACCGGTCTCGTTCCGTGTCGATCTCTTGAGGCCATCCCAAATTCGTACACCGAAGGTAAGTTCCAGTCTGTAAACAAGGTGTATGCGTATTGAATCGGCGCATAATCTGTCAGTCACCAATGAAAGGCCTTGCCTGTGCAGAAAAACATCTCCCAGTCAACAGTGTTTTCAGAAACGTGTACTGCTACTACATGAACTCTTATGAACCGCGAGAGGCTTCCCTCTTCTTCTCAAACTGGGGCACGTATTCCGCGACACGTACATGCATTGCATATCCTTCATCTTACTTATGACGGGTCATGCTAGGTAAGCACGATTTCAATGCGCTCCATCAGCCATCAATTCTGGCTTTCAATAGACAGACACCTCCATTTTTTTTATTCAGTCGTTAAGCGATTCTGCCGAAGAGGCACGGTCCCAAGTCGCTTTTGATTTCCTTGAGAGGCAAGTTCTGCGTCGATCGATTACGATAGATCTATGTGTCCCTATTTCCAGTTTCAATTGAAGGGCCTGTTACCTACAGATTTATTCAAATACGAATGTGAGTAGGAGCCACGTTGTTGGCCTTCTGCTTCCTCGTTTTCGACTTGAGTGAACAGAATCAAAGCGTGATACTCAAGCCGTAACACTTACACTCCCTTGCGGGACAATGATATATTATTTGACTAACAATGCTAGGGCTACAGCACAGACGACCTTTATGGCTACAGATACACTTCTTTGAATTACTGCCTGGCGGGGACATTCGCCTGTAAATGTCCGTATAGGTGTAATTCATAACTGCCTGACAGCAGCGGCGACTAAGGGGGAAAGCACAGCTCGGAAACATGGTGATAGAAAAGTAGGCGTGGAGAGAAATCATGAAGCGAAGTTGTATAACGTCGTCGTCCGACCAAGTCCTCGGCGAACTGGTCTAGCCACGAGGGCCGACGTTGGGGGATTAGACACTGTCGGGCCACTATGGTCAATGTCCGATGATGTTGTGGTCCTGCCTATATTGCGATGAGAGGCGACAAGTGGCGCGGAAGGGATCACCGCCGCCGTGTCAGGGGTGGACGGGAGCGAAGTTACAGTTGGCTGCGCATGTCCCGAGACTGGCGTTGTCGGTGACGGCTGAGCAATGGGTGGGTCATGAGCAACCTTCTGCTTCTTGCCAGGACTGAGCTCCATCTCGGGATCATCCAGGGCCCTCTTCTTCATCGTCTCTACATTGGCATTTTCCCGCTCCCAGTACCGCCTCATGACTTCCTCAATTTGCTGCTTCTCCTTTTCCTCACTCTCCAACCTTTCACGCTCCTGTACAACACATCGGTCGTAATGGCGTAGAGATGACATTGTCGCCAGTGCTACCTGAGATTTGGCCACCCATGCCCGTCGCTCCTCTATGGACCAGGACTTCACTTCATGCTCTTCTGCCAGAGGTAACACTTGCCAAGGATAGGACACATTTAGGCTAGCACGGTATCCCGCCAACGCCGACATATCCTGAGGCTGACATCTCGCCGTTGCCTCTTCCAAGGAAATATACCTAGCTTCGAGTAGACGGTGGAGAGTCTTCCCTTTGATATGAGGCCGCGTCGGTCTTGTATCGTTCAAACGAAGCTCGTATTCTGATATACCGACGAGAGCATCAAAGGTTTCTGCTACAGGCTCAGCAGTAGCCACATAGGCATAATCGCGTACTTTGATGCCGTTCCTCTCAAGCATTACGGCGATGTCTTCGGGGTCATGTTCGATAATTTCTGTCGGAACCGGGGATGGAGTTCTTGCTATGGGCTCTGAAGTATTCATCTGTAAGGATGAGGATCAACACGTCGAAGTGCCACCCATAAACGAAAGGGACGTACAATTTCACTGTGACTGTCGTGCGTACTAGAAAGCCGGTCGACATTAGATTCCTCCAGGACATCAATCATCTCGGTAGAACTATCCAAGGCACCGAGAGACCTAGCATCCCTACTTTGTGGGTTGCGGAATTTGACAGAGAGCATGCCGTTGACGGTAGTCTTGAGGTTGAGTTGGTAGCCAAATGGGAATGTCCAAGAGAAAGACCTGGAATTCTGGGTGAGGATGGAGGACATTCCGGGTAGGGACAAGGAATCGTGTTGATGAGGAGACTTATATGATTCCCTGAGCTGGTTTAAGCTCAGGCTGTCAGCTGGGCGGAGAAAGTGGGACTTGGGTGGATGTTGCTTTGTTCGCTCCATGTGGCGACAAAAGTCTACGAGAATAATGTATGTCACAATAAAAATCACAATATAGGAATGGTCGTCAAGATGGGCAGTCTTTGTTGTGGTTGTTGTGTAAGGGCGGTCTTGGAGTCATGCCGGGATCTTGATGAATGGTGAAGCATTGCCATCGATTTGTGATCCCGGATCAAACTTCCGGATCATCCTGGACCCGGCCCGGCCCGCCTTGCAGAGCCAGCGCGTCAGCCCTGATTCTCGACCACCACGCAGTGCCACTGACACACCACCAGGCGAGGCAGGTATAGGACTTGTGAACTGTAAGACCTTTTCTCCCTACATTCAATGTATGCTCCAGCTTTGTCTATGTATAGGTAGCATAGTACCTGGCATAGTTTGCTGTGGCACCACTCGTATTCACCATTATTCATTTACCAACGTGGCATTGTTCACAAAACGCGTTTTCTGATCGGGGAAAATCTGATATGCTCGAAACGCTTTGATCTCTCAGAGGGAGAATCAAAGGTCATGGAATGTGCGTGGTTTGAAACAAACCTAACGACGGACACTTGACCTTTTCCACTAGGTGAAGAAAACAGAGAGACTGCAATTAGAGATACCGCAAGCCGCATTAAAGAGCTTGAAGTCCGGAAGGAACGCCTACTACAGGAGTTCAATGAAGTGGACCATGAGTTGCAGCTTGCTCATGCGCGGCACAGGCAGCTGCTCAACCAAAGCGCGCCCATTTCCGTCCTTCCGTTCGAGGTGTTGTCCTCCATCTTCATGCTGTGCTCTGAAGATGCCATCGAATCCCGGTTTTCATTCGGCGTCATTGCTTCTCATGTCTCCAGTACCTGGCGGGCCGTTGCCACTGGTACGCCTATGCTCTGGAGTAGCATATTCATCAACCTCAGTATCGCCCTGAAGCATACGAATAGCTCCCTTTCCAAGAAGTCGGAGCTGCTGAACATGTATCTGGGCCGATCTGGCGAATGCTTGCTGAGCATCCGTTTGCAGGTCAACGGAAATTACCCTTGGCCAGAATTACTTGGCACCATGGCCTCACATTTATGGCGATGCAACGAGCTCTCCATCTCCATAGCTAACAACTTCTCGCCAATCGAGGGTGTCATCGAGAAGTTGCGAATACTGGTCGCGCATCACCTCGAACGCTTATCTATCAGAATCAAATTTCATCCTCATCATCCTCACCAACAAACCCAGTATGAACTTGTGACGCCTCAGATTTTGTCTGGCGGGGCCGATTCTTTGTCATTCGTACGGCTTTCCGGCGTCTCTGGTCCCCTCCAGCCGCCCCTGGGCAACGTCACAACCCTTCACATAGATGGGACTCACATGGATGAGTTGCATTTGAACCAGTGTCGGGGTTTCCTTGGCTCCATGGCCAAACTAAACAACCTCTCATTGTCTAGACTGAAGTTGAAACCTGGTCTTCCGAGAGATTCTACGCCCATCCACCTTCCAAACCTCCAGTCACTTCGTATCAGTGGTACTAATGAACTCGACCGCTCTCACATGCTAATGGCCCAACTACCCGTGTCCCAGATTCATTCCCTCACTCTTAGAGATATTGATGATTTGGGTGACAATCAGTTCCCCAACGTTCGATCTCTCACCTTGAGTGCATGCTCATTCCCCAGTACACAGTTAGGACAGACTGTAGATGCGTTTCCATCGCTCACTAATATCGACTGTGACTTGGCTGTCATTTCGATATTATTGATTTTGTCGTGGACAGGCGATGAAGCTGAAAATGGTGGCATGCCCGCTTTTTGGAATAAAGTGGAGACTCTTTCCATTCGGGATATGGAACCTATACATATCGATTTGCTTATTCGCTTGGTCAATGCTCGAGTGAAGAAAAGTGGCGCGTTTCGCCTTCTGCGCCTTGATCATCGAAGCCGATCTGCTCTCCGCTCCAAGAATGAGCTAGCACGGCTCGAAAAGACGGTCATTATCGAGAAGTGTGACTATGTGGAGCCTTGGCCACCTGGTCTTGAGTACGAGGACGATGACGACAGTTTTTGGGACTAGGTTGTATTTGGTGAGAAATTTCCGTACATGGTTGTGTTTTCCCTCACTGATACACTATCTATGTTATTCAAGCTCCGTTGACAATAAAGAAACGAATCTCCGTGAACTCCGTTTCTACCTTGTTTGGAATCTCCGTGTTATAAAGCTAGCTCAACATATACCCACGCACTCCAGAGCACCGAATCTATGTACATACTAATAGCTATTGCTAGCAGGTAAATATACCCCGATTTTGCCCCGCAGCTTATAGGGCTTGTAGCGTTACTAACATGTTCCGGCGGCGGCGTCCGTTCAGACGCAGCGGTTGGTTATCAATATACCCGGTTAGGATACCGAAGACCGCGATGACTGTACATCGTACATAGACCGAAGAAACCGGGAAATAGACATTGCCTCTTCCTCCCTGTACACTAGGATACGGGAACGAGCATGGGGAATATTTGAAGGCAGTAGAGTTGTTTTACGGCAGGCGCTTGAAGGTATCTGAAGGCCGCCGATTTCCAAAAAAGCGTATGCGTGTGACGTCGCCAATGTGACAAATGATTATTGTCAATTTGCCAAGCCATTGAGTAAGCGACCCATTCTCGCACAGGGACCTGTGTAAGCACTTGACCAGCTATATACACTTTTGATGATCATCCCGCCTTTCCTTCGCCATTGACAGCGTCCCCTTCCATACATCGAACTTCTCCCTGCTATATCGCCCTATCCTGCGACTCTAATAAATCGCCGGCTTCAGTCCGTTACCCTCAACCTTCTCTTCCCTTCCACCCTCCGGCGATAAATGTCGACCATCAAGATAACTGTGGTCAATGACCTGGTACGTTCAACAGCTCTTTCCCTCGAAATCCCCTCAAGTTGATATCGTTAGGTCTGCCCAAACTGCTACATAGGTCATCATGAACTGCTCAGCGCCATCTCCTACTGCAAAGCCGTGCTCCGTCTTCCGTTGACCTTCGATATCGAGTTCAGACCCTTCCAGCTTATTCCTCGTTCTATCCTCAACGAAGACACGCCCAAGCTTAGCAGAGCTGCTTTTTTCACCCAGCACTTGGGCAAGGAAGCGTTTGAGAGTTTTGCGGAGCACTCTGTCATGAAGTGGGCAGAAGAGCGCAAAATGAACATGTAAGTTTGCAACCATTGTTTCATGGTTCTTTACTTAAACTGGCGTCTA
Source organism: Armillaria luteobubalina (assembly GCA_030435615.1). NCBI lineage: Eukaryota > Fungi > Basidiomycota > Agaricomycetes > Agaricales > Physalacriaceae > Armillaria > Armillaria luteobubalina. Next base: position 1,190,004 of record JAUEPU010000018.1, on the reverse strand, counting down.
GCACTTTCACCGGCGTCATCAGCGCATCTACGAGAGCCCACCGCATGTCAAGGAAGGCGTATCGCCTCGGCGGACAGAATCTACAGCTTCCATTCCTCTGTGGTGTATTCAAAGCCTATCTTGACCAAGGCCTGGACATTGCCGATGTTCATGTTCTTGCCCAAATTGCTGAGACCGCCAAGATCATGACCAAGGAGCAGGTTTGTGGATTTTCAGTTTCTTCGTCACACCAAGCTTATCATTCATTCAGGCCGTCGACTTCCTTCTGTCCGATGAACTTGAAGACGAGGTCCACAACCTATGTGAAGAAGCGAAGAATAAAGGGTTCAACGGCTGTTCCGACCATCATCATCAATGAAAGGTGGCGGGTAAATGGCGGCCAGTCTTCCGAAGTTTTTGTCAGGGCGAGTGATCTCTATCGGCTACTGTTATCCGATTATTCATCCCTTTTTCTCAATAGATATTCAAGAAACTTGCTGACTGCGGTGGCTGCCCATCTGCCGCACCTTCACCTTTTGCTCCCATGCTTGAAAATGACATCGCCCACGCTCCGATTGTTGTGTAAAAAGCTTCGCACGACTTCTACGTTCTCATATATAGCCATTTTCCTCTTCTGCTTGTTGTTTTACTTGAACTTTTCTTTTCCCTAGCCTTGCTCGTCTTTGATTCGGCTCTGTTACATATTTTCGGATGTGAAGTCTTATAGCTGTCACGAATGAGCAATCTAGGTGTTAGCTTCAGATTTATCATTATAATGGGGCGATGGTGATTGGACCATGTGTTAGATATAGTTTATACTCTATTTAGCTGGACTGAAACAGAAGACATTCTTCTATGAAGTCGTAATCGATGAACGATGTGATCTGACATTTGAGGGTGGCGAACAGGCGTCGCTGCGAGACGGAGCTCGCCTGACATGTATAGCCTAAAGAGAATGCCTCGCTATGTCGTAACCGACGGTGTCATCCCGAATCGGAGAATCAGTCATACTGACAGGGTTCATGGTACTTAGTAGAAACTCGGACGGTCTAGAAAGGACATACCGAGCATCTGGAACACCCAAGGAAGGACTGAGACGCCAACTCCTCTTACGACCACGTTCTCTGTTGTTGACCCAGTTGGCCTGTATGCGGCTCGGTCACCAGATATCCACCCTGGATCATCATGCACATGCGGGACAACAAAATTTGATAAGTATTAGCAAGCCAATCCGCTGAAACAGTAAGCAGACCCGAGGGACCGGCGTGCTGCTTTACAATCAGCTATATAAAAGACCCACCAAGGATGTTCCTTACCATTATTGACAAACTTTGTGATGTTTTCGGTATCGGCATCGAAACCCACAGATAAGGGAGTTGAGCTACTAGGATACACATCTTGCGTCGAGCCAAAGAATCTGGAGTTCGCTACGGACGGACTTCCTCAGGCCGTGAGGACTGGGAAGAGATATGGAATGCTGTATGTCTGGAACGCAAACTTGAACGCGGTCTAGGTGCTCGAAGAAATAGCATAGATGATAGTATTATTTGGTGTGAGAACTCCCGGATCAGTCCGATTAACCCTACGACAAACGATGAGCTCGGGCGGGGGAAATCATAACGGAGGCACAGAGCCTATAGAGACGGGTGATAAGCAATAGCCATGCAGTCGACATGGTCATTTATCGATGAAACTTGAACATATGCCCCATGTTATGTAAAAGGGATCGTGGAATTCAAGATGCCCCTCGCGTCTGTGAGAGTTAAGACTTTGTCTGGACCGACTGGCGTGTTGAGTTTACAGAATGTCCTTGAGACCGACGTGTAATAAACGGACAGGCTAGCTGTGTCTTGAAAAACGTACAAAATTTCATCTTCAATAGCAAGGAGGGGAAACCAGTAGAAACACGGATACCCAGAGGACTATTTGAATATTCTTTTCCTGCTACTCTGGCTGTATGCGATCATACCGTCTCCAAGCAATCAGTTTTCAACGTCGTATCACGACGTCGTTTCCAGAGTGACCATTTCCACAGAACTCCCTCCGGGCTAGGAGGCGGCAAGGTCAGCTGCTCCTCAGCAGATATCTAGTAAGTGAAGGCCATCAACACAAACTTGTGAGAGACAAGGAAAATCAGGGTGTCCTACATGAAGAGAGCCTTCGCCGAGATCCAACTCGGATGATGCGCATTCCGTCAAAGACACTTGAAAATGAGCAACCATTCGAGTAAACCGTTCCCAAGCATCTTCTCCTTCATAGTCATATACATATGGCGTCCAAAATTCTTCATCTGATGTGCGATTATCGAAGGTATCAAAGAGTTCATCCCATACAGGATCTCTTGGTCGAATCCGTGCCAATTTCTGCAGACATTCCTCCGACTCAGATGCAGCGACAATTTTGAAGACAACAAGTAGATTGTCGACTGTAAGAAGGTGTTGCGTGGCGCTCTGCCTGTCTATCGTGTCGGATAAATGATCAAGGCCATCGATATATGCTTCCACGAGCAGATAGTGAAAGGTCCAAGGCGTTGCCCGAATCCTTTCAAAACACCTATTTCGTACGAATGTCTCGTACATGTGCGGCGCAATCAGTCGGTGAGAAAATATCTGTCCAGCTCGCATTGGTATCTGTGGCATCCTATCTTCGAGAAGGGTATGAATGATTTTGCGTGCCAATACCGGCCACGAAGTACAGAGCGACGCATCCTCCCAGTTGGTCTCTAGCTTCATGAGACACATCGTGAAGCTCTCGAGAATAGACCGTTGGTCGGTCCAGGAGATATGACTATCGATTGTACCAAAAGCGTCGGACTGCATCACCGAGCAGAGACTTTCGAAGATGGCGGTCCATCCGTCTCGATAGGCCTCGTCGGCATCCATGCCTTTGAGGTACGGTTCAAGACAGGCGAGAACCGTGGAAACCAACAATCCTGCGTCGTTCCAGATCCATGCTCGTTCGCATGACAGTTCAAGCATTGCTAACAATAGTTGAATTTGTACCGGATGTTCGCGATCAGCAATCCTTGCCAACGAAAAGCGACTGTTTCCTCCAGTAAAATGTTCAATCAAGAGCTTTGCGAGGTATGGGTAAAGGCAAGAATGGATAGCGTCTGTGAAGGGGACAGGGCAGTCACCGCCTGGAACATCAAGAATTTCGGTGTGTGGACAAAATTGCCACCCGATACCCTTTACCGCATTGCTTCGGAAAGCGAGGGGACCATCAACCCAACTGGGAGACCAAAAATCCAGTGGGAATGAATGAAGCAGTTTTTGGTACAGATAAACATCAAAATGGTTGCTCTCTGGGCACAACAGCCCTCTGGCGCCCTCCAAGAGAACGTTCTTCAAGATGTGGGCCCAGATAATGGGTTGTTGACGTTGCACCTGTTCCTCTGGGGATCCTACTATGGAAGCGCGGAGATAATGGCAGCTAGTTGGATGCAAGTTGACAGTGGTGCCCCAGTCAATGACGCCAAGCGACACAAGTTGTGTATGAGTATCAATTTGTGGTTGGCGAGGAAACGACCATGAAATAAGTCCTGGCTCTGCCCGAAAGCGAAGATATGCGCGGAGAAGCCGCTCAACCTTCGCTTCCATGATATCTTGGTTGTCTGGACGCCACTCCGATTCAAAAGTGCGCTTTATTTCTTGCTGACACAAAATTGCGACATCTACAAGTTCGCTTTTCAGCGTGCTCGTAGATTTAAGAGAAAGAGCGCTCAAAGATTGTATGGAGATGCTCCTTACAATCGGGTTGGATGACATAGAATGGAGCCAAGCCAATGCGCGAGCGTCTGTGGCATAGACATTATTGTTCACCGCCAGCGCCTCCGCGTCTTTCATGGATGATGCTGAAGCCGATGGCGTTGAATGGACGCGGAAATTTTTGGAAAGGGCGACAAGCCGGAATTGGCTGTACAATGGATACACGTAAGCAGACAACGGCGTTTTGTAAGGGCACTGAGGGTAGAAGAGAGGGAGAAAAGTTGTGGCAAAATATGCGAAAAATGAAAGGAGTGACATAGCGCCAACCGTATATGCGATCTCGATGTGTAAGGGTACAAGATAGACAACTAAGCCAAGTAGGAAAAGGCCCAAGGAGGCGTGCATGAGCACGGGAAGTAGTCCAATGATTACTGGCACATGCCAATTCTGCAATCCCATATATCGAAAATGGCGGATTCGGCTGCGGTCTCTTGGGGTTCCCGAGGGTAAGGAAATGTAATGGTATATCCATTGTTTTGTGAGAACGGCCACCGATGCGGTACTGAGACTGAGGGATAAACTGGTGAAAAACAACCAATTCACCCATGAATCAAGTATGCTAGGCGTAAAAACGGTGGAAGGGGTGAACTCGGAGCGAGAGATGTCGTTAACCGGGATTCCATTAGCGATGGCACGTTGGACGCTGATGAGTTCGAAAAGGAGTGACGCGGAGACTTCGTTGTAATCTGCTTGGAGATTCTGAGAAGTCTGAACGACAAATGTCGAGACGACGGCGGAGAACAGACCGGCCTAAACACTGTTAGCAAAGTTACTGAGAGACCAAAGTAATGCTCACGAATACAAGCAACACATCTAAGCGATCTCTCCAGTCATCGACCATATCTGAGTCAAACCGGGCGCATTCATCCAGAAAAATCCTCCAAATTCTAGCAAATGGACCCATTTCTTCGCCTCTTGCGTCTTCAGCATATCTTTGCTCGTAATCCAGAGGATCATTTCCTGAGGGGGGTTTGTTAAAGAGTGAGATACAAAGACGAAAATTAAATACAGACCTTTTGGACGAGTACCAGTGTGCTCTGGACCTGTTCTTAGCCCAAGAGAATTGCGATATCGAGGCAAAGATGTCAGTATATCGACAACAGGAGAGTCACTAGAGTTGCGTTCATCTTCATTTTTGCGGGGATCAGCCATGTTCCATAATGAATCGGCCATGATGATCCTGTATTAAAAGGCAAACCAGAGTGATAAGATAGACGCCTGAAGGTGTTCCACACCCGCATGGCGCGAGAAGCGAGCTATAGATATGGGTGTTCGCATGGGTAGTGAAACGGATAGGACAGCACCGAGGGTGTAGTGGATACACGTATTGGATAACGGGAGTATTTGCAAGAAGAGTGACCACTTTTCGAAGCAATGGAGAGAAGACAGTTTATGAAGCCCATGATGATCGGAAATAAACTTGATCAATAATCACATCGATTTTTGATACCCCGCTTGGCGCTTGGCTGCCAGTACCATCGTCGGTGATACGCTTCTCTCTCAGAAGCTTGAAATCACCATTCAGTATGTTCACAGCTATCACCAAGAGCCATATTAAGTTGAATACAGCACTCAGTGGCAGTGGTTGTTGCCCGAAGTTCACAAATGAGTATATCTTGCAATTTTTGTGGCAGAATGCCCGAGATTGATATGCTCGAAATCCCGCGGACTCACTAGCATCAAGTACGTTATTCCCGTTGTATCTATATGCTTAGAACTTGCTTCATCCAGTTCTCATGGTGTCGCGGTTATCTCCTTAGCCCGTTCAGAGTTCTTTGTGCGCGGTAAGGGCTGAGGACTAGATTCACTAGGCCTTCCATATCTCGGTAGATACTCCTTCGAAACTTCCTCTCTGTGTGTCGTGCACGCCTGTCTTAGAGATACCGAACTGGTGCACTCAAAGGGTGCCTCCTCCTCAGTCTGATCAATATTTGCTCACGTCTCCACTGTAGGAACTTGAAAAACATGTTCGATACATCGTTCGGCAATTCAAACGCAAGGCCTTTACAGACGGGGACAGACAAGACAGATAGCATGCTGTGCTTTCTGGGTCCTACTGCGTCTAGTGTAAATTTCTCTTGGCAAAGTCAAGCCCTCTACAGCATCATAAAGTGACTCTTCCTACTTGGCGCTACGATATAGCGCCCAAAGTTGTAGGATATCCCGTCCTATTTTAAATATCCCTCACTTTGTACAGCAATGGAACTTCTGGACACCCCCGGACAGAGACCGACAGCAGCTTTCATTACACAAAGATGCTTTGTAGCAAACTCTGCGACGGATCACGCCCGCTATCTTCGAATCACGGTGCTATCGCCTCACTCGGGTTTTCCATATGGTCCAGCGGGCATGTGGTTCTTCGTAGATCAGTCCCACATCTTTGTGCGTCCATTGATCACATCATCTTGCCCATTAAAAGAAACGATCTATTGCATTGTACGGTTCTATGCGATCTTCGATACGTCATAGTCGCCTTCTCCCGTACCCAATTGCCATGTTGACAGGCCTTGCTTATGAAGCTCATTTCTTGACACTGCCTCGTTTTCCACCCTCCGCCCAGATACATCCGGTTCTCCACAAGGTTGCATACCCAAACTTCGAGAAGTCATGGAGATAACGCCCTATACAGCTCTGTTTCGACTCTTGATCCTCAATCCGCTTGTAGCGCTCTCCGAAGGTCAAGCGTTGTTGTTTAGGGAACTTGAGATTCACCGGAGGGATGAAAATACTCACTTCCGCCTATTTTCCGTCACAGAAGAACACTGTTGTTATTACAGACAAGTCAAACACCAGTACAGAACAACAAACATCGAGTTCGGTGTGTCACAATTCACCCCTTTTTCTGGGGGGGTATTCTATCAAACCCGGCCGCATATCTTCAGGAAATCTTCAGGAGGCTCGCCCCATTTTACTACCAACGTATCGTCAGTCGTATCAGGCTGTGAGTTTGTCTGATCTAGTGACAACTTGTCGGCTGCAGCATCTTTGCCTTCTGTATCTTTGCCACGGGCGCTGCGTTGAGACTTTTCCCCTCTTGTGCCGGGCGCACCCAACAAAAATTCTTTCTCCCATCTAGCGTCTGAATCCGGGTCCAAGTCCTGTTCTTCGGAGTCACTGGATGAAGATTCTGATTCTTCGTCGTCATCAATGGTCTGGTCCTCTTCGTATGGAGGGTGCTCTAAGCGGTATGAATGCAGTATATGTGGTCCATCTTTCGAACTCGGCGCCGTCTTCGTTCGTTTGAGAGGGCGAGGAGAAGAAGTCGAAGCCTTCCGATGACGCTTGGGACACGGACGCATGTATCCGGAAAGGACGGGGCGCTGTATCTTGAACTTATCGGCTGTGTCGATGTACATGACTTGATTGATACGGGGAAGATGGGGTGGGTGGTTGTGAGAGTGATTCTACTAATCGAGGATGAGTTCTATAATTGGAGAGAACGCGGGAATGGGGAACGAACGAACTTGGGGTACTGCGGAAACAGCCACTGGATATCGAAGATGGTCCACAGGTCGTTCTCATATCTTAAGTACCGGAAATTGTGGTTCAGCTCCTTTAAGAAATTCTTTGTTCTTCAATAAGAATACAACACGGCTTTTCAAGTCCTTGAAATACAACACAGAGACGCCATGATGAGTAGGTAGGAAACAATCAATCACTAAATTGGAACAACATAGCCAGCCTCGGTGATGAAGGAAGGGTGTCTACCCTTGTTGTCGACGGTTTCAGACGGCAGACCGTCACACCAGTCGCTGTAAAAGATGACGCCATCTTGGCTATTCCACGAAGTGAAATGATTCTCTGGTCGAGAATAAAATCTGCTTTATCACGTTGTAGCGACTTCAGGATGGGCCCAGCGATGCAAGTGCGCGAATGAGTGGGACGAGCTGGCCCGATACCTCCAAGTCGATCGATCATAGATCGATCTCACACTGCCTCTGCATCCTCCTGTATGTTGACCATGTAGTATATATAGCATGCCACAACACCTCTTCAGTTTTCAAATCTCTCCGGTAGTTTATACTTTAGAAATTTTATAGAGTTGACCTTCGGAATCTAGCGCCTGGCTTTTCCACAGCATTCATTTCCTCTTCGGAGGTCGATACAAAGGTGTAATCCAAGTACATGCCAGCTATTAAATTGCTGCACTCTGTCCATCCGCGATAAACCAGAACCCAGGCTCCGCCTTGTGTTTCTTCTCTCACCAAGGTATCTTCATGGCCTGCAAGCGTGTTCACATGTAAACTTTACAGTTTTTCCATTGCAGGTGACTACCTTTCCGTTGTTTTTTCCTCGGCCTCGCCAGTCCCCGCTAAGGTGCTACGGATCTCGAACGTGAGACTGATAAGTCATAAGACGAGTTAGCTGGCTAGCTAGGGTGAACACCATGTACCAGATTACTAGGACCCCGCGTTGAGCGTCAGGGAGCCGGGAAGGTGATCATAACCGTATCTGGACACCGACGCTGGGTAGGTGGGTGGGACGAGAAAAATGGCGGAGAGCAGGAGAACGCGGGAAGCAGGGCGGCGCGACCACGTGTTTCTTCCTACGCGTACTTGTCTTAACACGGAACCACCCAGTCCTTCACCCATTTCAGTGCTTTTTGTACTACCGTACGCAACAGATTCAAACACCATGTCCTTCAACACAGATAGTACCGCTGTGTCGAATGGCGATTTACTTCTTCCGGGCTCTTGTCGGTGTTCAAATGAATGGAATAACGCGTGATTCGGGACGAATGTTTGCCAAAGTATTTTATGCATATGCATTATTTTTTTGAAAAGGGCTCAGGAGTAAATAACACAGAGCAACTGGTTCCAGGTCGGATTTCAAGGACCGACTTGCGACCCTACGTTTCATTCTGGTTTCCGGCGTCTTAAAGATGTCCTATCGTTGTCTCGTGCCTACTCAGGACAAATCGTCGGGGTCGAAAAATACAAGATTCTGTGACTGCTCTTCAGGGCCGCTGAGAAGGTCCTACTCCACTGTTTCACAAACTACTGTGGCGCTTTTCGGATAAGAAAAAAAAATACACAAGGCTAGAAGCATGGCGGTAGTCATGCGATTTTAAGGTTTTAGCGTTTGCATCCGCACCCCTGTGGTTTTTCCGCAGCGCGATCCACGATATAGAAAACGGAGATGGAAGGTTTCAAATACGGAACGCCGGAATCCGGAATGGATGCTCGGTCGGAATCTAGCTGCGGACGCATACCATTGCTTTCAGTCTGACTGATTTGTGAATTCCGGTTGGATACAGAAGACAAATTCTGATGAAATTAGTCTGGTACGTAGTATGTAATAAATGCAAAGGTAGTGTTTGGTAGGTATACAACAACAGCAAGAAAACAACATAGATAACCCTGAGATGCAAGCCAAAAGCGTGTAAAAGTACAGATGAATGTCCCCGAAATCCTGAAATGATAGTGCAACGGTGCCCAGTAAGTCCAAATGATGTCGAAGTGTGTGTGGTCAGGCTAGGCGCCGCAATTGATCATCTCCCAATCATCACCCGACCGCTCGCTCGACACGTTGATCCAGGGCTCAGCAGTTGACTCCACCATAGTAACGTCTTCGTCAATCCTCTGGTCGAATATGTCCAATCCACGCTCCTTGATAATGCGCTCCAATTCTTGTGTCGCATGCGCAATGTTCAAGGCCAGTCGCGGCCCCATTGTGAGAATCTTTTGCCCCTCGGACGTGGTGCGCATGCACGCTTGGATGGCTAGCCGATGCAAGTCCGGCTCGCATTTCCCTCTACGAGGGCGAGTGATAGATGAGGTAAATATGAATGAAGGGCGCCGTGACGGACATAGGGGAGAGGAGACACGTGGCGCTGAAGTGTAGGTGTTGGACAGAACCGGTTCCGGGGACGAAGTGCGTGACCGCTGCGCGCTGCCGTGTGGATGGCTTATAGGCGCGAGGTTCGAAGCAATAGACGCCTCCAGACACGCGCGAAAGTCTCCTCCTGACGGCGACATGCTTATCTTCCTGCCACGGCCTCGACCTCTGCCCCTACTCTGTGGCATGTATAGCGACTGCTGTTGATCCTGCTGCTGGGGCAAGTCCGACAGGGAAAGGAACGAGTGGGTTCTCCTAAGTCCGGACATTGTGATTCTCTGACAGAGTTTCTTGCGAGGTGGCTCGTCTTCGAGGGTGGCAGGGATAATGTCAGACGAGGAAAAGGTACGTTTATTACGGACAGAGAACGATGGAGTGGCTGAAGGAATCGATGTGGACATCAAGGGGTCAAAGACCTGTCAGTGTGGATCCCTCGCGTATTTATACCTGTGCGTGTTTTTGGTTCCGAATTACATAACCCGGTCTTTCCCTGAAAGTGGCTGTACAGATATCTTTGTTCTTTCCCCGGTTCCGTTGTTCCGCTGCATTGTGCACCGAATATGGGCGCTTGTTTTTGTTTTGCCAAGTCTCCTGACTTTTCTTTTGCCTTTTGCCAACATACGACGAATTGCCCGCCGTGTAATGTCCGGTAACCGAGTCATCCAGCAATCACGGACTCGGCGGAGTCAATTGTCTCGCGTCGGTGACTCACAGATATCGTCACACGCAGCATTCTGCGCTTTGTGGTACCTTATGCGCCTGCGGTCTTTCCCGTTTCTCACCCTGCTGTGGATCCGAGTCCTCCATGCCTGCCTGGTTGTCTTCAAATTTGAGTAGGTTTCTAACAAGTGGGTCGTTTAGGAGCAGTAATGATCATCATGCATAACAATACTATTGGCAAAGAAACTGCGTATTCATCATTCCGATGCTCGATGGACGGAAACAAAAATAAACGCCACAGCATACCGCCGCCTTGACGTCATGTGGCGCTATGGTCGGGAACCTTGGGCCGAGTACCGCGCCCCGACTTGGAACCGCCGTCTGGGCCCGCCTTCCCCCCGCCGCGGTGAACTGCTTATCTGCGATACTCCGATCCAGTACCAGTGTTAGCGCGGACGAAGAGATCCGGCGCTTGGCGTCTCGACGTGTCATCATTCTACGAGCACATGTTCCAAGCATTGTCACCGTGCAACCATAGCATTGCTAGCTCCAAAGGCATAAGCTACGAAGATCATTGCAATTGCAACCCTACATGCAGTAGTTGAATGGTATGACGAGCAGTCCGGATTTTCAGTGATCCGGTATTGCTTCTGCCACTTCGTTGTTATGGTTAATAAGTGATCGAGTCCGACCCAGCTGCCGCCGCCTAGCAATGTCCACGTAGGTCGTTCAGAAGTTGCTCCTTCTCCGTACGATATTTACAAGCTGCTACTTTGGGATTTCGCATATGCCCCCCCTGCCGCTTCGCCTAGCTACCGGGAGTACTTTGTAGGTCCTGCAGCCACCGGCACGAAGTATCCTTTACCGTCGTTTAATATTGATGCACGGTTGGTTCGGAGATAGCAGCTCTAATCGCTTATTACGCTTGAAACCGATCCACTTGGCGCTTCCTATTCATAAAAGCGTTCCCTAGCATGACAGCGTATTAATGAATGCTTGACGCGACCTGATCATGATGCTGTATATGTATGGTATGCGCCTACCGACACTATACTGCGCTCGAGCGCACATGTCCGCGGGCCTCGGCATTGAGTATAAATTGCTCGTAGTTCTCTCCCCTCTCCCGCTCCCCACATGATTATCTCTCTGCGGCAGGCCGTCATGCCCTGTGATGTTCCAAAGACTTTCATAATCCGCTGCTCGGGAATTGGTACATCATTCATGCTTGAAAGCAACGTCCTTCATAGTAACATGGCGCTTCGCTGTGTTACTATCACTCTCCCCACTTTTCTTCGTTCCCTCACATGACATGCGCCCTGTATCTCTCCACCCACTCCTTATCTTCCGCTGTTATTCCAGTCTCGAATTTGACGAATGTATCCTCAGCGTCGAGAAACGCTCTCTTGATCAATCTGGCTTTGCCTTCACTTCGTGGGGTGATTCGACATTGGAACGGTCGGGGCGCGGTGAGAATTCCCTAGGGAGTAACAGCTCCAGCAGGATCGTTGAATGGATGCGCTGAACATACCTTTTCGTATTTAAATATATCTATCGGAAGGGTCGCGCCAGTGACAGGATCTTCCGCAGGAGAAAACTGGAAGGCCCAGATGAGGTTCATGGTGTTGAGCATCTAGCACATAATTTGAACATGGTTCGTTCCAGAAGAGAAATGAGTTTTCTACCAAGGAGTTGTTGGCAAGGTGCATGCCAGGACATATACGCTTTTGAATTCGTAGCGTCATTGGACATGAACCATGTTGTATTGAGGGCGACTTACTCTACCACTCCCGAACGCCAGATTCGATCGAAAGACACTGTCGTCGACACCCGGTTTCGTCCCATGCTCTGTTAACAGATACCTGTCTGGATTGAAGACCTCGGGTTCGTCATATACATCTATTCAAAAGATCTGTGACTGTTAGTTTCAACCGACGCGTGGCGATCCTACCTGGATCATGGAATATTCCCCCTACTTGAAATCGGAAAGTGAATTCAATAATGAACACCAGAATTCTTACATGTATTGACAAAGATTGTTGCGCCTTTCGGTATCATATATCCGCGATACTAACATAACTTAGATGCCAGAGAGAGAAAGAGACAAAATTCGCATACCTCTTCGGTAGCCAATGTTCCATGAGGAATAGCAACTGGAGCAACTGGTCTAAAGCGATGGGTCTGCCGGAGGGTGAAGCATGAGGTAACTAATGTGTTGTTAAGCTTGAATGTAGACAGACCTCCTTGATGACAGCTTGTATGTAAGGGAGATCGATAATATCATCCAGTGTTGGCAACCTTTGATCACCAACAACCTTGTTAATTTCTTCTTGAGCCTTTCGTTGAGCTTCCGGGAATCCCACGAGGGCTAGGATCAGAGATTGCAGGAAGGAAGACGTCGTGTCCGAGCCGCCTTCGATAAGAACGCCTCCAAGATACCTAAGGAGATGCAGCGCAGGGGTCGGAGCATTGATGGAGATACTTACCCCACCAACTCATGGTTTAAGCCAAGGAGTTCTTGATTCTGTAGGACCTTTTCCATAAAGCATCCGTTTTCTTGGCCGTGCTGCAGTCTTTCTTCACACTCATCGAGTAAACCGAAATACAACTTGCGCTGTAGACGTCTCGTTTCTTCGCAAAGGCGTTTCCACGCACCTGGAAGGTGCTTTAAGAAAGGCAAGAGATCCACAGGAGGATGCGCTCCGGGTTCTAGCACAAGTTCCCATAAATGTTGTGCTTCAAAGAACAATGTCGCCTCGGGAGACTCATAGCGTGGGCATCGCTTTCCATAGGTTATGGAGAGTATCGTGGAGCTGGAGAATCGGCGAACGTGGGTGTAGAATGCCTGTTACGGATTTATCATTCAATTTTGACGCGACGGACGGGGGTACTCGTGAGAATACGAACCTCAGGCGCATGCAGTATATCATACATGAGCTGGGCTGCCTCCGCTCTCTGAATGGGCAGGTGTTCGAGCGAAGCTTTGGGAGTCAGCATCATGTGGGCAGTCTTGCGAAGCACTCTCCACACGTCCGCTTCAATGGAATCATGTCAGGATATATATAATTCCCGATATCAGGTGACCCTTTCTTACAGTATCGTGCCAGCACCATGTTCAAGCCATCGGCGACGACGTCTGCCATGTAGTTTGGTGGCCTGTCCGCGGTGGAAGCACTTCGCTTGTCCATTAACTCCTTCACCACTACCGCACTTGTGATAACGATCGCCGTGGTAGGACCGACCTTGAGCTGTGGGATTTTCCCGCAAAGTTGAGGCAGGAACCCAATAGAAAGTCACTGGATAGTGTCGACGCACTGAGTAAACATCGCCGTAAATTCTAGCCCATTCTGTGAACCTGAAGTATACAAGTCGATTAGTACTCTTCCAGGATTGGCAGACTGAATCTTGGCTCACTTGTAGTGCGCATATTCCGTAGGGAAGATATGCAAATTTCCCAGCAGAGGCACAGTTGGAGGTCCTGGAGGCAGTCCTGGTTCGCGACTGCCAATCTTCTTCAATTTGAGTACCCCCCAAACGACTAGGGCGAACACGTAGAACCAGATGAGCTCTCTGACAGTCATTGGAGTGAAGAAGCGAGTCCCGAACAAGAGTCCGACTAAATATATAGTTCGACAATGGATGTTCACATGGTGGCTAGCGCTAGCTTTGTGGAGCTTTTACGCAAGAGTTGTCACGTTGGTAGATACACCAAGCTTCTCATAAAGTCGAATGGCCCTTTTGGAGGATGTCATTGAATATAATCCTGATAACACCAAGGTCAGTGGGTCAGACGACGAAGCCTTGCTTGTGCTATAGCCAGGGTAGACTCTGATCGCGTTAGTTGACATCAATCACACGACAAGAAGACGCATGCCGGCGAATGTGAAAGTAATTGGTGGCGATTCTTGCCTTCATCAACCCTTGATTGAAAACCGTTCTTGGGTCTCCTACTGCTCAAAGCAGTCAAACGTGTTGCACGTCATCAACACTACACCTTTGATTCTCACCTACTCCTTATCTTCTCCAGAAATACCATTTTCAAATCTGACGAATATCTCTGCGGCACCAAGGAAAGCTACTTTGATTAGCTTGACCCTAGAGTCGACGTGTGTTGTGATTTGACATCGGAACGGACAAGACAGTGCATCTGCCCTGCAAAACAAGGCTTTCAGCCCGATGTTGACTGTAAGGCAGGAAAATACAACCTATTCGTTGCCAAGATGTTAACAGGAAGCAGTGTGCCAGTGATGGCATCAAGAGATAGAGCGAACGGAAAGTCCAGAAGAGATCCATTGCACTGATTAGAAATCATTCAGATATACGATTATGGGGGGAGCATTGCGTCACTCTTCCGCTTCCGAAGGATAGTAGCAACGATCGTCAACTCCAGGCTTCGTGTAATCCATTAGTAGATATCTACTGGAGTGGAAAACCTCGGGGTCGTCGAACATCTAATCAGAGAGCTGGCATTTCGACAGTCAGATCTCGACACGGACTCGGATCATGGAACATCCCTTCTTGAATCCAAATGGTAAAAAAATTGCAGTCGCAAAGCTCGCACGTCTCGACAAATATCGTGTAACTGTGATACCTACACTGATGAGATAATGGAAAAGGGACAACTGTGGCTCTCACCTCCTAGTATGGCGTAAAATACGGTAAAAGGAGTAACCAGCTTGAATCGACGAGTTGTATGTAAAGGAGATTAGCGAAGTCGGCGAGGGCAGGTATTCCCTAATCACCAAGAATCATATCCTTCTATTTCTGGGCCTTTTGCCGAGTTTCAGGAATCGATATCAAAGTCAGAATCAAGGAATGAAGGAAGGACGTCGTTATATCAGAACTACCCGGCATCTCATAGGAATATCAGTCTTGGTTGTTCAGAACTATGGAAAAAATTAAGCCTACCTCGTCAATTCTTGATCCGCGCCGGAAAACTTGCGCTTTTGTGATACTCCTTCTATGGAGCAACCAGTCTCCTGTCCATGCTGAATTGTATTTGATGTTCATTGAATAAACTGAAGTACAGGCTTGAATTTCCCGGCCTGCTTGCAGAGTTTTGCCATGAAAAGGCAGTAAATCTAGAGGAGGACGTGCTTCAGCTCCTGGTGCGTAGTTCCATGGACGATTCACTGAAACAAATGCTTTTACTTCGAAAGATTTGTAGTGTAGATAGCGCTTCTCATGCAGGACATGATAGAATTCGAGTAACAACGAATGTGAGTAAATAAGACCTATCGCAGAATTATAAGTATAGGAAGCAAAAAGGCAAGGGAGAAGAACCAACTTCAGGTGATAGCACGATATCCTATAATAAGCAGCGCCATCTCCGCTTACTGAATAGGTAGATGTTCTAGCGAAGCTTTTGTAGCTGAAACACTCAATGTACTTCCTCTCGTTAATGAAGCGTCAGTATTTGCATATTGTTCGTTAGCCTAAACTGACAGTTGCGGTCTGTCAAACGAAGGTAAACTCCGCCCTTCCATTAGTTCCTTTATCATATCAGGACTGGTGACCGCTATCAGTACTTGGCCTGACCTTCAGATATACAGTATCAGCAAACTGTACCAATCGCGACCGTCAACATGACAGAAGATTTTGCCGTAGAATCTTGCTTGCACTCAGCAACACATCAATGTGGAGCATTGACAGCATCGATCCAAAGTTTCGACAACGTGTTTGTAATGAACGTTTAACTCCGTAGGGAAAATATTCAGATTCCCAAGCAAAAGCACAGTCGGAGCGCCGGGAGGAGTTTTTTGAGATACGGTGACCACTTTGATGCCTGCTATTACTGCCAAAGCAGGAGAGTGACAGCGAAGATCCAGAAAGAAGACAGTACAGAGACTTCTGAGAAATCAGACTCCGATTGTTATATAGCAAGCTACCTCATCCTTTGGATAGCGAACTGTTCACGGAGCTGACACATAACTGCCGTCTCATGAGAATCCGGATACGATGGGTATCAGAGGATATGTAGATGAGAGCACCTAAAACCGCGTTACCTTATTTGTCAAGGTCGGGGCGCGACATCGGACCGAGCCAAAGAGTATTGTATGCACGTGATTTACTCGTTCTCTTCCTAAATCAGCGACGACATCTGGTAAGAATGATTATGGTGCTGGCGGCCGAAAATTCTCCAATGCAGCATGCTGGGTCCAGGATACGCGTATAGTTCGTGGAGTAAGATGATGTCAGCGCGTCGAGCCGTTCTTGCGAAATTCACATCTTACGTTCTCCGGGCCTCGGCATTTTCTGTTCTCCCTTCAGGTTCTCCCTCTTCTGTAACTTGACCTCTATGAGCGGCGAACATCAGCACTGGGCGTACATCTGGATACCCATTCTTGGGGGCTTCATGTGGTTCTGTACTGTAGCACCCAGATTACCTGTGTTCTTATTTCTCACGGTTTCCAGCTACCTTACTATCCATGTTAATAACATGGCTAGCGACTGGGCGGCCGCATTATGGTGCGTTTCCTCCGAAGAGAAGAGAGTTTACATCGATTTGAACCTCAGTGTCCATGGACGGTTCTATCGCATACATATCTGATATAGGTCCAGAATTCCCTCATTCCTCTTATGCCAATTAATATAGTTCGTATCAGGCGCCGATATTCTCAAGCCGCTCTTCATAGCGGGCTGTACAATAACCGCCATTTGCTTCTTCTTATCCTTATGCGTAGAGCGTGGCCTAAGACATGCTGGCCGGTGAGCTTGGTTCTCGGTCACTTTCAATCCATACTGATCGAATTTCAGCCTAATGCCTCATATGCGCACCAGAGAACGGATTTTTGGACATCTTGCAATGTTTGGTTCCTTCGTTGGGAGCTGTGGGCTCATTCTTCTATCGATTTTCGATACAAAGCGTCACACGTCTCTTCATCGCGTGTTTCTACTCGTCTTCATGCTTGGTGTTGCCATTAGTGCTATCTTTACTGTTATCGAGGTGGGCATTGTGCTCGCACTGCATATGTCATCATTTTACATCCTGACAACGGTTCACCTTAGTTCCGATGGCTCAGCAGAGATTTCCAACATGTCAGGACATTGAAAATAGCATATCTCGCCAAAGCTATCATAGCTACCATTCTTATTCTCTTGGCCGTTGCGTTTGCAATCGCATTGTACCAAAGTACTAATGCTGGAGGTGAGTTTATCACCTACTTGCTGTATTTTATCTTCAGTCTCAGCGCCTATTCATCAGCCGTCCTTGAATGGACCATCTCTTTTGGATTCACTCTCTATCTTCTAACGTTCTTCTTTGATTTGAGGCAGTCGAGAGAAGTGCGGCGTGGGGAACGTGGTGCTGATAAATTTACGACACGAACAAGACCCCATGGTGATAGATTAGCTACTAGACAAATATAATGAAATCGAATCTCACGCCCAATCTTCCACTCATTGTTAC
This sequence comes from Armillaria luteobubalina, assembly GCA_030435615.1. Classification (NCBI taxonomy): domain Eukaryota; kingdom Fungi; phylum Basidiomycota; class Agaricomycetes; order Agaricales; family Physalacriaceae; genus Armillaria; species Armillaria luteobubalina. The sequence continues at coordinate 1,172,355 of JAUEPU010000018.1, read as the reverse complement.
CTTGGTCATCTCACACTACATACCCTTAACTGTATACTACAGACTACGAACTCGTTCAGTACATTGAGCCCTGCTATTACTGCAGAGTCCGTGCCAGCTTAGATGCGGCCATAAAATTAGGGTAAGTTTAACGGCTCGATTTCGACTTCCACGACTCCTCTTCTTAGGGTGCAAGATTCAGTTCCAAGTCAAGCTGCCTTGCTAGTTCCAAATCCCTCTCTTCCTGTTCTTTTCGCCGAGTTGCTTCTGCTTCCGCAGCTCTTAGTGCTTGAAGACGAGCTGGATCAGGACCGGGTGTTGAAGTTGGAGGCGGAGGTCGGGCAAGAACGGGAGAAGGTGGCGAAGGTGCTGCCTTGGAGTTTTGGGCATCCGGTGGAAGAGGAAGGGGGGATTGGTAGCGAGCGATCAAATACGGATCAGAAAGACCACTGCGCTCGTTTGCTGACTGCGGATGATAGGTCGGCTGTGCCTGGAGGTATCCGCTGTGCGGTCCGGCATAGGCAGAGTGAGAATTGTACTCGTAACTTACGGGAGTTGGCGATGAAGGAGGCACAGGCGGTCCGACATTCGGTAGGGGAAATAAGACCGGGCCAATGGGTGTCTCGGAGTCAGACCACAAGGGATTGTGTTGCTTAGGAGGCGCTGGGAGATTGGGTGGGACATGCATACCGGAATACGGACCCTGAGGCTGATGAGAAGCTGCATCTAGGGTATTTCCATACGGAGCAGGGGCAGAAGGTGGGTATATTGATGGCGGGGGTGATGTAGGATGGAACTGGTCGGCTGCTGGGAGTGAGCTTGGCGGCCGTGTGACGTTTCCATACGGGTTAGTAGTGGTGGGAGCTGCGAATCCAAAGTTTGTATGTGATGGCGGAGGCGATGAAGGATGAAAATGGTCAGATGGTGGGCGTGAGTTGGGGGCCGAGCCATTTCCAGGACGGAGTGAAGTCGGGACTATCTGGGGCTGGGAAGGTATTCTCGAATGACGTCCGACTTTCTCTTCAGGCAGAGATGGAAGTGCAGCATCACGGCCTTTAGGCGAATGGGAAGACGAGCGCAATTCCGCAGGTGGGGGCAAGTTCTGATCTCTGCGAGGACTGACCCTGTTTCCCGGAACCGATGGTTTCAAAGCGGCTGGAACTTGGTAATAGGAAGCTGGACGTGCAAGTCTATCAGCAGCGGGGAATTTCGACGGCCTTCTGTTCAGCGGCGCGCCTCCCGAAGGTGCGAGGGTAGCTGCCACTGGTGTTCGCACCGGACCCTTTACAGGAGCTGTCTGTGGCGGAGGAGCATTAGAGTAATATGTGATCTCCAGATACACTTCGCCTCGTTGGACGCCGTCAATGTCCAACATAACCCAGTCTGCATAATACATCAATCCGATGTCTAACGTTCAGTTGAAACAGTCGCTTACCGTCAAACTCGCCCGTCTTCAACGTCTCTGATATGTCAATCTTCGCTTGTCCAAGCAGCTCATCTGTTCTGGGCTCTTTCGACCAGCAGGACAATTCTAACTTCCGATGTTTGTCGGCAGTACCCTTCATAACGGGGAATCTGATTTCAGCATCCCAAACCGGATGTTGACCCCCTTTGACATCGATTTCCGTTTTCCTTGTTGTTCCTTTTGGCTGGATTAGATGAAGCCAACTGATCAACCGTTAAGGACTGACCATTGATGATCAGCTGAGCATAAACATCTTGCTTGTAAAAAGAATGTTTATCTATCAAGTTTCGGGCTTTGAGAATAACAACAATGAGAGTACCGAGTTCGTCTCCAGACATATCTATGAGAGAGAGGTGGTGTCGCTCTATGTTTCAACTCATCGATGCGATGCCGTGCGGTGTCTTTGGCGCTGATGGCAGTCAATTTTCTCACGGAAAATGTCGTCCGATCTTATCAGATAAATATTCTCCCATCTTATCAGATACCCAGAAGAACGTTGGTCAAGAAATCAATACGCATCACGTTTGATTATCGTAAGGAACCTAGATTTCATTCATTGACAGACACCATAAATTTACATAGACTGATTAGATTGCACCCCATCAGGGTCTTCAATTTTCTTGACCAGGCACATCAGTCGTTCTCAAGGTTTGAAGGGTGGTACAGAATCAGGTTCGGGAAAGGACTGAACACCACCTGTGTTGTGTGTCAGTCAGTCCATTGACATGGAAATCCGAAAAAGACCTACATCCCGGTACAATCCTTGTAACCGCATCCTCATCAAACATTTCCCAGAAACCGTGTCACTCCCAGGATCTAACCAAATTTTACGCAGCTCATGGTCGACGGGAATAATTGAGTCCAAGTGACGCCTAAGGATTTCCCACCCGCAGCCGTTGTAATGCATCCCGAGGAGCCGGATCAGTCGCTGTAAGTGGTTGTGAATGAGAGTGTGGTAGAATTTAGGATAGGCCTCTTCCGTGGTGCTGGTAACAACACAATGACCCGGCAAAAAATCGAAATCGACGCCAGTAGATTTAGCCAACGTAGCCGGATGAATTCGCAGGCCCCCAAGGTCACGAACGACAAACCCGAGCAGTTTCCCGGACTCGATGTCAAACCGTGCGAGGACATTCTGCGCATGGGCCTCAAATGCCACACCATTGTAAATCAGCGGTGGTAACAATGCTTCGCAGGCAAGGCGTATGTATCTGTCGCTTACATTTTAGAATGACAATAATCGGGAAAAAGGCCAGAACAATTAACTAACCTTTCTAAGAACTGAACCCGTTTTTCGTATGTATCCAGATGGAAAACGTGTTCCACGGCAGAAACGCCCTCAGGAACGCCCTTGTGGCCTACTTCAAGCAAAGCCGCACAAACTATAACACATTCACCATGTGCAGGCTGATATGTTTCCCTGAAAATAGCCGTGAAATGCTTCGCAACTTCTGAATCCACGCCGTTGTACACAGCGCTAGCGGGCTCCCGTTCGATCGAAAGAATACCACGGTCAACTGTCAGCTTGGGAACGATCTCTGATGAGAATCTGGGGCCAAAGTCTGCCGTGAAGTGGGATATCGTGCGCAAAGAGGAAGAGATCTTGACACCGACTGATAGTTTAAGCGCCAATCGAGGCGATTCCGGTATTACAAGGGTTCTAGAAGTAAATTAAGCCATTGAGTAAGCTTCAACTGAAATTTTACGAACCTGATGCTGGCCTGTCCACGAGCCCGGATGTTGATATCCGGGGGCAGAATATCGACGTCCTGGAATTTCGCAATGATGTTCATAATTTGAACTTCGTGGATAGGAACAACAACAGTCGTGTCGTCGATTGTTAACAATTTTCCTGTCCGCTGAGCGGCCTTTTGGGCTAGAGCAAAACTCATGTCATCGAATGGCCCTTGTATATCCAGGCGCGAACGAGGAACTCGAGCGAAGCGTATGATTGGGTTATACCAGTCGTAATCAGAGAGACTCAATGGTATCATTCTGGCACGATGCATCTGAATTGGTTCGTAAGCCATCGTGATCATTGCCATTGTTTACGCTTACTGGGTGGGTAGGATGCCCAGCCACCAGGCTTTGTTCCCAATCAATAGCTGCAGATGACAGAGTTGGACAGCCTGGTGGGTTCTTGAATGATGCCACTGTTCTTTCATCAGTATATGGTATAGTGTACTGCTCCCGCGAACTTACGCTGCCAGTAGAACGAGCTTAGGATCTCCTCTTCAATAGAAACATCTTGGACGACCATATCCTTCACGAACTTTCTCCAGAGTCGCAATGGATGGTCGATTTTAGCCAGTTCTACGGATTGAAGGTCCCAGTGAGGAGGCAGCAGAGTCTGCTTCACCATTGTGGAAAGATCGTTCTATGGGGTAAAATCAATGGCAATAAGCGGATAAGATAAGCGCCATCTTACATTTATGGCATTGTTTGAGTTTTGAGTAAGCTCATAAATTTCGGGAAGCATATCAAGAGGATCCACAAGGCCAACAGATCGGCCATGCTTGTCCGTTTTGACATTGGAGGGAACCGGCGTGTTGCGAAGGGGAACGATGGCAAAGATGTCGCGCGACTGAAGAACTCGATTGATGACAAATTGTTCTGACAGTGAGGTGGTAGACAGAACTACGAGTATCCCAGTGGCGCGATCGCCATGAGCTCGGAGCGGCACGTAAAATGCGCGCAGCAAGGATTCAGTTACTAGACAGGAAAGAAGACGGGACGAAACAGCAAATACAGTGTCATCGACAACGTTCACTGGTTGAGATGGCATGTTGGTGGATGAGGAAAATACACTCGCTTCAACAAGGAGGGCTATTTGTAGGAATGCAGACTAAACATAAAACTGCGGGAAAGAAGCCAAGTTCCGTTTACGCATATGTCATTTCTGTTGAAAAGGTACGGCCTTGATGGTGGAGCAATAAACCACAACTAGAATCAGCGACAAAATCAGAACATCACGAATCCACACCGACGTTTCTGGATTCTCACTAGACGGCTATTCCATAGACAGCATTGGAAAGACACGATGTCGGCCAAGTGAACCAGCGTCTTGCCAGCGTCGGCATCTGATTATTATTGTCTAGAAAGTTAATCGATACCGGAACTCTGCTGAAACAGGCTAATCAAGGATTATCGCGGAAGTATGCGAATCCTTAGTGGCAAATTGGAAAAAGACCTCATTTGGCAATATGTGGCAATCCAGTCGTACATCATAGTCCACTGCTTGGTCCACTGGTTGTTAAGAAAATCGATGGTTTTTAGCGGTCGTGGGAAGGGATTGATATCTTCACCGGCGTGTAACCTAAAGATTATCGTTAATTTTGAAGTAGAAGACGTATCTATAATTCACTAGTGCTTTCCGTACTAAGAATACCTTGTGTATTCAGCCTCGGTGCCGCCAATAGGTGACTTGGAAATTTACGATATGCGTTGTAAACTGTCCATGAGTATTTTTAAGCATGGTTTTGCCTGCTTGCGGTAGTCACCTGTCAGCTGTCCCCCTGTTCCAAGACCGTAAGGCGCGATGAGCGGTCGTGGAGCGTCGAAACGAGGACTCACAACAGTATGTCGTGAGCAAAACAGCTTCCGATGAATACTCGTAGCGGAACGGAATGAAGTCATGAGAAAAGATAGAACCGGAAGAGCGTCTGAATGCGAATTACTTTTCTCGTGACTTGGTAGCGTGCAAAAAAGAAACTGTTACCGTTAGGTTGGCTCACAAAGAAAGTCACCTTGATCCTAGTGGGATCCAAGAATCGTAAGCATGAGTACACGGGTAAATGTACATTGTTGTTTGTCCATTTCCCGAAGCTATTCCGGTGAGAACCGGACACATTCAGTGAGAGCATTATGACGAGGATATCCGTTCATGTATATGCAAAAGACAGTCTAAGTCTCAAGTCGCGGAACCGGTAAGGATGTCAGAAGCCTAGAACGCAATACAGCGGGTGTAGGTTACAGTAGTTTGAAAGAAGTCACCTCATAGGTAACTTGAAGAACCCGATCCACTGCATCTATTGAATTCGATGGGTTCGAACGCCCTGCGAGGAGACAAGGCACAGACCAAGTAAATTTCCAAGGTTCAAGGCACGCGGACCGTGAGAACATACCTTGGTACGGTAATCAGAATGCCATTTCCGGAACATTGATGAACTTTGATCACAGAAATGACGAACGCCTTGGAAGACTGCTCATCATCTTGTTGGGTCCCAGGAATCAGATCCCACGCTCGTGGTAATTCCCCGTCTATACTTTCGAATTACGGTAGACCCGGTTTTTACTCAGTGCTCGTTTCAGCCGCCTCCTTCACTAAACGTTATCCTTACGCTATATAATATATATAGCACGACACGCTTGCGCGCAAAAGGGAATCCAAATCTTGAAGCATACCTCTCTCATGGACGAAAAAGCTGCAATCATCGAGTCTGCCAAAGGCGACGTCCCAGAGGCGCATCATGCGTCGATTCGACTAGAACTAGATGCTGGAGTACAGAAGCTTCGAACAAGAGAACGATGGTGGCAGATATGGTAGTGCAATACTTTCTATGCATACACTACTCCGGACAATGATCTTACTTCACTCAGGCTCTCTAATCAAGTACCTCCTCCAGCACGAACGTCGTTATCTGATGCACCTGTAAGTATATCTTTCACCATGTCTCGTTACTTGCCATGATTCTAAGTTATGCAGGTTATTCCTCTTCAAGATGCTTCTCTCTTATCCAAATTAACTTATTCTTGGATCACTCCGATGATGGTAATGTCTTAAAAACGCGTCTGCGATTGCGACTTGAACGCATTCCTTCAGGTGCTAGGATATAAAAGGACTCTTCAAGCACCTGACCTTTGGAAACTGCACTCCAGCCAGGAGTCGAGGTTTCTTTCAGAAGAACTGGATGCGGCATGGGAACATCGAGTGAGACGTGCTCAGGAATGGAACGCGATGCTGGATTCTGGGAAAATGAAGCCGAGCATTATCCTACGCACGTTTTGGACAGTACGCGCGCTGAGATACGGTGCAGACTACCGAAACCATATTATTTTGCTTGAAAGTCGGTGGAGAACGGTTACAGCACGACAAAATCCCAGTCTGGCATGGGCACTCAACGACGTATTCGGTAGTATGTTCTGGATTGGCGGTGCTTTCAAGGTCAGTTGGCTTACTTTAAGCCGTGCTCAGATACAGACACTGTTTTATTAGGTCTTTGGAGACACAGCACAACTCATGGGTCCCCTCCTTGTCAAGGTCAATAGAGAAATTATTGTTTTCCTATTTGCAATGTTTTAACAGCATACGGAAAGGCTATCATCAATTTCGCTAAGGCTCGCGCTACCGCCCGTCTAGAAGGAAGCCAAGCACCTGATGTGGGCCGAGGAATAGCAATGGCCATCGGACTCTTTTGTATCGTGATCTTGACGAGTGTCGCATCGCATCAAGTAAGACGATAAATATGTTCTTTTTCATTCATGTTGGATGATTCTTCTAGTTTTTCTGGCGCTCCATGACTACAGGCGTGTTGGCGCGTGCAGCGCTCATTCATTCTATCTATAAACGGGGTGTGGTGTTGACTGGCAAGTCGTCCCTGATCTCCGCTACGGTAATACTCAGGGAAGATCTGCAGGAAAGGCTAGAACTCAATTCTCTAATGCGGCCCTCATCAACCACATATCTACTGATGTAAGTCCCGCGCTCGTGTATGCATCTGCTCAACCTGATCGAACACAGGTCAGCCGGATAGATGCCGCCTCGCAGTGGTTCGTAAGTACCTCGACTTCCTAACAACTACCTCCCTTATTGAGTGTTTGTACAGCATGCAGGTATGGTAGATGTCCAGATAGTCGAAAAACTGTTTAGCAATTTCCAGGCTGGACGGCTCCAATTCAAACAATGGTCTGCTTGACCATCCTAATCGTTCAGGTAAGTATTAGGAAAACTCCACGGGACTTCAAGCAAATTGTTCTGTGTAGTTGGGGCCTTCCGTATTGGCTGGATTTTTGCTGTTCATCCTTGTCGCTCCAGTCCAGGAGCGCCTCATGGCGCACCGATTCTCCATCCGTTCAAAATCTATGAAATTCACAGACGAACGAGCAAACACCTTTCTGGAAGTATTAGGTAGCATCACGTTTCCCCACTAGTTTCCAAATTTCGCTGAATACATACCAAGGCGCTATGCGGATTGTGAAATATTTCACATACGAAAAACCGCTTCTGGACCGTATAAACAACATCCGAAACAAGGAACTGATGGGCATTCGGCAAATGCATCATGCCCAGTCAGCGAAGTATGTGATATTTAGTGTTACTGGTTATTCTGATTCGACTTATTCACTTGAATCTCCTCAGCACAGCGTTTGCATATTCTATACCTGTCTTAGCTTCTACCCTTGCGTTTGTCACCTATACCAGCACGACGGCATCTTTTGATGCTGCGGTTATCTTCGCTTCTTTGAGTCTGTTCAATGTTGGTTTGAGTTCCAAACTTCCACAGTCATTCTTTGCTGATATAGCTTCGTTCCGTAGCTCCTACGTCAGCCCATGATGTTTCTGCCAAGGGCACTATCCGTAACTGCGGATGCCCGAAACGCGCTTGAAAGACTATCTGAAATATTCCATGCAGAAACTATGACGGAAACTTCCTTTGTTATAAACTCCCAACAGGGCCCGGCTTTGAAGGTAACCGATGGGACGTTCGAATGGGAATTACCTTCTTCCATTGTAGAACCCGACCTCACAAAATTGAAAGATGGAGCGTCGACCGAAGAGGTTGCCGATCATCCGTTTCGTGTGACCAGCATCAATATGGAGGTGCCACGGAAATGTTTAGTCGCCGTTGTTGGTCGGGTTGGCTCAGGAAAGGTAAAGTTATATCTTACTTGGTTGTTTATTGTTAAGCCGTCTTGCATCTAGTCGAGTCTACTCCAAGGTCTAATCGGAGAAATGAGAAAGATATCCGGGGATGTATCATTCAGAGGTCCGGTTGCGTATTGTCCACAGACAGCCTGGATTCAGAATGCAACTTTAGTGTGTTTTTCTCGGCGTCAAGTTCATTACAGTCAAGGAGCTGACAACCTTCTAGAGAGATAACATTCTCTTCGGACAGCCTCTGGATGAAGAGAGGTATTGGGGAGTCGTTGAAAGGGCCTGTTTACTTCCCGACCTACAGACACTGCCGGATGGAGATCTGACCGAGGTATTTTTCCCTCGACATACGTGCACCCTCTGTCTCAGGTTTTGGATATCAGATAGGGGAGAAGGGCATCAATCTAAGCGGCGGGCAAAAGCAGAGAGTAAGTCTTTGTTTTGAACTTAGTATCACCAAAACATTATTATCTTTAGGTGAACATCGCGAGAGCCCTGTATTATGATGCTGAAATACTTCTGTTTGATGACCCACTTTCGGCCGGTCAGTCCTCCTGCACTCCCGAAGATGGTACGCTGACTTTTCAGTGGACGCCCACGTCGGGAAGTCCCTCTTTCACGGAGCAATTCTACCCCTTGTCCAAGAGGGGAAGACGGTGATACTCGTTACACATGCCGTGCACTTCCTCTCACACTGTGATTACATTTACACCTTAGACGACGGCAGCATAGTAGAGCAGGGAACGTATCAGAACCTTCTTGTCGACAACGGCAATTTTGCTCGACTTGTGACAGAATTCGGCGGCACTAGCTCGTCTCCAGAGACATCAGACGCTAGCGATGGTGATGGCTTGGAGGAGATCAAGTCGAAGTCCGCTCAAGCGAGTGGTAAAGGTACAGGCAAGCTCGAAGGTAGACTCATTGTAAAGGAACGGCGCACAACAGGATCGGTACCGTGGACGGGTGAGTATAATGGAGTGCTCCGACCATGTCCTAACTTCTCTCGACCCAGTTTACGGAAGCTACCTCAAGGCCGGAGGGGGTTACATAGTGGTCTCCTTTGTTACACTCGCGGTCATGCTAATGCAGGGCAGCCAAATTCTCAGCTCTTACACTTTGGTTTGGTGGCAAGCGAAGTGAGCTGCTTGTCTCGTTCGCAATCTCAACAAGTCTGACACCTTGGAAGCGCGTTCCATCGTCCATTTTCTTTCTACCAGGTTCTTTATGCAGGTCTCGGATTGTCTCAAGCTCTGTTTACGGTGCTGTTGTGAGTCATGCTCTCTCTTGAGTACGGAGGCGATTCTAGCTCACACGGACACTGTAGAGGTATTTCCGTCGATATAATGTCATCCTTTATATCAAAGAACCTGCACAAGGACGCCTTGTGGCATATATTCCATGCCACAATGACTTTCTTTGACACGACAGTATGACTGGCTCCGAAATCCGTTGTCGAATATTACTGAAAATCATTGCCTAGCCAATGGGTCGGATTCTGGGAATTTTTGGCAAAGACATCGACTGTGAGCAGTAGATTTGTTTCAAACCATCTCCCTCTCCTTTTGACATAAGCGGGCCTTTAGCGATTGATAACCAACTACCCAGTAAGTGATGTATGTTTCGATTTTTGGCGCTGCTGAAATCATCTTCAGCGTCTATGAGATTGTGTTCGTCGTTCTGATAAATTCCGTTTGACCTGACCTCAATCGCGTGTAGTCATCATCACGATGTCCAATGTCATGGGGGCCGTCATAATCATTACTGTTCTTGAACACTATTTCAGTCCGTACGAAGTCGATTCTTCCACATGTCGCGACTTATCTCTCCCTCTTAGTTATCGCCGTGGTCATCATCGCTTTTGGTTATCAATATTTTGCATCGTTTTATCGTGCAAGTGCCCGAGAGATGAAGAGATTAGACGCAATGCTTCGCTCGGTCCTATATGCGCACTTTTCTGAGTCTTTGACCGGTAAATACACCATTTGTTTTGACTACTGTTACTGACTCTGTTGCCTAGGCCTACCCACAATTCGAGCATATAGAGAGGTTCCGCGATTTGTAAAAGACAATCAATTTTACATCGATCTTGAGAATCGGGCGCTTATGCTGACTGTCACCAACCAACGGTACGTAGTGCTCTACAATGCCGTTGACATCTATTGAACTTCGATTCTCAAAAAGTTGGCTAGCCATAAGACTCGATGCTTTAGGTGCCATTTTGGTTCTTTGTGTACGTCCCGTCTCGCCACTGGATCATAGCCGATAGTCCTGATCGTGAAATCTAGGTAGGAATATTTGCTGTCGTCGGTGTATCAGGAATAAGTCCCGCTGAGATTGGCCTGGTGCTGACCTACTCAAGTAAGAGTTATAATTACTTCTGACACGCCCTCTCTGATTATTTACGTCAAGCGACGCTGACTCAGTTGTGCGGCATGGTAACCAGACAATCCGCTGAAGTCGAGGTAACTCAGCATAACCTTTATAGACAAGGGATTGACTAACTATAATAGAACTATATGAATGCCGTGGAGCGGGGTAAGAATATAAGTTTCGTATATATGCAAGCCCACTGATTTGTTGCAGTCGTCAGCTATAGTAAAGGAGAGGTTGTTGAACAGGAGGCCCCTTATCAGATGGATACAGACAAAGCAATGTCCCAGTGGAGTCACGGCAACATTCAATTTCGCAATCTTGCGATGAGCTATCGACCTGGCTTGCCTCAGGTACTCCGTGGTATTACACTAGATATTCAGGGTGGCGAGAAAATTGGTATCGTTGGAAGAACGGGTGCTGGCAAGTCCTCACTCATATTGACGCTTCTTCGAATATCAGAGTATTCCGGTGAAATCTTCATCGACAGGTAGGCCTCAGCCACTCATGACGTGCTGGATGGATGCTTCACAATTGTCAGGGAGGACATCTCGAAGATGGGTCTGAAAAGTCTACGCTCCAAAATGGCAGTTATCCCGCAGGACGTAAGTATGGTCTTACCCTTGTTGTTGAGGCGCTGACACATTTCATTATCAGCCAATCTTGTTCAGCGGTCTGTAGCGTTGGGTTTGAATCAACCTGTACGATTACTGATGCAGAGAAATCAACCTACAGGGACCGTAAGATCTACCTTGGACCCCTTTTCGATATATGATGATGCGAAATTATGGGATGCTCTCAAACGTTCTTTCCTTGTAGATGAATATCCATCGACCGCCAATAGCTCGACAAGTGAAGTCGAACATCACCAGAATCGGATCACTTTGGACACAGTAGTAGAGCCTGAAGGGTTGAATTTCAGCGTAGGACAACGGTCTTTACTCAGTCTAGCGCGCGCTCTCGTAAAGGACACAAAAATAGTCATTTTGGATGAAGCTACGTCAGTATCTCAGCTGGATGTCAGGCGCGATGCATTGACCGTCATTAAAGAGCTTCTGTTGATGTCGAAACGGACCAGAAGATTCAGCAGACTATCCAGCACCAATTTCGAGATCGTACTCTCTTGTGTATTGCACGTATGCATTTAATTTCATCGTGTAGACCACATGACCCACAAATTCTGTTCAGATCGCTTACGAACGATCATTTCGTACGATCGTGTGTTGGTAATGGAAGAAGGGCGGGTTGCTGTACGATGCTACATCTCATGCAATTTCCTCAGATGTTGACCAGTTTTGCAGGAGTTCGATAGTCCCTTGAACTTATTCTTACGCGACGATGGTATATTTCGCGGGTTGTGCGACCGAAGCAACATATCGCTTGACGATATAGAGTTAGCATCGAAGCCGATGCTCACAGATTAATATAACTTTAGTCTTCTATATGTAGGGCAGTCCCTCGAGTACCTTCATCCCTAGTACTCTTGTACATCAAACAGAATCAGGGCAATAGAGAATGTTGCGGAATGTCATTGAGAAGGCTGATTCCAAGGGTGATTTACATGCGAAGGCTCCTTGGGTATATCACATTCACTGAGAGGACAGAAAGCAAACTCCGGTATCAGATTCCTTACCGACGCTTACTGTGCGGTTAATCCGCCCACACGTGACCGCGCTCTTCATTTCAATGATCGGTCTCACTTGAGATGATCGACGCGCACATAAGGAGTAAAGGGACAAATTTATTGAAATTTCCTGTCTTCTATTCAATTTGCGAGATTGCGTACTAAGATCTAGGAAACCGGACGTTTGAGCCGAATTACCTATCTAAGCATCTGCCAATACCAATATGCTCCACAAATACAACGGTAGAGTTAAATTGTCGTTCTGGTCGGAAAAGGCTTCTAGTAAGGCCGAAATGGCCACCATGGCTGTGTATCTTTTGGTCTATAAAGGTATCAGTGACCTACGATGGTGTATGGAGCGTGAAACTTACAGAGAAAGGATCCACAAATCCACAAAGTCGTAATGCCCAAGCACAAGCGACAATAGACAAGGCAAACGCTAAGCTACCTTCAATAGTTTTGAAGGTCGTAGGCGTCCATCGATGTAAACCGATTCGTTTGCCTACGATCGAAGCCTGCAACGGTAGCAATTCAATGTTGAATCATTTTGAAATGCGAAACGAAATACCAATGCATCACCGATGCCGAGGACAAGAATTCCAGTAAACTGTAGCAGTCGCGACGGCCTGGAAATAGACTCCAATCAGCATATGATCACTACAGAAGGCGCCGGACTTACGTCTCAAGCCACAAGCTTCCAGCACATCCTGTCAGCAGGTAGAAATGGCTCAGGATTGCAGTACCGCTGTCCTTGTGGTCCAGAAATTCATTCATGAAGAGGTGCACAACTGCCCCGAAAGGATAGATGGCGAAGTAACGAACGTATTCAGCGAAAGTAAAGAGTGCGAAGGCGGCGCTAAAACAGAGATGGGTGAAGGCCGGCTGTAGTAAAATGGTTGTTAGAGACATGACGCTTAGAGACGACACAAGCAGAAGCGTACATCCAAAGCAATACCGGGGGTGAACATCACAACAGCCAACGCATGAAAGAATTTCCGTCGCGCATTCAACTTCAAAGTCGGTACATGCTTATCGGCGGCATCTAACAGATCAGTGGCTATAAAAATCTTAGTACTGAGACAGAGCCATAAAGCGAAGAGCTGACCTAAAGAGCCTCCAGATGCCAGTATCGGAGGAGAAGGAAGTGGATTTCCATTTGAATTTGTAGATGTCGCTTCTGCTGAAGGCTGGGCGGTGGTCAAAACAGCACCGGGAACAATCAAATTCTCTCCGTTCGTATTCCATACACGGAACTTCTTCGATCTGGCAAGCTGCCTTGTCCAACCAGCAACACTCAGCGATCCTAAAAGAGCCCAATATACCAAAAGCCCAGGTCGGCTCCACTTGTTCCTGCCCTCCAGTAGCCAAAAGATGACCCAAAGCCATGGATCACGGTTACCCAGGCACCAACGCGTCCACAGGCCGATCAAGCCTACGACTATCAAGAAAAGCCCAGCATAGAAGCCCAACGCAAGCAATCGACGCTGCCGCAGCTTGTCCTTTGGCTTTCGGAGGCGGCGTACCGGTCGTTGGGCTATGTGGCGGGATAGAACGAGAATGGGGGACAACAGAAAGCCACTGAAAAGTGATCCAGCAACAAGCGCCATTTGAAAGATGAGAAGAGGTGTCGGAAGACGGTATGTCTTTATGAAGGGTGTGGTCAGTGGCCATATCTGGAAAGTGTTGTCGAGTGGTCAGCTGCAATCGAACTCGTGGAGGCAAACTCACTCTGGAGATATTGATGTTTACAAACTCCATCAATAGCGTGGTTCCACCGAAACACACCAGGCCCAACTCGCCCAAGGTAAAGACACGATGTGCCAAACGGAGACAGATGTATAGAGTGAACTGATAAAACAATGCCCCTAAAGTGACTTCAAATAGCGTTATATCTGCAACAACGAAGTGAGATTCCAGAGATCAAGATCAGCCGATTGACTCACGGTGCCAAATACCACACCCGATTTTTTGCAATACGATCTTGGTCGTGAAGCTGCTTAGACTGACGACTACAGTAAATAACACATAGTACCAAGACCTCAAGCCCTCGCTGCGCGGAACAGACCCCCGTTCGCCTTCAGGGACATCGCGTCGCTTGAGATATCGAGTTTCCAACCAACTTGAGGTACATGCATGAAACAAGAGAATGGAAGAACACAGCGTGGATAGATCAATGATGTTGTAACGGGAAAGGACCAGCGCCTCCAGGACACTGTATGGCTCTTGCGAATTGCTGAGTTTGGCAGGCGGTTCAATTCGCCAAGTGGGTGGAAGAAGTATGGGTGATGGTGATGATAGTTGCGTCAAGGAAGAATACAAAAGCGCGCTTCCAATGAGGGGCCCAAATAATAGACCAGTCAGAATGCCATCATCTGATGCATCTCTGCACATCCCATTTAAAGGATGATTCAACTCATGAATTGAAACGTACCGGTAGTTCTTGGGGACAGACATCCACAGAAACGCGAAATCAGATTTCTTCGAAGAATCCCAAGAAGAGTTCCGGCGCGGGCTACGACCATCGGCAGGGCGTAGGACGGATGGGGACAGGGATATTGAGATGGGACTGGTTACTTGATGCTTCAACGCAGCCGCGCCTAGTGATATTGAACTATGAGTCCACATGATGTACAGTAACGAGATAGCAATGAGCAATTGTAGTTCTAAAAACGGATGTAAGTAAGCACGCAGCCTAAGGTGAAGAAGAAAACTACGACCTGCGAGAATCCATGAATTATATAGAGATAGAGATAATTGAGAAGATGCCGCAGGCTGATAGTCCGAGAACTTTGATATTGCATAAATAAGAGATCCGATAATTAAAAAGCTTTCTCCCGCTTTTTTAGTTTCGATACAGAATGTCCATGACCAAGGATAGATTGGAAGCCGAGCGTGTAGTTCTAGATGGGAGGGGAGTACAGTGAACGGTGCCTGTACCGCTGTCATTGTGTTCACAAAGACGGCAGGAGATGTATTGCGTTGAGGTTTGGCCTTTCCGTTGATAGGAGTTGACCGCATGACGGCGGGAGATCGAGAACGCGTGAAAGGTACGGGTCTTTCAGGCGCTCTGGGTGGGCCTCCCTCTGGGGACCCATTTAGCTTCGATATCGACGCTTGTTTCAAGGGCGGGTGCGCGGTAGTCTGTCTACTATGGGAAAATGCCCGTCCACGGAAGTGTATGGGTCCCTCGTCTTCTGTCTCGTCGTCAGTGTCTGATTCCCTGGGCGATGCAGCACTGGTCCTTGTTCAGCCAACGGCGGTGACGACGACAACGTAGCAGACACGCACCTTGATGAACCAGCGTGATAGCTCGTGCTCCAATCCAATGAAGAAGAAGCCTTGACCGCGACGCCGGGAGTATGGACTAAGATGGTAGGTCTCTTACGAACTGTCCGGCTACTTTGAGTAATCCTACGGACGGAATCGCCCCGTCCAGAAGCCTGCGTGGACGACGGCGGAGACGGCGACGACCTTGAACGAGGCAGATTGGCAGATGTCGCTTGAACAATTAAATGAAAGTCAGCCTTCGAAGGGCATTCACAGGGAGTCTCGGATGCAGCGTATGCTGACACTAGACTGGGTAAGGCAGGCAACCCACGTGGGTGCAGTTCGCTCCGGCAACGGCCGCTTTCTAAACTGGGACTCCACGCCACCGACGCGACGCGATATACATACCTTGTTCTTTTACCTCAACGAGTCTTCCCTTGCTTCTCTCTATCTGCAATGGAATCCCACGAATCTACCAAAGAATCTACCGTCTATCTCGAAGACCTTGATATCCCTCGTGTTGATACGGAAGGGAAGCCCACTGTCACGTCCGTAGTGTCGGCGACAACGACAACGGTAGCTTCCACTTCCATGAAGCGGCAGCGAACCCTCATGGATATGTTCGCGAACTCGCAAGGAAAAAATCCCTCCGATCCCTCTGCAAAAAAGCTGAAGCTTTCGCCAGCTTCCTCGACGCGTCAAGGCGCGTCGAGCAGCTCCGGAACAGTAGCGAGAGGCTTTGGCGTTCAGAGGCTGAATTCTATACCGTTTTCCATGTCAGGGTTCCAAGAATCTATGACGGATGAGCAGCGGGATCTGCTTAGACTCGAATGCGAGTCCATGGGAAAAAGCTGGTAGGCGCATTTCCAATTCATGAATTTCAGCGTGGATCCTTAGATGGTGATACAGGCTTAAATTACTGAAAGATGAGATCAAGAAACCCTATTTTCTATCTTTGAAACAGTTTTTGTGGCAAGAAGGCGTGAAAGGGATTCATGATACTCCACTGCCGCTTAAGGTGTATCCACCTCGTGAGTGTTTGTTATCTAGTGTGTACCCAACATCTTCACATCAACTCACGGTGGTCTTAGCCAAAGATATCTACTCGTGGTCGAACACGCCCTTGGGAAAGGTCAAGGTGGTCATCATTGGACAAGACCCCTATCATGGCCGTGGCCAAGCTCATGGTACATACGATCCCTTCGGCTCAGTCACACAACTGTTCTCTGAAAATATTTGATCCACAGGGCTGTGTTTTTCTGTACCTCTCGGAGTCACAATTCCGCCTTCTTTGCGAAACGTAGGCCTCATGAAAAGCCTCGACCTGCCATGTCGTCTGCTGACTTGACACTTCCAGATTTACGCAGAAATTAAGGCGGAATACCCGGAGTTTACTCCCCCAAAACATGGGTGAGCAATACACGTTTTATCTGACTTCCGCAGGTCTGTGACGCAAGAATGCAGAAATCTGACAGCCTGGGCAACCAATGGAGTCCTCATGCTGAATACATGCCTGACCGTTCGAGCCAACTCAGCAGGTTCACATTCCGAGAAAGGGTGGGAGCAATTCACAGATAAAGTGGTCGATGTTATCGATAAATATGGCGGTGCTAACCTATCCAGCAAACTGGCCCAAGCCGATACGGGCCTCGGCCGAGGAGTCGTTTTTCTGGCTTGGGGGGCTTGGGCGGCCAAACGAGTGGCCAAGCTTGACAAGGTCTGTATACATTATAGTGCTTCTCGCGGAAGCCCGTAAACTGATGGTTACCTCTCTCTTGAACATTGTACAGACGAAGCACCTGATCCTGACGAGCGCCGTAAGTCCAAGCCACTGCACTAAACAGTTCATTCTCATCGAAACATTCCGTTCAGCATCCTTCTCCATTTTCTGCGCATAAAGGGTTCCTTGGAAACGGCCACTTCAAAGCAGCCAATGAATGGTTGGAGCGGAAGTACGGGTCCGATGGGACAGTGGATTGGTGCACTCTGAACGCAGAGTAAATTCGGTTCGCGCCCTAACACATGTTTCTTCATGTTGCTATGCCGCTATGATACCCTCGCCTCCTTTCCCGTCTCGGTCGCTGCGTGATCGAACATTTTGACATATATAGTGTTTTAACGCCGGTGCGGTTTTTGGTTGTTACCCGATTTTTACCTGGCATGTATACAACAAAATATGTCACAACATTGCATTGGAACCTTGATCTACACGTACTTTTACTCGCGATGTGGCGCACGCATCGAGCCATGTATGTTCTATAGTGTGCAGGCTTGCTGACATATCGCTGGCGGATCTCCGGAAGGAGTTCGAACCTGAAACAGCAAATTGTGATCATCCAGTCAATCGCCCTGATAATCTTTTCGTCCGGTTCCACCACGTGGCCTTCTGATTGTCTCACTTCACGATGCCGACGCCACTGTGCAAAGACTAAACAACTGAGCTTTAAATCTCAGGCGGATGCAGTCATATGGCGCCCGAAAAAATTATTATTTTCCGTCATGTCCGGCGGAAAAGGGGTCACCGGTATGATTTATCCAGGGATATGGTAGGTAAAGTGTGCGGTATAGGATACGAGGTGTTTTACATCTCTACTTAGCTGTAAGTAAGTATACGAGTCGGCCCTGTGTCAAATGCGATAGCGATACAAAATATCATTCTTTGCCTGGTATTGTAACAAGTCCGCGAGTCAATAAATATGGGGGCGACGCACAGAGACATTAAGGGTCATCACGGAATCGGGTTGATACGACCGTCAGGTCCGTACGCGTTCCGAGACATATGGGTATGACTGCTGTCCTGCAGCTTGGGTGGGGAAGGAAGACGAATCCCATGCTGCACAGGGTTTGGCAGGTGCGGATATGCCTGGTTTATGGAAAACTGCTGGGGCTCTGTCAATGAGCGTCGATGGGGTGGGTAGGAAAGCGACGTCTCGCGCGGTGAATGATAAGAGGATGAATGCAGTGGCAGGGCGGTGTTCGGAGGACTCTGTGAGGGCATGGAGTTGTCATGAAAGGAAGATTGCGGCGAATAAGAATAATGAGAGCGAGGTTCGTCTCGGACATCGCGCACAACAAAACCCGTGCTATTCGTATACGCCGAAGACACAGGTCGGTCGGGAGAATGCGAATAGTTGTTCTGCGAGGAGATATACACGCTGCTAGGGAGCGCATTTCGCGACGTCGGAACGGGGCTCGAATACGACGCATACTGTTTTATTGAAGGTGGATTCATGGGGGGTAGAGGGTAGGAGGATGAAGCAGACGAGCTGGGAACGTCGGACTGCTGGTCGTTAATCATGAGTGTCTGGTCCCATGAACCGCCCTCAACTTCCGTCACGGAACGTGGAGGGACGGTAGTGGCAAGGTTACCAGGCGAAAGAGAGCTTGCGCGCGTTGAACCAGGAGAGCTGGATGAATCTCGACTAGACCGCAGCGGTATAGCACCGCCGGCAGCATTCATTTCGTATGTCTTGGGCTTATCCTTGCCGGTGGGCCCCTTCCCAAGAGCTGGACGATTTGCTAGCGGCAGGTTCAGAGCCTGGCGCAGACAATTGTTCTCTTCCTCGAGTTCAGTCACTCTCTGCTCCAAAGCCTATTCCGCAGAAATGCAAATGAGTATTATGGATAAGATAGAAAATTTGAATTCTCCCTAAAGGGAAATTACGAACTTGTAAATGAGCAGCGCGTCTTGCGCGAAAGGCCCGCTGGACAT
This sequence comes from Armillaria luteobubalina, assembly GCA_030435615.1. Lineage (NCBI taxonomy): Eukaryota > Fungi > Basidiomycota > Agaricomycetes > Agaricales > Physalacriaceae > Armillaria > Armillaria luteobubalina. The sequence goes on along the minus strand of JAUEPU010000018.1, from coordinate 1,153,064 downwards.
CCCTGGCACGGTTAGGGGGCAGGTTGTCGTTTCGCTTGCGACCGCGTTTTGAAGACATGAAGAAAGAAACGGGAGGAAGGGAATGGGGAGCGGAATGGGAGTTCAAAAGGGCACAAAGCAGGATCGGATGAACATATAAAGGGCCCGCCTACGACGACGCATCGGGCTAGTCGAATCTGTGTCACGAGGTTGTCACAACATAACCGGAGCCCAGGAAGGCAACTGGATTAGGTTGCAGGTCCTCTCGATCGCAACGGCCTGGGCCTGTGAACCGACCTATCAATAAATGAAAATTCCCCCGCCCCCTGTCTGCATACCCGCTCTCTTAGCAACTTTGCCTGTTACAGCGCAATGCTGACAGCTTCCTCTCGTTGCGGTTGCCTTCAAACACTTGGTCACCGCATGCATTGCATTATTCCCCCATTCTCAGGCCAAGATAAGCAACATTAGCCTCGCCAGGGCACGGCATGACAAAGACGCTTCGGAACTCTTCCCACTTTCCGAATCTACACGTGAGGGCCACTGCTTGTACTCCCAGATAAAGCAACTCCCCAGAACCACAACCCTGAACATATTCGAAACCCCGACCAGGCAACTCCAGGCCCCGACACATCATCCTGTCCGACCCGCCGCCCCTGATGCTCGCGCTGCCTTTCTCGCGGCGGCCATCTCTTTGTCGCGTTTAGCGAACACCTTATGTCGCTGCGGCACAGGAGCCGCTGCACGTGCGAGTGTTTTGTTTGCGGACTTGTTCTGCTCGACATACGACATGTGCTGCGCTCCACTCAAGGCCACCAATGATCCAGTCGTACGCTGGGCGCCGGGGAATTTTGTCGGACCGAAGTCCTTTGAGGTAATCGTACCTGCAAGATCACCTTCTCCAGCACGAATATCGGTACCCAGATCCGCGTCAGTCTCATTCGCAATGAGCACTGATTGGATAAGCTCAATCTGCTCATCTTTGGTTCGGTACACCAGATCCGGTAGGTTCTCGAGCCCATCCAGATGTGTGATTACCTTGAAGGCGTAGCCCTGGTCAATTAAAAATTGCTGTCGTTTCGTGCTGTAAAACATCTCCTGGGTGTCCTTGGATACGAGGGAATAGAAAAAGGCATTAAACCCTTCATCATTCCGCCGCTTCGCTCTTAAAATGCGCCCTAAAATTTAACACAGTTATCCATCCCTGGAAGACTTTGTAGGAAAAAGGTTCGCACCTAGGCGCTGTGCTTCTTGCCGGCGCGATCCGAAATGGGATGATATCTGGATCAGACATGTTGCTTCGGGTAAATCGATAGATGTATCTCCGACCTGTCCTCGGCAATAGATTGAATAGCCATATCATTGAAAAGGAAAAGCGTCAAACCTTAGAGAGAAAGATGGTGTTGACTTGGGGACTATGCTGGAACCAAGATAGGATTCTCATCCGTTCGACCTGTCCAGTGCCACCATGGATATAGAGTTTACCCAGACGTTTAGCATATGCCTAAACACGTGGTGAATATGCTGTCGATGACCTCGGAAGTGACATTACCTCCAAAGCGAAAACATTATCGGAGAATACGATAATCTTGTCTCCTCGATCCTCGTGATACTTAATCAGGAATTGGCATGCCTGGAATTTGTTGGGGTTCATGCAGTATAGAAGCATGCGTTTTCTAGATTGCTCCCGAAGGTATTCACGATAGAATTCGGGTGTCATTGGACACCATACCTCCGCACACTATGCGCCCAACTCAGCGATCTTGATATCAAAAAATTAAGGTAAGGTTGATGAATACCTGTACATTTGCAATATGTCCCTTGGCAGCAAGATCCCTAGAAAGGCAAAGCGGTCATTAAACAATTTAACTACAGTGATGGACATATGGTGAGCAACTGACATCCAATTCGCTTCGTACAGTTTGGGCCCGATCATATAGTTCAGGTCCGCTATCTTGTCATCTTCACGGACAAGGGTAGCTGAACAAGTCAGGATGTGAGCGTCATGGATCCGTCGAAGAAAGAAAGATGGGAAAAAAACAGCGTACCGGTCAGACCAAGTTTGGAGTGTGCTTTGATTGTTCCGACAACCCGACGGAACATTGCAGCGGGTACGACATGTACTTCATCCAACAGCATGAAGCCCCATTCTCGAGAGGTCAAAAATTCCATCATCTTCTTAGACTCGTGGGACCGGTTGTGCGTATTGGCGACCATAGAGTATGTTGATACAACAATACCGCTGTCGCCAGCAAACTGGAAAGTTTTTCAGACTCAGAAGCGGTAAGCGGAAAGAACTAGCTGCACCTTCTCTTTCTGGTCCGCGGTGAATACCGCGATCTGGCGGTCGGTCACATTTGACCACTGCATAAATTGTGACTTCCACTGCATAACGGACACACTAACAACGCATAAGAAATTATTCAATCAGCAACCCGTCGAAAGGCTCACGAGGAGGTGCAGAGTACTAAGCAAGACTTCTTGATCGTACACGCGGCAGTGATTCCAACGAGGGTCTTCCCTGCTCCGCAAGGAAGGACAATAATGCCTGAACGAGCACGACTAAGTAACAAATTTTTTAGAATGCAGTCGAGAATCGATTTCATGGAAAACATATACCCATTTCCGAACATCTTGCTCAGGCTCGTTTCTTGGTATGGGCGGATCACGGTGGCGGGCTTTAAATCAATATCAAGGTTCGCGTTCACGGTGTCATTTCGAAAATCGTATTCTTCGAGCATAGGATAGTCAAGTACTGTACATTGTTTCTTGACATCCTATGGATACAAGTAAGGTCTGTAAATGAGAGGAAATGAGCTAAGGCGTACGTCGATCTTTGCATCATGGATTTCGAAAGCATGGACGTTGTCGTCGTCCTCATCGATCTCGTCTAAAACCCAGTCAATTGGAAAACTCGACCATCGCCTGCTGATCTGAGATACTCGCCTCTATCAACTCCAACGACAGATGTAAATAGATCAGCATCAGACTGATTGGCGGCAGTAACGGCGTTAGACGGTCCGACTTTAGAATCGTCTTTTTTCTTTTCAGCTTCTTTGGTACCCGGAATAACTAGATTCCCTTTTACGGGAGCTTTAGAGGTGGTGAAAGTAGCCGCTTTGATACTGGTATCAGTCTGGGTAGACACTATACGTGCCTCTCGGATTATTCTGTCCTTGAGCAATAATTGAAGCGTCTCGGGATGGCTCGACTCGACAAAATATTTGTTGTGCTTGAGAACGAGTTTGACCTTGCCGTAACTCAAAGTTCGATCACGAATGTAGGAAATGATACTGTCAGGGACAGGAACCTGTGGACAACGAGTGAAAATATGAGCACCTCCCTATCGACGACATCATACCTTCGAAAGGCGATTGAGAACCTTCGGGCAGTTAGTCAGCGAGAACAGTTCAAACAAGTACAATTCACGCAGACTTCAATGATATCTTCAGTTTGAAGGCCGACGGATACAGCCGCATATAAAGAATATGGAGTTAGAGTGTATTCGTGGATGAAGGCCGGTCTGAAGTGAAAAGATATTACACGCATGTACCTAAGTGTACTGTAGATCAATACGTACCTGCTAACAGGCTCGCTGATAGCGGTGAGAAAGTCCTGTGCTTGTTCGGCAATAGGTGAGAAGGCTTCCAAGATGATGTGGCCATCGTCGGGACTGATCCAGAGTGGCCGGGAAGCATGGTCATGTTTCAGGTGAAGCCATGAGAAGTCTTGTTCCATAAAAATGTGAGAGACTAGGATATTCTGCTGCCTCCGATGAGCATCAAGGGAAGATAAGTTAACAGCTAAATCGGCTGGGTTTCTTGTCTGGGCCAGCTTTCGTGTCAAGGCGCTGAAGTTGATGGTGGCGCTGCGAGGTACGAGGGTCGTATCCGGAGGAGAAGGAGGAATCACGTCGTCCTCATTGGTGACATCAAGGTAATCCTCCTCTTCACGGTCTCTCCTTACACGTTTTGGCTGAGAAGGACCAGCGGAAGCTAATGAACGTCAAATTGGGGTTCAAATGCCTAGGAATATACCCGGAACGTACACTCGGCCAGACGCTTCGCCGACATTTCGACTCGTTGTCGAAGAGCAGAAATGCGGCGTGAAGAACGTGAAGGTAAGAGTCAAGAATGAAGTCAGACGCGCTCGGGCCCGCCAGTGACGTCCCCGATGAATAAGCAGCGGAGTTTCAATTTCATTTGAGGAGGCGGACGACTTGCTTTTCGTGTCGACTCCCACCATCTGCCCCGCATTTTTTTCGCCTTTTCTTGTTTAAGATAGCATGTGGAGGCCTGCTACTCGCCAGATAACTGGTACTAACGAAGGTGTGTTTTTACTACATTCTCATCTTATTTCGGGGTTCTGAATCATTTTCAGTTCCACTTGGACAGCGGCGGCGTTTTGGCCCAGCTCCATCCGAAGAAGCCGCTCCCCCCCAGCTTGCGCAGCCTTCACCTTCAGCGTATCCTCGTCCGCATCAAGACCACGATAGTCCTGGGAAACGCGGTAGAGACGAGACCCCGGCGGGCGACCCACGAGGTAAGTTTCGCTGTTCGCATTTAACCTCGTAGCCCGCCATTATGCGCAATCGCGGTATTTGGTATCATCGTTGCGCACCGTTCGAGGTCCCTGCGTTTCCGTCATACCCAGTTTGGGGCTAGGCTGATGATACTGACCTGTACTAACACTAACCTATTGCTGTTTGTTACTCACCTTAGTCGACCCGAATGCCCCTCGCAAGCGGCGAAGTCGTTGGGGTGAAGTCAAGACAGAAATCCCTGGTCTCCCAACCGCCATTTCTGCTGCGGGTGTTTCTCAGGCTCAGCTCGACAACTATGCTATCCACCTCAGACTTGAAGAAATCAACAGAAAACTACGACTAAACGACTTCATTCCTCCTGAACGCGAGAGGCAAGTGCGAATGTTTATGTGACTGAGCATATACTCATCTTTTCGTTAGATCCCCGTCCCCTCCCCCTACATATGATGCTCATGGTCGCAGAACCAATACACGCGAAGTACGCTACCGTAAAAAGCTCGAAGATGAGCGTATCAAACTCGTCGATCGTGCCATGAAGAACGACCCTAACTTCCGCCCTCCTGTTGAATATCAACAACAAAAGCGCTCGCAGCGCCCTTCTGACAAGGTCTATATTCCTGTCAAAGAATTCCCGGAAATCAACTTTTTCGGCCTACTCGTCGGTCCTCGTGGCAACAGTTTGAAGAAGATGGAGAGAGAGAGCGGGGCGAAGATCAGTATCCGGGGAAAGGGGAGTGTTAAGGAAGGGAAGGCACGCCCCGACCAGTATGCGGACGATGCTGAGGAGGATCTTCACTGCCTTATTCTTGGCGATAGCGAAGAAAAGGTGGCAGCCTGTGTAAAAATGATCAATAAGGTCATTGAGACCGTAAGTGACTTCTTCTTTTGCTGAGTCGTGCTAATCAGCTTATTTTAGGCCGCTTCCACTCCTGAAGGTCAGAACGACCACAAGCGTAACCAACTTCGTGAACTTGCGGCACTCAACGGCACTCTTCGCGACGACGAGAACCAGGTCTGCCAGAACTGTGGTGGCGTTGGTCATCGAAAATACGACTGTCCGGAACAGCGGAATTTCACCGCCAACATCATCTGCCGCGTTTGTGGGAGCGCTGGCCACATGGCTCGTGATTGTACCGTCAACAAAGATCCCAATGCGCCAATGATGCATACCCCTCCTCCTCCACCGAACATGAACAGCCGCGGTTTTGATTCTGAATATGCCAGCTTGATGGCGGAGCTGGGCGAAAGCACAGGTGGTCCCGGTGTGGATCTTTCGAAGCCTTCCTGGGCTGCACCCAGCGCAGGTCATGATATTACCGGAGGGGGAACGAATATCCCACCTTGGCGTCGTCCGGAAGCTTGGGTAACCAACATTCCTCAGAACCAGTCGCAAGGCGGTTTTCCGGGTGCCCAAGGATACGGCGGTGGATATGGTGGGGCAACCGCTGGCTACGGGAATCAGTGGCAGGGCTACGGACAGGCTTCAGGGTATCCTCCACAATCTCAAGATTATCCGTCGAACTACGCCTCCTATTACCAAGGCCAATATACTCAACCAACCAGCTAATCGAAAACTTCTGACGTTATTCCTCACTTTCTGACAAACGGCAGCACTAAACATCGATTCTTCTTACCTTCTTAGCTCAGTTTTCCACAGTCGAAGAGGCCATTTGACCTATCCATTTTATATTCGGATTTCATCCCCTTTTTATTCACAGAGCGATGCCGTACGCGGGAATTGTTTGTAGGTATACTCTGTTTGACATGGCTGTTGGGAGCGTGGACACGGCGTCCCTACTAACGGAGATCTTTTCAAGCAGCATGTTTTACTACTTTGAACTGTAGCCCAATGATACGTCTTTATCAAAATATGTGTGTCAGATGCAGAGATACAAGTATGTTAACTATTCTGGTTCCTTTTCTTCTTTTTCTTTTTCCGCGGCTTTGGTTCTACTACGTTGGGCTCTACTTGGTCTAAGCTTCGTTTTTGGGCGCTGTTGGTGCCGCCCTCACGCCGAACGAAACAAGAAACAAAGAATCCATTTGTAGCATCACCGCTAGGACTGCAGCGTATCAATGAAGCAGCATCGCCTGAAGAAAGTTGAGTATGAAATTCGTAAGCCTTCGAGAATGACATACTGGGATTATCCATCTCTTCCGGAAGTCCCCTGCGGTTCCACAGAGGCAGGACATTTTCTGGAGTCTCCAATTTAAATCCACCGCTTTCAGCCTCATCCGATTTTAAAGCATCACGAACAACGTGCTCGTTCTCCGTCGCGTGGACACTACAAGTCGAGTAGACAATTCTCTTGACTGCGGGAACTATCATGTATTGTCAATAGTCAAAATTTTAATTGCATAATGACAGAATGAATTGGATTACCCACATTTCATTGCGTGCTTAATCATCACGAGTTGAAAAGAGGCCAGTTTCGTCAGACGTTCGTCTTTCTCGGACTCGTCTTCTGCCTCTGACAACCAGATACGAAGATAAATATAACCGATCGGGGATGTAAAAAGTTTCACCTGTCTCTAAGAGATGATCAAGGCGATTAACAATACCAGAGCCGCTGCATGAGGGATCTAGAAGACTGCAAGGAGTTAGATTTGTACCTGTTCAGCTGGCAAACTTCCCCTGACATATGCGTGACCTTGCAATATGCCTCGTCTTGAGGATCCACCGTAAGGAAGTCGAGGTTCAGAGTCTCGACGTTCTGACAACCCGCTTTGGATAACATCATTTCGAGCGTTTTGAATCGTTTTCGGTCCCGTTCGAACGCAAACAACTAAGCATCAGTTGGCCGAGGGAACGGTCTCAAGTGGCGAAAGGCACACACCGTCCCTTTGTTGCCCATGATCGCGCTGAGGTGGGAAGTCTTGTTACCCGGAGCGGCCGTTGCATCGATTACATAGGTGCCTTCCCTTGAGGGTGGTGAGAGAACAACGGCCGGAAAACAAGATGCCTTGTCCTGTAGAATGATCTTCCCAGACTTGTACAAAGGGTCGTTATGGAACGTGGTTTGGGGTGAAAACAGGAGAAGGTTCGGAATATGCTCATCCTGAGCAAAGCCCCGACTAAGGATTACGATAAGAAGCGTTCTATGTTCTGGACACTAACGACACCTGCCTGGATGTAAATGGGTCCGTGAGGTCATAACCATTGGAGATGAACGCGTCCATGGCGTGATCCGACGCCCACATCAGAGTGTTGACCCTCACATAACGTGGTATTTGAGCTGCAGCGATGCGAAAGTCGATATCGATTAGCATGACTTCCATGGGAAACAACTGAATGTAATGTATTCGCTCACCTGCTCGGTCATCCCCGTTGTGGGCTAATTCAAGGTTCGACTTTACGCCACGCTTGATTTTTATTCTCTGGAATTCGCCATTCAGACGCGTCTTGTGGCGTAGAATCGCTTGTTTGATAGGACCGTCGCCGGCCTGGATACCGCCCGCAAGCAAAACGTCATGAACAAGGACCAGAGCAAGATTCATAGACGTTATCTTCTTTCTTTCGACCTTTAATAGATCCGTCTCATTTATTACTTGGGTCAGCACAGCTTTGTCTGAACATGATGCGTCAGACAATTTTTAGGGTGCAGCTAAGTGTCCATACATTTCAGTGTCTCAATGACCAAGGCAGAGGTTCTTTTGCGGTCCTTCTCAGGTAACGTAGCGAGGATCCCTTTGATCGACCCTGCTCTTGCATCTAGACTATCGAGGGTCTTCGAAGCTTCAAAATAAAGGTTCATATTTTCTATTCATACGAATTAGGCTCTGCAGGTTATGAAGCACTACAAAGAAACTACGCGCAATATTGTATATACGTCCCCACCATCAATCCCTTCCTGCAATAGAGAACAAACCTGTAAAGATAGAGCATAGGTAAGAATGAACATTCACAAATGATGAGAAAAGACTGAAAGATCAGTTGCAGTTCTTCGTCACACAGAGCGCATAGCCCAAGTTGGACAATGTAGATAAATTGAAAGCATCATTTCCTAAAGACAGGATGAAGATTACTCACAAGAGTAAAAGCGCATTCGCAGGTCAACGTTGGTGATGAAAATTTCAAAGGCTAGAACTGAGCACGGGCCGGATTTTATTGGAAAAAAATAGTTTTCCCACGCTTTTTGAGACGCCGACCCACGGCAGGACGCGCGCGTCTAAGCTCTTCAACGCTCCTCCCCTTCACCCTTTCCTATCTCACAGAGTATAGCCATTTCTACCCAGAAGTTAAATGTTCTCACGTGTTTCTTAGTGCCGGTAGATACTGAGCTCTACGATCTCCTAGGAATCTCCCCAAATGCGAGCCAAGGTGCGGACCTTTGGACAATGGCTTTCAGTAGCTCACTTCTTTGTTGATGCTAGCCGATATAAAGAAAGCATATCGCAAGAAGGTACCCATATATCTGTCCGTGCTTACATCTATATCTTGGTCTGACTTTCCATCAGGCGAAAGAACATCATCCGGTATGTTGCGCCGTCCTTCCCAGCTAATACCATTCTGACAGTTGGCTATGCAGGACAAGGTGATTGATCATCCCCGCATATGCAGACCTCAATGAACCTTTCTCGACTAGAACATCAATGATCCGGAGGCTAGCCGCAAGTTCCAAGAGATGGCATCTGCGTGAGTCGCAGACCTGCCGCTGCGATCGTCCCCTCATGAATTCTCGGAAGTTATGATATCTTGAATGACCCTGATTCTCGAGCTGCCTACGATGCGGGAGGAATGGCGGGTCTACGCGGTGGCGGTCCTGCTGGAATGGACGACCTTTTCAGCCAATTCTTTTCTAGTTCAAGCTTCGGTTTTGAGTTTGATCTAGGTGGAGGTGGAAGTCGGCGTCGGACAAAAGGCCAAGATTCTATCATTTCATATGACGTGACGCTTGAAGATCTCTACAATGGGAAGGCCGTGAAAATGAATATGGAGAAAGACGTTGTCTGTGGTATATGTAAAGGGTATGTCGTCTACATCTTCGTTAGAGGTACTGTTAACGTATTGTTAGAACCGGAACTCGTGGAAATGCAAAGCCGAAGCAGTGTGCTACATGTGAAGGCAAGGGCTGGACGTTTGTCCATAGCCAGGTTTGTTCAGATGAATGGAATGTGAAGACCTCTCTAATAAATATGTATGCAGGTGTCTACATCACGGATCGGAACTACGAGAGCAACATGTCACGATTGTGAAGGCAAGGGAGAGAAAATCAGATCGAAAGACAGGTGAAATGAATCTTCGACTTCTTCACGTCTTGGTTCATAATATATGTCTAGCTGTAAGAAGTGCAAAGGCGAGAAAACTGTGCACGAAAAAACTCGCCAAGAAATTTTCATCGAAAAAGGTATGACGGACAGACAACGAATCGTGTTACCCGGGGCAGGAGATCAAGAGGTACCTTGTGGTTGGTCTTTTCGACGTAGCATAATTTACATCTTCCATCACAGCCCGGTTTGCCTGCTGGCGATGTGGTCTTTGTTATTCATGCCGCACATCACGAATTTTTCGAGCGATCAGGGAACGACCTCCTTACCAATGTCAAAATCACCCTCTCGGAAGCCCTCTTTGGATTTTCTCGGATACTCATCACACACCTCGATGGTCGGGGAATAAAGGTTACTAGTCCTCCTGGTAAGATAATAAAGTCAGATGATTCGATCGTGCTGCGAGGGGAGGGTATGCCTGTCTACAAGAGGCCTGACGAAAAAGGAGATCTTTTTGTCGTCTTTGAGGTTGAAATGCCGGATGAACAATGGTTAAAGAATGTTGATCGGAAGGTGGGATATTTGCCACTAATCCTCCAGTTCGTTTACGAACACAAGCTTTGCAGACTTTGGAGGCCCTCCTGCCTCCCAAGAAAGTTGATTTGGATCCTCAACCGGAAATTGTTGATGCTGCAAACTTTGAAGAGAGTGATATTGTGGATGTGCGTGCCCATTCTTTGCCGGCTGGCCACGAGTTTTTTCATGGTTTTACACATCAGTTCGGTCAAACGGAAGATGATTGGGAGGATGAAGACGACGATGACGACGGTGATATGGAGCCAGAGTGCCGACAACAGTAATTTGCACGCGTGCGACTTGAACGTTTGTTTCACACCTCAGTTTTCCTACATTCTCACTGTAATCTACCCCATTTACCTCTGGCATATATTTGTTAGGATGTATACTACTTAATGCTACTTTACCCCACTACTTGTCCGTTGGCTGACTTCATTGTGAGGCGTTCTTCGTACCATGCAACGATGTCATGATCAATGTATACTTACGTTTCGTTCTTGATCATGAATCATCATGTTCAATACTAGGAAAGTGACACCTTGAGTCACTAGGACTGGCGATACCCAGTGGATCCTCGCTGATAGGTGGGTTCTTTTCATGCCATGCGGGTTAATAATTGTGACTGATGATAGGTCCAGACTGTATCCTGGATGCTTCATTACACTGGGTCCATTGTAACGCCGCCGTTTCTCGGAATGCTGGTAATCCGTTTCAATCACTTCATCGTAGAATCTTGGTTGCCTGCCGTATAGTATCGTTTCGCAGAAGGGTGAGTTCAATGTCTCACGTTTTCCCCTTTGGATATTTTTGGTTCAATATACCTAAGTTTCGACAGGGCGAGTAAATCCCGAGAAGATGTGCGGGGGTAGGCCTATAGTCACCGCTGTTGAGAAGCTACGTGAAGACGCGACGACTCGCACTCGATCGAAGCCATTAAAATTCATTCACGGCAGGAGGTAATATTCCGCGCTCTCGACCAGTTCCTGATGGAGAACAGCTCCTTGACACCGACTTCCTCCATGATTTCGCAGGCTGTAGGTATGCATCAATACATTCAGTTGTGAAACCCTTGATGATTTTTTTCTTTGATGTCGGAAGTAGTGGTAATACTGTCGACTAGTGTTGAATCTTCTTGATACACCTGAAGCTAAGCCTCGTATGCAAGCGGGGAACTGGGAACTGGCTTCGATGCAGTCTAGCAACCAGTTCCACGCTGTGAGTCGCGAATTCCTCCGGTCGTGATGCCAGGGTGTTGGCGAGAACAGGGTGTTGGGTACGAACACGGTCCGCTGACCATCTTTCTTACGACAATTCTTGAACTCTTTCCCAGCAGTACACGGGCCCCCATGAAGGGCTAAAGTCGCTGATGACTAGTCGTACTACAAGGAGTCGACGGCTAAAGTTTTTTTTGCAGTTGCAGGCATTGACCAGCCTGAGCCCGAAAAGAGGTGCCGCTGCATTCGAACGGTGCCGCTTACTTTAGCGCACAAAGGACAAATAAGCACAAACACCTTGGGAACGTCAACGACGTTGTGCAGCTCCCTTATATCGCCTCCCTTCCACCCAAGACACGCAGTAGGCGTTATTCTTTACAGTTCCTCGGCCCATGCAGGGGTTATCATACACCAAAGATGTCGTATTGGAAGGAGAGACCCCAAATGAGTGCGGCACCCCCGTCAGCAACTTCGACGATATTCCAATAGATCCTGCGCTAGGCGGACCAGCGAGAGTGCCCAGTCATGTTTCGGTTGAGCAGAGTACAATTGCTGTCGATGTGAGTTGCATTAGCGATATCTAAGTCGATGGTCGAGGCGCGTCGCGTTCTGGCGTATTTTGATCGTTTTCTTCAAAGTTCAGCCGTTCATTGCTAACGTGCTCCTCGATGTATTCTCTAGAACTCCACGTTCAATCATGGGCCACAGGAATATCTACCGTATTCGCAGGGACCTCAAGGCGACCCATTCGCTCAACCACCTCCGGCTTATTTTACCGTACCAGAAACGCAAACCCGCCTTTCTCCACCGCCCACGAAACGAAGGAGGAAGGAGGTGATACGCGAATTAATATGCCGCACATGCAGTGGAAATGATAACCAAAACAGCGCTGGTGCTCCCGAACGCATGCTTTCCTGCGGCGAGTGTGGCCATAGTGGCAAGTTCCTTACCGGTCTGTAATCTTACGCGAGCTTATGCCGTTGCGATAGTTCATCCTTCTTGCATGAAGAACTTCGTCGTAACTCGTCCTGATATTCTCTACTCCGTTAAATGGTCGTGTCCGGACTGCAAGAAATGTGAAATATGTCAGAAGAAAGGCAGAGGAGTACGTGCCCGTATTTATCTGCGAATACATGATGTTTACTATTTTATAGAACAGGATGTTGTTCTGTGATGTATGTGATAGAGGTATTCAGTCACATTCTCTATTCCTGCAGTACATGTGCTGATCTTTTTGGCTAGGTTGGCATATGTACTGCATGGATCCTCCTGTTGAAGAGGATCCCGAAGGTGCATGGTATTGTCCCCAGTGCGTGTCTGAGGTGCCTCAACAGCATGCCACTCCATATGAGCAGCCATCTTCCCCACTTCCACACCGCGAACCATCCGTCGCATCATCGTCGCGATCGCACGCGGCTTCAAATAACAGTCATGCCAAGGCTCGAAGTGCAGGAAAGGGCAAAGGAAAGGCTCTGGCCGTGATCACGGATGACTCAGAACTCGACGTTGAAGTCGATGTTGAGCGGGAGATAGGGACGCCCATTGCAACAGGAAGGCCGATCAGAAATAAGAGACCCTCGAAGAGGAAAGCTGCACAATCGAGGAACGAGGATTACTCAGAGGATGAGGTTACTCTGTCTGCTCGCCAGCCCAAGCGAAGGCGGACAGAAGTCTCTTCTGCAATGGCGTCGACTAGCCTCCCACGTCTGACCTTGAGATTCTCCACACAGCAGAAAGGAAAGGGGAAGGAACGTGAAGATGAGGAGAAAGGAATGTTTGATGATTTCTTGCTGCCAGAGCAACGTGACACGATGAAGACGACGGTAGATGGATCGGACAGACAGAGATTCGATCGCACACGCCAACTGGCAGAGGTACGCGTTCTTTCTCAGGTACCGGCAGATTCATTTAGCTTGCCTATAGGCCAAATTGGCTGCAAGAGTGCCCCCGCCACCCACATCAGCATCTGAAGAAGCAGAATCCTCTTCCTCTGTTATACATCCAACACGTCTGCGGTTGGCAGCACTGGCAAACCAAACTGCACCAATACCTGGCCCTTCAGCATCTCCGGGACCCCCAACTCCGACGCCACTCCTACCAGGTTCTGGTCCGCGCGTCAAAACGATTCATATCGGGGGATACGACGTCAAGACTTGGTATGATGCCCCGTTCTCTGAAGAATATTCTTGTATACCCGACGGGAAGTTGTGGATATGCGAGTTCTGTTTGAAGTACATGAAGAGTAAGTTTGGATATAACCGACATCGGGTAAGTCACTTTGTTTCATGCATATGTGCTTGGTTTCACTGAAATCGTTCAGATGAAATGCAAAGCGCGACATCCACCCGGCGATGAGATTTACAGGGATGGCGATATTTCGTTATTCGAGGTAGATGGACGAAAGAACAAGGTCAGTTCGCGTTTGCAGCCGCTTTCATCTAGCCGACCATATCCATTGTAGATTTACTGCCAAAATCTATGCCTGCTTTCCAAGATGTTTCTTGACCACAAATCACTATTTTATGACGTCGAACCGTTCCTGTTCTATGTAATCGCACAGGTGGACGACGATGGGGCTCGCTTCATTGGGTATTTTAGTAAGGAGAAGTGTAGCATTAAGGACTATAACCTTAGTTGTATAATGACGCTTCCGACGCGTCAACGCCAGGGATGGGGTAATTTTCTCATTGATTTCAGTACGTCCCGCAATAGTTTCTGCAAGTAGGCAGGAAACTAACTTTCCATTTCAGGTTATTTGTTATCTAAAAAGGAACAACGACTGGGATCTCCGGAAAAGCCACTGTCTAGTCTGGGTGCATTGGGGTACAAGAACTATTGGGCGCTATCCCTGATGCGATATCTCGAGAATGGGCCTGAGCACCCTCGGCTTGAAGGTGACAGAATTAATATAGGCTGCCCGCAATGATATTGACAATTTTCGTAGACATAAGTGCGGCGACGTCCATGACAATAGAAGACGTTTACAACACGCTCGTTCAACAGGAGATGATCACTGTCCTCGAAGAGGACAACCTTGTAGCCAAGCCTTCTCCGGGACAGTCTATCAAGATTAATCGACGCAAGACAGGCGGAGCGCGGAACAATGTTGCCCGACGACTGCAACGAGCGACGACGAAGGAGGAACCGAAACCCAAGGGACCGTTTGCACCCCCTTTACGGTACGAAATTCACTGGGACGCTGAGAAGGTGGATCGAGCCCTTAGCCATTGGGAGTCAAAGGGTCAGTTGAAAGTGAAGTCCGAGAAACTGAAGTGGAGCCCTTATTTGCTGACGAGGGAGAACAAAGCAGAGATGCAGGGGAGTGCCAAGGAAGCGGAGAATGAGGGCTCAGCTGCTGATGCCATGGCTGTCGGACTGGCATTATTTGACGATGATGTCACCCCAGCAGATGATCTTCTTCCAGTCATGTCAACAGAGGCAGAGGCTTCACCAGTGGACTTGTTTGCGGATGATACCGATATCGTGGTAGAACCTCGGGCAAAGGCGAAGTCTACTACACCAACACCGTTTCAGCCGTCGAAGAAGGCAACAGGGCGGAGGAAGGTGGCTAAGGGGGTTGCTTCTATCTCAGCGCCAATCCAGGAAGAACCGACATCGGAGGTTGATGATATGGATGTGCCTCCGCCGTCTCCCTCGCCAACTGAGCTCCGATCGCAATCAAATGGCGTTCCTGTGGTGTCACCTGTCTCCTCTTCAGTTGATGGAGTTCTCGTGCCTATGGTCAATGCGCTAGACCGTCCAGCTGCACTAACCCGTCGACAAAGTCGGCGAGTCACCGTGAATGGGAATGGGGTGGATGACGAGGAGTCATTTCCGCAGTCATTGGTTGCAACGATGTCGACGGCGTATAGTCAGAACGGAGACCCTGATAACCCCGTAGCGGCGACACCCAGGCGTCAAGGCCAACCGAACGGCAACGCTAACAATCCTGCCCCGCCAAAAAAACGTGGTCGACCAAAGAAAAATCCACCCGATGGCGAGAGCAAAAGAGTTGAAGAACCCCGGGAGAAAACTGCGAAGTCGAGTAAAAAAGCGGCGGCTTTAATGGTGACTATTCCGGGGACTGGGAACAGGGTGACACGACAACGAACGGCGAAGGGGATGAACGCGTCGCCTGCAAACGAGGAAGCTGTAATTGCGACTGTCCCTGCATCTCCTCAACCGGAGCCGATGGAAGGTCCAGAGCATGAATCCGAGATGACGGTTCAAGTTGAAAAACTTGAACCCGCACCTCTTCCGGAGGCTACAACCATCTCTTCCCCACCCGGAGATCGGCCTACAGTCGTGAATGGGGATGATGCGGAAGAGGCAACGACAGTGGGAAAGGGTGAGCACGAGGATGACGTAAAGTGTGAAGAGGTCGGCACGCCTTTGACGAGTCTGACGAGTCGGCAGAGCGTCCCGAGCGATGATACATTATTTGTGGTGGGGGCGGGAATGAAGGCGGTGGGTGACCTCGAAGAAGAGGACGCAGATGCAGACTATGACCCGGATGTGGAGGAGATGGAAGTACAGCCTAATAGTATGTATTAGATATCAATATTTGAGTGCTATGGAAGAATGTGATCTTTGTTTGGCTGTGGCGTGTAGAAGCAATAACTGCACAGGCGAACCACTCGTCTTGGGTCAGTTTGAACGACGAGCTGAACGGCTGAACGACGGTCGAGCGATCCAACCCAGCATGGCTACCCAAAAGTAAGTCACCCCCGTTCTCTTTCCCGTCGTCGCCTGGTGCGACCTGGACGACGGCTGGCAGGAACTGACCACGATGTTGGCAGTGAGGCTGGCTCGATGCAGTACACGATAACGCCGAGCGACTCGCGCAGGGACGGAGGACTGGATGGTTCAGTAAGAGGAGCTTTGATTTTCTTTGAAATGGTTTGCTGAGCTGCTTTAGGCCCCTTTCCAGTCGCACCAGAGTCTCGGACAAGCCCTGGGCACCCACCTGCCCCCGTCAGCCTACCACCCCCAGCGCTCCAGCGACTACCGTATCTCCCCGTCCCCATCTCCCATTCACCCCCACCACCCACATGCACACCCCCATCCTCACCATCCCCATCCACAGAACGGCGGCGCGTCCTCGTCTTCGTCGTTCACCAGCCAGACATCCCCGACTATGTCTCTTAAGCGCAAGCTCGTCGACAGCACCCAGCAGCAGCTTTCCATGCAGAAACGTCGCCGCGATGCTGAGGACTCCGTTGTAGACGGCTTTGACGGCGGCCAGGGTGCCAAGCATTGGACCGACGAAGAAAAGTCGAAGCTCTTCAACTGGCTCATGGGTCCTGGCCAGGACGATCACTGGAATTCACTCCGTGCTACCAAGAACTCGTGTCTCCGAGAGGTGAGTATGCTTTGACTGTCTTTGTAGATCTCACTGACTCGTTCCAGTGCTCGCTTCAGGTGTTTGGCAGCAAGAAGACTTACCAGGCGCTTAAGGGCTGCTATGAACGCAACTTTAATCTATTCAAGCAGATCTACGCGTTCGAGTCGTGGCATTCTCACCAGCTTAACGGCGGCATCGTCTCCATCAATGGCCTGAGTGAGGCCGACCGCCTTAAAGAGTACGAGCGACGGTTGCAAGGCGCCAAGAAAGCTGGATGTGACGTCGGCAACATCACCGCAAGAACAATAGACCATTGGCATCGTGTGGGTTGGTATCAGCTATTCTACACGCGGTAAGCCATCTATCCGAGCTTTCGCATTTCGTTATGCTAAGGAACACAGATGGCACGGCGATCCAGCGACCACGCGTCCTAGCGTTCAACGCGTGGGTTCCGCGGCCAACGGTGCTGGACCTGTCGGTGATGATCCTGATCCCGTAGATGTCGATGATTCTGGAATCGACTTCGATTCGAACCTCGCAGCACTAAGCAGCTCACACGAACCGTTAACCTTCATTAACGCCCCCCCAGCTCCGAGCCCAGCAACCATACCACCCCCACCTCCACCGCCGCCGCCAATACCGTTATCCCCTCATACAAGTCACACCAATCACACCAACTCCACTGCCGTCGAACCGCATGGCAATATCGCCCTCTCCCAGGGTATGCTCAATGCCTTTATGCAATTCCTGCAGATTCAAACCCAGACCGGTAAAATGAAGTTGGATTACTTGAGAAGGCGAGAGGAAAGAGAAGAGAAGGAGAGTTCTCAGAGGAGAGAGCTGGAGCGGCTGAGAATCGAGAGGGAACAGGCAGAGTTCGAGCATACAAAACAGACTGCAAATCTAAAACAGAAGGCTGATAGGGCTATTGTGGGTATTTTTCCGACCGTGTTTCTTACAATTTCTCAGTCTCCCTCTCAGGCCCTCTTGGAAAACCCCAACGTCGATCCTTCTGTGAAGGCTGCAGCCGGCGACTATCTGAAGAAGGTATTTACAGCGGACTAAACTTTTGTGTTTCCTTGATATACTTGTGCATCTGTTCATATCTTTCAAACTACTCAGTGTATTTGTTCTGGATTTAGATCCCCACGCACATGCTAATTATTTATTATTCGCATCGCTTTCCGTTCACTGTCTTTTGCTATCGATAACAGTTACTTTACGGATTCAACCCGCGGGACGTCCGAATCCGAATCTTTTGAGGTTTAGGCGCCGTAATATGGATATGGTAGAGTCGATTGGCGCCACAAAATGTCTCATGAGACGAGCGTGGAGCACGGACGAATTACCTCCTTTTTGCCAAGTCGATTGTCGCTGAAATTTGCGCTCTTTAAGGCGATAGACCTTCTTGACAATACAACATTCAGGCAGGGAGTTATCAGGCGGTCCGGAGACTTTAGCATGAAGGAATCACCCGGTAACTTTTCGTAAAAAAAGTTACGTTCAGAAGGCAAGTGTGACGAACGAGCAGAGAACTTTCAGGTGAGAAAGCCTCCGTCGCAGCAACGGCCTTATTTGAGTCCTCTGCGCTGGAGCGAAGATCGTTGTGGATTCGTAACGCACAGTAGCAGAGGCAACCAATTGCGCACTTCAAGCTTCACGGGTCAGAAGAACGCTGTTTGGCGTTTGGCTTTGCGTCTTTTATTGTGTCGATGAGTGATACCGCCAACTAACAAACTCTGAGGGATATAAAGACTTGTGAGAGTGAGTACCTTCTTCTCATCGATAGCCGAGAGGGAATCAGGTAACAACGAGGATCAGGGATTCCACGCTAATAGGACGGCAATATCGGGAGACTTTAAAACGTCCGCGTCGGCGGTATGAATCGCCAGGATGACAAACGTGAAAGCTAGCATGATGAGTAAGTTTTGGTGCTTTTGGGGGTAGTTCGATCAACACTGGCAGTGTGTTATTTCAACCTTGGGTATATTGTTTGCAAGTGCCTAGTGAAACTGCCGACGGTTTAAGAACTGTTGAGATAGCAGATAAGCACAGATAGGCAGCGTTCCAGAGTTCAAAATTTATCCCAATTCGCCGTCCAGCTATATTACCGGATAAGCCGTATCATGCATAAGACCTTGCGGGCGGGAATCTGGAGGAGAAATTTTGGAGAAATGCGCCCGTCGGATGTCCGGGCCGCGAAGCCGTTGAGCCAGGAACCAATACGAGAACCGTTATTTCTTCATGTAAGGTCTTCAACCTGGTGTCCTTACAACCGCATCTACACCCTCTTTTCGGCAATATGATCTTGGTTATCGTAGTTGTGCCGTGTGAGATACGTCTCGAAGGAAAGACAATGTCATCATAGTGTAAGCGTGATGACCGGTTGCCGACAAGCTGCGGGAGCACGGTTAGTAAAAAGTCACTTACATATAGAACAGCTGAGAGTCTTGTGGTGTGTGCGTGTTCTCCTTCTCCCACGACAGCCATGTCTGAAAAGGCATCGATACACAGCGAGGCCAAGTCCGAAGAGACTGTTGCAGAGCATCCTCGGCGTGCACGGTGGGAAAACTGCTAATTGAATTATTCGAAGTCACTCTCATCACTAATTGATATAGATGGCAGCGCATCCCATTTGTTTCAGTGACCGCTCCTCCTCCAAAGGCGTCTATCCAAGAAGCAGACATCTTGCCCGAAACGCACGCGAACTGGTTCGAAATTCTCACCTTTGGGTGGATTACTGGTCTTCTTGCTCTCGGTTATGCTCGTCCTCTGGAGGCTCCAGATCTCTACAAGCTGCAAGACAATCGCGGAGCAGCATTCATTGGTGAAAAGATTACTGCGTCCTTTGAAAAGAGGCGATTGGCCGCGGCGGAATACAATCATCGTTTACTAAATGGTGACGTCAAACCCGGCATGAAAGCGTTGTGGTGGTCTATTCGAGGACATCGCGCTGAGCGAGAAAAGAAATGGAGAGAAAAAGACGGTCAACGCAAGCCCAGTCTTGTCTTTGCCATGAACGACAGCGTGAAGTGGTGGTTCTGGTCTTCTGGAATTTTGAAGGTAACCGGCGACACGGCTCAAGTTACCAGCCCGCTTCTCGTCAAGGTAAGTCCTGCTTCTCCGTCGCGCTAATCCTTTTGATCACATTCGGCAGGCTATCATCAAATTTGCCACAGATTCTTACACCGGCCATCGGACAGGCGATTACTCCTCCATCCCACCAATTGGCAGAGGTATCGGTTTGACCTTTGGTTTACTGGGACTACAGGTTATTGCGTCGCTGTGTACGCACCACTTTTTTTATCGATCCGCGTCTACAGGCGTTCTCATACGCGGTGGTCTAATCAACGCGATCTATGCTCGGTCCCTTCGACTAACCTCTCGCGCGCGATCGAAGCTCACGAACGGTTTGATAATGAACCACATCTCGACGGACGTGTCACGAATCGATTTTTGTGCAGGATTTTTCCATATGGTATGGTTTGACCTGAAACGCGACATATGAACCGTTCCTTTATTTATTTTTGTCACAGGCTTGGGCCGCACCGATTCAACTGATCATATGTCTCGTTCTTCTTCTACTGAACCTGGGCCCTAGCGCGTTGGCCGGTTTCGCGTTTTTCGTAATTGCGGCCCCCGCTCAGACGATGGTCATGAAGAAAATGTTTGGGTTCCGGGCGAGCGGCATGAAATGGACTGATAAACGGGCTAAACTCCTCCAGGAATTACTTGGAGGCATGAAGGTGGTCAAGTTCTTTGCATGGGAAATCCCTTTTGCGAAGAGAATATGGGAGTTTCGACAGAAGGAGATGTCGTGAGTATTTTCGCACCTCATGATGAGGAAACATAAATCTTATCTTTGCGAAAAGATTTGTTCGCTCTCTACTCCTCGTGAGAGCCGCCAACAATGCAGTCGCTGTATCTATGCCTGCGCTGGCGTCGGTGCTGGCCTTTGTCACATACTCTGTAACTGGACATGAGCTTGAGCCATCTATCGTTTTTGCTTCTTTAACCTTATTCCAACTCCTTCGTTTGCCTCTAATGTTCCTTCGTGAGTAGCTTGCTATTGCCTGTTTACCTGGTGTGTTTATTTTCTATTCATAGCCATGTCCTTTTCCGCTATCACCGACGCTCACAATGCTACCCAGCGTCTCTATGGCGTCTTTGAAGCAGAAACACTGGAGGATACCTTTGATCGCGAAGATGATCTCGATGTTGCCGTTGAGGTCAAGGACGTTTCATTCACTTGGGATGCGCCACCGCCAGAAGTAGTTGAAAAAAAGAAAGGGAAGAAGGATAAAAAGGATAAAACGAAAGGGAAGCCCGAAGTCGATCCCTCGTCGACGGATGAGGTCTTTGAATTGAAAGACATCTCTCTTAGCATACCCCGCGGACAGCTTGTCGCTATCGTCGGCGCCGTGGGCACTGGAAAAACCTCTTTGCTTCAGGGTATGATTGGAGAGATGAGACGTGTTCCGAATATGAATGGGGATAAAGGCACGATCAAGTTTGGCGGGAGTGTTGGATACTGTCCTCAGAGCGCATGGATCCAAGTGAGTTCTGTCCCTTATTTTTCTTTTTGACCTCACACTCAATGGTGCGTAGAACGCGACAATCCGAGATAACATATGTTTTGGACGTCCTTACGAGGAAGGCAAATATTGGCAAGCCGTCAAAGACTCGTGTTTAGAGCCTGACCTCGACATGCTACCTAACGGCGACATGACGGAAGTTGGGGAAAAGGTACTGCTGATTGGACACTTTCAGATTCAAAAGTTCTGACTGAAATTCTGCAGGGCATCTCGTTATCAGGTGGTCAGAAGCAACGTCTGAATATCTGTCGTGCAATCTACTGCGATACAGATATCCAGATCTTTGATGTAATTCCTTTTTTCTGGTGATGAGGATATAGAATCTGACTCTCACCAGGATCCTTTGTCGGCTCTCGATGCTCATGTAGGAAAGGCGGTATTCCAGAACGTCCTACGGAGCGCCGCGTCTAACAAGACGCGTATATTGGTCACTCACGCGTTGCACTTTCTTCCCCAGGTAGATTATATCTTCACCATCGCGGGTGGACATATAGCAGAACGAGGCACGTACGATGAACTCATGCAGAAAGACGGGGAGTTTTCGAAATTCTACAAAGAGTTTGGGAGTAAGGAAGAGAAAGAGGAGGAGGAAGAAGTAGAGGAGGAAGAGAAGCTGTCGAGGCCATCGGGAAAGAAAGAGATTCTGAAGATGATCTAAAGAAGAAGGTTACTCAGGGGCCTGCACTGATGCAAGCGGAGGAACGAAATACTGGGGCAATTAGTTGGTCTGTGTACAAGCAATACTCGGAAGCTGGCAGAGGGCATGTCGTGCTACCCATACTGTTTTTCGCTCTTGTCTTTGTCCAGGGTGCGACGGTGATGGCATCGTATTGGTTGGTGTACTGGCAAGAAGAGTGGGTTTCGTTCTTTTCTTTTGGAAGTTCACGGTGTGCTGACTTTGTTCAATCCGATAGTAAATGGCAACGACCACAAGGGTTCTATGTGAGTTTCACCTCTACTCTATGAGGTGAGAAACGATTGACAGAGTTGACGTAGATGGGCATATACGCAATGTTGGGTGTTGCGCAAGCCCTTTCATTTTTCGTCATGGGAAGCATGTTCGCTGTATTGACGTATTTCGCAAGTCAGCGCTTACATAGTGTGAGTCACCGGGCTGTGGTTCATGAAAATTACCGAACATTGATTGTGTTCCTATAGCAAGCTGTTGACCGTATTATGTGTGCGCCCATGTCGTTCTTTGAGACCACGCCACTTGGTAGGATCATGAACCGATTTTCCAAAGGTATATCCGTCTTGTCTCTCATTGAATGTCGCTGAAGGACATGCAGACATCGACACGATTGACAATCTCTTGGGAGGTGGGCGTTCTCATTTCCTGAGACATTCCGGGTTCAAACGTTCTTCCAGATGCACTGCGAATGTTTGCGGGAACAACTTCATCAATCCTGGGTGCTATCATCTTGATAGCGATTATCTTGCCATGGTTCTTGATTGCTGTCTTTTTCATTCTCATCATCTACATCTATGCGGCTGCCTTCTATCGAGCCAGTGCCCGGGAGTTGAAAGTACGTGACTGCATTCGCCCTTTGATGATATAAAGTAGTGACACTTCATCTTTTCAGCGACTCGGTATTCTTTCTGTCAACTATTTTTGTTGAGTTTTCATTAACAATTTACCTTGTAGATGCTGTTCTGAGATCGTCATTATACTCTCACTTTTCTGAGTCACTTTCAGGCTTAGCAACCATCCGTGCCTATGGCGAGTCTGAGCGCTTTCTCAAGGAAAACGAGGAACGGATCGATGTAGAAAACAGAGCCTATTGGTTGACTGTCACGAACCAGGTCGGAGGTCTTTCTGTCAGAGCGGACGTTTGTTTAACACTTATTACTTTTTTAACTTTTAGCGTTGGCTGGGTATACGCCTGGACTTTCTGGGGGCACTCCTAACTTTTATTGTTGCGATGTTAACTGTCGGGACGAGATTTAATATCTCTCCGGCACAAACAGGTGTTACGCTTTCGTACATACTAAGCGTTCAGCAAGCGTGAGTTCCTGAATTTAATGAACGCACTTGTTCGGTATTGACCTGGGATTAATTAACTTGGCAGGTTCGGATGGCTTGTCCGGCAAAGCGCAGAGGTCGAAAATGACATGAATTCTGTAGAGCGAGTAGTACACTATGCGACAGAAATTGAGCAGGAGGCTCCGCATGTGATACCTGATAGCAAGGTTCCTGAATCTTGGCCATCTGCGGGTCACGTAGAGTTGAAAAACATAGTATTAAGCTACAGGCCTGGACTTCCTGCTGTCCTTAAGGGTGAGTTGATACCATTTATGTTCTTTTCCACATATTTATGACCCATTTTAGGTATTTCCATTACCATCAAAGCTGGAGAAAAAATTGGTATCGTTGGACGGTAAGGAACGGTTCCTTTCACCATGCTGCTAAATTGAAGCCTTGCCTCTTGCAGAACTGGGGCAGGCAAAAGTTCAATCATGACAGCCCTGTATCGCCTGGTCGAACTTTCCTCTGGATCAATTTACATTGACGGTGTTGACATCTCTACCGTTGGCCTGACAGAATTGCGAAAGAGCCTGTCAATCATTCCTCAAGATGCTCTATTGTGTACGGCGTGCTTTCCCATACACGTGTACTCTTGCTAACCTTAAATAACGCCCCCCAGTTTCGGGAACCCTTCGGTCCAACCTTGATCCTTTTAATTCACATGATGATGCGAAACTATGGGACGCGTTAAAGCGATCGTACCTTGTGGACTCGCCGGCAAAGGTTGCAGATGAGAATGGCGATCTATCTACCCCGATTAACAGATTCAGTCTCGATACTGTCATTGAAGATGAGGGTGCAAATCTATCCATTGGACAGGTAGTTATTAAAACCTTCACGGGTACTCCGGAACCGAAATGCTAATTTCTTATCAGCGTTCATTGGTTTCACTTGCGCGCGCACTGGTGAAGGACTCAAAAATTCTCATTCTTGATGAGGCTACAGGTGGGTATTCTTTAATCACACCTCTCCTCGTTCGGGAGCTAATGCCATCGGTCACAGCGTCCGTTGATTACGAGACTGACAGAAATATACAAGATACGATTACCCACGAATTCCAAGATCGCACGATTCTATGCATAGCTCGTGAGCCAGCTCATTTTACAGCCGAGAAGTTTCAAGCTAACGATCGTGATTCGTACTTAGATCGCTTGCGCACGATCATTTCATACGACCGTATATGTGTTCTTGATGCTGGCAAGATTGCTGTAAGTTGTTCTCTACCGTCTTCATCCAATCGGCTCACCAAGGCTTCAGGAATTCGACACTCCTTCACAATTATACCTAAAGACCAGTGGGATTTTCAGGGGAATGTGTGATCGGTCATCGATCACATTAGATGACATCAGGCTTGCTTCTAAACACGATAACGAATAATACCGTATTCCCAGAGCTTAGGTTCATGATGACAATCAGACTGTCGTAGTGCAAACTAACCGAGTCATGTATCTACTAGTTGATACTCGGAGATACTGCCGATACAAGAATCATACCTACTTCATCCGAGTCATTGACATAAACCCACACGATTTGCGAAGTTTCCTGAAAATGTACACATGCATGATAGATCAAAGCATCGCGATTCTAGTCGGCCCCCTTAACTTTGAACTCCAAGGTGGCACTGAAGGAAGGGTCTTCATGTAAAGTCCTTGTAAAATTTGTGGCTTTGGCTTTCAATACATAAAAGTAAGGCGCCTTAAGTAAGCCTTAAAACACGAAGTGCGACATCGATAATTCGAGTAAATGTTCAACTGTGAGAACATATCAGAAACTATGGATGTGTTATGACCAATCTGAACTATCGGTAAATTTATCATCCGTCACCATCGCACAGCGGAACTTGGACCATGTCGAATCCGATACAGACCTTCTTTTCTCCGTCATCTGTAGATATGGTACGCCCCCGAAACGTTCTGTTGAGGCCCAACGCACTACTCAGGAAATCCTACGTCCAGGTGGTTGGTGTCCGGTCTCATCCTTATCTCGATTCCACCGCGATCTTTCAAAAAGGGTTCTATTCGGCCCTGTCATCAGCGATACCTCGTATGTCTCTTCAAGCACCATTCTTACGGTGATGATTCATGCCCTGGGTCCATCTTCAGTGGACCCCGTCGCTCAGGATTCATCCGCCACTTGAGTAAAGGGTGACTAGCCGTAAAATTGATACTTCGTATGATTTCCGGGTAAAGTACTTTGACTTAAGTCTGGGGTGTACATTCGGCCATTGAAAAACACACGAGACATACTTGGCACAAATATGATGTCCCAAAGAAACATATTACGGGAAGGACCATCTCCGATAAGACATTTCAAGCCAGTTATTATTGTAGATGATTTAGGTGGCGCATATGTATCAACGGTGAGATCAGGCGGACAATTACTAGTTAGTTGTGACTGCCCAGGCCCAGGCTTAGACTGAGAGCCCATAGCTACGGGAGGAGTGACAGTGCGGGGAAGACCAGGAACGGCATCACCTCGGCCTCACCTGTGACGTAAGGGACAAGCGCACCCATAAACATGGTCCTGTCTTTGCTTGGTTCTGTATCGAGAACGGGACCTGGAACGAACTCGACGACGGACTGGCGAGGCTGGCCTTTAATCCTCAGCAGGATCCAGAGCAGTTACTACTGTGGAAGGTGACTTAGTCCCGTTTCGACCATTTTTAGTCGCAGGTGCCCCCGAAAAAACGTTCGGGTCATCTAGGATAACACGAAGACCGTGTCGTGCACCATCAAGCTCTTCGATTACATTTGGTCCCTCCGAAGCCACATCTCCGCATATTGTCCGAAGATCTTTTTTGTCATGAAATACAGCCTAGTGTCCTCAGTTCTAGAGGCCCTCGACCGTTGAACATGCAAAGCAGTAATCACAGAAACGGATCATTTCCGGAGTCCTAAGCGCAGGAATGGCGAACTTCCTCAGCGCAGTTTCAAAGCTAAGGATGGATGGGCCGGGAAGGATACCACACTATATCCCGGGCCATAACCAGTTCTTCATCGAACCCGACATCATATTCAGTCAATAGATCATCCGCATCTAGGGAGACGAGCCGTGTCAGGATATTTCGGTGGTTGTGGCGATCGTGTATGAAGACTTGAAGTCCTTGCAGCACATCGTATAGGAGAGCGGCCCTTTGCTGATCTCCGAGCTGGCCGTTACGACCCTCGTCCAATATGGCAGCGCCGGCTTTCAAAGGTACGGATAAAAAGTCTTGAATCTTGTTTTGATGATCTCGAAGAGCATGTTTGTCGATGGAAAAGGCATCGAGGCTATAGCGGATATCCATTACTATTCGTATATTCGGAGGTGAAAGCCAGCATTATCTGTCGTTTGCATGAGCCATCTACCAAGCAGAGTGTCGGTCCAATCCCGAGCCGCGTCCTACATAGCACTTCGGAATAGCTGCAATATCTGGAGGCGATGGCGTATAAAATCAGCATGAGTGCCATCGGTGATACGGTCGCGTATTTCTGCGAGGCGTGGAATGTAGCTGAAGCCCTGCTCGGCGGCATGATCGTCGAGATCAAGTTTCTGTATGGGGAGAGAAACTAAAACGCCTCGGTTAAGGAAGAGTGATGGGCGCTTCTCCTCGTTAATCAGAGATTCAATGCCCACCAGATAGCCGTAGATCAAGGCGGCCATAATTTCGACAGCCTTGACCGTGATCCGTTCGGTATCTAATGGCGTCACAGCGACATATCCTGAAAGAGTGGAGGGTCTATCGACTATCTGTAAGGTCTGCCAATATTGGGAGAGTATAGGGTGCTGAACTGTGAAGTGGGAAGCCTCGTGGGGTATGCACGACAAGAAGGTACTGAAATATCAAATATGACTCGAGTTTTTTAGAGGACATATTATCGGGTTATACGCCTAGACGAAGGCTATGCCAACAGCGGCGGTAAAGAACAAGAGACTCAACGACAAGAAATCTTGTCACGGGAGGCTACGACATCACAAAACACGAGATAACTCAATATATGTATGTTTATTGTTGCTCTTTGTGGTACATCGGGCAGGCGAGCAGGTACATCAACAAGGTACATCAGTATAGATACAAGTAAAGCTGATTACGACTAACGGACGCATCTTAAATAATGGCAAGAAGATAGAAGCAGTCGTAACAAGACTATAGGTTCTAGCAACGCTGGCGATAGGTGTAGGATATGCATATGATGTCTAATGATGTGGTGTGGCTGTAAAGTATAGCGGGAGAAGGTCAGTATATCGCCAATATACATAGAGATGCAATACACGCACGTTAATCTGTCTACAATCGTCTGACAATCTTATGGATGAAAGCAGTGAATACTTATGAAGAGAACGATGGAACGCCAACATTATTTGAAACATTGACATGCCTTGCGAGCGTCGAATGATCGGGCATAAGCGTGTTCCCCGGTCTGTTGATCTCTATAGGTTGTATGGCGTCTTCCGGAGGGTCATCCTCTGACTCCACCGAGAACATTGAGATTGTATCATCGTCCTTGTCTGAAACAGATGTGGGGGCGTTGGCAGCCTTCAGTGATGGCGCAGTTCGCGTGGTGGTGATAACTTTCTTTAAGGGACTTATTCTACCACGAACATCACGCGACTGGCGTTGCTTTGGAACATAACCGTGCAATCGCTTACGGTGGCGCGTCAGAGAACCAGGATCGGAAGTGCAAAAGGCGCAGTCTGGACAGTGTTGAGACTTCTGGCGTGTGCTACAGATGTATCGGTGAAATTCGGTGGCACTGAAGAACCCAAAGAAAACGTACTGCGTTCGTATATGCGTGTCTACATTTGATCTCTGCATATTCTCAAAGCTACATACCGGGCACCGGTGCATCCTGCAAGAGAAGGTAAGATTTCATCTAAAGCAATTCAAAAGTGACTTCTTTACAATTTCGACTTGTCTTGAGCGTGGATACGCATGTGCCTAGGCATATCACCCTTGCGTCGAATATGAACGTTGCATACGGTACACTGCGCACCACTGGGTACCTTTCGCGAACACATAGACTTTTCCTTGATTGGAAGTAAGAACAAGAATCCCAGGGAACGGATAAGGCTTACAGTGCTGACACGAGGCATGCTGGAGGGTAAGAAAGAGGAAGAAGGATGGATAGCATGTTAAATAATAAAAGGGCTAAGCATGCGAGATCCGGCAGGCATGCAAGACGGCGAGGCAAAGATGGCAGCGAAGCAAGGCCAAAGTGGATTTCGTCTCAATTCTCCGCTTTCTGTGATGGATCATCGGTTTAAATTTGAAGAGCGAAGCGATGAGCAAGCAGTCAGAACATGGTGCACTGGCAAGCTTCTAGACTTTTGCCCGGAAGAGACCGAATTTAGGCATCCAAGACGGCAAGCTGTGCCGATAATTATTTTGTCCACATGACATGACATCACAGCCCTGATGGACCGGCATTTTCCTTAGAGCAGTGGAGCTCTATGAGGGTCCATCTTACCCCAGGACCGTGCTGACCACCATCTGCATGAAGACAAAGCGTCCATCGACGGCGCCATCCAGTGAGCACGCTGTTCTTCTTCCCAACAGCATGCAGACTCTTCCGGAAGACGAAGACGATGTTGACGGAGCTAATACTCCAACCTTGCCAGCGACTTCCACAACCGAAGAGTCTTGCGACTGGCCCACTTTCGTTTCTGCGTATTCCTTGGGCAGGTGGGACCCACACAAGACACCAAATCCGCCGACGGGTGTCCGTGAACCAGATGAAATCGAAATCACGACACTCCCCACTCGCAAACCTGGGAGGAATTCCGGTTCTGCCCATAGATTGAGGAACTCGTTCTCCTCACCATCAGCACCCTCTCCAACGGCATCTCCCAGGACCAAACCTGATTTATATCTTTCTCTGGCCGCCTCCAAATATCCCGCTGCATCCCTCGTCTCCGCGGCTACAATTCGTTTGGCGGGCACCAACGTCAACCTTTCGCCGTTGGCACTTCCGAGTCCAGAGCAGGAGTACACGGATCCCATGAAGGGCGTCTCTGTTGTAGTTCCGGGCGTACATCCCGACGATTCTCCCAATGAATTGGTCATGACCCCCGGCGGGACAAGGAAAATCATGCTCAAGAACTTTTGGAAGGGCGTCAGTGCTGCTGAAAATGACAATAAATCTGGGGAAGACGAAGCTGACTATTTTAGCCATGCCACTTCATCAACATCAGAGAATTCGTCGTCAGTACCTGTATCATCCACATCTCCTACGCCTCCAAAAAGAACAATATTGACGCGACAGAGCTCTGCTCCTCTACCTGCTCCAGTTCCCGCAGCGCATGTATCGAGTGTTCCTCAACGGGCGGCCAACGACGAACAATTGTACAATGAACTCGGTTATTTTGCATCACCAGATCCTCCTGATGAGATGGAACGAAGGAGAGCTTTATACAAATTCAATCTCTGGAATACTGCGTCAGATATCAACTTCGATCGAATAGCTCATTTGGCCAAATTAGTGTTCAATACGAAGGGAGTGTTCATCTGTCTAATTGACGGGAATGACCAGTGAGTATTTACACGTCGCTGATTCCCCCGTGATCTCACCGCTGCGGTATAGATATTTCAAGTCAGAGTGTTGGTGTGCATCTCTGTCAGATGCATAAATGTGCTAAAACACGTATCACTGCAGGGGGTATCAAGATCTCACCGTGCTCGCGAATGCGCTCCTTTTGTGCACACTCGATTTTACAACGGTGGGCGGTTTGTTATGTCTCTTATCAAGACCTAATAGTTTACCGTTCAGAGATGATGAACCAATGATCATTCTAGATGCACGACGTGACTGGAGATTTGCGTCAAATGTCTGTGCATACTTTCTCTCCAAGAGTGTCTTCTAATCTCAGCCCCTAGCCTCTCGTTACTGGTCCACCGAATATTCGCTTTTATGCGGGTGCACCGCTTCGGACACAGGATGGTTACAACATTGGCACGTGAGTTACACATCCAAAGTTATTATTTGCGTTGATTAAAGTCGCAAATAGTCTCGTCGTCATCGATGACTCACCTAGAGATGATTTCACACCAAGACACCGGCACACACTGAAAGAGTTCGCGGCCATAGCAATGCGTGAGATGGAGTTATGGAGAGACAAAATACAGCTCAGGATACGGGACCGGATCCAGAAATCAGCAAGTATCCATCTAGTCTCTTTCCGGCTTCTCATTGAGTTTTGTATATAGATGGAACAGTTTAGCCGGGAGTGTATAGAGATCGACGTCGAAAATGAGATGCCGCGGCACCAAAACTCATTTTCAAGGCCCGCATCACCCGCTCTAGCTCCGTTATCTTCGTTATCAGCTCCAGCTTCGACATCATCCACGCCCAAAACAACACCTTCCATGCCTCCGTTTTTCCGCGTTAGCCAGCAAAATATCTCCCATCAAGCTCACACAGACTATCATCACTCTGCAGACACCCTGCTTACTACCAATCCTACCTCTTCGCGTTCCTCCCCAAGTTCACCGTCACATCTTCAGTTACCTTTAGCATCCATGCCAAGTACTGAGCCATCCTCGACAGAGCCATCCCGGCCGTCTTCCCGGCCTCCCCTCCGTCCACGTTATTCCAGTTTCCAACAACGATCTTTTCTACATTCTGGCTCCATGGATAAAGTCTATTCTCGCGCTGCACGCTTAGTGCAGCGAACACTCGATGTAGAGGGTGTCATTGTTATGGACGTGTCTCATTGCGATATGAACGCGAATGTTCCCGTCTTCATACCTGGAGACCTAGAAATAGATGGCCATAGTCCTGAACAGTCTTTATCACCTGACGTGGGTGCATCCCCATCACCCCCGAATACACATTCCTCATTGGAGACCGGCGAAGGCAGTGTGAGCGTTGTCATGCACTATGGTGATCCAACCATGGAAACGAAAATCAGAAGTCTGAGTGGGGAGGAATGGGGGCGATTGGGCCGATTTTTCGACAAATGGCCGGAGGGAAGGGTTATGGAAGGTATCGTAGATTCAAGTTGGAGAGCATTCTTGCCGACGAGGGTTGAGTATGCCTTAAGTAAGCGTTCCTCGTCACGGTACCCACTTAACTGACATTTCCCTATAGCTGTGCCCATATTTAACATTGACAAAAGACCATTCGCTCTCCTATGCGCGTATAATTCGTCTGATTCCCAGAAACGATTTGTCAGTCCAGGCACTTACGTTTCTCTTGTGTGGCACTCATATACCATTAGTTGGAAGGACACGAGCTCTCTTATTTGAGGGCAATAGGTACGTGCAATCATTTGTGCAGTTTTTCGAAGTCGCTGATCCTGCCAGGGGTCATCATTCTATCTGCGGTGCTTAAGAGACGCATGATACTGGCTGATAAGGCAAAGAGCTTGTTTATTTCCAAGTACGACTCGTTCACTTGGATGAAAACAGCTGTCCCCCTCATGTCTTTCATTAGCATATCTCATGAACTTCGAACGCCATTGCATGGAGTTGGGTATTTCTCGGCGTTTTTCGAATGTGACAATAACCTTCACCTGCATAGATCTTGGCTGCCGCCGAGTTACTTGACGAGAGCAATCTCAATCATTCTCAATCGTCTTTCTTGCAGACAATTCAGGCTTGTGGAACTTCTCTGGTTGAGACCGTCAATCATGTTTTAGATTTTACCAAGTTGAGTGGAAACTCTAAGTCGGGAGGAGTAGAGAATGTTATCGTCCCAACTACGTAAGACGGTCTTCAACAGCAAGATAAAGAACTCGTTAACGTTAAAACATTCGCAGGGTCAACCTGATGCAACTGGTCGAAGAAGCTGTAGATGGCTGTTGGGTTGGGCATCGTGCTCGCCAAGCGATCGTCGGAGATACTGGAATTGGTAGTGTGTATTCTCCGCCGGCGGAAGAAGGCGTCCTTCTAACGATGAGAGGTGATCATGTTGAGACCGTCATCGAGATCGGTCACCGACAAGAGGTTTGCTTATGTCTTCCGAAACATATTGTCTGGTTTTTATCCTTCTTCTCCGCAGGGGTGGCTACTCAAATGTGAGAAGGGTGGAATTCGACGGATACTGATGAACTTGTTTGGAAACAGTTTAAAATTTACTACTGTAGGGCTTTTCATTCTGAGTCTTATAGGGCTGATGTCGCGTTCAGGATGGCTATGTGCATGTCGGTCTACGGCAACTCCCTCGTACCGAAGATCTACCTCCCAACAAGGTCAAAGTGGAACTTTCTGTACTGGATACTGGCAAGGTAAGTGTAGTCATCGCTCTATGTTTGTTCAGAATCGTCTTAACGTAGTTATTCGCACAGGGCATAAGTCATAGCTTCTTGAAGGTAAATTCAACGTCGTAATTTAGAAGAAGCCAATCTGAGATAATGACAGAACCATCTCTTCCATCCGTTCTCACAAGAGAACCCCCTTCAAACAGGAACTGGGTTGGGTCTAGCCATTGTACACAGTATCGTCCGGTCTGAAAGTGTGGATGGAAAAGTGGACGTTTGGAGCGATGAAGGTGTTGGCACGGAAATCAAAGTCACCTTCCCAGCAGAGCTAACGGATGAGAGGAGTGAGGTATTTGGGGCGGACATGGCGTCATTCAAGTTCGATGACTGCGACCGTCCCGCTTCTGTGTCCCTCGTTGGATTTGGACATGACCATCGTGGGATCCAGCTACTCGAAAGCGTCTTGAAGTCATACCTGACTTCATGGGGTTTTGAAGTTAAAGAGGATGGATCAGACTTGGGCGATATCCTGATACTGAACGAAGACGTGGATCTTGTTATCAACGCCACAGAACAGCATGATACTCTGCGACCATTTATCGTTCTATCTGGATCGCGGGGAAACCCCAAGGTCCTATCTGTCGCCAGTGAGCATGAACGGATTGGTGGATTTTGCCGTATCCTGTACAAACCAGGAGGTCCTTCTCGTCTTAGAGCCGCCCTCAAACTTTGCGTCCATGCATTGAAGATTCAATCACGAGCTCCTGAGGCGAACTCCGGTGACCGAAAGGAGGGGCTGTACACAGACATGGCCATTGATGGGGTTACTTCCTCTCCGTCGATGTCCACGATTTCGACCAGGCGCAATTCAGAGGAGACGGGTAAATTCCAGATATCAAGACCTCCTTTGCCCAGGTCAGTTACTGCACATCCTTTGCAATCTCCATCTTGGAGGGGAGGGTCGATAAGTCAAGAGACAGACACGGCAGGATCTAGTTCAAAGAAAATACTAGAGGAAGAGCAACCGATTGAGTCCGAAACATTTTCGCCCACAATTAACGTTGGGATGGGAGGAACACTGCTTAAGACCTCTGTTGGTACGATACAGAGTAGGCTGAGCCGATTCAAAATCTTGGTCGTGGAAGACAACAGTATATTGCGGAGTTTGCTGTATGTCGTATCTTGTCTTTTATCGTTTTGCATGCTAATCATTTCAGTAAACAATGGCTGGCAAAGAAGGGGTACGACTTTCGGGACGCAGTAGATGGCCGCGATGGGGTTAAGGTGTATCAACAAGAGGGACCTTTTGAGTGAGTTCTTAGTCCTCGAGACCCTAAACCCCCGTTGATGTCGGATGAAAAAAAAAAAGTGTTGTACTCTTAGACTTGTCGATGCCCGTGCTAGATGGTAGGCTTTTCAGCACTTCGGCGATTATATCTGATATCTGTGTAGGCGTTGGCGCGACAGCAGAGATTCGCGAATATGAAGCTAGCGAAACGAACCGCCATCAACATTCAACGAAGATCCTTGCTTTGACGGGAATGTCTTCCCTTGAAGACAAGCGGAGAGCTTTTGAGGCGGGCGTTGATGGCTAGTACGTTTTTTTCGCTTTTGTCGTAGAAGGATCGTCAGTTGACAGCGTACCCTAGTCTCGTTAAGCCTGTCGCATTCAAAACCCTGGATGCAATGTTCCACAAGCTGGGAATATCATAATCATGAACAGCTTCTCGTTCTATTCATAACTCATTCTTGCTTTCGGTCGCAATTCGCATTGTATCTTGTCATGTTGTCTTTTCCTACCTGGGGAACTTTGATATCTAGCATCGCACTATTAACTCGTACAAGTACAGACATATTTCATCTTTCATATACTATACTCCTACCCTGTACGTCGCTGTAATCTCATCGTTTTTGCGGGTAAAATGTTTGATCGGAGGTATCGCCCGCAGCCTTTCGGCATATTCGGCTTAATTGCACCGCTGTGATTGGCCGCATCTTCACGTGATGATGTATGACGAAAGGTTCTGATTCAGGAAGCAGTTTTGAAATGACTCGTGCGGAAGTCAGAAATTTTGTTAAATAGAGCTCACCTTCTCTTAACCAACTATCATCATCTATCTTCCCTCTCTCTCAAAAACTACCATTATGTGCCCCCACCAAAACGGAGACAACATCTCTTCCGACCGTTCTGAAATGGTCGAGGTTCCCTTGGCAAATGGGGTCTCTGCCAACGGAAAAAGGGGAACGTCGTCGAACCGTAATGGTCATGCTCAACGACTTGAAAAAGAGCGCCAAAATCCTTACGCACCTCGTGCATCCGACTTTCTTTCAAACATATCAAACTTCAACATTATCGAGAGCACTTTGCGAGGTTCGGTTGTAGACCAAGTTTTCCTTCACGATCTGACGTGCGTCTGGCAGAGGGAGAGCAATTTGCGAATGCCTTCTTTGATACCAAAACCAAAATCGCCATTGCCAAGGCGCTCGACGCCTTTGGTGTGGAGTACATAGAGCTCACATCACCGGCTGCATCAGAACAATCCCGTGCGGACTGTGAAGCCATCTGCAAGCTTGGTCTCAAGGCTAAGATTTTGACTCACATTCGGTGTCATATGGACGACGCCAGGATTGCTGTTGAGACTGGTAAGTTCGTAATATTTGTTCTTTTTTCGAGTCATCTGAACGCTGACCAGGTGTCGACGGTGTCGATGTCGTTATTGGGACCTCGTCGTTCCTACGCGAGTTCTCCCATGGAAAGGACATGGCGTACATCACCAAGACCGCCATCGAAGTCATCAACTATGTCAAGTCCAAGGGAATCGAAGTCCGGTTCTCCTCAGAAGATTCGTTCAGGTCAGATCTAGTCGATCTTTTATCGATATACCAGACTGTCGACAAAATTGGCGTGAATCGGGTTGGTATTGCGGATACCGTGGGCTGTGCGAACCCAAGACAAGTCTATGATCTCGTCAGGACGCTGCGGGGTGTTGTTGGATGTGACATTGAAATCCATCTGCACAATGATACTGGGATGGGTAGGCTAACAGAAATCCCGCTTTGTGACTTGATCTTATCCCCTCAACAGCCATTGCCAATGCCTACACCGCTTTGGAAGCGGGTGCAACACATATTGATACTTGTACGTCCCTACATCTTCTGTTAGACAGCTGAAATGACCAAAATCACGTTTAGCCGTCCTCGGAATAGGTGAACGTGTTGGAATCACTCCACTAGGTGGTCTCGTGGCTTGCCTTTACGCCGCAAATCCGGAGTATGTCAAGTCCAAGTATAACCTCCCGATGCTTCGTGAAATCGAGAACTTGGTTGCCGAGGCTGTCGAGGTCAATATTCCATTCATGAACCCAATTACGTGAGTGTCTTTTTGTACTCCGTATTCAGATTCTAAGATGTCCGCAGCGGTTATTGCGCTTTCACGCACAAGGCCGGTATCCATGCCAAGGCCATCTTGAATAACCCTAGCACTTATGAGATCCTCAAGCCTGAGGACTTTGGTTTGACGAGATATGTCTCCATTGGGTGATTTAATCTCGCTCTGACGGGTAAAATTTCCTTCTCATCAGTTTATTTTCAGACACCGTCTTACCGGTTGGAATGCCGTCAAGTCGCGTGTTGAGCAACTCGGTCTTACGCTTACCGACGAAGAGGTATGACTTTCACTCATGAGCGTGTATGTGATGACACCATTATGGCCCTTACAGATCAAGGATGCCACTTCCAAGATCAAGGAACTTGCGGACGTCCGAACCCAGTCCATGGACGATGTTGATTCGCTCCTTCGCGTATACCATTCCGGTATCCAGTCTGGAGAGTTGGCTGTTGGTCAGAAGGAAGCGTTGGATCGTCTGCTCAGGAAGCATCGGGAGCAGAGGGATTCCAGCACTTCAAGGGAGCGAAGTGACTAAAAACGAGGGCGATTACTGCCCTCCACCGGAGCGGAGCCATGTTGTACTTATACGTAGTGGATTGATATCTGAGTCATGGCATAACCTTTGCCGCTTGTTCTTGCCTCTGAGGGGGTTTCATTATTTGTGTTGTAAATCAGGTCGGCACGATCCTGAAGCCTAACAAGTCGATCCGGACCACCGGAGACGGGTAGAACTTGCCCAAGGAGTTAGTTTCAAGCAACTATATATGCTATGTTGGCACTGAATCAGGGACAAATATAGTTTGTTGAACCCAATGTAGTCGAAACCCTGCGTATCAGCAACAGTTCCTTACGGGTATATACTGTCGTAGAGACCAAGTGGACGTGAGCGCGGTGCGGGACACGCTGCCAAAAGACTAGACGACACGCTTCTCGCATCTCGTTTCTGTGTGAACCGTTTCACAATTTCGATCACAGTAAGGCAACGCGCATTTTCGGCACTTGTAACGACCCCAGTAGCCACAGACAGAGCAGATTAGTCGGGGAGGATAGGAGGGAGCAGGAGCCTGGGCAGTTAAGTATGTGGGAACAGATGCCGGAAGTGACGCGATACCCTGTTCGAAACGTGAGCGAAATGCAGCATTTCTATGCAAGGGTCGCTCACGGATTCTTCAATCAGAGTAGCGAGATTTTTAGGATATAGCAGAGCAGAGCGAACATTCATTGTAGATCTCTTCTTAGTCGCGGCGGGTGAAGAACCCAGCAATTTAAGGTTTCTTTTATCGGAGACAATTTGTCGGGCGCGACTTTTGCCATATTTGCCCTGCTCGTTATCGTCGCCGGCAACGGACATTATGCTCGTCTCGGCATAGTTGGATCTCTGACGTGTATATATCATGAAAGGACAGCCAGACTCAGTGGAAATTACATACTTCCAATTGGTCCAGATGTTTTCTTGTTCTTTCTGCGATGACCCGAGGATCAAGAGTAGTAGTATTGACATTGGTCTGGCGCACAACTGCAGCGATAATTGTCAGTAAAATATGTTAGAAAAACGACGATACATACGGTGCTCCCTTGTTCGTTTTGGAGGCATGGTGATGGATGGGGAAGGTGAAACCGGGTCCGATGTCCGACAAAGCACGCAATCAAGACCCAATACCAACCAATGGCTGGCTCGATAAAATTCAGAACCGAACCATTTTTCCTGACTTTGCCTTTTGTATGTCATCGTGATTCCTTCATCTTCGTCCACCATGTCTGCCGCCCTGCCCAAGCTTCCTATCCACGACCTGCCAACCCCGGAGCCAGAATCACCCTTCAGACCGCGAAAGCCTTACCGGTTCTCGACACTCTGCGCGACGGTCGAGAACCCCAGCAACAAAGATCAATTTGGGAGCAGCTCGGTACCCATATACCAGACCGCGACGTTCAAGGGCGTCGGTGGCGAATATGACTACTCAAGGAGTGGTAATCCTACACGGAGCCATCTAGGTACGTATCAGCGGCCCGTCATTCAATAATACATCTAACCCAGGCCTGGAAAGAGCACCATATCGCAAAAATTTCTTCGGCTGTCCATGCTTTTGCTGTTTCTTCCGGAATGGCAGCCCTAGATGTAATACTGCGCCTACTGAAGCCGGGTGACGAAATCATTGCCGGCGACGACCTCTATGGCGGTACCAATCGTTTGCTGACCTACATCCGGACTCACGTCGGCGTAACGGTGCATCACGTCGACACCACGAACCCATCCACCCTTTTACCCCTTATAGATGCTACTAAAACGGCTATGGTCCTTCTGGAATCGCCAACCAATCCTCTGCTGAAGATTGCAGACTTGGCCAAGATCAGCAAAGACATCAAGGAACGGGCACCCGACGCTGTAGTGGTTGTTGACAACACTATGATGAGCCCATATTTACAACGACCACTTGAACACGGCGCAGATATTGTGTACGACAGTGCAACAAAATATCTTAGTGGTCATCACGATCTCATGGCTGGTGTCATTACTTGCAATAGAGACGATATAGCCAAGGCACGTATCCTGCTAATATTTCACGTACTCTTTTTTAACTCATTTTTCATGCAGCAAATCGCATTTACCATCAACGCCGTTGGCAATGCGCTTACCCCAATCGATTCCTTCCTTCTACTCCGTGGTATCAAGACTCTAGCCGTTCGAATGGACCGTCAACAATCATCCGCATCTCAAGTCGCGACGTATCTCCATTCCTTAGGTTTCGTAGTGCACTATCCTGGACTGCCCGACCATCCCGGCCGTGAGATTCATCAAAGAATTGCCGACGGAAATGGCGCAGTTCTGAGTTTCGAAACAGGCAACAAAGGTTTAAGCGAAAAAATAGTTGGCGGTACGCGACTATGGGGAATTAGCGTCAGTTTCGGATGCGTTAACAGCTTAATCAGTATGCCTTGTGTCATGTCGTATGTATTCGTCGGTGTTTTCTCGCATTGTCTGCATTATCTGACGCCAGATTTTGTCCAGCCATGCATCTATAGACCCGGCAACTCGCGCAGCCCGCGGTCTTCCCGAAGACCTAATTCGCTTATGTGTCGGCATTGAAGACCCATCGGATCTCTTAGACGATCTGGAGCATGCCCTCATCGACGCTGGCGCCATACAGCTGGATGTCTCCCAAAACAAGTACGTCAAAGTCCGACAGGTAGAAGATGATGTTATCAGTCGGGCCGTTGGAAAACTGGGCCTAAAGGATACCGACGGTGATCACGAATGGTTTGTCAGTGCACCTGGCAAAGTTATCCTGTTTGGTGAACACGCCGTTGTTCACGGAGTCGTAAGTAGCCCACACTCCTCCCCTACATGTTCGTCGCTAAATCTGTATTGTGAAGACTGCAATCGCCGCGTCAGTGGATCTCCGTTGCTACGGTCTCACTACGCCCCGCGTTGATGGAAAGATTTCCGCCCACTTTGCCGACATTGACAACTTTTACTGCGAATGGATAATCGACGACCTGCCATGGCACGTTGTTAAACCCATTGCGATAGATGAGGACCATCCCGAGATTTTAGATCAAGTTTTAGTCGAAGCGCTAAATACCGGTCCTTTAAAAGATCTCACCGAGGCCCAGAGGCACGCCAGAGCCGCGAGTATAGCGTTCCTGTACATGTACCTCGTGCTGACGAGAGGTGACGTGAGGTAAGATCTTCAGGTTAGCCGGCGGTATCAGGCACTAACAAATTGTGAATAGGCCATCGTTCAATTTCACAGCACGCTCCACTCTACCTATCGGAGCAGGACTAGGCTCATCGGCGTCGTTCTCCGCATGTGCGGCTTCTGCGCTTCTGATTCTTCACAAACGGATTAGTATTCCTCCACTTCCGGCTCCGACAACCTCAGAGCACATTCACATCTCACATCAAGGTCGACGAGCAATTCCTCCCGCTGTAGCTGAAGAGATCAACCGATGGGCGTTCGTGGCTGAGAAAATTCTGCATGGCAACCCAAGTGGAGTGGATAACAGTGTTGCTGTTTTCGGAGGTGCTCTAGCCTATACCAGACCAGGATTTGAAAGGAAGAGCGGTATGGAAGGCATCGCAGGGTACGTTTCTAGCCTTCACGGGCGACACATTAAAATTTACACCCCTGCAGATTCAAATCTTTTAAATTTCTGTTGACGAATTCAAAAGTGCCGAGGGATACCAAGAAGCTCGTAGCTGGCGTTGGTCAAAAGAAGATTGATGTGAGAACATTGTTTGAAAACCCAAGGCAATGGTTCGATTACTCATTCGTCATCTCGTAGGAACCTGAGATAGTTGCAGGGCTACTGAACTCCATACAAAGTATCAGTGACGAAGCCCGGCGTGCCCTTGCTGACCCTGAGATGTCTCGCGAGGTCCTTCTGACCGCTATTTCGGTGAGTGTTCCCTTTTTTTCTCTGGGTCGAAACATCTTACCCCTTCTAGGCTCTGATACGTGAGAACCATACGCACCTAGTTTCTCTCGGAGTGTCGCACCCTGCCTTGGAGTTGATCAGATCAACAACAGGTGCCGCTCCCTACAACTTGAGCACGAAACTGACAGGCGCTGGTGGAGGCGGATGTGCTGTCACTCTGATCCCTGATAGTAGGCGTCAATCTTACTCGGGTGCTGTGGAAGCTGACACGACAGTTTTAGACTTTAAGGAAGAGACGCTCAAGGCCCTGCTTGATGAGATTGTCGCACAGCAGTTCGACCCGTACCTTACGTCTGTTGGTGGCAGCGGCTTGGGGATCCTATCACCTCATCGAACAACAGGGAATGCAGCCTACCTTCCCCCAGGGCAGGTAACGCCGCCTGAGACGCCGTCTCCGGGAGGTGGCGGCCTCAATTTGAGCCCGGTATTCCAGACGAAGCGAGTACTAGAGTTGTCGCAGTGGGCAGACAGCTTAGGCAGATGGTTGTATGTGTAAACAGTATTTAGCGGATCTCTTGGCGTGATCT
Source organism: Armillaria luteobubalina (assembly GCA_030435615.1). Taxonomy (NCBI): domain Eukaryota; kingdom Fungi; phylum Basidiomycota; class Agaricomycetes; order Agaricales; family Physalacriaceae; genus Armillaria; species Armillaria luteobubalina. The sequence goes on along the minus strand of JAUEPU010000018.1, from coordinate 1,112,050 downwards.
CTTGTAGGATATTATTGGTTAACATGTAGGATGCAAATATATAGACTTGTCACAGACCAATGCGATACACGGGAGGGCACTTCAGATTTACCGTATCCGGTGCATTATGCAGGTACGATGTTGGCGGCTCCTACAACTTAGGAGCGGGAGCTCTTGCTCAGATGATCCATTGATACCTATCTACAGCTTCTTATGAGGGGATGGGTTGAGCGATATTCGTAACTTGCTTCTCGAGACTCAATAATCAGGTACCGTCAATGCGGAAGCTTCCTCAGCAGGCGCAACTGCATAGGGCTGATGTGCACGCTCCAGCTTCGCTAGGTAGTAGAATCCGCATTTTTTTTAGCCGTTCACGGGAGCTTCAGCCCTGTCCACAGGCACTTCTCTCGTCCCTTGCTGTAATATGATTAAGCCTGAGATTGGGGCCGTAACTGACCGGTCGGTAGTTCACAGTATTCAATGATTATACTAATTAGCCGCGAGCGAGCCATCAAAATTTGCCACCGTCATTAACAATCTATCACTAGGCAGTTACTGTGGTCGACCCCCCGAGGGATGGAATGGAACGCGGTCATGAGGTCCGGAAACGCTGTATTATTTATGGAATAGTTCGGAATACGTGCTAGTACTACATGAAGATGCTATGATAATATAAATGCAAGAATATACTACTAGGATAAAATATGATAAGTGATACATAATAGCCGAAAACTTTTGTACGAGTCCGAATCGGAGGGCAAACCGGCCCTAATAATCGCTATCAGAGTCCGAATCTAAAGGGAATTCCCTAGGGCGCAGAGTGACGAGCAGGGTCTCTTTGATTCGCAAATGCTCGGCGCCAAAATATCGCTGAGTTTCAAAACTCCAACTGCAGGAAAAAAATCGGATGTCAATAATCTGATTACCGTGAACCGAAGAGCCACTCACTCGAGATTTCCTTGGATCCAGTGGCCCATTGCCTCGACATATTGAGCAACGTCCGCGTCCACCTTAGGTCCCCAAGAAGGAATTTCCGCTTTCTTCGTTATGAAACGATCCATCAAGACCTTGAAGTACTCGCCGATATAGTCAGCGGCTGGTTGTAGATCCATATGCTTCTCTTTCATGAGAACTGTCACGATGTTGTTTCCGCTATGGCCCTTGCACTGCTCCATGTTGTAAGAATAAACATCCTTGAAATACGATAAGTTACTATCACACGTCGGAGTAAACATTATACTCACGTTGGCCCAACAGACGAGATCCGCCGCGGCCCAATAGACCTCCATAAATGTCGGGTCATCGAATACCTCTTGAGGCAAATCAATGCCGAGGACATATTCAAAAAGTCCAAAGCAGAGGCGAATAGCGCTGTTTTCTCGACGCAAGTCGGTGAATGAATTTATGTCCAAAACTTCACCCTGCTCGCGGAGCTCAGCTTCCCTTGACACGCAGTCAATATAATCTTGGCAATGCTGTAGAAATCTTCGTGCGGTGTTAGGGCCTGCTAAACGCATGTACCGTTCCCGAAAGCTGTCAGTTTGGTCAGATCGTGCGCGCGGTTCCAATTGAGATCTAGACTGACTCATGCGTTATCTTGGACAGGACCGCGTCGTCGCTGCACATCCCGTACTTCATTGTTTGGAGGAAGATTTCACCAGTTTCACGCGCATCATGGCCGTTCTGATCATCGCTCACTTCGTCGACAACAAAGAGTAGGTTAACCTTGCAATATTGGCATCAGCGCGTGCATAATTGTCGAAATTAGACCGGATGCTCACAAAATCACAGCACGTTCTGAACTGTTCGTACCCGGCATATGGATAGGTATGTGAAACGAGGAGTTCATTGCAACCTTGCACGAAAAAGGCGCGTTTCCGGTCGGTGAAGACATTATAGCTGTTGATCCATCGAGAGGATTCAGCACCGGCTTTAATGTAATGAGGGTTGGTGGCGCCCTTCAGAGGGCTTAGAGCGAGCAGGTCAGGAAGGTAGAATCGTTTGGTGGAGTACATGATGGTTAGAGGAAGGGGGGTTGGAAGGACCAATATCGAACATGGTTCCAGAAGGCAGCATTTTATAGCAAACCGAAGGTCTCGAACCTGACCTGATCGCGTAGCGCAGTAGGGCGCGTAACGGTGCATGCTCTCCATGGAGGTAAATTATCTACTAGAATTAGCCAATCATAGTTGCATGTACTCAACGGTTCTGGACGGAACAATTCCACAGCGTCTGGGATAACACTTTTTTGACAAACTACTGATGCTCACCTGCCTCGATGCAGAATATTTTATTTAGACAACACGAAGGCCGCCGACATGTCTTCAATGAACGACACGGCCTGTAACGTTAGATCGACAACAAAGACATGAATCGCCATGAATCACCATGTTGAGCAATTCTAATCCAAGTTAGTGGCTTCCAAAGAAAATTAAAGCTTTCTGATTAGGTTAGGCAATCTCGCACGGCATCTTTCTCCGTGAGCAGATGTAAAATGGGATCAATGAAGCCACGCTTCCCAACGTGGTGATGGTTGTGGACAACGGGGTACTAGCATATATCTTGGCTAGATATGTACATAGGTCCCCTTGAAAAGCAACAAACAGCTTAGTTTGTCTCGTTCGATAAAGAACATACCTGCTACACAGGTTCGAAGGTTATTCGAACCACCACCGGGTATCGGCGGAATCAAGGCGATAATTGCAAGAGGCCTAAGGGGTCTTGGTGTGAGCGAATGCACGTTGTGCTAGGCTGGCACATTCCGGTGGATACCCGTTCCTTTACGTACGGAACAAGTAAAACCACAGACGGGCCAAAATAGAACTACACATGCCATTGACCCTAGAATATACGGCCCACTATCCTAGAGCTGTAATGCGCAGAGAAAAGGGATACCGAGCCACGAGGAACGAACCGAACTTTGATAATGATCGGTGCTTGAGACCGGGCCGCGATCTGTGATCGTTATGCATATTATGCAGATGCAGTACAGACTGCTTCCAAGTGCCGGGCCTAAGAGCAGAAAGAATTGAGGGACGATCCGATCGTCGAGGAAGCGTAGGTAAAAATGCTATGCCTCTGCCTAAGAGGAACATGATGTCAGTGTGATGCCAGCTACGGTTGTAAAGATCCGATAGTCCTGTCCCATTCATAGAAGAGGCATTGCCCATTGGCCGTGGTTCGCGACGTTGCAGGCGACTTGGTCATGAGAAAAAGAGCGCTGCAAATCTGATGACCGAGACGTTTCCCATACGGTTTGGATACCGGTGGACCTGTACAAAGATCAGACAACTTTCTGGAAATTGGGTTAAACGCGTATGAGGTTTATCATATGGTGAATATCTTATGAGTCGAACAAACACCGAGTGTATGCTCCATTTGTCGACGAGGAGCAAGTCTCCCTGAAGCGGGGAAATATTTAGTCCTTTTGTCACTCCAACTCATGGGGCCATGAGCCTTCGGCAATGACAAATATAACCCTTACCGTGGTAAGGATAGTGCTTCCCGAGGGGGAGAAAAGATGGCTCAATAAACTTTGCGGAGATGAAAGATCTAAACGCTCAGGTTCTTGAATACATGGGCGGCGCGTCGTAAGATTATTAGTAGTGTGTGAGCTCCGTTGTTGAAACTTTTACGCGTGATCAAGGAGTACAGGTCACCTCGGGATGCAATGTTACTCCACCCTGACCAGAAGCGATTAGATTCAGATTCGACGTATTTGCATGGCTTGACTGCAAAAGAGGAAGAGCATGCAAGCCAGCCTAGATCGGAGTTAGTAACAATGTGCCGCGCGACAGTCGACCAATGCCGCAGTTAGTGGGGGTAAGATCTGTTGGAGATTGCGACCGTGGTTCCTTCCGTTGAGGTACGGTGATGGACAATACACCTTCCGTTGGACATCCATCAAGCAAAAATTAGTATACATGTTGATTCAACAAAGCAAAAACTGTCTATAAAAGTGGGTCAAGGCAATCGGTGAAACACCAATTGTGAACTAGTGCACCCACTTTAAAAATCTAAAAACCTAAAAGCATATGCGATAGCTTGCATACCGACCGCTCGTTTCACTTGGCCGGGTAATTTTAACGACTTGGCCTCGACGAAGTCCATAGTATCGTGCAACTGGATCCGCCAGCTGTATGCGCGGTAATTGGGTCTCCTTCAGCCGGCTATTCACCGAAAGGTAAGGTACACGAATAAAAATCAACTACAAGACATACTATTTTTCGAGTAGAATTTTCTTTTGCTCGGGAGTCAGGACATCGTGTCGGGGAACTAAAGTGTGATGCACGATGTTGACAAGAAGGTCCGCCTCGGAGAACTCCTCTAAGCGATACTGGGAGGCCATGGCCACGATAACCTAAATAAAGTTGAAGCGAATGGAATGGTCCCCAAAGAAGTCAGACTAACCCTGCGGGCCGTGGGTGTCATGTTCCCTGGGAAGACGATAATGCCTCGTTGTATAGATTTCTCCTCCAAAATTGAGATGAGTCTATAAGCACATGTCAGGAGATAAAGTAGGCGCGTGCAAGAATACGTGCTTCCGCATCGACTTGACTCCTACGCTTTTCTCGTCGGAAAAGAAGACGAATATCTGGTCCTCGAAATTTGTTGTTGAATTAGTGTAGAAATTTAGCTGGGTCCGACTGCAGGAAAGTAAGGACTGTAAAGACGAACAGAGACATAGTACACACTCTACTGAGCCGCTCTGGCTAACATAGCTCTCTTTGAAAGTCTGGAGGTCCATGTTTATCTCGTCGTCGGATACCTGGAAACCCTGCAACAGTGATGAGTGGCCTGTTTCTGCCTTGCAAGACGTTTTCTGACTCTATCCTTGACCAATTCGTGTATTGTCCTGTTGACCTTCCATAATTTCGCCACTTCGTCGCCGTCACTCATGGTGGAAAGAAGGCAAAAAATTGAAGCTCCGATCTCTCTGCCTCCGTCCTTCATGGCACCTCAAGCTAGTACTAGCAATGTCCCACAGCATCCCCCGCTATCTCTTACGAATAATCTCATGGTGATATACCTCTACTTGTGTGATATTTTCTCGAATCTTACACGAAAACACGCTTCCAGACCAAATTGAAGCCAGCCAGGATCTACAAAGGCGCGGTCGACAGTCTGCCACAACCATCCCCCAGCTTTCCTCCGCGTCCCGGAAACCAAGGCCCACGGCATATAACAGGGATATGTTTTGATGACAGAGGAGACCAGGTGATTACAGCAGCAGAGGACGAAACATTCAGGCTGTATAACTGTAAAAGTGGGAAGTGAGTCTTCCTTGTTAATAACGCAAGTCTGAGGCGATTCACACTAGATGCTAGGCCACTGAAAACCCTGTTTTCCAAGAAGTATGGAGTAGATCTCCCACGTTTTACCCACAAAAATACCGCAATAATACATGCATCCACAAAGGAAGATGACACCGTCAGATACCATTCGCTGCACGACAACAAGTATCTTCAATATTTCAAAGGGCATAAGGGCCGAGTCATCTCCCTGGAAATGTCACCTGTAGACGATGGATTTATGTCGGGATCCATGGACAAAACTGTTCGCCTTTGGGATCTTCGCGGCCCGAATTGTCGAGGCCTGCTTTCACTTCCTTCAACACCCATTGTTGCCTATGATTCCACTGGTATTGTCTTTGCCGTGGCCGTCAATCATTATTCCAGAATATTACTGTATGACCATGCTAACTACGACAAGGCACCATTTCTCGTCATCACTCTGGAAGATCCAACTCTGTCTCTCGTCAGCTATCCCCCCCGACCCATCTTCATGACTTCTTTGTCCTTTTCATCAAATGGGAAATATCTCCTTGTCGGTTGTTCTGGTGATGCGCATTATATCATGGACGCTTTCGAAGGTCACCTCTTGGCCAAACTTCAAGGGCACATAGGGCTTGAACGGCGGTCAACAGCAGCGCCTCCCACTATTGAGCCCACAAAGGGCGGCAGTGGCGAGGAAGTCAGCTGGACACCCGACAGTCGCTACATTGTTAGCGGCAGCTTGGACGGTAAAGTTCATGTCTGGGATGTACAAAACCTTCCCAAAAAGAGTGGTCCGGTAGATTTGAGAGCAGCTCCCGTACGGCTGCAACCGCTGGCATCTCTAGAAGGCCATCCAGGTCCATCGAGATGCGTGAAATTCAACCCGCGGTTCGCAATGATGTGCTCTGCAGGTGCTGAGCTGGTTCGTCTTTCTCAGGAATCTTTGATTCTCATTCAAAACTGAATTGGTGCTAGGCGTTTTGGCTGCCCGATACTAGTGGTGATGTAGAAGAGACAGCTCGGGAATTGTTGAAGCGGAAAGGACACCCGTCTTGAATTGGACAAGGCTATGAAGCAGTGTCACGTACATGTACCATGAGACTGAAGGTATTGCTGTTGAATATATACATCTTCCTCATTCTAGTGTCCGGCATCGCAAAAAAAAACTTAAATAAGTGTCGGACCCTGCCAGCAGTTCGTCCTGACCCGGTATTGACCCGTACTTCCACGTGGGCAAACCTTCCACGTGTACGGAACAGACGTGGCGAAATCTACCCTTGTACTCGTTCGCCGTCCTACTGTCATTTGCAGACACAGAAATTTGGGTTTCTGGCTTGGAATTATGCGTCTTTCAGCCTTCTTTGGAACTTTTGCTTCGGTTGCAGCCTTGGCCCAGGTGGCCTTGTCGCAGTCCAGTGTGTACATTGACAATCCTGCATCGCAATTCGGTACTCATGCTCCATTTTTCCTGTGCTAAGCCTCTTCGGAAGAACCTATTGAACCCGAAATTGCCGTCGTGGCATCATGGCCGGACGACAATCCCTTCGCTCGTATGTCTCAATTACCATTTTGGTTCCTGTTTCGTTTACTGAATGTAAAACAGATGTTGTAAATGGAGAGAAGAATCTAATTCTGTTATCTATCGAAAACAAATCGGATCGGAACGTTACTCTTCTCAGCATGTCAGGCTCAGTGCACCATCCTGATACAAATGCGTTGGTAAAAAATGTACGCTCTGGACTTATTTTACCTTAGTATAATGGCCAACCTTTTCTGGCTAGCTTACTGCCGTTCCTTATGGCATCGTACTTGTCGAGGCCATCAAGCTCCAGCTTCCGTTCACCTTCTACAGCGAGTAAGTTATATGAAATTATCGATTCTGTATCAGTCGACTAACGAGGGTACAGGTTCAAAGTAACTGGTTGAATTTGTATTCTGCGCGTTTGCCTGACGTTTGGTTCTAGCCCGGAGATCTGCGCCTCAACATTTGGCTGGAACATTCGTTTGCAGTGAGCATCATCTTACCCAATACCACATGCTTTACTAAAATCTAGGTAGGACGAGAAGTACTTAGTCTCCGCTTACGATTCTATCGTGACCGTTGTGGAGCCCGAGATCTCAATCTTTGACTTTAAATTGTACGTCAGATCAAAGCACCGCTAATACCTGCGCATCTCATAATCAGTCCAGATTGTCAACGTACCTTGTGGTGTCCCTCATTTTTGGTGGCATTGCCTACATTGCATACCTCTCTTTCGTCCCCCAATCCAAGAAGCCCAGACGCACGGCTGCTTCCGTTAGCGCGCCCGTGGGTTCTGTGACTGCCACTGGTGCCGGAGGCTACCAGGAAGAATGGATTCCAGAGCATCACTTGCGAAAAAGCAAGGGCAAGAAGGGTGGGCCAGCTAGCGGCGATGAGCTGAGCGGTGGAGAGACCAGCGGCACTGAAGGGAAGAAGCGGAAAGGCCGGAAGTAATTTACTTGCTCGTTAACTGTCAAAATCGCACCATGACTGCAGCCCCACATATTTATTTCTGGGAATGCATTGGATGTAAATCCGGGAATCCGGGCCGCCACCTAACTTTTTGGAAATACGTTCATTCGACGTCAGATCTCCTTTACGTCGACAGCCATGCAACAGGACGTTGCCAGATTCAATGCACTTCCCCGTACTTCTCGTGCACCCTCTGGTCGCGTCGCCAACGAATGGCACTTTGATATCCGTTTTATCCATCTTGATCCACCGTCTCATTTGCTCTTCATGGTGCAACCCGAGAGCACCTTCATTCACACCGAGATGCTTGGCAGCAAGCCAATGACGTTTTTCCCAGAGATTGGGAAAGAAGCTGCGCCTGAGGTTGCAAGAGGATTGATTCGTGCTTTCCTGACCTCTTTTGGAGACATCGGAATGACTCCCTTGGCTCCGTGGAAGCTGACAACCGAGGATACCGATCTTGCGACTGCCGTCGGAGCCGAGTTCAAGAGACTAGGCGTCAGAAAGGAACTGTGCAAAATAAGTGTGTCCCACTCCAACGCAGCCATCGCTAGAGAATCCTTCCAAGGCTTTTTCAATGGCCTCAAGTCCCATATGAACTTTTCGGAGATTGCGTCTGCAGTTGTCAGTTGCCCAGAGTCCATCTCGTTCCGCAATTTCACCCCTCCTTCCTCCGTGTCGCGAGCAGCAGTGAATGCACATCGTGAAGATGGCGACAATTCATCCTCGTTTGAGACCGCGCTTGCATATGTTAACATCCGCAAGAGTTGCATTCCCATAGACTTCTCCAAACCCGTGGACCATACCTGGGGAGCCAGAATCATGAAAGAAATTGACGAGGTCTTGGCTATGGTCAAGTCGAAACCCGAAAATGTCGTCAAAGCCGAGACGGACGCTGGAAACTCAGAGGCTGCCTTGGATTATGGATTTAGGTATCAAACCTTTCTAAAACGACGCGACGTTTCTCATTCCTTTTCCTATAGGCTTAGAAGCGGGCTCGAATGCACTCCCAATCGCGCGCTTGCGAGACGTTACCTGGTGCAGGCCGCACTGGATACGGACGCGCCTGCTGAGAGGAGATCTATCGCTCACAGCGCCCTCATTGACTGGTACATGGAAAACAACAAAGATTTCCGTCACCGTTACCTTCAAGCCGCGGCGTGGCATGCCAATGAGAGTGTGAAACTCGCTCCAGGAAAGACTTCACCCGCTGCCATGATGTATGCCCAGAAGGTTATGAAACCGCATGCCGAAACCGTTGTTGACTTGTACGTTCAATACAAAGAGCTGTGGTCAGCCCTCGAGAGACGAGACCAGGACATGGAGAAGAATCAGGCCAAGATGGACCAGAAACGTATGGCTCGCCCGAATCGCTACAAATGTGCGACCGTTGGTTGTGGGATCGAAGCCGTTTCTGGACATGTGTTCTCTCGATGTATTTTCTCGCTTCTTCTATGCGGAAATGGCTCTGACGAATGATTTTAGGTTCTGGGAAATGTGACGCAGACAAGAAACCTTATTATTGTAGCAGAGAGTACGCATTCCTAGTCTTTATTGCGAGACTACTTTGACTGATGTTTTACCAGATGCCGTGAGCGTCACTCTTGATCTTGATTTGCAGTGCTTTTCCGCTCACTTTTATCTCGTGCCCTTGCAAACAGAAAAAAAGGTCAGTTTACCGTCGTTCAAGCAAGGACTGAGTTTCACGTGTACAATCCCAGGACTGGAAAAACCATAAACCATTCTGCATGCAAGGAGCTCCCTGCTCGGTAATAGACATCGACGGACCGTCCTCAATTGGATCCGGGAGTAAGAAAGATTCGATACAAATCCCCATGAATTTCGGAAACGGAAGGACGACTATAGTCAGCTCTTCCACCATGAGTCCGGAATTCCTAAAGGAAATGAGAGATGCAGCCGAAGCTGGCGCCGCGCGTCGCGACAAGCTGCCGCCTGAATCTTTTACTGTGGAGATGGGGAGGATGAATGTTGGATCTAGATCTGGAACGGTGGGCCAGTGTGTTCAGTCCGAGGAGGTGGATTAAAATATGTACGCTGTTGAACCTTGACTTTCGAAACTGAAATAACTGACCGTTTCTAATCAGATTGGGTCAGCACAGGTGTACTTGTAATATGAATAACAAGACCGAGAATTTGCAGTTATGGGTTAAAGCCTTAGCCCATAGTCTCCCCTCTACGGCCCGGTTAAACACAAATCTGCAGCAGTTGAAGATACTGGGTAATAGGTTGACAAAAAACTGTGAGTAACCGATTGATGAACGGGCAAGTCGAACATGTCTTCGTAACCAAGCGCAACCGGTCCATGAGTTAAAGGGTATACTTTACCGACGAAAAGTACCGTGTCGACGTTCCAGCTAGCTAACTGTTGGTAAACTTCGGCGCATTCCGGCCGTGAACGGAATCAGATACCTTCCTCAAGGAAGGAAAGTTAGGAAACCGTGTTTTAGAGGGGAAAGAAGGGCACTGTGAGGCACGCTTGGAGGTCCGAACACATACTTATGTTTGGAAAACGCAATGACGACCTGGCAAGTTTTTTGTTTGCGGAAGACTGACTGAGGCGATCGCCGGCGACATGAAAAAGCGTGCTGCGTTTGATCTCCTGAGATGACATATCCCTCTGATCACATCATCAACGCCCATGCAGCGCTCGCCTCTTTATGGGCCGCTTTCCATGCCTTTGCAGTAGAATGATTTCCACCACCACCTCTGGCCTCATTTCTTTACTTTTTCTGGAACTCTTATTGACCTGTACAACTCCGGCATTCGGAGAAACAGCCAGAGCGCTGGTGTACACTGCGACCGCCGGCTTTCGACATGATTCAATACCCACGGCTGTACAAGCTCTACGAGCCAGAGGATCGGCAGTTAGCATCGACTTTCAGAATACGGAAGACAAGGGGGTCTTTACAGACCAGGGCTTAGAGGGATATGATATCGTTATTTTCTTGAGCACCACAGGAGAAGGTACGTATTCTATCTTTATAGCTTCAAGTCCGTTGGGAATGACTCTCGTATTGTACATAGTCTTGGATGATACAGGGAAGACCGCGTTTCAAAATTATCTGAATAACGGAGGAAACTTTGTCGGAATCCATTCATCCAGCGATACGCTCAATACGACAGCATTTTATGGAAAAGAGCTCGGTGAGTATTCAGGGTTCTCCTACCTCGTGCTATTTGAATCTAAATTGGGTGTTTATAAAGGTGCTTATTTTGATTATCATCCCGAACTTCAAAATGCCGTACGGTCAGGTCCCCCATGGAGTAACACATAATAGCACTGAACGATTTCAGACCATAGTAGTGTTAGACGCGTCTCATCCCAGTACGGAGGACCTTCCTACCGATTGGCCAGTTCGCGATGAAATGTACGCTTGGCATCTGCAATGACAAATCCTCCGACTAACTCTGCAACCAAGGTACAATTTCAAATCAGATCCCAGGTCTGTGGGTGCCATCGTCATTCTCACAGTGGACGAATCGAGTTATACAGGTGAGGATGCGTTGCTGAGTACGTCAAGAATATGGTTGATATGTACCTTGTACTAGATGACGGAACGCGGCGTTTCAATCAGGGCGAGCCTCATCCTATTGGTAAAAATAAGATGTATGATCAGAGGCAGGGATCGTTAGCTAATTTTCCATCATTAGCGTGGTATCAAGAACACGGTGCTGGTGTAGAGAGCGGCGGCACTGCAGGGCGCAGTTTTTATACTTCTCTTGGACATCTCAACGAGACGTGGGAGGTTCGTTTCACGTGTTGCTATCGAAAGAAGACAGAGATGCTAACTTGAGTCCGTTATCAAGGACGAACTGTTCATGAATCATATCCTGGGTAGCATTCAGTGGACATTACAGGCGAATACGACACGAGCCTTTAATTCCAGTGCACTTGTGGGAAACGGAGGCACTTCTTCGTCTGCTTCTGCTTCTGCTTCTCAATCTCCTAGCTCGACGTCTTCGATATCGGGGACTGCGTCGGCGTCGTGAGTGCTCCGTGTGATCTTTGTCAAGCATACGGCTCTCATGCTACAAATTCTAGGTCTTCCGCGGCTGTACGCTTTGCTGAGACGCCAAGCACATTTACAGCCGTATTGGGTGTAGTTATCTCCATAGTGGTAATTTGGACTGCAGCTCTGTAGTCTGGTCCGATTCAGAACACTAGGCCTTTTTGACTTCGATCTGTATACTTTGACACGTGAAACAATGCACGGACAGTATCTACGAAAGGCTGTGAGTTACGCAAAGCAGTTGATGCTACTTAGCGCCTTGAATACACCAGATCACTCCCTACGACCTTTAATTTCTCCACACCGAAGACGTACTTTGAGATACGACACGATCAACCATTGAAATATCATGGCCCTGCTACAGCTATACACTCGGCATGTGCGATATATTTGAAGGAGGAGGCAAAAAACTCACTTCGCCTTCCGTTAGCGACGGAACTTGTAAGCAGGACTGGTGAATGAGGGTGAGCCGGTTGATAGCATCCTTCCCTGGAATGACACATAAGATTTGATCTCATAGCCTTAGCTTATCATTTCTATGTTGACGTTGTTCTTCGCAAGCGCGGTGAACATGATTCCCGCAATGCCACCCATATTGCGCATCTGCTTCATGTTTCCTACAAGGGAAAAGATAGATGTACGGATACCTGTGCTAATAGGTAAGAATCACACATCGAAGTAATCGGTATATGGACCCTACCGTTCCGCTCTTTCGAAGTTCTCTAAGAAGATGATCCATAATTTAGGGGCCCTCGATGGCCATACGGGCATGCATCACACGGGAGATCCAAAAATTTAGGGTATCTCGAGTATACGACTTATTTGTAAGATTTAGGACTAAATAAAAATCTTACCTGTATTTCATCGTAAATGAAAGTTTCCGAGACGTCTAAATTAAATCCTTGAATTAAAAAAACCGGTTGCATTATGAGAGAAATATATAACAGGATTATAATCTAAAGTTCCGGGAGACCAGTTACCTTCCCCGAAAAGTTCTATTTACGCATCATTTTCGGTGATGCCCAAACCAATGAAACAGGTGTTTCCGGAATCTGACTCTGAAGGTGCCGCTTCGGCACCGATATTGGATAGTCCCAAACGCTTGTTTTGGGTGTCGATTTCAAATTATCCTATATCATGTCCGAAATCATTGATTTCGGGCTGACTGATATGTAGCAGAAGCCGAGCCCACGCTGAGGGTCAGCTGAGCTTACTGCCAGCCTACAGCTGAACACGGGCTGAAGAAACTCAGATGTACATAGTAATTTCAAGATAGTAATTTCGATGACATTTCAATGACTTTACATAGCGACAAAATATGAAGTGGGTTAAACGGATCAAACAACCAAACTACAATGTCATTAATTAGAAAACACGAGTAAGAAAAGTTCAACTTACATGGTGCGCAATGAGCGCTGAATACTGAAATCAAAGTAAACCCAACTGTCAGGTACTTTCTTCTCAGTTACGAGCCTGATCACACGCTTTGCTCAGTGGTTTGGATTGTTGGGCAAAAATTGTGCACAGTTGGGGACATGCGGATTGTAGTGTAGTGCCCCTAGGAAATGATGTTTCGGATCGTACACGCAAATGGTATATTCTGGATGATCATCATCTGGAAGTCTACTATATCAAACACATGTTATAATGTATGATGTGAACTAGCATATGAGACTTACATGATTGTGCAGAGTAAATCTCGATATCCTCTGCTGTGATTGTCAATCAAGTCTCGTTCAAGTCATAGTGCGTGATGTAAGTCTGCTATTAATTGGACACGTAGAGTTGGTGTTATGGGCCAGCAACTGAGGATGTATGTGGAGAACATCATCTATAAAATTAATCAATGAGAAGTTAGAAGATAGAGAGCTGGTACTGTACCACTGGAGCCATGGTGATGAAAGCAGAGTGAAGACTTTTGCTTAGTCATTGGTGCGTTTTACGGATGATCAGCATTTACTGCTGTGGGTGCCTCTTACTGCATTTGTTGTCCAGCCCTCCCATCCACATATCAATATGCGTATTTGCTCAAGCCTTTCGAACCCAGGATATATACCCCATATACCTCCCTGCCCTTGTTCTCCCATACATTCCACCTCATTCTCTCTGCGCACATCACATCTGATCCTGCTCTCCAATAGACTTGAAGAATGGGACGATGTCCGAGAAAAGACAACTCCATGCTAAAAGACATCATTAGCCGATGGAAAAACCAACAGCTGAGAAGACACTTATGCTTGCCACTTGCGCAGTCAGCAAATCTCCTCTACACCTCCCTCAGCTCTCAGAGGAAAGGACAGTACTTCCTGTCAAAGCCGACCTAAGCTTCAAGTCACAACTCAAACCAGTAGTGACATACCATTGAGTTCGTGCCAGACTTCCATGGGTGACCTTCAGCAGAGGCAGAGACTGCAGCTGAAAGTCGTCCAAGCTTTGTACATCCACCACCACACTAATATCACCATTCTTCCCTCCCTTCCACTTTCTGCCCTCCTCCGTCACTCACTGCCCAGACGGGGTATCTCCTGAACACAACACCTCGCTCAGTATGCCCACAGTGAGCATATTCTGGCCACCCTCCTTGTGACCTCATACAGGATAGCCTCATCTCATGAGGTTGTCGTTTAGGCTGTCTGTCGCCAGGATTAGGGTATCGCCCTCATGGCAGCATGAACACATGCGCTGTCATGCTCGGCTGTGCAGACAGTTGAGGAGCCTGCGAGCAGTGGTTTGGGTGTTGGATCTGGGGGTATTATCGGAGATGAGAGGGTATTGGGTGATGGTGGCGGGTACTTAAGACAGGCTGGGCACAATCCATGGTTTGATTATCACTTCCATCTCATCAGTCAACCAATTTTTACAACAATATCTTACAGTGGTGTATGTTTTTTATCATTCAGCTAGGTGCTGAAATAGGTATTGATTTCAGCAGTACAGAGCACCTCCAGGAGCACCCCCTCCCGCTGTCTCCGCCGCTGCCACACACTGCTGACCATCCCCAGTCGACTCGTTCAATGGCTGTGGCTACTGCAAAGTGCATCGCTCGTCCCCCTGCTGATCCCTGCTCACCTAAACAGTGGGCCCGCACCAACCTGCCTACCAAGGCCACAGGCTACCCCAATCCTGGGTGGCCCAGCTGCTGCCACCCCCCTGTGCCCTCTGAGCACTGTCTCATCCAACCCACAGACTGGCGATCCATCAGCATTGTCCACCACATCCCTATTCCCCCTGATATCAAGGCCACCCTCGACGGCCTGTGCCCCGCTATCCCTCAGGCCCCGACTAAGCATGCACCAGACAGGAAGGCCAGCCTGCCAATGTCCAAGTCCCCTGCGATGCCCCCCAAGTCCCCAGCCATGCCTATCCCCCCAAAGCCCCGCTGCAGCCCAAAACAGGGAACTGCTTCTCTATCAAACAGCCTTTCCTGCAGCATGCCCCTGGCCGACAAGCCGGGCACACTGCTGTCGAACATGTCGTCGCCTGTTCTTATTCTTCTTATATGTCCATAACTTGAATTCCTGATCTACTAAATCCTCCCAGGGGTCCCGTTTTGCATACCCTAAACCAGATCCTTTGGGTCCTCGATCACTGGAGAAGTAGCAACCTTTGAAATATGTAAATTCAGTATAGTGGATGCAATAATTATGGAGTGGATGGACAACAGCAAGTGATGAGGTAGGTGAAGCCCATGGCGACGTCTCCCATAATCAAATTAGTGGTGGAAGTCAAGAAGGATGATAGTCATGTGGTACACACATAGTCACGCACTAGCACATGCCTTCAGAGTTAAGCTTCAAGTCTGACCAATAGCACTGATGCCACTGTTATGATGAACAACAAGATGCTGAGGTAAAGCTGTGAGTACATGTCATCTATCATAGATAATGGTTCTGTAGCTTTCGATCTGGATACCGTGAAGCTCTTGATGTCGATATTTGTTCGTCCATTGCATCCTGGAATGCTTCACCTTCTTATCTTACTGTCACTTCTCAGGACACTGATCGCAGTGGGACTATCAGATTTAACGAAGTACGATCAGTCACTCATTGTTCAATGAGACTATAAATCTCATGTTTATGCTAGCAGGCCTTTGGAAATACATCAAGGTAAAGCGCACTTCGAAGTCTTCCTGTATCTCCCTTCATTAAACGCTTACACTCTTTCAGGACTAGCAAAATGTTTTCAGACACTTTGACCATGATCATTCGGGTTCTATAGAAATGAACTGTGAAATGCCCTGGCTCAATTCAGGTTTGTTGTTGTATTTCTCTGTTGTCCCTATCTAAACCTCAGCTCAAGGTACCAGCTATCTCCTCCTTTTCTTGACTTAGTCCAGAGGAAATACGGTGAGTAGGTTGCATGATGGGAATGCTGTGGAATGCTCTGACAGGTCTGCCCCTTGGGAGAAGATATTAAAGCATCTTCAGCTGCTGGCCATGGACCGCTCCCTGGGATCTGGGGGTGTAAACAGTGGAGCCATTAAAGGGCGTCTCTGTCTTTTCCTTCCTCCTCAACTGTCCTCCTCTGCCATCAAACCTCACCTCATCCCTCGTCTACCCTCTGCCATCAAACATCGTGTCATCTCAATATTAGGTCAAATCGTGGATGACATTCTTTGCCTGTTGTGTCAGTGCTGTGCGATGGTGAACTTGGCAGTGGCAGCTTGATGCCAAGGTAGGCTCTAGCATGTTGTCACTGCTCTGCGGTATGGTAATATGAACTCCCTACTTCATCTTGTCTCTGATAGTGTGGTCACTGTGACAGG
The DNA here is from genome assembly GCA_030435615.1 of Armillaria luteobubalina. NCBI lineage: Eukaryota > Fungi > Basidiomycota > Agaricomycetes > Agaricales > Physalacriaceae > Armillaria > Armillaria luteobubalina. Next base: position 1,095,505 of record JAUEPU010000018.1, on the reverse strand, counting down.
AAATTGGACTCCAAGGTGTCCTTGAGCAACTGCATCTGGCACTACGACGTGACAAGGCCTTACTATTTTGGCCATTGTTATGTTGTCACCAAAGGAGAGGCTGTGAAGAACAGTCAGCATACATCTGTCGAAGTCCTGGAACTTGGGACTCTGGACAAGGTATGCGTCATCCTTACTGATGGTCTTGATATTCTCATTTACTGCCCTGCTGCCTTTAGAGTTCTTTTGGTGCTGGTGTTCCACATGTAAGGTCTTAGTCTTAGTAGGATGGGCACGCTGTGTACATGAAGCAAGAAAGTGCAGGCCATATGGCTCCGTGCAGCATGAGTAGGGATGCCCATTAATATCATGGTTGACATCATGACTTCTTGTACTCATAGTTACTTGAATTGCATCGCATTGCATGGCTCCCATGCCTGCATCACTACCACCAGGTGAAGCAAGATAATAGGTCGAGAATGTATGTCAATCTCCTCTATGGTAAACTGAACCTGCAGCGATCACCAGCAAATATTCATTTAGCGCTTGCTCTGATAAAAAAGGTATGCCATAAAACATGACGGCTTTCTCCATGCATGAAATGTCCATTTCTAATAGTCTGATGGCAGTGCGGACCATGCTTGGAGTTTGTATTCTTTTTGATGCTCTGACATGAAGATATCCCTATCGCCTTTTGCCAGCTCTACCACCATGCCATTCAGCATAACAGACTTAACCAGCTAGACTGACTGCATTGGGCCCAGGGGTGATCCCATTTATGGCCAGTCCAGTTTGCTGAGTTTGGCATCTGCTTGACATGCTGGTACTGGGACTAAAGATAGACAATGTATTTTGTCATGCTGCATCTATCAACATTTCCCCCACCACCCTCTCTACTGTTGTAATGATTATGTACATATGTACCTCCCTTTCTATCACAATACCTGCTGTGGATAACATTATGGGCGGCATAAAGGCAACAAGAATGGATCCATACTGTCCTGCGGGGAGGTAAAGGTGCGGTGGTAGGTCCTGGGGTGCCGCCTGCCTTCTTCTTCTTGACTGTTATCACTCGAGGTCAAGGGGTGACAGCTTCTTGAATGACTGTCGCAGTCCTCTTCACCGCTTTGGTACAGACTTTCTCTGCTTTCTTCTTGCAAAGACGTTGAGCAATTTGTGCAAGTGGCCAATGGTCGATGTAGTTTCTGAGAGGTTCAGCAAATTCTCATAGAATCTGATTTGAGTTAGTAATAGACAAGTAGAAGCTTGGTTGCTACTTGCCTCATGTTTAAATGCTTTCCATGCCACTGGGATCTCTTCTGAAAGGAGATTTTTACTATGAATAATGACAAGCAATCATGTTCACTTACCAGCTTGAGTCTTCCAACATATGTCATTTTGCAGATACTTGGGGAAAATTTTTTCGGTATGTTTCTATGTTGAAGGGTGAGAATATTTTTATTAAGAATAGTGGAAAACACACCACAATATGTTCATAGGTGTCATCACTCCAGTTCAGCTCGACACCCAACTGCTTTAACCCCAAAGACCTGATTCCTTTTGGCTGGGGAATCAGGATCCTTTCGACAGTCGCTCAAGATGGTTGATGGAAGACGTGCTCATCCTGCAGTTCTTCGTCGTCGTCTCCTCCTCCTCCTCCTCCTCCTCCTGTTTCTGTGTCACTATCTTTGTCCCCTTGGTCCAGAGGTTGGGGACTGGGTGGATGCAATGGCAGCGCAGGCATCTGTTGCCCTTTGCCCTTGTCTACACATTGTGGTGGTGGAGAGGGAGAGGGAGAGGGAGAAGATGCAGATGATGGTGAGCTGGAATGGCTGTGTGGCACATCAGCTGGATAGGGCTTGAATCTAGCTGCTTTTATATGTTGTAAAGTGTTGGCTAACGGCTGAAGATCCCGAGGTAAGGGCTCCAAAGACCATGCCATCGTCATCTGCAGGACGATGATGTCTGTAGCAGACAACGGAACAATGAGAGGTGGGGGAGGAGCAACATCGAGGGCAAAGAATGTGACAGGTCTGGATGATTCCATAGTATCAACGGTGCAATGTCATGACTATATAAATAATGAGCCTAGTCAACTTCCAAAAATGGAGATATGATAATAGTGAGCCTTAGGTATCCATTCCGCATAATAGACACATGGCCTCCAGAGGTGAACAATTAATGAGGGAAACAGTTGACAAAGGAGACCCTTAGCTGGATATATAATATGAGCCAAGTGTTGCACACAGTGTAATAATAATGACACATAGCTGAGACCTGGTTATGCTCACTGCAGCAATTCCTATTACTACAAACAATTGTTTCTTTTCAAAACAAATAAACAGAGCAACTGGAGTGAACTTAAAAGGTCAAGAGGATCGCCTTGCCCTACTAGTTTCCCTAGCTCATTCACATAATGTTGACCAAATACCACATCGAAAAGACCATCAAGTCCCCTCAAGCCACTGTCCTCTGTCTTGCGACGACAGAGAAAGGCCAGTTCCTAGCTAGCAGAGGTTCGTTGTTTTGTTGTTTGGTGGAAGTAGGCTAAAATCTTCATTGCAGGAGCTGACAGGGTCTACCTCTGGAATATGAATACAGGCAAACAACTGAGGCAGCCAGGAGGAGGAGGTTTCAGAGGCGACACCACTGCCATGACTTGGATCTGAGGCGAGGACGATGCTGACGAGGTGCTGATATATGGCACTCTTTGTGGCTACCTTATCTGCTGGAAACAGATCAAGGATATGACTGTGAGTGGTGCATGAAGGCCAGCATGCTCATATTGAATTGTACCGATAGGATTTTGAGGAGTTATACTGTGTTACGATTTATTCACTTTTTAACTTCTTTTCACACGTTATGCAATCCTGCTTACTCATTTGTCCCGGATTCCACTTAGTAATGGACTTCTACTGTCATCCAGAACTATCATTTTAGCCTAGTCGTTTCAGTATATAAGTAGTAGCTCTTGCTGTAGTATACTCCAGCTTCGAGCTAAAGTTTATCTACACCAAACTATCCTCGTTGACTCGCTAGCCGAAAGGTTAACAACAGGAATCCAGCCCACGTCTAAACTCCACGATAACTCTTTGGGTGATTGTCCGAACACGAGACAGCCCTAAGTTTATATCTGTTTGGACCTCGTGGCGCTCGGGCCTAACAGTTAGCTCGAAGCTTCCCAACTCTCCTTAAACGTACACCGAAGGAGAACCCCTATGATCACCCTCAGAACATTGGACAAACCCGCCGTAGAAACCCTTGCAGGAGGAGCAGTCGCTTTTGTAATTGTCACCCTCATTGTCCTCTTAATCGTTTGCTACTGGCAACAGAATAGCGTGGGACAGTGGATAGAAAGCCATAGCCATGGAAGGCAGAGGCAGAGGCCGACGCAGGTGGGGGAGCAACAACCCGTTCCGGACCACTACATCCCAACAAACTACCTCCAACACGTTGGAGGGGGAGACCCCTTCTATACCCCACCAGCTAGCCCGGCTGCAAGGCAGCAACCGAGCCTTAGAAGTCTTGCTCCAAGACCATCCACCACCGAGAACGTCGTCCTCCCCCCCATTGCTGGACCTTCTGGAACTAGGCACACCCTTACAGATTCCAGTTCTAGCCCCGATAGCGAGGACATCGAGCTCGACATCGCAGATCTCGACCCTGAAGTTGACGCCCCACCAACGCGTTGGTCGACATTGGGAGCCAGGGACATACCTAGGCCCGATAGTCCGACCACCCCCAGTACCCGCACCATTACCCCGAATCGCATCACCACAGGCCCCATCTGGCAGGCTCATCAGACCGAGACCATTCTCGACGGAGCTGCCGACATGGGACAGCCCGTCCCCTACTCCGAACCCCTCGTACCAAATTCGTGGCCTGGCCACCTCCTCCTATCGGAAGGGCTCCCCATTCGAGCCAACGACTCGTACACCGTTCCCCCAAACCTGGGAGAGCAGTCCGACCATGACCACAACACCGCAAACTACTACCGACAGTCTCGGCTTCGAATCCGCCTGGTCGGGAGAAATGTCTTCAGGTACAGAAGCCCAGTGGCAGGGGAACCTGTGGACCACTACCTTCACAGACAGGATCGAGACGATCCCGACACCGCCCCAGGGATACTGGTCTCCGAACAGACCCTTCTCCTCTGGACCATTGCCCATGACCCTTTTAATGGCAACGGACCAGACAGAGAGTGGCCCATACTTCGAGACCAGGACAGGCCCGTATTGGGAAGGTACCGAGCAAGGGCCTGGGATAGAAGGGCCCGGGACATACGAGCAAGGGGAGGAGATCAGCTCTCCATGGGAGAATATTGGGACAGGGAGAGGCTCCGAGATATCGACCTCAATGAACGCCAATTATTGGCTCGAAGGATTGAAGGACCCCTACCAGGCAGAAGGATTGCCCACCTCCGTCGAAGGACAGAGGAGGAGCATAGGGCCTTGGAGCGGGACCTATGACAATTACGAGAAGATTGGGAGAGATCCGAGGAGCGAAATGAGCCCGGAGAGACCGCAGGATCGGATTAAACCGCTACCTGACACGCCGCCCTGGATTAACTATCGGCAACCAGGATCTCAGTGGCAAGGAAGTAGCCAACTATTTGCGGGAAGCGGAGAAGCGGAAGCAGGTCCCTCCGAGAGGGCGCAAGGAAAACAAAGGGATGACGGAATGGAACAGGACCCTGATCCTGATGAAGACCCAGGGGCACCCCCGGACTTGGGACCCCCACCCCCAGGGATGGGACAAATAAAGACCGATGCTGACCGAAGGGCGGAGGCCGAAAGGGCGGTCAGGGACATTCACGAAAATATGAAGGATGCCCAAGCCCTCCTAGAATGGATGGACAAGCGGTGGGGTTTCTCTTCGGGCCCCCTGGCGAAACCACCACCCCCGCCTCCAGTGCATCGAGGCTCCCCCGGGGATCGAATGGATCGATGGTCACTCCCACGACCACCTCCCAGAGATTTACCCCCTGACCCCCCTGACTGGCCCACAGGCGCCCTACGAGATGACCATCCCTACTACAGTATCAAGCCGACCCTCATAGCTCCCACCAAATTCTTTAATGGGAAGCATGAGGACGTCGACTGATTCATCGGAGATTGCCTCCAATATTTCGAGACCTTCTCTCGTTTTATAATCACCAGCCCGATGATGATCAACTACGCCGCGTCACACATGGAAGAAGGACCCAAGATGTGGTGGGTGTATCACCGGGTCGAATTCTTCTCCAAAAGTAAAAATCGACATCGCTTCGGGCAATGGGACAAATGGGTTGAAGCATTCCGAAAGCAATTCTCCGATCCCGCGATCCAGGAAAAACACGAACAAAAAATGATGGAACTATGAATGGGCAACGGAACGGCTACCGCCTACTTCCAACGCCTAGAGCATCTAGCAATGCTAGCTGGACTTCGACACAAGGAAGGACCTAGATCCGCTCTCGTCCGAGCAATCCGCCAAGGACTCCCCGACGACTATACCAAGTTCATTTCTGACCTTGAAATGTTCGTCCCTACCTACTACTGGCAATGGAAACAACGAGTCTGTACTATGTACGATGAGCGCGCCAAAAAAGCCGCCTTCGACAAAATCCACTACCGAAGCGACCCCCCGCCAAAGCAAAAAACCCCCGCCACTAGCACTAGTCAGAAAACTAGTGGTGCGACAAGTTCGAGCAAAATGACAGGGAGCGGCTGGACTACGTACGAGGGGGCAGGAGAACCAATGGACATCAATCGGATGCGCCGGGAGAAGAGATGCTATAACTGCGGGAAGAAGGGGCACCTGGCTAAAGATTGCCGAGCCCCGAAGAGACCACGGGATGCAAAGACCAGAAGATATACCTATACGTCGGAGCAGTTACGCGCGATGCTCGACAATCAAGTCAAGGCGGAAGCAGAGCGGAAAGAAACAGTCGAGGAGAAGACGGCCCCGACATCAGGTGTCGAAGAGGTAAAAGGGGAGGCCGACAAGTGAGCGATTCCACTTGCTCGGCCAGGACAACTATTCCATCAGTCACGCGCTCGGACTCGGCTAGCCGGTCCTCTTGTAACATCACTTTACGTACGCTTTATCACACGCATTCAAATATACCCGCTTCTACTTCTCCGAGCGCGCAAAACCCGAAAGAATCGCAACAGACTCCGACATCGGAGTCTGAAACATCACATAAGTACCTCGTTCGACTCCTGTCTACCCCTCGGGCCCCACTTTCCAGCTATGAAACCATAAGACCTGGGGACGCACCTAACTTGACCACGGAGAAGGTGTCCTCCGGAGGTGTTAGACCGTTCTTACGGCACAAGACACAAGATGCCCCCATCGCCACCAAGCGGGCTGCGCCCCAGGCAGGAACCCCGACCAAGGAGGACGTCGGAGCCGCCATTCCCATCGACGAGGCCCGAGCAAAGGTCGAAGTTGAGGGCGGCCTCACCCAAGAGAAACCCAAGGGAGACCCCACGAAGAGCCCACACGAGGGTGAAGAGCGGCGAAGACCTAGGACCGCCTCGATCTCAATCGCCCACAAGGATCAAGCAGGCCGAACTGGGCGAGAGACGCCCCGACCGCCGCGAGTCACCATTGAGGAAGTACCCGACGAAGACGACGACACCTCCTATCGCCTTTCCCAACTGAAGACACGACCGCCAACGCCCGAGAACACCGCGGAACGCGCTTCACCCCTGAAGAATACCTGGTTTAAGCCTTTTGGTCCTGACTGGACTCTTCGGGCTATTCAGGAAGCGCGAACCGACTCTGAGGCGTTGGCGGCCCTCTATCTCTGGGTACACAAGGGAAGGGAAGGGGAAGTAGATGAGGAAGTAATACGGCATCTTCGCCTGGGTGGGGAGCCAGCAAGGGAACGACTGTATGAGCTCCAACAACCAATACGTTACTTATGACAAGTACGGACCGATGGGGCCAGGGAACTACTAGTTGATGCTCAGCTAGAGACACTAGCAGACCGACAGACCCTAAAGGCCTGTGCTCTCGTCGACAGTGGTTGCACGGGGAGTTCGATCAGCAAGAAGTACGTCGAATGTCACGGCCTCCAGACTTACCTGGCACCCTCCCCCATACCGGTATACAACGCCGATGGAACTCGAAACCAAGCAGGAGAGATCACCGAGTTCGTGGAACTCCGGATGTCCTTAGGGGATCACGCTGAACGGATCGACCTCGCTGTGACCGAGTTAGGCAAGGGAGACCTATTCCTTGGGCATGACTGGCTCAAACGGCATAACCCCATCATTAATTGGGTTACGGGACGGATCCTCTTCGGTCGATGTCAATGCAAGAAAAACCCGTTCCCCTTACCTGACACGGACCCAGAGGATCGCTGGGATGAGGAGCTAGAAGATGGGGAGACCATCTTGGCCGTCGACGTCCAAGAAGCCATGGAGATCCGGGCCGTACACCACGCCAACGACCTAGCCGCCAAGGCTGCTCAAGGAAGACCCAAGCAATCCTTCAAAGAACTAGTCCCGCCGTGGTACCATGAGTTCCACGATCTATTCTCCAAGGAAAACTTTGATGAACTCCCTGAACGCAAGCCATGGGATCACGCAATCGAATTAATCCCCAATGCCCAAAACACCCTCGACTGCAAGGTATACCCCCTCAATCGAAACGAGCAAGGGGAGTTAGACAAGTTCTTGGACGAAAATCTGGCTAGCGGAAGGATCCGTCCATCCAAATCACCCTTCGCGTCTCCATTCTTCTTTGTCAAAAAGAAGGATGGATCTCTCCGACCAGTCCAGGACTACTGGAAACTCAACGAGATGACCATCAAAAATCGCTACCCGCTTCCCCTGATTTCCGAGCTCATGGACAAGCTACAAGGGGCCAAATACTTTACCAAGCTTGACGTCCGGTGGGGGTACAATAATGTCCGGATCAAAGAGGGAGATGAGGCTAAAGCGGCATTCAGGACCAATCGGGGACTCTTCGAACCCACCGTCATGTTCTTTGGACTGACCAACTCGCTGGCCACCTTCCAATGGATGATGAATGACATCTTCCACGATCTGATAAGCGAAGGAAAGGTCACGATTTACCTCGATGACATCCTAATCTTCTCAAAGGACCTTGAGGAACACCGCCGCCTTGTCCGTCGGGTACTCTGACGACTCCGGGAAAATAAGTTGTTCCTCAAAGCAGAGAAGTGCGAATTCGAGGTACTGGAAACAGAATATCTGGGAGTTATCATCAGCGAAGGAACGGTACGGATGGACCCGGTAAAGGTGAAGGGGATAACGGAATGGCCCACACCAACGAAGAAAAAGGAACTTCAATCGTTCCTTGGATTCACTAACTTCTATCGAAAATTTATCAAGGACTACTCCAAAATAGTCCGACCCCTCACCCAGCTGACCGGCAAAGCTCCCTGGATCTGGGGAGCCGCGCAAAATCAAGCCTTCCAACGCCTCAAGGACCAAATGGCAAAGGACGTTGTCCTTACCCTACCACGAGAGCGAGGCAAGTTCAGGGTAGAGGCCGATTCGAGCGAAGGAGCAGTTGGAGCCGTTCTGAGCCAGGAGCAGGAGGGGAAATGGAGACCGGTGGCCTTCCTTTCAAAGTCCCTTACCACGACCGAGCGCAACTATGAAATTTACGACAAGGAGCTATTAGCGATAATGCTCGCCCTGTCGGAATGGAGACATTATCTCATGGGGGCCGCCGAGGACTTCGAAATCTGGACGGACCATCAAAACCTCCAATACTTCCGAAAACCCCAAAAGCTCAATAGGCGACAAGCTCGGTGGGTCACCGAGTTAGCAGAGTACCACTTCACACTCCATCATAAACCAGGAACGGCGAACCGGAAAGCCGATCTCCTAAGCCGAAGAGACGACCACGATCAAGGGAAAGAGGATAACGACGACATTGTCGTACTACAGCCCGAACACTTCCGAGCCTTAATCATGCCCACGATGACAGAGACCCATCGACGAATCAGGGAAATCACCCGCAATCAAGCCAAGTGGGACCAGGGAATTTCCGACTCCCTGAACCACAAACGCGGAATTACTCAGGAGGAAGGGATCCTCTACTACGACGGACGAATCTACGTACCCCGAGATGACAAACTCTGGGGAGAGATCATAGCTCAGTATCATGATCACCTCACTGCAGGCCACCCGGGTATCGCCAAGACCTGGGAACTAGTCGAACACGACTTCTGGTGGCCCAAAGATCGCCAAACCGTAGAAAGATATGTAAAAGGATGTGAGACATGCCAAAGGATAAAAACCAACACCCAGGCCAAAGTGAACCCCCTGCATCCCAATGAGATCCCCTCAGCACCGTGGACCCACATTTCTGTGGATATGATTACCGGACTTGAAGAATCAAATGGATACGACGCAATCCTTGTAATTGTGGATCGTTTCTCAAAAGAGATCATCCCAATCACGTGCGACGTCACCTTATCATCCGAAGGATGGGCCAAAATACTCCGTGACCAAGTCTACGCCAGACATGGAATGCCACAAGTAGTCATATCGGATCGCGGTCCACAATTCGTCTCCAAGTTCATGACCGAACTATATCGACTATTATCCATCACTCCCAACGCCTCGACCGCCTATCACCCTCAGACCGATGGTCAAACAGAACGGGCAAACCAAGAAATCAAAAAATACTTAAAAATCTTCATGGACTATCGACAAAAAGACTGGAGCGAATGGCTAGCACTTGCGGCCTTCGCACACAATAACCGAGTCCACTCTGCCACGGGCCAAAGCCCCTTCTTCGTTAACTACGGACTACACCCTCGAACACTTCCAGATTCGGTTCGGACAACCGCATTCTCAAACCCGGCGGCCAAGAACTTCTCCACCACCTTGTTGGAAATACACAAGAGAGCCAAAGCAGCACTCGAAGAAGCAGCGGGCAAAATGAAGGCGCAGTACGATAAACGGAGACAAGCGTCGAGAGACTACCAAAAAGGAGACCGAGTTTGGCTGGATACCACCAATCTCCGCCTCCCACGTCCCCGGAAGTCACTAGACGACAAAAGGGTAGGACCCTTCCTTGTCCTCGAAAAGGCTGGTGCCGCAGCATACAAACTCAAGCTGCCACCCCACTGGAAGATTCACCCGCGATTTAACGAAAAACTGCTAACGCCCTACGTACCACCCACATTCCCAAACCAAGAACAGCCACCGACACCTCCCCCTGACCTCATCGAAGACGAGGAGGAGTACGAAGTGGAACAGGTATTAGATGCTCGAACAAGGCGAGTACGGGTGAAGAAAGGACAGAGATCATGCCTAACAACCGACTACTTCGTCAAGTGGAAGGGATGGACGAGGGAACACAACTCGTGGGTAACGACGGAAGATATGGAACATGCGCAAGACGCAATCAAAGACTATGAGAAGGAGACTGAACAATCACAGCGAACCACAGTAATCCGCGCCTTAACCACAAAAAAACAAAAGGCGGTCGTCGCAATTCTGGATGATCACTACCAGAAGGACGGTGCGGTCCTATACCAAGTCCAACGTGCGGATGGGAGAAAATTTTGGGTCAAAAACCCCGACGAAAGGAAATGGAGTTACCTACTGGAGCCCTACTGGGAAAAATACCGCCTCTCGCTGTTGGAAGAACCACCCGATCCCGACCTAGCATAATGGCAGTCGGGACGACTGCCTTAACGAGAGGGTAATGTTACGATTTATTCACTTTTTAACTTCTTTTCACACGTTATGCAATCCTGCTTACTCATTTGTCCCGGATTCCACTTAGTAATGGACTTCTACTGTCATCCGGAACTATCATTTTAGCCTAGTCGTTTCAGTATATAAGTAGTAGCTCTTGCTGTAGTATACTCCAGCTTCGAGCTAAAGTTTATCTACACCAAACTATCCTCGTTGACTCGCTAGCCGAAAGGTTAACAACAGGAATCCAGCCCACGTCTAAACTCCACGATAACTCTTTGGGTGATTGTCCGAACACGAGACAGCCCTAAGTTTATATCTGTTTGGACCTCGTGGCGCTCGGGCCTAACATACTGTCTGCATATTGGCAGTGCCACCGAGATAACAGTGCTTGACTTTGATCCACCGTCTTGTTGACTGGTGCTATCCACTTGAAATGGCACCATACAGGTACACAAAGTGGATGCACATATGACGCTGCATGGCTACATCTCTGTCAACATTCAAAACTGTGACACAAGGGCCATCTACTTCCTTCCAAATGAGGAGAGTTGAAACATGATGGTATTTGGTTGTTGCTCCGGCAAGATGTATAGTATCCACTCCAATTGGTGTGTCATATCTAATGATATTGACAGGTACCTTCTACGAGGGAACAATGGGAGTGTCATAGAATCCTATGACACTGGAGGTATCATGTACGCACATCGCTTGTGCCTGCCGAACTAGATTAACGGTGTTTCAGAGGCAATGCTACAGTGAATGCTGCAAAGGATGTGTTTGGTATTGATGACCCTTCATAAGGAAGGAGTTGCCCTTTATCAAGTTTTGGATGGGGTGAAGGTCAAAACCCTTCCAGTTAAGGCCACCAAAGCACTGAGACCATGACAAGTTGTCTTCACTCAGGACTCCAAGATTGTAGTGAGCGGCAGTGACCATGGTATTGTCTACATGTTTGAGAGAAGGGATGGGAGTGTATCCAAGCTGACCACTGAGGGGACTGCATGGGTCCAAACTGTAGCAGTAGGTCACTCTCATGCCTCCAAACTGTCATGGCTGATGAATTGGCAGACAGCAAATGTGGATGGAATCTCCACTATCATTGCAGCGAGTTCCAGAGATGTAGGAACAGAAATGAGCAAGATTTATATCTGGAAGAAACAAAGTCAGCCTCTCAGCACACCTGAGACTACAGAAGATGATGCTCTTACCCTGGCATGCAAAAATTGGTCAATCATAGTCCTTCTCGTTGCACTGTTGACATTGAACTCTCAGGTAAGATATCTATTGCACAATAGATTATTTTGGCTGATTCATCGCTTTCAGCATATGCTGTCCTTGTTGATCTGTATCTATGATTTAGTTGATAGCTTCTGGAGAGGTATGATGATATTTACATAGTAGTATAATAATCAGCAATATAGATGACATAAACAAAGTACAACAACATTTAGGCTGAGTTGAGTGAGGGTGACATAAACATTGTACTGCAATGTTTAGGCTGGGTCCATGAATCACCAACAGGAATAGAACAGAAGAAGAAGTTGTGTATAGATGGTGTGCAATGCTGTCCATAAATAAATGCATAAACATTGTACGACAACGTTTAGGTGGGGTCTTGATCATGAAGACAAAGATGAAACAGCGGCAGCAGTACTTTGATGTTGTTATGATCGATAGCTTTTGCCAAACAAGCCCAGCTGCAGCTGCAGCTGAGGTTTGATCATTTTGATCATTGTTCTCATTTGCCTGAACAAAGTGGTACTTTGTTCATGCGAATAGGGTGTCTGATTCGAATGAAACTTGGACCAAAGCTGTTTGAATTTCATTTACATCATCATTATTCTTCATACCATGCTGGGCCTTGGACCAATATTCAGCTGCACAATGTTTGCTCAAGCTTGAAGCTTGAACTTCAATCCTGCTCTCACCTGTCCATATTATTGCCACATTTCTATACCACTTGATGTTGCACATTGAGTGCTTTCTATGGTGACTTATTATGGGTGCCTTATCGACTGGACTCCAATTGTTCTTTTACGCATACACACACCTATTGTCTTTGGTCCTATAAATCTTCTCCTCGCTCCCCTCCAAGCGATATCCACTCCATAGCAACAATGCCCCCTCAACGTTGATGCTGCCAACAGATTCTTTCCCAATTGATGCCTACCAAAGTCACCTGCTCTGTTGTGCACCGCAATGATCCTTCTGCCAACGTCTTATCAGAGTTACGTCGAGTGCTGGAAGCACATAATTCTCTAGGCCTAAGATCCTCTTTTGACTTGCAGTCAAACAGATGGGTTGAATTTTTGTAAGCTATCACATTGTTGAACCTAGACTTCCATGGCAACGGCAACACCCAAAACTCCGAGAGAGCTAAGGAAAGATGCTTGCAGTCACAGTAGTCAAGGCTATGTGTTTGTGCGAGTGGTTTGGTGCACCTATGTGCAGTCAATTCCTCTAGACGCAGGTATACACTTCAACTATACAGTCTGGAAGTAGTACCCTTCAGCAGTTGAGTACTAAGAGGCTCAGGCTGTAAGCTGAGGGGGATCTCAACAAATGAGATAGAACAGAATCTAGTGTGACCTGGACACCAGGAAACCGTCCGAAAAGACATGGAATATGTCTGGCAAACGTGCACTGGCTATAGGCAACCAGCTATGGTCCTAAAACCAGGGCAATGTCCAAGAAAATAATATAAAATCGATAAAATGTGGTAAATGGTCCTAAAATTGGTCTAAACCGGTGTAGAAGGGCTATAGCGAGTGGTGAAGGTCCTAAAATCGGTCCAGAGAGTGTGGAATGGATATAAATGATGGCAATAGGTCTAAAGCTGGTGCGACATCCAAGAAAAACGGTGCAAAATCCTATAAAATGCGACAAGAGTATAGACAAGATGTCTAGAAGTGTACCTAATAAAGTGAGCAGAAATGGTGGTAATAAATGTACAAAGACGAATTAAAACCGGTGTGAATCTCGGGTTCTAGGTCTATAAAACCGGAGCTATGGCAACAAGTGTGCAGAGCTTTGGAAAAGCAATAATGGTGATGGGGGGAATCCTATGGAGAGTGGGGTGGAGATGGGCCTTCAAAGAGGCAATACAATCCTAAACCGGGCTGGAAGATGATGATGCCGGCAATATAAAACCGAAATCAAAACCGAAACCGAAGCAATAAAGCCGGTGACGATGTGGAAGTGATTTAAAGACAAAAGCAAGTAGTTGGAGCAATAATGCATCTATTGGGCAGTAATAATGCAATCCAATAACGATTAAGAGTAAAGCAAGCGATGGGGCATAACTGTGGGCAACTGGGATCGACTGGTAGTGTATAAACTCGTCAATAGAGCGTATAGCCGGTAATTCGAAGCAATCCCCTTCTAACTAAGTTTCTACAGAGTATATATACTAAAAGTCCGAAATTATAAATAGAAAACATATCTAAGCATTGGTAAGGCTGTAACTCGGTAGCTGAATAAAACTAATAGCAGGCATGTGGAAACTAGTCATCTGAAGCCACGGTATTGCATTTAATGCCGGGTTTTTGAGGGGAAACCATATGGGTGCTGTGACTGCTGTGAGGACCATGGGGTGCTGTTTAACTGCGGGTTTTTAATGCGCAGCTCATCTGCTGAGGTGTGCACAGCTACTATCAATTACTTTGAGGTCCAGGCATTGTAACAGCCTTAGTAAAACCAGTCTGAAGTGCCCATGCACTTTAAATAACTTGGAAGGAAGAGGATCAATCAATCACATCAATTTAATTGAAGGATCAATGAAAGCGCAGCAAATGATGATCCCTGGTGATGTAGGAATGCTATATTCGGTTGATTATCAATCAGGCATGCCAGGGTGTGATGGGACACGAAAATATTGTGCAAAACCGGTCGAAAAAGGATATAAAAGAGTAGTGGGAGTCATAACCGGTGCACTTCGGTTTCTGGAAGGATATTTGAGTTGTAGCCTTCGAAAACTGGTCTGAATAGACGAAGAGTAACTGCTGTATAGCCGGTGCAGCATGGCGATATTGCTGCATGAACTAGAGATTAAATTTGGAGTTTCTTCTGGAGGTGGTAGGAGTATAATGGCATAATCTGCGAATTCTGAGGGCTGTATATATCCGTGAATTCTGAGCGTACAGAGCCTGGAGGCTCATCACCATATTTGTGCACTGCCAAAATCCATAGTGTTGTATGCAGTGGATCCTCATCTTGCTACCTACCAGTCGCAACCATGGATGTTGACAACAACACCCAATATAATCCATGGTCTACCCAAAGCACTGCAGTGGCTATGGAGACTGACACCTCCGCTGGCGCTGTGACTCCACACGAGATGGCCTCCATGGTGCCTGCCATACACACTGCAGCAGATATGGAGACTAACACCTCTACTGGAGCTTTGATCCCCCATGGGCTGTTCTTCCAAGGAAATCCGATGCACCTGGCCAAAAGACAGTCTGGTATCAATAAGAGAGCAATACCAGTGTATACCTTGGTAAGACTGTCTCCTTGCGAATTATTTGCTTGTTAAAGATACATAATAGGACAACAAAACGATGAGTTGGCTTTGAAGACAACACTACAAAGATGTGGAACACATGTCCTCGCTCAGACAGGATGTCCAGAACAAGGATGGAGAGCTTCAGATGGTATGGTCAGCATTAAACCAACAAACCAATACACTTGAAGACATCATGAAGGAAAAAGAACGGGTTGAGAAGATGCTAGTGGAGCTGAAGGAAAATGATGAGATGATGAGGCAGCGTCTCTTGCAGCTGGAAGGCACAATGGTAAACCATCTAAAAGTCTTATCAAGGAGGAGCGTCTAACCTGAGTGTTAAAGAAGCAAAAAGACAATGAGCTCATCACTCTGAACACCAGAATAATGGCAGCAGCACCATCGTCTGCATCCAATGCTTCAACGTCCGGAGTGCCATCATCATCTACTCAAGGTGCTTCGATGCTTTGGGCCCCATCATCTTCCACAATCCCGGGTTCCACATCAAAAACTTCATCCTCATCTCAGAGACCTGGTACGGGTTGCACCCCTATCAAAGTCATGCACAATAATGTAACGCTTCTGATCTCTTCGCTTCGAATAAAGAGACAGTCAGAAACATCAGAGCAAATGCCTGAACAGCAGGAAGACATCGACATGGATGGAGCAGATCTACCAAATATTGATGATGCGACACTAGATGATGCTAGTGTGAAGGAACTCCTGAAGATGTGTACCTTGTTTCTGAAGGCAGCGGTTACTGGCAAGGCACAATTGAGGAAGGACAATCCTGTTAGATATTCTCCATCAAAGAAAATGGCAGCGAGAATGGAGCAGCGTGAGCAGATGAGCAAAAATGAAATCAATGCTCTCCAGGTCGGATCTGTACTTCTAAACTTTTAAATTACTGACATGTCTCTAGAGGTTCATTCATAAACAGTTTTTGATATTGACAGGCATCAGCATGCTGGAGGAATTCATCTCCTATGAACCTGTGGAAGAAAGCTTGGTGATAGCATTTCACGAGGGCACGGGAAATGGGCCCGAGGATGAGTTTTATACTCTGGACTTCAGTCCCAGTTTTAGAGGGTTGAGATGGAACCGTATTATCATCAACAATATGGTTGGAGTGGTTCAGGCCGAACTACTCCAAGAGGGACACCTTGTCGATGTTGATAACATGTACATCAAGGAAACCCTGTGGAACCTTCTATCATCAGCCCAACAGAAGTGGGCAGCGGTGATCCCTTGCTTCAAAAAAGGGAAGCCAGAGCTTGAAACAGAAGCCGAGGTTGTAGATCATCTGATGGAAACAGGCCGCCAAGCTAATGCAAAAGTATTGTCGCATGCAGCAAAGGACAGGGTATGCATAACTTCCACACAGCCATTGTTATTATGACTAAATATTATGACAGAAACACAAGACTAGGACTACAATAGTCAAGAAAATTATCTATCTGAAGACCAAACAGAGAGTAAATGACTTACCAGTGTGGAAGTTCATGCAATGACTGGTAGAATATTTGGGCCCGGGCGGCATGTCTTTGGAGGAGACTGAGGTCAGACAGATTGGAGGGTGAGTTGAAATGATTTACCTTATCAAGGTGTGTCTCTGGAGGCACAAGGATATTACCCAACACATGATGGAGATTGATGATTATGGGTGTTCAGTGATTAAAAGGTGGGATAAGCGTTTACCATGAGAGAGGGAGAATGGACCAAGATTTGATGAAGAAGTGCACGTGCCCGCCGGACTGCCAAGGTCGTTGTATAATCTAGACTGGCTGGAATCATTGGAAGAGGATGACAGGGAGGAGATGGCAGTGTCTGAGGAGGTATTTGAGTTACTTGAGCACGCAGTACCCAAGGAAGTAACTGTACAAGAAGTGGAGTAGATGTAGTCCAATTTTACACCGAAACACATCGGCATGCAACACCGATGGAATTTTTTGAATAGAGGCACTCCAGCACAAGCATACAATGCCTATGGTGCATTAAGATCAAACCCGTTCAGCATACAATGCCCAGTGGAGTGATCCAGCATGATGGGCATACAACACCCATCATGGCCAGTGATAACCTTAGGATCTACTTTGAATTACAAGACTGGCGAGTCCTGTGACATTTCACACACTGAAATGTGACCTTGAGCCTAAGCCAGGCTGGCACATCAGTACCACTGGGAATCAAGGTAGGAGGTTTCTCGGCGTGTCAACAAGGGACCCGTTGAGTTTAGAACCCACCAATTTTGCAGCTTCTGAAGCTGCAAACTGAACATGTTGATTCCTTGGCACATTGGGGTGGTCTGTAATAAATTATTCAAATTTCTTTTATGTGATATCATTCGAATATCAACCCTGAGAGACTTTGGCAACTAAGGCAATTGAAATTATGAAGATACATATATATACATTATATCGACACTTTGTACAATACAAGTTAAGATGGGCTAAATGTTCCAATGCTCTGTAAATATTCTGCAGCAAGATGTTCATTCACTTGTGCAACTTTTTGAGACTGTTTCAAGAACCGAAGAGAGTGCCTCCATTGATTAGTTGTCCACAGTACTGGATCCGGAGAATGAATCTCATTGAGACAGCCCTGATACCATGACTCGCAATCATATGACCAAAAACTGATGTTAAGTCCTGAGATTTCCCAAGCAGCAGGTTTGGGAAACCACGACACGAACGAGCATTGAGGTTCATTGCCATTTCAACAACCTGATAAATTGCATAAGCTATATACATGAAACAATTTCACAAGCACTTACCTGTCTCTACTTTGTAGATGCCGCAAAGAAGGTCAATTTCATTGTCAGTCAGTGCATCGTCCCAAAAGACGGGTGTAGATTCTCCATCTGCGACAAAACAAATCCCAGATTTAAGAACATCAGCTGAAGGGCCAAGGTAAACTTCATCATTTGATATGAAGTCTTGGGCGATATGGCCAAGAATACCACCAGCTAACAAAGCAGCATGGCCCTGCTGTGATCTGAGGAAGCCTTTGCACAAGGCTTGATACGTTGCAAATTCAAGCCTATTGGGCTTATAATCAGTAGGGCGACACCTGAAGAGACCATAGCATGGGGCAACGAAGGATGTCTCTAGTCACTGACAAGAATCTTGGACAGCTGCTTGGAAAGATATCCCTCTTTCTATCAGTTTTTTTGCAACATCAATTATCTTGGGACCCCATCCTTGGTGCACCATCTCGACAACAGAAGCTGCACTGGTAAGAAGGATTGTGAAGGTGGGTGATGTATTGGCTTGCCAATCAGAAAGAATGTAGTAGAGATGGCCATTCAGCACCTTCTTCTGTATGCGATGATATGCTTGGTATCAGGCTACCCATAGATTTTGCGAATTTTATACAAATTAATGCAAACTACTAGCTGTACTAAGGACTAGAGTGGAGACTTTGCACTGCTAAGTTGAGTCATCTAGATCAGTGTTGAAGCACCTAAAACTGTAACAGAAGAGGAAGTAAGAGAAGACATCTAGACAAGTCAACTCTACAAGCCTTTCGAGATTACTTGCTATTTCCTGTTTAAAAACAGACTACACATAGTCACCACACAAACGGGACCTCACTGTATCTAGATGAACTCAAAAACCAGAAGTTAGAAAACCTGAACTAGATTAGCTTGTCAAACTCGACAAAGCTGAAAACCACTTCGAATAGTTACTAAGTCACGACGGAACTAAAATCCTCCATAAACTTAGTCTAAAAAGAAATGAATGAGAAACCCTGAACCCTGCATGAAAGAATAGCCTAGTCAGGAACCCGAGGTACCAGTCTAGATCACGCAAGTGATCGCGACCATACAATCTCAGTACCTCAATCGATCCACGATCGATGGTTACATCCACTAAGATACTAAGGCAATTAAACAAGTACTGAATGAATAGCCACACGGCACCATAGGAAAGCGGAGGCAGGAGTGCCTACAGACCAGCATGGCACTCCTAGGCAATAGAAAAACCCATTGCCTCCCCATATAACTGAATGAATATCTCGGGATCACGCAATTCTTATAGAATAATTACTCATCGTTTGTATTACTACGCATAATCACGCTACTAGTAGTCTAGATAAGCAACTCCTATACCTAGACGTAGAATACTATAAAATACCGTCATCTAGACACACAACAGGAGGAAAGCATTCCCCCATGTTTGTGCTAGTGGCCCATAAGCTACCTAATCAAATAACGGATTTAAGTGCCTGTCCTCGACTGAGTAATTCATTGCTAAGTCACCCAATAAGAAAGAACAAGTAGTTGAAGTGAAATAAGCCCTAGAACGCTTTGAGTTCGAACAATTGAAAGAGTCAGCATACTCTAGAGTCTGCGTGCTCTTTGCAAGTCTGTGTACTTGACGTAGGATCTGTGTATCCTTTGTAGAAGTCTGTGTACTTCTTTGTCTCGAGTCTGCAAACTTGTGTTGAGAGTTAGTGAACTCTAGAGCCTGTGAGCTCTTTGTAGAACCTGTGTGTTCTTTGATTGTTTGAGTTAAGAAGTAATCTAGACCAGCTATTGCTCGCCTAGACGACGTTTGTTCTCTGAACTAGACCAGTTCCTACCTACCTATTAAAACCCCACATCATTATAACTCGTTATCTCGACTAGTGTATCTTGTGTAAACATCTTCTAGATCAGAATCAGAAGTAGTTTTCAAACGCTTTACATTGAATTATCAAAGTCTAAGATTGTACACGAGTGCTTCTACTGTACTCAACCTCGAACTTACAAACATTGGTGATAGTGTGAGTGTTTAGAGTGAGAGTTAGTCTCTAGATTTCTCATCTAGAGTTTAGTTTTCCTTTGAGCGCTGCCCATTACCGAGCACATCAGCGAACAGCTGCTGGACTGTGAATGTCAGCATCATGCTGTCTAAGGTCATATAATTCATGGGGAATATCTAGAATATTCCTGGCCTGCAGAAGGTAGCCAAAAAAACTCATCATCACCTCCCGAGTTGTGTGGGACACCCCTGTATCCTGTAACATGCCTACAAATTTATGGACATGATGCATTTCCAGCACAGTAGATGGTTTGGGAACTGCAACAATAGGAGCAGTAAAACCAAAACGACAATACATGACATCATTGAGAGCATCCTGGGGCCTCTCAACTGGTGCAGAGAAATCTTTGGGCTCAGTTTGATGAATGAGCTCAATCCCAAGAACACATTCAAGGTCTGCAGAAGAAGAATAAAGTCCTTCATCCTGGTCAGGGACTTCATCATTGTCATTGTCCAGAGGAAAGTAATGATCTTCGCCGTCATAGTCAGAGTTGTCATCATCACTCATATATATGTGTGTAGGCTCATCCTGGGGATCCAACTCTTCGCAGAGATCCCATTCATTGCGGAAAGAATTGTATCGACATTGCTTGGCACTGAACTGACCCCAATGCCAATCATAATTTTTCTGGCCTGCAGCCTGACGAATCAAGAAACCATCTTCTTCATCCCAATAAAACACTCTTGCACCCTTTCTTCCAGGTACAGCATGTTTTGCAGCATTGTCAATTCGCTGCTGATGCTCTCATCATGCATTCTCAGTTTCCTTTTCAGCACGCTTTGCATTCTCTGCATCTCAATGAGCAAAAAAAGACTTCCAGTCCTTGCCAGCCCTTTGACCGCTATACTTCTCCACTGGAGGAAAATCCCAGTGTATTATCTCCACAGGCGAAGATGAATCATGCTCTGAAGCAGGTACAGTGGTGGCTGCATCAAGCGGCGGCAGTGCTTTGAAATCATCGTAATGAGGAACCGGGAGGTACGACAGCACAATTAGAGGTCTATCAGGGCCCCAATTGATATATGAGGGCATGCGGGGAAACATGTAGATAAGATCAGGTAGAAAGGGTAGAAATTTGCAAGTTGTATAGTCAATGATACCCCCTACTCTGCAGACCTTGTTATCAAAAATGACAGTCCTCAAGAAGTGCCAGCCATGATGCATGTACTATTGGCTTGGCTTTCTCAAGAAGCTGCTTCCTCCATTCAAAACTGCTGACTTCCCTCTCCTGCCATCTCATAAGATAGATTCCAAAACAAATGGCTGCCATCAAAGGAACGAACGCATCTCTTGAATGCATCACTGCAATGGCAGCCTTGTGACGAGTGGAATGAGATTGCCGATACCCAAAGTGCTGTGGATATGACCAAGGCTGCCAAATTTTTGGCAGGGGTGCGGTGCTGAAGTGGAGACAGGCAGACAGTATCGCTTGCAATTGCTGTTCAAGTGTAATCTGGTCCACTCTGGCATGATCTTTGAGTACCCAAGTGCCTTTAGCTTCTTCAAAGACTGACTGGGTGGGAATAGTATAATCTGGGAGAGAGAGATGCTCAAACAGAGGTCCATAGAAGGGCTTCCAGGTTGAAACTAGCATCATATGAAGAAGATCATTGGACACCCAGTGGAACTGATTCATGTCCTCATATTTAGCTGTGTTAGGGTTAAGATTATGTGATCTTTGAGGCCATTCAGGGAGAGGATGAGCATGTGAATAGGGAGATGCAGTAGAATATATGTTGCCCTTGACATGAGTCACTTGCATCAGTGTGCTTGAGGACAACATCTGGATGTCAAATAAATAGAGTATCTTGGCATAACCATAAATCACATACCATAAAATCAGATGGGAGGGCAAGGAACATGTCACAGTGCGCGTACTACACAGATGTAAGATAGACTGGACCAGCGTACGATGCTGATACCTGAATAAAGGTTGTACTCATCTATTTTATCTGTTAGTGTACAACACCAACAGAGAAGTAGGACATTGGAAGGAAGGACACAAAAAGGAGGGTAGATTTCTGACAGTGTACAACACCAACAGACAGTAGTATGAGAGCAAGTAGTGAACTTTAGTGGTGCCTTGCCATGGCTGATCTCAGCAGACTTGGAAAATTGCACAGCCTCTGCTGTCGACTCCCAGTTCCATCATTGCAATGACTCTTCAATTGTTCGTCGGTGTTGTACACCGGTGACATGTCTCATTATATTTTGTCAGCATTGTATGCAGGCAAATATTGTTACGATTTCTCACACTTATTCATTTTCTTTCTTAATTATCAGAAGACCGAGTCATCCCCGACCCCACGTGATCATATGAACCATAACCAGATGGCTTAAGCCAAGTAGCTGATAACTACGGCCCGCGCTTCCAGCACAACAACCGTATTGTCTTCGTGTGTCATAGCTATTATTAGTACTACAGTTTTCGTATATAAGTAGGTAGCTCTCGCTGTAATACCCCAGCTTCGAGCTAAAGTTTATCAATACCGAACTTCTCTCTTAACTCGCTCGACTAAGAACTTAGTACGACTCCTTCACTTATATCCGAACTATCTGAGACTCCCAGGTGACTGTCCGAACACGAGACAGCCTGAGTTTACTCTTGTTTGGATCACGTGATGTTTGGGTCTAACAATTAGCTCGAAGCTTCCCTTCTTTCCTCGCACATGACGCAAGCAAAGACCCATGCAACAAACCAGAGACCTGAACACCACTGAGTTCCACATCGCCCTTGTGGCCATCCTCGTCCCCTTCACCATAATCATCATAGGAATCGGACTATGAGTCCTAATCCTGTGGACACTCGAAGCACGACATGTCCACCCACAGACGTACGAGCTTGAAACCTTCGAGCAGGAGCAGCCCATACCCCAGCCAGAGGCTGAAGAGTACCTGGGCGACGGTGACCGGGAAGCTGAAAGACAGTGTGGGCGCACTCGCCCTTGGGGCCTCCCGCATTTCCCTAACCACCCCTACCGAGCCCACACTCCCGCCCCCTTCTATGACGAAGACGCCTCGGAATACACTGCCTCGGTTGCCCAGGTCATCAGAGTCGACACAGAAAGCACTGAGGAATTCCCCGCCCGCCCCTCCTCCGAAGAGCCCTGTCCCCTCAGTCCAGCCCACATCTCTGAAGCCCGCGCAGCGCTCGAACTCCCCAGGATCTACCAGCGGTCCTTCAGTCCACTCACCGACCCTTGGCCACAGCCACCGAGTTATACTCCTGGATGAATGGAACCACTTGAGCCCCGAACAGAGGGAGAAACTCCAGGCGACTGGTGGCATCGTACCCATCACATTCCCCCACTCCACCACGCCACCATCCGAATCCCAGCCGGAGTCATATACCCCCCGACCCTCCGAATTAGCCAGAACCGCATCCCCCTCGACCTTGTCCCTAGGGAACCTACATATACTGGAAGAGGAAGAGGACGACAAGACTCAGGAGACGGAGTCGACAGCGGAGCCGAGTGGCTCAGCCAGAGAACCGGAATGGCCGGAGGTCAACGACGACTATCCGGAGGTGAGGACACTCCTAACGGAGGGGGAGATTGATGAAGAATATGACCTCAGAGTCGAAGAAAGATATGCGCATATAGTGGAAGAAATTTCATGGCTGGCAAGTATGATGGGGGTTCGATATATGAAAGCAGAACAAGAACAGGACGGAGAGGAGATGAAAAAGTTATGGGTACACGCCGCCCATGAGCAGGCCATCTTCATGTTCAATAAAGATTTTCCACTCTACGCTAAGCCACTAATACCCAGCTACGACGAGCTATATCCGCCTTCCCCCAAACCAATGCCCGACTCTCCCCCAAAGCCAAAGCGGTCGATCCGGCAACAAGGCGGACCCCCGATCCCGGGAAAATCCTGACTATTTGCTGGAGCACCAGAAGAAACTGCAGAAGAACGAGAAGCCACGGCCCAGGCCTGCCGGAACCTTTACAACGACATTCTAGCCAAAGAATCAAAGCTAGAAACCGCCAGGGACGAGACGACCCAGAAATTAAATGACCTAGACGCACTGCAGAAGAAGCACAGCCTCCCCCCTAACCCCAACAATGCGCCGCCAGACATTGTCAACCCCGACTTCCCCAGAGGACCACCACCGCCGGCACCAGACCCAGACTCACCCGGAGGCAGAGGAGACTTATGGTCCCTGCCAAGACCACCACCAGACTGAATGCCCCCAGCCCCGAATCCAGGACATGCCCGAGGGCACGCAGACGCAAACGCTCCCTTCCTCGGGGTCAAACCCACAATGATGCGAATGCCCGAAATATTCTACGGGAAGCATGATGATATACAAAGGTTCTTCCTCCAATGCGCCCTCTACTTCGAAGTACACTGAGGCTATTATGAGGAGTCCCAACAGATCACATTCGCCACATCCCACTTCGGCGGCAAGGCCCTCACCTGGTGGGTACACCACGCGGAACGGTACTTCAGCAAAACGGAAGCAAGGTACCGCCTCCCCACATGGAGAGACTTCGTCGAAGAAGTCCGAAGAGAGTTTGCCGATCCGGCAGTGGAAGAAGTACATGAGCAGCACATGTATGGACTACGGATGCAGGATGGAGGCACAAACCGATACTTCCAGGAACTGGAACAGCAAGCGCAGCTCGCCGGCAGATGGGAAGACCAGGGCGAAAAAAGTCACATTGTCACGGCAGTACGAGCCGGGGTACCAGATGAGTACACCATGGCTGTCACATCCGGAGAAAATATTCCCCGAACTTACTCCCAATGGAAGCGACGTATCATACAGATTAACGATCAACGGGCAGTCAAACGGGCTTTCGACAAGACTCACAAAGGCTATCGCCCCCAAGACCCCTGAAACCGATCCAACGCCCCCCGCGACAACAACCGTACCCCACCTCGATATGACAACCGAGCCCCGCCGCCCCGGAACCAGAACGCACCACAGCCACCCAAGGAACCCAGACCCTCCAGTACCAACACTGGGACCGGACCAGTCTATGGCAGCCAAGGACAGCCAATGGATATAGACCGAATCCGACGAGAACGGCGATGCTTCAACTGCCATCAGAAGGGCCACTTCACCGCAGACTGCCGACAGCCAAGAAGGCCAAGGGATGGAGGTGGGAGGTTTACACCATGCAATAACAATCGCCGAGACAATCAGGTAGTAGAACAGGAGGTGGAATCAGACGAGGAGAAGATGCCCTCGTCCTCTGGAGTTGAGGAGGTAAAAGACAGGGCCGATGAGTAAGCGATTCTACTCGGTCGGCCGGACACTCTCATAGTGCTTTACATACTGCTGGACGGACTCATAATACTTCTGTAGGACATTTACATACGCATTCGAATATACCCCTCTCTATCGTCCCCAGCAAAGCACTCAAGGAATCGCAGAACCGGTATAGTATTCTAACTAATATGATGGATCAGGAGGATGAGGAGTATCTCGCCAAAACGGAATGAACCCCGATGGGAAGCGGGACGATACTTCCCCCAACGGCCGAGTCCCACTTGGGATCTTTGCCCGGGATCTCTCAGGGTAAGTCGCATCGCGCACCAAAGGAGGTCCTCCCGGGACGGTCGAAGGTTTACAGATCCAGGAGCAACAGCAAGCAGAAGCGTGCGGCTTCCCCAAAAAGAAGAATCCCTGACTGCAAACAGCTGCAGCAGAGGGAGCACGGAGTGGCAATAGCCCCGGGCGGCAAGACCAAAGGAGCGATCCCTCAAAGGAAACTAACCGCAACTCCTGTAGATACGCACCTGAATGCCGGGGACAACCCGACTAAGGGCGGACGGGACAGAGCAGAAAAGTCCCTTCCCGGATCAGAACAGTTCTCAACTGACGGGGCACAAGCGCCTCGTCCGCCACACGAGACGGGTGGTAGGCGCGCCCAAGACCCGATAAGTCCCCCTCCACTTCATCCTAGCTCACGCAAGGTTTCTCTAGAGGAAGTACCGGATGACGAAGATGACACGTCCTACTGAATGGCTGCTGCAGCCAAAAATGCAGACGCATGCAGGTCATCCCCGATGCGAGAAAGTCCTCCTTCGGAGGCAAGACGCCCAACCCGCGGAGCCAAAAGAACGGCTACCAATGGTGGCAACATCCTGGTGGAAACACCCATGAACCCTAGCGGTTCTAGACGGACAAAGAAGAAGGCCGAGGAAGAGTACGACGAAGATGACGACCCTGAATGGCAAGCATACCTCAAGGGACATCGTTATCGCAAGGAAGGAGATCCCGATGCTACCGACATGAAGGCGTACAACAGGTGGTGGACACAGGTGAAGGAAGATCACGACTGGACAGAGTTGAAAACCATTGAAAAGGAGGAATCCGGATACATGATTCCATTCGAAACAGAATGGACATGGCGCGCAATAAGACAAGCGATGGGTAGTTACGAAGCCCATGCTATATTAGTGCACTGGACCCACAAGATGCGACAGGCAGAAGCAGACCGAGAAATGCTAATGCGCATTGTCACTCTGCCCCGCACCCAAGCACTCAAACAGTTAGAGGAACTACGCAAACCAGTCCGATACATCCGAAGAAGCGCCCGGTCCGGAGCAAAAGACTTGACCACCGAAATCCACCTCGAAACCCTCACCAATCACCAAACCCTTAAAACCACCGCCCTTATCGACAGCGGGTGCACTGGAAGCTCCATTGACCACAAGTATGTAGAAGAGCATGATCTACCAACCCAAGCAACCAGCGCCCCAATCCCTGTCTACAATGCTGACGGCACACGAAATAAAGCCGGTGAAGTCACTCACTTTGTTGAACTCCGAATGACCATTGGAGGACACGCAGAACGGATTGATTTAGCAGTTACAGACCTAGGTATGAGAAGAGTATTCCTCAGACATGACTGGTTAATACGCCACAACCCAGTCATCAACTGGAAAACGCAGAAAATCATATTTGGGCGATGCCAATGCCAAAAACAACCGTTTACCCTACCAGATGCGGACCCGGAGGACAGATGGGATGAAGAGCTAGAAGAAGGAGATACTATATTAGCAGTAGACATGACCGAGGAAATAGAAATCAGGGCGATTCACCATGCCAATGATTTAGCCGCAAAAGCAAGTGAAAGGAAACCCAAGAAGAGTTTCGAGGAAATGGTACCCCCTGACTACTGGGATTTCCAAGATCTGTTCTCGAAAGACAACTTCGACGAACTCCCCGACCGAAAGCCCTGGGACCATGCCATTGAACTCATCCCCAACGCCAGCAATACCCTCGACTGTAAAGTATACCCGCTGAATCGCAATGAGCAGGAAGAACTTGACAAATTCTTGGATGAAAACCTGTCCACTGGACGAATCAGACCATCCAAATCCCCATTCGCATCACCATTCTTCTTCGTCAAAAAGAAAGACGGCGCTCTTTGCCCCATCCAAGACTATCGGAAGCTCAACGAAATGACCATTAAAAACCGATATCCGCTACTGCTCATCTCAGAACTCATGGATAAACTCCGAGGAGCCAAATACTTCACCAAGCTAGACGTATGCTGGGGATATAACAGTGTACGCATAAAAGAAGGCGATGAGTACAAAGCCGCCTTCCACACCAATCGAGGACTGTTTGAGCCAACAGTCATGTTCTTTGGACTCACAAACTCCCCTGCCACGTTCCAATGGATGATGAACGACATCTTCCACGACCTAATTGCCGAAGGAAAAGTAACCATATACCTCGACGACATCCTCATCTTTTCAAAGAACCTCCAAGAACACCGACAGATAGTCTGACGAGTACTTCGACACCTACGGGACCACAAGCTGTTCCTCAAGGCCGAAAAGTGCGAGTTTGAAGTCCTAGAAACGGAATACTTAGGAGTGATCATTAGTGAAGGATCGGTCAGAATGGACCCCATCAAGGTCAAAGGAATCACAGAGTGGCCAACTCCGACCAAGAAAAAGGAACTACAAAGTTTCCTGGGCTTTACGAATTTCTATCGAAAATTCATAAAGAACTACTCCAAGATCGTACAACCCATGACCCAACTCACCAGGAACGCCCCTTGGAACTGGGGTGCGGCCCAAAATCAAGCATTCCAACAGTTGAAGAAGCAAATGGCAGAAGACGTCATCCTAGCTCTGCCAAAAGAGGATGGAAAGTTCAGAGTAGAAGCAGACTCAAGTGAAGGAGCCATAGGCGCAGTGCTAAGCCAGCAGCAGGACGGCAAATGGAGACCCGTAGCATTCCTTTCAAAATCGTTGACGACAACAGAAAGGAATTATGAAATATACGACAAAGAACTCCTCGCCATAATGCTCGCCCTCGCCGAATGGAGACATTACCTGATGGGAGCCGCAGTTGACTTCGAGGTATGGACCGACCACCAAAACCTTCAGTATTTCCGAAAACCCCAAAAGCTTAACCGCCGACAAGCCCGTTGGGTAACTGAGCTCGCTGAATACCATTTCTCTCTACATCACAAGCCTGGCACTGCAAACCAAAAAGCCAATCTCCTATCCCAACGGGATGATCATGACCAGGGAAAGGAAGACAACGATGAAATCGTAGTCCTCAAACCCGAACATTTCCGAGCAATGATCATGCCCACGACATCCAGCATTCACTCGAAAATCAAGCGTGCTACCGAGAGCACCGACAAATGGGATCAAGGAATCTCCGATTCCTTGAACCACGAACGAGGCATCACAATGGAGAAGGGACTCCTGATGCTCACTGGAAGGGTCTATGTACCCCGAGATGAGAAGCTCAGAGGAGAAATCATCGCCATGTCCCACGACCATCTCACTGCCGGACACCCAGGCATCGACAAGACCAATGAGCTTGTCCAAAGAGAGTATTGGTGGCCAAAGATCAAGCAGACTGTTGAAAGATATGTAAAAGGATGCGAGACCTGTCAACGAGTCAAGTCCAACACTCAGGCATGAAAAAACCCCCTTCATCCCAACACCGTTCCATCTGAACCATGGACCCACATCTCTGTCGACCTGATCACCGGTCTCAAGGAATCCGGCGGATACGATGCCATCTTAGTTATAGTAGATAGATTTTCAAAAGAAATCATCCCAGTAGCCTGCAATGGAACTCTCACATCAGAAGGAACCGCCAAAATATTCCGCGACAAAGTCTTCGCTATCCACGGTATGCCAAGAACCATAATATCGGACAGAGGTCCTCAATTCGTATCAAAATTTATGACAGATCTTTACCGAATCCTCCAAATCACTCCCAACGCCTCCACCGCTTTCCACCCGCAGACAGACGGACAAACCGAAAGGGTTAACCAAGAAATCGAAAAGTACCTAAGAATATTCACCAGGTACCAACAAGACGACTGGCATGAATGGCTCGCCTTAGCAGCATTCGCCCACAACAACCGAAAACACTCCGCCACGGGTCAAAGCCCCTTCTTCACTGTCTATGGACTCAATCCCTGAGTCGTCCCCGAAACTGAACGCCGAAGCCCCTTCACCAATCCTGCAGCCGGGAACTTCGCATCGCAGATGCAGAAGATCCACAAGCTATGTGAACAAGCCCTTCAGGAAGCTGCCGCTAAAATGAAGACCCAATATGACAAACGAAAGGGCAAAGCGATCGCATACAAAAAGGACAACCTAGTATGGCTCGACACTACTAACCTCCACCTCCCACGGCCAAAGAAGAAGCTCGATGACAAACGAGTAGGCCCATTCCGAATCCTCGAAAAGGCAGGAGCCTCTGCTTACAAACTCAAACTTCCCCCTCATTGGCGCATCCATCCATGCTTCAATGAAAAACTCCTAACACCATACACACCGCCAGCATTCCCTAATCAAGAACTTCCACCTCCGCCACCACCAGACCTTATCAAAGACGAAGAACAGTATGAAGTCGAAGAAGTCCTCGACACTCGAACCCAAAGGGTAAGAGGAAAGAAGGGCCAACCCTCTCGACTGGTAACCGATTACTTCGTGAAATGGACAGGTTGGACCAGAGAACATAATGACTGGGTAACGGAGGAAGATATGGAGAACGCTCAAGAAGCCATAGAGGACTACCAACAAAGTCAAGCAGAACACGGAAGAGTCATAACAGCTGAGGCCATAGTAAACCCTAAAGCGATAAAAGAAATCATGGGACACAAATATAAGGAGATCGGAGACGGAACATGGAATTACTTCTACACAGTCGAATGAAACGATGGCAAAAGGATTCAAGTTCAAAACCCAGACGGAGAAGCATGGATAGAATATATCCAGGATTATTGGAGAGCACTGAAAGAAGAACTAGAGGAGATGGAAGAGCCCTAATGGCAGTCGGGACGACTGCCTTAACGAGAGGGTAATGTTACGATTTCTCGCACTTATTCATTTTCTTTCTTAATTATCAGAAGACCGAGTCATCCCCGACCCCACGTGATCATATGAACCATAACCGGACGGCTTAAGCCAAGTAGCTGATAACTACGGCCTGCGCTTCCAGCACAACAACCGTATTGTCTTCGTGTGTCATAGCTATTATTAGTACTACAGTTTTCGTATATAAGTAGGTAGCTCTCGCTGTAATACCCCAGCTTCGAGCTAAAGTTTATTAATACCGAACTTCTCTCTTAACTCGCTCGACTAAGAACTTAGTCCGACTCCTTCACTTATATCCGAACTATCCGAGACTCCCAGGTGACTGTCCGAACACGAGACAGCCTGAGTTTACTCTTGTTTGGATCACGTGAGGTTCGGGTCTAACAAATATTCTATTGTCTATGGTGTCATTCCTGACTTTATTGTTCATGCTCCTGAAATACCTTCAAGTTGTTGCCTTCCTATTCCTTCTCATCCGTTTCACCACCCTTCAAACTCTTCTCCGCATTGTACATGATGAATAAGCTTGGTTATCTTGCAACCTGTAAATCCTCGCTAGGCTGGTGTTCTATGGGGCATTGCACACTCAGTATGACTGGCCCCGAGAGAAACATGCCTCCCAAGGTTTACATATGTCAGTGCTGTTCTGGAAGGCATGAGCTTCTTCCTGGAAAAGAAAAAATAGCGCATATTTTAGAGCTCAAAGCAAAGGTATAATTTCAGCTGTTTCTTCCCATCTTCACTCAGTTAAAGAAGCCATTTAGCAACAGTCTAGCTTGTGTCCAGTGCCAGAACATAAATCTGTCCTGAGAATTCCTACTACTGGTTCCAGTGCTGAAGTAAGAGATTTCTCGCCTTGTTCCTACAATGTACATCTAACAGCCTTACAGACTGATATTGAAGAACCAACTTTGAGACTTTGGGGCAACACTCCAGAGCCTACTGAAGAATTAGTTGCAAGAATGGTGCCTTTGACGCTCTTGGACAATGCTCCAGACTCCTCCCCCCCTTATGCTGACAATCTCGCTGCGCACATATTGATGGATGGAGGCCCTATCTTAATACAGCAGCTGAGTAAGCTTTGGTCAGCATGTAGTCAGCTGGAGGATCCTGAAGACCCAAATGCATCACAGGATGCTGGTGGTATCCCTTTCAGTGATGTCCAAAGCACTCTTTTAAATGCTGTCAATGAAGTGCATTCTTCTAGTACAGCGTCTCCATTGCAATGCTCATCTCCACCACCTACATTGGCCAACACATCCTCATGTTCATCGACTAATTGGAGAATGCAAACACTGGAGCATCCAGCGGCACTGGCCTCACATAGAGCTACTACTACACCATATATGAAGGCTGAAAAGATAATTGACTGCATTGATACCAATACCAGTTTACTTTTTCAGAGGATGTGTGCCTTGCTGCTCACCGATTTGTCGCCAGATGAGGTGACAAGCAGCAGGAAACAGTTGAAGGAAATTGCACTTGAGCTTAAAGGTCTCTGGGAGTCACTTGCTCATGTACAGTATGGCCACGAGGGTGCTTTCACAGAGCGGAAAGTCGCGATCATCAAAGTGTTTCATGAAATTGAAGGTAGATGGACTTTGGCTGAGGCCATCCTACCTCCAGCTGAGAAAACTCTGGAGCCAGTGCTTTATACTACTGGTAAGTAATCTCTTAGCTTGAACTGTGCTTTTCTCATCATCATGTCAGATTATATATTTGACCAACATTTAGACTCTCTCAACACCATGGTGCAGCTCATCACATTGCTTGGTATCGTCTGCAACTGCATCGCAGGTTTGGGACATGCCATGTGTGTTACGATTTCTCGCACTTATTCATTTTCTTTCTTAATTACCAGAAGACCGAGTTATCCCCGACCCCACGTGACCATACCAGAACCGGACGGCTTAGGCCAAGTACCTATCGACTACGGCTTGCGCCCATCGCACGACAACCGTATTGTCTTCGTGTGTTGTAACTATTATTAGTACTACAGTTTTCGTATATAAGTAGGTAGCTCTCGCTGTAATATCCCAGCTTCGAGCTAAAGTTTATCAATACCGAACTTCTCTCTTAACTCACGCTCGACTAAGAACTTAGTCCGATCTCTTCACTTATATCCAAACTCTACAAGACTCTTGGGTGACTGTCCGAATGTGAGGCAGCCCGAGTTTACTCTTGTTTGGATCACATGAGGTTCGGGTCTAACAATTAGCTCGAAGCTTCCCTTCTTTCCTCATGCACGACACAAGCAAAGACCTATGCAAGAAACCAGAGACCTGACCCCTGCTGAGTTCCACATCACCCTTGTGGCCATCTTGGTCCCGTTCACCATCACCATCATAGGCATAGGACTAGGAGTCCTAATCCCCAGACTACACAGACAACGCTATGTCTACCCCCAGACGTACGAGCTCGAAACCCTCGAGCAGGAGCAGCCCCTACCCCAGCCAGAGACTGAAGAGTACCTGGGTGAAGGTGACAGGGAAGCTGAAAGAGAGTGTGGACGCACTCGCCCTTGGAACCTCCCGCATCTCTCTACTCACCCCTACCAAACCCACACCCCCATTCCTGACTATGACGAGACTGCCTCAGAATACACCGCCTCGGTCGCCCAGATCATCAGGATCAACACAGAGAGCACCGAGGAGTTCCCCGTCCGTCCCTCCTCTGAAGAGCCCCGTCCCATCACTCCGGCCCACCTCCCCTGCAACCACGCCGCCATCAACCTCCCAAGACTCTACCAGCAACTCCACCAGCGACCCTTCAGCCCGCTCACCGATCCTTGGCCACAGCCACCGAGTTATACTCCCGGAAGAATGGAGCAACTTGAGCCCTGAGCAGAGGGAGAAACTCCCAGCAAGTGGTGGCATCGTACCCATAACGTTCCCCCTCTTCGACACACAAACATCAGAATTCCAGCCGGAGTCGTCTATCCCCCTACCCTCCGAATCAGCCAGAACCGCATCCCCCTCGACCTCGTCCCTAGGGAACCTATGTATACTGGAAGAGGACGACGACGACGAGACTCAGGAGACAGAGTCGACAGCGGAGCTGAGTGGCTCAGCCAGAGAACCGGAATGGCCGGAGGTCAACAATGACTACCCGGAGATCAAGACGTTCCTAACTGAGAAAGAGGTAGAAGAAGAATACGACCTCAGAGTTGAAGAAAGCCATGCGCACATAGTAGAGGAGATTTCATGGTTAGCAAGCACGGTGGGAGTTCGATATATGAAGGCAGAACGAGAACAGGACAAAGAGGAGATGAAAAAGATACGGGTATACGCCGCCCATG
Source organism: Armillaria luteobubalina (assembly GCA_030435615.1). NCBI lineage: Eukaryota > Fungi > Basidiomycota > Agaricomycetes > Agaricales > Physalacriaceae > Armillaria > Armillaria luteobubalina. Next base: position 1,061,922 of record JAUEPU010000018.1, on the reverse strand, counting down.
AGCAGGCCGTTTTCATGTTCAATAAAGATTTTCCACTCTACGCAAAGCCACTAATACCCAGCTATGACGAGCTATACCCGCCCCTTCCTAAACCAATGCCTGACTCTCCCCCAAAACCAAAGCGGCCAATTCGGCAACAAGGCGGACCCCCAATCCCGGGGAAATCCCGACTATTTGCTGGAGCACCAGAAGAAACTGCAGAAGAACGAGAAGCCATGGCCCAGGCCCGCTGAAACCTATATCATGACATTCTAGCCAAGGAAGCGAGGCTGGAAACCACCAGGCAAGAGGCAATCCAGAAGCTAAACGACCTCGACGTGTTGCGGAAGCAGCACGACCTTCCCCCCAATCCCAACAATGAACCCCCGGACATTCCTATCCCCGAAGTCCCCGGAGGACCACCAGCCCCTGACCCAGACTCGCCCGGAGGAAGAGGAGACCTATGGTCCCTACCCAGACCTCCACCAGACCGAATGCCCCCTGCACCACACCCGGGACACCCCCACGGAAACACAGCCCCAGACGCCCCTTTCCTCGGGGTCAAACCCACCATGATGCGAATGCCCGAGATGTTCTATGGGAAACACGACGACATCCAGAGATTCTTCCTCCAGTGCGCCCTCTACTTCGAAGTACACTGAGGCTACTACAAGGAATCGCAACAGATCACCTTCGCCACATCTCACTTCGGCGGCAAAGCCCTCACCTGGTGGGTACACCATGCGGAATGGTACTTCAGCAAGACCAACGGAAGATACCGCCTTCCCACATGGAGGGACTTCATCGACGAGGTCCAGAAGGAGTTCGCCAATCCGGCAGTAGAAGAAGTGCACAAGCAACGCATGTACGGATTGCGGATGCAGGACAGAGGCGCCAACCGATACTTCCAGGAACTGGAACAACAAGCGCAACTCGCCGGCAGATGGGAAGATCAGGGAGAAAAGAGTCATATAGTCGCAGCTGTACGAGCCGGAGTACCAGATGAGTACACCATGGCCGTCGCATCTGGAGAAAACATTCCCTGCACTTACTCCCAGTGGAAGCGACGCATTATACAGATCAATGACCAACGAGCGGTCAAACGGGCCTTCGACAAGACCCACAAGGGCTATCATCCCCAAGATCCCTGCAATTGGCAGAATACACCCGAAAACGACAATCATGCCCCGCCTCGGTACAACAACCGAGCCCCGCCACCCAGGAACCAGAATGTGCCCCCACAACCAACTAAAGAGCCCGGACCTTCCAGTACCAACACTGGAACCGGACCGGTCTATGGTGGCCAAGGCCAACCAATGGATATAGACCGAATCCACCGGGAGCGGCGCTGCTTCAACTGTCACCAGAAGGGACATTTCACCACCGACTGCAGACAGCCAAGGAAGCCAAGGGACGGCGGAGGAAGATTTACCCCACGCAACAACAATCGCCGAGACAATTGGGCAGTAGAACAGGAGGTGGAATCAGATGAGGAGAAGACGCCCTCGTCCTCAGGAGTCGAGGAGGTAAAAGACAGGGCCGACGAGTAAGTGATTCTACTCGGTCAGCCGGACTCTCTCATGGTGCTTTACATACTGCTGGACGGACTCATAATACTTCTGTAGGACCCTTACATACGCATTTGAATATACCCGCTTTTATCGTCCCCAGCAAGACACCCAAGGAATCGCAGAACCAGTACAGTATTTTAACTAATATGATGGATCAAAAAGATGACGAATACCTTGCCAAAATGGAATGAACCCCGATGGGAAGCGGGATGATACTTCCCCCTAGGACCGAGTCCCATTCGGGATCTTTGCCCGGGATCTCACAGGGCAAGTCGCACCGTGCACCTGAGGAGGTTCTCCCGGGACGGCCCAAGGTTTTCAGATCCAGGATCGACAGCAAGCAGAAGCATGCGGCTTCCCCAAAAAGAAGAATCCCTGACTGCAAACAGCTGCAGCAGAGGGAGCACGGAGAGGCAATAGCCCTGGGTGGCAAGACCAAAGGAGCGATCCCTCGAAGGAAACTAACCGCAACTCCTGTAGATACACACCTGAATGCCAGGGACAACCCGACTAAGGGCGGACAGGACAGAGCAGAAAAGTCCCTCCCCGGATCAGAACAGTTCTCAACTGACGGGGCACAAGTGCCTCATCCGCCACATGAGATGGGTGGTAGGCACGCCCAAGAACCGATAAGTCCTCCCCCACTTCATCCTAGCTCACGAAAAGTCTCTCTAGAGGAAGTACCGGATGAAGAAGACGACACATCATACCAACTGGCAGCTGCAGCCAAAAATGCAGACGCATGCGGGCCATCCCCAAAGCGAGAAAGTCCTCCATCGGAGGCAAGATGCCCAACCTGCGGAGCCAAAAGAATGGCTACCAACGGTGGCAACGTCCTGGTGGAAACACCCGTGAACCCTAGCAGTTCTAGAAGGACAAAGAAGAAGGCCGAAGAAGACTACAACGAAGACGACAACCCTGAGTGGCAAGCATATCTCAAGGGGCATCGGTACCACAAGGAAGGAGATCCTGACGCCACCGACATGAAGGCATACAACAGATGGTGGACACAGGTGAAAAAGGACCATGACTGGACAGAGCTGAAGACTATCGAGAAGGAGGAATCCGGATACATGATTCCATTCGAGACGGAATGGACATGGTATGCAATCAGACAAGCGACGGGTAGTTACGAAGCCCGCGCTATATTAGCGCACTGGACTCACAAGATGCGACAAGCAGAAGCAGACCGAGAAATGCTGATGCACATTGTCACCCTTCCCCGCACCCAAGCACTCAAACAATTAGAGGAACTCCGCAAACCGGTCCGATACATCCGAAGGAGTGCCCGGTCCGGAGCAAAAGACTTGACCACCGAAATTCGCCTCAAAACCCTCACCAACCGCCAGACCCTTAAAACCACCGCCCTTATCGACAGTGGATGCACCGGAAGCTCTATTGACCGCAAATATGTAGAAGAACATGACTTACCAACCCAAGCAACCAGTGCCCCAATCCCCATATACAATGCCGATGGCACGCAAAAAAAAGCCGGCGAAGTCACTCACTTTGTGGAACTCCAAATGACCATTGGAGGACACTCAGAACGGATTGACCTGGCAGTCACGGACCTAGGCACAAGAAGAGTATTCCTGGGGCACGATTGGTTAATACATCATAACCCTGTCATCAATTGGAAAACGCAGAAGATCATATTCGGACGATGCCAGTGCCAGAAACAGCTGTTTACCCTACCAGATGCGGACTCAGAAGATAAGTGGGACGAGGAGTTGGAAGAAGGAGATACGATACTAGCAGTAGATATGACAGAGGAAATAGAAATCAGAGCAATTCACCATGCCAATGATTTAGCCACTAAAGCAAGCGAAGGGAAGCCAAAGAAGAGTTTTGAAGAAATGGTACCCCCTGACTATTGGGATTTCCAGGATTTGTTCTCAAAAGACAACTTCGACAAACTTCCCGACTGAAAGCCCTGGGACCATGCTATCGAACTCGTCCCCAATGCCAGCAATACTCTCGACTGCAAGGTATACCCACTAAACTGAAACGAACAGGAAGAACTTGACAAATTCTTGGACAAGAATTTATCCACTGGAAGAATACGACCTTCCAAATCCCCGTTCACCTCTCCCTTTTTCTTTGTAAAGAAGAAAGACGGCAGTCTTCGCCCCGTCCAAGATTATCGAAAACTCAACGAGATGACCATCAAAAACCGATATCCGCTACCACTCATCTTGGAACTCATGGACAAACTCCGAGGAGCCAAATACTTCACCAAGCTAGACGTACGCTGGGGATATAACAATGTACGCATAAAAGAAGGAGATGAATACAAGGCTGCCTTCCGCACCAATCGGGGATTGTTCGAACCTACAGTCATGTTCTTTGGACTCACAAACTCCCCTGCCACGTTCCAATGGATGATGAACGACATCTTCCATGACCTGATAGCCGAAGGAAAAGTAACTATCTACCTCGACGACATCCTCATTTTTTCCAAAAATCTCCAAGAACATCAACAGGTCGTACGACGAGTACTTCGATGCCTATGGGAACACAAGCTGTTCCTCAAAGCTGAAAAGTGCGAATTCGAAGTCCTAGAAACGGAATACCTAGGAGTGATCATCAGCGAAGGATCGGTCAGAATGGACCCAGTAAAAGTCAAAGGAATCATGGAGTGGCCAACCCCCACCAAGAAAAAGGAGCTACAGAGTTTCCTAGGCTTTACAAATTTCTACCAAAAATTCATAAAGAACTACTCCAAGATCGTACGACCAATGACCCAACTCACAGGGAATGCCCCTTGGAACTGGGGCGCCGCCCAAAACCAAGCATTCCAACAGCTGAAGAAACAGATGGCAGAAGACGTCATCCTAGCACTACCAAAAGAAGACGTAAAGTTCAGGGTAGAAGCAGACTCCAGCGAAGGAGCCATCGGCACAGTACTAAGCCAACAGCAGGACGGTAAATGGAGACCCGTAGCCTTTCTCTCAAAGTCGTTGACGACGACCGAAAGGAACTACAAAATATATGACAAAGAACTCCTCGCCATAATGCTCGCCCTCGCCAAATGGAGACATTACCTTATGGGAGCCGCAGTTGACTTCGAGGTATGGACCGACCACCAAAACCTTCAGTATTTCCGAAAACCCCAAAAGCTTAACTGCTGACAAGACCGTTGGGTAACTGAACTCGCTGAATATCATTTCTCCCTTCACCACAAGCCCAGCACAGCAAACCAAAAAGCTGACCTCCTTTCCCGACGGGATGATCACGACTGGGGAAAAGAAGACAACGACGAGATCGTAGTCCTCAAACCCGAACACTTCCAAGCAATGATCATGCCCACAACATCCAGCATCCACTTGAAAATCAAGCGTGTTACCGAGAGCACCGACAAGTGGGATCGAGGAATCTCTGATTCCTTAAACCATGAAAGAGGCATCACAATGGAAAAAGGACTCCTGATGCTCACCGGAAGAATCTACATACCCCGAGACGAAAAGCTCAGAGGAGAGATCATCGCCATGTCCCATGACCACCTCACTGCCGGACACCCAGGCATTGACAAGACCAATGAACTCGTTCAAAGGGAATATTGGTGGCCAAAGATCAAACAAACCATGGAAAGATATGTAAAAGGATGTGAAACATGCCAGCGAGTCAAGTCCAATACTCAAGCATGAAAAGCACCCCTTCATCCCAATGCAGTCCCTTCGGAACCATGGACTCATATTTTGGTCAACCTAATCACTGGTCTCAAAGAATCTGGCGGCTACAACGCCATCTTAGTTATAGTAGATAGATTTTCAAAAGAAATCATTCCAGTAGCGTGTAATGGAACTCTCACATCAGAAGGAACCGCCAAGATATTCCACGACAAGGTCTTCGCCATCCACGGTATGCCAAGAACCGTAATCTCAGACCAAGGTCCTCAATTCATTTCCAAATTCATGACAGACCTCTACCAAATCCTCCAAATCACCCCTAATGCCTCCACCGCTTTCCACCCTCAGACAGACGGACAAACCGAAAGGGTTAACCAGGAAATCGAGAAATACCTAAGGATATTCACCAGGTACCAACAAGATGACTGGCATGAATGGCTCGCTTTGGCAGCATTCGCCCACAACAACCGAAAACACTCTGCCACGGGTCAAAGCCCTTTCTTCACTGTCTATGGACTCAATCCCCGAGTCGTCCCTGAAACCGAACGCCGAAGCCCATTCACCAACCCTACAGCTGGAAACTTTGCATCACAGATGCAGAAGATCCATAAGCTATGCGAACAAGCCCTCCAAGAGGCTGCCGCCAAAATGAAAACCCAATATGACAAACGAAAGGGCAAGGCAGTAGCATACAAGAAGGATGACTTGGTATGGCTCGACACCACAAACCTCCACCTTCCACGGCCAAAGAAGAAACTCGATGACAAACGAGTAGGCCCATTCCGAATCCTCGAAAAGGCAGGCGCTTCAGCCTACAAACTTAAACTCCCACCTCATTGGTGCATTCACCCACGCTTCAATGAGAAACTCCTAACTCTGTACACACCACCAGCATTCCCAAACCAAGAACTACCACCACCACCACCACCGGACCTTATCGAAGACGAAGAGCAGTACGAAGTCGAAGAAGTCCTTGACACTCGAACCCGAAGGGTAAGAGGAAAAAAGGGTCAACCTTCTCGACTGGTAACCGACTACTTTGTAAAGTGGACAGGCTGGACAAGGGAGCACAATGACTGGGTAACAGAAGAAGACATGGAGAACGCCCAAGAAGCAATAGAAGACTACCAACAAAGTCAAGCAGTACACGGAAGAGCGATAACAGCTGAGGTCATCGTAAACCCGAAAGCAATAAAAGAAATTGTGGGACACGAGTACAAGGAAATCGGAGACGGGACATGGAATTACTTCTACACGGTCGAACAAAACGATGGAAAGAAGATTCAAGTCCAAAACCCAGACGGAGAAACATGGAATGAATATATTCAGGACTATTGGAGAGCGTTGAAAGAAGAACTAGAGGAGATGGAAGAGCCCTAATGGCAGTTGGGACGACTGCCTTAACGAGAGGGTAATGTTACAATTTCTCGCACTTATTCATTTTCTTTCTTAATTACCAGAAGACCGAGTTATCCCCGACCCCACATGACCATACCAGAACCGGACGGCTTAGGCCAAGTACCTATCGACTACGGCTTGTGCCCATTGCATGACAACTGTATTGTCTTCACGTGTTGTAACTATTATTAGTACTACAGTTTTCGTATATAAGTAGGTAGCTCTCGCTGTAATATCCCAGCTTCGAGCTAAAGTTTATCAATACCGAACTTCTCTCTTAACTCACGCTCGACTAAGAACTTAGTCCGATCTCTTCACTTATATCCAAACTCTACGAGACTCTCGGGTGACTGTCCGAATGCGAGGCAGCCCAAGTTTACTCTTGTTTGGATCACGTGAGGTTCGGGTCTAACAATGTGTGATATGATTCTTGCTGTGTCCGTCTTAATTGTGCGGCTCACAATGGTGGTGAACTTGATGGAGAATTCCGATGGTGATTGCGACTTTGATCCTAACCAAGAGATCATAATGGGTCAGTTGCCATCTAGTCTGTACACTGCACAACAAGCAATAAAACTAGATGGCCGCATGACGATGTACACTGTATGTCCTAAATGCAGTGCTTGCTATGAGCCAATATACATCACTTCACTTGCTTCCAAGCCTTCTTATCCCAGCTGATGCAAGAAAAAGAATCTAGGTCCATTAGGGCTTATTGTTTGCAGCACTAGTTTGTTGAAAAGCGAAAAAAAATGGTGCCAAGCCTATAAAACCATTCCTTATGGTGTCACTGGAAGACTTTATTGCACAGACACTTGCAGATCGTAATGTTGGATTGCTATGTGACAAAGCTTGTGACAATGCCATGGAATCATTAAAAAACACACCGGACCTTAGAAGAGATACAAAAAATGTATTTGAGGCAGACTTCATGCATCAATTCAAAGGTCCTGACAGTCAAACACTTTTCATTGATCAAAAAGGCAAGGTTCGCCTGGCCTTTGCTCTGCAAATGGACTTCCTAAATCTGAATGGTACATGAAACCGAGGCAACCATGATTCAATCGGCATGATATCCATAGCAAATCTCAATCTACCGGAAGACATTCATTATCAGCCTGAATACATGTTTCTGGCTGGTGTAATTCCAGGCCCTAAAGAGCCTAGCATTGATGAGATTCCCAATTTCATACAGCCCCTCATTGACATCTGTCTTGTTGGCTGGGAGCATGGAATTCGTATCTCTCAGACAGCTTCTGCTCCTGAGGGTCACGATACAGAAATTGCCATCGTTCTCTCAGTCAATGATCTGCCTGCTGCTCGGAAGTTATCTGGCACAGCTGCCCCTATGTCGCATTGGTATTGCACTGTTTGTGATGGTTTTCATACATCTACCATGTATAATACCTGTTTTGAAGACTGGGGCCACAGAAATATCAGAGAAATGCAAAGATATGCAGAGGCTTTGTGTGACGCTGGAACGATCAAGGAGAGAGATAGAATTTTCAAGGATTATGGTGTGCATTGGTCTGAGCTCTGGAGATTGCCCTATTGGAATCCATTGCAGATGCTTGTGATCGACAGCATGCATTGCATATTAGAAGGACTCGTTCATTACCACTGTCTGAATGTCTTAGAGATCGACAATACTAAGGCCGGCAAGGCTCGAAAGTTCATTCTGGCCTTCTCTTACCCTTGGATCGAGTATTCTGTGAATAAGGCGGCCAAATTAGGCTGTCCAATGGTGGCCGACAACCATTACAAGGACATCACCACGATTCACAAACTGTTGCCACAGCCTTTAGGAGATGGGGAGCCCCTGGAAGATGGCACAATAATCAATATCACAGTCGAGCAGTTGAGAAAGAGGTTAAAGAGCAAACATGTTGAACCTCTGCAGTTTGTTTGTCGCACACTCAATTTGCCATGGATGCAGTGGTCAAAGATCAAGGGATCATTCAAAGAGGTTGAGGTGAAAGATAAGGGTGACCTCGCAGATTTGTTGGTTGGCTGGGTATGTTGTTGGCTGCTACATACTTTTCCATATATCTGACTTGTTTCTTTTGGCTGCAGCATCTCGAACAACTTCATAGGTCTAAAGATATACAATTTATGTGATGCATTGATTCAGATGCTATCGCATACATACAATCGGTCATCAAGACAACCTCAATTCCATCATGGATCAACTCTGTTCCCTCTAACTATGGAGAAGCCTTGGCAGGTACTATCAAAGCCAACAAATGGCGTATTCTTAGCACCGTCTATCTTCCCATAGCACTGGTAACATTATGGGGTGACAATAATGGACAACCACCTCCAAATAATTCTTGGCATCTCCAATTATTGGACCACACAATGGCACTGTTTCAAGCAGTTACTATTGTCTGCCAATACACCATGAATCTCAATTGAGCTACTATGTTCAGGAATTTGCTAAAGCAATGGGTTGATGGGCTATACTCAACACTTCCTCACATGCAGGCACACAAAAAAAGGCCCAATGTTCACGCAGCCTTCCATCTCTACAATTTTCTTCTTTCTTTCGGTCCTGTCATTAGCTGGTGGTGTTTTCCTTTCAAGTGTCTGATCGGATCGCTGCAGAAAATCAATACAAACTACCACATCAGCGGTATGCCACCTTCTTTCTTTGTTCGCCCTGCACAAAACTGACAACTTCATTAGGTGAGCTTGAAGTCACTATGCTCCAATCATTCATGAAGGCAGCCAATCTTCATCGCTATCTGAACAGGCCAGACTGCCCACAGCACATGCGGGACTTCAAACACCTGCTTGATAAAGCATTAAGATTGAAGGACCGGAGGGTGGTGGATTTTGAGGCCAATCCGCCAACGTCAAGGCAAACATCACATGTGTATTACACGTATTGCAATGTTATCTACTCCCAGGCATCGATGCACTTGGGAGGGAGCCTTGTTTGCTACTATCTGCACTCAGCATCCTCAGAACTCTGCATTGGATCTATCCAAGAGATCAGGACAGAGCATGGGCAGGTTTCTTTCAAGATACGGGGTCAGGCACCCCTCCCTTCCTCAAAGTATGACCCCTTCCAGCAATACCCAGATTTCCCAGCAATGACATACTCCTCACATATGGTCAATGGGCCTCTGGATTCAGTCCATCCAAAGTTGGTCCGCTCTCATGTCGCACGCTATGAGTTCTCAAATGATCAAGCAGTTATTCTTGATTTATGTAGGGTGAGCACTGACATTTCTCCTATCTCATCTTGTTTAACTTCTGGCTTAGGATTGAGAAGCATTAACAGAAGCGTGCCAGCGTCCATACTGCAGTCCCCCAGCTGTAAATCCAAACCAGCTACTGTGTACCTACTAAGAAGTATGACCGCTATGGTACCAAACCACACTTAGACTCATTTCAGGCAGCCTGTTTTATTGCGTCAATAATACCCATCTATCTTTCCCAGTTAACTTTCTAACTATTTAAGGCTCTGCTGTGATTTCCTTACAGTCGTTATACTGGCTAGGCATGTCAGTGCCACCTCATGCTCGGCCTATCCTGTTCCTCGGCAGTCATTACTGTTGGGACCTACCCTCTGCCAAGCAAACATCACACTAGTATATGACATCGCTACAGCTGACAACAGTTGAGGAAATATAGCAGAAGCTAGTGTAAAGTGCATCGCAAACTTGTGGAATCTGTTGTCCCTTCCAAGTCTTGTGAGGCAAAGAAGAACACGCCTCCTCCCTTTTCTCCACTTAGTTCTTATCATTGCCAGGGCAGGTAGGGGCTTCACAGATGCTAGTTAACACATGTAAGTAAGGAAATATATTAGCTTGCAAAGATGATATACGAGGAACATGATTTACATCATACCAGATGCTCTCCTGGCCAAGTTTGACTCACTGGTAGGTGCACAACAAATTGTGGTAGTGCCAAAGGTCAGGTCCATCCAACATGAACTTTTGAACTTCTGATGACTTGTGAACAACAGGTCAGTTGATTGGGACTTGGCACTGGCCTGGAACCCCTGGTGGCTGTGGTGTGGGCACTTGGATAACCAGGTAGGCGTTTCTGAGATCACTTTGACACATTGACTAACCAAGAATAACTTTAGATTCTGTGTACAATATAACAGTATAAGTAATGACTACATTGCACTTGTGTCAACTTCGGTATTTTCCCAAAAATGAAATAAATAAATAAATAACAGCTTGAGATTGTTGCATTGCTCTTCTGTCTGATAAACTGATTACAAGTGAGTGAATATCAATTCCTATGTTTCAGAGAAATAATACTCACCTTTTTCTCACACAGTGAATTGGTACTTAATTCTCAAAAGTCCTATCGAGAGTCGAATCTCCCCTCCGACAATTTTCACAGCACCGTCATTGAGATAATTGAGCTCGAGAATGACAGCGAGGTGCTGCCTGAATTCATGTTCCAGTGCGACGTTGACATTTCCCATTGAGAGAATGGCCTCTATCTTTGACATAGAGCCATCCTGGTGAATGTGCCCAATGATGGTGACACAGCTGCCCAAGCACGTGAACATAATGCACTGTTGGACAGATTCTTCACTGTCTCATATTGATACAGTATCTTGTGGAGACAGAGATTGCACGTCAGATGATGCTGACATATAGTTGTCACTGGACTGATCATTTGGGCTGAAACGAAGTTGTAATGAAGAAAAGTACTCACAGTACTTCTTGCTCAGTCAAGCAATTCATTTCGTATTCCTCCCCCAAAATGTTCATTATTCTAGGAAACTATGAGCTCACAGTGTCGTATAATAAAAAATTGGGCATGGACCTAGCATTAATATATCTCCGACTGCAAGGATGATGAAGAGTGATGGTGGTAGCGATGATGATGCGGGCATGGGAGTTGTATGCCACCGGCACATGCACTAGCTAACAAAGCTTGTCGAAAGTTTTGGTCATAAACATATCTACATCTATGTACCATTTTTTTGTATGTGCCTTAGCATATGTTGCAAGGAAATGCGACGTGGTAGGATTCAAGTAAATGTGTGTACTATACAGCTATCTACGCCTATGTACACTGTGCTGGATGGGAGCCTTCCCTAGTAATTTTATCTAATATGCTATTTCATCCTTGTCAATGAATGAATTTCTTCAAACCCCAGAATCCATGCTTTATTCAAAATGTTGTTACGATTTTCCCCACTTATTCATTTTCTTTCTTAATTATCAGAAGACCAAGTCATCCCCGACCCCACGTGATCATATGAACCATAACCGGACGGCTTAAGCCAAGTAGCTGATAACTACAGCTTGCGCTTCCAGCACGACAACCGTATTGTCTTCGTGTGTTGTAGCTATTATTAGTACTACAGTTTTCGTATATAAGTAGGTAGCTCTCGCTGTAATACCCCAGCTTCGAGCTAAAGTTTATTAATACCGAACTTCTCTCTTAACTCGCTCGACTAAGAACTTAGTCCGATTCCTTCACTAATATCCGAACTCCACGAGACTCTTGGGTGACTGTCTGAACATGAGACAGCCCGAGTTTACTCTTGTTTGGATCACGTGAGGTTCAGGTCTAACAATTAGCTCGAAGCTTCCCTTCTTTCCTTGCACATGACGCAAGCAAAGACCCATGCAAGTAACCAGAGACCTGACCCCCGCTGAGTTCCACATCGCCCTAGTGGCCATCTTGGTCCCGTTCACCATCACCATTATAGGCATCGGACTAGGAGTCCTGATCCCCAAACTACACTGTCAGCGCCATGTCTACCCCCAGACGTACGAGCTCGAAACCCTCGAGCAGGAGCAACCCCTACCCCAGCCAGAGACCGAAGAGTACCTGGGCGAAAGTGACAGGGAAGCTGAAAGAGAGTGTGGACGCACTCGCCCTTGGAACCTCCCGCATCTCACTAACCACCCCTACCGAACCCGCACCCCCATTCCCAACTACGATGAAGCCGCCTCCGAATACACCGCCTCAGTCGCGCAGATCATCAGGATCGACACAGAGAGCACCGAGGAGTTCCCCACCCGCCCTGCCACCGAAGAGCCCCGTCCCCTCACCCCGGCCCACATTCCCGATAACCGCGCTACCCTCGATCTCCCCGGGCTCTACCAACGATGCTTCAGTCCGCTCACCGATCCTTGGCCACAGCCACCGAGTTATACTCCCGGAAGAATGGAGCAACCTGAGCCCCGAGCAGAGGGAGAGACTCCAAGCGACTGGTGGCATCGTACCCATCACGTTCCCCCACTCCGCCACACCACCATCCGAATCCCAGCCGGAGTCGTCTACCCCCCTACCCTTCGAATCAGCCAGAACTGCATCCCCCTCGACCTCATCCCTAGGGAACCTACGTATACTGGAAGAGGAAGAGGACGACGAGACTCAGGAGATGGAGTCGACAGCGGAGCAGAGTGGCTCAGCCAGAGAACCGGAATGGCCGGAGGTCGACGACGACTATCCGGAGATCAAGACGTTTCTAACTGAAAGGGAGGTAGAAGAAGAGTACGACCTCAGAGTTGAAGAAAGGCACGCGCATGTAGTCGAGGAGATCTCATGGTTGGCAAGTATGATGGGGATCCGATATATGAAAGCAGAACGAGAGCAGGACAAGGAAGAGATGAAAAGGATACGGGTACATGCCGCCCACGAGCAGGCAGTTTTCATGTTCAATAAAGATTTTCCCCTCTACGCAAAGTCACTAATACCCAGCTACGACGAGCTATACCCGCCTGCTCCCAAACCAATGCCCAACTCTCCCCCAAAACTGAAACGGCCGCTCCGGCAACAAGGCGGACCCCCAATCCCGGGGAAATCCCGACTATTCGCCGGGGCACCAGAAGAATCTGCAGAAGAACAAGAAGCCACGGCCCAGGCCCGCCGGAACCTTTATAATGACATTCTAGCCAAGGAATCGAAGCTAGAAACCGCCAGGGACGAAACAACCCAGAAACTAAATGATCTAGATGCGTTACAAAAGAGACACGGACTTCCCCCTAACCCCAACAACGCGCCACCAGACCTCGACAACCCCCCCTTCCCTGGAGGACCACCACCGCCGGCACCAGACCCGGACTTGCCTGGAGGAAGAGGAGACCTATGGTCCCTACCCAGACCCCCACCAGACCGAATGCCTCCAGCCCCAAACCTGGGACACGCCAGAGGACACGCCGACCCTGATGCCCCTTTTCTCGGAGTCAAACCCACTATGATGCGAATGCCCGAGATGTTCTATGGGAAGCACGACGACATCCAGAGGTTCTTCCTCCAGTGCGCCCTCTACTTCGAAGTACACAGAGGCTACTACGAAGAATCACAACAAATCACATTCGCCACATCCCACTTCGGTGGCAAGGCACTCACCTGGTGGGTACACCACGTGGAAAAATACTTCAGCAAGACCGAAGCCAGATACCGCCTACCCTCGTGGAGAGACTTCGTGGAAGTAGTCCGGAAGGAATTCGCCGACCCGGCGGTAGAAGAAGTGCATGAGCAGTGCATGTACGGACTACAGATGCAGGATGGAGGCGCTAACCGATATTTCCAGGAACTGGAGCAACAGGCACAGTTGGCCGGCAGATGGGAGGATCAAGGCAAGAAGAGTCACATTGTCACGGCAGTACGAGCTGGAGTACCAGACGAGTACACCATGGCTGTCGCAGCCGGAGAAAACATCCCCATCACCTACTCTCAGTGGAAACGCCGAATCATACAGATTAATGACCAACGAGCAGTAAAGCGGGCCTTCGACAGGACACACAAAGGCTATCGCCCCCAAGACCCCCGCAACCGGCAGAACAACCCCCGAAATGACAATCGAGCTCCACCCCCCAGAAACCAAAATGCACCCCCACAACCGCCCAAAGAACCTGGCCCCTCCAGCACCAACACTGGGACGGGACCAGTCTATGGCGGCCAGGGACAGCCGATGGACATAGACCGAATCCGACAGGAGCGGCGATGCTTCAATTGCCACCAAAAGGGTCACTTTACCGCCGACTGCCAACAGCCAAGAAAGCCAAGGGACGGAGGCGGAAGGTTCACCCGCAACAATAACAATCGCTGCGACAACCGGGCAGTAGAACAGGAGGTGGAATCGGACTAGGAGAAGACGCCCTCGTCCTCTGGAGTCGAGGAGGTAAAAGACGGGGCCGACGAGTAAGCGATTCTACTCGGTCGGCCGGACTTTCTAAAGGTGCATTACATACTGCTGGACGGACTCATAGTACTTCTGTAGGACATTTATACGCGCATTCGAATATACCCCCTTCTATCGCCCCCAGCAAAGCACCCAAGGAATCGCAGAACCAGTATAGTATTTTAACCAACATGATGGATCAAGAAGACGAGGAGTACCTCGCCAAGAAGGAACGAACCCCGACGGGAAGCGGGACGATACTTCCCCCTGCGGCCGAGTCCCACTTGGGATCTTTGCCCGGGATCTCTCAGGATAAGTCACACCGTGCACCAAAGGAGGTTCTCCCAGGACGGTCGAAGGTTTACAGATCCAGGAACGACAGCAAGCGGAAGCGTGCGGCTTCCCCCAAAAGAAGAATCCCTGACCACAAACAGCTGCAGCAGAGGGAGCACAGAGTGGCAATAGCCCCAGGCAGCAAGACCAAAGGAGCGATCCCTCGAAGGAAACTAACTGCGACTCCTGTAGACACGCACCCGAATGCCGGGGACAACCCGACTAAGGGCAGACGGGACAGAGCAGAAAAGTCCCTCCCCGGATCAGAACAGTTCTCAACCGATGGGGCACAAGCGCCTCATCCGCCATGCGAGATGGGTGGTAGGCGCGCCCAAGACCCGATAAGTCCCCCTCCGCTTTATCCTAGCTCACGCAAAGTCTCTCTAGAGGAAGTACCGGACGAAGAAGATGACACATCCTATCGAATGGCTGCTGCAGCCAAAAATGCAGACACATGCGGGCCATCCCCGAAGCGAGAAAGTCCTCCATCGGAGGCAAGACGCCCAACCCGCAGAGCCAAAAGAACGGCTACCAACGGCGGCAACATCCTGGTGGAAACACCCATGAGCCCTAATGGCCCTAGACGGACAAAGAAGAAGGCCGAAGAAGAATACAATGAAGATAACGACCCAGAATGGCAAGCGTACCTCAAGGGACATCGCTATCACAAGGAAGGAGACCCCGACGCCACCGACATGAAGGTGTACAACAGATGGTGGACACAGGTGCTGAAAGACCACAACTGGGCAGAGCTGAAGACCATTGAAAAAGAGGAATCTGGATACATGATTCCATTCGAAACAGAATGGACATGGTGCGCAATCAGACAAGCGACGGGTAGTTATGAAGCCCACACTATACTAGCGCACTGGACCCACAAGATGCGACAGGCAGAGGCAGACCGAGAAATGCTGATGCGCATTGTCACTCTTCCCCGCACCCAAGCACTCGAACAGTTAGAGGAACTCCGCAAACCAGTCCGATACATCCAAAGAAGCGCCCGGTCCGGAGCAAAGGACTTGACCACTGAAATCCGCCTGGAAACCCTCACCAACCGTCAAACCCTTAAAACCACCGCTCTCGTCGACAGTGGATGCACTGGAAGCTCAATTGACCGCAAATATGTAGAAGAGCATGACCTACCGACCTGGGCAACCAGTGCCCCAATTCCCGTCTACAATGCTGATGGCACGCGCAACAAGGCTGGAGAAGTCACCCATTTTGTTGAACTCCGAATGACCATTGGAGGACACTCCAAACGAATCGACCTAGCAGTTACAGACCTAGGCATGAGGAGAGTATTCCTGGGGCACGACTGGCTAATACGCCACAACCCAGTCATCAACTGGAAGACACAGAAAATCATATTCGGACGGTGTCAGTGCCAGAAACAACCATTCACCCTACCAGATGCAGACCCGGAGGACAGATGGGATGAAGAATTAGAAGAAGGAGACACTATACTAGCAGTAGACATGACAGAAGAAATAGAAATCAGGGCAGTTCATCACGCCAATGATTTAGCCGCGAAAGCAAGCAAAGGGAAACCAAAGAAGAGTTTCGAAGAAATGGTGCCCCCCGATTATCGGGACTTCCGAGATTTGTTCTCAAAAGACAATTTCGATGAACTCCCCGACCGGAAACCCTGGAACCATGCCATTGAACTTATCCCCAATGCCAGCAATACCCTCGACTGCAAAGTATACCCGCTGAATCGCAACGAACAGGAAGAACTTGACAAATTCTTGGATGAGAACTTATCCACAGGAAGAATTCGTCCCTCCAAGTCCCCATTCGCATCTCCATTCTTCTTTGTAAAGAAAAAAGACGGTGCCCTCCGCCCTGTCCAAGACTATCGAAAGCTCAATGAGATGACCATCAAAAACCGATACCCATTACCACTCATATCGGAGCTCATGGACAAACTCCGAGGAGCCAGGTACTTCACCAAGCTAGACGTACGCTGGGGATATAACAATGTACGCATAAAAGAAGGCGATGAATACAAGGCCGCCTTCCACACCAATCGAGGACTGTTCGAACCAACGGTAATGTTCTTTGGGCTAACGAACTCCCCTGCCACATTCCAATGGATGATGAACGATATCTTCCATGACCTAATTGCTGAGGGAAAAGTAACCATATACCTCGACGATATCCTGATCTTCTCCAAGAACCTCCAAGAACATCGACAGATAGTCTGACGAGTACTCCGACGCCTACGGGAACACAAGCTGTTCCTCAAGGCCGAGAAGTGCGAGTTCGAAGTCCTAGAAACCGAATATCTAGGAGTAATCATCAGCGAAGGATCGATCAGGATGGACCCCATCAAGGTCAAAGGAATCACGGAGTGGCCAACTCCCACCAAAAAGAAGGAGCTACAGAGTTTCCTGGGCTTTACAAATTTTTACCGAAAATTCATAAAGAACTATTCAAAGATTGTACGACCGATGACCCAACTCACCGGGAACACCCCTTGGAACTGGGGCGCCGCCCAAAATCAAGCGTTCCAGCAGTTGAAGAAGCAAATGGCAGAAGACGTTATCCTAGCTCTGCCAAAAGAGGACGGAAAATTCAGAGTAGAAGCAGACTCCAGTGAAGGAGCCATAGGCGCAGTGCTGAGCCAGCAACAGGACGGCAAATGGAGACCCGTAGCATTCCTTTCAAAATCGTTAACAACGACGGAAAGGAATTATGAAATATACGACAAAGAACTCCTCGCCATAATGCTCGCCCTCACCAAATGGAGACATTACCTAATGGGAGCTGCCATCAACTTTGAAGTATGGACAGACCATCAGAACCTTCAATATTTCCGCAAACCCCAAAAGCTCAACTGCTGACAAGCCCGCTGGGTTACTGAACTCGCCAAATACCATTTCTCTCTACATCACAAACCCGGCACTGCAAACCGAAAAGCCGACCTCCTATCCTGACGGGATGATCACGACCAGGGAAAGGAAGACAACAATGAAATTGTAGTCCTCAAACCTGAACATTTCCGATCAATGATCATGCCCACCGCGTCCAGCATTCACTCGAAAATCAAGCGTGCTACCGAGAGCACCGACAAATGGGATCAAGGAATCTCCGATTCCTTGAACCACGTGTTACGATTTCCCACACTTATTCATTTTCTTTCCTAATTATCATAAGACCGAGTTATCCCCGACCCCACGTGACCATACCAGAACCGGACGACTTGGTCCAAGTACTTATCGACTGCGGCTCGCGCTTCCAGCACGACAACCGTATTGTCTTCGTGTGTTGTAGCTATTATTAGTATCACAGTTTTCGTATATAAGTAGGGAGCTCTCGCTGTAATACCCCAGCTTCGAGCTAAAGTTTATCAATACCGAACTTCCCTCTTAACTCGCTCGACTAAGAACTTAGTCCGACGCCTTCACTTATATCCGAACTATCCGAGACTCTCAGGTGACTGTCCGAACACGAGACAGCCTGAGTTTACTCTTGTTTGGATCACGTGAGGTTCGGGTCTAACAATTAGCTCGAAGCTTCCCTTCTTTCCTCGCGCACGACGCAAGCAAAGACCCATGCAAGTAACCAGAGACCTAAACACCGCTGAGTTCTACATCGCCCTAGTGGCCATCTTGGTCCCGTTCACCCTCGTCATCATAGGCATAGGACTGGGAGTCCTGATCCCAAACCCGCGCCGACAACGCAATGTCTACCCACAGACGTACGAGCTCGAAACCCTCGAGCAGGAACAGCCCCTACCCCAGCCAGAGACCGAAGAGTACTTGGGCGACAGTGACAGGGAGGCTGAAAGACAGTGTGGGCGCACTCGCCCTTGGAGCATCCCGCATTTCCCTAAACACCCCTACCGAGCCCACACCCCCGCCCCATTCTACGACAAAGACGCCTCGGAACACACCGCCTCAATCGCCCAGATCATCAGGGTCGACACAGAGAGCACCGAGGAGTTCCCCGCCCGCCCCTCCTCCGAAGAGCCCCGTCCCCTCAGCCCCGTCCACATTTCCGAAAGCCGCGCCGCCATCGAGCTCAGAAGGATCTACCAACGTTCCTTCAGCCCCCTCACTGACCCTTGGCCGCAGCCACCGAGTTATACCCCCGTCCGAGTGGAGCAGTCTGAGCCCCGAGCTGAGGGAGAAACTCCCGGCGACTGGTGGCATCGTACCCATAACGTTCCCCCTCTCCGCCATGCCAACATCAGAATCCCAGCCGGAGTCGTCTACCCCCCTACCCTCCGAATCAGCCAGAACCGTTTCCCCCGCAACCTCGTACCTAGGGAACCTACGTATACTGGAAGAGGAAGAGGACGACGAGACTCAGGAGACGGAGTCGACAGCGGAGCCGAGTGGCTCAGCCAGAGAACCGGAGTGGCCGGAGGTCGACGACGACTATCCGGAGATCAAGACATTCCTAACTAAGGAAGAGGTAGAAGAAGAATACGACCTCAGAGTGGAGGAAAGGCATATGCATATAGTGGAGGAGATCTCATGGTTGGCAAGTACGTCGGGGATTCGATATATGAAAGCAGAACGGGAGCAGGACGCAGAAGAGATGAAAAGAGTACGGGTTCACGCCGCCCACGAGCAGGCCGTTTTCATGTTTAATAAAGATTTTCCACTCTACGCAAAAGCGCCAATCCCCAGCTATGACGAGCTATACCCGCCCCCTCCCAAACCACTTCCTGACTCCCCGCCAAAACGAAACATCCGGCAACAAGGCGGACCCCCAATTCCGGGGAAATCCCGACTATTCGCCGGAGCACCAGAAGAAACTGCGGAAGAGCGAGAAGCAACGGCCCAGGCCCGCCGAAACCTATATAACGACATTCTAGCCAAGGAATCAAAGCTAGAAACCGCCAGGGATGAGACGACCCAGAAGCTAAACGATCTGGACGCACTCCGAAAGAGGCACGGACTTCCCCCTAATCCCAACAATGCGCCGCCAGACCTCGACAACTTCCCCTTGCCCGGAGGACCACCACCGCCAGCCCCAGATCCAGACTCTCCTGGAGCCCGCGGAGATTTATGGTCCCTACCCAGGCCACCACCAGATCGCATGCCGCCAGCCCCAAACCCAGGACATCACCGAGGACACGCCGACGCCGACGCCCCTTTCCTCGGAGTAAAACCCACGATGATGCGCCTGCCTGAAATATTCTACGGAAAGCATGACGACATACAACGGTTCTTCCTCCAATGCGCCCTATATTTCGAGGTACACCGAGGCTACTACGAAGAGTCGCAACAGATCACCTTCGCCACCTCCCACTTCGGCGGCAAGGCCCTCACCTGGTGGGTACACCACGCAGAAAAGTACTTCAGCAAAACCGAGGCAAGATACCGACTCCCCTCCTGGAGGGACTTTGTCGAAACAGTCCGAAAGGAGTTCGCCGACCCAGCAGTAGAAGAAGTCCACGAGCAGCGCATGTATGGACTGCGGATGCAGGATGGAGGTGCTAACCGATATTTCCAGGAACTGGAACAACAAGCGCAGTTAGCCGGGAGATGGGAGGACCAAGGGGAGAAGAGCCATATTGTCGCGGCAGTACGAGCCGGAGTACCAGATGAGTACACCATGGCTGTCGCATCCGGGGAGAACATTCCCATCACTTACCCTCAATGGAAGCGCCGAATCATACAGATCAATGACCAACGAGCGGTCAAACGGGCCTTCGACAGGACCCACAAGGGCTATCGCCCCCAAGATCCCCAAAACCGATCCAATAATCCCCGCGACAACAACCGCGCCCCGCCCCGAAACGACAACCGAGCCCCACCACCCAGGCACCAGAACGCACCCCCGCCGACGCCCCGAGAACCTGGCCCCTCCAGTACCAATACCGGGACAGGACCAGTCTATGGCGGCCAGGGACAGCCGATGGACATAGACCGAATCCGACGGGAGCGGAGGTGCTTCAACTGCCATCAGAAGGGGCACTTCACCGCCGACTGCAGACAACCAAGGAAGCCAAGGGACGGCGGAGGAAGGTTTACCCCCCGCAACAATAACAATCGCCGCGACAACCGAGCAGTGGAGCAGGAAGTAGAATCAGACGAGGAGAAGACGCCCTCGTCCTCAGGAGTCGAGGAGGTAAAAGACGGGGCCGACGAGTAAGTGATTCTACTCGGTCGGCCGGACTCTCTAAAGGTGCATTACATACTGCTGGACGGACTCATAGTACTTCTGTAGGACATTCATACACGCATTCGAATATACCCACTTCTATCGCCTCCAGCAAAGCACCCAAAGAATCGCAGAACCGGTACAGTATTCTAACTAATATGATGGATCAGGAGGACGAAGAATATCTCACCAAAATGGAACGAACCCCGACGGGAAGCGGGACGATACTTCCCCCTCCGGCCGAGTCCCACTTGGGATCTTTGCCCGGGATCTCTCAGGATAAGTCGCACCGCGCACCGAAGGAGGTTCTCCCAGGACGGTCGAAGGTTTTCAGATCCAGGAACGACAGCAAGCGGAAGCGTGCGGCTTCCCCCAACAGAAGAATCCCTGACCGCAAACAACTGCAGCAGAGGGAGCACGGAGTGGCAATAGCCCCGGGCGGCAAGACCAAAGGAGCGATCCCTCGGGAAAAACTAACTGCGCCTCCTGTAGATACGCACCCGAATGCCGGAGACAATCCGACTAAGGGCGGACAGGACAGAACGGTCAAGTCTTCCCCTGGATCAGAACAGTTCTCAACCGACGGGGCACAAGCGCCTCGTCCGCCACGCGAGACGGGTGGTAGGCGCGCCCAAGACCCGATAAGTCCCCCTCCACTTCATCCTCACTCACGCAAGGTTTACCTAGAAGAAGTACCGGATGACGAAGACGACATGTCCTACCGAATGGCTGCTGCAGCCAAAAATGCAGACGCATGCGGGCCATCCCCGACGCGAAAAAGTCCTCCTTCGGAGGCAAGACGCCCAACCCGCGGAGCCAAAAGAACGGCTACCAACGGCGGCAACGTCCTGGTGGAAACACCCGTGAGCCCTAACGGCTCTAGACGGACAAAGAAGAAGGCCGAAGAAGAGTACGATGAGGACAATGACCCTGAATGGCAAGAATACCTCAAGGGCCATCGCTATCGGAAGAAAGGGGACCCCGACGTCACCGACATGAAGGCGTACAATAGATGGTGGACACAGATGTTGAAAGACCATGACTGGACGGAACTGAAAACCATCGAGAAGGAGGAGTCCGGATACATGATTCCATTCGAAACGGAATGGACGTGGCGCGCAATTAGGCAAGCGACGGGCAGTTACGAAGCCCGCGCCATCCTAGCGCACTGGACACACAAGATGCGACAAACAGAAGCAGACCGAGAAATGCTACTACGCCTTGTCACTCTTCCCCGCACCCAAGCGCTCGAACAGTTAGAAGAACTACGCAAGCCAGTCCGATACATCCGAAGAAGTGCTCGAGCCGGAGCAAAAGACTTGACCACCGAAATCCACCTCGAAACCCTCACTAACCGTCAGACCCTCAAAACCACCGCCCTCATTGACAGTGGATGCACCGGCAGTTCCATTGACCGCAAATATGTAGAAGAACACGACCTACCCACCCGAGCAACCAGCGCCCCAATCCCCGTATACAATGCCGACGGAACGCGAAACAAAGCCGGCGAAGTCACTCACTTTGTCGAACTCCGAATGACCATCGGAGAACACTCAGAACGAATCGACCTGGCAGTCACGGACCTTGGCACAAGAAGAGTATTCCTAGGGCACGACTGGCTGATACGCCATAACCCCGTCATCAACTGGAAAACGCAGAAAATCATATTCGGACGGTGCCAATGTAACAAACAACCGTTCACCCTGCCCGACGCAGATCCAGAAGACAGGTGGGATGAAGAGCTGGAAGAAGGAGACACTATACTAGCAGTAGACATGACCGAGGAAATAGAAATCAGAGCGGTTCACCATGCCAATGATTTAGCCGCGAAAGCAAGCGAAGGGAAACCCAAGAAGAATTTCGAAGAAATGGTACCCCCTGACTACCGGGACTTCCAAGATCTGTTCTCGAAAGACAACTTCGACGAACTTCCTGACCGAAAGCCATGGGATCATGCCATTGAACTCGTCCCCAACGCCAGCAATACCCTCGACTGCAAGGTATATCCACTGAATCGGAATGAACAGGAAGAACTTGACAAATTCTTGGATGAAAACCTATCCACTGGGAGGATTCGTCCCTCAAAATCCCCGTTCGCATCACCATTCTTCTTCGTCAAAAAGAAAGACGGCGCCCTCCGCCCTGTTCAAGACTATCGAAAACTCAACGAAATGACAATCAAGAACCGGTATCCATTACCACTCATTTCGGATCTAATGGACAAACTCAGGGGCGCCAAATACTTCACCAAGCTAGACGTACGCTGGGGATATAACAATGTACGCATAAAGGAAGGCGATGAATACAAAGCCGCATTCCGCACCAACCGAGGACTGTTCGAACCAACAGTCATGTTCTTTGGACTCACAAACTCCCCCGCTACGTTCCAATGGATGATGAACGACATCTTCCACGACCTAATCGCCGAAGGAAAAGTAACCATATACCTCGACGACATCCTCATCTTTTCAAAAAACCTCCAAGAACACCGACAGATAGTTCGACGAGTACTTCGACGCCTACGGGAGCACAAACTGTTCCTCAAAGCCGAGAAGTGCGAATTCGAAGTTCTAGAAACAGAATATCTGGGAGTGATCATCAGCGAAGGATCGGTCAGAATGGACCCAGTCAAAGTCAAAGGAATCACGGAGTGGCCGACTCCCACCAAGAAAAAGGAGTTACAGAGTTTCTTAGGCTTTACAAATTTCTACCGAAAATTCATAAAAAACTACTCCAAAATCGTACGACCCATGACCCAGCTCACCGGAAACGCCCCTTGGAACTGGGGCGCCGCCCAAAACCAAGCGTTCCAACAGTTAAAGAAGCAAATGGCAGAAGACGTCATCCTAGCCCTGCCAAAAGAGGACGGAAAGTTCAGAGTAGAGGCAGACTCCAGTGAAGGAGCCATAGGCGCCGTGTTAAGCCAACAGCAGGACGGCAAATGGAGACCCGTAGCATTCCTTTCAAAATCGTTGACGACGACGGAAAGGAATTATGAAATATATGACAAAGAACTCCTCGCCATAATGCTTGCCCTCGCCGAATGGAGACACTACCTTATGGGGGCCGCCGTTGACTTTGAAGTATGGACCGACCATCAGAACCTTCAATATTTCCGCAAGCCCCAAAAGCTCAACCGCCGACAAGCCCGCTGGGTTACCGAACTCGCCGAATACCACTTTTCCCTTCATCACAAACCCGGCACAGCTAACTGAAAAGCCGACCTCCTGTCCCGACGGGATGATCACGACCAAGGAAAGGAAGACAACGATGAAATCGTGGTCCTCAAACCTGAACATTTCCGATCAATGATCATGCCCACCGCGTCCAGCATTCACTCGAAAATCAAGCGTGCTACCGAGAGCACCGACAAGTGGGACCGAGGAATCTCGGACTCCCTGAACCACGAACGAGGCATCACAATGGAGAAAGGACTCCTGATGCTCACCGGAAGAATCTATGTACCCCGAGACGAGAAGCTAAGAGGAGAAATCATTGCCATGTCCCACGACCACCTCACCGCTGGCCACCTGGGCATCGACAAAACCAATGAACTCGTCCAAAGAGAATATTGGTGGCCAAAGATCAAACAGACCGTCGAAAGATATGTAAAAGGATGTGAAACCTGTCAACGAGTCAAATCCAACACTCAAGCGCGAAAGAACCCCCTTCATCCCAACACAGTACCATCAGAACCATGGACCCACATTTCTGTCGACCTCATCACGGGCCTCAAAGAATCCGGAGGATATGATGCCATTTTAGTTATAGTAGATAGATTTTCCAAAGAAATCATCCCAGTAGCCTGCAATGGAACTCTCACATCAGAAGGAACAGCCAAGATATTCCGCGACAAAGTCTTCGCCATCCACGGTATGCCAAGAACCGTTGTTGCGACTGCAAACGTACCAGCCGTGTAATTTTGCGATTTATTCTAAATATAACTTGTAATACAGTATAGGGGAGCGAGCGTACTTAAAGAATAAGCGAGCGTACATAACCAGTACGCAAGGGCATCATAATTGTATGCACCAGTGACACCTGACGCAACAGACATAAACCAGAGCTTAGTTACAGCAGGTACTTGACAGGCATGCTTGACAGAAAGTTCACAAAGCACTGTTCGGCAGTGGGTAGTCGTGCTTACGGAGAGAGCTCACTTCCTTAAGCAGAGAATAAAGAAGATCGTAATTGAGAAGATCGGCGCGCTCGCTAAATTAAAAGTGACGTACCGTACCTGAGAGGGCCGGAACAAACCTCACGCGAGAGATAAGATAAAATGCTACGGCTAGCACGTGGTTTGGATAGGAGCCTCGGCCGAGCGCTGGTAAACCGAGTAATTGGTTGACAAGGATATCCGTTGCTGTGCAGAATTAGCGAGCTCACTATGTGCTTGACACTAATCTAGAAGATTATACACGTAGCACGAAGGGCTAGACGTGGAGTGACCTGTGGCCGCAAGGTGATACACCCTCGGACTTGTAAATCGGTGTGCACCTATTGGGCCTTAGCGAGCTCACTATGGAAACGATGCTATAGGAGGAAATACCGAGCCGGACGCGAAGTAAGGCTGCGGCAACGGCGGGCTATGTATGTAGGAGTCTAGTTTACCTGGGTACGGCTGCGGTATTTGTAATTAACAACGGTTGTAGTATAAGTAGGCAGTAGTCTGGGTTTAGTATACAAGTTTCGAACCCCCGAGTTACGGTGTGCGCGTAGAAAGCGAGTGCTGTGATAAAGGATTAGTTTGTAGCTTCGAGCGTCGTATATAAATAGCGAGCTCACTCCGAGGAATAGAGATAACTGCAGAATCTGACTAGTGTGCTTAAGTCCCGAGTGAATAAGAATCAGTGTTCCGATTCTGTTCCATCTGAGTACTGTTTGGAGTCTGTGAGAGTATGAATTGAAGTGAAGTTTCTGAAATCTGTTCTGTCTGTCTGTTTCTGTTCTGTCAGTCTGTTTCTGAAATCTGTTTCTGTTCTGTTCTCTGAGTTGCTTCCGTTCCGAATCCGAGATCCATAGAAGGATTAGAGGTTGTTCTCGTCGTTGCAGTCAGTTCCGTTAACCCTACGCGCCTGCGTGTAGTGAGCTCACTAAGTTTGTACTTGGGGAGGGGTTAAAAGAGCGAGCTCAGTGTCGTTGCGACCTGCAGTGTGTCCAATTGTGTTGTAGGACGAGTGTCCTAGTGTAGTTTTGAATATTATACTTCGCCTGGAAGGTTGCGCCTTGAAGTGTACCTTCTTGTAAAAGATCCTAGCTTTAGGATCAGTCTGAAACGAGTAAAACGCTGCATAGCGTCGGGATAATAAGGTGCTTTACTAGTTCTAAAGTACTAGTAGTCGCAAGGTGATATAATCTCATCCCCCCACGTACTTACGAGGGTGATTGTATAGATTGAGTAGTTGTGTGAGTGTGTGTGAGGTTTAGTGTGTGTAGCACACTGTTCCGAGCGCTATTCCACAGTTGCCCACAGCCAGCCTCTTCACCGTAATATCAGACAGAGGTCCTCAGTTCGTCTCAAAATTCATGACAGACCTCTACCGAATCCTCCAAATTACTCCCAACGCTTCTACCGCTTTCCACCCACAGACAGACGGCCAAACCGAAAGGGTTAACCAAGAAATCAAGAAGTACCTAAGAATATTCACCAGGTACCAACAAGACGATTGGCATGAATGGCTCGCCTTGGCAGCATTCGCCCACAATAACCGGAAACACTCCGCAACGGGACAAAGCCCCTTCTTCACCGTCTACGGACTCAACCCCAGAATCGTCCCAGAAACAGAACGCCGAAGCCCCTTCACCAATCCCGCAGCCGGAAACTTTGCGTCACAAATGCAGAACATTCACAAGAAATGCGAACAAGCACTTCAAGAAGCTGCAACCAAGATGAAAACACAATATGACAAACGAAAGGGCAAGGCAGTCAACTACAAGAAAGACGATCTGGTTTGGCTCGACACCACAAATCTCCACCTCCCACGGCCAAAGAAGAAACTCGACGACAAACGAGTAGGCCCATTCCGAATTCTCGAAAAAGCAGGCGCTTCGGCATACAAACTCAAACTCCCCCCTCACTGGCGCATTCACCCCCGTTTCAACGAGAAACTCCTAACGCCGTACACACCCCCGGCATTCCCAAACCAAGAATTACCACCGCCACCACCACCAGATCTTATCGAAGATGAAGAACAATACGAAGTCGAAGAAGTCCTCGACACTCGAACCCGAAGGGTAAGAGGAAAGAAGGGTCAACCTTCTCGACTAGTAACCAACTACTTCGTAAAATGGACGGGCTGGACAAGGGAGCACAACGACTGGGTAACAGAAGAGGACATGGAGAATGCTCAAGAAGCGATAGAAGACTATCAGCAGAGCCAAGTAGAACATGGAAGAGCAGTAACGGCCAAGGTAATCGTAAACCCCAAAGCGATAAAGGAGATTGTGGGACACGAGTACAAGGAAATCGGGGACGGAACATGGAATTACTTTTACACAGTCGAACGAAACGATGGAAAAAGGATTCAAGTTCAAAACCCAGATGGAGAAGTATGGATAGAATATATTCAGGACTATTGGAGAGCACTGAAAGAAGAACTAGAGGAGATGGAAGAGCCCTAATGGCAGTCGGGACGACTGCCTTAACGAGAGGGTAATGTTACGATTTCCCACACTTATTCATTTTCTTTCCTAATTATCATAAGACCGAGTTATCCCCGACCCCACGTGACCATACCAGAACCGGACGACTTGGTCCAAGTACTTATCGACTGCGGCTCGCGCTTCCAGCACGACAACCGTATTGTCTTCGTGTGTTGTAGCTATTATTAGTATCACAGTTTTCGTATATAAGTAGGGAGCTCTCGCTGTAATACCCCAGCTTCGAGCTAAAGTTTATCAATACCGAACTTCCCTCTTAACTCGCTCGACTAAGAACTTAGTCCGACGCCTTCACTTATATCCGAACTATCCGAGACTCTCAGGTGACTGTCCGAACACGAGACAGCCTGAGTTTACTCTTGTTTGGATCACGTGAGGTTCGGGTCTAACACCACGAACGAGGCATCACAATGGAGAAGGGACTCCTGATGCTCACTGGAAGGATTTATGTACCCCGAGATGAGAAGCTCAGAGGAGAAATCATCGCCATGTCCCACGACCATCTCACTGCCGGGCACCCAGGCATTGACAAGACCAATGAGCTCATTCAAAGAGAGTATTGGTGGCCAAAGATCAGGCAGACCATCGAAAGGTATGCAAAAGGATGTGAAACCTGTCAACGAGTCAAGTCCAACACTCAGGCACGAAAAAACCCCCTTCATCCCAACACCGTTCCATCCGAACCATGGACCCACATCTCCGTTGACCTGATCACCGGTCTCAAAGAATCCAGCGGATATGATGCCATATTAGTTATAGTAGATAGATTTTCAAAAGAAATCATCCCAGTAGCCTGCAATGGAACTCTCACATCAGAAGGAACCGCCAAAATATTCCGCGACAAAGTCTTCGCTATCCACGGTATGCCAAGAACTGTAATATCGGATAGGGGTCCTCAATTCGTTTCAAAATTCATGACGGACCTCTACCGAATCCTCCAAATTACTCCCAACGCCTCCACTGCTTTTCATCCCCAAACCGATGGACAAACAGAAAGAGTCAACCAGGAAATCGAAAAGTACCTAAGGATATTCACCAGGTACCAACAAGACGACTGGCACGAATGGCTCGCTTTGGCAGCATTCGATCACAACAATCGGAAACACTCTGCTACAGGCCAAAGCCCCTTCTTTACCG
This sequence comes from Armillaria luteobubalina, assembly GCA_030435615.1. Classification (NCBI taxonomy): domain Eukaryota; kingdom Fungi; phylum Basidiomycota; class Agaricomycetes; order Agaricales; family Physalacriaceae; genus Armillaria; species Armillaria luteobubalina. The sequence goes on along the minus strand of JAUEPU010000018.1, from coordinate 1,032,985 downwards.
TTTATGGACTCAACCCCCGAGTCGTCCCAGAAACAGAACGACGAAGCCCATTCACCAACCCCGCAGCCGGAAACTTTGCGTCGCAAATGCAGAACATCCACAAGAAATGCAAACAAGCCCTCCAAGAAGCTGCCGTGAAGATGAAAACCCAGTATGACAAGCGAAAGGGCAAGGCAGTCAATTACAAAAAGGACGATTTGGTTTGGCTTGACACCACAAACCTCCATCTTCCACGGCCAAAAAAGAAACTCGACGACAAACAAGTAGGCCCCTTCCGAATCCTTGAAAAAGCAGGCGCTTCGACCTACAAGCTTAAACTCCCACCTCATTGGCGCATTCATCCACGCTTCAATGAGAAACTCCTAACTCCGTACACACCACCAGCATTCCCAAACCAAGAATTACCACCACCGCCACTGCCAGACCTCATCGAAGATGAAGAACAGTACGAAGTCGAAGAAGTCCTCGACACTTGAACCCGAAGGGTAAGAGGAAAGAAGGGCCAACCTTCTCGACTAGTAACCGACTACTTCGTAAAATGGACAGGCTGGACAAGGGAACACAATGACTGGGTAACGGAAGAAGATATGGAGAATGCTCAAGAAGCGATAGAAGACTATCAGCAGAGCCAAGCAGAACATGGAAGAGCAGTAACGGCCGAGGTAATCGTAAACCCTAAAGCGATAAAAGAGATCGTGGGACACGAGTACAAGGAAATCGGAGATGGAACATGGAATTATTTCTACACAGTCGAACGAAACGATGGAAAGAGAATTCAAGTTCAAAACCCAGACGGAGAAGCATGGATAGAATATATTCAGGACTATTGGAGAGCACTGAAAGAAGAACTAGAGGAGATGGAGGAGCCCTAATGGCAGTCGGGACAACTGCCTTAATGAGAGGGTAATGTTACGATTTTCCCCACTTATTCATTTTCTTTCCTAATTATCAGAAGACCAAGTCATCCCCGACCCCACGTGATCATATGAACCATAACCGGACGGCTTAAGCCAAGTAGCTGATAACTACAGCTCGCGCTTCCAGCACGACAACCGTATTGTCTTCATGTGTTGTAGCTATTATTAGTACTACAGTTTTCATATATAAGTAGGTAGCTCTCGCTGTAATACCCCAGCTTCGAGCTAAAGTTTATTAATACCGAACTTCTCTCTTAACTCGCTCGACTAAGAACTTAGTCCAATTCCTTCACTAATATCCGAACTCCACGAGACTCTTGGGTGACTGTCCGAACACGAGACAGCCCGAGTTTACTCTTGTTTGGATCACGTGAGGTTCGGGTCTAACAAATGTACTGTCTTTACAACTTCATATTTTGTCGCTACGTTTCTATATCTCATTAAAATTACTATCTACTTTTGAATATCTTCAGCCCATGTTCAGCCACAGGCTGGTGGTAAGCTCAGCCGACCCTCAGCGTGGGCTTGGCTTCTGCTACATATCAGTCAGCCCGAAATCAATGATTTCGGACGTGATATGGGGTAATTTGAAATTGGCAGCCAAACCAAACGTTTGGAACTACCTAATATCGGTGCCGGAGCGGCACCTTCAGGGTGAGCTTCCGGAAACGCCTGTTTCATTGGTTTGGGCATCACCGAAAGTGATGCAGAAATGGCACTTTTCGGGAATGATAATCGGTATTCCGGAACTTTAGATTCTAATTCTGTTGTATATTTCTCTCATAATGCAACCGGTTTTTTTTATTCAATGATTTATTTCGGATGTCTAGGAAACTTTCGTTTAGGATGAAATACAGGTAAAATCTTTATTTATTCCCAAACCTTACAAAGAAGTCGTATACTCGAGACGCCCTGAATTTTTGCATCTCCCGTGTGCATGTCACTCGTAGTGATGAGATCCACCGCAACTCCGAGAATGACCGCGACGGCGAGACGGCCGTTGAAAGCTTAGTCTAAGCAGCCATCGGCGCAGCAGTTCTCGCCCATTCTTAGTATCATGTCCTTGAGTGAGGCACCCTCGATATCGATGCCCTCAACCTGGAGCAAAGCTGTCGTGAATTTACAAGCGAGAGGTTCACTAAGCGCGTCGGGAAAGTAGAGAGATTTTATCGACACGAACCTTAACATAGTTGAGAAAAAAGAGACCGTCAATAAATCATTGAGTAAGGAAATGGTGCCTAACAGGCATACGGATCGAACTAAGAGGATTATCGAAGCTTCTATATACGAGTCGGAAGGAGTCAGTGAACTTCATCATACAACCACAGATTGCCATGGAAATAAGTAACATGTTCTACATAGTCATCCTTGCTTTGCGTAATGATTCCTTTTTGTCTCGCGTTTAGAGTGCTGGAAGTAAGTTGTAAACGTTACTTACAGAGAGACAAGAGTGACATACTAGCAGTGGATTTACCCTCAGTCGGCGCAGACCTCTTTGTCGGCCGTCTCATTGACGGAGAACTTGGTGCTAAACTGAAAATGGATCAAGGCCACAAAGTCGATGAATGGCCAACTCTCTCACAATGACGAAGAGAAGATCCAAACGGTGTGATCATACCCCGTCCTTCTTGCTGTCGAATCCCGGGATTTCCACGGAAGATTACGGTGTCCAGTTTGATGTCTTCTGCTATTTCATGAATCTGATTGTGTAGCAGCCTCTGGAAGGCTTCATGTATGTCGTCATCTGGAGGAGGCGGTTGTTGGAATCCACATTCGGGAGACGTCTGTTCGCAAAGGAGGAGGAGCATCCTCAGGCATCCCAAGCACACATATCCGAGGATCCTGACTGTGATAAAACCTCCCGTGCTTTGCGCAGCTTTTCGAGCGAATCTTCAACTTCATGATGAAACCCGGCTTTCGCTTTGTCCTCATTTACACGGCTTCCCTTGAATATTGGGATATCCGGCTTGCTGCCCTGAAAAATTCCCTCTAAGTTATTTCGGAAGGTGCATAAAACCCCTCATAACATCCACCATATATTTTTCGATAGCTTTGCTGCTGAGCTCAGGTATGAGTTCAAAAGAGGGATACGACGCACAGAAGTCGCCCAATGTCCATTACACGTACCATATACATGGGCATTTCCTTCAACGGTGCTTCAGCAAAAATGCTAACGTTGCAATGTCATAAACTCACTGTGCGGCTCTTGAGATGATCCTAGATAATGTCAGATTCCATTTGTTCGCCATAGACATAGTCATTGTCCAGATCACATAACAATGCGACGCCTGGCGGATGTTACTTGCCAGAGGAATCCAAATGATGTTGACAAATGAAGGCCCTGTCGGTCCTCCAGGCTGCAGGAATGCCGAACGGATTTACTAGGGTGTCTCGGTCGCTGACTCTTGTAACACACCTTTCTTCATAACCCCGTACCGATGCGCTGGAAAGAATGCCTTTCAGTATATACACCGCCACCCGAAACTAACACTCCTTACCCTCCAAAAAAATCATACATAGACTGTCGGAAACATCTTTATGGTTGGGACTTTATCCGAAGTTTTTCCACCCGTGCTTATCAACAGTCGCTTCTTGACTCCGGCAGACTCTTCACTATCACTCCATATATTCAAGCCCACATCAAATGGATCGACAGACTTCACTCATCCAGCTGCGCCTTGAAGCTACAATACGGCTCCGACTCCTGGAACGTGTGGTCAGTACGTTGGAACTGATCTTTGATCATCGTGACGCCGTCGTCGTCCTCGCACTGTAAATCGCCGTCTGTCGACTCCACGGCCCTCCGACAAAAAGAATTGACCGTTTGTGTAAAATTGCCTTTGAGTCGGATGTTCTACAGAGGAGGATGTGATCAGCTAGACCGACAGCTGGGTCTGCGATATTGCACAGGTTGAGAATAGCATAGAGGGAATATCAACGTATCTGAGAAGGAGATCTGTTGAACGAGACACGTGGTACCCGACTTTACCTTTTCTGTACGCCGCTCGTTACCAATTCTTTCATTTACCCTACTCCTATACTTCAACCCGACAGTATATATACCTATTAGTTACTTCCGCATACCTCAGTCGTTTCACCCGTACTGTGCCGACTGAGGTATGTTTACTTAACTCGTATACCTGATATACTTACTTACACGCTCCTTAGTTCTGATTACTTTTGTTCTTATTACTTTAGGTATGGTACACTACCAACCAATACAGTCGTTTCACCCGTACTGTGCCGACTGAGTTCTGATTACTTTTGTTCTTATTACTTTAGGTTATGTGGCCCCGGCCCTGCCTTTGAACCAGTCAAGAACACGCAGTATAATTTACCCACAAGAACGACTCAATATCCACAACTACCCACACGAAAAATCGTAACCCCTAACAATGTCGACGACCAGCCCATCCATTACCCAACTCCCTGAAGCCTCCCAATTCAATGGGAAGAACCTTGCATCCTGGAGGATCAAGATCACTGAGATTATCAGTGGTAAAGGCTTATGGGGGTACGTGGACGGGTCAATCCCATGCCTGCCTACCGCGCAGGCGACTGCAGGCATGGCACCGACTGCTACTCCGCTCCCACCGGACTCCACACCACTCTACTCCTCCACACCGTCCTATGACGAATGGAAATTCCGTGACTCCCACGTACGCTCCCATATTATTCTCAACGTTTCGGACCCTATAGGATTAGGGGTTAAGACGACGGGGACAGCGAAGGAGGCATGGGACTCTATAATAAACACCTACGCCATCCAGAACGACATGGCCTTATCCGAGGCTCAACGTATCCTTGGAAATACCAAATACACCGAGGGTGCTGACATGGATGCGCATATTCAGGACCTTCGTACAAAGCGTACTGCTGTCGACAACCTGTCTGAGACCGGACGAGAGTTGACGGACAAGGATTTCAAGGGAATCATCATACGCTCCCTCCCCACCACGCCGAATTGGTTGTCAATCGTGCCCTCCCTGTATGGGTGCAAGACGTCAGTTGAAATTATATCCCTCTTACAGACACATCATATTACCTTATACCCTGCCAAGACCGACACATCCCTTGCCCTCAATACGAAGTCGGCAACCGGTAAATGGTGTTCCAACCCAGATTGCAAGGCTCGTAAACGTTCGACTCATAACATTTCGGACTGTTATTGGCCTGGGGGAGGAAAAGAGGGTCAGTTCCCTGAGAATTTCGGACGAAACAGACGGAATAATCAGGCGAATAATACGGCGTCGAACACGCAGACGGTAGCAACCCCCAACGCACCACAGGCAAACCTTACGATAGCCCATGTACCCCATATCGCTTTCATGGCACATGTGCAAATCAACGCTGAGGAAACGAAGCGAGGCATAATTGTGGAGGACGTACTGTTTGATGGAAACATCACCGTGTTCACAGGAGAAGGGGATACCACGTCGATCCTGCCAGCCAACGACGAATTGAGTGATGGGGAGATGCCTCTCCTTGAAGACGTTGATCCCGACTCAGAGGACGATTTCGAGCTGACCCATACACCCACCGACTCTGATTTTGAAGAAGTTAACTCCCCGTCCATCTCGGAATTTGACATACTTGACCTTGTAGAGGTTAACGACGATGAGGCCTGTGAACTAGACCTTAGACTCTTTGAGGTGGAGGAATTTGTATGTGACGCACCTATCGCAGACAAAGCCTACGTTTCAACGACTTTCGAGGGGCGAAAGCCAACCAAGTCCCTGCATTTCTTGGACTCCGGCGCCAGTGACCATTTCCTGAAGGATCGTAAGGGCTTCACCGAGTATACTGCACAGCCGTTTCGCACTGGTTCCTCAGCAAAGCAGTCAGAGGGTGGCTTTGCGATACTGGGCATGGGGACAGCTACCAAGCTTTTCCGTCGAAAGTCTGGGGACAACAGATTAGTGAGGTTAACCTTCAAGAATGCGCTGTACGCACCATCCCTCGCAGCAAACCTCATTTCTGTCAGTGCCTTGGATGCAGCTGGGTTCTACACAACCTTTGGAGGAGGTGAAGCCGTCGTGAAGGATGCAAATGGCACAGATATCTTCAGTGGACGAGGCGAAAGTGGAATGTACGTCTTGGAGTGTGTCGACGAAGAGGGAGATTTACCAGCTGGACACTTTGCAATGTCCTCGAGGAGTGATCCAACCTCCTTGTGCCAGTGGCACCGCCGCCTTGTACATGCAGGCATCGAGACAATTGAAACAATGGCCTCGAAGAATCTCGTTGATGGGCTCGCTGAAGGAATCACTGACAGAAAAGTGGAAGGGAAGTGTGAAGATTGCCTCATGGCAAAGCAGACACGTCGACCATTTGATGAGCCAACCGACCCGAACGTGGAACCCTTGGACCTAGTGGCTACGGATCTGTGGGGGCCTAGCCGCGTGTTGTCCAATGGGGGAAAGTCTTACTTTATGCCGATTGTGGATAGCGGCACTTCATTCAAACACGGCGTATTCCTCGCCGATAAATCCGATGAAACAACCATCCAGGCCTTCGATGATTACCGAATAATGGCCGAGAATCAGACCAATCGTCGGATTAGGAGACTACGTGCCGATAATGCTTTTGCGGGGTCGAAGTGGGTCGACTACTGCAAAGAGCACGGCATCATCCTCGAGTTGACTGCACCTTACTCGTCTGCAGAGAACGGATTAGCTGAACGAGCTATCCGTACTACAATTCAGGACACAAGGGCATTACTGCGAGACTCGGGCTTGGCTCACAAGTATTGGGCTGAGGCGGCCGCGGTGTCAGTATACACCAGAAATCTGATACCATCACGTCGTCATCCGAATACGGTACCTGCGGAGCTGTGGACTGGCAAACGACAGAACGTCTCACACCTCCGTGCTTTTGGGAGTGTGTGCTGGGCTAAGATTCCGACGGTGAATGGCCAACAAGTCACTGGTGGGAGTAAATTGGATGATCGGTCGATCAGGGCTCGATTACTGGGGTACGCGTCTGGGGGACATTACAAATTACTTGATGAATCTGGCAGGATTTTCATCTCTCGTGATGTCGTCTTTGAGGAAGGTATACCGCGTCGCACGCTGTCAGTTGTGGGGGAGACTGAAGCGACCGGCAGCCTTTTTCCTGATGTTTACCCAGAGCAGCCGATCGAAACAACCGACACGTCGACCAATGATGCTGAGAATGAAGTCCAGCCTATGGTACACGAAGCTGAAGAGCCACCACAACCACGCCGTTCAACAAGGATTTCCAACTCGACACGGGCTGCTACCGAATCTCACGAGTACCAGCAGTCAGAGAAGAATGCCAAGGATATGGGGGAGGACTGGGCGACCAACTCCATTCATCCGAGGGCAGCAGCTGTACAGATGAGGAAACTTGGAATGGACCTTGACGAGTACGTGGCATTCCTTGCTGACACCAAGGCATCACACCACATACCAAAGACATACAACGAGGCCATGCGACTGGATCCAGAACGATGGGGAGCAGCGATGGACGATGAATATAATATGCATATTCGGAAGCATACTTGGGACCTAGTACCAGTGACACCAGAGATGAACGTGATGGAATCCATGTGGGTATACGACATCAAATGGGACGGCGACGGAAATAGGGTCCGGGATAAGGCTAGGTTGGTCGGAAAAGGGTATACTCAGCAACTCGGCGTGGACTACAACGAAACCTGGGCAGCAGTGACCCGCCTCGAGTCAGTCCGTATGACGGCAGCGATCGCAGCAGGCATGGATCTCCACCTCTGGCAGGTCGACTTCGTATCAGCATACCTGAATAGCGAAACAAAGGAAGACATTTACATGCGGCAACCAGAGGGATACGTCGTACCTGGCGAAGAGAACAAGGTCTGTAAGTTAGTTCACACAATCTATGGAACGATGCAGGGAGCACATGATTGGTTCGAGACGTTGGCAAAGACCTATGACGAGTTGGGGTACTACACCTCTCGAGCCGATCCTTGTGTTCGAACCAAGTGGGACTCAGATGGATCCTTCACCATTACGGATACGTACACGGACGACGTCTGGGGGGCATCGACGAGTACTGAGGAAGCCAACAAGAGAAAGAGTGAACTCGCCGAACGCTGGGAAATTAAAGACGTGGGGGAGAAAAGCTATTTTCTAGGCATGCGCGTGGATCAGGACCTCACAGCTGGGATGGTACGGCTTTCGCAACGACCATACTGGGAACACGTAATCGAACGGTTTGGACTGCAGAATATACCACCCCGTTCGACACCCATGCCGGTTGGGACCATACTGGATTCAACAATGAGCCCGTCTTCAGTTGATGAAGAGGAAGAAATGGCCGATAAACCCTACCGTCCTGTACTTGGGTCCGTGATGTGGGGACAACTTGCAACACGACCTGATCTCGCATACGTTGTCAGCGTATTATCCCGCTTCCAGAACAACCCTGGCTTGGCCCATTGGAACTCACTAATGCACGTTGTTGGGTACATTAAGTCCACAATCGACTACGGGATAACGTATTCACGAGATGCAGCTCTCAAACCAACGGGTTTCGTTGATGCCGACTATGGAGGGTGCAAGGACACCCTGAGGTCCACCTCCGGATATGTCTTCATGATGTCTGGCGGTCCCGTCGCATGGAGCTCCAAACGTCAGGCAACGGTTGCCTTATCTACAGTCGAGGCCGAGTTCGTTTCGCTCACTCGTGCTGCCCAACAGCTGAAATGGATGTTCTCGTGGTTACAGGAAGTCGGATTAGAGCAGGAGAAACCGGGGATACTCAAGTGCGATAACCGTGGGGCTGTCTCGCTGACGAATACGACTCGGAACCACCACAAAATCAAGCATATTGATATTCGAGAGCATTACATCCGTGAGCTCGTACGCGCTGGCGAGATCAAGGTCGAGTTTGTCCGGGGAAAGGTCAATGCTGCAGACCTTTTCACGAAGCCGTTACATCGCGACCACCACTATCGCTACCTCAACGACCTGAACCTCAGCGACTAATCTCCCGTGTCTGGGGGAGTGTTGAACGAGACACGTGGTACCCGACTTTACCTTTTCTGTACGCCGCTCGTTACCAATTCTTTCATTTACCCTACTCCTATACTTCAACCCGACAGTATATATACCTATTAGTTACTTCCGCATACCTCAGTCGTTTCACCCGTACTGTGCCGACTGAGGTATGTTTACTTAACTCGTATACCTGATATACTTACTTACACGCTCCTTAGTTCTGATTACTTTTGTTCTTATTACTTTAGGTATGGTACACTACCAACCAATACAGTCGTTTCACCCGTACTGTGCCGACTGAGTTCTGATTACTTTTGTTCTTATTACTTTAAGATCGCCTTTCTCATAGTCATAAGCAATCATTGCTGATATATCAATGCCAGATGGATCACTCCGGTCAATTTGGTAGCCCTTCGGAGAAATACTGGAGGCATAACAACCAGGCCTGCTGAGGCGAGCCATGTTATGCGACCCAGCATGCTTCGTGACCTGGGTAGCTTTCTTTGCGTCCTCAGCAGATGTTTTCATCTCCATCGACTCTGTCTGGTGCTAAGGAACCTGTGTATAGTTTCCCTTAGCGGATGTGGTTAACAATGGTACAAGGTTGGCTTCGAAAGCACAAAAGTCTGGCTTGTCTACATATTATTTTGGTGAGTCAGGGGAGATGTATGAGTGCCGATGACTGAAGAAGGCGTTTAGTCCAGAGGGTGTCCGGGATTCCCCCTTCATTGAATGTCTGTACGGCATGATCAGATGCAGTCTTGTAAACGTACTGTGGACCATGGTGCTGGCATAATTGAGCATGGCAACCGTACAAGTGTCATTTTGCCCCTTCATCCTAACGGCGGCCCCTCGTGCCCAACTTATTTCTCTTGGTGTAAAACTTTCGCATTAGCATCGAGTGGTGGGAACGAAAGTTCTTGAGCAACAGAGTGAGGTACTGTGTGACAAAGGTAGTAATGCTTTTCTTATCGACTTCCAATATAACATTGTTTTTCCTGCTGGATGAAGCACCAGACACTTGAGAGGGTCCGGTCTCATCTGAGTCTGGTACGTATTTGGAGTGCTGGGGCAGCGGGCCGTCGCAGAGTGCAATGAACGGAGCAAGTTTCGAGGTTGAATTTGACCAGATGAATCAGAACACATGGGTCCTCAACAAAGTGAGGCGATTTTGGATTGGTCGGAGTAGTGACGGCCCTTGCCGGGGCCCCCCCTCTTCTTAGTAGGTTGGTCTACCTTTCAAGTAGCACTGAGACTGGAGACTCAACGGCTTCAAGTACGGCAGGAAAGTCACATTTAGATGTAGTTTAGAAAAAGCGGCTTTCCTGACCAATTTCTAGTGGAAGAGAGCCACCGCTACATATCCCCCAAGTCAGTTTCCGATGTGGACTGGCACTACTACGAAAGACTTCTTTTTTTTTTCGTTTGTTCCTACCAGCTGCCAGCGATCATGGACCACATTGCCGTCAAGTCAAAGTCTTATCGTCCGGTACGATATAATCTGGATATTTTACTGGTCGCCAAGCACTACGCTGTCTGCAGCGGTTATACAGTCTTATATAGATGCAGGACTGTCGTCCAAATTTCGATGGCCACTCCGAATCATAGTAATGCCCAGACTTGCGTTGAAACAACGTGGATCGAAAAGAATACATGCATGGAGTAATTCTACGAAAGACTGAGTTAGGCAGGCAGTTGATGCCCAGCGCTACAATACACCATCGCCCCTAAAGGCTTGTTCCGCTTGCTCTATATCGAAAATATACTTTTATATACAACCGCGACGCGATTAATGATTAGAATAGCCATGGTCCAACTGCAGGACAATACCATTAGCATCGTGTAGCACATCCGGGTAAAGGTACTTACTTCGATTTTCCGACAGCGGTGGAACCTGTAAGCAACACTGGTGTATGAGGTTGAGCGCCTTGACGGCGTCCTTCCCTTGAATAACACATGAGATGTTGATCTCATTGGCTCCCTGGCTTATCATCTCTATGTTGACGTTGCCCTTTGCAAGTGTAGTGAACATGATTCCCGCAATGCCAACCATATTACGCATTTGCTTCCCCACAAGGGATAGGATAGCCATATCTTGGTGTACAGATACCTGCACTAGAAGGTAAGAATCACAACCCGAAATAATAAGTGTATGAGCTTACCGTCCCACTTTTTCGAAGTTCCCTGAGAAGACGATCCATAATTTTCGGGCCTAATCCGTCCTCGATGGCCATACTGACATGCACCTCGCTCGTACTGATAAGATCCACCACGACCCCGAATCTATCGAGCGTAGAGAATATCCCAGCGAGGAACCCATGTGATACGCTCTTCCTATTGGAATGCACATTCAACACGATGATGCGCTCTTTGATGGTCACAGCAGTCGCCCTCTTGCTCTCCTGGCCCAGTGCATGCTGCTCTGTAGCCGACTGTCTCGCAGCTGACACTTCCTCTCCCTCCTCTAGGTCTGGATAAATGACAGTCCCCAAGCCAGCCGGATTCTCCACGTTCTTGATCCTAATGGGAATTTTCTTCCGGATGACCTGTTCCATGGTGAAAGGATGCACAACTTCGCTCCCATAGTACGTCAACTCGGCCGCCTCATCGGGCGAGATGAACGGAATCACGCGTGCCGTGGCCACCTTACGCGGGTCGGCGGTGAAGATTCCGTCGACCTCTTTCCAGATCTGTAGTTCTGACGCTTTGATGCCAACCGCGAGGAGAGCGGAAAGCAGGTCTGTATAACCCCGCCCAACGTGTCGTAATAGCGAGCCGGGAACAGGTCCAAAGAAACCTGTGACGACAGGTACGCGCTGCTCACACTGTTCGATACGTTCACCTACGGCGACGGCGAGGCGGTCATAGAAGGCTTGGTCTAAGGAGCCATCAGCGTAGGAGTCCTCGTCCATTTCTGGTACGATGTTCTCGAGTGAGACGTACTCGGCGTCAATGCCTTGATCTCGGAGCACGGCTGTCATGAATTTACAGGCTAGACGTTCACCGAGTCCTATGATACTATCCCGGGAACGAGGAGAGATTTCGTCGATGACCTTGGCACATTGGATGAGAAAAAATGGCGGATGAACGGATGCTTTGCTTACCTGCGACGCAAACAAAAAACTGCGAAGCCAGTCACAGTCACTCTCTATCTCAGCCTCAAGCTCTTTTCGAATGTCAAGGTCCCTTACACTCTCCCTGGCGGCATTGATGTGCTCCTGGCGAATGAGATCCACTGTAACATTGTAGACCGGCAACTCTTGGCCCGCCTGGGGCACGGATAACGGAGCGAGACAGTTAAATGTTTGGCGCTGGTGATCTGACGAAGATCTGCTCCTTACGGGAGACATGGGCGGAGACTGCGATGTATCCTTGATTCGGCCGAAAAGTGTCGGGGTGACCGTACCAGTCCCAGGTGTGCTGACTCCACCGATTCCGGCAGTTTTTCGACGGACGAGAACCTCAGAAGCGGCCCGCAGAAGGAGGTTGGTCGTTCCTAGTGCCTTCGTAGAACCAGATCGTGCAGAACACACAACAGCGACTTTATTTGAGTCAATGTAGTTCCTGCATGGGTGTAAGACATAGCAGAAGGAAAAGATAGCGCAAACGCACGATATGATGTCTTCTGCGATCTTGACAGCAAACTTTCCAACGCTGGTTCCGCCAAACTTCTGTACGAGCCATGGAGCCGAAGGATCGATGGTGTTTTGATGAAGATTTGGGGGGGTTGTCGGCGGCGATGATGCTGGCGATGACGAGGGCGACGAGGACGAGGACGGGGTAGAGGAACCGGACATTAGTTGGTATAGGTATGGATTGAAGTTAGCTCATGTGTAGGGTAAAATATAAGGTGGTGGTGGTGGTGGTGGTAATAATGAGGTGATCGACTGAGTCACAATGTTATTTAAAAACAGCCGGCCGATACCAGCCTGCCTGAGGTCGTTCTTCGCCACCTCTCGCCACGGCCACCAAGTGCTGGATGTTGTCGACAGTCTATGGTCCTGAACAGCTGACTGGAATAACTGCACTAGGGACTAAGAAGCAGTTTTACTGGGCATCGGTTACCAGTCGAAGGATATTATCCGCTGTATCCTCAATTCTGGCCGCCTTCACATCACCACATCCCTGTACGTGCTTTGCATAACAGCGGTAATGAATGTGGATCAATATGGACCTATAGTCAGTCACTCGGAGGCGACTTTTCTCCCATAAAAAGAAATTCTAAATGACCTGCCGCCTCTCACGATGGTACAATTTATACTCTTTTGGCCCTTTGACGATCTCCTGATGCCGACTTTCGGGGTGTTCCTTTCATTGTTCCGCAACGTGCCCAGTCAAATAAATCATCAAGGACAGATACATATGTACGAATGCTATACCTGCAGGACCGGACCCACCATAGAGCCCATATATATGACTTTTTCCATTCTTTTCGCGCCGAAAACGCAGCCAAGCATCAATGAGAAATTGCGTAAAGCAAAGAGAGCGGCTGTTTCCCTAATTCTAGAATACCGCCTTCCAATCGACCTTTTATTACTGTTTCGCGAAGAACGATAATTATTCTTCGTGCTATCCGTGCTATCCGCTCTTTGATACTAGCTAGAGGAACAGTACTCCGCCAGACAGCGGCTTTGACATTGTGGCATACGCCGTTCATACCATTGATTCTTGAAACTGTATCAAGGCGAGTATGCAAGAAACAATGGCCATTTTCCCACTTTCTCTTCCAGGAGATATATCCATAATCTCTCAATGAAAATTTTTTCGGTGTTTGCAATTACGAGAGTCGACTTACGGTGGACCTTCTCAGCACGAGGGAGACCGTCAGGAGGGCTCAATATGAATCGTCTTGTTGGCGGCTTTACAAGAGCGGGACGGTGGAGTGATACATTTATCCTCTCTATCTGTGAGTCTCATCTTCTAGAGAACGCATCTGTGTATTGGTATATGGCTATCCCTTCCTGTAAGATACGGTCACTGCGCTTGCTATATAGGGATGACAATTGAAGGTAGTCTCGTAAACCAGACTCTACGATCCGTATGAAGAGAAGTCGTTCAAATGAAATTGAAGGCAAGAACGTCGTCAAATCTCGTACACTAGAGTTCACAGATTCCGCAAAAAAAGCGACTGTCGTAACGAAACGAGGTTCTCTACCGCCTTCCCGAATATATTACACGTCACTAAGCGAGCCGATCCAAAGTATATTTTCAATATAGAGAATGAGAATGTACTTAGAAGTCTTTGGTAACGATCCGGATTGTATTGTAACATTGACTTCTCCATCTCAGTAAAACGTACAGCCGCGGATGTCCTGGGATTATGTAGTAGCATATGAGTCGTATACCCAACAGGAATCACACGGCGCACTCTCGGTCCCAACGTAGTTCCAGATATCGAAGTCGTCGAGCTAGGAGACGCAGAAGCAGACGAAGAAATGCCTTCGTTCTCGGAATTAAACGCTCGTGTCGTATTTGTCTGTAGTGTCCACCGAATTCCCTCATGTCATTGAGATGTACAAGAGACGTGCGCCATGCGGTGCTGCCGCTCACCACTCCGGCGTCGTGTTCTTGGTACCACGCTAACGAAGGTCTATTAGCTAGCGATCTCTGCCTCTGATCGTACATCAAGTTATTTTTACCAATAAGATGAGGTTCATCGTTGTAACGCCGCATCCTGTCATCTGGTATTAGTACAAGAAGTACCTCAACCATATTACTGACGTACTGAGCGATGCAATGCTGCCGAGATCTGCCTCTTACTTCGACTATGGCTACTGGAAATTGCAACTATTCCGACAGACGGAAGCCTTGAGCCTTCCAGTGAAGGAATGAGTCTCTCTAAGTTCCAGTGAGTTAATTTCCATCGTCATTTCTGGATCTTGATGACCTGAATGCGCAGGAATGCTTCGCTACCCTGGGGATAAACGAGCACCGCATCCACACCTGATGACTCGATTCGTCCACTGTGAGAACGACGATGGCATCCACAGATCTGGGACCTGATTTGATATTGTCACTGGTACCCTGGCTGCAGAGTCAAGAGGGATTGTCATTGTAGATGTGAACACACATTTTATCTTGGACTGGCCAATCGGTAGGAAGATTCTCCGTACTGGGATGAGACGCATCTAACACCACTATGGTCGGAAATCGTTCAGTGCTCTTGCGAGTTACTCCATACGGAACCTGACCGCACAGCACTTTGAGTCTCAGGACGGTTAAAAGTGTCCAAAACAGTACCTGCCCAGACATCCAATTTTTGAATCAGGTAGGAGAACTTTGGATACTCGCCCAGTTCCTTTCCGTAAAATGCCGCCATAGTGAGCGTTGTGTTCGCTGAATGGATTTCAGCAAAGTTTCCTCCGTAATTCAGCTAATTTTAAAAGGTGATCTTTCTTGCATCATCAAGACTAGCACCACACGAGAGTTAGCCCCAAAGGACTTGGAGTTTGCAAAGGTGGAAGGCGTGCCTTCCCCTGTGGTACTCAAAAAAATGACGATATTATATCCCTTTAAGCCTTGGTCTGTAAAGATGCCCTTGTCCTTCGAGTTCTCAAAGTAGATGTTGACTGCCGCACTTCTGGCTTGCAGAGCTTGGATAGCCGTGGGTATTGAATTGTGTGAAAAGCCGGTGGTCGCAATGTACACTAGTACCCTGGGTGTTTCCCCGAGCAAATGGGTGATACAGGTGGATTAAAGTGTCAGGAACGGTAAAACCATGGGTTGTGGTGTGGATCATAATGCCGCTATTCGAGTTCTTGTATGTAGTCACATGCATCTTCATTCATTTCTGAGGGGGTTCTGTGGGACATAGGCCGGCAGTGTTAGCGGATAGCACCACGTTGCGATTGCCCCGGATGCAACCTTCAAAGAGCGGCCCAAGAAGAGGAGAAAGCGGCATGTGAACTAATGCAAGGAGAGTAAGTATTAAATTCGTCGATATTGTGGGGCACTCATATTCGTGAGCGTTCTCGTTATACTGGGAGGTCCTCATGCTGGCCCTAAGTGTTAGGTTCTCGTAAGTTGAGACAAAAAAGAACAAGCGATAAAACTCTTAACTGTACCAGTCAAAACGCGGCACAACAGTAGATCCATTGGAATCTCACGCTAAAATGGAATCCAGAAAAATTGAAGAGACGAGGAAAAGATAAAGACAAAATATGATTCCAGGGAAGGTTGTGTGTTATTTGTTCGCGCCTGCCGAATCAAGGAATGGCCTCCTGCCAGGATGCCGAACGGACACGCGATGTAGTACGCGTCACGTCACCGGCAGAAATTGCATACTTAACATCCTCCTTCCGTCAAATCAAACCATTACCGCCAACATGTCCATCACCAGTATTCGAGCATCCAACGCCTCCATATTTTCCTCCCTGACCGCACCCACCGCCGTCTTCTTTGGTGGTACCGCCGGAATCGGCCGGGCCATGGCCGAAACACTCGCCTCTCATACTCAAGGGAACGCCAACATCATCATTGTCGGGCGAAATGCCAAAGCTGCACAGGAGATCATCGAGTCATTTCCTCCCCCGTCTTCATCAGTGAAACCCATCCGCGAATTCGTCTCATGCGACGCCAGCCTCATGTCTAACGTCACCAGTGCTACAGAGGAGGTGAAGAAGCTTCTTGGGGAAAAGAAGGTGGACTTTGTCGTCCTCACGACCGGATATCTCACCACGGCGGGAAGGGAAGAAACAAAGGAGGGAATGGACAAGAAAATGGCGGTCGTATATTATGCGAAATGGAAGTTTGTGAAGGATTTACTAGGTTCGTTGAAAGACGAGGGTTCCAAGGTGGTGTCTGTCATGTCAGCTGGATATGGAGGGAGCATCGATGTAGATGACCTGGATATGAAAAAGAGTTATTCTGCCTTACAAGTGGGACTGAGAATGCCGACATACCTGGATTTGATGTCCGAGGTGTGTATCACTATCCTTGTGATCAGTACTCTAGTCATTAACGCGCATCTAGGCCTTCGCACAGCGGTACCCCTGCCATTCGTTCATCCACACCTTCCCTGGAGCTGTGCGTACGAACTACATTCATGCATCACCTTCCGCCGTATTCCGATACGCTGCACCGCTCATTACGGGTCTAGTGTATCCATTTACGATCTCACCAAAAGATTGCGCAGAGTATATGTGGCACGGGACCCTGCAAAAGCCAGCAGGCGCGTTTAGAGTCGGCAGGAGAGGCGAGGATATGGGAAAGAAACGATACTACGGAGATGAAGAGCAGAGACAGAAACTTTGGGATCATACGGTTGCGATGGTGGAAGCGGCACGGAGGAGCGAATAGAGGATAGATACCCAACTGTAGGATAGGATTGATGATAATTGTTCTGGAGCACATTACCCTAATAATAACTGAACTGAGCATGCCGAGCAATCTAGGATATATTCACGCCAGATATAGGCAGACAGGCTTCATTGTTGAGATCACATAGTGTCTATATGCTTGTATCCATGCACCTAGGTGTTGAATGAATAGGAAGTATTAGATCTGGCGAGTTAAAGACGCACCTTGTTTTCCTTCAACATGACCAGGTACTTGTCCACAAGCCATTTACAGTTCTCGTAGTGATTGACGCCCTCTGATCTGTGACATTTTTCGAGTTCATCTCGCATCAAGCGAGCCTCCATCGCTTTGACCCATGATTCACGTATGTGCTCTTCCCGGGCTTCCAGCTTGGCTGTACCTCGACTTAGTATTAGTGCAGCGGCACGGAAGAACGAAAGCACCTTTGATTGCAGCCTTCTGTTCGTCCGTAACAGAGGTCATGGTTGCAGGAGGCAAGTAGTAGTTTGTGTCTATTTTGCAAGAGCTTTCGTAGCCGGTTATCCGCAAACGTCACTTGCCCCCATAATATAGTCCAAATTCTGGGGCAAATCGCGGTAAATTCTTTCCTGCGCTACGTTACCTATGCTGGCGAGTTCGGTCCCACAATATACTCGCCGATCCAGCAAAAAATCACATGTCGGTCCTGAGTAACCGGTCCAACTCCTCTCACTGCCAACGCTGTTTGTCTCTCTATAATCTCCTACCATGACATACCCACTCAGTCTCCCTGCTCATGGCCCACTCATCACCCTCACCCACCGTAAGCAGTCAGTTGCTTTCAGAAGTCTACAGCGAATATTGACGCGTCTCTATAGCCAATGAGTGGCTCTGGATCATCGAACTGCACCATTCGAATGACAATCGCTTGACACTTGAAATGGTTGACTACGGCATCAAGCCCGCTCTAGACGCAGTAGAAAGAGATTGGCGTGCACAGTGGAGGACCGCCCAGCAGAATAAGGACACAGAAGGCGCTAAAGGAGCACTGATATTTGTTGGTGCTAGGAACCAAGACAAATTCTTCAGCAATGGTATGTGACTGTAAAGAGCATGAGACAACGGCTCACCCGTATCCTAGGACTTGACTATCCTAGCGTCGTTGCCAATCTTAACTTCTTTCCTGGTAAGCCTATATATGTATAGTTGTTAGGACGGTGAGATCCGATCCATTTGAACAGTTACATATAACCCTCTTCTTGCGAGGCTGTTGACCTTCCCGAGTGCGTAGTATTCTTGGTTTCATGAATCTGGGTGATAATCTGAATCGCTTCTTTCAGTACCAACTATCGCTGCTATCAATGGACATTGTTTCGCTGGGTCAATGATGCTGGCTTTGGCATGCGACTACCGTATCATGACTGATGGTAGCAAGAGACGCGCATGGATGTGCATGAATGAGGTAGGGGGTTTGTAGCGTCTTCCACCTCCCCAGGTTAAAAGTGATTATAATCAGGTCCTCTTTGGTGCTATCTGGCCTCTCTCGTTCGCAGCCATCCTTCGGGCAAAGATTGGTGATGGTCCGTTGCATAGAAAAATAGCTTTAGAAGGTCATAAATTCACTCCAAAAGAGGCTTTGGAGGCCGGGCTTGTGGATCATATCGTCGCCGGGAACACCGCTGATGTGTTGTCTAAAGCAGAAGAAGTAGCAAGAACGAACAGTGTAAATGCGCGACATGGTGTATGGGGCTTGATCAAGGTATGGTCTCTATACAACACTCCTTGATGCGTTGCCCTCATATTGCACAGGCTGATCTATATCGAGACACCCTGGAAATGATGCAGCAGCATTCACGTCCGATGAACCCTCAACTCGACGATGCGGCAGCAAGGTCCCGCCTGTAGTGAAGAAGTCTTGGCTGATGATGCTCAAAATCGACGCCTTGTGTAATGATCGGTGTAACAAAAAATTCGACGAGCTCAGCGTGAAACTGCGTCGCGTGTACGACGCAAATCATCGGAACAATCGAATAGTGTAACAGAGTGTAACTATCCTACGAACAACATGTGACTGGCGAATAACAGGTGCTTTATTTTTTGCTCAAGCTTTATTCTTGATGGAAGTTCTTTTGTGCCGGCCGCCGAATACGCCTGAACAGCTGCGCATGGGCACACGGACTACGGCTCGTTACCTCCTCAACGCCCGTAATATTAATCCGCAGCTACCTGAATTAGCTGGGAAAATGCGATACAATGTAGTTGTGACTCTTCTCGAGGCAAGTGATTCCTCTGACCTCAGCTAATTATTTTGCGAGACGTCTGGGGTGTACAGCCTAACTTTGCAGCAAATGGGCTCGTCCATTTCACGTGGCTCGAGAAGCTGAACAGATCATCATCCCTTTTTATTTCTCCGTTTCGCGGACGGAAAGTACTATTTGGGGTAACTCGCCGATCACCGCAACATTCAGGTCCCACATACTTAAATGATCGCAGACTCTCCTTCGTTACGACCTCATTCTTTCTCCCCTTTCCCAGTGTTTTCCCAGTGGCGTTGTCAGTTTTCCTCAAGGCCGGGCCTTTGACTGGTTTCCTATAAAACTTTCATTTTCAATACTCCACCACCAACATTCATCTCATTTCCCCCCTCTCCTTTTCCTAGCATGAACCTCAGTCTTTCTTTCTACGCGCTTCTGGCAGGCGTTCTTCTTGCTTTGTCCGCCCAGGATGCGGATGCCCACCCAGTTGTTAAGCGCAGCGGTAGCGTCACACTCCCTCTCAGGCGCATTCAGCAACGTACAGATCTTCACCCCCAGATCGTACGTCTCGCCTCCAAGTTCTCTTGTTTATCTCTAATCTTATTTCCCTCCCAATACAGCTTCATCAGCAGAACATTAATCGCGCTCTTCGCCGTCTTGCTAGGATGACTGGCAGGCAGGCACCCTCTGATGCTGAACTTCGGCGCAACCTCGAAAAGAGGGTGGCGTCGTTGGAGAATGATCCAGTCTACAAGCGGTACCACAAGTACACTCCACCCGGGAACTCCAAGCGTTTCAATCGGGATGGGGTAAGCGGTAGCCGTGTCAACGCGGTCGTCAGCAGGAAGCATAACCATAATCAGTGAGTGAACATTCAATGCGGACTTTCTGCGCGGGAGTGCTGATGAACGTTTGTAGAGGCAACAATAATGGCGCTACCACCTCGACCTCAACCGGCGCTGGCAACTCGACTGCATCGACTACTACTACTGGAACTAACGTGACCTCCACGGCTAGCTCGGCGAGTGACGCTGCTTCTTCTGATGTCACGGTTGCAAACACTCCGACGACTGCCAATTCACTTGGACTGGACATTGAGTGAGACTTTCTAATTGATATCTGTTGACTCGTAGCTACAATCTTACTTTACTTTCAGATCCGACGATGTTGGTTACCTTGCGACGATCCAGATGGGTACACCTCCACAGGATTTCTTGTTGCTCATGGACTCGGGATCTGCTGATACCTGGGTTGGTGGGGAGAACTGCCAATCAACGGGTGGTGGAGATTGTGTAAGCGCAAGCTCTCCTACTTCACTGATTCTAAACAAGAGTTGTTAGGGTAACCATAATTTCCTTGGGTCAACCAGCTCCAGTTCATTCAAGGACCAGAGCACGCAATTTCAAGTCACCTACGGCACTGGTGCTGTTCAGGGCGACATCGTCCAGGACAACGTGGTTGTAGCTGGTCTGAGTTTAGACGCACATACATTTGGTGTTGCTACTACCGAAACTGTCGATTTCTCTTCTGATTCGACTCCTTTTGATGGTTTGATGGGACTTGCTCAATCCGTGAGTGTTGTTTTTTGTTGTCGTGCCGAGTTTGTCACAATTTGATGATTCTTGTAGACGCTTTCAAATCAGGGTGTCTTGACGCCTGTTGAATCTTTGGCTAAAGCAGGCCTCATCAACGATGCGATCACATCGTTCAAGATCTCCCGACTTGCTGACAATCTCAACGATGGTGAAGTTACCTTTGGGTGAGTGTCTTCTCGGGTCAAATGCTTTGGTCGCAGGACTGATCAAAATGCAGTGCCCTCGACACTTCCAAGTTTGATTCCAGCACTCTCGTCACCGTGGACAACCAAAGCCAAGACGGCTTTTGGGAGGGCGCCATGGATTCTATTACTGTTGATGGCACTGATACTGGTCTCTCGGGCCGTACCGCTATTCTCGACACCGGAACCACTCTGATCATCGCGCCCCAAAGTGACGCTACTGCCGTTCATAAGCTGATCTCTGGTGCCCAGTCGGCTGGTCAGGGTAGCTTTACCATTCCATGCACCTCCAACGCAAGCGTCGCTCTCACCTTCGGAGGCCAAGAGTTCACGATCGACACTAGGGACTTGGCCTTCACACCCGTAGATGCCAATGATCCTACGGGAGACTGTGTTTCTGGTATCTCTTCTGGAAATGTTGGAACTGCTACTGAGTGGCTGGTAAGCCGATTTTTTGGGCGTGTCTGAGAATTGCTTGACCAATTAATTGCATTCATAGGTTGGTGACGTGTTCTTGAAGAACGCATACTTCAGCGTCGACGTCACAAAGAACAGTGTTTCTTTGGCAAAGCTTGTTTAAAGTTTAAACCACCTTGAATTACAGACATTTAATAGCACGCCACGATAGCCAGACTCTTTGGGATTGTCAATATAATGGGGAATTAAAAAGCATCGATATCTGAGTTTTTGTGAGCGTGCCTTGAAAGCCAGCACTGCCACCGCGCGGGGTCGTGTCTTTTCCCCATTTTGCAACAATGGTTCATTATTATTGTTCTTTGTCCGTCGTCGCCGTGTCAGACCATACGTAATCCGTATTGTTCTTTATCCATCATGCTTGATCGAACGAGTATAAAGTCCTAGGTTCTACTCTCGCCACCTCATCCTCTCTTCTCTCTTCCTCTCTTCCTTTCTTTCGCTCCTGGTTGAGCTTTATTTCTCCTCTGGCCAGGCGTTTTCCTCATCTACGACACACTCTTTCACTTGCTGAGCTATCGACGACTCAACGATGCAGTCCAAACTAGCGCTTTCCCTTTCCGCTCTCTTCCTTTTGCTTTTTACGCTTCACGATGTCGGGGCTGCACCTCTCAGCAAGAAACACAAAACCCTGACGCTTCCTTTGACGAAGCTTCAGCAGCGACGAAACGATCTACATCCCCAAGTGGTGCGTTTCTTTGCTCGTATTCAATGACAGTTGAAAGTGATATTGTTTTCCAGCTCTTACAACAACACATCAATCGTGGCCATCGACGTCTCGCTCTCATGTCAGATTCTGGAGTCGGTCCAACGGACGAGGAGCTTCGAGCCAGTCTTCACAAGCGCGTGCATGCATGTCACCCTAATGAAACCACGACCGAACTTCAAAAACGTTACAATCCGTACCTTCACAGTTCAGTTGCAACCTTGGACACGCCTACTCCCAGCTTGCACGAAGACAAAAATGCTTCTGCTAGTTCTTCTGCAAATGCCACCTCTGCCTCTGCCTCAAGTGGCTTTACGGCTGCCGAGATCAACGCCCTCCTGAATGGAGGCGTGACCGACGCGAACACACCAACCGCGAACAACTCATTGGGACTAGATATAGTGTATGTGGATACTCCTGGCATACGTAGCGATTGATAACGAGCGCCTTAATTTATCTAGGGCCAATGATGTGGGCTACACTTCCCTTATCCAGATCGGAACACCTGCTCGCGACTTTAGGGTCCTCATGGACTCTGGATCAGCTGACTTTTGGGTGGGCAGTGATAACTGCCAGGCCCAAGGTGGAGGAAACTGCGTATGTGTTATGTTTCCTTCGAAGGACTAGGTCGTTCAATAGTCCTCTTTTTAGGGAAACCATACGTTCCTCGGCGAGCAGAGGTCTAGCTCTTTCAACACCTTCAACGAGCAGTGGAATATCACGTATGGTACTGGTTCCGTGGCGGGCGTTAAGGTTGCGGATGATGTTACCATCGCTGGTCTTCTCTTGCAAGCTCATAACTTCGGCACTGCCGAGGTCGAGTCTGTCGATTTTGCTTCCGATAATACGGAATTTGACGGTCTCATCGGCCTCGCGCAATCAGTATGTTTCGGTATTTCATCCTCATAAGATAACGTTCTTACCCAAAACGATGTTTAGACGCTGTCAAATCAAGGATTCTTAACACCTGTTGAGTCGCTTGCAAAAAATGGTCTCATCGGGGAAGCGATCACGTCGTACAAAATCTCCCGTCTTGCAGATGGCAAAAATGACGGAGAAATTACCTTTGGGTATGTTCGATCGTCTTCTAGTTGAATTCGACCTCACCTCTTTTTCATAGCGGTCTTGACGATACCAAGTTCCAAGCAAACACCCTGGTGACTGTCGACAATCTTAGCAAACAGGGCTTCTGGGTTGCTACCTTGGATGGTGCGTCCGTCAACGGCACCGACTTGAAGATTCAAGGCCAGGCAGCCATCTTGGATACCGGAACTACTCTTCTCATCGCGCCCGCCGCTGATGCAGAAACCATCCACAGCAACATCGATGGCGCTGCTTCGGATGGCCAGGGTGGATTCCTCATACCTTGCACTACGAACGCTAGCGTTGCCTTGACGTTTGGAGGTACATCCTTCGCCATCGACCCTCGAGACCTTGCATTCGCGCCTTTGGACATTAACGACCCCACTGGTATGTGCGTTTCAGGAATTTCTTCGGGCAACGTTGGACAAGGAGAATGGCTGGTACGTGTATACGAGTATGATACCATGTGTAGTCACTGATTCAAAGTATTCCTCCAGGTTGGTGATACTTTCCTCAAGTCAGCCTACTTCTCGACTAATGTCGACAAAAACCAACTTTCCTTGGCGAAACTGGCTTAATCGCTGGTCATTGAGTAAAGTGTGAAGAGGTCTATGTTATGTAGATGTAGAGTAGTATAATGTCTTATTGTAGAATAGCATTTTCCTTAGAACATCGTCTTAATTGTGCCAGATGCATGAATACCGTATAAGTGAGAGTGATAATTGCCCAGAAACTAGTAAACGATACTCAGTATACTTTTTGCTTCATTCTTCCTCCCGCTCAGCTTGTTCTCCTCGAAAGGTCCACCGCACCGCTGCAGTATCACTAATCAATATGAAGATGGCTTATATAGTCTTCGACGATCTCTTCAAATCACTCGAGCCTCCCCAGTTTGGTCTGAACATGATGAACATGATGAACACTATTGGAACTCTATTGTAATCATAAAGCTTTCTGTCAGCCGTGAGCCCCATACTCTGTCGTCGATGTAGGGGATAACTCACTGTCTAGCAACATCGGAGGCTCGACTCGAAATGACGCCTTTCAAGTTCCTATCAAGATGCCCGACGGAAACACGACCATGTCACTCAGCTCTTCGGCTATTAGCTCAGATTCAGCAAAGGAAGTGAGGGATCTAGCTAACCAGTATTCGGCCTCGACATTTGGGCATATTGAAACACGGGGACCCGCACCCGGGTAGGAGGGACGGTCGAGACCTTATTGTAGGAAATTGGTGAAGTAGAAACCTCTGCCGTGTACGTCGCTTCGGGCGAAGGGAGAATATCGGAAAGCTTGATATTTTTTTTTGAGCATCAGCTTTTGGAGTGCGCTTTTTGGACAAATGAAACTGCATTTCCCCTAGTATAGTACGTATTTCTCACCGAGGAACCCTGGTGTGAAAGGGTATTTCTATTGTTACCAGTTGGCCTATTATAAGATCTCTTGCTGACTGATTGTTCCCTACTATAATACAGTTCTGCAAAACGAGAGAACTCGAACTTCAGTTTCTCCGATCCAACTCAGGACCCGGGCCGATATGGCCGACGCGCTTTTCATTTGTGACGTCGACCTCCGCGAGAAGGGATCTCGAACATGTCAGTGTAGGACGGGTGCTGAGTGATGCTCAAACGATTACTCTTCCGACAGTTTGTCTTGAGCCGTCCGTTTACGGTAGAACAGCACCTACCCCGGCTGTGTCAAGTTCGAACAGCACATCATGGGAAAACCTCGCTCCCCATTCCGCCTGGCATCTCTGTATTGGAGACACCGCAAGACAGTACCAAGGCTCGCTCTTGGCTGTTTGAATTCAAAACTATAACTTTACCCAGAAGCGTCGTGGAGCTGTCGTTTTCGCGCAGTTCGGGTCCAGGTGGTCAGGTGTGCGATTTATACAGTCCGTCTATTCGTTGCGTAAGGCTCTAAGCGTCAAATTGTAGAATGTAAACAAGGTAAACACCAAGGCGACTGCTCGTTGTTCCATTGATTCGGAATGGATTCCGTTGTGGGCTCAACCCGGCCTAAAGAAATCTGTATGTTGATGAAATCAGTCTGTAAGGACAGGGTTTCAATATTGATCAACATACATAGCCTTACTATGTATCCTCCACAAAATCAATCATGATCACGTCTACTGTTTACCGGTCTCAATCACAGAATGTTGAGGATTGTTTGGGGAAGGTATGCCCTTCCTTGATTCGTGTTTTGGAGGATTCTTATTCCTGTACCTAGCTGCACAATGTGATCTTGACCACGGCAGCGGCCCTGATCAAGAACGAAACTTCAGAAGAGAAAAAGAAGCACGTTGCTAATCTAGAACGAGCGGCAAAGGAGCGTCGGAGGAGGGAGAAAAGTTATCGGAGCGAAACGAAAAGACAACGGTCATCTGGAGGCTGGGATGATTGACTGGGACGATTCCAAGTTTGTTGAATGCTATCATGCTACATATCTAAGAACAGCCTATTTTCTCACTGGCTCACAGCATGAATGTTGTTCACGCTCCTAAGGCAATAGCCGATTGCGTGTGAACCACAAGGTCCCACTGAATTCTACCACAAGCACTTCAGCTATCCGCGTCCAGGCTCGTCCAGGTGCTAACCGGCATCGATAAAAACGAGCAATATAGACTATTACCTTTTAACCGCATCGGTTGTGTTCGGTTGAGGCGAGCTGTGCCAGGGGAGATATCAGGGGCTCTCAGAGCCGTGATCTCTATGATCCTACCTTCTTGACAGGCCGGAACACTATCACGCTCTGCCAGCATCTCAACAGCATTGATACATAACCTTTGGACCTGGTATATCTGCCCCGGGATACCGGAACTGTTAGAAATGGCAATATAATAGCGGGAGGACAAGGAGAGGTGTACTTGTGATGAAGCCGCGGCACGGTGCGCCGAGCGACATTTCAGTGATCGTGTTTGGTCGTGTTGCCATTTCATTTGATTGACTTACTTGACCCTAGTGCGGTATCCCTCCCTTTGCACACTCATCTCGCTTTCCTATTCTCTATATTTCCTTTTCTCTCTTCTAAATCCCAGTCAAACTTGTAAAGGCAGAATGGCGACTAGAGTGCGTTCCGTTGATTCTGTCTTTCTCTCTTTAATCTCATGGGCAGGGGGTTGCACAGGCCCAATTCCTGCGAGAGTACAAACTGGTCGTCGTCGGCGGTGGTGGTGAGTGCATGGGCAATCTTCATACTACCCACGCCTTACTTGACTGTAACAGGTGTTGGAAAGTCGGCATTGACTATTCAGTTCATCCAAAGTCATTTCGTAGACGAATATGATCCTACTATCGAAGGTAAGTGTTTCGATAGTATTACCCTTTCGGTCGTCTTAATACAGCGTGTAGATTCTTACCGCAAGCAGTGCGTGATCGATGATGAGGTCGCGCTGCTTGACGTGCTCGATACAGCTGGTCAAGAGGAATATGGGTGAGCGTCATACATGATCTAATTTCGACTCCCAGCCCCCCAGTCTCCATCCACCGTTCGGTGCCGCCACCTTCTGTTCCCGTTCACCCTTTTCTCCAAAGAAATTTTATCCGCTTCCATCACATCTTGTACCATCACGTAAATGATCTCGGTCCTAACGTGGTGCTTCTTTCAGCGCCATGAGGGAACAGTACATGCGAACGGGCGAAGGGTTTCTCCTGGTGTACTCCATCACGTCTCGAAACTCGTTCGAAGAAATAAGCACCTTCCATCAACAGATTCTCCGGGTGAAGGATCAAGACACATTCCCTGTCATCGTTGTAGCCAACAAGTGCGACCTAGAATACGAACGACAAGTCGGCATGAACGGTACGCGTCTTCCAATAGTTCTTCTCCATTCTAACTAACATGTTGATGCAGAGGGCCGTGACCTTGCCAAGCATTTTGGTTGCAAATTCATCGAAACATCTGCGAAGCAACGGATCAACGTAGATGAGGCTTTCAGCAATCTTGTCCGTGAAATCAGGAAATATAACAAGGTACGGCGTTTTATATCCCTTCGCGCGTATTGACTGACGCCACGATGCAGGAACAGCAGACAGGCCGACCTGGGATGATGCCCGGCCCTGGCGGAAGTACCCCTGGCCCGTACGGCACGAAGGAAAACGAAGAAGGAACTCCAGGTTGCTGCTCAGGCTGCGTCGTCGTTTGATATCCTTTCGATTTCCCTCTCGTGTTTTCTTGCATCGCATTCCCCGCTCTACTTGGTTGCTGGTCTTGTTCGTTTTTTTGGTTTTAGCAGCCGTCGAGTCTTCATCCGGATTTCACAGGTTTATCTCTGTTCTTTAAAAGCCAAATGGTTGTGTATACTTATCCTTAGACTCTTGTCATGATTACGATTTCCCTATGTCATATCTCTCATATGTTATCATCTTTCACGACATGCTAAGAATACAACTGAGATTAAGAGAACAAACGCGGTCGGTGGATATGAGGCAGGGCCTCGTCAATAGAGATCCTTCCAATTCGGATTACCCTGTTCGCTTGTTTCCTCATTACTTTGGTTAGCTTTAAGATCAATTAGTGAAAGGACAATTCTGGTAGTGAAAAGATACGCACCGATAAGTGGATACTTCACATCTTCCTCATTTACCATACGAATCGAGTCAACCCCAAGCTCATATTTTCCGGAGACCCCGCTATGTCCTCCTAAGAGCGAAATGTTGATACTGCGAAGTTTTCTACGGTTCATGACCGACTTAATTTCCGCAATCTGGCCTTGATTGGTGCGAACAAAGTTTTCGAAAGGAATCTGCACGGACATTCTAGTTATCAGTGCTTGTATAGTAAAAAGATTGCTAAACTCACAAAAATATCTTCCCAAGAGTTATCATTCCGCTTAAAGTAGAGTCGATGTTGCCAGAGATCGTTTTGGACCATACTATCCGTTTGCACGTTCACAAAATAGGAATTGTGCGTGCTGGGGTCTCCAGCGACGCGAACGCGAAGAGCTAGATATGAATGGTACTCGATCTCTTCCAGAATGTCGCCAAAGAGGGTTGGGCGGCGCTATTGACACGCCTTTTAGTCTCAGGTAACGTTCACGAAACCAAATAGAATGGCACCTTGCTCTGAATAGCAGCATATCCTCCCTTTATTTGTCCCTCCATTCCTGTCTTGACCGCTAGGCGCATGTCGCCGTGGAATACGCCAGTGGCTGCCCTTCCGATGGCCGCATTGTGTTTGGGCGACACGTCGAGATCCAAGTGTACCGTCGAGGTGCCACCAATGTCAGCGTCGCATCCTGTGAGAAACTGTCGGAGGTCTTCGCGGGTATTGAAGCTGAACAGAGTACGAGGAGCTCGACTGGGTATGTCTGCGCCTGTCATATGAACCGCTGCATAGCATATCAGTAGTATTTTGTGGAATAACGAGAGAATACGTACCATCATATATTCCCTGCTTCAGTTTTTCGGTGCTGCGCCCTAGATACCTGGCCCAGACGGCTTGCATGGTGGAACATAGTCGAGTCTAATATTCAACTTCTGACATCATGACCGGTGTTTCAACTGAAGGAGGAAACCAAACAGCCCCTGTTTTCGCGACACTTCCAGCTTAAACCAATAAATTTCCGTAGTACTAATACATATAACAGAACGTTCGAAGTCGTGTCAAACGAGCCTAGTTATGCTACACGAAAAATCACGATTTTCATCCTTTTGCATGACCAGCATGCGACAATTTTCTGGCTACTTGAATTCAAAAGGGGGGAGTGACTTTGCGACCCATGGGAGGAGGCCCCACCAGAGGTACCGGCCTCGTCTTTCTCGCAACATACTGCACCGAATTTCCCGTTGGGCTCAGAGGATTCCAGGTAGGCCTCCTCATGCTGCTTGTCGGGCTACTCGTCGGACTTTCACTCGGCGTGGAAGGAGCTGGGCGGGAACGCTGGTTGACCGCAACTGGGCTTGGATATGCAGTCGTTACCGCTGTGAGTGAAGGCTTGCTTTCAAGCCCACGAGGCACCGATCCATCAGGTTGCTCAGCCAGCCAACTGGCGATATCAAGCTCCGAGTAGGATCCAGACTCGGAAACCTTGTGTGTCGGCTGGCCAACATATGGGCTGACAGAGCGATCAGTCGACGATGGGGTGAGAACGCGACCCTGATCGATTGATTGAAGCGCATGGAAGGAATTGGGAGCAATAAACGGAGGCGAACGCGAACTTGGGGACGGACGGGTCCTACGAGGTGGTACAGGCAGTTTCAGCAGCGATTCGGCAGAGTTCTGGCGCGAATGGCTGCTGGCAGAGTGGGATGAGGGAGGTGACAATGGGAGGGGCGATGTCCGGTAATGATCAGGAGCGTTGTTGCCGCTGAACGGAGATACGGGCGAAACGCGCTGCGGAGAGACGGGATAAGCATAGAAGCCTTGAACAGTAGCGACATTTTCAGGGTAAGAAGGAGTAGCAGACGCGCTTGCCAAACGACCACTCGGGTAACGATACTGATGGATCTTCTCCCGAAGCCCATCAACTTCCTGGAGCTCGGCAGCGAGCGTAAGCCGTTTGAACTGTTCAGTGGTTCCAAAACTCTCCATATCTTGACGGGAAAGTTTAGTATCAAATACCGGATACAATTTGCTGAACGTGTTGAAGAGCAGCCCGACATTGGCAACTCCTGTGGCGACGGGTCAATCACTACGAGGTTTGTTACGACACGGAAGTACTAACCCAATAAGTACCAGCATACGTAGGCAAAAATCAGCACCTGGAACGGAACACTAAAGCCAGACAGGATGAGGAGCTTTGTGACGGAGTACGGGATTAGAACAACACAGTACGCTGAAACAGTATGAGAATTCAAAGAAAAGATGTCTGATTAGCCATACGCACCGACGGGATACCTAATGATAGCATTAAGAATAAGAGCTGAAACGGTCATTGAATCTCACCATAACATGCTTCTGGCAATTCCCGCAATGAAACGGTGATAGTTTTCGCCGCTTTGACCACTCCATCGCTCGCTTGGATCGAGATTGAGTCTAACACCGCCCTTGATGACCAGTGTGCCGCGGAGGACAAGGAAAATGAGTGAATATAACACAGCCGAAAAGAATGAAGCGGTGAAAATCTAACAAGGGATCAACACTCAGACTAACACGCCACCCAAAACAATATTTTGTACCGGTAAGAGATGAAGCAAGAACTGAGGAACTGGATATTTATCCCTCACTCCGCAAGTCAGATTGTACTGGCCATAGATAGGCCCGTTGCGCTGCGGAAGAGCTAAGGGTAGAGCAGCTGGACAGATTCAGAAGGGCTGCTAAGAAACGGGTTGCTTAGAGTTACCAATGAATGCAGCGAGGATCCACCCCAAGGATATCACCATTGAATAGATGACGGCAGCTTGACGCTTTCGTAACACCAGAGAATTGAACGTGTGAACCGCGATACTGACGGTAAAATAAGCAGTGGACACGTTCCCGAACTGCATGAACAACGCTGATGAAGCATGGCGTTAATTCATTCAGAGATGCTAGGATCGAGGTATAACAACTACCTTGAGTGGTACAAAGACCGCCTATCGACAAGACGAGGTCAGAATGTGGGCGAAAAGAGATGATGGAATCATACCTTCTGTAATACGCCTTGCCAACAAAAATGGCAACCCCATGAGACCGGCTGCACTGTTGAACATGTTTGCGATAAGGAGGCATGCTGCATAGTACCCGAGCTGAGTATTGAAGAAGACATATTCTCGAGAATGAGTGATGTTTTTACGACGTGTAACGCGGAGGATGCAAAGCCATGCTAGCCGAAGTATGATAGAAAGTAATGCCACAGTCGAAAGCACAGCAACCACATTTACTACCTGCAAACAGAGCGTATTTAGGGGTCAGTCCATCAATGCAGTTTGAAATTTGTAGTAGTACGCACAATGACGCCTGCTAGCTCGTTACTCTTGATGGGAAAGGTCTGAGGATAATGTTCAGCCATCGTTCGAAGTCCCTTATGGCTGATCCGAACAGGAAGATGACGTCCAGCAGCCAGCGCAAAGAAAGTGGTATACGACGGAACAGTCGTCCTGCGCCTCTTCTCGTCGAAGATTCTGCTAGAGAATCAGAGCAGCACCCGCCCAAAAGAAGGGGAAAAAATAAAAAGCCGGAAGAAGAAGAAGGGGGAAAAGGGAGAAAGTGATGTCGGTAGAGCTATGATCGTAATATAGTACAACGGGACTTCCCGATTGAGACCAACTTTTTGCATGCCTCAAATGGAAATAAGGCTTAAAAGGCAAATGTAGAGCCCGATAATGGACGCTGAAGCTTTACAATAACCTTGTATTGTTAGCAGCTATACCCCAATCTACAACGGTATCAGGTTTCCCTTTGTTTTCAAGCCTCGAGCGTTCAAATTTGAAGTTTCTTGTATGTTGTCTGAATTGGTGGTTCAGAACAAAAAAGCCGGCACGATTCGGCGAGGGATGGTAAAGATGGAGTTCACAGCGAATAATGTTCCTTCGAGGTGGCATATCCCTAGGTGAGGTCTCCAGGAGCAGAAAATCTTGAAAGGCTAAATAATTGAATGAAAGGCAAGGGATGCTGTTTCTCAGTGGAGGATGCCGAGGTACGGCACAGGAAAACTAGGCGCAGACGGTCGGATCAAAGGCGCCTTGTTCAGGTGCCTGGCGGGCGTCGGGGCCCACCCAAACGATATCCCAGCTTGACGAACAGAAAAAATGGACAAAACCATCTATTCTGAAAATTTCCTGCTTTTTCGGTCTTGACTGTCAGCAGTAAAAGAACTCGAATCAGATTGGATCAAATATAGGAACCTGAATGCGAAGCTCATGATACTCTTTCTGATCCTTGATGCTGATAGTTACAAAACGATAGATCTTCGACAAATGCGGACCTCGCGACCATCAGCAAGTCTCCCTTCCAACGGTAGATTCATTTTCGTGTGAAGAACTTCTCTATACCTTTGGGTGATTCTTTCCGTCGTTTCTTTTTCTTGGCCGGCTCTTTCAAAGAGACGTGCAATTGGTTACCAGGGTCCTCCTTTGCAAGGTCTTGGGCGAAGTGCCAATCGCTATGCTCCATCCGTATGGTGGCTAGTAGTTCGGCTTGGTCTTCTTCCGATACTGATGCAGTATTGGGGAACGGGATATCCTTGTTACAGCGCGTGCACGTGAAAGCTACGGCTTGTCCAGCTGCGGCCGACCACTGATCCGCGGTAAGCTCTGTAATATGCCTGGGGGAGTCGTCATCTCGTCCGCGTTTTGAGTTGGAGCCACTTTTGAAGAATCCGTCAATGCTTTGTTGTCCAGTTTCTGCCGTCTCTATGCCAGTGAACGCCAACTGGACGCTTGTGACTTTCATGGATGTAAAATTTCCGACGAGGTCTTTCCAGAGTTTATCACCAGCGGCTGCAATGACATCCACTGTGACTTCTCGGATGAAAGGAAACGGGGATTGCTTGGAATGGGAAGCCTCATATCCTACAAGGTACCGTAAGCTTTGGGATCACAGCCGGAGATATGTTGAGCGGAACCTTTGCGGGCATGAAGGACCAGGGTTTTTGGCCAAAGATTGGGGTTGGCCTCTCTCGCATCATTGAGGCGTAAGGCCAATTCTGCAGCCAAAACACGAATCCAATGATGTCCCTCCGATGGCTTAGTGATTGGTTTTGGTAGATTTTTCGAAGCCAACATACTTTTGTTGACAATAGATTTCGCCTTTACTGTTCTCATGCCATTAATAATCGACTTACAAACTTTATTCATGGACCTGACCTTCAGAACGATCAATTCCGCTGTCCAATGGAAAGATTTGACCACGATTCACAAGAAATAAAGGAGATAACCCACCGTAATACCTCGTAGACCCAGATGGCATTCTCGCCGAATTTCTGTTGCATTTCATCTGTATAGTTCCATAAGCAAACAGGGACCTCGTTCCTCAAGAATTCACTTACCTAGACTGACCGGACTACAGGAGATGGATTCATTTAAACACGGATCAATGAGGCCAAAGGACCCACAGTATATCCGCCACCTTCGAAACGTCATACTCTTGCGCGAGAGCGTGACCGAGCTTCCCACCTAAGAACCGTATCTACGCCGGTTTAAAACAATGTACCTTGGTAAAGAGATACTCGGCACCTTTTGAAAGTCCATGGGCTTCAAATAACCCGGAATGGCGGCATTCCGCAGGATGCTCTGGATCATTTGTCAGAAAGTTCCATCCAGGATACTATACAGGCCGACACACCTGACTATTGGGCTTTCGATACGAAGCGGTAAGCTGGAAGACAGTCAGGTCAGATGGTCGGTTCGGAGATGCTAGAGGTGATGTATAACCTTTGCGAGAAATTTATTTCTCGCGATGCCCTAGGCAAATTCGATCAGATCGCTATAACTAGCAAAGTTTTCGACCATACCGCTGACAACGTATACCCCAGTTTTGTTCTTATATCCTCTCTAACCTGGCCCATTAATTCAGCGGCAATAGAGAGAGCGACGTCATGCCAGGTACTCTGACTACCTTCCTCACTCAAAGTGGCATGGGAACCCGGTTCTTGATCTACAGATGTAGATGAGTCAATAGGTATAAGGAAATCAGCCTTGTCCCAGGATACGGACGGGGCTGGCGGTAGCGGAGTGTCCACCCCGTCAGGAGAATCGGTCGGAATGGCTGTGAGGTATGGGTATCTCCGAAATAGAATTTCTCTGACGGGTTTCGTGAAATCAATGAAAGCCTCGTCAATTGAGGCCTTCTCTTGTTTCCATTTCAGTATTTCTACGCGGATAATCAGAGTAATTCATACCAATCTCAGCATCGGGAAGATGTTCGCTGAACATCCCAAGAATTTTCATACTTTCTCGTCGATAATAATCTAGGGAAACCTTGATAGTAGTCAGCAGACATACTGCGGAGTAATTTTGAATCTGTGTAAGACACCTTATGTGTTCTTGAATCCACGTTGTCCCAGTAGCCTGGCTCTTTCTCTCCTTCCTTATAAGTAGCAACGTGCACAACTACTAAATCTGGATACCGTTGCTTAGCGTCCTTCAACTTGTCCATGCGTGATATGCCGAATTTACGGGCAAGATAGTTCACGGCAATGAGAGCATCCCATTGTAGAACCACGAGAGGTTTGTCAGTTATTCCAAGACGGACCTGTGCCCTTCGTCAGTATGACAGAAGTTGCGATTCAAGGAAAGGAATACCATCTCGCATGCCGCGTAGAAGGCGTCGCTGTCGCAAAGCGCGATGACGCGAAGTGGGTCTCGAATGCCGAGGTTCTGAGATAGCATATGTCGATAGGTGATTACTAGGTCCAGGTCGCTGAAGTGGTCGTCGATAGGCGCGTCTACAGCCTTTTCTTTGCCTTTCCAAGCCATTCTGAGACGCGATGGTGAGGCATTCATTACAAGGGCAGTTAACCCTAACCCTATTATTGCAAGCTTGCGTCGAAGCCAAACAACGCCACATAGGTGCCGTCATTGTGCAGCATCGGCCACTGGCCCTGGGCAATCATGCCTATTTTTTGGTTGACTTTGCCTGCAGCTGCTTGTTATTTTCAACAAAATCCACTGCAACCCTGTGGATTAGATTAATCTGGCTCAGGACAACCATCGTGACGAGTTAAGGCTAAAATCGATGACCAATTAGCCGCCTCTGATTGGAGTATTTCTGTCTTACATATACAGTTTAGATATGTGGGTACGTTCCCATGTAATGCTGTTGCGGTTAGGCTTACACACAAAGAAAGCTCTTTTTCCGCGATTTCTACGTTTCCATTCCGTTCGAAGGATGTCTGTCAAATCGCTTCCCGTTCTCGATGATTCCGAGCTTAAAGATGGAGAAATGTAACTCGATCTCGTTGTCTCGGTAGCTTGTGTAGTTCAACGCATCGTTTTTTTAGGAAGGAAGTCGACTTTGACCAAGGAAAGATTCTTCTCTCACGTTTGGGAGACAAGATCTATGCGACCAGTGCTTACTGTACCCATTACGGTGCACCTCTTGTTAAAGGTGTACTCACGTACGATGGAAGAGTAACCTGGTATGCCATTTCTTCCTTTCTTTCCGACGCATAAAGTCTGATGTTTCTGTATGTCGAAAGCCCTTGGCACGGAGGTAGGCGGAACCATCTTTTGCAGACATCGTGGGTAACGCACGCATTGCAGCCTGCTTTCGTATTTCCTCCGGTGACATTGGTGCGTGTCGAATGAGTCCTTACGTTCAGAATTATTGAAGCAGAACTGGAATAGAGGATGCTCCCGCTCCGGCCGGCATTCACTCCTTCGAAACCCGCGTCGCAGATGGCAAGATATATGTCAGTGCGAACCCCGCATATACACTCAAGGAGAAGATGGCTAGGCCTCCTAAATTATCTACCACGAGCTTTGATGCCGTTGGCAAAGGAACGATCATCGTCGGAGGTGGTGCTGGAGCTTTCAGTCTCGTGGAAAGTTTGAGAGAGGTTGGTTCCGCCTTTATTGAGCGGCTGGCGTCCTGAACGCTCTGCAGAATGGATACAACTATCCTATCACCATCCTAACCAAAGAGCCACACGCCCCAATTGACAGGTGCGGCTGATTCCCAACCTCCACTACTGTCATTTGACAATCCATTCAGAACCAAACTGAGCAAAGCACTGATTACAGACCCATCCAAGCTCGAGTGGAAGAACGCCGCGGAACTCAAAATCAAATTCGGGACCAACGTTCGAACCGGAGTCGTAAGCAGAGTTTCATTGCTGACCTTCGCCAAGCTCATGAGACTCTGGTATAGACTGTGACCTCGATCGATTTTCCAAACCGCAAAGTCATCATCGACGGCAAGGACTCGCTTATTTACGATAAATTAGTTCTTGCAACTGGAGGAATTCCTCGATGTTTACCTATACCAGGCGTAGACCTCGAGAATGTATATACATTCAGGACCGTTGAGGACGCTCAAAAAGTCGATACTGGTAAGCTCCTATGAATTACGTTTGATCTTCACTGAAATCCATATCATAGCGGCACAGAAGGGGAAGAGAGTCGTCGTCATCGGCAGCTCTTTCATCAGCATGGAACTTGTCGTTGCACTAGCCAAACGGGGACTGGAATCAATTGATGTCATTGGAATGGAGGAGTACCCATTCGAGGCTGTCCTGGGTAAGGAGGTTGGCCAGGGGCTAATGAAGGTTTGCCGATATTTACCTTGCACTGGCACCATCCTGAGGTGATCATGCTAGTATCACGAATCCCAAGGTGTCAAGTTTCATATGTCTAGCAAGGTCGAAAAGATTGTGCCTCATGAGGACAACGACAAGCTTGCGACAGGTGTTATGGTTAACGGTGAAACATTGCCGGCCGATTTCATTATAATGGGGGTCGGTGTCGCCCCAGCCACGGACTTTTTGAAGGAGCTCATTGAATTGGAACCTGATGGTTCCGTCAAGGTGGATGAATACCTTAGGGTTATTAAAACACCTCCCGGAGTCAAGGGCGTGTTCGCCATTGGTGAGCTGATCGTTGATTCCTGACTTCTAGGGCTTCACTGACTCTATTATCCCGGTGCAGGTGATATTGCGGTTGCACCAGTGGTGCAAAAAGGCCGGGTCGTAACGTTTGCTCGCATAGAACATTGGAATGTAAGCTTGATTTTGTTGAGAATGAGCAAGTCCTCTAATCGACATCTCCCAGGTCGCATCAAACCAAGGTCGGGTACTGGGAAGGTCGATTGCTGGTACTCCTAGGCCCTACTCTAAGCTTCCGTTCTTTTGGAGCGCACGTAAGGTTTCAAATTCCGTTTGCTGACACGCAGCTGATGTAACGAAGAGGGTCAGCAACTCCGGTACGGTGGCTACGGTGCCGGTCATGACGAAGTCACTATCGTCGGCGATCCAGGGGAACTGAAGGTAGGTGCCCTTCTTTTGGTTTTCAATGCAGGCAAAGATGGACCCGTTTCAGTTCATAGCATACTACTCTAAGGGTGGTAAAATCATCGCTGTTGCCAGGTATATATCCGATTCTCCTGTGATAGCCAAGGCTCATGACTTACTTCCATCAACAGCATGCAAAATGACCCCGTGGCCAGTAAAGCCCTGCAGCTCTTGAGGCTGGGAATGATGCCTACGCTCACTGAGCTGAAGGAACGAGGATTGGTCAGACTTCTATGCGTTCTTCAATTTAAGTTTGGCTAATTTCCCGTCAGGATATCATGTCAATTGATGTTTCTACTCAGAGTGTCCTGCCGACTGAGTAAATGGCTATGTGAAGGATTCGCCCGTGTATGTCTGTATTATCGGTGTAACAATAGGAAATAGCTGCAGTGCACAGTACAGCAAGCTCATAGCATCCGGATCAATGCGAAAATTTGGTGCCGTGCGAACAACGCGCCCCATCATCATGCCGCTGAAGGTGACCTGCAAAATGCATGGTGCATGCACGGGGCGTACGGGCGATATATCCAGTAAAAGGGCTGTTGCATGGAAGTCGGATCGCATGTATATCACCCACATCACCATTGACGGCCATATATATACTTGGATGACATTCATGATGACATGATATATTTGTGGCACACAATGTGCTATTACTGAAAGCAGATTCTAGCGGATGTGAAGGCCAATTCCGCGGGCAGATATGACTACAGAGCGGTCCATAAATGATGTGACCGGCAGATAGCGAGGTTCATCTAGACCGGCAGTCTAGCAAAGGCATACAAAGATTTCTTACTGGGAACAGAGCAGAGGGATCCCCTTTGTAGCCGTGGAGCTGTAAGAACATCAGAGGCGGCACAGTAGGCAAGGGGGCGGTAGGGAACGGGTAACGGACTTGGCCGTGAAAGTGGAATTGCCGCGAGTGAATTGCCTGTTGGAGTGGCTTAAGTAAACAAGGACCAAACAAGACAGACGGAGAGATTACTTACAACTGGCTCTGTCCCGCCGAAGCTGCTGACGCTTTTTCTCTCTGCCCATCACGTCGTTCACAGCAACCCAGACGATGCAGGCTGCGGTCCACTCGCTGCCGCCCCAAATGCTTTCCCAGTATTCGCTCCAGTCACTCAATGGCGTCAATCCCAACACCGTCAGTGTCATCCCTACGCCGCCAGTGGTTACTAGAAAACGAAAACGTGCCCACCAGTACACCGTCAGCTACAGTGAAGTACAGGAGCTGGACAATGACGGGAAGCTGCGGGACGTCATTGTTATTGAGGATACACCACCCCCGCCTACTATGTCACCTGCGACCACCCATACTGGCGCTTTTTCCGCTTCATACCAGCCTCCTCTGTACTCGGCGCCCATAAGGACTCGTGCTCGAGCTGCTGCAGAGGCTCAGGCTTTATCGGCGAGTTCATCTTCGGCAATCATTGCCCCCCCACCGAAGAAACGGAAACGGGACCATCTCGAGGAGGTCCGTGCGCTGCCTACCAAGAAGGTCGTAGCAAGCGGCCACCACTCCCAGGCTCTTACCCAGACTAAATCTTGGGATACCAGAAGCGCGGCTGCAACAGATGAGGTAAGTTGTCGCGCTCAAGCCATACTTTTGAATGACGTGTTCACGGGCTTTCCCTCGGTGTAGACCTCGAAGGGATCTGTCTCCTGTGATGACAAAGAGGGTCATTACATTATCGTACCCAATGATATGATCCATCGACGTTGTAAGTGTTGATTTCACACTCGTTCAGGGCGGCACCTGATGTAGCCGTTATAGATCGCACTGTGAAACTGCTTGGGCAGGGCACCTTTGGTAAGGTCGTCGAGGCCATCGATACCGAGACCAATGCAAGGGTGGCTATCAAGATTATTCGAGCCATACAGAAGTATCGCGATGCCAGCAAGATTGAGGTCCGTGTTTTACAAAGGCTCAAGGAGCGCGACCCTTTGAACCGCAAGTAAGCGATGCGATTTTCACCTTTGCCGACGTTAATAAACTTTTTTGCAGCAAATGTATTCATCTAATCCAATGGTTCGACCATCGGAATCACATCTGTCTGGTCTCGGAACTCCTGGGAATGTGTGTGTATGATTTTCTTAAGGAAAATGACTTTGCACCCTTTCCTCGGCACCACATTCAATCGTTCGCTCGGCAATTGCTGGGAAGCGTCGCCTGTAAGTAACCTTGTATTTTTGGTCCCGCCGTGTACTAATTCGGGCCAATAGTCTTGCACGATCTCAAGC
The DNA here is from genome assembly GCA_030435615.1 of Armillaria luteobubalina. Classification (NCBI taxonomy): domain Eukaryota; kingdom Fungi; phylum Basidiomycota; class Agaricomycetes; order Agaricales; family Physalacriaceae; genus Armillaria; species Armillaria luteobubalina. The sequence goes on along the minus strand of JAUEPU010000018.1, from coordinate 993,385 downwards.
TTGTTCACACTGACCTGAAACCCGAAAACATACTACTAGTACACAATGACTATAAGGTGGTGCATGTTCCTGTATCAGGAAAAGTAGGCCTTATTTCATTTTGTGCCTGACACCCTGCTTACGATCTCTCTCAGCGCAACGCCCCCCCAAAGGCGAAACGTATATTGCAGTCCACAGACATTCGTCTCATAGATTTCGGTTCCGCCACGTTCGAGTCCGAATATCATTCGACAGTTGTTTCAACTCGTCATTACCGGGCGCCCGAGATTATCCTAGGTCCGTGATTGTTAATCTAGTCAAGACTGAGCACTAATCACGACCAAAGGATTGGGCTGGTCCTATCCCTGTGATGCGTACTCGCTTGGATGTATTCTCGTCGAGTTCTTCACGGGAATAGCCCTTTTCCAGACTCATGATAATCTGGAACATCTTGCAATGATGGAGATGGTCATGGGCAAGATGCCGGAGCGCTTTTCCCGTCAGGGTGCTCGGACAAAGCCAGAATTCTTTAAGGAAGGTTCGAAATTAGACTGGCCTAAGCCTAAAGCTTCAAGACAGAGTAAGAAGGACGTTCGTGCGACAAGACCACTCTCGGTCAGTGTGATTCTCCTTTCATATATCTGAGTGTTGCTGACGTTAAGGCTGGATTAGGAGGTCATCCCTCAGACTGATATTACCAATCGCCAGTTCTTGAATTTGGTGCAGAGGCTATTAGCATTCGATCCCGCGCAGCGCATCACAGTTCGGGAAGCACTGAACCATTCATACTTTTCATTGAACATTCCCGTTCATGAGATATAGTACACGTTGTTGATTACCTCGTTAAACTCAACCCAACTCTCTTTGGACGTCTCAATTCTACATCTACGTGTACTACCGACTGGCTACCCTCCGACATACATTCGGAATCTACGCGACAATTCTAGCCAGCAGGTGACGTCGCTCGTGTCAGACTTCGAGGCATGGATGGATCCTGGAAGCTCACGCGAAGTTTGGATAACTAGAAACCGCGAGTGGCGATAGCTCTCATTGCATATCTCATTTTACACTTATTTTATGACGGCATTTTGCATTTTTTCTCCCCGCATAGTATACCTTCAACGTACGTAGTACCAATAGTGACACATAACAACACCTTTTCCATTATACAGTGCCGGTTACTACATCGCATTGTTGTATGTTGGTTTTACTTTCCTTTATTTTCGTAGTTTTCTCGGTGCAAGGCCCCTTCAATGTGTATCACCACAACTACAGCATGGTTTACAATAAACATACAATGTACGACCCTGACACTGCTTACTTACGTTGGGCTGACGGACTTGCTTCTAGATTTTGACATGATCTTCGTTTGACCTGGTGTCGCAGGAAATACCCTAGTTAATGGCTGTTCCTCCTCGGATATAAAATCTGACAAGGCCTTGGTGATTGAATTTACAGCGTTGGCGTAGCGAAATCCAACCGAGTTTGATGGAAACTGGTTGTACTGTGGCGTCTGTGCTAAATGAGATCGGCTTCTTTGATCGCGAATCCGAATCAAAACGAGCATCAATTTGGCTGCTTCTCCGCTTACTTGTTGCCCGCCCTTCGCTTCTTTACTTGCTGCACATCCATGCCGCGTTGAAATGCTGTTTTTTCTCGTTTTCTACCTTCTCGTCGTCGCGGGCGAGCCTATATCGCGTCCACGGTCCATTTCGATACCAATTCAGAAAGTACATGATTCGCCACTAGATGGCGAACTTCTTCCCGCTCTTATTGTAAGTGTACATATCTTATCACTTAAATGTTAACATACATTATTTTTCATGCAGAAGCACCAACAGCATGTGAACCATTGTGACCAACGTCTGGCATTCATGCAAGGACAGCCTCCCCTACTTCAGTCGCTTCTTAGAGATAGCATTATGGCACATATTCCAGAATCATTCCAAGAGCAAGATAGAAAGGACTGTGCAGAAAAGCTAACAACTCAGTAAGCAAATTCAGACCATCTCTTTGTACCTCCATCTGACTTTGAGGAATAGGGCTAATGATATAGGATGTCAGTCGTTCAATAATGTATGACATGAGCAACAGCTTAACTCAGTGTTGTGGACAGACTACGGCCCAGTGGAACTGGGAACTCCGCCAATTTCCTTTAAGCTGTTGATAGATACTGGATCCGCGGACTTGTGGGTTGGCACCGAGGGTTGTCGATGTGACGATGGTGGCACTTGCGTGCGTGCGTTTCTTTCGTAACACGCCTGTTTTCTGATAACTAGCAGGGCAATCATCCGTTTCTCGGTCCGCACTCAAGCAAGTCATTCGTTGGCACGAATGAGAGCTGGATGATTTTGTACGGTACAGGCGCGGTCTCTGGTATTCTAGTTCATGATGTCGTGTCAATCATGGGCTTGACTCTTGAAGCACACAAGTTTGGCGTTGCGCAAAACGAAAGCGCAGATTTTACGGCGTACGAACTTGGGTTTTATTCAAATTTTCCCTTTCGCTCAGTATTAATGTTCAGAGACAATATACCTTTCGATGGACTCCTTGGTTTGGCACAGATAGTAAGTAACTGGTATCCTGATGACCTTCACTGATGGTACATTAGGCGGCCTCCCGTCAAAAAACACGAACGGTAGTCGAAGCACTCTATGAAACACGGCAGATAGAAGATGCAACAGTGTCGCTCAAAATTCCACGCGCTGCCGATGGGAAGAATGACGGAGAACTGATGCTAGGCGGCATGAGTCCATCTAAATTTCAATCGGACACTACTGTCACGGTAAAGAACAAGAATAAACGAGGCTTTTGGGAGGTTCCTCTGGACGATATACAGGTAAATGGAGAAAGCTTAGGACTGTTGGACAGGTTTGCAGTACTTGATACCGGATCGGTAAGTCGCTCTTTATAACGAAGCCGCATGTTCAAGCAACTGTTGTTACGTAGACCCTCATTCTCGCGCAATCCAAGGTGAATATCACAGTATACAATGATTCTGACCTAGCTGACAATCTGTTCTGTTTCCAGGACGTAGCTTCGATACACCAACGGATTCCCGGCGCGCGATTGTCTGACCAAGGCTCGTGGATTATCCCATGCCAGACTAGTGCTGTTGTCTCTTTCGTTATTGGCGGCAGGGAATTTCCCATTGACTCTCGTGACCTGCGTTTTTCTTATGTGGACGAGAACAGTACTGTAGATTGCATATCTGGTATCAGTCACGGAAGAGAGCTCCTGGAAGGACCCACGCATTGGCTTGTAAGTTCAACTCCTTCGTCTGAAGTCCTTTAGTAATTATTGTTATACAGGTCGGGGACGTCTTTCTCAAAAATGTGTATCACAGTCTGAATTCTAGAACTAATGAGATCACACTAGCGTATTTGAAGTAATATGTATTCGCTATATTTACCCCTTCCGTTTGTCACCGTTGTTTTGTTGTTAACTCTTCAAACTATATGCCGTTTTTCTACGTCCGGAGATAGATATTTTCCTAGCACTCCACCAACTCTACCAGCCCCGTATCTCCTCTGTGAACCAGAGTGCTTTACAAGAAAAGTACGCTTACACGATCAATTTTCTGTCATCTCCACTTTCCGGTGGGCCGATGTTGACTTACATTCTTTTAACAGTTTCAGATCTGTTGGGCGAAGAAGGGGAGTCTACCTCTGAGCTTGAACAGTCACAGCTTGACCGGTCTCAGCCCCAAAAGATAGAAGGATGCGCGGGCCATTGAAAAACTTGCGAAAGACGCCCAGGACGGTTTGAATTTCAGATCCCACCCCAAAGAATAGATTTTATAAATTGCGCCCTTGCCCTTTCCACAAGAGTTCATTCAACGAGGATCTTCGAAGTGTATCATGCTCAGCCCCCGCAGTATCCATGTATTTTGAACACAGCAAGTGCAAGACAAACTGGCCTTATGATTGGTAAATCATTAATCAGTATAGGAACTGAGTCAAGATGGCGGTCACTCTAGGCGTCATCCTTGGATACTCTCTGGTGTGAACCGCGGTGGGTATTGTAGTGCTCATATGTGTGCATTTTCAGTGATGCCTTCTATGCACAGTTATTCTCATCTTCTACGACTCCTGTCTATTGGCAACTGCATTGTTGTAAAACGGGGGATCAAGTTCGTTCCCAGTATGTACGCAGTGTTCAAGCCAATAGTATTGCGCTTGGCTGAGCTCTGCAAATGCATGAGGATGTACACTACAGTACCTACTTATATACTAAAGGACTGTTTACTAGAACTTTCTATACTTTTCCTCAATCTTCTTCCTTAATAAGACAGATCGGCATGATGCCGGATTGCCAAATTCCAACATGCGTTCTCGATGGAGCTGCCTATATTGTATACGATTCACTCGAAGACACCATTGCATCATTTATGCAAATGAATCTTCACTTGTTAGAGCCACTGACGAGTAGAACGAGGCGCGAATGCATCAGAAACCTGTCATCAAAACTATTACGTACGAGCGCAAATAGAGTAACCTAAATATTATGCGGTCCAGCATGCATCTTCGCATACCCAACGAGCAGTTCATCAAACTCACCTACCCCAGGCAACTCAATCACACCATCTTTCCTCGACCTTCTACTGACAAGATCCCCAATTTTATCCGCCACCGTCTGTGGCCCGAACCCAAATATCTTGTACAATGTTTCTTGTGGGGCAGATAGCCCAAAGGTATGCATGGACACGCTCGCATGGGCCCACCTCGCCCATCCATAACTTCCCCACGCTTCGACAGCCACCACAAGCGCCTTCCCAACACCCAGTAGATCCTCCCTATATGCCTTCGTCTGCCGGATGAAATGCTCCTGGGAAGGCATCGACACGACCCGCACGCGTCTCGGCCAGAGAAGCTCGCCAACTTTAAGACACAGAGCCACCTCAGAGCCGGTACCTATGAGTGTGATCTCGGGCACCGTACCCTCGTGGGACTCCCAAACGACATAGGCGCCCTTCGCAACTTTGGAACGATCAGTTCCATCGAGATGAGGCACTGCTTGTCGGGTCAGGCACATAATCGTTGGGGTGTGGCTCGAGGTCGGGTTCAGAGCAAGGAGCCAGCAACCGAGAACTTCCTCGACGTCCGCCGGTCTGAGGAGGTTACAATTAGGGAGCGCCCGGAAGAAGGTTCCTAGACTGAACAATCGTTTTAGAGCACGCCCTCTCATGAATGGCACAAGATTCTTACGCGATGCTCTGGTGGGTTGGTCCATCTTCGCCCACACCGATAGAGTCGTGTGTCCCGATCCCTATAAATCTCAGACCTTGCAGCGCCGACATGCGTACTGCTGAAGCAGCGTAGAGCCAGAACTGGAAGTACGACGAGCATATCGGAATAAGCATTCCGTTCTGATACGCGTTGAGCCCATTCGCGACGCCAATCATGGCAAACTCACGTATCCCATACCGGATCTGCCGGCCAGCGTACGTGCCCAGAGGGGCCAGGTGAATTCTGCGTGTGCGTGATGCGTGATGCGTGAGATGCATTTGTGTGCGTTTTTCATCGGATCAGATGCGTTGATTTGCAAATACATTACTGCGTGTACGTCAGTACTTCTGCGTGAATTTATATGTGAGTGAAAATCGAAGTTGAAGTCAGTGAGCCTCAACAAAATTTCACAATTTCCTGTAACATAGCGAGCCTAGAAGTACCCGATACAGACATTATTAGTACCCTACAAATAGTAGACATCAAATTATATGCCTACCCGGCCCAAGAAGATACTGAAAAGGCCAACGAATGATAAAAAAGATGTATACATGTCAACACTAGTGAACGCATCTCACGCACTTTGATATATCAGTGTTTATGTCTCAAACGCAGCTTAAACATAAGAACGCATGTATTTCACAACAAAACGCAGCGAACGCAGACGAGTGACACGTCTGTCACGCTTGCGTTCACTCCAGTTTAACTTGGCTTTCACTCCACTTTTAATTGAAAACTGTGTGTATCATCATGACACGATCTCCAATCGATCCTCTGTATTAAGGAGGTATCTAAAATATCAAGTACTCAAAGAAGTAAAAGGTAATACCATATAAATTTTGACCACAATGTCCCTCTTTTGTCTAGAGTGTTTACTTTGTGAGTTTCTCTTTTTTCACTGTGGACTTCTGATTGTCTGCTACATGTTATATATCGTCGGTTTGTTTTTGATTTCTATTTTTTTTATCTAATTTATGTTGAGCCTCGGAGGGAGGGAAAATATAAGGCTCGGTCCTGCCACGCAGATGCGATGACCCACACTGCACCCTACTAGTAAATGTTTGACTGTGGCTGTACTTAATATCAACTTAATATTGCCATGCAAGAATCAGTACTAATCTCAGCTACGCCATCCGTAGCACGCCATTCTTCAGTTCAGAACACTTTTGAAGATGGGATAATGATCTCACAGCAAAAATAATTTATGTCACGCACGCAGACTATGTCACACACGGGAACGCAAAACGCAGTTCAACTAAACGCAACTGCCTTTTATGGAAAGACATGCGTGAAAACGCAAACGCAGACTAACGCATCCACGCATGTGGATCACGCAGAATTCTACGTGCCCTGCCCAGAGAGGTCGAAGGCTGTAAGGATTCCAAAGCAGATGAGATGAGGCTTAAAGCAAGAAGAGAAAAGCATACATGTTGGAACTCAACCATCGCCTCCAGCTCTTCCTCGTCGTATTTCTTTTGCCAGTGAACGAAAGTACTCTCCATCAGATCCGCAGAGCCGAGAATAAGGGATCTGTATCGGGGTGCGAATGCACTCACGACGATATGAGATGACTTTCGCGTAGCTTGGGGAGCCTTGGGAAGTTCGTTCTTCGGTGGAAGTAGAGAAGCATCAAAGGTAGGTGCTTCATTTGCATACACGCGTGAGTATAGCTCAGCGTACTCCTTAGGGTATTCTCTGGCGTAGCTCGTATGGAACAGTTCATTCCAAGATGACTCGTGCTGGGCGCCATCCGCTTTAAGAGGAGCGAAATAGTCTGAGTAGTATATTAGGCCAGAAGAATGCGATATGAACAAGAAACTTGCCATAAACTTCTTGAGGAACGATGAACTTCTTGTTGGGGTCGAAACCGAATTGCTCCTTGACATAAGTGACCTCTGTGTCTCCGAGAGCTGCACCATGAGCGGAGCCCGTGTTGGCTTTCCGTGAGCCGTACCCGATGGTCGTGCGAATATGGATAAGGGTTGGCTTGTCTCTGGTCGTTTTGGCGGTTTCAAGAGCAGAGATTATGCCGTGAAGCTGTGTTGTGGTTTAGAGATCTAATCGAAGCATGTGAACATCAGACCTACATCGTTATCGCCGTCCGTTACCTCGACAACGTGGAATCCGTTTGCTTTCATCTTCATGGAGGTATCGTCAGTGAAGCAAAGGTCAACCGACCCATCGACCGTGACAGAATTGTCGTCATAAATCACGGTGAAGTTGTCGAGCTTCAAATGTGCAGCAAGAGAGAGAGCTTCTTGTCCGACACCTTCTTGGAAGCAGCCGTCTCCCATAAAACAGTAAATTCTGTTGTCTGCGATCATACTGTTAGACAGTACACGACAGTAGAAAACCAATACGCACCAACCACTGGAAATTCGGGCTTATTATAAGTAGCAGCCAGGTGCTTGGATGCGATAGCTAATCCCACTGCATTCGCAATACCTTGTCCAAGCAATCCTGTGGTCAGCTCGATGCCAGGGAACTCGATCTCCGGATGCCCAGCAGCAATTCCAAAATCGGGATTGTGATACTTTTTCAGAGCATCAAGAGTCCATGCGTCGTAGCCAGACAGATGGAGGTGGATGTACTGCCACAAGCAAGCATGACCCGCCGATAGCACGAACCTGTCGCGATTGAACCAGTCGGGGTTCTTGGGGTTAAAGCGCATAGCATGGCGCCAGAGAGCTACACCGATAAGTGCAGCTCCCATGGCAGTACCGGGGTGACCACCCTTAAATTGCTGCGTCAGATCGGCAGCAAGGGTACGGACGGTGTTCACGACGAGTTTCTCAGTAGGATCCATGGGAAGGTGGGCATTTTTCTACGTATTTTCTTCTTTTAAGTGAGTGTACGGTACCCCCACATTGCCCCGCAATGCATGTATCGATCCGGGAGCTGGATGGGACGGGTCTATATACTTCCAGGATGTTGTATCACCCGATAGCGCCTAACGCTCGTGAATCAAGTAGTGGTTCTATAAGTCTGTCAGAGCCGTGATCCACACAGTAACACGGGGAACAGACTAGCCTTCGAAACATAATAACGGTATCTTGGTGGTAGTCGATCGAAAATATGAGCCCGGACAGTTTGATCTTTAGTCATTTCCTGGTCATTTGATTACAATTATAAGGTATAACAGGGACGCGTCCACATGTAAATAGTGAGGATAGGCCATAGAGACCAAGCGCTACCACGGTTACAGGAGCTTTTCTTTACTGGCCATCGTCGGTCCAAAGGCATGTCCCAACTTCCAGGCGTGTTCAAGGAGCCGTCGCTGTGGTTGGAGTAGGGACCCCATGACAGGGCGATGATTTCTCGCCTGAACTCCGCCAGTTTCTGTCGAAGGAAGGCCATCAGCAGCAAGAGGGAGGCAGAGGTATGCTCGAGACGACTGAGGATTTTTCACAGGAGGAACCAAATCTTGAAGGATGATAGCCAAGAGGTAATTGGAGCGAAGTGGATTCGCAGTAAGAGAACACACCATCTCTAGACTTGCGATTCCGAAGATGGTCGTGAAATCAAAGTGAAATTGGGTCAATAGGATCGGTCCGTATATCCCGACTACCTTAGAAATAAACATACCAAAGCATCGCCGAAATCTTTTGGCAAAAAGAGTTCCTCCACTCATACTGCTCTTTCACCACCATGCAAAGCGACGACGTGATATGGTCTGTCATAAACAATCAGTTCTGCTCCTACAAAGTCAAGCACGTTGCCCTCGTTTGCAAACTACTCCAAAGTGCTCATCTTTCGCTAGAACTGCAACACAAAATTTTTGTCGAAATGAATACAATGTAACTGGGTTCTGCAATCGGCAGTCTTGTCCTTTGGCGAATTCTCAGTATGCAACAATCAGGGAGAAAGAAGGTGTGCCATCGATGGTTCTTTATTTCCGCTCGTCTTACAATTTACATCTAGGTGTTCTGTATCTGTACATGAAGACTATCGAACGTGCACATTCGCCGGCACATATGTGGGAGAGAGTGAAACTGTCAAATAACTATACGAAGGCTCTTGAACAGGCGAGGAATACCTAGTTCTTTTCTTCGCGTTCTCATTGTTTTTAGATCGACAGTGAGCTGATATATTGGCCAAATTTCGTCATTCACAAATGCAAGCAGCGTGTAACGAAGATCACGCAGTACCTGATAAAAATGCGCCGACTACAGCTACGCCAACAGTATGTTAACCTAACCACCACACAAAAGTTTCTCAACTCACGTCCTCCAGGCCTAAGCTCGTTGGTGTAAAGAAAAAACTAGGATCGCCGGGAAGCTGTTCGGGAAAGAAAGGCGCTTTCTGCTGCTCACCTGGAACGTTCAATTGAAAAAGAACTTATCGAACGTCTAAAATCAAAAGCATACGGTGATGCACCACTCAACGTCAACGAGACGGTTTGGCAGGCCATCCTCGACCGGGAAAAGAATGGAGAGAGCTCGAAGGATGCCGAAAATGCACTGGAGCTGATGGCGGATGAAACGGACGAGGAAGATGAGGAAGAACTTGAAGAGGAAATGGATGATTGGGGTGACCGAGAGTTTGTCAGTGATATCAGCGGGGACGAAGATGAGGATGGTTTGAGCGATCTGGAAGAAGCTGCTGTGAGTATTCATCTATATAGCTGTAACTCAGTTCCATTTAACGCGATACAGGACGAGGATTCTGAAGGCGAAGGACAAGACGACGATGAAGATGAAGATGGCTCCGCTAGCGAGTCAAGAGAAAATGATGTACCCAAGAACTCTCTTGGTAAACGGAAAGCACCGCCTCCGTCGTCGTTGAAACCTACACGCAAACGGCCAGAGAAAAAGACGAAAAGTATGTGTCCACACGGTTTTCAACGAGGGTATACTAATTTTCTTTGTAGAGGGACCACGTGTGGAAGTCGAATACGAGCAGGAAGTGGAGAGTGTTCCTTTCTCCATGGCAAATTGGTGAAATTTGGGTTGTTGCATATCTTCCCATCTATCATTTCATTCATACCGGCGCTTTTGTACCGCGGGGATTTGGCTACTAGCCAATTAGACGGCAGCGTACTGTAATGCTAGCTGCATTTGCATATATATCCTCGGCGGCAATTTGGAAAGCTATGGTTTTACAATTGCTTTCGAGATGTGCTGTTCATCTATCCGATTAATCTGTGTCATTATGGCCTGTAAATAATCGACGTTTCTTCGTATGCCGGCGGTTTCAACCAAGGCTGTTCGGGTTATGTATTTCTCAGAGGTTGGTAAGTATGTGCGTGACAATCTAACTGGGTACCTCGGTCTTTACGCTGGCCTTTCAATGTATGTCAAAGGTAGAGCATTGCTGTTGGTAAGTCGACGGTGATACAGATATACATGCAAAATTCAAAGCGATAACAATACAGACTCTCAATATATCGGTGCGAAGTAGCTACTTTCGAGGTCCCCCACTAATTCCCATAACCAAAGGTGATCCGCTGTTGCCAGGTTTCCCATAGTCAAACGCAGGCAACGGTCCCCAATCAAAGCTCGGTGCTTTCGGAGGTGTCACCGTGGCGCTGAGACCCTTTTTGAAAAACCCGCCTCCATGTTTCTTCCCTCCTCCAGCTCCACGTCGGCCAGTAGGCACGGGCGTACTCAGGTGGAAACTGTCATCGTCATCAGGGAATTCAAAGCCTGTTCCAAATGAGCTGTCATCGGCACCACCCTTCCCGAATAAGGGTCCTTCAATCTTGATAGGAGTGTTAAAAACCACGCTCTCTTTTGTCGACCCACTGGCTTGAGACGCCGACAAAAATGCAACCGGAGGAGTGGGAGCATTAGCTTTGGGCTGATTTAACAATGGCTCTTTGCGCAAGCCAAGAAGTGCTCGCTTCAGCTTCTGGGCCGAGCGTTCGGCATTCAAAGCAGCAGCAGTTGTCACCGCAGCCTGCGGTAGTATGGCACGAGGTCGTGAAAGGGGTTCAGGGAGGCGCGGGTCTCTCTTTGATGCGAACGAGCGTGGGGTGTTCAAATCGATTCTCGATAGCTTCTGTCCCAGACGATCAATGGCATCTCTTTCTTGCTGGATTGCAATATCGATGTTTCTGTACGTCCTATTGACCGTGTCCAATGACGGGGCCCTGCAAGTAAGAGGATGCTCAGTTGGGACGCGAAGATCGTTGAGAAACGAAGTTACCTGAAGACACCCTTACAGCTCTTCATAGAGGATACTTTCTTCTTGTATTCCTTCAATACATTTTCCAACTTGGACACTTCTGCCTTTCTTCTCATCAGTTCCCCTCTCAGACGTGCCCGGGTTTCAAGATGCTCTGGACCCAAGGTGCGACCTCTCAGCATTTTCGCAAAACTGTCATCTTCTTTTGCACGATTGAATCGCTCGATCTCCTCTTTTCTTGTGTTTGCTGCACGTGAGTGGTAAACATACCGGAGTGAATCAAAGGTAACAACGAACAAACCTTTGACGACCCCGCTGCCTAACTCTTTCAAAACCTTCTTAGCCTCATCTCGACCTTCTTTGAGAAAATCTAAGTCATCCGCAAAACCAAGAAGCGTCTCGCGGAACTTTAATGCATCCGCTGGGTACCAACGAGACGGAATACCCAGATCTGCTTTCAAACGGGATCCACCGGTCTTCCTGTTCAGTACTTCGCTTTCTTGTGTTGCTTTTGTTGCGAGGTGTTGGAGCTTATATGAAGCAGTCAGTCACAGTTTTAAGACGATGCAGAGAAGTGACAAACATGTTCTAGTTCCTTGGCCATACTCACACATAGAATTGCACACTCTTGCTGCATACCTTCCTGGAAAGATTGGGCGGGTTGGGCGGGTTTGGGCGGAGGGGTAGGAGTGACGGGCTGTGTAGGCTGTGCAGGTTGTGCGACTGGCTTAGCAAACATAGTTGCAGGAGGAGGTGTGAAAGGTGTTGCCGGAAGAGTAGGAGCCGGTCCAGGTGCAAGTGGTTTACCGAAAATACTTCCACCGGGAAGCGGGGATGGCGGCATAGACGGTTTCGCCGCCGCCGCACCCGCACCAGAGGAAGGTGCAAAAGCCGACACGAATGTAGACGATGAAGCTGATGTTGTTGCCAAAGGCGACGGCTTTGGTATAGACGTTGCAGGCTTGCCACCGAACAAGCTTCCACTACCACCCCCGATCGTTGACAGCAACGGTGGGGTCCTCGGTCGCATATCCTTGCTAGGAGTCGCAGTTTCCTCTACGGATGGCTTCAAAGGAAGGATACCAAAAGGAGCTTTGGGTGAAGCAGGACGAGGCTTCGGCACTACAGGAATTTCCTTCTTCCCTTCTTCGTCCTGCTCTTCATCGCCTCCTACAACAGCGTTAGCGAGCGGAGAGCTGCGTACAGGTCGCGTATTCGGCCGTCTCAAACCCAATGATGCTGCAGGAGTGGGCGGGGGTGCGGCGGACGGCTGCTTTTCAGGAGAGTCTGGTGGAGTGGTACTCTCTTCCTTGATAGGCGGGAGGATAGGCTCCGTTGACAATGATGCTACTGGGGGTGGCGTTCCTGATTCAGGCTGGGGGGTGCTTGACTGAGAGCGCGACTGCGGAAGAGGTACTTGGGATGGCGTAGGCGAACGTTCCTCTTCAGCCTCTGAGTCTGAGGGCACGTAATCTTCATCGTCCTCTCCGGCAGTAGAACTGATGCTTTCTGAGAGGAACGACCCTGAGTCATCGTCGTCATCTGCGCCGTCTCGGTAAGCATCATCGGAAACATTTCCATCCCCAAGGGTCTCTTCCTGCGACACATCAACGTATGAACTAGCAACTGAAGACAAGGAAGCATCCTTTGACAACCCTTCGGTTTCAGAAGAAGCTGCAGTAGACTCGACTTGTGTAGTCTCCTGAGCGGGTCCTTTCCCTTTATCTTTGAGCGTGTCATCTACGGTGGAAGGTGGAGTAGTAGGAGCAGATGCCGCGGGTGTGGGTATTTCGGGAACTTCAGGCTCCGTCTTCGTCCTCGACTCGGCCGTTGAAGGTGACGGCGCTGCGACGGGAGTCGAGGGCTTCGATGAAGAAGCCTCTTCCTCTTTAACTGGTGTAGAAGGTGATGGAGATGTCTTAACCGATTCTACAGATGTAGCATCTTTACCCTTCAACATATCAGAGAATGAAGATTGAGAGGCTGGAATTTTGTCAAACGGCGACACCGAACTTGTATAGGCCGCAAACCCACCGATACTGGGCTTAGCAGGAGTAGGGGATACTGAGGGTGACGAAGATAAAGGCGGGAAGGCCGACTGCTTTGCCCCAAGTCTGGAAGGGGAACCAAACGTGGGCGTGCTTGTACTTGATAACGGCGCAAACGCAGATTTCTGGGCACCTAAAGCTGAAGGGGAACCAGAACTGGCAGTAGCTGGCTGTAGGTGGCTTAGTGGGAGCAGTCTGAAGATTTGAAAACGCCGACACGGACGGTGCTTGGTTTGCGGCTGCTTTGAAAAATGGAGAGGAAGTGTCAGGGCTAGAAGCACCGAAAGCGCCAAAACCTGCGGCTGGCTGGAACGCGGATGATTTCATGTTCGCGAATGCCCCAGTGGTTGGCGCTGGCTGGGAGGAGGAAGCAAAAGGTGATGGCGAAGATGGCTCAGAAGGTGGACTGTTCGGTGGAGACGCTATTGGTGCTGGAGATTTCGTTTCCGGTGAGATACCCGTGCGCTGAGGGCCAAAGGGAGAAATCCCTGATGCGAATGGACTTTCACCGAACGGTGAAGGCTTGCTCGGTGTTCCGAAAGGCGACGGGCTGGAAGGCGCATTGCTACTGGAGTCGACAACGGACGGACCTGTGGTTCCAACTGAAGATCCTCCACCGCCGAATGCAGATATTTTAGGCGCTTCGGGGGTATCTGACACGCTCTTTGGAGGTTCAGTAGGTGTGCTTCTTAGCGATGACGTATTACCAAAGGCAGAGGGCCCACCCGAGGCAAACCCACCAAAGCCTCCCGCAGTCTTGGTCGAGGACGTACTTGCTGTCGGCGTCCCCGACACAACACCAAATGCAGATGGTGCTGATGCAAAGGCACTGAATCCACCACTGCTTTTGGCTGGTGCGGCAGACACTGTAGGTGCCACAGGCCTCTGGAAGCCAGACTGTCCAAACGCAGGCTGTCCAAATGCTGGTCGTCCAAATGCAGGCTGCCCAAATGCTGGTTGTCCGAACGCAGATTTCGACGCGTCACCTCCAGCCGGTTTCGCAAAGCTTGTCTGTCCGAAAGCCGATACGGGAGGCTCGGCAGGCTTGCTGAGTGCAGTCGCGAATGCAGACGTGGATGGGGTTGAATTTGCCCTGGAAAACGGAGAATCTTCACCAAACGAACCCCCTCCGAAAGCACCGAACCCTGTAGCCGGTCGTATTGCAGAACCAGAAGAGTCTGAGATAGTAGAAGGTTGCGATGAGGTATTGTTGACGGGGTGATTTGGTGGTAGAGGCAGCGGTGCTGGGGAGCCAAACATCCCTCCCCCAGGTGTAGATTGAGGTTTTGGATCATTACTATTCCCCAATGATAGGCCACCGAATGACGGTGCGTCATCCGCCATGGAGATCTCTTGGCTGGATGAGTTAACGGCAGTGGTAGTCAATGACCCAAAGCCTGTGCCGGAGCCAAATGCTCCAGAGCTTGATGCCCCAAATCCGGGGGATGATGTCTGACCGAAAGCAGAAGTGGAGTTACCACCGAAAGCAGAGGAGGAACCAAAAGCTGATGATTGTCCGAACGGCGACTGGCCAAACGCAGAGGTAGATGAAGGCTGCGCAAAAGCCGAGGATGCCTGGCCGAATGCTGAAGAGGGTGTTGAAGAGGCCTGCCCAAACGAGGATTGTCCAAAAGCCGACTGTTGTATTTGGCCAAACGCCGAACTCTGCTGAGGCGATACGGATACTGGTTGACTGGTTGACTGCGGGATGGCAGCGGTTCCCGTGACCATCCCAGCATAAGGTTTCGAATGTCCCATATACCAACCTTGTATGGTCCCATCGTTAAGATAGGCATACATGATAGGATTTCCCGTTCCATTGACCAAGTCGACGGCAAGGGACAACAAGACAGTATCTTCCTGTTCCTTGTTAAGAGGAATGGAGAGAGGATTCTCCTGGTAATAACAATACCAGGTGTTACTGTTGTGCCCGAAAATCTCGAGATCAGTTGAAGACATGTCTCCGACGACCAAAAGGCCCTTTGTGCTCTCAGCATTGACATTTTCATCGTCCCATCTGGGAAGCACGACGACATGAGCAACTTGGTTCAGCCGCTCGGATGAGCGGAAAGGATGTGTGAGATCCGTAGTCGTTACTGTACCCTGGCGTGTGTCCAGATGTACAACATGTTGCGTAGAGACATCTGCTTCTGGATTAGACGGAGCATAACTTGTGCGAAATGTGAATCCGCCTGATAGCCAGTCCAGTGAAACCAAAGTAGATTTCTGAGCGGTAGGTGGAATATGCTTCTGAGGTGTTGCCTTATCGTTCAGGGTGTAAGTTAAGATGTCACCGAGCCGCAAGCCGATTGCAAGTTGTTTGCCCTTTGGAGACCAAGATGCTGAAAATCTGTTAGAATGAAAACAGTATACAACAAGCCTGACATACCTGCCACCGGCAGAGCATCGTGTTCTCTCGCTGTCCACCCGCCTTGAGATTGAAACTGCGTGTTGACAACTTCCACGTTTCCATCAAAACGCACGATGGCTATGCAATCGGCCAAGGCAGGATCATTGCTAGGATTAGGAACGATTTGACGCGCAGGGCTATTGGAGGTACGAAGTGCATGTAATGGGGCATCATCAGATCCCGGAGAGAAAAGTTTATCGACATCGTAAAGAAGGACCTCTCCATGTGCCAGACCAACGAGAAATCGTGTTTCGTTGCAGGCAAAGGCAAGGGTTATAGGCTGCGCCGAAAATGCTATTGTCTTCTGAGGCTTGAAAACCGGCTGAGCATCATCGGATTCAAGAGCCTTTTGCAGTTCGCTCAATGGCGATAGAATGAGACCTACATAAGTGGTGTGTTAATAGGTTCAATGCCCAACTGTCGCGTCGACACGCACCAGTATTCGTAGCCGCCACAAACCATCCTTTTGTGTTTGCAATTGCAAAGAGACGATACGCAAACGGTGATCCAACATTGAGATTTTCTGTGCACAGAACGACACGATCCAACTTTCTGAGCAGACGGAAATTCGGGAACTGGAAACAGAAAATGTCAGATTTATTGTATTGACATATTTCTAGAACCCACCCCAAATCCATCGGACTCGCATTCTTTGAGTGTCGGGTCTACCTTTACGGAGACAGTCGTTGGGCGCGAAATCGGAGTTAAATTACCTCCGTCCATTGTGGACAAGGAAGAGAATCCTCGACAGCTGCAAGGAAGAGAGGCGAGTCAGGGTCCGGGGCCGCAAGGTGACAACCAAAAGTGGCAGTTCACCGGCATGACAAGGGAGTTGCCGGCCGACAAACCGCGACGCGTTTTGCGGCAAACGGTCTCTAGTACGTTTCTCTATAGGTGAGATGGCGGACAGCTTGGCACCTCAGTGCACTCCTCTGAAGCGTGAATATGATTCATGCTTCAACTCTTGGTTCGAAGGGTACCTTGAGCCTGCTGTAGCAGCATCAGCTTCCCAACAACAACGGGAGGCATATTCCCGCAAAAAAGCGGAGGAATTCGAGGCAAAATGCGGGAAAGTATGGGCCGAGTACAAGGGGTGCACACAGGTATGCGTCTAGTACTAAGTTTACTCCTCTACATTTACTTAATTGCTACAGAAAGCATTGAAGGAAAAGGGACTAGATCGGCTACTCGACCAAGCTCGAGAAGAGAACCCGCTGACAGAGCCTACCCCATCAGCAGCTCAGAACAGTAAATGAGAGGACACTAGCAGGTGATTCACATTTTCTTCGTCATTTTGTACTGCGTTCACTTATTTCGTTTCATTTATCGACTCCTCCAAAACTATGTGACCTGCTCTCTGCGTTTTCACCTTTACCACCAATCCAAGAATTGGAGAGATACTATTCACACTACTTATATCCTAAAGCTCATAACAGAATGTGAATCTGAGGCCAAGGCGCCACGGATTCGAACCGTTCGCTGTATTTGCCAACTCCCACCTCCTGGTTACGTCGTCAATACTCTGACTGTGGCTCTCTCTTGTATAAGTTCCATCAATACACTCGAGCAAAGTCCTGCCGTTGCTTCGAACATGAACTTGGGCGATGACATTGATCCTGACGGCTAGCAGCCTTCCCTCTGAATCTACATTTTTACAGACATCTGGGTTTCCTGTTGTCCTTTCGCCGTGACTACATTTCCCTAAGAGCTTGTAGAGGCCATCATATGTAAGGCTTGGCATTTTGAAATGCCGCCCTCAATACGAACATCCTTCATAACCACTTACCTCCTTTTTAACCGAACATGGAAAGTTGCCTATGCCCCATCACTTCTAGGGATCTATACTTATGCGACATAGGACGCCGCAAATCCATCATCTACTATAATTCCATCCCCAGGCTCACCTATCACCTCCTTCATCGGCCTCAGAGGAGAAGCGCCCAGGAAATTGTGGAAAGAGTGTATGTCATTCTCACCAAATCACCCAACGACGTTGGCTTGAAAGCTCTCGTCCCGCCCACTTCATATATTTCCTTCGAGTTCGACGGTTGGATTGATACTGGGCGAAATCCATTTACACCGCAGAACTCCTTCCAACACTTCTGACAGCTTGTCATTAAGTACCGAGGTCACTAGAAACAAAGTATCAACGTACAGCTGCGGGAATAGTTTCAAGATGTGCTCAGGTGTCATGAAGGAAGATTGGCGGTGACGTGCCCTTCCTAGAGGAGGTCATCTCCAGCCTATCTTATTTCGAAGTTTCAATGAGGCCGCAAAACTGATGATGGTGGTATTGAAGAACGCGAGATAATGCGGAATTGGGGCAACACGCAAAGAGTTCTACTTTATATACAGTATATCAACGTCGGTAACACTAATTCTTGCCTCAGCTAAGCGCGTATCACCACCCAGATTACATTTTTTGACAGGAGAGAAGTCCGTAAAGGCAATATTGTCCGTCTAGACGCTTGGCGGAAGGGAAGGCAGACTCAGAAATCAAGAAATTGACGAGATTGTAGGGAATGGCATCGAAAGAGAAATGCACATGAATTAATTCAGTTAAACCTCCTAGGCATCGACGAGCACAGTAGCAAGGATCGAAGTCCGCATCTTTGTCGCCGGTGCTGCTTTGGTAGAATTCTGAAGATGAAGAGGCACACTCTTCGTAATTCTATGCATGTACTTCGCCGTCAAGGACCCAAAGAAGAGTGCCGAGGGCAATCGACACTTTATACTGCACCATCACGATGCTGCCTGTAATTGTCCAGGCGATCGTCCATCGCGGTCGTCGCCATGGGCCGTGACGGCACTGAAAAGCACATGCTTGATGTAAAGCAACAATACTTATATAGCAGGCCTACGGCGTTCTGTTTCTCACAGTCATGGCGGTTGACCCAGTCCAAGGCGTCCGAGGATGCTTTCTCTTCGGCGCGTCAGTGGTATGTCCTGCTATATTCGTTCCTTATTTTTGACCGACTGGTATCAGGTATTAGCAGTCAATGCCGTCCCTCCGTTACGCCGACGTTTCCTGCCTTACGGATCGCGAACAGTCGCCCAGCAGAACGTACAGCTGTCACCTAAAGGCTCCCTTTCTGCATTCCTGGACTACCTAGCGACACTCCAGGTCCCTCATCGATACTTCACTCATTTCTACATCGTTTCTGTCACCTCATCTGCGTTGTGGGCGCAGGAGATTCTCCGCAATGGGCGCTTGTTCTCGGTCATTGCAGCTCTGGCACCCAAGATCGACCCTTCGAAAGCGATGTCGAAAGAGCAGATACTGTTGACGTGGGCTCTGATGTCTGCTCAGGGATGCCGCCGTCTGTATGAATCTATACGTCTTGCGAAGCCTTCCAATGCAAAGATGTGGTTCGTGCATTGGCTTTTGGGCTGGGCCTTCTACGCAGGCATGGGATTGGCCGTGTGGGTGGAGGGAATCCGTGAGTACACATATAAGCTATCTATGTTTCGTGATCCTGATATCCTCTTCAGAAACCCTCCGTTCTACAACGTTGAAACTAGCTTTATCCTCCCCCAGCCTACGTACGGCAACTTTTCTGCCCATGTTTCTCTTCGCATCTTGGATGCAGAACAAATGTCACCGACATCTGGCTTCCTTGAAGAAATACTCCTTGCCTACACACCCCTTCTTCCGCTACATCACTTGTCCACACTATACTGCTGAGTGCTTGATCTATCTTTCACTCGCAGGAATTGCGGCTCCACCTGGGCAGGTGTTCAACAAGACTATCTTGGCCGCTCTCGTCTTCGTCGCAGTCAATCTTGGTGTGACGGCTGAGACGACCCGACAGTGGTATGTTGAAAAGTTTAGCGAAGAGCAAGTCACTGCTCTCTGGAGGATGATACCATTCATATATTGAAGTATCCTCGACATCTATCTTGATGGCATGTCGCTTGCGAACTCTACGTAGAGCGACAATCAGAAAATTGGTATATTCCTCTCTTGGACTGTTGGGTACGACTGCTACAATTATTTCGGCCTGTTATATGTTGTTCGACTATGAAATGGATCAATCGACGTTGCACTATCTGTCCGAGGCAAAAGAGAAACAGAGAAACTTCCCTCTCAAGTAGGTTCTTTTATTAGCTAGCGATTCATTTGTCCAAAGAAATTCATTTAGGTGATGAAGCATGTTGAACCTAGAATATGTTCAAGTTTCTCCGTCCTCATCAGGTTTGATGGCTATATAGTCTATCTTCCGGTGCTGAGAACGCTACCCACAAAGCGTGGAGCTGTTCGACAGATATGCCGACGAAGATCCTGACAATTTGTAGGCGCGAGGTTTCTTGGTCAACCCCGATCTTGATATTTGCTACAGGTTTACGGCTTCACCATTCACATTGGCGACGTCGCCTGACTTGACGTGGTTGATTTGATCTGCCAGAGAGTGCCCAGTTCAGTGCGTTGTAGAAATGCACTGACGTATATTTGACACTCTGTTGAATGCAGGCAATCCCTTACCTTTC
This sequence comes from Armillaria luteobubalina, assembly GCA_030435615.1. Taxonomy (NCBI): domain Eukaryota; kingdom Fungi; phylum Basidiomycota; class Agaricomycetes; order Agaricales; family Physalacriaceae; genus Armillaria; species Armillaria luteobubalina. The sequence goes on along the minus strand of JAUEPU010000018.1, from coordinate 973,106 downwards.
ACCTTCTGCCAACGTGTACTGAGATTGATGACGGGGATTTGAAGGCCACTCGGTGACTGGCGAGAGCGGAATTAAAGACATGACCGTAAATTCCAAATATCACTTAGAAGCCCACGAACATATTTGAGTAGATCCTTTCCCTAAAAACAAGATTAGTTCGCTACTTTGACAAGAATGAGATGTCACTCACTCCCCGAGCCTTAACACCCTCCACCATAGCTTCGATACCTCCATCAACTTCTCTTTGACTTTCTCCCACCTCTCGAGTCTCCGAAGGTCTTCTCCCGCTGGTCAAATGCGATCGCTGCGCCATCCCATACCTCAACACAACCGTCACAACAGCGTGCCACCCCTCCAAAGCACCTTCCGCTCCTCCCCCCACCAAACTTGTCTGACTCATTAACTGCGTCTGAGGACCAAGTATGGGTATCACCGTCGATCGCACGACATACGGACAATAAGACCGATGCTCCTTTAGCATATCAAAGGGTCGCCTTGTCGGTGCCCGGCTAGACGTCGAGACTCAGGCCGCAGTCCGAACGTCCACAGCCCGATGCGTCGTTGACAGAGGCTGCATTGGAGGAGTGTGTCAGAATCACGTTTTGGAGGGCCAGAGTAGCCGAGGGCCCGACGCTTAGCCGGCTAGGGGATTGTCTGGGTACAACGGAGGCCTCTCGGGAACGAGGCGGTGTTTGGGGAGCCAAAGAGCTCGCCCGAGTCAATGCGGGTCGCTCAGCTGCGGGAGCTATGCTCCATCCGAAGAGAGAGACTAAAATGGTCTTCTCCGAAGGTTCCTCAGATAGCGGAGAAGGCAATGAAGGTTCTGTTTGAGTCGGTGATACAGGTGCAGGCAATGATAGGGTATATAGTTTGATTGTGGATCGGAGGGATGTAAGCTGGTTGGATGTCTGCTCCGCTGTGAGTGAGAGATGCGAAACGGGAAGAATATTGCACTGACTAGGGATGCTTGATTTCAACATCATCGAGAAGAGAGTCAAGGGAAGTGGCATTCGCCTTGATATCTCGTAACAGAACAGAGGGTGACTGAAGAGGTATACGGTAGATAGACGCTGGGCTGGAGGTTAATACAGAGTGGCAAAACCGGGTGTTCAGCTCACCGTCACACTGCTTCATCCGCCACGGGCACCCTGATTTATGCGCATCAACGAGCTGAGCTTTTTTGCTTCTCAATGAGGGCGTTGGCTGCGAAATTCAGCCAGCCGAACCACCAAGGAACAGATCATAACATACCTGCGTCTCGCGACATGCCCTCTTTGCTGGCCAATACCCACGAAGAACTGCATACTCCGCATACAAGTCGGTCTTTCCCGTCGTTCACCCACCCACACTTGGACGCTGCCACCGCATCTATGGCAGGCGGTTTGTTTGAATAGGTAGCGAGTTTAAAGGTTGATAATCGAGTTAGAAAAGAGGATATCGATGAAGGCCGATACTCTTCTTTGGAGGATATAGTTGATGGTGGACGAGGTTCGGAAAACTTGAAGGGAAAGGATTTCTTCGTCCGTGTAGCAGCACGCGTGAGGATAGCTGAGAGTCTGGGGGCATTTTTGTATGTCTCCTGTCTAGTACAATGTTAGCTTAGACTGAGGAATAGTAGAATTAGAGCGTACGCCACTTCGTTTACGCTCCCTTTCGATTTTATGCCGTATTTTTCAAGGGCAGAGTATATAGATCGGGTCGTGCTGGATTTCTTGAGCGCAGGCTGTACAGTATCGTCCAGGTGTTGGAACGCGTCGTCTAGTTTCCGCTGCAATACATGTTCAGAAAAAGAAGTGGCGATACGATGGACGCGTTACCTTAGTGGCCCGGATGTTATCTATGGATGTTGGGGTGTCATCGGAAGACATGGCAAGAGAAGGATGCGAAAAGTCTGCGTTCTATGTACTGTGCTGGTGCTCTGCCACCCCCGTCACTGGATGCAGCTGGACCTGGATCAATATATGGAAGAAAACGAAGTTCCTACGTTGGGACGCAGCGTCCACAGTTGCGGTAATTGTATACTCAAGAAAAGTGCAAACAAATAGGACGTCCGATGAAGAGAACGAGTCTAAGATGGAATTCAGAGGAACCGTGCACCGGCACGTGATCAAAAGTCCAAGAATGGTAATCACCGCCTGATCTCGTCTCACTCTTCACACTGATTCTAGGGGGCTGTTCCGAGGTCCCCATACCTAAAAAATCGTGTTACACGATGGTGCCGAGATTCAGGTGGCAGCTCGATTTTTTAAAGAAAAAATTCTGGTTCTCTTCGGTCCCCAAGGGCCCGCAGAAATGGTTCTTGACGTAGACTAGTACGTCTAGCAGAATGAACTGAAATGATTCGCTGTCGAGTACATCGTATGGCTTGTAATACAGCGCCGCATACCCCGACGTTCATTGAACGACGTGTCCATGATCGCTGATTTTGATAGACTCAGAGGCATAACATTGAATAACTGTTTACAAGGTCATCAGATGGATGCAATACCGGGGTATTCTTTGAAGGACAGAACATCCAGGGATAGAAAAGTAATATCAAAATCATCAGCTGACAGACAAGTTCACCAGACCCATCCATCAAGAAAACGTCAAGCTTCAAGCGTCAGTCGATGGCGACTACTTGTGGGGCGGTTTTGACAGCAAGAGTCAGAAGACCATATGCATGAAAAATATTAAGCTAAGAGTGGTCTGCTACGGCCGCGCGCGGAAGATTCTAGAGTAAAATTGGCATCAGATCATTACTACGAACGTTTGTCGCGCGCAGCGTGGCTCTGTAGATCTGCCCCGAGACTGAGTCCAGCGGTGCTCGAGACCCGGCAAAGGTGGTGACCATGGTAAAGTGAACTGAGAAGTCCCGGTTACCTCAGTTATATTGTATAGAGGGGAAGAAGCGAAAGTTATTTTGTACCTGTCCATTTATAAAGTCGTTTAAGTTGGGTGGCTGTACAGTCATATTCATCTTCCGAGGCACCGCGATACATTATAAGGTACAAGTACATCTTCCATACTAAGAATCCATAGCAAGTCATATCAGGTCATAGGGGGTTCCTTGGAATTGCCACCGGGTATCGAGTCTGGGTACATTCGCTTGAGATGCCTGTACTTTCTGAGGGAGTATAAAGCGAGAGTTTCTGTTGATTGAATATTTCTATCTGCACTGAATTGAGTAGATGAATGACCCACCTTCCTTGATATATTCGCCGAATTTAATAGCCTTCTCGATCTCCGCATCATCGGTCAGGTTTCGGTTTTCTGGCAATACGGTGCTTCAGTGTCCGAACGCCAAGACGGCCAAGGGCAGGACGGAAAACTGAATAGCGTACTCTCGAACATCCGCCGAACCGTAGCTTTGAAATCGTATCTAGACATGGATTCAACTCGCGTCCAATACAGTCGAGGGAGCGACCCACGAGGGATCTGGATAATCTTTTCCTAGCCTCTGCAGTTCCTTGTACAGCGCAAGAGCACGTAGACGGTTTGACATATCATATGGCAATGAAGGTACTAACTTGAATGAGGTGAACGTTGAATGCCGGGTGCCCGTGAGCCGGCGAATCCACGTGGACCTAGCCGTATATAGGTGCCCTCCAGGGGCTAATTTTCTCCTTTTGGTCCGTCCCGCCGCTGCGACCACATTGTGCACAACAAACGAGCGTCGCAGGAGGTGCACGTGCGAGAACAGCGCTGTAGTCTGAAAAATGCCTACCCAGCCAAAAAGTGAAAAATAACTCGCTCAGGCTTCTGGCTGTCGTCTCTGCTGCCAATCTGTGAGGTCGTCGGACTCTTTCGAGTTGCGCTGCCAAGGAGAGACCAAGAACACTGATGATGGATCTGTGATTGCATCGGAACTGATCTTGGGTGATGGATTTGATCGGACCAGTGTCGTGTGCGCGATTGTTGATTGGCTGAAAGCACGAACGTGCAGCGTCTGTGGGTGGGAAACTGTCTCGGCCCCTTGCTGGGGTCCTATCTAGGTTCGGCTTTCAATATAAGGTCGTAATCGAGCGCTTGTTTTACCATCTCTCCCAATGGCTTCAGAAAAGGGCTCTACTGCTGGGTCTCTTCCCGCCGTCGTCAAGTCCGGCTATGTCCTTGACGAGCGCCGTCGTGCAGCTCTCGCAGAGGTTGACAATGCCAAGTTCTCGTATGTGCCTCTCTCCATTACTTGGCGCTCCCTATCTCAAATTTTCTTAGGTGGTTCCACGTCAAGGTCTGCGCTGTTGCAGGTGTTGGTTTTTTCACGGATGCGTACGTCATTCAAACTTTTACTACGCGTACCGTAATCTAATATTTTTCTAATCACCACCAGCTATGATATCTTCGCTATCAATATCGGCGCAACTATGATTGGATACGTCTACGGCGCGGGTATGCTTGGTCCGACCCTTTCTCCTTCATCAGCCCTTAAAATTGTATTCCAGGTGGAAAACTCAATACTAATCAGGATCTTGGCCTCAAGGTCGCCACTCCTGTCGGTACACTTTTCGGTCAACTTCTCTTTGGATGGTTGGCCGACCATCTAGGACGCAAGCGCATGTGTAAGTCAAAGCACTTCTCTAGACCAACCGTTCACTTATCATGTCCTCTTTTTAGACGGTGTCGAACTTATTCTTATGATCATTGCCACCTTTGGACAAACGGTGTCAGGAAGCGGCCATGCAGTAAATATTCTCGGTGTTCTCATCGTCTGGCGATTCCTGGTCCGTCGGTTTTTATGGTTCTCCTTTGTTGTTCTCACCTCTAACGTAGATGGGCGTTGGTATCGGTGGTGACTACCCTCTCAGTGCCATCATCTCCTCAGAGTTCGCCTCCACCAGAATTCGTGGCCGCATGATGAACGCAGTCTTCGCTTCGCAAGGGTGGGGTAACTTCAGTACGTTCCCTCCCTGAAATCTTCCTAGCCAATAATTGACCTCCAATTTTCAGCGGCGTCTTTGGTGGCTTTGATCATCACCGCTGCCTTCAAGAGCGCTCTTCTCAATGATACTCCTCCCAACTACGATACTGTGGATTATATGTGGCGTCTTCTCATCGGAATTGGTTGCGTTCCTGGTGTAATTGCCCTCTACTTCCGTTTGACCATCCCCGAGACGCCGCGTTTCACCATGGATGTCGAACGCAACATTCAACAAGCTAGCGCCGATATATCCAATGTCCTGACCACGGGCAAATCACATGAGGACCCGGATGCCGTCATCCAACGCGCTGAAGCACCCCGGGCTACCTGGGCTGACTTCAGGCAACACTTCGGTAAATGGGAGAACGGAAAAGTTCTTATTGGCACCGCTTATTCGTGGTTTGCCCTTGATGTGAGCTTCACTCGTCCAATCTGAAAGTCGAATTCTTACAGTTTCCAGATCGCTTTCTACGGCCTCGGTCTTAATTCCAGTATCATCCTGCAAGCCATTGGATTCGGTACTCCTTTGACCAGCGGTTCACGAAAGGTTTACGAGAACTTGAAGAATATCTCTATCGGAAACTTGATTCTCTCAGCAGCCGGTCTCATTCCTGGTTACTGGGTCTGCTTCCTGTTCATTGACTCATGGGGCCGCAAGCCTATTCAATTGATGGGCTTCATTATGCTCACCATCATCTTCGTCATCATGGGTATGTCGAGTCCCGTCTCTCAGTTTATCTTACCTTATACTTGCTTCAGGCTTCGGCTATGATGCTCTCACCAAGACCAAGTCGGCTTCCAACGCCTTCGTCTTCTTGTACTGTCTGGCCAACTTCTTCCAGAACTTTGGACCCAACACAACGACTTTCGTCATTCCTGGAGAAGTATTCCCAACCCGTTATCGCTCAACCGCGCACGGTATCTCCGCCGCAAGTGGCAAACTAGGCGCCATCGTTGCACAAGTCGGATTCGCCCGCCTGAAGGACATCGGCGGCACTAACAAGTTTGTCAAGCATATGTGAGTTGTTACGTCTGTAGGTGGCTTATGCAGCTGACAATAATTCCCAGTCTTGAAATCTTCGCCTTGTTCATGTTGACGGGTATCTTCTCTACACTGCTCCTCCCCGAGACCAAAAACAAGACCCTTGAGGAACTGTCAAACGAGGACCAGGACGGTTTCGTTCGTGGTATGTGATATCTATCTCTGATGCGGATCAATACTCACGCTCTCATCTCAGGTACTGGTCACGTTGAAGTCGATGACGCTGGCCTAATCAGGACATCATGATTAATTTTTCTAACGAGAGCATGCATACAACGTTTACATCGAGTCATTATTATCATTTTTCTCATTCTTTACATTATACTTCACGTATACTCTCATGAAGTTCAATAAATTCGCCCACTAATTTTCTATGATGTCGACAATTAGTACACATAGATATCGCAGCTGCGGATATGAAGAACACGAGCTCCATTTATAATCTGTATCGTTCGAGATGTCACCTTTTTTTAATGACTTGTGGGGAAATTTGGAAAACTGGATTGAAATAATCGCCGTCTCTGACAACAAGTTATAACTCAGGAAAATGGCAGGAACAACAAGTAATAACAGCCGTACTGGTTGCGTACTGGCAAGCTATCCAGTGGTAACGCATGGGTCTGAAATGATAGTGGGACCTTGTACCTGTTGGGCTATCAAGCGTCGCGCGCTACATAGCATTCAAATGTCAATGATGCCATGACCTTCGGTTGTTGAGGTCACACAAGGTCCTGTTCTCTTCCTGCTTGCCAAGGTCTCTCAAGATCCACCTTGAAAATTCTTCCCACGGTGTGATAGAATCGCGATCTTCATACAATGATCTGGAATTTATGACTGACAAGAGGACCCGTGGCGACTGACGAGCTCGAGGAGCCCAGCGAAGAGCGCGATCCTTGAATAATACGAGAGACTCCTTTTCTGGCAGTCCACCCCATCAACATGGTTTTATCTAGCATGGCGATCGAGATATTTCCTACTGGCAAGTTGACGAAAATGCCAGTTTGGCTGCACAGCTTGGTGGGGTCATTATGTCCTAATTTTTCACGTGAGAGAAGTGATTGGAATCATGCCTGACCTTCGCGAGTCCGCGACTGACGGTAAGACTCGGAACTCTCAAGTTAGAAACCGTTGTATAATGGGAACATGTCTTTTCATGATGGCGTACTATTGGTTGCCTCTACATTGGACGGAGTTGAGATAAATGATATCGTAATGTTCTTAGAGGATCATGAGGTAGGTATAGATCTGGTTAACAAATTTTATTCACGTATATCGGTAGATTCATGTGGGACCCTCGATAGTCAACTTTCAAGGAACGTGAATATTTTTACTACTTCTTTGGGAACTGCCATAATATCGCTCAACAGAACTCCATTCAAAAAAATGCCCACATGATGATTCTATGGAGTGAAACGACCATTCACCAAGACAAGGGCAAGTCATTCCTGACATTCGCATAGCACTGGATATTCAATATAGAAGACGTCCTTGCCAGGGTCAAATGAAAGAAAATTCTTCGGGTGGGTGTCTTCCGAGTCTAGGCAGCCATCCGATGTCTAAGGATCTTTAGGCTATAGCTGCAATATAGCTATGGATTAATGTTCCACATATGATAAAACTTGAATTTCCATGCATCAATCGGCCACAATGAAGTCTCACCCTAACCTCTCTGCATAGAGTCGGCTCACAAGCAACACGAATAGAAAGGAAACCGTAAAGTAAGGTATCAATATGGATGTCATCAACCGACGACCGTTAGTTAAGTACATGAATAGCATAAGAATACACCGCTTCTATTTGTGTACAGGCATGTAGAAAAATATGGAGGTGAGCAGGGACGGTCCCCCGTTTATTTGCGAGGGCTCGCTGCTGAGATCCGAGTGAACTTCTGGAGATTTACCGTTTATTTACCGTCCATTTCGACGGCTCCGAGAGCTCGCGCAATCGGGCCCGAGCGCACCGCGATGCCCCAAACAGGAAATCATCGCAGGCTGCACAGCCACTTACCAATCCTTCCTCGCCATGGACGAGACAGACCCCTCTACATCTGCTTTGCGAGATCCCACAGTAACTAAGGAAGAGAAATGGAGTCTCATGCAAGAATATGAGGATCTTCGAACTTCAGGTGGTCCAGGCGTCGATGAAATCGAGGAACGAGACGCTCCTCTTACCGAAGAGATATTCACGGCTATTACGATGATTGTTCCATTCTCGTTCTTGCTACTCATGATGGAGATGTAGGTATTCACGCTTCGATGTAAATACTGTTTGCTCTGACAAGCTGATGGATGAGACTCATCCGATACCAGTATGGGAAACATCCCGGGTTGAATGTGCTGGTGGAAAGAATGGTATCGAATGTCCCAAGTATGTTTTCTCTGCATTTTATCGTAGACTTTATACACTTACATACATAGTACTGGCCCTACTCATTTTCTTCAGTGCGTTCTACGATTTCTCTCTTGGACAGAATGCCAACGGTTGCAGCAATGAGATATAAGGAACACCGCAGGCTGCAAATCGGACTCTTTTTGACATCCATAGGCATTGGTTGTAGAATGATATATCTACTTAGTCGTGGTACTCTATACGTCAACATCAGGCAGGTGGGAAATCGCGTTTTTTTTTGCTGCTTGCTGTTGACAGTTCTTGTTAGGTACCACCGCTGGGTACGCTTTGGATTTACGCAATTGTTCAGCTTGAGCTTGGGCCGGCTGTACTGAACTTGGCTATCGTCGCTATGTATGTCTGGTGGAAGGACTTGAAGATTTTCCGATGAACGCGTTGCATAGCATCGTTTTCTGAAAGTTAGTGCCTCGACCTTACATGCTGTCTTTAGCTAATGCCGTGTGTAGTGAAAATTCTGCTCGTAGTGGACGATCCTTTGTGTTTCCTTTCTTCGACGATCTATTCATGCATAGAATGTTGTTGTTCGTAAATCGGATCGGCATTCTGACAATTCATACTGTTAAGGCAAACCAGTCAAAGAACTCTCATGTGGGACTCTAATCCAGCTGAGGCATATCACGCGAGCTCAGCTTTAGAGATAACACACCCTTTTGAACACCGTTCCGGAGAAGCGACGGTGCGAATTCTCCCACCTGGCTTCGCAACTATTGAAAACTTTATTTCTAGTAACAGAACGAGTATGCTTTCCGCGTGGGACCCTACGATGCCGACACTCCAGGTACAGATAGCACGGCTTCTCAAGATGCAAGCATGCGCGTCAGCGTTACCTGCAGATAGGTATGTACCTGGAATTGATCTGAAGTAGTGAAGAAAATAACGTCGTAACGTAGATCCCATACCGCGATGCAAGCAGGCCAGATGGGCAGTCGAAAACTGCGAATTCCAGCATGAACGCAATATGCGAGTTCTTGGCAGAATCGCCAGGAATTCTGAGAAGTCATCAGGTAGACCGGATCTGTCGGTTCTCCTACTGTCCCAGGATAGAGCGATAACGGCACAAGCACCTCGCCTAAATCGTCAAATATTGAACCTTTGGGTCCAGGTCATCGATATCACAAGGTATCGGAGCGTTTCAAGTCCACAAGATCGTTAGAGTTGTGAGAAAAAGCGTATTCGAGTCGATGCCTCAGTTAGACTACCAATGACTCAAGGTTGCTATATAGGCTGTTCCGCTAAATGTGACGTCATCTTTCTCAGCCGTCGCTTTTGACGTCGACGAAAGCGCAGGAGTCGCGTCTGTTAGCTGCATCGACAGCATGATACTCGTCTCTGCATTCTACGCTATCCCGCTACGTCGCATTTTAATCAATCGCTTAGGGTTTGACAGTCTCGTCCTTGACTTCGGATCCTAGGCAGTGTCGCCAGTCTGTGAATATTAGTGTCCACATGGGTATCTCACTTGGCCGTCGCTAGCTTGGATGCAATGGGCCATATATCGCTTCCGACTCTTGGTCCTCATTATGTCACGACGTTCCAGTTTGGGTCTTCTCTATGACCTGGACCAATCGGTCTTACTCCGCTTAACAACCGCGTGCCGCAATCAGAGCTTTTGTTAATTGATGAGTTGTTCTGTCTTCCATGCGCATTGACGGATGCGATTCTGTGAGTTCCCGTTCTCTTCCCAGTCTGTCTCTGTGACCGGCCTATCGGCGGAAGGCTCACCTGAGCTTCTGGCTAATAATCGGAGCGCCTATTTCCATCTTGGTCGTCTTCTGCCTTCTCTGTCGCGTGCCTCTTGAGTAAAGGTTATCGTCTACTCTTGAATTACCATCTCTTTCTCGGTGAAACTGTTCCATGCGTCGTCGACCAGATCTCTCAAGGGGCCTTTCGGGAATGTATCACAGACTCGTTCGCTCCATATGTTCCACCGTTCCAAGCATGAGGGTCTCAGTTTGAGTTGAATTAGACTGTGCCTCGTCGCTAGCTTGCAACTTAATCACATCTCGGAATGGGTGGTTGTAGGCCCTATATAAGAGGCATCTCGAGAAGTATGAAGAATCACTGCTCTCCTCGAGCTCAATACCCCATCGCTTCACATTCCTTATACCATGGCTACATTCAAGCGCTCTCTTCTCTTTGTTGCCTGCCTTGCTGTAGGTGTCGTCAATGCGACCGAGGTCATGCACCGCCCGGCTACTTACAAGGAGACCCCGGCTACGTACGCAATCGAGGAAAACCCTACAGTGAACACTATCCAGAAGCGCGACACTGGCAAGGCTTCGATGGCGTACTTTACCAACTGGGGTATCTATGCAGCAAATTTCCGTTAGTATTCCAGTTGCCTTTGGCATGGAAAAAAGTTCTGACGTGGCTCTGCAGAGCCGCAAAATATTGTTACAAATACTTTGACTCGTACGCTCGCTTATACTTTCTGCCCTGAATGACTTGCTGATGGGCGGTTTTCTAAATCAGACATTCTTTATGCGTTTGCGGATGTTGATCCGTCTACAGGAGCTGTTAAGCTCACGGATTCCTGGGCCGATGAACAGGTAACTGATACCGATTTCCTCATTGTGCATCGTTTACTCAGGTATACTAGAAACACTATGATGGGGATAGCTGGAGTGACAGTGGAAACAACCTTTATGGTTGCTTGAAGCAGATGTATCTCATCAAGCTCGCCAACCGGAACCTCAAAGTCATGCTCTCTATTGGTGGTTGGACTTATTCACAGTCTGGTCACTTCTCCTTCGTCACCTCTGCATCAAGCCGTTCGACTTTCGTTTCCAACGCTGTAACCCTAATCGAGGACTACGGTTTTGATGGCATGTTAGTATTCTTTCAATGTCTCTGCTGAATTGATGGTGCTAAGACTTTACACTAGTGACATCGACTTTGAATACCCCTCCAGTACTGCAGAAGGCCAAGGCTTTGCCGATCTCCTGACCGAGTTGCGCACTGCCTTCGATAATCTCGCTACGTCCAAAGGCGATACTACTCCATACCAACTCTCGGCGGCTGTATCTGCAGGTCCAAACAATTACGCCAACCTTGTCATTCCTCAGATGGACAAAGCTCTGACGCATTGGAACCTGATGGCGTACGATTATGCCGGATCCTGGTTGACCTACGCAGATAACCAGGCCAATCTCTATGGTGGTACTCGGACTGGTGTTAGCACCGACGCTGCAGTGAAGTACTTCGTTTCCGCGGGTGCATCTATCAGTAAGATCTCAATGGGTATGCCATTGTATGGACGAGCATTCGAGAACACAAACGGTATCGGTCAGTCTTACAACGGCGTAAGTGATCTTTGGGCTTTCCGTGTTTCTTTACCTCACCAATCCTCCATCAGGTTGGTTCTGGGACTATTGAAGCCGGTATCTACTCGTATAACACGCTCCCTCGTATGTCTTGGCTTGACAGCGTCGGTTTTGGCTGACCCCATATGACAGTGGCTGGCTCTCAAGTCTACGAAAACGTATCCGATGTTACCAGCTATTCATACGATTCCTCTAAGAAGGAGCTGGTCTCATACGATACCCCAAACATCGTTTCCTTGAAAACCAAGTACATCAATGACAATGGCATGGCAGGATCTATGTTCTGGGAGGTTCGTGTATCATTGCAGGTGGCTACTTGGAGTTTTCAAGCTGATATTCCATTTTAGCTGTCGACGGATAAAGTGGGCTCTGAGTCCCTCGTTGGCACCGCAGCTGGTGTACTCGGTACCCTCGACACGACACAGAACCATATCAGCTACCCGAACAGCAAGTGGGACAACATCAGGAGCAACATGGGACAGAGCGGATCCACACCTACGAGCTCCACAACTTCTACTAGTGCCAGTCCGACACCTACGGGTGGAAGCGGAAGCTGCGCTGGCATTTCAGCGTGGGACTCGACAGCTGTCTATGTCGGCGGCAACCAGGCAACTTATGGTGAGCTTTCCTCTTCATGTTGGCGATTATTCGGTGGTTGTTGACTCTCTTCCACAGGTGGACAACTTTGGACTGCTTCTTGGTGGACGCAAGGTGATACCCCCGGAGGTTCAGCTGGTGTCTGGAAGACGGTCGGTACCTGCTGAGCTTTGAACACCGATAATCTGAAGGATATATATATATACCATGCCCCCTTATTATTCGTCCTTTCAATTGTACATACTAGGGTATCTTTGATCATCACTCATTTATGAATCTATTACTTTCAACAAGTTACATCGTGAACCTCAGGCAGACTGCAGTTAATGATACTAGGAGCTAGGATTTCTTTTTGAAGATATACCAGTGTTTCTGCCATGTCACCAACGATCTTCTGACAATTTAGGTCCTCAGTTTCTTGCTGGCCAAGGTGCTATTGCTGACTGCTTCTGTATCTGCGAGATCAGAACTCCGCTTAGATATTCATTTTTTTAACCAGTGCTTCCTTCACTGGTCTTCGAGCACGTTGGCCACGAATTTCCCCCGCATGTGTTGTCATATCGATGATTTACATCTTCTTTCAAGTCAATATAGCTGTCAAACAGCTTGCTTAACTTGAACGCGTGGAAATACCATTCCTCGTCTTCAACCTTTGCGTCGGCAGCTTTGACTGTAATATCCGAATCGGAGCCCGGACGATAACCCAGGACTGTACCGGCCGCCATTTAGTCAACACTAGCTGCACTATTCTCCTCACGGAATTTTGAGGCAGTCCGAGACTCGCTCATGGTGTTACAGTTTACCCCATAAAAGTTCATCTCCGGTCATACCCTTCCATACCACTGGCAGATGGAAAATCTGGAATTGGACAGCTGTTCAACCGAGGCGCCAACTATATGCTTTGAAGATAGGACCATATGAATTGCCACCAAGTGCTGCGAGTTTACTAATGGCAGCACAAATCCATCCGGTCATACCCTATTTCTGTAAATCAGCTTTGTGTCGAGTCCCGACATCTTGTTTCCTCGATTAAGGCCATAAGATGGCGACCATCCCCGAAGCCACGGCAACAAGGTGTTCCTCCTTCGAAGCTGTCTGTCTTGAAGCAGTCCAACTAGTCTATATATTCAAGTGAGTGCTTTTTTATACAGCGCTAGTACTATGGACTCTGAAGAGAAACTAAACGCGTTAGACTAAGTCGTGCCATCTGAGTCCACGTGATCGTGACAAGGGTTTTCGTTTTTCTCGGTTTTAGGCCGGCCGACGAGGCTCTTTTCTTATCTTTGTCTTGTGCCACGCTTCACAAAGGGAAAAACTAAGCCTATTGACTTGTTTCACGGTTAATAGAACAACAGTCGTAACGACACGTCCCAAACTATTGTCGGCTACACCCTTCTGCCACTATTTTTGATGGAAACTTGCATGTTCCTGCACTCACTTAGACTGACTGAGCATTGTCAGGACGCCCCTTATATTTGCTGAGGTCTGACGACCAGAAACTTGTCTGCTTATAGACATTCCTGGTTGAGCCTATTCCCGCCATCCCGACCTTCACATCATGTCTGCAAATACCACTATCTTCGCTAAGGACGACCTTAATGCCATCACTGAAGACATGGACGACAAATTCAAGACACTTGAGGTACCTTCTTTTGGGAGATCTTGTGGAACTCCCACATCGGAATATGGGAACTCCTCCAGTGATAGCTTTCTTTCACGCTATCTGGAGCAACACACCACACCGGTGGACTTTGGGACGAGCTTCACGACATTCGATTCCCAGTCTTCCAAGCGCCTAGCCTTCGATTGGGACCATCCAGTTGAAGCAAACTTCATCCAACACCACGGCCCTCACCCTGCTGCCACTGACAACAGCAACCACTTCGTCTATTTCACCCACTCCACCCGGGGGTTCGAAGGGACGGCGTATGTTACATGTCGTTTGGTATCAACAAGCCACCTTTTCGATTTTGAATCAGTCGAGCGCGACGGCATACGCGCCTTGTTGTCTGAAGAGGTATGGATATCGTAACTAAATTTATATGCGTGATCCTGACGACCTTTAACAGCAATACGTTGAATATCTGAAGTGCCAAAAATCACAAGAATACTGTCCGCGGAGTTGTTCTCCTCCTCCTCCATCTGTTTGTTTGCAACCTGTCGATACATACATGTCCACTGGCCTCAGTTGGGAATACTCTGGATCCCATCTCTCAGGACTACCTCGTGCTATTAATGAAGGTGCGACAATGGAAGCACGCGTCCTATGCCCCTCTGCCGATGCCACAGCGGCCCTCCTGCCACTACCTACCTATGTTTCTGCGTTTGGAACCGGCATGAACCTGGATTGTGACTACGAAGATATCTCTCAGGAAGAAGATTCGGACTGTCTTGATTCGAATTGGGATAAATCGATTGTGTCGCCTCTCATATCAAGTCAAGGGCCTGGTGTCCGAGTCACGCCATCAACCGGACGCCTTGAACCCGTCAAGTCAGTGCTTAATAAAAATCAAGCCTATCGAAGAAGGTCTTCCGTGTCTAGAAAATATTCCCTTCCTTCGATAATCAAGCCACCGTTACTCCCACTTGCTAATCGATATCCCAATACCACGTCCAAGCGACGCGCAACATCACGGCAAAAATGAACAATATTTTCAAAGAGTCCATGTGCGCACTCGAACTCGTTCAAACGACCTCTCCTTGACTCCTCGGACTGGCGATGAAAAATTTCGGTGTGGTATTCATCCTCGTCCTATACCCTCTCTAGTAAATACAATACGGTCTTCTTGCACCCCTTTGCCATCTTAGAATTACTATTTATGTTGAGAATACCGTTATAATCCGACTAAACTTGCCTCGATCTTTCCAACGCCAATTTTACGCTTCAGCTTTTAGGACACAGAGGTTGAGACGGTTAGACTGGAACCAGTCTGCCTACGAGAGATGTCGGCAAGCGAAATATTTTCCATCAGAGTTTTTCGCTCGCTGACAACCATTCTCGATATGCCAGTTGGTCCCAGTTGATGCGGCGGCGACACTGTCGCCGTGATCAACATCAGCACTCGCCAAGGTGTTGATGGAGGTGTTCTCAGAGGACCTATTCCAATCTGATTCTGAAACCGTCGACATGAAAAAGGCGTTTTACTTCGTCATTGTAAAGAAGACCATGGCTAATAAAGACCAAACCGACAGAGAAATATTTTCAATACATGAGAAGAATTATATGAATAGGATCTAATATTCTAAACGGAGCGCGTAAGTACAACGAGACACTATCTACCAGTAGAGGTGAGACCATAATTATATATATCATTATGTCCCTTTAAACCTTCGCCTTTTGAGCCGGGGCCTTTCTCACCGTGACCTTTCTCACCGGTCCATCCTTGCACCTGCCTTTCTTCTTTCGTACATGCCTGCGCATGGCATCCGTCCTCGTGAACGGGGTACCGCATGTGTTGCACCTGAAATGATGATCCGGCTGGTGCTTCGCGCTCAAGAAATGCCTCCTCATATTTCCTACATTCCGGGCTGTGTCGTTGCAATCCGAGTACGCACACCGTACCGAATCTTCAGGACCGTGCACCTCGTGAAAGTGATCGACGGCCTTGTTAATCGACCATAACACGATGTCGCACGTCTTCTCCATGCAACGGACTTTGACGCACACATCATGGAACGGATACCGTTCCTTAGACTCTTTGAAGTTAGCCTTCTTGCCGCGCTTCGATTTCGGGGACTGTGAGGTGGACTTCTCATCGGACTTCGAAGTTCGCGCGCGCTTTCGGGATCCAGCAACAGGCTCGTCGTAGTCCGACCCATCGTTATCTGAGCAGCAGGTATCCGACGAACTTTCCGCATTGGGATTGGGACCGTCGTCTTCGGAGTCAACAACGGTGCAGGAATGGGAACTGCAGGTGGACGGACTGCAGTCGCGGTACTCAGACGAAGGGGAGGATGCTTGGGGCGCGTTCGGCGCGTTGACAGGCTCGGAATCGTTCTTCATACAGTCGCCGTCTACTCCATTGTCGTATTCTGGGTCGAGGTCAAACTCCGCGTCTTCGTCCGTGCTCTCGACGTGCGGAAGGTTGGCGCTCGCGGAATACGGCCCAAACGCCTCGGAGGGCTCTGAAACTGAATCGAACGACGGCGAGTGCAAGTTCATCAGCAAAAAGTCATTACTGAGATCTGGGGCGAAGTCGCTGTGGAACATAGGGTCACCGAATATGAACGCGTTGTCCGCGATAGATGGTGGAGAATACGAGATCTCGCCAGTCGAGCTGAAGTACTGATCGACGTCAGCGAATGGCAACGAAGAGGTCAACTCGGTGTGCACGCTGGATGCTGCAGAGTTGAAGAACATGTCGTCGACATCGTGAGGGAAAATGGAACTGTCGGTGAAGAATGCCATGGCTGCTCAGGATGTGGGATTGGAGGGCTGGAGGTGGCAGGATGAGGTAGAGTACTGTGCAATTGAGGTCGTGGCTTAAATACCCGGCGCGAGATTTGTTTTTGCATGATTGAAGCATCAATAACTTGTCCATTGACTTGCCTAACTTGCTTATTGACTTGGGCCACTGTGACTGGACCCTGATTTTCATTGATCGATCACGTTCAATGACAATTCGTAACGGTGCAAGGATACCCTTTCAAGTCAACAAGACAACTCCACTGGCATCAATTTCAAACGGAATTGCAGAGGACTTACCATATAGAGTTTAGACCTATCTTCCACTATTCGGGATCTTGCGACAGACAACTTCTGTTTGTACCAAAGTAGATGCTAAAGCACATCAGATCGAGAAATTTTCAATGGGACAAAGGCAGCAGCATTACCACGAACATTGTCGGCATCGAATGCTGTGACGGCGGTCAATGTTCAGTAGACCCTGGAACATGGACATGCTCAAGCCAATTCGGCCCTGAGGGTCCCGAACAAAAGACCTCAATTGCACCGCCATGTTCCGATTCGGTTCCTCGCTCAAAATAACCCGTCTAGTTGGATCTTGAGATGAGAAATCACTACATGCTTCGTTAATAATCGCGGCGAACTCACAGATAAGTATCGACCTAAAGGGCAATAACAAACTCGAGTTGAATAATTATCAAAGTACAGAGCTAGATATATGTCCCAACCAGAAAACTAGGCACCGACGGCCTCAACGTTGAGGCAGTGGAGGCGGGGACTGTAGCTGCAGCAGGAGCTTTTGCAGTCATGTCATTCGCCGGCGCATCGTGTGACCACTTGGCTTTCTTTTTCTATTACAAAAGTGCTAGTCAGCACAGTAAGATAGCAGCAAATCATGCATGTATAGAACTACTTACTGGCCGAGAGCTAACTATATATACCAGACAGAAAACTAGGCACCAACGGCTTCAACGTTGGATGTAGTAGAGATAGGAACCGCAGCCGAGGGAGCTGCTTTCACCACCTTGTCAGTTGTCGGCGTATCGTGTGTCAATTTGGCTTTCTTTTTCTTCTTCAACAGTGCTAGTCACAACAGTGAGATAACAACCAATCATGAATGTGGAGAGATATTTACCAGCCGATACAGCATTCTTCACACCATCTACCAGCTCCTTGCTCTGTTCCAAGTATTCCGTATCTTCAAACCGGTGCTTCTTGCCTGCGACAGGTGCAGGCTCAGATTGACCAGGAGTGCTTGTCCCGCTGCTAGATCCTTTCCGAGGCTCAATCCCCAATTTACGTTCAAGAGCTTCGAGTTTTGCTTTCTGAGCTTCTGCCCTTGCAGCCGTCCGCTCCGGTTCTGCTTCAAGGTACTCAGCCAACCTAGAGAGATGTTAGTTAGGAAATACTTAAGAACAACAGGTATACGCACTTCTTCGCCTCCTTGATAGTACTTAAACGCCTCCCGCTCAAGTCTCGACATGAGTCATTGTTACTTGTCTTCTGGCTGCTCATACGTCCACCAGCCGCTCTTAGCTGAGACCCGAAACCTCCCTTTCCACCGAGAAGACGAGGTGCGAGACGGAGCGTCAAGAAATCAGAGTCATTGAGAAGTGTTGAAATAGGCGCATCGTCTACGAGAACAGCCCCAGAGTGAGTGGAGAGGCGAAGAGAGTCCACGGGAAGAAGAGGATGCCTCTCCTCAAGCAAGGGCAAAATTGACGAAATGGGCGTTAATGATGACACTGATAGCGATAACAAGGGGAAGGGAGCAAATACAGAGACGAGGATATTGGCGGTCATGATGGTGGTTAGTTGAGTCTAATTTTATCATGACCAGCCCTCAAGTGGCCGTACTAGTAATTGCGTCACGCCTTTTGATCTCTTTGGCGAACATCCATGACGGATCGTCTGGATACCACCCCCTCGGTAAGCCAACGCAATAGCTGTCAATATTGTTGGCTAACAGCTCATGGTACCAGACCGTCTAGGTCGTTGTATGCAAGACCAGACATGGTCCCTGCTGCTATTGTCGTGCTAAACAAGCATCGACGACATGCCAGAATGTGTGGATATGTTCCTTTTTCTTCACCCAAATGTTAATTATCTCTCTCAGACGGGTACGGTATTCTCGGTGGTGAAATGCGCTCGGCTCAGACAAGAGTTGTGTGCAATTGCAACCCAATGTGAGTGCCTTCTCCACATAGTGACATAGCCCTGCTGACTAATTGCATCAGGATAAACACATCATTTGGGATACAACGACTTCACTGGTATCGCCAGCGTCGTCATAATGGGCCCTTCGAACCATGCAGGTACCCCGATTTATCCTTTGGCCCTTCGCATCTGAATCTTACTGTGACCGCTGCAGGATTGCAGGGCCCTCGCATCGGCTGCTCTGTATGTATCTGCAGTTACTGATCAAAGTATTCAAGTTGACCAAGATTCTTCCGGAACGTTACGTTAATAGAAGCGCCTTACAATAAATCAATTACCCCAGACCATCATGGCTTTTAATTTGCCCCTCGGTGTGAACGGGTCTTCCCATCTTCTTGTGGTCAGCTAATGGCTTGTTGTTTTCAGATCTCAATACCTTGATCGTTGTACAAACATCGTCGACCTTACTATTGTCGATTCTAAAGTTAGGATCGTACGTTCGTCCTCGCACATACATACACACCCATCTTCTCATACAATCCTGTACAGTGTATCACACAGTCTGCGATACCTATCCTAGCTATCAGTGACCTTAATCCTTTCTAGTTGGCGGGATTGAGTTCATGTCTTGTTCTTGAAGTACGCCATGTCCTTCCATTCCGTTGCTTCGTATTGTACTTACCCTAGTGCAATCAGGTTGCTTTGTAGCTTGAAGCTTTCTCAGGGACCTTGTCAACTTTAGCATGCTACGGCTCTGACCGTGCCATAAGTTGTTGCAGATGTGAGATTCTAATCAGGCCCCACCACTGAATCCGAAGTTCATTTATTCTTCAGTTCCGCTATCATTTGCGATATCATCTTAGTATGATTGCTTTTCAACTTCCACTGCGCTGTTGTAAGGTGTATCATTATGTGTACGTCCTTGCTTCCCTCATGACCAACAATGATGCTGATACTTGGGTGGAAGCACGGTCGGTGCGCGCGCCGATCGACATAAGAGATTTCGGCTCCAGCCACTCTGTGACTGTCGCCGTGAATCAAGTAGGTTTCCATTCTTTTATACCCGGCTTGCCATGCTCATACTTCTTTCTAAGATCTTAGATTGTCGCGTCTGAGTATTTGAAAATCAAATAACCCAGGTCATTGAAGCCACGTTTTTTATTTGAAGTTATCGTCAATTTTGTAGTTACTCACAGGAAATGTGAAATATGCTTCGTATCTTGGTGTGATGAGACGCACTTGCAACATACGATAAACATGCATGTGGGATGTAAATCCAGCTTCTCTCTATACGTCACGGAATTCTTGGTCCGCCGCCTAGCTTCTCGATGGCGAGTTGAAGGTGAATTTGTTGAAAATATACTTGGTTCAATTCACTAATGTACGTGCATTCGAATGCGCATTGCTCCGTCTACTTGTACTAGCACTCTACAATAATGCTTGAAGTAGATAGATAGCAATACTTGACTGTGAATCAGGTCTTGTGAAGGCTTCTGTTTGTTGTCAGTTATCCCATTTCGCTGCCGACCGTATTACTAGTCAACCTCCACTACATCAAGAAGAGTTAGTGACAATGACGATAGGCCTCGGTTGTTCATTGTCGACTGTAACAAGGTCTCGGTACCGAAATTTAATTGACGCTTTAGAATTTGTCAACCCGTCATTACGATTGGAATTGCATAGTATTATTATGATCTTCGGTTTTCAGTCTCCAACTTCTCAGCTAGAACGCTTTCTGTGAGCACCCCAGTCTTTCGAGTCTTATTAACTCAAACTTTCACCATTTCTATCATGCTACGTAAGAATATTCTGTCTAGGACTGCTCGGGTCTACATATTACTGTCGCATCTGAGCTGTAGCATTTTCAACCTTTTCATTGCGTTATCAACAAATTACCATATGGGCTCAGAAGGTCTTGGACAAAGGCTTGCCCTCAAGGTCCCCATATACCTATGTCCTCCCACGCAATATGCTCCTTCGGCTTACTACTTCACAGCGTGAACCGTATGTCCCCTCGGTACGTGCATATTCCCTAGCAAACTACCGTATATACGGAGTCACGAGCATACTTCAGATCTGGACGGATCGTTGTATCGGAGACCAAGAGTGTAAGCAGTACATCCTTATCGCTCATATCAATCGTCTCAATGACAGCTCGTAGTCTTGGTCGAGTTGTCGTCCATCGGATGACATTGGGCTCTGGCTGTAGGCTTTCCTTTACTTGTAGTTGATGCTCGAATCTGAGAGCACTATCAGATATCAGATATTGCTGGACGCCTGCAGGGTTCCGTGTTTTATGTCAGTATCCTCCCTCAATCACATTTTTACATCTGACGATGTACCTCGCTTTACAGATACGAAACTAGGACGCGAACGTTCGCGCCGAACCATGCTCGCGAAATGTACGTCCGATGTTTCTGTGGACTTTGTGTATGGGAGCTAATAATTACAAAGCGCGAGTGGAGCTTTAAAAATCAATTACCCCAGGTCGAAGATTTAGAGTAGTTTGTCAATGAATACTGCTTTGAGTCAAATTCGAGATTCTGAAAGTAAAGTACAGTAACTACAAAGGTAAACCATGAGACTACTTAATTATTCTATGTCTGAAAATATAGCATGAAATAAAAAAGGAATAAGGGTTCGAAGATGTGGGGCCGGACCGATGTTCCCTAAGAGCCTGCCCTCAAGATGACAATGATATACTCCCACAGAACCTTCTCTTCCTCCCTAGCAACCACCAAGTGGTGCTCCCTCGGTGCGCTCCTCTCGTTCCAATCTGCTTGACAGCTACTGACAATCTCCTCAAGATCAGGCTGAGATCGTTGTAACCTGCGAGCTAACGTTTTACGAAACGGCAAGCAGCTGACTCCATTCCGTGACCTGTGCCACGTCTCTAATCGTTTAATAGTTCGTTCAGTACGCGACTATGGCCGGAAGTGCCATAGCCGGACCCTAGGTGTATGTGTGTGCTCATTTTGTCTATTCGTTTCGCTAAGCAGTAACGCAGAGCGAGATGCTTCCGTGGGTGATATCGATCGGTTGCCATGCGTGGAAAAAAACCATGAATGGAAGTCGATTGTTTTCCAACTCATAGCGGTATGTTTCGTCTTATCTCTTCCGTAGGGACATAACTGACCAGATTCTAGGGCCCCCTCCGAGTCGGGGGTTTGACATGCGTTGTGCGATACAAAAATTAATTACCCCAGGCCATGTATAAGCAGCATTAGTCATTGTCAATTGAATGCAATTTGCGCGCTTCTCTAATGTGTTTGAGAATCAAATTTGCACCAAGTTTGAATTCAAGCGTTGAAGATATAAGGAGTATCCAAAATGGTTGGTGGCCTAGCCGGTCTTTACTATTAACCTGCCCTCATGTTGACATCGATATACTACCGCGGACCCTTTTCTTCCTTTCCAGCGACCACAAAGCGGTACTCCCTCGGTGTGCTCTTCGTTGCAATCTGCATGGCAGCAGCTGAACTTCCTTCATATTAAGGTCACGCTTGATCGTTGTATCCCGCGAGCTAACGTTTTACGAAACGGTAAGTATCTGACTTTACCCTATGTCTTGTACCCCATCTCTAATCGTTGATAGTTCGTTCAGCATACGGCTCTGGCCGAAAGTGTCATTGCCGTCCCTAGGCGTATGGATGCTCATTTCTTCTGTTCGTTTCATTAAGCAGTCACGCAGAGCGAGATCGCTTCCGTGGGCAGGATCCGTCGTTGTCCAGAACTGGAGGGCGAACGGTGTAACGTGCTTCCGAAGGTTTCGTGTTATATTTTCTGTAGGAACGTAGCTGACTGGATTTTAGAATTTCGGACGCGTGTTGTGTGATAAAAAATCAATTACCCCAGGCCGTGTATGAGCAGCTTTTAGTCATTGTCAATTCAGATGCATTTTGCTTGCTTTGCTGATGAGTTTGAATTTCAATTCACGATGACTTTAAATTTGAATAGTAACGTATATGTAAACTCCAGAAACCAAATAGAACATGTATGACCAAGGACAAATAATAATACGTCCATTATGTAAATGCAAGCTCTCAAAAACTCAGGGAAAAAGTAAACCTGATGAACAAAAGAATGACTCAATGTAGCATATCCTCCGCCTCGATCCCCTCAATGATCTCTGCCAACTTATAGGGTTTGATAAACACCTTATTCATCCCGGCTCCCAGTGCAGCATCCACCTGGCCCTGCCGCGCATTCCCTGTAATCGCGAACACACACAGTCGCGGTCCTGGTAACCTGCCCGTCTTTTCCCAGTCCCTGATACATCCCGTTGCATCCAGTCCATCCCTACGAAACACGGAGGTGTAAGAAGGAAGCGTAGGAAGACGATCGGAGCTTACAATATGGGCATCTCCAGATCCATAAGAACGACAGAGGGGTATCGCTTACTTGTATCGGCGACACAAGACTCAAGGTACTCAAGCGCTACAGAACATGTGAGATATAGTAAGAAAAGCTAGCATCGATACTCACCCTCCAGCCCGTTATTCGCTGTGGCAGTAGAAAAACCTTCGATGCCGATCATAAATCGTTGGTATACAGATGCATAAGATTGTTCAGACTCACCAGCCTTCTCCAGTTGTCGTCTCAGTAACATTTGGTTAATCAGCTTCAGAATTTCCCGTCAACACTTGTCAAGCAGTACAACAAAGTCAGTCTTACATTATCCTCAACGATAAGGACCGTTACCTCCGCTCTGGAAAGCGGCGGTAATGGCAGAGCTCCGGAAGGCGAAGGCGATGGCGTACGCAGCGAAAGCTGTGACCCATTCTTGAGGCCCGCAATCCCGTTAGGCACAACATTATTCGTGGTTTTTGATAGTGCCTTTGCGACGATCCGTCTAGGACTCATAGAACCAGTACACGGAGCATCTGGAGCTTTCCTGGCTTCAATGAAGAAATGAAACGCTGCGCCTTCGCCGGGAGAACTCGAATGCCGTATCTGTCCTCCTTGGAGCTCGGCAAGCTTCTTGCACAGATACAGTCCTAATGCTCATTCAACACCAGCCGTGTTAGAAATATAAAGCATGCCTACCTAGACCGGTACCACCAATACTACCGGACCTCCTTACTCCGTTGCCAGAATGCACATCATTGAAGCGTGTAAATAAACGTGCTTGGTCGTCCAAAGGGATTCCGGGACCAGAATCGGAAAGCTTGCAGTAGAGATAGACGCAGTTTCCGTCGTGTTTCATTGCAGGTGATTTGGCTGTGCCAAAAGGACGTTTGGGGGAAATTGTTACGTAAAGGTTAACGTTGCGTTCTCCTTCCCATGATCTATAAAATTCTTAGGAGATAATTTGCATCAGTCTTAATTATGAGACACACTCTAATATTCGGCAAGAATTGGAACTACAAAATATGTATCAGCTGGGAGTTATTTAACATCAGGTTAGAAACGTACATCAAGTTGACCAGTATCTGGCAGAACCTTGAAGCGATCTACTTAGAGATTTCTTATGCACAGTAAAACCAGGGCTTACCTAGTGGGATCTGCTATAACACAGGTTTCTTTGTCAATATCGCCATTGATAGACAATTTGAAATCAATACACTGCGCTGCAGCTTGCACAGAGTACATGTCCAACGTAGCCTAGTGAGATCGTTGAGTACGCTCGCGAAGGAAGGAAGATTAGGGAACCTGCACACCTGAAGTTCCTCAAGCAGATGAAATGTAACAGGATTCACGCTTAAAAGGTTGCTATCCAGTCGAGAAACAGCAAGGATATCGCTGTAACATAGATGATACGTTAAGCTGCAGGGATCAGCTCCAAAAGACATGACGTACGCGGCTATGATCGTTTGATGGCGGGCGCAAAGCGTAATGGAAGAGACAGCGTGATTGGCGTCTTTGAGTTCAATATCGCTCTCCTTGAACTGCAGACGCTGTCATGAAACCCAGCCAGCTATAAGATGAAGTGTGCGAACCAATTTCTCAGCATCGTGATTACTGTTCATCGTGTATAATGTCTCTATAATTTCTTGCAGTCGAACAACAGACGCACTTGAGTGAACCTTAGCTTACAAGACGGCCAAAAATACAATATACGCACGAAAGAAGCTCCGCGCCCTGTACGATAGCACTCAATGGATTCCGCAGCTCATGCGACACGATATCGATGAATGCTTCCTACAAAGGAATCAATGAGTCAAGTGGCAGATAATTTTGAAAAGGGGACACGCCTGCAGTCGTCGTTGATGAACCGCCTTGTCCGCTTTCGCACGTTCTTCACTCAGTTGCTCAGCAGCTATCCGCCTCTGCTCCGTCTGGTCAGTCAATGTGCCGACTGGACACAGTTAGCCAGAGGATGAGCCATAAGACGACACACATACGTAGTCGTCCATCGCTAAGCGCGATGACCTCAACAAACGCGTTCTTCCCATTTTCAAATCTAAAAAAACAAATTAGTATTGAAGAACCCGATGGAAGATTATGGGAGTTACACGGCATCAAACTGGACCGGTTCGCCGTTAAAGATGAGAACATTTTGAGAAACACTGGTAGCCGCTGTCTGATTCTCTAGCGTCAATCTGGCATGGTTTTAACAGATAGATCCGATGATTTGATTAAATCAGTGACAAACCTGTCTATGATGGATTTGAATGCCAAAGGAAGAGTCCGAGGCAAAGCAGTAAGTGTGAAGAATCGTTCGTTCTGCAAAGAGAAATGAGCATGTTGACTGAGTTTTCCCGAGGTCCCATCCATACAGCATAGGTAATTAAACCATGATCCACATCGTCTGTTTCGAAGATAGCTACAGGCGATAGTTCACTCATGCGCTGATAGCGTTGTTGCGTCAACTTGAGCTCAAACGTCCGTTCTCGGACTTGTTTCTCGAGTTCTTGCCTTTGTTTCAGTGTATGGAGTCGGGTTCTAACACGGTTAAGCAACTCGGACGAGCTGAAAGGCTACACAGAGTCACGCTTTAGTATCTGGGATGTACAAAGGGGACTCCCACTGACCTTCAGTAGGAAATCCACAGTGCCTCTAAATATACTGTCCGGTCGGTCTTCTGACCCTGTACGAGCGGTGAGAACTATGGCCGGGATAGCCTGAACATTGGGATCCGGGTCATCTGCTAATTTCTGAAGCAATTCAGTTCCGGTCATCCGCGGCACTGATCAAGCAATGAGAATGATAGTAATGGGACAGCAGACGAAACCAACGCACTCATAACGTCGGTAACTATGAGATCTGGCAATTTCTGTGAATGAATATAATCAAGCGCTGCCTGGCCGTCAGAGACATCGACAACTTCTTGCACAGCGTTCAAGAGAATCGACTTTATATAAGAGCGAGCATCCTACAAGAGTCTCAAGTTCAACCAAGCCAATGGAAATATAATCCAAATCTTACCGCGTTGTCTTCCGCCAACAAAACGGTGAACCGTTGGGGCATCATAATCAGATCGGTTGAAGAGGCGTAACTCATCTGTGATGATGTATCCGAGTCTTCCGCCAGCCAACCTGCCGCTTCTTCGACAATGCCGGCTGCATACGAACCAGTTCCTGGCAGCGAGATTTGAGAGGAGGAATTGAAATCGTGGTCGACATCTTTCTCTCGTAGATGTTCGTATCCGAGCGGTATTCTTACAGTGAAAACGCTGCCGATACCCATCGTACTTCGGACGTGGATCGTGCCCTGATGCATCTTGACCAGCTCATTGGTCAGGGCAAGACCGATTCCAGTTCCTGATCGTAGAGTATGAGATGATTGAATAAAAATCATTGAAAGTGCGCAATCACCTTCGATACTCCTCCCGTCCGAAGTCTCTACGCGATGGAATCGCAAAAGGATTTTATCCAACTGGTCTTCAGGGATACCACAACCTGTGTCATGGACGCTCAAAACGACTTCGGAAGACGTGTAGGTAAGGTCGAGGCCGATATGTCTAATATCATGTCGTGACTCTACGATAGTCTTGAACTAAGTCTGGGACTTACCCCGATTTCGTGTATTTCACTGCATTTGACAAAAGATTGAAAACAATTTTTTCCCACATCCCAAGGTCTATGTATGCAATACGCTCATCAGCACTGTCGCCGCACGTGACGTTATAATCTAGAATGTGAGATCAGCTAAGTAATTTCAAAGAGCCCAACGTACACACCGATTCCCGCTTTTTCAATCGACGACCGAAACAGAGAAGCCATATCCGCTGTTGCCGGACCTAATCTGACAGGGCAAAAGCACGCCTCGAAAGGACTTTTAATGTTTCCATTTCATGACGCAAATACAGAGACTTACTTGCAGTCTTCTCGCTTCTGCACTAGAAAATAGCATCAGCGAATTGACTAGTCGAAGTAGTCGTCCGCTAGCACGATATATTAGTTTGAATTGTGTTCTATTGACAGGATCGAGCGATCCACAGTCGGCCTTCAGAGCATCATCACAAGGTCCACGAATGAGAGTGAGGGGACTATGGCATCGATTAGCGGTAAATAACACCTAGGTACGATATAACGCACGTTCGCAGTTCATGAGAAACATTTTGGAAGAACATCGTTTTCGCTCGATCAAGAGCACGCAGCTCATCAGCTCGCTGAACTTCTTGCTCAAAACTTTGCGTTGCTGATAGGGCTGCGGTTAAATTTCTAACGATTGTGTGGTGAAAACCAGAGTAGTCATCGTCGTACTGCAAAATATCAGAAGCCGCTACTTCAGGGGAAAAAATACTAACCGGACGACGTGTGTTCAAACCGAAAACCATCAAACCCACACAATCATACGACGTACACAGCGGTACTAAAATGGCGTCGCACGCAGGATCCTTCCATCCTCTCGGTTCGAATAGTTCTGGACAAGGGTTTTGCGCTCTGATGGATTCGAGGTCGGCACATGCCTCGGCAAAGGGCCAGTGACCTTGTTCAGATCTACCCGAAGAAAGTTCCACTTGTTGAGGCGAAGCTATAGGATGCCCAGGCTCAATGCCAATCGACCCAACGAGTTTAAGGTAAGTAGTACGAGGCGTGCGTATGAAGTCATCGTTTGTCCGTTCTGAGGGTGCCTCTAGACCTGAGGGGCTTTGAGGGCGGTCAGAGGATGCCGTCTGACCGCTGTAGCATAAGACGTAAGGAAAATCAACGGCATTCTCTTCCAACACATCCAAGACGCTTTCCCAAACGTGATGGGAGGTTCTGGCTGGTGCACAACGTTCCGCTAGAGCACGGACGGCCTTCATATGGCGTTCTGAAAGCACCTTTCTCGTAGTTTCCATACAGCTACTTGCAGTCAACGACCGAATCGAAAACCACGACCGTGAGAGCACTGTACCTGTTCACTATGCCTCCTACGGTTCCATCTTCGATTTCAACGGGGATATAGGACCAGGTGTAATATGCTTCGATGACGTTGGGTACGGAACCGCTGCGCAAAAGTTCCTGTCCGGGTGTGTTGTCGAAGAAAAGTAAGTCGTCCGTTCGGCTGACTGTTTGTCCTCGATCGACTGCGTCGCAGTGCTTTGAAAAGGTATCCCATATCTCGCTGAAAGCGATCCTTCCGGGCTTCCCTAGCATCGAAGTGTGTTTCGACGCAGTTCCCTTGGCCCACGCTTCGTTGTAGATGAGTATACGATCTGGTCCCCAGAAAACACATCTATGAACTCATGAACGAACTTCACGTTAGTGAGATATGCATTATCACGCACGACTGTGACGGATTTGAAAGCATGATGGACACAACGGACTTGAGTGACTGAGGCCAAGCGTGCATAGGCCCGAGCGGCGTCGATGCCCAGTCATGATCAAGAACAAGCCGTCCCACCTCTGTCGAACGAACGGCAGGAGCAAAGTCAAGCATCGGCAGTGCCGACGGGGAAATCTAGACGAACAATTCGGTGTTTGATACAGGTTAAAACCAAACGAATCGCACATACGCTAGGTTTGACGCCGATCACTGGTGCAACAATAACTCCTATAAGAATCACCCATCGTAATGATTGCAGTTGCAGAGATGCGTGGAGGATACTCCCGTCGGAAAAAGATAGAGACAGAGGGGTCCCACGCGCCTTGGAAGTACGCGAGAAAAGCAGAATGGAGCGCGTCAGCTCCTGTTCCCCTTCAGGAGACAGCCCAAGGATCCCATCGGAAGCAAATGCATCAAACGCCTTATTCGTCCAGACCGGTAAGGGTTCCACATTGTCCTCAAGCGCAGTTTCCACATCGTATATCGCCGCAGGGTGTCCTGGAGGAAGGAGCGACAATACCGGCAAAAGCGAGAGGCCGTGCACGGACCCCATGGTCGAGAGAAAGGTTCGTGCCAGATGAGGAGATCGTGGGCCGAACTGTGTTGGATATAGCTTGGTAATGATTAGCGCCGGAGTCTATTTTGGGGGCGACCCCCCTCTTATTCCGATCAGGGTATAATTAAATTTGGAAATTCCACATTATAAAGAAGAATTAAACGACGCCGGACTCGCTTATGGCTTAGCAAGCTCGAGCCTTAACGATCATAACACAGGAACAGAAACTGAAAAGCAGTCAATGGTGACAAACTTGACGACGCCCTTCTAGGCGCGGCAGAGCGATAGCCATATTATTTCTCCATCCGAACGATGCCCTAATAAGGATTCCATAAATAATTGAAGAAGAAAGCAGAGCAGATAATTTTACTAAGGCAAGAATCTGCCCGGCATGTGTTTGTTCATCCTTTCCGAACAATTATCGCCGGACTCTACGTATAGTCAACAAGGCGCAAATCCGGGCGTGATGGCACTGTCGGCACATTCTAGTTTCAAAGTTAAGGCTAACGTAGACCGAAATCGCATATCCGAAAAATCCCTGCCTCAATTGGGCCCAATGAACTGATATAATATCCGTCTTACGAGCCCCGATAGATGGTGAGGCTCCATCTGGTACGTACTCTGCAAAAAAAAATTGATACACGTCCAAGCACCTCACAATACACAACGCACCATGACCATAGCCATCCCCAACGCCGATAGCTATATCCAGTCAGCAACAGACATCATGTGAATAGGGTTAATTAAACCTACCAAAGCTTCCCCAGCTTTACCTCCCTTAAACCCACCAGGAACTTTGCCTGTTGTGACGTTCCAGAAGCTCTCCAGAGCTTTCGGTAACACGTACATCGACAACTCCGCGCGCCTCTTCTTCTCCTCAATGAGCAAGCTGAGTCCAGTCGCGAGACCAGGCCACCAATACGCCGCCCTCGACATAAACAAGAAATCTACAAGCCACTGCGGTATTTTGAACAAGGATTTGGGTGGCATTGAAGTGAAAAATTCGTGGATGACCCTTCGTGCACATACAAAGCCTGCAATGGTTCTTATCAATGAGTCTAGCTCGGTGTAAGGTAGATGTTGTACCTTGGTATATTACAACATATACCCCCAGGAATGTACAGCTTCGGGCAGTTCCAAGACCTGCCTTTGCGAGGATCTTCAGGGGATCTCGCATGAAGGCTTTGGTCCGAAATAAAATTGGAGGCAGAAAATGCAGGGCGCCATAAACAGGCAGCATAAACCTAGCCACTGCGAAGAAACGAGCAGCAGGCACATCCCAGCATGAGGTCTGGCCGGGATGAAGACCTTCGCAAGGGCAATGGCAACCTGCCTCAGATGAAGCTATGGAGTTGGGAGCACCGAGGAAAAATGCTTCTTTCTTGGCCAGCAGAGAAGCTGCATTCTCAGGCGTCACCTTCCATCTCTAAGGGAATGCTTAGTATACAAACAAGAGCTGAAGCAACACCACAAACGTTACTATACAGAATCTTATCTAGATCGTTTGAATTGAATGTACGCGACCGCATTAGATCGTAGTTTATGTCGACGCCTTCTTTGGGAACTTGTGATGCTCTGACGATCCTACAATTTGCTTAGGACATACGGTACTAGTGTTATTATTTGAGAACACGTACCAAGTGCGGTATGATCTGGGTAGTGTATCTGGTCGCATAAACGCGGCATATAAGACCTGCGCATTACTGAAGAAGTGTCAGTGCATGGTAGGAAGGAGACCTGCAATTACGTACATTAGTGAAAATAGTATTACATCTCCAAAGGGTATCGTGATATTCCTGGCGGTCGTATATGCATTAAAAGAGCCCTGCAATCCACGGACGAACATCTGCTGGGCCATTGTAATCCTCCTTCCACGAGTCTCAAACAACACAGCTAGACCGCCGGCTGTAAAACCGGCCAGTGCTGCATGCCATCTCCTAGTCTTCTTACGCACTAAGACCTGCTGAGCTTCGGTGCTCAACGACAGTCGCTGAGAACGTCGGCGGTGACGGGGAGAAGGGATAGGAACTTGAACGGTATGCCACGTTGCTTCTTCATCGTCCTCAAAGAATGGATTGGATGGGAATTTGAGTGTGGGCATAAGGAGAGGCAAGGCATTGATAAGGAACTTGTAAACAGAAGTAAAGGTCCCAAGCATGGCAGCGAACCGCCATGTATCTGTTCCAAAGATGGCGCGACCAATGATAGGAAGTCGTTGTTTTCTTCGAGAACAAATCATTTGCTGTTGATTGTTCCAATCAGAGCGGGTACTTACTTGGGAATTGAGCGAAGTCTGATGAAAACTAATATCAGGTTGAACGCAGCCCGAATATTGAAAGCAAGAGCACCAGAACCTGTCAGCAAGTTCAGTTTGCTATTCTCCATCGACAAAAGGATACGCACGTATTCCACCAGTGACTGCATGCCTCAGACACTCGCTCAAATCATGCAATTCCACCACCGGTTCTCCCCTAACGCGCCATACCATTTTCCCCGCCTCCCGCAGCCTCTCCTGGTGATTGGCCAACGCGACGAGATTCTCGAATGACGCCATGGCCCTCCGCGTCGCAAAAATACCACTTGACGGCGTGGGCGGAGTCGAGTCGGTCGAGGTTCTGTTCATTGAAGGTAGCAAGAGACGGAGAGGCGGCGGGCTGCCGTGCGGAGTCGAGTACGGTGTCGTCGCCTCGCTGCTCTCAGCCGCACGAAGGTCTCCATCGCGGTCCATAGTGTCGAAGGAGGAGACACGAAGGTCCTGGAAGAAGGGGACCAGCGTACAAGACCATGCACTCCGAGAAAAGTAAAATTTCTGGACAGTATTTGTTCGTTAGAAATGGCAACGTGAATTTCTAGGTTTCCTGACCCGGTTTCTGGAGGAAGGAAGTCAATGGTTTCCGAAGAGAATAAACTGTGTCCAAAACTAGAGTTTCAGAACGTGTTTCAGAAGTCCAGAATATGCCCTGAAATTTACTGTTTCTGGCAGCCTGAAATCTCCCAAGAAATTTGTAAATTTGAACCTGATTTCCGGATGCAGAATACTTACGAAATCTGTATATAAGAAATTAGGGGAGAAACGAAGCATTTCCTTATGAATTTCTGACCATCCTAAAGTAGCAGTTTCTGGTACAATTTCTGAGGTCAAGAAATGTACCAAAAAATTCGAAGTTTCTGGCATCTTGAAACTCTGGCAGATCAGTTGGCGCAGAGTTTCAAGATGCCAGAAACTTCGAATTTTTTGGTACATTTCTTGACCTCAGAAATTGTACCAGAAACTGCTACTTTAGGATGGTCAGAAATTCATAAGGAAATGCTTCGTTTCTCCCCTAATTTCTTATATACAGATTTCGTAAGTATTCTGCATCCGGAAATCAGGTTCAAATTTACAAATTTCTTGGGAGATTTCAGGCTGCCAGAAACAGTAAATTTCAGGGCATATTCTGGACTTCTGAAACACGTTCTGAAACTCTAGTTTTGGACACAGTTTATTCTCTTCGGAAACCATTGACTTCCTTCCTCCAGAAACCGGGTCAGGAAACCTAGAAATTCACGTTGCCATTTCTAACGAACAAATACTGTCCAGAAATTTTACTTTTCTCGGAGTGATGTGAATTTCGAGCTGAGCTGAGCTGACCTATACGTCATCATTGAAAGTATCAAGGGCCGCCTTGTCGTGGCACTTGATGAGCAAAGTGACCCTGCCCGTCCAAACCCTGCTCTGCCCTGTCCTGCCGCACAGGGCGTCAGTGTCATTCTCTTCGTTGTTGATGGAGATTGATTTCAAATTGGACATTCACGCAGTTCATTATCTTTCATTATGTTCTTCGCTTCCATAACTTAAGCTTCGAAGCCATCAGGATTTTATTCTACACTTTGCCAGGATGCATCTGAACCCGAATCCATACAACACTGGGGTCCCATAATCTACGTTGCTGAGTCCGATTAGTGTTAGCCTGGGAAATGACTTTATTTTGAGAAACGATATCAAGACTCTCATGCATAATGCACCTTTTGAATAAGCTACCGTCGATATCTGTGTTTCCAGATAGCGCTTTTATTCTAGGTAATATCGTAATATAGCTAGATAAACGATCTACTCCATCTTTAAATGTCATTTGATAGACATGTTGGGTTAGTTACGAGCTCCGGGTCCATAGTGTCGAGGGTGACGGATAGCTACTGTGCTTTCTTGTCCACGCGTTTAATTGAAGGAAGCCCAAGGTGATAACGGATGGCAAACTTGTTGGCGTCATCTTTCATACAGAGCGAACTTGGGCGTCTCATTGGTGAAAAAAGCTCGGGTGCAGTGTCAAGAAACTTACATGACTACAAAGATATGAGTTGTAGTCAAAGACATGTAATGTGTACTCACGATGGGTACCAGTGAACATGTAATAAGTGCCCAGGCCCTACATACGTTCGTGAATCGAGGCGAAATGGAAACGCCTTTGGGAGTTCTTACGGTTAAGACGTGCCACCAAGCGTGTCCTTCAAACAAAAATGCCAGTGGCCATCCAATAAAAACCTTAAATCTGGTCAAGTCATCGCAGAAAATGTTGTCTAGGTTCCAGACGAAAAATCCGAATAGAAAAAGGCCAGCGCCATAGCCAAAGATGTTTCCAATTTGTGTTTTCTTCTCGTCCGGTATTCGAAAGCGCACTTCCGACCATTTCAAGAGGTGTCTGATCATAAAGGCCGTGCTAATCGCGAGCGTGCCGAACGCGATCTGATGATAGACTGGATTACGATAGATGATGCTGCATAAAAATTAGCAAAAAACAAAGAGGAGATGACTCAGCTGGGCTCACTAAGTCCAGGTGAACAACACGTCGAAGGTGATGCTCAATACCAGAGAGACCAAGCTTTGACGCGAAGTTATGTCAAAACCAGGGCTGTCGTCGTACAGGAACCAGCAACTTCCGGCAGTGACATAGATCATGGGGAGTTCATCCAAAAGTTGGTAGTGGTACAAAAGCGTTGCGTGAAATGCAAGGCTGCCAAAGCCAATGAGAGCGAATCCCTGCGACCGACATCAGGAACGGCGGTGATATGACAGAACCAGATGGCTTACACCGAAACCGACAATGTACCTGGTCGGCATAAGTTCACGTCGCGCGTTGTGTGCTCCGTAGGCAGCGAGTAGAATGAAGAATAGGTTGGATATTGTGTTGGCCATTTCCGCGATATAATAAGAGAACTGATAGTTGGCCTAGAGACGATTGAGAAAAAGCCGACAAGGACGAGTATACGACGTACTTCGCACCAGTCGAGCGTGGCCGTTACTGGGCCGTGATACCCATCGGAGTTTACAACAAGAGTAGAGGTCGCCATGGCTGGTGGTACAGAAATTTTACAGGGTGTTGAGGGTAAAAGACAAAGCGAAGTTCCGAACGCTTGACCCACCTCACGGTCAGGGACCAGGGTTGAGTACAACTTGTAGATGAAGGTTTGAGGTTATAAATACGATGCCGCCGGAGATTGGCACCATAAATCTCCTATTATGGAAAACGTCCCCCCCCAAATCATCCGGGATATATATAGTTCATCAGCAACGTCATTAGTCTTTCGGCATCAAATCTTTGAAATCAGCATATTCAAAGACCCGACAGCCGGGAAAAGGACCGCTGACATATCATGACCTTCCTACCACCACCATCCTGGGCCGAATCCGCATGGCCTCTGCAATTTTGCGCATTCGTTACGGCGGCCACGTACGTCGCATCCATCGTGACGGCAAATGTATCTCAGGTAGGTTCCGCTCTTCTGATTGGGTCAATTGCTCAGTGTATGCGTCTAGGTTGACCGTCTCTGGACGTTCCTTCCGGTCATCTATTCTGCATACTTCGCCTTACTGCCCTTGTGGCCAAAATCCATTCAACCATTTCCTTTGTGTCCATATGTTCCCGATGAGCTCGTGGCCTTTGCCCGTGACTACAGCCCGCGTGCCTTATTGATGGTCGCGCTCGGATTAATCTGGATGTACAGGTACGTATTGCCAGCGCAGTTCTAACTGTGTCCTGACACTTCCTAGGCTCAGCTATAATACTTACCGTCGCGGGCTATTCAATTTAAAGGACGAAGATTATCGATGGGCAGTGCTCCGTACTCAGCTTCCTGCATGGCTTTTCCAAATCACGAACTTCGTCTTTATTTCCGGAATTCAGAACGTCCTCCTTCTGTTGCTTGGTATTCCAACATACATTGCGGTGGTACAGCAACCGCACAACAACCTCGTCCTCTCTGACATCGTCCTTGCGTTGTCTAGTCTCGTCATCCTTGGCATTGAATTCACAGCCGATAATCAACAGTATGCTTTTCATGCGTACAAACACTCGTACCTCAAAGGCACTGACGACTACGATGAAAAGAAGCAGTGGGCGGGAGCTCGTCTTAACTGGATTCCAGCGGACGCAAAGAGAGGCTTTGTGGCCCGTGGATTGTGGGCATACTCTAGGCATCCGAATTTTACATGCGAGCAGCTCTTTTGGGTGAGGTTACCCTTTGCGCTCTGCACTGTCCTCACATTGACATCTTTTAGTGGACGAACGCGCTCTTTCCTGTAGTCGCGCCGTTCCCTCCAGACATTCCTCATTGTTCCTTTACTCGATGCATTGAGAACGTCGTTTACATTTATCCGTATGTCACTACGACACCCATAGCAAATATTCTCAGGGCGGCACTACCGTTTTGGCCTATACTTCCAGCCATCAGCTTGAGTTCGCTTTTCCTTGCGTCTACCCGATACACGGAGCAAATCACAAAATCAAAGTATCCTTCGTATGCATTCTACCAAAAAAGAGTCGCCATGTTTGGTTTCATCAAGACGATGGAGATGTCTCTGTATTACAGGTTGAGGGGAGGGGAAAAGAAGAAAGAAATTGAACGGGCATTGTGGGGTTCGGATACAGGCAAGGCTAAGCAGCAGTGATTTATCCTTACGCTCTGTTCCTGTGTAATTATTCAAGTCGTAAACACGTGGTTGTGCCGATCTTCTTTACCCAATTTGGTAGCACTCTTCTCTCACCAACTACCATCATGAACGCCAATATTCTCGTCTCTGCATTTGCTCCCTTCGCCTCGTTATCGCTATCAGTGTCATCATTAACGCCCATTTCGTCGATTTTGCCCTTGCTTGAGGAGAGATATCCTCTTCTTCCAGTGGACTCTCTTCGCCTCTCCACTCACTCTGGGGCTGTTCTCGTAGACGATGCGCCTGTTTCAACACTTCTCAATGACTCTGATTTCTTGACGCTCCGTCTCGCGCCTCGCCTTCTCGGTGGAAAGGGAGGTTTTGGGTCTCAGCTAAGGGCAGCTGGTGGACGTATGAGCAGCCAGAAGACAAGTAACAATGACTCATGTCGAGACTTGAGCGGGAGGCGATTGAGTACTATCAAGGAGGCGAAGAAGTGCGTATACCTGTTGTTTTTAAGTATTTCCTAACTAACATCTCTCTAGGTTGGCCGAATACCTTGAAGCAGAGCCGGAGCGGACGGCTGCAAGAGCGGAAGCTCAGAAAGCAAAGCTGGAAGCTCTTGAACGTAAATTGGGGATTGAGCCTCGGAAAGGATCTAGCAGCGGGACAAGCACTCCTGGTCAATCTGAACCTGCACCTGTCGCGGGCAAGAAACACCGGTTTGAAGATACGGAATACTTGGAACAGAGCAAGGAGCTGGTAGATGGTGTGAAGAATGCTGTATCGGCTGGTAAATATCTCTCCACATTCATGATTGGTTGTTATCTCACTGTTGTGACTAGCACTGTTGAAGAAGAAAAAGAAAGCCAAATTGACACACGATACGCCGACAACTGACAAGGTGGTGAAAGCAGCTCCCTCGGCTGCGGTTCCTATCTCTACTACATCCAACGTTGAAGCCGTTGGTGCCTAGTTTTCTGTCCGGTATATATAGTTAGCACTTGGCCAGTAAGTAGTTCTATACATGCATGATTTGCTGCTATCTTACTGTGGTGATTAGCACTATTGAAGTAGAAAAAGAAAGCCAAGTTGACACACGATGCGCCGGCGACTGACACGACTGCAAAATCTCGTGCTGCAGCTACAGTTACCACCTCTACTGCTTCAACGTTGCGGCTGTCAGTGCCTGGTTTTCTGGCTGGGACATATCTAGCTCTGTACTTTGATAATTATTCGCCTCAAGTTTGTTATTGCCCTTTAGGTCGATACTTATCTGTGAGTTCGCCGCGATTATTAACGAAGCATGTAGTGATTTCTCATCTCAAGATTCAACTAGATGAGTTATTTTGAGCGAGGAACCGAATCGGAACATGGCGGTGCAATTGAGGTCTTTTGTTCGGGACCCTCAGGGCCGAATTGGCTTGAGCATGTCCATGTTCCAGGGTCTACTGAACATTGACCGCCGTCACAGCATTCGATGCCGACAATGTTCGTGGTAATGCTGCTGCCTTTGTCCCATTGAAAATTTCTCGATCTGATGTGCTTTAGCATCTACTTTGGTACAAACAGAAGTTGTCTGTCGCAAGATCCCGAATAGTGGAAGATAGGTCTAAACTCTATATGGTAAGTCCTCTGCAATTCCGTTTGAAATTGATGCCAGTGGAGTTGTCTTGTTGACTTGAAAGGGTATCCTTGCACCGTTACGAATTGTCATTGAACGTGATCGATCAATGAAAATCAGGGTCCAGTCACAGTGGCCCAAGTCAATAAGCAAGTTAGGCAAGTCAATGGACAAGTTATTGATGCTTCAATCATGCAAAAACAAATCTCGCGCCGGGTATTTAAGCCACGACCTCAATTGCACAGTACTCTACCTCATCCTGCCACCTCCAGCCCTCCAATCCCACATCCTGAGCAGCCATGGCATTCTTCACCGACAGTTCCATTTTCCCTCACGATGTCGACGACATGTTCTTCAACTCTGCAGCATCCAGCGTGCACACCGAGTTGACCTCTTCGTTGCCATTCGCTGACGTCGATCAGTACTTCAGCTCGACTGGCGAGATCTCGTATTCTCCACCATCTATCGTGGACAATGCGTTCATGTTTGGCGACCCTATGTTCCACAGCGACTTCGCCCCAGACCTCAGCAATGACTTTTTGCTGATGAACTTGCACTCGCCGTCGTTCGATTCAGTTTCAGAGCCCGTCGACGCGTTTGGGTCGTATTCCGTGAGCGCCAGCCTTCCGCACGTCGAGAGCACGGACGAAGACGCGGAGTTTGACCTCGACCCAGAATACGAGAATGGAGTAGACGTCGACTGTATGAAGAACGATTCCGAGCCTGTCAACGCCTCCAACGCCTCCCTGGCATCCTCCCCTTCGTCAGAGTATCGCGACTGCAGTCCGTCCACCTGCAGTTCCCATTCCTGCACCGTTGTTGACTCCGAAGACGACGGTCCCAATCCCAATGCGGAAAGTTCGTCGGATACCTGCTGCTCAGATAACGATGGGTCGGACTACGACGAGCCTGTTGCTGGATCCCGAAAGCGACCACGAACTTCGAAGACCAATAAAAAATCCCCCTCACAGTCCCCGAAATCGAAGCGCGGCAAGAAGGCTAAGTTCGAAGAGTCTAAGGAATGCTATCCCTTCCAGGACGAGCCCGTCGAGGCCCGCTGCATGGACAAGACCTGCAACGTCCTTTTGGGGACGCTCAATGAGACCGTCTTTCACTTCAACGAGTACCACCACCACCAGAATCCGGTTCGGTGTGTGTTCCCTGAGTGCCTCCTCACGGCCACGAATGAGGCAAATATGAGGCGGCATTTTTTGAGCGCGAAGCACCAGCCGCATCGTTTCAAGTGCGACACATGCGACACCCCGTTCACGAGGAAGGATGGTAGGCTCCGGCATATACGAAATCCAAATAATCCATGCCGGAATGGTCCGAAGGGAAAGGTTTTGGCGAAGAAGGCCTCGGCTCACAAGACTGCGAGGAAGGGTAGGGCTCGAAAGACGAAGGCCTAAAGGGATACTACCAATGAATTAATGATATATTTATACTCTCACTTCTACTGGTAGATAGTGACTCGTTATGCGCTCCATTTAGATTACTAGATTTTACTCATATAATTCCTCTCATACGCTCTCTATCTCTTTTCTATGTTGGTTTGGTGTTTAATGTTAACTATTGTCTTCTTCACAATGATGAGTAGCAAACCCATTTTGACCGTCGACGAAATCAGATTGAAGTACAACGGTTCATACCAGTCCTCTGGAAACGTCTCCGTCAATTCTTTGGCGAGGTTGCTATTTCCTATTTTATTTGTGAGTTCCGGCCCCGAAATTAGGATCTTCATAGGTCATATGTAATGCTTTGATTTTGAGAGACCGGAAGGTGGCAGTGCAAATCAATTGCATTTTACCATCATCCTGATACCCTTATATTTCGATACCCTTCCTTCGATACCCTTCTGTTCATGAATTAGACTTCCAAGGATGGCCAAGAAAGGTCTCAAGAAACTCAAGGAATACCCTGTGCCTACGGATCGACACGCCCTCGTCATCATCAATCCCTGGGGTGTTCCTCCAGGAGGCTTTACCCAGTGTACCGCCCAACAATGGCGGGGCTTCTATAACAACCTTGCCAGTTGGATCGAATGTGCATGTGGGATCCAGCCCATTGGGATGTGGAGAACGACAGAGGGAGGGCGGGAACAGGTCTTCGTGGAAATGCCATTCGGCGGCAATGCGCTCACCACCACCATCCCTGGAACAAACGACAAATCATTGACTGAGCTTGGCCGTCGCTTGCTGGGTGCCCACCATGCTTCGCGTTTCTTTTCGTGTCCGAGGGCTATCAACGCTTGGCAAGGCCATATCGTTTTCGTATACGAATACGACTGGAAGATGCAGGGTGATCTGGATCAAAGTGCATCTTTCACCCTGTCTTCCGTATCTTCTCTCAACAAATCTTTTGGCAGAGTTCGACCATTTTATCCAGGATACTCCAGCGCTGACAGACGAATTTATATGTCGGCGCGGCGATAATTACCCTCTCCCAGATGCACCGCCGCCGAGGATGAGTAAGTGGGTGCTGAAGCTTCCGTCTGCTGATGCGTGGGCTACACTCGCATCGATGAGCGCGCCTACGATCGACGCACCCACACCTCCACCTCTTCCTCCTTCTTCCCGGGTCGCCTCACCGTCGCCTGCGCCGGAAACCAAGATCAAACGCGATCCATACGAAGAGGAGGATGAGTTGATACAACAAGTTAAGATTGAGACGGAAGACGCCCCCGTCAAGTTCGAGGATAAACCTGAGGGCAAAGAGGAGGACAGTGTCCCGTGGATAAAAATCAAAAGGGACCCATACGAAGAGGAGGACGAACAGATAGATGGGTTACACGATTCAGAAGAGCGACAACATGCAGAACGATGGCAGCCTTATGAGACACCCTTGTTACCTGGAATGCGCCAACACGATGAAGATCCCATACGTGTCAAACAAGAAGGTGAAGACCCGCATCGTGAGCTTGTTCTTCAAATCCCATCTGTCACTGGCTCATGTAGACCTTTGTAGCATTTCATCATGATAGCACCAGTAGAGGGAGCATAAAGCAGGAAGAGCAATCTCGACGTATGTCCTCTCGTCCTTCTAGGCATTGCTACACGTACAATCTCGATTATATAGCGCTATACAATGAAGACGATGGCCGGAGGGTCCTAGCTGATCTTTTGAGGATCCAAAGGGAAGACGAAATCACCGGCAGAAGGGACATAAAGCAGGAAGAGCAATCTCGGCGTATGTCGTCTCGTTCTTTTGAACATTTCAACTCTTACAATATAGATTCTACAGCCCTATACAATGAAGAAGATGGTCGGAGGGTCCTTGCTGATCTTCTGAGGATCCGAGGGGAAGAAAGGGGCCAGCATGAAGTCCAGTCAAGCCAGGCTTTGCCGCGAGTTAAGCTCGAACGTATGTTTCCAATGTTGCTGCTACTAGAAGTATTAACTTATATACGTATGCAGCCATGGACGACAAGTTATCAGAACAAGAGTATAAGCGTGAAAGACAGCGAAGTCAGGCTCTTCCCTCAAGTTCATTACCAGTGTATGTCAAGCGAGAGTTCGAAGACAGCCGGCGAAGCATGATACTAGATAAACCGGCTTCGCAAGTTGACGATTTCCTGAATTCGTGTCTGCCAGGAGGGAGGGAGGAGATAGGGCAGCCACGGCCCATCAATGATGATAAAGCGAGATGGGGAGGCCAGGGACGGAGCAGGGACGGACAGGGACACCAACAGAATCGCCGTGTTGAAGATCGTACTCGACGCAGAGAGGGCGATCTACGATATGACGAGGGCAGGCGGCACGAGGAACGCAGACCAATGATCAAACGCGAGCCTGTGGATTTACCGCCCAGTAACGGTAGAACGAGAGACCCTCGACGAGCTCATGGTCAGCATTTGTAGTTTCCCCCAAATCAGTTTACTGAATAGCATGATCAGGGATAGCTACTGACGCACGGGTCAGAATGAAAAGAGAGATGGATGATGGCTCTGGTATGTTCTACGGTTGTATATTTGTGCTTCCTGACTTTTCTTCTCGTAGCTGCAAGTTTGACTGGACAGTCGGATCAATGGAAGCGCGTTAAGAGGGAAGCGTAAATCTGACATTGTCATGAAGTGTATTTACCATGCTTATTGTTTTGAAGAGATGAGTGTATCGACGCGTAACTGATTTATGCGTATGTAGGAATAATGTACAGCCACAAGATCTTGCGTTTTAATGCTTTACCCCCGTTTCCCTCATTTGCTCAGGACCGAAGTTTCGCAGCATGAATCAACTAATGCTGAATAAATTATGGGCGAGGAAGTTCTTGCACCCTTACAGTGTTCGGCAGGCTGGCGTGTACACAGGACCCCCTGAAAGGTGTATGTCATCTCGATCTGACCATTTTACGCCAAGATGACCATGGCGCACCTTGATAGCTGTGACGGTGCGTTACTTCGAATTTAACCGAAAAGCACACATGCATTTTACGGCGCGCCATCATTCGTCAGAGTATGCCGGGCGACCAAGTGAACGCTCGCGGGACCTTTTCAGTCTACTATAAAATGGCCATGAAGCGCTCTGGGACCGGTACTTCCATTCTCATTTACTTCCGATCTTGATATTCCAAAATGGTCAAGAAAACTATCCTTTCCATCATGCGTGACCAGATGGTCAAGGCTCCCCCAGTCATACAAGGCAACCTCGCTGGTAAAACTGTTGTTGTCGTCGGCGCCAATGGCGGTATCGGCTACGAGGCAGCGAGGCATTTCGCCCTCATGAATCCAGATCGACTCGTTCTGGCATGTCGTAGTAGAGAGCGCGGGGAAGCTGCGTTGAGAAGTCGGTCAAGTCTGCAATTTCCGATCATGGCGCTTAATTAACTGGGTTCATTAGAGCTTCAAAGCGAGATTGGCACCATAACAGCTGAGCTGAGGCTGGTTGACCTCAACCCGTTTTCATCCGTCAGCGCATTTGCTGATAGCTTCGAGTTGGAAGTTGGGAGGCTAGATATTTTAGTCATGAATGCGGCAGCGTGGCCGGGGAAGGAGTATCATGCTACTGCTGATGGGTGGGAGTCCAGGTTCGTGTTTGGTGTATAGCAAGGAAAGGTAAATTGATGTGCGAGTCTTTGTTAGCTTGCAAATCAATAATCTAGGACCTTCCTTGTTGTCCCTCCGCCTGCTCCCACTGATGGTCGATACCAGCTCCGAACCAAGGCTGGTCGTTGTTACTAGTGACGTTCATTATTTCGCCAAGGTGGAAGGGAAGATTACGGCACAGCCTGAAATATGGAAGAATTTGTCCAGTAAAGAGTACTGTACACCTGAGTAAATCTCTTCACAATCTAGGGGGTACTTGTCATACTTACATGTCGTCTCTTTAGCAACATGAGCGATTCACGTTACCTCCTTACTAAACGTATGTTGACTTTGATTTACTGCTTCTCCAAGTCTATCTGATCGCTCTTGTGCTAGTCTTGAACGTGTTCTTTGTCCGCTCTCTCGCTGATCGACTTCCTACGAGCTCACCTGTCGTTTCCGCCATACATCCGGGAGTATGCATCTCAGATCTTCGGCGAGAGTTCACGGGAATCCGCAAATGCATGGAGCCCGTTCTTGAGAAGTTGATCATGTACACAGCTGAGGAGGGCAGTCGACAGCTGGT
Organism: Armillaria luteobubalina; assembly: GCA_030435615.1. Taxonomy (NCBI): domain Eukaryota; kingdom Fungi; phylum Basidiomycota; class Agaricomycetes; order Agaricales; family Physalacriaceae; genus Armillaria; species Armillaria luteobubalina. Next base: position 929,890 of record JAUEPU010000018.1, on the reverse strand, counting down.
GTACGGTGCCCTTGGCCAGGATAAGAATTTACATGGGGGGTACACGACGCTCTCAAGTGTGGTGGAGACCAGTGACTATGTACTCAGCGAGGAAGGACGACGAGTCGCAGATAGGATGTGGGTAAGCAGATTTTCTCATTTCGTGAATCTGAGCTGGAATTAACTGCTTTCTTTCAGGAAGAACTCATCGATATTCTCTCTAGAGTAGATGGAAAGATTCCTGCTGCCGTCAAAGATTATTTACACTAGAATATGTTATGTTACCTGCATTCACTGCATTACGCACCATCGATTATGCTATTAATAACTGCGGCCGACGGGCCGAGTCGACCACCTTGGCTCTTCCCACCACCTCGACCATGGACTCCTCTGCCTTACTTGCCCATATCCTTTCCCAGACAAAGCAGAACATTGAATTTCTTGCCTCACAGAATACGATTTCACCCAACGATGCTAGGGATATCATTGCCAAGTTGCCTCAGGACCCCGCTATAGGCGACATTACCAGGTCTACGCAAAATCTGCTTGTACGGTCACCACCACCGCCTCCAATTCCCCAGCCATACAACTCTCCTCCCGCCACTGTGTCCAAGGCCAAGGCAATCTGGGGATACAATGAGAACAGACAGGTTGCGTTCATTCTCTTTCATGGTTTCATCTATTCATTCTCGACAGGACCCTCACGATCTTTCATTCCGAGCCGGCGACATTATTGAGATCGTCTCAGAAGCTAATGCTGACTGGTGGACAGGTCGGTACAATGGCGTCGAGGGCTTGTTCCCCTCGAATTATGTTGAACGTTTACCGCCCGACACCGCAGTCGTTGAGAAAGCGGCGACTTATATTCCTCCCCCGAGTGCACCTTACCCAATGTACCAGCCTCCTATGGGACCACCCACGGGATACGTCCCCCCTCCCTCGCAATATAACCCTCCATACCCTGCTTATCAGCCTCCACCGCCCCAGCCAGCGCCGACTCAGGTGACCACCCAAGTCACCGTCGAGGAGCCTAAGAAGTCCAAGTTTGGCGGAGGCGGCCTGAAGAATACTGTCAGTCATATGAATCAGCCCATCGATCTAGTAGCACTGAACGCATGTCTAGTTGGCCCACTCTGCTGTCGGAGGCGTTGGATTTGGAGCAGGTCTGTTGTCATCTTTACAGCCTTTTTTCTTATTGATCCCTTTCAGGGTCTGCTGTCGGAAGTGGGATCATCAACTCTATCTTTTAAACGGAATTTATCTTTCAGATCTTTGGTATGGACTTTCACACAAATCTAGCGATCCTCGGGAGTTTGTCGTATCATCCTTTCTCTATCACAACTTTCATTCCTCCACATTAATAACTTGTAACGTTTGGGTATAGATAGCCTCAAGCGGACTAGCCTCTTACAAGTAAGTACGTCGCGGCGTAGTTGGAACCCTGTCTGACATTCTCTTATTCAAGACTAACTATACACATTGCATTTCGTAATTCCAAGCACTTTTATCTGTTGCACAAGATATATGGCGTCAATAACACATTTTCCCTCGCAGTCGAAAGCAAGCCGACGAAGTAAGCCACGAGAGCGCCCCTTCCAACGCGTCCCGACATGCGTACATCGACGATTCTACACCTGTCGTACCCCCAAAATTTTAAGGAACATGTTTCTATGAGGAGACTTCCCTTCGGCGTGAGCAATGGACCGATGATTAGTTTTCGTACTGCGTGAGACCCTGAGTGAAGTCTTCCTTCGGCTCCCTTCACCAACCGCTTCTACGCTCGTAAGAATACCAAGGAAAACATATATCAGTCAGATGATCCGATGGATGGTATACATATCTGCGTCCAAGATATTTGTGGTGTGCTTCTAGCGCAGAAGGCATTTCGTTTAGCCTCTTGTCGAGCTACATATGTGAAGATACATGAAAGGGCTTGAGCCTAGACCTGTCACCGGTCCCTACATGAGCAAGCATTGATAGGTCCAGCTTAGGTCGTACTTGGTATCGTTTATTGGCATAGCATTCACTCCGACCTTCCATGATGGATGCATTCCCAACTGCTAATCCCTAGGCAATCTTTCTGGAGCTCGAGGCTACGATGTTGCGCTTAGCGTGATATCAGCTTCGGCTGCCGTTAAATATCGTCACAGACGGTTACCATACCTGAAATGCTAGATCTATGTACACATACAACAAGTGCTTTTAAATAATGTTCCAACTTTAGGGGATAAGATAATCGTGTCAGTGTCATTGCAACTCCACAGGCCATTCTTTCCGCCTCCGCCATCTTCCCGCCTCATCAAACCGGGGATTGGCGGTGTAGTTCAGCCCATCCGACAGTCCTCTTCCAACAGGAAATATCCATCCCACCCACCAATCACCCATCACGTCTTCCCAGCCTTTTCTCCCAGAGCCTGACCACCATAAGTTACCTTCTCTTCCTATCCGACCCCACTCTTCATCCCACGAACGTTGCACGCGCATTTTTTGACTGTGAAAGTAATATATCAGAAGGCTACACGTGCAGAAGGTGTGAAAACCTTACATGAACCCGCAGAGACCAAAGGCGTCATTGAGGACATGCCCTTCGCGTTCCTTCATATTTCGATCGTACATGGCTTCGACCGTAGTCTGGGAAAGATATAGAAGCCGGATGTGGGAAATAAATAAGGTTGTGGTAAAAATGAAGAAAAGACCGCTCCTATGTAACAATGTGAAAATATGCACGCGGAAGTAGTTGTGAAACTTACAGCGCAATGATAACTACTTGTTGAACGTCCAAGTTAGCGGCACCGACTCGTATGTTATACGCCAATAGAGTGGCAAAAGAATATGCGGTGAATATGGCAGTAGCTTGGTTAAAGTTGATGAAGAATTTGTGATTTCGTGCGCCGACACATTGTCCAATCCCTACAGACTAGGTCAGCATGTTGTTCAGAAAAGTATGAAGAAAATACGAACAGGGGCAATGATGATCGTACTTAAGTACACACTGCCTCAGCTTGGGTAAGACTTAACGGCAAGTAGGTAATCAATACGAACGTACAGTGCCGCATGCGCTGCAGTGGTGCGTCCGGTGTGGCTTGACAAGTCCGTCCTTAGTGCAATAGCGATATGCGGGCAGGAGGACTGGATTCAGAGGCGGTCGTCGTTCAATATGCATCATGGACATTCGTATTCGGAAATCAAGGTCTTTGTCTTCTGCCAAGCCGCCATCACTTCGAGGAGGTGGCGATGTAGGCGCCTGGATAGGTGGTGGGTGCGAAAAATGGTGATTATACGTTATGCCGTGAGATTCGTCGTTGTCATGAACAGGTCTTGGACTGGGTATTCGCATCTCTTCATAAGCCGGGCCTCCAATAGTATCGTTCGTTATTCTGGCTGGATTACCCATGGCGCCAGATTCAACATCAACATCAAATCCAGTGAACGAACGCATGGGTGGTACGAAGGGTGTCTGTGGCAAGGGTGGTGGCTGCGGCGACCTCGGAACATGCTACAATGCCGTCAGCTGCAAAGAAAACCAGTAGTAAGATGCACCAACGTCACGAGCATATCCTGGCGACACAATAACAACCTGAATTCCTGCTATGTGGTCAAATTCAATGAAATCTGACATCCTTAACGTACCATAACGTATGCCCACAACATCCAGAGGTACAAGGAGCAGAATACCACCAGCATCGCGACTGCAAACAGTAAGAATAAGTAAATGATGGATAAAATAGAACGTACTGGAGGCCCCTCTACTGACGAACGCGTGCTCCCGTCGTATACCCGGAACGCAAAACCTCCCAATGTAAACATATGCAGCATATATCATGATAGCAGCCGTGACGAAGACCATGAGCTTGAGGACAATCCATGGCTGTTTCTTGGCCCGCCTTGCTGCCTGTTTCTCCCTGGTTTGGTACTTTGCATCCTCAACAACACGACAAATGGAGGGAGACATGCGAGTGCATATGTCAGGATGAGTTTGGTTCTGTTTCGGCTGCGACCCTCAATAGGTTCGGATATCGGGCCGATGATGACATAACCGATGACGACATCTATTTGCACAGCCTCGGCAAAGTACTGAACTCTATCACTAATCGTGAATACAATTCCGCTACGCTCTTCGTACAATTTATGTTTACTTACGTCCAATCCAAAAATCCAGCCCTCCCAAACATCAAACAGGTAATCCAAAAATTCGCTTCACCTTTCGTACTTCCGCTTCGTCTCCAGTGTTCTATGAGCCATGCCGTTAACACATAGTAACCGGCGCGAGATAAGTACACAGACCTTGGTCAAGTCGTCGCTAATCTTCACACAAGGCTTGCCGTTGACAGAAGCGAGTTTGATGACCATATTCATCGCCTTACTCTTCTCCTTTCTCCCGCTTGAAGCCTTGTAGAAATCGTTACTTAGGAATGTTCCTATTCCAAACGAAGCTGCATCCAGGCATTTATGAAGACGGGACCGATTGTATAAGACCGTAAAGCTACCTTTAAATCCGATGTCCTCCGACTGCTTTTGCAGTTTAAGCGCCTTCTCAACATCAAGCCCGTCCGAAAAGGTAATTGTTTTGGTGCGATGGTCGATACCCAATTTCTCGTACACCGCTTTAGCGCGCGGTGAGAACGCAAAGGGGTCGCCGGAGTCTTGCCGAAGACCTGTCCATCGACGAGCAAGGTCCGGGACTTGAACAAGGTTCTGAGATCCTTGGATGAGGTATCAATACTAGCAGAGCTAGAACGACTCACGTTGAAAAAGGCACCAGTTGAGAACGTATCAGTCAACGCGATGAGTACTCTGGAGTCAGGGAAAGTCTGTTCCCAGAGTTCCAGGGCCAGGGAATTCGCCGTTTCATATCCTTTCAGGGCAGCAACCTGTGGCATAAATTTTAGTTGTGTTCCACAGGACAAGGCAACGACCAACCCCCATAAACCACTCGCTGCAGGCTAGAGTCAACTGAGAAGGGAACAACGAGCCGAGAACAGGCATACTGAGCAATTGTTCCCAATGGCGCCACATTATATTTGTGCGCCAAAAGAACCTGTAACATGTATATGGTCAATCAACGCTATCAACCGGACTGGTTCTAATAAGCGTACGTTACTGGTTCCCATCAACCTTCCTCCGCTCTGCATCTCGGTAGAAGCGCGCACCATTGCACCTACCACGATATCCTGTGCGTGGAAAGTTCGCCTGCGTCTGGTGCCGAACTCCATGTATATGCAGCCGCCTTCCTGAAGAGCCTTGGCCTTGCTGTACGCGATATCTGATATCCATAACTTTAAGCACCGGATCTTATCAGGGAGTAGCATCTGGGCGCACCTTCTTGTCCATCGTAATTCCAGTCCTCGTCTATCATGTTGTAGTACGTTTCGCTTATGCAAGCTAGGATAGGAACCTCCCAAAGAATGGTTTCAATCCACGGGCCAGACATCACAATGTCAATAGTGCCACGCTCACTGTTGTCTGTGAAGGGGACAAAGGTGACTTGCACTTGCTCAGGCTTGAAGCGATACGCGGAAAGATAATCTAGATATTGAGGTGTGAAGTAAGGACACGCAGATTGAAGCCATTCACGCTCGGCAGGCTGTAGCGTAATGTCGGCGAAATCTAGCTGGCATGTGAATGAAGTCGTCGATGTATTGCCGCGATTAGGTACCCACGAGATACGACGCCACTGAGAATGTCGACAAAGTGAGGCGTGAAGGAGATTTCTTTATCGCGCAGAGTAAACTTGTATACTGCTGGCACCGTCGGAAAATGGTGCAACACGGCAGCTTGCATAGTGAGCTATAGGGTCCAGTGAGTTCACCACAGCTTCTGCTGAAGACTGCGACACGAACTTTGTAGAGATCCGTGTCGAGAATCGACGTAGGCACTGAGATATCAGCAGGCGCCATGACAGTAAATATCTAGATGATGGTAAGCAAAAGGGAAGGAAGATGAATACTGCGGGTCAAACAGTCTTATTAGGGGCTATTCTTGGGTTGGCAACTGGACGCGCCTGAGGCCTGTCACAGATCCGTGTCTGTTCCGCGCCGTCACCTGAGCCAATTTAGAAAATTAACAAAACAACCATGGTCCGTGTCTCGTTGCTGGCATTTGTGTTATTCTTATCTTTGATTTGGATGCAGAGTTCGCGTGTCGAGATACTCAACGAAGGTGGATTTCGCTCTGACGGGCGGCGACAGTACGAGCTGCGTGATATCACAATAGATCTGTCCCAGCAGGGCACAGCAGATGGGTCTGCCGTTATCACTCATGGCCTGACGCAGGTTCTCGTGTCAGTATTTGGCCCGCGAGAGGCCAAGATGCGGTCGCAAACCTTGTATGACCGGGCCAACATTAACGTCGAAGTCAGCATCACCTCCTTCAGTACAGGAGAACGCAGGAAGCGCTCTCGCGGTGACAAGTGAGTAGGGGGGAGTCTTGGTGAGCACCCAATATTTATCGATGCTTTTTTCCGCTTTTTACAGACGAATTTTGGAGATGGCGGCGACCATCAAGTCGACGTTCGAGCCTGTCGTACAGACGAACCTCTATCCACGCTCGCAGATCGATATCTTTGTACAGGTTCTACAGCAGGACGGGGGTCTACTACAGGCCTGCATCAATGCCACGACACTTGCACTAGCCAGCGCTGGCATCGCGCTGCTCGATTTTGTCTGTGCCGTGACAGGCGGTGTGCATTCGACCTCACCTATGCTCGATCTGACGACGCTTGAAGAAAACGATATCCCCCACGTCACTGTTGCAGTCATGCCGCGAACAGGCAAAGTGACACTCACCACGATGGAGACACGGCTCCATGTTGATCGCTTCGAAGAAATTTTCAAGTTGGGGTGTGAAGCCGGAAAGGTTATTCATGGAGAGATGCGAGCTGCCATTCGGTCACGAACCGGTATGCTGATCTCGGCGATGCAGTCAGTCGCACAAAATGCAGGGGAGAAGGAAGATGAGCAGATGTATGAGTATTGAATGCTTGTATTCCGATAAAAAGACCGTTGATCTTCGTCAGTTCATATACATTTCCTATGACATTCCTTCCTTCACACTAACTCACTATTCAAATTTTGGAAGACCCGTGTTTTCTGGACAGTTAATCATCTGTTCACCATATGGGTTCTGGGCTCAGCGACCATTGTCAGAGTTTATTACCCCGCATTCTACCCTGCGAGACCTCCCGATAGATGTCACGTAGATTCAAATTCTTCCCCTGATTTATTATTCTAGAGTCCACTATGTATTTCATCAACACGGAACGTGACTCATTTCGAGACGGATCCTACAAGATAATTTTGTAACGCTACGAATTCGAATGTCGCGCCATTCCATCATGGGATGTTACCAAGCTACTCTTAGTAGTACATAGCGACTTGATCGCAGTAAATCGTGGACCGGGCCGCACGGAAGAAACATAACAGAGCAGGCACCCAAGGTACCTCGGCGGGTATTATGCGTGAGCGCCGCTTCGTAAGTATCGGCCGATGATGTGGATAGTTCGAGAAATCACTGTCGCGCGACCTCTTTACGCCTGAAACACGCGAGCCACTTGTCGCCCTTGTTCCGTTCGACCTTCTTGCCTTCCTCCGTGCTAGTATAAACGGCATCCACAATGGGGCCCTTGCCCTCGGCACGGAGTGTCTCTTCATCAACCGGCTCAAACAACGGAAATGCTTCAAGGTGAGCTTTCATCCACTCGTGGAGATCCTTTACATCGGTGATAGTGTATACAATGCCCCCCGGACGAAGCACGTAAGCATACTCGGCAAGGAGAGTGGGTGAGATGATGCGCGCTTTGTGCTTCCGTGATTTAAAGTGGGGATCAGGAAACAGGAAAAAGAGTGCAGAGAGTGAATGCTTCGTAAAGTAGTTGGGCAGGAACTTCATCGCATTTGCACGGACGATGGAGACATTTTGGTAGTGTGCCGACGGCGACGACGGTTCGGCAGCGACCCTCAATGCTTTGATACGGTCTTCAACGTACTGAGAGACTTGCACACGTATTTCCAAGCCTGCAGAAGGATATGACGACAATCAGATGGCGATGCCGATGGAAATATGGAATAACGGACCTAACATTAGGGTATCGGGAAATAGAGGAGCCAGAGAGATCAGCAAGCCGCCGAATCCACAACCGACGTCGGCGAACTCTGGCACCTTGCCTGAGCGGGCAAACGAAGGGTAATGGCTATCCCAGTCGACACCCTGGGGAGAGGTTGGATACTCCAGAGCATGATCAGAGAATGGATTCGCGTGAGCACGCTGCCTGTAGTATCTTTTCTGGAAAAAAATTAAGTACGGGCCATCGGATTACCTGAACCTGGGAAAACCTACTTGGGGTAAAAGTGATGTACTAGCACCTGCAGGGGGGTTTTCGCTAGTACTTGTTCGTTTCCTCTTACCCATTGTATAGCAGCAGAATGCAGCAGATTGGAAACAGAGAATTGACTTGAAATTTGGAATGCAACCCCTGCGGCCTCTGCCGATCTGATCATGCTAACAACGGCACGGATTGGCTGCGATCACGTGGCCAGGGGCATCGGAGATATTAGGAAATAATTTTTGAGAATTTAAAAAGGCCCGGCAACGCATTGGGGATCCCCACCTTCCTCTCCATTCACCTCGTCACGGCTTTCTCTCTTACTACTACCATGGCTTTTCAGTCTCGCTCAATATTGAAGCTGGCAAGTCCTGTTTCCTTTATTTCCAACTGTTCTGGACCTTACCCCACCCCCGCAATAGTCCCGTTCCTCTGTGGGTCGGACAGCAGGTGTCTCGGCCCGATTTTCGACAACGGCTCCGTCATCGAGTGCCCTCAAAGAGCGTTTAGCACAACTCATTCCTCAAGAACAGGAAAATGCACGTATTGCTGACTGCCATGTAGCTATTTGCTGACCGTCATCATTACAGGTGAAACAAGCTCGACTTGAACACGGTAAAAAGTCGTTTGGACCGGTGGTCGTCGATCAGCTCTATGGGTGCGTTTCTTTAAGAACATTCTGCTGCATTTCCTCATTGGTTCATTAGAGGCATGCGTGGTCTCCCAGCGCTCATCTGGGAGGGGTCGGTGCTCGATGCTGGTGCGCGCCCTTCCGTATTTTCCATGCTGAACCGCTACTCACTACCCCCCTATCAGATGAGGGCATCCGCTTCCGTGGAAAGACCATTCCCGAATGTCAAGCGCTCCTCCCCAAAGCTCCTGGCGGCTCGGAGCCCCTTCCAGAGGCTTTGTTCTGGCTTCTCCTCACTGGAGAAATCCCCACTCAGGAACAGGTCACGGATCTATCAAAAGACTGGGCGGCGCGCGCCGCCATCCCCGAATTTGTCGAGGAGATCTTGGACAGATGCCCTCCTACCCTCCATCCCATGAGTCAATTCAGTTTGGCCGTTACTGCTGTACGTGTCGTGTGCCTGCTTCGCTTTTAGACCCGTGATGGACTGATTGTGGAAACCATCAGCTCAATCACAACTCCGCCTTCGCACAGGCCTATCAAAACGGTATTTCTAAGAAGGAATACTGGGGACCTACCTTTGAGGATTCCATGGACCTGCAAGTGTCATTGCTTATGAAAATCTTCCTGACGTCACTAACTGCGTCTTCAGGATCGCCAAACTTCCTAATATCGCCGGGCGAATTTACCGGAATGTCTTCGGTAAAGGCAAGCTACCCGCGATTGATCCTGCCAAGGATTATTCTGCCAATTTGGCAACCCTTCTTGGCTTTGGAGAAAATGATGCATTTGTCGAGCTTCTTCGCCTGTACATCACCATCCACAGGTATGCGACTCCCACATGACTTTGCAGCGTTCCTGATTAGAATGTACCTTTCAGTGATCACGAGGGTGGAAACGTCTCTGCTCACACCGGCAAACTAGTCGGCTCTGCTCTCTCAGATCCCTTCCTTGCCTTTGCTGCTTCTTTGAATGGTCTGGCTGGTCCCCTCCACGGCTTGGCGAACCAGGAGGTGCTTCTGTGGTTGACCAAGATGCAGGATACTATCGGCAAGAACGCTTCAGACGAAGCAGTCAAGGAGTATGTCTGGACGACGCTCAATGGTGGCAAGGTTGTCCCAGGATATGGTCACGCAGTGCTCAGGAAGACAGACCCCCGATACACTGCTCAGCGTGAGTTTGCACTTAAGCATCTCCCTGACGACCCTCTGTTCAAGCTTGTGGGCCAAATTTATGAGATTGTTCCCAACATCCTTCTCGAGGTCAGGCGCCTTTCTTTTACATCATATAACTGGTTGATGACTGACGGATTTTATGTAGGCCGGAAAAGCCAAGAACCCATGGCCTAATGTCGATGCCCACTCTGGTGCTCTCCTGACCCACTACGGCTTGACGGAAATGCAGTTCTACACCGTTCTATTCGGTGTCTCCCGTGCTTTCGGTGTTGCGGCCCAGCTTATCTGGGATCGTGCCCTTGGCGCTCGTATGTGTCTTTTCTTGACGAACCTGGTGACTGTACTAACCGAAGACCTTCAGCTCTCGAGCGTCCCAAGTCATATTCGACGGAAGCCATCAAAAAGATATTTGCTGGAAAGGCTTAACTTATATTACATTGCTCAGTGGATATTTGTACTCTCGCTTAATATCATATACCCTATGTTTGCGTATGGGGCCCTTACTCTACTCTTTTGACGTGAACCCTGTTTTCGCCCCGAAACCTGGGGTAATTATCTGTGAAATCTGAGGACCCGGCCGGAATTTAGCGGAAACAGTATCCGAATGCGTATGTCAGCAAATAGAGGCAAAGTCCACAGCAAAATTTCTGGACTGTACGCTTTCCTCCGACAAGCAACATCATGGGTATGTCACATTGTCCCTTCACATCTTCCATTCTCTTACTGTCCGTTTTCTTCTGCAGCTCCGAAGAAAGGAAAGAAAATTTCGCTGAATGAATTTCTAGGCGACAGCGGTGAGTAAATACCCGGCGCGACTTTGACTGCTGACTGAGCGCCTTACTATACAGCCCTGGGATCATGGGCGGACGAGATGGAATCGCTTCCGTCTGCTCGTAAGCTATACGTGCCATCTGCGAAGATGGGCTTCTCATTATGTCTGAGCAGCCGCTGCAAGGAGCGACGACGACTACGGTCGACCAGGAGACAGACACGGTCGACGGGATGATTTCCTATCGTCGCGGCGTGCGCTGTTTCCATTTCTACTCTGTACATTGACTGACACGGATCATAACAGCGGATCGTGTCTCTGGACCTCCACGCGAAGATCTTCCACTCCCCACTGCACCCCCATACACGGCTTTCATCGGGAATCTGGCGTTTGATTTGGTCGAATCCGAATTAGAGGATTTCTTCGCTACGAACAAAGTTTGTCGTTCCGTGCTTCGTGCGATTGAATCTGGCTCATCAAATGCCGTAGCCGAAGTCTGTCAAAATTATCAAAGATAGAGATGACAAACCCAAAGGTTTCGGATATGTCGAGTTTGAGGATTTGGATGGTCTGAAGGATGCTCTCGCGCGCAGCGGTTCTGTACGTTATGCCAGGTATCATCATGCCGTATATCCGTGGGCTGACGTTGCGTGTGACAGAATTTCTCAGGAAGAACGATTCGTGTTAGTGTTGCCGAACCACGTTGGTGCCCTTTTAAGTATTGATAGGCATGTTTGTTCTGACTGTATTATTGCAGCTAAGGAACGTTCTGGCTTTGGTGGAGGAGACGATGGTAAATTTGACAACCCGTGGAGACGTGATGGACCACTACCCGACTTACCCTCGCGAGACTCATCGCGCCGTCGGTTCGACGGACCTCGTAGCGACGATAGGTTACCAAGTGTATCTGAGAGCCCGAGTGACTGGCGCTCGAACATGCCCTCGCGCCCCGCCCATTCTCAGGATGACGGACCTGCCAGACGCAGAAAAGATCCCGGATTTGAGGGATCAAGTGGTGCCGCTGATCGGGAGGATTCGTGGACAATGGGAAGCAGATTCAAGGCGTCAGAGGACACTGGAAGCCGGTTCGGTACTGCGAGAGGCCGTGGGGACATGGGTCCACCTCGAGAGCCAGTTGGCGAAGATTCTGACTGGCGAAAATCTAAGTCCCTAAGCAGGAACAGTACCTCTCGTATGTTCAATTGTATTGCATTAACCATGTTTTGATCGATTTTCGTGACAGCCACCAACTCGACCCCACCTACACCACAAATGCGTCGCAAATTAGAGCTTTTGCCGCGTTCTGGCAGCGCTTCTGGCACTCCTAGCCCCTTATCGTCACCGAAGATTGGCCCCACATCTTCTGTATCGGTGTCATCCCGTTCTAACCCCTTCGGCGCAGCCAAGTACGTATCCGCATCTCGCTACTGCGACGTCATTTGATGTACATCTCTTTTCAGACCAGTCGATGTCTCTGGACGTGAACAGGAAGTTATTGAACGGCTCGAAAAGGATCGAGAGCGCCTGACAATGTCCCGCACCAACTCACGGACTGCCTCCGAACGTCCACCCATGAGCAGGACTACTACCCCACCCATCTCGTCGACTCCTTCATCTCCCCAGCCGTCTCATGCGATACCCAAAACAGCGTCGAATGTACGTCCCTCCATCAGTTTCGCCCATGCGGCGGGCAAAAAGGAGGCAAAAGCTCAAGAGTCAGACCCATCAAAAGAGGACGCTGAGGTCGCGACAGTCACGGCGCAAGTTGCGCAGGTAGAAGTTTGAAGCATGCGTCTATGTAGTCTTATTGCACGGATACTTATGCACTTGTTATTATTGCTGTATGACCCAACTATGCTTGATAGTTATGTACAATCGTCATCAGAAATCAAAGAGCGTTCAAGCAGATCGTCTGGACGATGCTTGAATTTGAGAACATATAGCCGGATTACTGTCGGAAATACGCCAAGAGGCATGACAATGCCATATTTACGCTTTGAACGTCGAAGATACAATCGCTTTTCAATGGATCAGCAATTCATTAGTGAAGGTCATCTTTCTCGTTCTCATTAGGCAAGTATTTGCAAAGAATTATTAAATGTTCCATGCAATTGAACAATTGGAATGACGAGGGGAAGCAACGCTGCGACCATAGTTACTTTAAGTATGTACAGCAATCCGAGCTCAGCATATCCACAAGTCAAGTGCAAGATATCGTTATACAAGTGGATGAAGGGGGTGTACCAATTCTACGCCTGACACCTCGGTAGATATTGACCCTATGTCCATTGCAAGTGCGGTTAAAGTAGATGTCACAGTGAACGGAGCATCGATAAATCGGTAAAATAAATACAAAAACTGTACGGGCAACATGTGGGTCCAGCGCGTAAAAGTGTTTGAAACAGTTGAACGGATCAAGTTCTGTATGTCATGGATGGTATACATTTTAGTACGTGATGCCTGGGATCTACGACACTACCGTGTAACTACCTATAGGTAGACTCGGGATCGATAAATTTCATTCTTCCTCGCCCTGGAACGTGGGTCATTAGTCGAAATGAAGAATGAAGCGTGAAGAGCATGCCTTTGAACCGTACGCCATCTTTAGATTCAAGTTCAGCTTCTCGCTGGCGTTTGATTCTTTCCAATTCCTTCCTTCTTTGCTCTGCTAGTCGTTCATTCTCTTCCCTCTCGAGTCTTGCGTCGTACTCTTCTTCGGTTTCTTGCAATGGCGTCGTTTCGTCCTTCTTCGGGTCTTCGCTAGTATGCTTCTTTCGCTTAGATGACTTGCGGCGACGACGCGAAGGGTCTGAATCTGTGCTAAGAGAACGCCGATGGGAGCGCTTCCTGTGGTCATCGTTCTCCTGTTCTTCCGAAATGGAGCGATCACGCTTAGAGGCTTGACACGACGTGAGGTTGATGGAGTGCCAGTCAAAAGGAAAAACATACGTTGCTTTTTGCGAAGTTCAAGTTCGCCACAACTAGTGATTGTTACAGGGGTTGTGGGACGATCCTTCGCATCTACAGGGACGTCGACGATTTTTTTGACAACGTCGTCGTAACCACGGATGACTTTGCCGAAGACGACGTGTTTGCCTGTGGCGCAGGTGAGTGTGTGCTAGAGCGAAAAAGGGAGATATGACGCGCCGTTCAGGTGGGGACATTCCCTCAGGGTAATGAAGAACTGAGAACCATTGGTGTTGGGACCTCTATTCGCCATGCAGAGTAAGGCCTCCGAGTCCAGGGGCCGGGTGAGGTCTTCGTCAGGGAACATGCCTCCGTATATCGACTCGCCACCGGTACCGTTGCGCTTTGTGAAGTCTGTTGGATGGTTAGATATGCCAAGTTTCGGTGGAGGGAGATGACATGCCTCCTCCTTGGATCATGAAATCCTTGATACACCGGTGCAAGATACAGTTTTTGTAGTAGAGCGGCACACCGGACGACGAGACGCCCTTCTCTCCAGTACATAGGGCTCTGAAGCTGATTTATTTGTGAGAATAGGGTCTGCGTGGGTGAACATTGAGCCCACTTTTCGCTTGTCTTCGGTGCAGTATCGCTAAAAAGCTCAAAGATAACCCTGTATGCGCGGCGTCAACATGGACCAGAGCAGGGAAATGATGACAGACTACCTGCCCAATGGGTGGCCGTCGACAGCAAGGTCCATGAATACCCTTGGTCGGGACATGGTGTGTCGTGTGGGTGGCAACTGGAAATCGAAGAGGAAGGAGCCACAGCCCTGCACGGACGCGCTTGGGGCTGCTTGGCGGTATTTTTATACGGCTCTCACGGCCATGTCTCTTTGTCTTACCTGTCTATTTCACCCAATTCGACTTTGATTCGCTGTCGACGTCAATAGCGACGCACAGGGCGTCGAGGGCCGTCTGAATGCGCAAGTTCAACGTCGTCGTCCTTGGGGGTCCGTGTCGTTTTCCTGCGGGCCTATCGATGCCTAGCTGACGTCTGTTCTTGTACAGCTGGAGGTGTGGGGAAGTCTGCACTTACAGGTCGGTCTCGTGCTGGCTGCTGGCTGCGTCTGACCTCGTTGTATGCAGTGCGATACATACGAGATGTGTTCATTGATTACTATGATCCTACAATTGAAGGTCGGTCGCCTTGAAGCGCCTCGTTGTACCGGAGCTTGATCATTGACGGTCAGAGTCGTATCGACGGGATGTGCACCTTGACGGACAACTATCTACGGTACGTGTCTGCCATCGTTCAGCGCCCATCGTCTTCAATCTTATACCGTAGAACGCTGTGCTACCCTCCTCCTCCGCATCGAATGTTCACTCATGTTCCATTTCTTTAGCTAGAAATATTGGACACTGCAGGCGCTGAACAGTTCACGAGTCTCAATGAGGTGTATATCCAGGTTCGTGCTATCGCCCGTCATCCATACAGCTTGCTGACCACTGCGCAGGCAGGACTCGGTTTTGTCCTTGTCTTCAGGCGAGTGAGCGCATTGTCGTCTTCGATATGGTCTTACTCGTCCGCAGCTTGACTCAAGAGGCCAGTTTAAAGGAGGTCGATCACTTGCGGCAGCAGATATACGGAATCAAAGGCGGAGATACTGTCAGATCGCCTTCTTTGCGCCTAGAACGCCCCTGTGCTCACCTCTGCCAACAGGACATTCCTATCGTCGTCGTCGGCACCAAGCTTGATCTTGTCAACGAGCGCGAAGTGCAGAAAGGTTATATACAGGACCTTGCCAATCGCTGGGAACATCCATTCTATGAAACGTCTGCCAAACGGAACTGGCATGTGTCGGATGTATTCGAGGATCTGTTGCGACAGATGCGAAAGAAGTACCCGCACGCCACCCCGAAGAAGAGACCAAAGAGAGGCAAGGACAGCTGCATCGTCATGTAATCTTTTTTCTTTGCCGGTACTTGCTACATTTGCACATACCCTTCATGCTATGCGAACAAATATACCGTTATATATTTCCAAGGGACTAACATACGCACATACTCTTCCTACCGTATCCTTGCTTTATATTAGACGTTCGTGGACCGATAACGAGTGATTCACGAGGATTCATAGACGGAGGTGATCGAATCCCGTGTTCCGGATGGCTGTGTACTTTGTTTGGCTTATCATGTGATCAAATTCCCCGGTTTAGCGAAAATTTACGCCGTCGCTCTCCTTGTTTTCTTCCATCATCTTCCCCCTCATCCTTCATTTTATTACACAGTACCATGGTTTGTCTGATCTTCATTTCTGCGTCCTTCATAACTAACCTTTCCTCAGAGTTATAACGGTTACGGCGGTGGTGGATACGGCGGAGGTTACGGTGGTGGTGGAGGCTATGGTGGAGGAGGAGGAGGTTGGGGAGGTGGACATGATGACAAAATGTCAAATCTCGGTGGTGGTCTTCGCACTGTCGACTGGACTAGCACCAAACTCGAGGTTTTTGAGAAAAACTTCTATGTTGAAGACAAGAAGGTCTCACAACGGAGCGAGCGAGAGATCGAGGATTTCAGAAAAACCAAAGAAATCAGGGTCAGATCGCATTTATTTCACTTTCGAGAATGAGGCTGACGCATGGTTGCCAACAGGTGCAAGGTCGTGGGGTGCCCAGACCTGTTACATCATTTGAAGAAGTAGGCTTCCCGGACTACCTCATGACATCTATTCGAGCACAAGGTTTCTCCTCTCCTACCCCCATTCAATGTCAGGCCTGGCCAATGGCCCTCAGCGGTCGCGACGTCGTTGCCATCGCACAGACTGGAAGTGGAAAGACGATTTCTTTCGCTCTTCCAGCCATGCTACATATCAATGCGTAAGAGCACTAGTTTCTTGCCTTTTATAATGATGGGCTTATCATCCATTCATAGTCAACCACTCCTGTCTCCAGGCGATGGCCCCATTGCCCTTGTTCTGGCGCCTACTCGCGAGTTGGCTGTTCAGATCCAGCAAGAGTGCACCAAATTTGGGTATGATTGTTACAAAATTTATCCATTTCGTGACTAATTTTTGATTGCGCGCAGATCCAACTCCCGGATTCGAAACACAGCCATTTATGGTGGTGCTCCCAAAGGGCCTCAAATTCGTGACCTCCAACGTGGCGTAGAGATCGTCATTGCGACACCTGGACGTCTCATTGACATGCTTGAAACTAACAAAACCAACTTGCGTCGGGTCACTTACTTGGTGATGGACGAAGCAGATCGCATGCTTGACATGGGTTTCGAACCTCAAATTCGTAAGATTGTTGGACAGATCAGGCCCGACCGACAAACCCTTATGTTCAGCGCTACGTGGCCGAAGGACGTTCAGAAACTCGCTAACGTAAGTTCTCCATTATCGGTTGCCTCTTTCATACTGACGTCACCTTTTTAGGATTTTCTCCGGGACATGATCCAGGTCAATATCGGATCCATGGAACTAACGGCAAATCACAACATCCAGCAAATTGTTGAAGTCTGCAGCGACTTTGAGAAACGAGGCAAGCTGGAGCGTCATCTCGACAAGATCAGCTCAGAAAATGCGAAGGTTCTCATCTTCGTCGGCACCAAACGTGTCGCAGATGACATCACCAAGTACCTTCGAGAGGAAGGATGGCCGGCGCTGGCCATTCATGGAGACAAAGAACAGTTAGTTTCATCTTTTTTCTTGCAACATCACTGGCTAAAAGCTTCCTCTTTTCAGACGCGAGCGTGACTGGGTTCTGGGAGAGTTCAAAGCTGGTCGTTCACCGATTCTTATAGCCACAGATGTCGCATCTCGTGGGCTTGGTACGTATTTCATTTTTACAAGCGCTATCGGGAGACCCTGGGGAGGTAGCCGTGGAAGGTTTAGGCCTTTTTCGTGTTGCCTACCCTTCAACGGTAACTATTGCCGTGACCAACGCAATAACTCGACGCCGCCTACAGTTTTGACTTTTAGATCGTGGGACGCGTTTCCGACATTGGACAGGCGTTCTAGATTCGACACGTGTACGTCGAGAGGAATCCCTCTGACCTTTCCAGCCTGGTCCTTCGGTGCGCTTCGACGCGCATGTGTAGGCTCAGTCCAACGAACATTCGCAGTAGTTCTTGGTATGGTAAACGGTTACGGATCGTTTGGAGCTCCAGTTATGGACTCGTTACGACTAACATCCTCTCGGTTCTCGCGCGTAGAAGATCTTTGCCTGTCTATGTTCCGGACTCGTCGTGCCTCCAGTCCTTCTCTCAAGGGCTGGGGTTGTCCCTTGGACTTTCTGTGCATTCTGATAGTGGTTCCGAGGTGTTTCCCTGATTTCCTTTTGTTTTGAGTTCTTACTCGAAGCGCTTGTTATTCCTGTTGCGTTCCGTGCATGTTATTGACTGTCTTGTCCTCTTGTTTTCCATGTTCTCTGCCATTTCATGTCGATCCATGTATCTGTGTGTATTGGCTCGCATTGCTTGTATCCTGGCTCTGGCTTTCTTCTTCAGATGTCAAGGATGTAGGCTATGTCATCGTGAGTCTATCCTTAGCTATTGTTTATGTTTATGTTTGCTGACATGTTGTACAGAACTATGATTTCCCCAACAACTGCGAAGATTACATCCACAGAATTGGACGAACTGGGGTATGCACCTTTTTGATTCCCGTTGGGCATACTGTCTGACATTTTCTACTAGCGTGCTGGCATGAAGGGAACATCGTTCACATACTTTACCACTGATAACGCGAAGTCTGCCCGAGAACTTGTGAGCATTTTGAAGGAAGCCAAAGCAGTTGTACCTCCTCAACTCGAAGAGATGACCATGTATGGCGGTGGAGGTGGCCGAAGTACGTTTCCCATATCCTGTACATGATAGGCGAGTACTAATCATATCCTGATAGGCCGTTATGGCGGAGGTGGTCGTGGACGCGGAGGCGGTGGCGGACGATTTGGTGGTGGAGGAGGTGGTGGTGGTTATGGCGGTGGTGACAGTGGATACGGTGGACGGAAAGATCGCTGGTAAGCGACTGTGTTGTGCTCTGTGCTTGTGCCGTCGTTATTTGTTGAGACTACCGGACTGTGTCTTTGAGCCGCTGTTACGACCCAGGATAGATGTAGACTTGTACCTAGACACGCTTATTGTATGACACTCTGATAATTCCGAGTTGCAAGGATATTTTGCCGCCGCTTCGCTTATTTATTCTATCCATCGCTAATGACCAGGGGCGGTCCCGAGGGGGACTATCGTCATATGGAGCCCCATTACTGCTGCGGATCAACGGCAGTAATGGAGAACAGTGCAGTACCATGTGCATTGTACTTTCACATTCCATGCTCGAATTTTGACTTCGCAGCAAGTGTACGTCGATACCTCCGAAAGGTACCATTAACTTAAGGTTGGTAGCACCATCCAGCACATGCACGTTTTGGGCGGAAGCTCTGGCTATCTGCGTGGGATCCTCGGTTTAATGTAGTGGAGCTTCGCAGTATTCGACCGTCGCCGTTGACACGGAATAGAGGCTCCTCGAACAAGTTTTATTACTCACTGGCAGCTAGTCACAGCTACTGCGTCGACGCCGCCACTGCGGAGCGCTTTCCTCTGACGACTTGGTTGCATTCTTCCACTGGGCTAGCTACCCGCGAGCAGCACACGACCTACGGGTATCTCGTTTACAGTAGCCATATGGACACCTCTCCGTGAAACTAGGACACGTTATTCTCGACCTTGCTTTATCACAGACTGCTACCCAGATGATAACGACGAAACATTAAAAAGGATGTCTCTCCTGGTGACCAACACGCTAGATCTCACTTTGGGATTGATTCCATGAGGAAGAGTTCCCTGGCTGCGCGGAAACTGATCACGACTCTCTTTTAGTTAATTTCCAAAGGATTTTTGGAATCCTCTTACGACAAGGCTTGCCGTGGGCGTATAAAGGGAGCGTATTTCATGGGTATTTGTTCCCCAGGCTCTACCTCCTCGTTCTCTGGACATCTATATCACTAGAATGACGCTCCTTAAGTCTCTAGCCCAACTCGCTGTGGCTCTCGCCGCTGCTGGAAATTTCCTCATGGCATCAGCCTTTGATATGTCTAGCACAGATAATGTACGTTGTCCTTTGACTTTCACGAAAGACAACCCTGACGTTCGCATTGTACAGGTTGCAGTGTACTTGCCCTTGCTGTTTGCTGTTGCCCAACTAACGCTGACTTGTTTCTTGCAGATATTATGGCCAGAATTCCTATGGCGCAACAAGCTCGGTCCAATCCCTATGGCAGCAAAACTTGGCCTTCTACTGTCGAGTAAGATTAAAATATCTGGTTCTAAGTAATTTGTTGTCTGATAGCGATGCAGGATGACACGATAGATACTTTCCCACTGGCCTTTTTGACTGTTTTCTTTGGAACTGACAACCTTCCTGAGATCAACTTGGCTAACGTGAGTCGCTTGACCTATTTATGTTATCCGAATACATGTAACGACGCACCTTCAGACCTGTAACAACGTCGACAACAGCGTGTTCAGCGGCACAAGTCTGGCGAACTGTCAGTTCATGGCATCGGACATAAAGACATGCCAAGCTGCCGGAAAGATCATTACATTGAGTCTGGGAGGCGCTACCGGTGCTGCTACATTTTCCAGTGACTCCCAGGCCGAGGAATTCGCGCAGACCATATGGGACCTCTTTTTAGGGGGCTCGAGCAGTACACGGCCATTTGGAGATGCGGTCTTGGACGGGTATGTTATTCATCCCAGAAGTTATTCCGACTTGACAACCATGCGTCTCTAGAATTGATCTGGACATTGAGGGTGGAGGAAGTACTGGATTTGTGGCTTTCGTAAACAAGATTCGGTCATTATCTAGCGGAGCAAGCAAGAAGTGAGTAGTGATTCCCCTCTTGTTCCCGTATATTATATTGAACTCCTGCAGGTACTACGTTACTGCAGCGCCGCAATGTGTTTTCCCAGATGCTTACTTGGGATCGGTCTTGAATTCGGCTGAGTTTGACGCCATATACGTTCAGGTACGATTGACTTGGATTTGCGCAGTATAGAAAGTTTTTCTAACGTATAGCTTATTTTCAGTTCTACAACAACTGGTGTGGTCTTCAGAACTATGACAACGCCAACGTAAGTTTTTCCCTACCCTTCACCAGGGTCTCATCGCTGATCTCATATTTCAGGCCTGGAATTTCGCCACTTGGTAGGCTTGGGTTACTTTCCAATCTTGCGTTGAATCCGCTCAACGTAATAACAACAGGGACAACTGGGCTAAGAATACTTCGCCCAACCCCAACGTGAAGGTTTACATCGGTGCTCCTGCTTCCTCAACAGCTGCAGGGAGTGGTTATGTCGATGCTGCAACCTTAGCCAACATCGCGACTCAGACTCGTAACCAGTATTCTTCTTTCGGTGGTGTCATGTTCTGGGATGCTTCGCAAGCTTATGGTTCGTCTCCTCTTTTTGTATGCTGATTCCGCCTTCTTACATTTCACTAGCCAACAACCGCATTGACGCTGCCATCAAGAGCGCTCTTACGGGAGGTACTGTAACGACGACTTCCACGACCACTAAGACATCCACTACCAAGACCACAACCTCAACTTCCACGACCACATCTCCTACGACGTCCACTACTACGACAACCTCAGCTACGACTACAACGACATCTAGTGGAGGAAGCACAAGCTGCAACGGGGTTGCTGCATGGAGTAGTACGACTACGGTAAGTCGGATGCTCTTTCCCTCTTGTAAGCATCATCTCACGCCTCATAGTACGTGGGCGGAAACTCGGTAACTTATAATGGCCAATTGTGGACTGCGTCTTGGTGGACCTATAATGGTTCGTCGTGTTTCTTCGTCCCGTGTGAACGTACTGACCGGTCGTAAAATTTATTCAGATACACCTGGAGGTATGTACTGTTAACTTCAGGGAATTGGAACTGTTCAGTTGCTTACATACATTTTAGGTGCCGCTGGTGTCTGGGTTTCCAAGGGCGCTTGCTCGTCCCTCAAAGTCGCTTTCACCGCCGCGGCTGTTAGCAGTGCCACCCCCGCTGCTACCTTAACCGACTCGCGACACGTCGTAGACAAAGCCCGAACCATCAACACGGTAGCACCCGAAACTAGTACCGCAGCTTCTGTTGAAGCTACAGCAACTCCTACGGGCAGCCCTCGCATGAAGAGAGTCCGCTTCTCGTCAGGAGCCTGATGCGCTCTTTATATATACCTGATTTATCCTAGATCCCTTCGTTTCATATACCAATTGCAATCAATATACATTCTTTTACCCACTCACTCTCAGATTCATTGAGTTCAAGATATTCTAAGTAGAGACTGATACAATATACTACTTAAACAAACATGATAAGTTATATATGACTAGACACCAGTAAACACGAAGTCCTCAGTGAGAATGACCCAAGAAAACAGAATAGTAGATACAACACGCATATTCACAGAATAGATTACAGTACAGTTCAACGCTTCCCCTTTCTTTTCTTGGTTGGTTTTTTCTTTCGACGTGACGGAGATGGTTCGTCGGGTATACCATCAGCGTCTCGCCTGTCTGGCACCTCATTCCTGAGGTGACCACTGTCCTCTTCTTCCACACCTTCTACGTAGCCAACACCCATAAAGACCGGAGGTCCACCGGCACCACCATGAGCCAAGAAGCCTTGTGTCCTACTTCGTGTTCCGACACCCACGAGGATTCCACTTTCAAGATCGTCTTCGTCGTCATCAGCCTGGGCGAGTGATGACCGCTTATCCGCCCCCCATAACTCTTCGTCCAGAGTCAGTCTCCTTTGAGAAGTCCTGGAGACGGAAGAAGTCCGTGACTGTGATACAAAAGAGGTAGACGCCACGCTGCTACGACGAGAATGCTCCTGTAACTTCTTTGCTTGAGCAACTTGTGCGAGAAAAATATCCTTCCCAGTCTGCCTGGATGCTGGACGACGATCGGGATTATTTTCAGACTGAGAGGGTCGCAGCGCCAGCGGATCTTCGCTTGTTTCTTCAGGAGACGAGGGAGCAGGCGGGGGGCGAGAGGACCTATACGGTGGTCGCGGTTTGCGAGGAGACGGCGCTGGTAGTGGGGACACAGGCGGACGCATAGCGAACACATCCACAGAAGGTTTAGGCTTGTAAGGTGTGGCTGGTCTCGAAGCAGAAAGCGATTCTTCTCTTTCGTCATCCATATCGACGTCACGATTGACTGATTCACCCCGAATCGGGACTTCGTAGTCGCGGAAGCCCTGCCTATTATCCTCGGGCGGAGTGGACGGTGGAGCGTCTTCTAGACTTATACCGTCATTATCTGAACATAGAGAAGGTGTCTCGCCAACTTGACGTTGTATAGGTCGTGGAATGCGTGACGGTGGTGGGCAAGGTTGTGCTTTCGACGAAAACGGAGGAATGGTTGTTGTGTTCTTAGTTGTAGGTAGGTGAGAAGCTGAATTGGACAACGAAGCAAAGCTGGAGTCAGACGAAGATGCGATAGATCGCTTTTTGACAGCTGCGTCTAGAGATGCTTGAGAAAGTGCGCTAATGTACATGGGAAGTAGTTACTCACCTGATTCGTCCTGCAGGGGACTTTCGCTATCATTTCGCTTCCTCTTTGCACCTGTAGGAATAGCATCATCGTCACGGCGATTCCTGAAAGAAGACAAGAGAGTCGGCGGCAGCGAAGCGTTCGAAGACGTAGACGAGTATAAACTGTCTATCCGCTGCGATAATCTACTGCTAGTAGAAAAGCTTCTATCTCTGAGGGACTCGCTACTTTCATGACGAGAAATAGACGAAGGACCACTAGGCACTTTCCTGAGGCGTACAGTTTTCATTTCGTTCAAGAACGCAGCCATGTTATCTGGCGTGACGCCGACTGTTGGCATGCCTTGTCTCCGTGGAGCATATGAAGGATTTATAGGTGCTTCAGTAGGCACTGGTGCAGGTTTTAATGATGCTCTCGCTGAAGTAAAAAGCGGTGTACCAATTACTGTTGGCGCTCGTGAGTTGAAAGAGCCCGGAGGCGGAGGTGGTGGTGGTGGCGGCGGCGGCGGCGGAGGGAAGGAGAGAGACGGTATGGAATTCGTGGGTCTCCGGGAGAGCTGGGTAAAAGAACTTTATTAACATGCAACATAAAAGAAACTGAAGTAGGTACCTCATCTTTTAATCTCATGATCTCATCTTCTAGCATTCGTATTCGTTCCTTGTCGCTGTTCTTTTCTTTCTCTACATCCCCAGCATCTACTTCAGTCGCCCTACGCTTTTCATTTCTACGCTGCTCCTCGCGTGCGGCTATAAGCTCCCGTTCTTTACCTCGAACTCGGATATGTCCCGAGGTGTCTCCATCCATAAAGACATCAACGGCGCGTCCTTTGCCTTTGGCACTGGCACTTATACGCGGGGGATACTCATCGTCATCGTCGTCACTGTCATCAGATACACGTAAGGAACCTCCATCTACAGGTGCATTTCGAGAAACGAGTGGCTGCGTAAAAGATTGGCTGGTCGAACGTTGGGGTGAAGTTTTCGGGAGAAGAATGGAGGGGTCCGCGTGATCCCGCTCAACACGAAACCGGTCAACTGCTGCCTTAACATAAGGTGCCATTGGCGGACGAACCTGTGAAGGACCAGGCTCGTCGACTGGCAGGGCAGGAGTTGGGCTGGCAATATTAGGTTTGAACCGTACATGTCGTTCATTTAGGCTTTCCGGAACAAGCGACGGTGAACGAGGAAATAGGGAGCCTGGCATGGTCATCGACGGCCTACGACGGAGAGCAGCCGGAAGAGGAGGCGGTGATGGTGAGGGTGAAGTGGAGTGCTCAGATGCCGAAAGGACTGTCAATTTGACGTGAGCCCAACAATATTGCCGTAACGCCAGGCGTACCTTCATCTACGTAGTCCGTATATTTGGCCTTTTGTTTGACGCGTTTCTTGGTATTTGGTATAGATTTTGCACGGGCTAGCTCGCGCCGCTGTTGCCGTTCATGTTTACGCCCACTACTGGGGGTATCGTTGTCGTCCGAGATATATTCGTCCTCTTGAGCATTGTTGGTCCTGCGAGATGTTTTACGGGCCCTGGGCGCCTCGTCGACGCGTGATGCAGCAGGCCGGTCTTGATGCTGCCAAGAATAAAAATGAACCTCAAGTTAATTAATGGCATGAGGAGAAGATAGCGCTGCAGCGCACCAGTGTGACTGCCCCTCCGGTGGCATTGGTAATAAAAGCGTCGACTTCGTTTGATATGTAGTGGAAAACGCCGGATAGAAGTCCTGATGAAGGAGGGTTTCGCTCGCTCATTGGCGATGATGGTGGTAAAGTGTCGACGGCCTTGGTAAACACACAAAAACATTGAACAAACATATCGCTGATAAATCACATGATCCAGCGTCTTGACCTTCAACCACCATGTCACTTTCGGATTGGACAGATTGGAACCAGGCCGCCATTGCTCGTCTCAAGAGCCATGGAATCCAGAACATAGATCTGTCCGTCACTTACTGTTGTCTCTGTTGCAGAAAATACCAATATATCTACCAGTTCAACTTTCCCTTCGTCATCACTCGCCGCTGTTCTTGTGCTTCTTTACGAGGATGCTGGTCAATTACGCGTACTGTTGACGACTAGATCTAAGCTGTTGAGGACTCATGCTGGGCAGACCGCCCTGCCAGGCGGTAGGGTAGACGATACCGACAAAGATCTCACCCATACAGCCGTAAGTTTTTTTTTCTACTTCTCCAAATGGTTGGTACTCACGTGCGGATTACAAGTATAGAGAAGCGCAGGAGGAAGTCGGTCTTCCGTTAGATTGCCCTCACATCGAAACGCTCTGTACCTTCGAACCATTCTTGTCGCTTCACAAGCTGCTTGTCACCCCAGTTGTCGCCCTGCTGACTGACAACAGCATCTTGGAAGGACTAAAAGCTTCTGAAGGCGAGGTATCTCGTATATTTAGTCATCCGCTCGAAGCCCTCCTTGATCCGATGATTGTGAAAAATGACGCCTTAGCCGCGTTCGGCTCCGAAGACTGGTTCTATGAAAACGAACTCCACGCAAGTGATAATCTTTCTGTAAAAGTTAGAGAACTCTTTGACATATTTACTAGAATACGACTGACTCGCTGGTCCCACTCTTGGGGAGCTCGCCGTATCGTATGCACCGATTCCGAAGTACTGGGTCACCCGTTAAGGGTCTCACCTCAGACATTCTTGTATGTTT
Organism: Armillaria luteobubalina; assembly: GCA_030435615.1. Taxonomy (NCBI): domain Eukaryota; kingdom Fungi; phylum Basidiomycota; class Agaricomycetes; order Agaricales; family Physalacriaceae; genus Armillaria; species Armillaria luteobubalina. Next base: position 903,882 of record JAUEPU010000018.1, on the reverse strand, counting down.
CTCTTCAGTGGTAGACTTTCATCGCTTCATATCATCCCAGATTTCTGTCGCCCAACTCGCTTTTGATAAACAGCCGACGTACGAACGCTACGCCCCTGGACAGCCCCACGGATTTCGAGAAATAATCGCTATTGTTCGAGAACAAATGCCGTCAAACGTGAAGTCTGCATAGAGGTGCATGTATCATGTTCTTAGAAACAAGTAATTTTTTTGTAATAGACCCGGTGTGAAGGTTCTCATGACGTTCTGGTTCGATTGCAACTTAAACATTGTCCTAGCACATGGAGCACAGTCAAGCATCTAGGTGCCTTTGATACACTTCAAACATACAAACTAGTTGAGCTGATAGAAAAAGCGGCCATGCAGAACGCGTGCGATGACGAAGAACAAGGATGCAATCAAAGGTGATCCGAACGACTTCGGTTACTCTGTACTTGTTGCATCTTGGTTGCCATCAACTCTAGAATTATAGGGAATGGCTATGGATCACTCACTACCCCCCACTCTTTCCTATAGTCCGCGGTCAGGAGAAGAAATCTTGAGGTTCTCAAGATGTACTTGAAGTCGGTGGCGCTCTTTCCCCAGTGCAGCGTTCTTCCTGTGGACAGTGTCGAGCATCTTTTTCAAAGCCTCTTCCAACAGCGCGTCAGAACAATTTTCCGTCTGCAATGAACTGCTTTGAGAAGTATGTGCGGGAAATGTGCTGTGTGGGCGACCCTCCTGTCTACAAGGTGCCGATGAGGACGAAAGTATCATCTCGTTCACAATGCTTGTGCCTTGCTGTGGAGACCTGATGGTGGCTGACGGGGACATATTTTTCCAGCCTCCTTGTCTGGCCGTGTGACTGTGGATGGTGCGCACTCAGTATTAGCACAAGTTCGAAGTCTCCGATGGTACAGACATCTGTGGTTGGGATGGAGCATCGCAAACGACGTCGGGAAGGGGGATTTGAAGGGGATACGGAGGAAAAGCCTGCTTTATGCTTCTTTCCATGCTTATATATATTCCACCGGCCACGTTTAATGAGCTAGCTAACTCTAGTTTCTTGCACAACCTGGTCTGGATTGATGGATTGATGGTGGTTCACTGGTTCTGGCACGGGCGGATGAAAATAAATATAAAACGCAGGGTAATAGCAGCGCTTATTCTAAGTTCTTTTCTTCTGCTTCTTTCTTACGTGTCGTTTAGAAGGAACAAAGACTGAGCCTGATGGTAGGAACAAACATCCCCTGAGAAGTTGGAACGCGTCGCGTCTGGCAATTTCAATTTTGTTGTTCTCATCTCCCCAATAAGTTATGTATGAGAGAAACGTTGTGACCTTTCACCGATATCAGGATGCTACCTCATGATAATGGGTCTGAGCTGATAAGAAATGTGTCTTCGATTGCTGTGAATAGCAACTTGGTGAATGTAATACTGCAGTTGGTTTCTTAGTCGTGGCTCCTTGATAGAATGTATATAGTACTACTAGTTAAATACCACTACTAACAACCCTGCTACAGATAGCTATGTAACATATCTTATGCTCTCTTCTTGCTACTCTCTGCTGCCAAGGCAGAAGTTGACGGAGAATATCTGACTCAGGGACCTGTAAGACTTCTGAATGAATGTCGGCGGATACGGAATTTCATTCGGATTCGCTTTTTGATTGGCTTCGGAGTGTGTAAGCTATGACGACAGCGGGCGGCACGTGGCGGTACTATTCCTTACAGTGACCACCACGAACCACTTATCCCCAACAAACGCAGCCTCATTCTGCTGCGCTCTGCTCTGCCCCAGTCACATCCATCGCATTCTTGTTCATCAACCACCACCATCTACGTCCTCTACCGAGCTAGAGAGACCGACAAGCATTTCCAACAACGTTTCTCAACATACGACATTAACGACCATAAAGTTGCATTATCATGCCCGTTCTCGACAAGATTAAAGACGGATTTGACAGGATCCTGCCCTCAGGTGGCGGCGGGAAGCATTCAATACCACCACTATCGTCTACAGGGATATCAAGCTTGGGCAACGGAGGGATAGGGCATGCGAGATTCGAGGACGATGTGAGTGTTGACCACCATTTCATCCTCCAGTTCCCTTTCACCTATCGCTGCGTGGACATGATGCCTGCCAAAACGTAACATGAACCAAGGAACACAACCATATGATTACATAAGCGTTCATGTTTCTTCCTCTCCACCTGCAGTAAGCTGCATGGGCGAGGGCACCAGCGCGCTCGTATTCCTACTCTTCGTTCCCCTTGTATGGGTCCTCTGGCTCTATGTTCGCATCGTTTTCTTCTGTTCTAACCCCTTTAGCTGCGCCATGTACTGACCAGACGCGTAGATGATCATCTCTAAACCGGCCATCGTATTCCATGCATCCCAAATATTCTTCAATTTCCTAGCAATGGCGTGCTTTGCTAGCGTTGCCTCTTTCCAGGCAAAGTACGATGTAGGACCCTGTGAGTTGAGGGTGCTGACGCGTCGTGGACCGCGTGTGACTGATGTTCTTCCCCGCAGCTGGTCTGTCGTCCTTCACGCTTTTCCTCACTGTTCTTGGCATGCTTGTCGCGTCATTCATGCTGGCAGTGCCTGTGATTTACGAAAAATACGATAAACTTGCAACCTTGGCCCGCGCGATGAAGGTGCCAAGGGTGAGCTTCATACTGACGGGGGCAGAAACATCGCTCAGTTTATTGATTGCGTGTGTATCCATCCAAAACTCCGTTATCTCCTCAACTTACGCTGGTTTAGATTTATTGTTACTATCTCAGCCTGGACCCAAGCTGGGTGCAAAAACGCTGACAATGACCCTAATGCTGACAAGGGGGATGACTTCAAGAATGGCCTCCCGGGTTGGTGTAGCACCAAGAAGGCCGGCGCCATCTTCCTGTGGCTTGCCTTTGGTACGTGTTTTATCCCTATGATGTTTGTTTCCGCTTTTTACTGATCTCTCAATGCGCAGTCTTTTGGACTGCTTCTATGGGACTTTTGATTTGGGAATGGAGAAAAGCCGGCGGACGGCCTTTGAGAGGAAGGAAACCCCAGGATGAGCCATTCGCTCCTCCAATGGACCATGAGTCTGTCACTCAGTATGATGAGGACGACGACGACACTTCCAACATCGTTTCTCATGGACAGCCAACCGGTGGCGTCGCGCCTCAGGATCCGTTTTCGGACACCAACCGATACAGTGGAGCCAGTGCCCAACGACCAGCATCAACGGCATATTCAGGCCGGCCGAGCATGGATCAATACGGAGCGTTCTCTGATCCCGCACCAAGTGGATACTCTGCTGGGTATAGCGCGTCGCCGTACACTAGTACCACAACACCTGGTTCGTTCGTCCCGGTGTTGCCCGAGCCTGACTTGGGTCCTCAAGTCAGCCGAACGATGCAGTACGCCGACCCATATGCCAAGGTGAAGGCGACGCTTGGCCAACCCGCCTCCCAGTATGGGGGATCAACGCCACCTAATTATGATGCTTATAGTGGCGGAGGTTATCGGTAGATACTGTTGTACCGGATGGAAGTATGTACACATACTAATGCCTTGACGGACTGATAATAGTCTTAGCTCTATTTTACTTGCTCTTTCTTCTTTTTTGTCTTGTTTCAAATTTCTACGAGGTGTACACCTAATAACTTATTGTGATATATTGATTATCAACTGCAGGGCTGGAGCCCAGGTACTGAAGATCGCGCCTCTCCGATGGAACGCGATCTGGCGGGACCGACCTGTTCTTTTCCGCCGACAATCTATCCCGGCGCTATGGTTTTCCTCCGATTCTCGAGCCAATGCTTGCCATGTCGCTGTCACCGGTATTCGATAATTGGATATATAAGATCCTGCAGCGCGTTTCTTGCCTTTAAACAGCGCAAGGCGATTCACTGACGATACGGATTTCTCTGATTATTTTCCTCAATAATGCATGGATTACTACTCTGCGCGCGCCTAGTCGCTGTCTCCTGCATTCTAGTATTTGTTCTTTTCAAATGCCGAAACTGCGTACTCCTCCTATACTCTTCCACCTCGGATTTCATCCAGACTCCCTGCTCGCGGAACCCCCTTTCTCATCCTCCATGTCTAGGATATATCTTGTTCTGGCCGATTTCAGAAGTATGCTCATCGTCTTCCCAACCGTATTTCCGTGGGTATAAAAGATGGCTGCAGCTCAATGTTTGAATCTCTTAACTTATTTCACCATGTCGGACCCCCAACTACATGCACTCTTCCAACCTCTTCGGCTTGGGTCCATCACACTCAAGAACAGAGTGTTCACGTCATCCATGACCCGTAACCGCTCGATTCCTACCAATGTTCCTAACGACATTATGGTCGAGTATTACAGGCAGCGCGCTGCTGGTGGTGCCAGTCTCATCATTGCGGAAGGATTCTTATTTCTCAACAAGGGTATGTGTTTTGTCTCTCTCTGGCGGTCATATTAATGCTAAATTTTCCTATGAATCCAGAACTGAGTGGCAAAACGCGCCGGGAATATGGTCCAAGGAACAGACTGTGGGATGGAAGAAGATTACAGATGCCGTTCATGCCGAAGGGAGTGTTATATATGCTCAGGTATGCACTAGATTCGTCTTGTAGGCACCGCTCTAATTAACACTTTATCAGCTCTGGCATCGTCAGTTTTCTATCTATCCTCTGCTGAATGTGTCACGGACTTCTTATTTCTAGTTGGACGAGTAAGCCACCCTGATGCTCCCGAACAAATTGCCTCTGGATTGGTGCGTTCTGGCACCTAAAATGAGTCTTTGTAACAATTCATTTATGTGCGATTTAGCCCGTTTATGCACCTTCGGCGATTTCTGCAAGAGGAGGAAAGTTCAGGTTTCTACCCGGCGCACCTGGCTATGTAACACCTACCGCCATCGAAAACCCACGGGATATCATTTCGGTGTTCAAGCAGGCAGCTATCAATGCCAAGAATGCTGGCTTCGATGGCGTAGAAATTCACGCTGCCAATGGTTATTTGATACCTCAGGTGCCTTTACTTATTCTCATCGAATTTATGTGAATGTTGAACTGTTATTAGTTCCTCGACAGTACCTCAAATCATCGTACGGATGAGTGGGGCGGTAGCATTGAGAATCGTTCCCGATTTGGTCTTGAGGTCCTCCAGACAGTCATCGACGTATGGGGCGCAGATAGGGTAGGTATTAAGCTCAATCCCACCGGGGGATATAACGACGTCGGGTATGCCTCCGATTCCAATAACTTAAGGATCTCTTTCTCACTTACCCTCGATAGGATGCCTTTGGAAGAAACTCTACATACGTTCAATTACTTCATCTCGGAGGTCGATAAACTCAGAATCGCATATGTCGCTCTGGTACGATACGCGGAGTTCCTCGACCCTATCATCGACGGGAGCCATCGCGCCATTAAACACGATGTCATATCCACGTACGCACCTTTGTTGAAGGATGCGCTAGTATTCGGGAATGCTGCGTTTACGGGGGAAGAAGCTACGCGGTACGTATCGGAGGGAAAGCTTGCGGGTGTGTTTTTTGGCGTACCGTGGATTTCCCATCCGGATTATGCAAAGCGGCTGCAGTATGGGAAGCCTTTGAATGGTCATTTGGATTTTACTACTTTGTATGGCCTTGGGAGGGACATAGAGACTGAGAAGAAAGGCTACGTCGATTATCCGCCTGCGGAGTATTGACCTAGAGAAGTACTAATACAATATTGACGAGATGCAAGAGCATGAGCGCGGATTGTGCAGATACAGAATCATCAAAGCTGAAAAGCTGAAATCTCCGCCACCGTTTTCTTCTGGTTCTACTGTAATAGGCTTGAACGCAACGTGGTCAAACAGGCTTCAAAACGTGTCGATTTCTGTTTATCGTTTGCGTATCCGTTTACTCCCCCCCTTTCGATGGATACCGACTTCCTTCTATATCAGACTCTGAGAATGAAAATTCCTTGATGCGTCGTTGCGCCATTATTCTTGGCATAGGATGATACTATTGCAGAACCGTTAGCTGTGACCACAGCGTCCCCCCGATGCGGCGAGGTTTATCCCCCAAATGCACCAAGCGGGACGATAGTCTTCGATAAGGGGCCAAGGCAGATCATTATCGCGGTTCTTTTGTATCCATCTCAATTATAATAGGTTGTGGTTGGGCGACCACTGTTTGCACGTAGGATAGGCGGCGGGAGACACCGTCTACAGCAGAGGCAAATGGCAACAAGGTCCTTTCAATCGGACTTCAATCCAGCCAAGCACTCCGACTGCGCTTAGGTAAGAGTGAGTACGACAAAGCGTGTATTGTCCCTCTGTCTAGGGGAGACTACGACGAAGTTCCAGGTCTACTTCGAATATGCTTGAATTGTTCACTGAGACTCGAAGACGCAAACAAGGTGGTCGTTGTAGTATGTGTAAGCAAGTGCACCAAGATACTCAGAACAGCGACGCGGGAAATAATGAAGTCCGTATCTATAGCATTACCCCCGAGAGCATGTTCTCCACTGAGCAGTGCTCGATATCTCAGCCGTCGTGCTGGTGGTAGATGCTCAGGACGGCGAAGAGGTGGGCAACGAGGCACTCACAGTCAGATGTACTGCCCCTCATGTAGGATCTCGTTCTCCAGCCAGCCGTAATTGTAGTTCCTGCTGCCGCCGTCACTGCCGCCAGTTGTGATCGACACTGCTACACAAATCGTCCCTAGCTTGAACGTAACTGGTCAAGAGGGCGTAAACCACGTGGTAATTAAGAAACGCAAGTGAACGAATGTGCTGGAGTAGGTGGACGAGGATGATTTGTCTGGGGCGATTTCGCAGCCGCTCCTTTTCGGCCACAAGAAATTGCGGTGTAAATGGTTGCATCGACCGTCAGATGTGCTAGAGGAGCTTCATATCGAAACATCGCCAAGACTACAAAGTGGTCATGAAATACAGACTCCAGATCGCAACGTCAGCCAGAGGAAGGGAAAGCGTCAATACTGGGAGGAAATACTCCACAAGATACGACGAACCTCCAGCAGATACCAAAGGGATGAAGGGAGGAATCGGGACAAGAGGAAAGGGGATGTCTGAGGACCGATGCCTCCGCCGCGTCTTAGTAGAAAGTGTACTTGTTGCGGCTAATTAAGTGCAGAATCCAAAAAAAAAATACTGGGAGGAAAGGTCGATTTTTTTCTCACGCTTCCGATCCTCCTTCCATGAACCACTGGACATTTCTTCATTGATACTGGTTAGCGATCAGCTTTCTGGCAAATTTTAGAAGTCCCTCAACCAATAGTCAAGTACCCGAAACCATTTGGCCGTTTCACTGTGTTCAGATCTGGTTCAGATCTGATTCTGCGAATGTGAACAGCCTACATTTTCGTTTTTTCATTACTAAATGGCAGCATCTCGTCACAGAGGAATTTATATCCTAACTATCAGTAGGAGGTCTATCTTCTCCATCATGAATGAAAAGCGAATAGAGAAACTCATCGCGAGCCCACATTTTGTTGGTGTCGACGCAACATTTCGTACTAATACATTGTTCAGAAATCGGCCAAAGATGGATCATATGAAGCTATGATGACGCTGGGCCTAGAAGCGAGCAAAAATCGTCTTTCCCGTCGAGCTTTCTTTCATGTCATGGACGAGAATCTTAAGTTCAACACAGTCGCTATCCAGGATATGCAACATGGGCGTCTTCCGTTGGTGCCTTCACCCGATCCCAAAGACGTATGCAATCTCAGCTGCAAGTCAATGCTTGTACTGGCTACGTGCCTCCGTGACCAAACCCTCCTTAAACCCGTGTCCTTGCCAGACTCAACTTCCTCCATGGTTGCCCTTATGCCTGCCATATCATTCTGGCTATCCCTCTTTTGTGACCACATCATCTTACCCTTCCGAACTCCAGAGTTCACGTTCATCAAATTTCACCACTCGGTGGTATTCATCCTGGCCTGGACCACGAATATGACCACCTATACGGTGGAACCAAAACTCTTCACAGATTATCTTCCATTTCTTTGGTTTCACCCTCCCCCTGGCTGTACAAAATACCATCTTGATGATGCACGGGCGCTATTCACTGCCGTAGAGCACGCGTTCAGGGCATGTAATGAACCACAGAATGAACTATTTGTTCGTCGACTCGAGGAAAATAGTATATTCACCGCTAACCTCTGCGTCCAATTCATCGTGGACGAGTTCGCTCATATTCCGGAGGAATCCAATACGATACTCCTCTATCATTCGTTTTTTAATGTCGCGTCCTCCATCTTCCAGCTCGCCTTTAGATCTCTACCCATTCATACAGCTCTACTGAAAAACAACATTCTCAGATGGTTGTGTCGTACTTTCCGACTGGTCACCCGGCGCATACCATTTAACAACGTGACACTGATCTTGGCAGCAAGGTGTGTCGGCATGGGTTCGGGTTACATCAGGAGAGTTATGGAGAATGGATGTTCGTACATCCATCAACTCCTAGGCTATAACATTCTTCTCTATATGTTCAAGGCGCTCTGCAACCTGCACACTCATGCGGAGCTCATCGAACAGGGATTCAAACTTGTCAAAGTAACTGTAGAGAATAGTACCGTGATTATCATGCGCATGATCATACCCCATTTTGCCTATGTTTCGATTTTGAAGCAATCGCAAAAGGCCATCTTCAAAATTCGGCAGCACCTCGATGGAATCTTCGAATCGCAAGACCCGGGTTTGAAACAAGTTTACAAAGTGTGGACCGAATTTGTAGACATTGCTACCTACCGGTCCAATATATTCAGGTTTATATCTGAATCCTCTTGTGGTACTGATGAAAAGGTGTGTAAGCCCATATCAATGCTCTCAGTCAAGTCATCTAGATCTTCCTTTAAGTGTCCCGGAACATCAGTTCAAAAGTTCATGGTTTGTTCTGGGTGCCAGTTCACACTGTATTGCTCACGGACATGCCAAAAGGATGACTGGGACCAGTCATCCACCGGGCATCGCCCCCTTTGCGCCAAGATCAGACAAATCAGAGCCGGTCTGTCAGACGTCTTTTGACCTCCGTTGTGTTTCCTCACTGGTCTTCCAGATGCCGGCCCTTTACCTGTGTCCTTGAGCGATTATAACGCCTATCAAAGCTTCAGCTTCCGATCCATGTTAAAATATGAGGAATGGAAAGAGCTGTTCGACAAGTATATTGCGGAGAATGGAGAACCCGATTCTCTGTGGCCCGTGATTTGGGCGCTGGACTATCGTGTTGTCGACGTTGAACCTGCCATTTCCATTCAGTCTTCAGAACAACGGGTTAAAGAGATCGACCCGGGGCATTTAACCAAGGCGCGAGAAGGGGCTGGGTCCCTCATATGCTATCTTGTTCCAGATGGATCGCATGCTCTTGGCCCAGGGGGGATAGAATTGCTTGCTGATGTTGATTTGCGCTTAGGTTTCACAAGTGATTTCATCGAAAGAATAGACATTCTCCCTCGTTGGTTCCGTCATATATTTCCAAGTACTTGAATGTATTTTGCCAATGCTTGATATTGAAGAGATGCTTCAGAGGAAGATTGATGATTAACAACCAAAACTCGCTTGAACGGAGTCTGGAGGATGAGAAAACAATTCAGCACTTGAAGTCGACGATGTGAATAATGCGAAAGCCCTCAATTTGACTGATGATCATGATTTGACACGTCGGAAGGGAAATTTTGCATTTGTTACAGTACTAATATTACACCGTCGACTTTCCCAGTCCCAAAATAGCTGCTTACCAGAAGTGCGCGCTCGAGCCATCGCTGTACTCCAAGCACACTCTTCGAATACCCTGGATTTTACCCCGGGGACGACAACTGGTTGCAGAAAGTAAAGGTTGTTGCATTGTATTTATCCAAAACATGGACATAAAGTAGCAGAAAATAACATTTCTACTTCTTAGGGTTCGATTCCTTGGTTAGTATTGTTACGAGTCCTACGGCGTAATGCTTTACTACGGTTTACGTTCTTCTGGAGACGTAGATACTGAGAAGGATGAGTGCATTGATTATTCACCTGCAGAGTATTGATTCGGGAAGTATTAATACAATATTGAATGAGATGGAGAGCATGAGCGCTAATCGAACATGAGGGGTACGAGCATAGTGGCAAGTGCTCTGATCGCTGCTTATCGATTGGCGTAACAAGACGTTGCCGGCCCTCAAGTCTTCCGATCCTTGATAATCGCCGAACGGAATGCCGTCTCTCCTTGGCGAGCATTCATTCCCCCCTCGATCTGACTCGCGTCGTTCGTTGTACACAGCTCGAATGGAGCTCTACGTGTAGCTCTAGATGTGGGCACCCTCTGGTTCTCGCTTAATTATGGTCATTAATGGCTTTGTAGGTATGGATACACATCTTTCGGGCCCAAACATGCCCACCATAGGCAATTGTGGATCAAAGTATTTTCCCTGTCTTCCTTTCCCTATGCTGCGATAGCAGGTCTAATTATACTTTAGCTAGGATTCGCTGGCAATTGTATATGCTTGCTTTTGTAAGTGCGTCGTCGACTGGTCATTGCATCAAGCTGATCATTTTATCCCAGAAGAGTACGAGTCTTCCTTAACTCGATTCTCGCCTAGCTTGAGGCCTCAATTTGCCTATCGGTACGCATAGATGTTCTTAACTGCTCAGATTTCAAGCTCACGACTTGGGTTGTCAGGTGCTCTAGGAAGAAAATTCCTCGGGTCCACTGCATGCGGACACGAGTTGAAAGCAAGAACGTGCGATACTTCTTCTCGCCTATAATAGCCCATCTTATCTATGATTTTCTATTCAGTGCGACATTCATCTTCCTGGCCTTATTTTATGGCTGCAGGAATTGAGAATATCTGAAGTATTTGATGTGTGTGCCAAACGATCCCATCGTTCCAGACAGGTCGTTGTGAGATCAACTGCACCACTGAGAAAGCACTGTCGATATAGTCGACCATGAAAGCCATCAACAATCTCGTTGATGCACACCAGAATGTGAGATACAATGATATCCTTCTTCTGTTACCCGTGCTGAATACATCGATTCCTCAGTTTAGTTGCGGCCGCGACATAGAAAGACCTCACATCACAGCCTTCAATCGCTTCGTAGGCGCTGTTGGCACGCCACTCCTACGACGTGCGTGCCAGCACCCTTTTCATCACTTACAGCAAAGCTTATTTCGTGTAAAGCATGGTTTTGGGCGCCCGACCATGGTCGAGGAGATCCCGACTTCGGCACATTAAGCAAAGCTTCGCAGAGCCGTTGTCGTGGCATGTCTCGTGATGTAAGCTTTCACTCTACTTTCTAACATATATTGCTCAAGAGGCACGTTTAGATTATCACGAAGCATTAGAAAATCAAGTAAACCAGGCCACCGAAGCATCGTGTTCTCTCTTAAGCTACCGTCAATTCTGTGGCTACACAGTGAATGTAGAATATGCTTCATAGTGTGGTGTGATTGAGTCTTCGGCAGTGCATCTCCGCTTATTTGGTCGGCACCCGTCAAGCGGGCCGCTATCCGACACTTGCTTTCAAGCTACGACTTCGAGTATCCTTATTGCTTTTCGGACTTGTAAAACCGCTTTCTTGCTTTTGAATATCATCTAACCTTGGTGATAGAGCCGTCCGTGAACATCGGAGTGTGTGCCGTCGTCATTCTCCATTCTCAGTCTGGAGTCTGTTTTCTAGTTTCTAGAACGCATCAAAGTCTTTGGCGGCTTTCAAAGTGACTGACAGTTGGCGACAGAATGGAATGCGCTGCCTGTTTCTGTCCAATGTTGCACGCTGGCGAGTTCTACATCTCAGCTGGCTTTGTGGAGGGACCTAGGCATAAGAGTATCCTTGTCGAACATGCGGTGGTTATGTATTGACCACACCTGAAACGCGGATGCTTTGACTTGGCTGATTCGGCAGGTCAAGGGTAGAAACGGTGCGCAGCTTTACAAAAGTGCTGTGCCGCAGGTATTTCATATTATCTATTTGCTTCGTCACTTCATTACTCTTCCATTCTTCTCCCCAGTATGACCATTCTTTCAGCACGGCGGTCCTTCAGCATACTTGCCTGCATCACCATCTTCATTTTGCTGTCTGGGACAGGATACAACTTTCATGATCGGTCAATTCGCGGACTAGAGTATGGGTATACGACTCAGCGAATCAAAGAGTACAGGCGTATGTTGACGAAAGACGGGACTCGGTTACTACCAAGTGCTGCATGGAACCCGCTCAGCCTAAGCGAGTGTGTCTTTGGTATGCCCGCCTACTACGCGCCCTGCGTAGCACAAAGACTATCGAAAACAGTGTTATACGCGGAAGAACTGTTATACCCGGCATTTGAAATCCGACAGCCCCATTTTGTGGTCGAGGAGCATAAAGATCGCTGGCGAAGCGCCGCTTTGAGAGTGAAAGAGCGTGGAACGCTGCAAGACAGTGGGTGGTTCGTATATAGAAGTCAGTCGGGCCAGAACTTCGTGAGTGTTCTCTAATAACTCATAACTGGCACATAAAGATGAATTGTAGGTGTTTGGAAATGTCTCTTACACGCATCCAAACCGATATGATAGCTGGTCCCCAGAGGCTTGTATGGGAAGCCTCGTATCGTCAGAAGACATCCGATCGTTTGATCCAGCACAGGTCCTCGCTGTCCCTGGTCATCCTGCGATCCGGAAAAGCGCCACAGTTGTACTTTCCCCGGATTCCAACTCTTTTCAGCACCACCTTGACCGTGTCACGCATATCTTAATGCAGGGCTCGTATCTCACCTTTGGAGAACACCCGCACGTAATTACCGGCAAACGCGGAACTGCCTTTGTAGATCAGCTATGGCAACGCCTAGGATACGGCCCGGAACGTGTGCTGCATAGTCAGAGGGAGGATACATATGCCGAAAAGTTGATCTTTTCGTGCCGTGCGGTATTGGTGCATCCTTGGCTGTCGCTAAAGACACTCGAGGCATTCTCAATTGATTATATGAAAGAGTCTTCAACACGAAATAAAGTATGTGACTTTGATCCTATGTGTTTTCCATACCATAACGGTTTATCTAGATCGTGTATATGTCGCGATCCAACGGACGTGCTAAGAACGGTGGTCGTAAGGTTCTTAATGAAGCAGACGTTCTGGATGCAATCAGGACATTACTTGAAGAGAGGGCTAAGGGCGAAGAACTTGTAGTATTTGACGAGAATAATTTCGCAACCGCCTCTGAACTTTTCGAATGGTTCAACAACAACGTTGTGGCGATCGTCGGTCCCCACGGAGGTGCGATGTACCATCATCGTTGGGCTGCCAGAGGGACACTCGTAATTGAATTCATGCCCACCAGCTTCACGTCGATGGCTATATTCGAGGAAGCCTCCGTCCTTTCTCAGACATATGCCGCCGTGATTGTTGAGCCAAGTGGATCTGGGGGAAATAATATGATCATCGATCCCGAGCATGTCCTTTCGCTTCTGCGACAACATTTGGGGATTCCGATGCGGAGACCTCGTCATGTGGAGCACATGGGATTTTTGTCTGACGAAGTACATGACGCTATAGATGTCATTGAGGACGAAGGTTCCTTGGCGGAGGATCCGTTGAGAGTCAACTACCAATGGGGTGGTAAGGAGCTTGGCTTGTAATTTAACGCTGTATCGCTTATAAGTACATTAATTGTAATGTCAGTACGTTAATAATAATGTACACACACGTATCAAAGCAGTCACTATAAGGGGTTGAGGCTTACTTTCCAGACAGTGAGCGATACCCAAAGTAGTAACGTTCGAACACGAGGCTCCGTGGACGGAGGTGATCTGATCACGCGAGTTGCTTAAATAGTTTTGCCCATGCCAAGTACTCAAGATAAGGACAACCATGTCTTTCCCCCTGCTCGAGCTACCGAACGAGCTACTATACAAGATCTTCGGAGAACACTTCGATGAGGACCAAGTCCCAGAGTTGTTCACTATTTCTCTTACGTGCAAACGTCTGCACGACATTTGTCTTACACACTATCTTTCTCGCTTTGGTATCAACCATCCTGCAGAGACCTGCAGCTTTACCGTTCGAAATGTCGCCGAACCCCGTCCAGATGCTATATCTGGTCTCCGGGTTGCTCTGTTTGTCTCGTCAATCAGGCATCTGGTATGCACATTCGACGACGCGCTTCCGGAAAGCGAAGCACCTCCCCCTGCCACTATCGTTGCGACCGTCCAACGACTGCAGAACCTTCTTTTGAAGCTTAAATCCGTCAACAGGATGACGTTGAGGTTTCGCGGCAGAGACTGGAATAATGGTAGCGTCAACGTTACGGATGTATTGTTGGCTTCATGGTCATCTGCCATTGGCGATCTCCTCAATCTGGCACTGGATAAATCATGTACATATTTGTGCATAGTGGATGGTAAAGTCATGACTTATGCCTATCAATTTTCTCGTGCGGGACGAGGCTACGCGTCGAATGTCTTGACCACCAGCAAGCGCACAGCGATCCGAGGGCCAGATTGGACATTTCGGCGCGTCAAGATGGGTACGTCGACTATCCTCGTCGACGAAGCCATCATTCCTAACGAATTGCACTCTTTGGATATCCAATCGTCGATGCTCCTGCTTCCTCCACTCTCCCGCTGGACGTTGTCCGTTCTGACTGTCATTACTTCTTTGACCATATCCCATATCAGTCTTGCTGGACATATGTGGACGGCACTGCTCCCCACTGTCGCTCAATACGCGTCGGGTATTGAGGAGCTGCATATTGCTGGGTGTCCAGATATCACCATCGATGACCTCGTCGCGTTTCTCGCTCAGCTACCCAACTTGAAGATACTCACACTGTCTGACGAGGAGCAGTACATACCCGGGCCATCTGCGCCTGTCCCGAAATTGACAGAGCTGGTGCGTGTCGAGGCACCGTGGAGGATTCTTTTACACATCGTGCAAGGGCCTCTGCCGAGTTTGAAGGAGGTCCGGACGTTCCCCAGACGCAGTCCAAGAAGAGGGCTGGATTGGGAGGGGACAGGCGCAGTGATGAGGGAGATGAGAGAGTGTTTCAGAGAGCAGGAAATCAGGCCTGTGGTGATCATACGGATTCGGGTCGATAAGGGATGGCTATCAAGAGTCGAAACTAGACCGTCGACTGGCGTACGGATGACGCTGAGACTTGTGAAAGTGGTGGAAGTGGAGCTGGTGGAAGTGAAGGTTGGCGTTGGAGTCTTGGCGGCCTGGCTTGGCGGTGCTTTTGACGCTGTTAGAGAAATACGAGTCTTGGGGAAGGTACAGTCATGTTGCGGAAGTGTGGAGGACATCGAGGAAGCGGTGAAGAAAGAAGTTAAGCTGGTTGGGAGGATAGTCGTGGAAGAGTGATCTGAACACTAGTACTAAGTGCATCCAATGGTCACAGTTCTCGCAATACTAGTAGGCCATGGAGGGATATCCGATATCCTGATATTTCTTGGTAAGTATGCTTATAACATACTGCTCCCGCAGGCAGGTAAGCTACCGGTCCGAAACCCTACTGGTCTTGGCCGATTAGTTTTGGGAAGTGAGGATTATATTCATAAGAAATATTCAAGAACGGAGACCCGAGTGCTCACTGTTCACTGCTCACTGCTCAGTTCGACTTCGGCCGAGGACGATACAGAAAAAAGTTAAAAACACTCAAAAATCTATCCTGAATGGCCAACGTGGGGATCGAACCCAAGACCTTCGCGTTATTACGTGAACACGTATTAGCACGACGCTCTAACCAACTGAGCTAGTCGGCCAACAACGACAATGCCGCATTGTGTTAATAAAAACACCTACACCACTGGGACTCTTTACCAATATCCGATCGCCTTGTCTTAACCTCAAACGCCTCTGATACGGGCCACTAGGGCATCCCACAATGGCGCGTGGCAATCGAGCCTCCGAGTCTGTGGCACCCATGCAACCGCCACCACTGGCCCTACCTGTCGCAGAGTTCGAAAAAGTCGAAGAGTCTTCAAAGGTCAATAATGGCGTTCACGACAACCAGATGAAGGCTTATGGATGTACGCCCAATCCACGCGTCTTTTCCTATTGACCATTGCTGAAAATTCTAGTTTTCAGTCAACGATCTGTCAAACTATCAAAGACCTGATCACTACGTTCGTCATATTGGTTCGTTTTCGTCGGCAAAGACGCTTTACTCTATGCTGAATATCGCCCCAAGAACCGTTGGAGTTGGACCTCGCCACACAGGTCGAGTATGATATGGACGAACAAGGTACATAGTGCTCGCATTGGAGGAACACAAACTTATTGACTTGATAGATGAGGAATGGCTGATTGCCGTGAACGCGGACAGGAAAAAGATGCAAGTCGACACGGTTTCTTACGAGACGTTTGAGATTATCATGGACAGATTGGAGAAGGAGTGGTACAATCTGGTACGCGTTGCAATACCGCTCGTTGCTATGGACATTGACCTTGATTAATCAGACCAAAAACATTCCTAAACCCCATTTCGATATGCCCTCCGAAGATTCCACCTGCGCGATATGCGACGATGCAGAGGGAGAGAATAGCAACGCCATCGTGTTTTGTGATGGATGCAATTTGGCCGTTCATCAGGGTACGCCAGTGCCTAGTTTGTCACCTGAATATCTCCTAAAATCGCTACATGTCTAGAATGCTATGGTGTACCCTACATTCCCGAAGGAATTTGGCTATGTCGCAAGTGTAGCACGTCCCCAGAAACGCCTGTCGTCAGTTTCGACATAATTCTCTCAGCCCTTCCTCCTGACATCTACTCCCAGGAATGCTTTCTATGTCCCAATGAAGGTGGCGCATTCAAGATGACTGACCACGGGCAATGGGTCCACCTTCTATGTGCCATGTGGATTCCAGAGATGACCGTCCAAAATGAGGTTTACATGGATCCAACAATCGCGTTCGAGGACAAGCTCATGGAGAGGATGAAGAGATTGGTACTATCGACATAATTCTCCTCTGATTTCATAAGTGTTCACAGTCCATTACAGAAATGCAGCGTATGCAAGATTCGAACGGGAGCATGCATACAATGTGCTATCAAAAGTTGCTATACGCCTTTTCATGTGACTTGCGGCCGGAAAGAGAAATTTCTGCTTCCCATGAAAAATCTCCAAGGCTCTGAACCTGTAGGGACACTCAAATGCTACTGCGATAAACACCTTACCGTACGTGATCTGCAGTAGTTATTACTCTCACTACTCAACTCCGCACTCAGCCGGCTCAAAAAGCTGCGCGAGAGACAGCAAAAACTGAAGATGAACAAAGCGTCGAGAAGATCTCCAACACCGCTCGTGCCCATGCCAAGGCTTTTCAGACAGGGGCACCTCTCGTACCGTGGATCATCGTGGACAGGATTGCTCAATACATCGGGAGGATTAACGTGCGCAAAAAGGTCGAATTCATTATTCTCGTGTGCAAATATTGGAGTCTTAAGAGGGAAGCGAGGAGAGGTGCACCTCTTTTGAAGCGACTACATTTGGAGGCTTGGCCTTCTAGCACAAGAAATCAGTCCCAGACTACCACCGAAAAAATCCAGAAGAAGACTGTAAAGCCCAACATTACTCTTTATTTTTTCATATCTGAGATTTTTGGTAGATGCTAAAACGTCTACGCAAAGATCTTGACTACGTCAAGCGGCTGTCAGTCAAGAGCTACAAACGAGAGATGCGTAAACTTGATCAATTACATCTCATTCAAGATGTTTTGTCAAAATTCATATTCCCTAATGAGCCACGATTACGCTCAGCATTTGAACGTATCACAAGGTAAGCCGTTGTCATGGGAAGGTGTTCATGAGCTCCAACAATCGCATACAGTGTCGATAAGAGTGGGTATTTTCAGAACCCTGTCTCGAAGCTCAAGGTCCCCGATTATTTCGACATCATCAAGCGTCCCATGTGCTGGGGTATAATTGAAGGAAAATTAGATCGACATGAATATTGGGACTTCCAAGCCTTCAAAGTACTATCTTTATCTGGTTCTTTGAGTTTAACTGACATTTGAATCTAGGATGATATTCTTCTCGTCTGCAACAATGCTATAGCTTATAACAAGGTCGGATCGTCTTATTCCAACACGGCCAAACGGATTCTTAACGCTGCGGAACCAATCTTCACGGAGCTTTATGAACAGTGTATATCACAGTCATCGCCAGCAGATGGTGCCATGGAGGTCGACGTTCCACCGACACACTCGATGCCCTCTGCACCCGCCCCGGCAGAAAATGGGATACATGTAGACAATATCGAATTGGAATCGGGACAGAGTCACGATCCCACAACGGATATGGATACTATGGAGGTGGACATTATACACACAAAGCCCCAAGTTGGGGATCTTGAAACACCCCTCCCCATACTGGAGCTCCTTCTATCTAAAGAGGCCGTGCAGGACGACGTGAAGTACATCATCAACGAAGATCCCCTTTCTTCCCTCTTCAATTACGAACTTGGCCAAATAAAACCTCCACCCGAAGAAATGATGCCTACTAGCCTGAAAAGGAAGCGTGATCGCAAGGCAGAGAATACTCGGAGGGAGGCTAAGCGCGCCGAACAAGGAGCTGCCCACGCCGGATCACGCGCACCAAAGAGAATTCGCCGTGCTACCTCGAATACAACAGACAACGAGCTGGATGAGCAAGCTCAAAGTCAGGAGGATCCAGATGACCAGCCAAAAGCGACATCATCTACGTCGGTTCTACAATACTTGCCAAGCGGGCAAATGAGCACGCCTCTTTTGGTCGATTCTGTTGGACACAGAGACTCGTTCCTGATGTTCGAGGCTGGATGGATCTTACCTGAAGGCCAGAAGCGTGGCGGAAGATCGTCGACGCTGACTGCACCACAACCAGCTCCAGTACCACCGAAGAAGCGTATGTTCTGTATCATGTATATCGCGGACCTTTAGCTGATTGTATGTCTCTCTTCTCAGCTCAGCAAAGGAGGAAGAGTGCGTCTCATTTTGATTAGCTCACTCGCCTAGATTCGCTTACCATGTGTTTATTCTCTCTAGGTCGCGCAAAGTCCTCGTTAGGTGTCTTTAGTACAGGCGAATCCGAGAACCTGACGCTGAGCGTGGAGAGCAATGTCCCCCCTCAAGATCTACCGGCCACTCCTACAGAACACGTCGATGAGGAAGTACTGGCAGAAAACCTGTCAGATGACGATGTGAAGGAAAGGCCTGCAGATCAAGTATCTATAGCAGAGTCTCCACAAGACGAGTCGGACATGATCTTTGGTGAAGACCACGAGGAAGAGCCACCACAAGGACCATTTGACGTTACGACAGAACCACCACTCACACCGATGGTGCTATCGCCACATCGCGATCCTTCACATACGCCTTCCTCACCAACAAGACCAAGAGATTACTCCCCGTTGCCAGAAGATGTACAGACCCCCACGGTTATCGATTTACCTGTCTCAGCGGTGAGGGACGAACCTATGGTGGTGGACACCCGACCTACTGTCACGCCGGATCGTACGATTGGCATCAAATTAGAGCAGGTTGCCTACGTTCTAACAGATCATAGAACAACCACCCCTGAAACCGAAGTCGAGAATGATGTCGGACGTGATATCAGTCTCAATTCTCAACCCGACGCTGAGATCAATACCGAACTTCATGCTAATCCTGAGATTCATGAAGCAGAAGCTGATATCCAGCTTTACTCCGAGATCGGCGAGACTCATGAGATCGACAAGGTTCATGAACCTCAGATCGACGGAGTCCCTGAACCTGAGGTCCACGAGGTCCCTGCACCAGACATTGAAGAGGTCCCTGAACTTGAAATTCGCAAGGTTGGCGATGTTGAAGTCGACGAAGTCCATGCACAGCTTCCGCATGTGGACATACATGCTCCTGAAGTCGACACAGAGCCTCAGGAGGTGGCTACGCAAGTTCACGTCAAAACCCAGACTCTTCCAGACGACGAGGAAGTTCATTCTGAACCTATACAAGATCATGTCAATCATGACGGTCAAAATCATGCAGTGGTCGACGCTCGCGATACGCCGGATGTTGTTTTGGGTGACCAAGTCGTCATTGATGCCCCCATAGAATCAGACGCCCATATGAAGGTACAACCTTCATCCCATGACATACCGACTGCTGCTTTGCGTGACCAGGTGGACATCGATGTCAGCGTAGAACCGGAAGCAAACATGGAATTGCAAAGGTCACCAGAGGCGGAGATCACAGTCCAAATTGGAGCTTCTTCTCACCAAATCGCTCCATCTACCCAGATAGGTGATGACGATGCACCGATGGCCAATGTCGACGCTTCGACTGGCTATATTCACCCGCCCGAGGCTGTGGTGGAGTCGCAATCCGAAGCTGTCAATGTTGCGCCAGAATATGCACCAACAGAGGATGGTATCATGCCTCGTCAGGAAGAAGCGGGTCAGAAGCGCGATGAACTGACTGGAGACCAAGCAGACGTCGAGATGGAAGATGCTACTTCAGCCGAGGCTCACGCTCCAGAGGTGGACGTGCCCGACATGATCGAGACTCAGGCGTATAGCGATACTAGGACAGAGGGGGACATTCAGGCAGAGGCAACTGTTGTACACGAAGATGCTCCTATCACCGAAGCAACGAACGATGTCAAGCAGGAGGACACAGCAAAGGATGGTGCTGAAAGTTCGGAGGACGAGCAAGAGTTGATTCGGAGACGAATTGAAGAGGCCCGTCAAGTTAGGGACCGGCATGGCCGTACTGTTGAAGATCTCAAGATGATGCCAAATTATAATGTCATCGAAGATCAAGATAGAGGTGGCTTCATCGTTGAGGAAATCGTTACACCCACTAGTCGTCGTGCGAAGAACAAGCAGCGGAAGTCGCTGAATGAGGGACCTCCGCCGTTCGATCGTACCCTCGGGAACATCAATCTCAAACCTGGCGAGAAGTTGGAAAGTGGCACCTTGGGTAAGCTTCTTCCGCAATTCAAGCCCTAGTAGATTCACATCCTCACTTTTTTTCAGTCTGGGCAAAGTCTGGTACAGCGGTGTCTTCGTTTCTGACACCATATCAGCCCTAATATCTTTTCTTGGTAGGAACCTACCCGTGGTGGCCAGCGGTTATATATGACGAAGACCACCCAGAGCTGCCGGAGAAAATTCTCAGCAGGAAAAAGGAGTTTGTGGCAAAGAACAAAAAAGCAAAGCGGAGCAAAGATAATGTCCACATTTACACGGTCAATTTTTTCGACAAGGAAAAGTCGTGGCAATTTGTGACCGTGGAGCATCTGAAAATGCTGGGTGAGCATAAAGGTGCGCTGCTTTCTTCAGGGCTGTTATCGTTTGTGTTCACGTGTATCGCAGAACTGGATGAAGATATGATATCTCCGTCGTCGCGGCGACAGAACTGGAGGAATCGTAATAAGCTGTTGCGGGAGTGCCAAGCAGCGTATCGGTGCGTCTTGCATTTCTCTTGAAGGTTTACTGTTATTCAAACGCATGTAGGATCGCGTTCGAGGAGATGGAAAGCGAAACGGAAGGTGAGAAGAAGAAAGAAACGGAAGTTGTCAATCCAGAGCCTGCGGCTAGCTCGAGCAAGGATGTGGGCCAGGAGCGGTCTGTTTCGGAAGATGCGAACTACGATGCTGATGCTGATGCTGATGCTGATGCTGACGCCGACGCCGATGCGGATGCCGACGCTGACGCTGACGTCGATGCTGAGGGTGACGTTGACACGTATATGGATGTGAGCTGAGTTGTTTGAGGGGGTGTCTTTATTTTCCGTGTATTAATTTGGACATGTATGAATGGTGTATCATATGCTGTTGTGAAGATGATTTTTTCGTTGACGCTGAAGTAGGATCCTCGATAGTTCACAATTGGCGTGTGAGCTCACACAGGAGCAAAAGCTAGACATTATACTTCTGTGATGTATGTACGGAACCCAAGAGAGTGATATTAGGGTGCATTCACTGGAGTTGAAACCAGCCTGCGTCCCGAAAATCTAGAATATGACTGATGAGAGTCAGTATGGTTGCGCCATAAATTCTTTAATCTTTCTTGGACGCTTTAGCTTGCTCCTCAGCGCGTTTTGAGTATATCATGTCGGTGAAGGGCCTGGAATGTAAGGATGAACAGCCGATTTTTCGGTGAGACTAGATGACGTACCCTTCGAATCGTAAAGCAACTATGTAGACAATGTATACGTAGAGTGTGATTAACAACCCTGCTGGAGAAGTTTCCCTACATCTAGGATCAGTGACAGCAGGAAGGACAATGAAGAGCAAGACTGACCACAGCGCCCCACCAAGGAAACACATCGTGCTTCCAACGTACATGGGATCGTTCAGGACGTTGAACGGGAATCTAGCATATGTTAATGAATGATAAGGAACGGCAACGGAGAAATAGCGCACCCTTCGACCCTGTGATTCATAAGGATACCAAAGTAGTCTCCCAAAAACGTGCCAGTGATACCCAGCGCCCACGTCGACGATACCACCAGCAATTGACCTGTACACACCAGCGCCCACGGCAACACCGAGCTATATGGCTCTGGTAGCAGATCCACCTTCGGCTGGTCTGCCATCGCAACATGGAACCTACGCGTGTAAGCGTCACCAAGCGGAGGGCATGAAGCTCAACGTACAGATAATCCCGTAGCATCCCGAACAGAAAAATCATCACAGCGAGAAAGTAGCATCCTGCTTTTGGGCTGCCGAAAATCCGCGTGATGGTCTTGTTTCTGTACTCTGGAGGGAAGGTGAGACCGATGACGGGGCGAAAAAACGGAACGCACCGTTTCTCGCGACGATGTTCCAGGCGGTTGGATTGAAGGTTATTGCTGCCAGGGAAAGGAACAGCGAAGGCTTGGAGATGTCAACTAGTGAGTGAAAGGTGTCCATGTTGAGTGGAGGTGAAGGTAGAGGTCACAAACAGAGATCGGTCGCGTGAAATTTTAAGTTCAGGGTTGTATTTCGTCTACTTCTCCAACTACCTAGCTAAACGTATATTTATCTACTAGACGATCCCAGATTTCCTTCGTATCGACAGTCGCCTCGAGCCTCGACGCGAGGAGAAACGCACCACTGAGTTTTCTATTCAAGCTGTATGTCTCCTGCGGTGGAGGTGTAAGCCTATGTTCTAACATCACTGGAATATTATCCCGTATCTGAGCTGTGATATCTGCCCAGCCCGAATTGCGGCCGAATGTATACGGCTGAGGAGTCGACGATTTGAACGGGGCGGCAAGAAGTGTCATCGATTTCACGTGTGCATCCAGCATGATCTACAGCATGTATATCAGCCAAAGCAACATTACAGCGATGCAAGCGAACGAACCTGGTTCTCCTGACCCGTGAGGTAGCCCACCTTCAAACTCCACTCAACACAAGCATCCCAGTCATCAGAAACAGCTGCCTGGAGCAGCCTCAACCACCCGTCCATGAATTCTTTAGAATATGATCGCGTAGCGCCGAAATCCACCAGCCCCATCCGCCTCGTACGCGCATCCCACAAGAAATTCGTCCAGTTGGGATCTGTCTGCATCATCCGGAACTCGAAGAGTTCTTTGAGGCAGAGCTCAATCACGCAAGCCGCAATCTACTTGGAGAGTAAATAGGGAAAAGTGTATCGATGATAGGACGCACGGTGTCGCGATCTGACTGGGACAAGGCTTTGATGTTTGCCTCCCCGACGCTGATCCCGTCGATACGTTCCATAACGAGCACACGGTCAGTGCTTCCTTCCCACACCCAAGGAATCTTGAAACGTGAATCATTTCCAAGGTACTCTGCTGACCCAAAAGTACGCAGGAATGAGGCCTCCCGGGTGTAGTCGCACTCATCTGCCAGTTCCTGCTTCATTACCTTCGCATAACCTAAATCAGTGTTGGATTACAAAGGGAACAAAAATACTTACAGAAACGGTCTTGTCCAGAAAGAGGCCCTTTGGCAAAAACTTGCCCGCAGGTCAGCAAGAGCTTGATATAGCCCAGGTCACTGTCTATCGAGTTGGCGATATTGGGGAACTGGACTTTGACTGCTACTTGGTACGGTTTGCCAGTAGGCGAGGTAGACGCGGTGAGAACGGCGCTGTGTACTTGACCTATGGACGCTGCTGCAAAGGGGATGCGGTCGAAGGAGTCAAAATGCGAGGCCCAGTCTACCCCGAGAGAATTTTGCAGCACTTTCTGTCGTCGTAATTAGAATGCAAATTCAGCTCGGCAAAAGTAGCTCAACGCGCACTTCCATTTGCCAATCTGGCATATAATGCGCGCTATCCTGCACCCTCCGGAATATTTTATCCACCTCAGGAGGAAGGAGGTGGGTGTCTACGGGAGGCTCGTCAGAAACAAAAAGCAGCTTACGACAAAGGAAAAAGTAGGACCTTGTATACTAAGAAACTGGCCCTAGCTTGAGCGCTGCCCCGCGCATCTGCGAGAGCTTGGAGACGAGCCGCTTTATATTAGCCTCAGTCATCATGACAGAGCCTCCAGAGTTGTCGGTTCGACGGAGCAATTCTGAAGCAGCACCATAGCTGAGAGAGGCGGCGAGCCCTGCAGAATCGTGTCAGAGGAGAGGGGGTAGCGAGTTGAGCGGAGACGAACCTCCATAGTGGAAAAGCCTGCCAATACGCGAAGATGGGACTTTGGAGGAAGATAGGTTACGCGTCGGAGGCGCCTGAATTTCTTCTGGCTGCACGGTCTCGTAGGTTGAAATGGACTCTACTACAGGATCTTCGCGGTGATTTGGTATCGCTTCAATTGTAGGTGGTGTCTGGTAAATATCAAGCAAGGACCAAGAGCTGATTATTCATTTGAGACGTACCTCTTCCACGTCTGGAGCTGCTGCGATTTCCAAAGGAATAGAGTCTCTACTCAACGCGACTGGTTCAATCTTTCACTATTTCAGTGGAAAAAAGACTTAAAAGAGTCGCCAGACTCACCAACCGTCCGCCTTGGAGCGGCCGTACGTTCTCCTCAATTTTGATTTTATTCCCTTCCGGCGCCGGCGCTGGCGCGTCGCGATTTCTCGTCCGTGCAACAAGCACTGAGCGCTGCCCAGCAATCTGGGAGGCCCTTACACGTGCCGCATGGCCAAGAATGTCAGCAGCAGACGAAAGAACGCAGAGCCAGTTATATGCTGGTCCTGGTGGCATGCAAAATAGGAAGGACGCTAGCGGCCCGGTGGTCCATGTATTATATTGGTACAAAATAAAAATACAGTCTACATGTCATGCGAATAGTAATAGCGATACAACCAAGATATATGCACTCCCAAGATTCTACCAACTACGCACCTCCCCCACCCTCCGCACTACGCTGCATAAATGACTGCAAAATCTCATGGCTGAACCCACCCTGGACGTTGTTCTGCACAGCTCTCGGGAGCGACGCAGACATTTGTGTTTGCTGCGCATTAAAGTTCATCATGTTGTTTGCCTGGGGCATCATCCCAGAATACGACTGTCCGGAGCCGAACGACTGTTGCTGCGATTGCTGCTGCTGCTGCTGTTGCTGTTGTTGTTGTTGTTGCTGCTGCTGCTGCTGTAGTTGTTGTTGATGCTGCTGAAACTGCTGCTGAATCGTCTGTGGAGCCTGCTGAGGTGTGAAACCAGATGGTCCTGACGAAGAAGCAGCGTTATTGAGAGCTGCCGCTTGTTGTTGAACCTGGGCTTGGCGGGCCCGCTGAGCCATAGCAAATTGAGCCATAAGCGCAGTCCGTTGCTCCGGGGGCAACTTGGCTAGGGAAGCCATCATGTTAGCCATGGGCGGCGCCGGGTTGGGATTGGGATTGGGATTGGGATTGAGATTCGTAGACTTGGGAAGCTCAGGTATACCATTGAGGAAGAAAGCGCCCACGAGTCCTTGAGCATTTATAGGGAACAACAGAATATTGTTATCTTGGCCGCCTCCCGGTCGCGGCCACCCAGTGATAGCATACTGTAACAAAATGAGTTCATATGCGAGAAGACGTCAGGAATGTCACGTACAACTTTCTTATTTAGAAGAAGTGTAATGAGAGACCTGTAATGAAGCTCGTTTGACTTGGGATCGGCGATACGGGGCTGAGCTGCAAAGGTACACAAGGCAGGCTGTGTTTTCTTAACCCAAACCTGCAGATCCTGCGTCGATACAGCAGCTTGTGCGGTAGGCGTAAGCATAAATGATGCCGGCCAAGTATTGGCCTGACTAAAATCGGCCTCAGTTAAGCGAAAGAAGAATGTGGAGACAAAAATAATCACCATTCAGCTGGATTCTGAGCGAATGCGATAACATGTACCTGCATCTCACGCTTCCCAGTTGCATCAACACCACTCCAGCGAAGCGTCCCTTGCCACACTGGTGTTTTGCCAGGTTGTTGAGTTTGTGGCGGGGGTGGTTGTGCAGCATTATTAGGTGGATGGTCTCCTGCGGTCATCACGTTCATCGGTGGCGTCGACGTAATTGAGCCAGGGGGCATGTTCGCCATCATATTGGGAGAACTCTTTGATGGACCTGCTCCTAGATGTTGAGGTGGAGGCTGTCCTGTCCGGTTTTGCTGTTCAATGACCTTCTGCATCTGCGCAGCCGCGCTAGGTGACATTTGCATCCTAGCTGCATTAAAGCCCTGACCGATCTCACCGGGATTCGACAAAGATCGCATATGCATGCCTTGTGGCGGTACGAAATTGTTTGCCGGAGGATTTGCTCCGTCGTTGGGGGGGAACGCGGCTGTGGAACCTTGCGCGGGAGATGAACCTTGTGGAACTTTCAGGGACGGAGTTGCTAGATTTGCGGTTGCATTGCTCAGGTTCCCCTGATTGGCTAGCTGTTGTCCTTGCATTAACTGCTGTCTCATCGCAGCCATCTGGGGACTTTTCAGCATGGTGAAAACAACTTGACGAAGTTTCGTATGCTGAGGGAGTCTTTTGGTCATCTCCTGATGGATGGCCTCTGCGCGTAGGTTTTCACCTCGGTTACGAGCTTCTATCATCGCTTTATTTAGCTCGCGCATTTTGGCGTCTTCCAGTCGGAAGCGATCAAGTAGTTGCTGTGGACCAGGTACCGGTATCTGAGGTGGTATATTTTGAGGTGGTGGCTGAATGGGGTTATTCGCAACAGGTTGGGACGGGGGCGGTGGGCGAATTGATGCAACAGTAGGAGTGGGCGCTGGCTTTTCGTTGGGTTGAGACAGTCGCACGCGTTTTGTATCCGGACTCTTGTCGTCGACGGAGATAACTTCATGAGGGCGCTTTTGGGGGGTCGCTAATATGAAGTATTGAGACAAGGAACAACGGAAACAAGAGAGCTCGTTACCTTTAGGGGGCGCGGCCTGAGGCATGGGAAACCCAGAAAGGCTGAGTGTATGCTGAGGACGCACCGGAAACCAAGGCATCACCTTCTGACCAGAAGCGGCCTAGAAGATGTGTAAGTGCATGCTGTCAAAGGAAACGGAGATGCTACCGAAGACTGCAGCTCTGAGAACTTGGGAAGTGTGGAGTCCAGGTTGATAATACTGAGGTTGATATTTCTCTGAAAACCTGTTAGCAACGCAGTCCTGACGCGTTTCAACGAAATGAAGACCTTCAGGAGCTCCGATGGCAGAGTATCCCAAGTAATGCGATCGAGCTCGGACAGCCGGTTGTGCTGAGGAAATTCAACGTCGTCCGGTGGAGAAGACGCAATGTGGAATATGTGGTAGAGTGGAGGGCGATTTGGATCAGGTGGGATATAGGAACTTTGCAGGGTATCAAACATCTAGACCTTACGTTAAGGCGTGTAGCGTGTAAGCGAAAGCAATTCAATTGCTCACCTCTACCGCCGCAACGAAGCCCTCTAGGGCCGACATTCCATGGGTCCCTGAAGAAGACAAGCCAACACCAAGCTTCGCGGGCTCCTCCTTGATGAGCTTAGTCACGGGCTGGAAGTCGGCAAAGAAACGTGTGCATAGTAAAGGTGTAGGTCGGGTATCGGCGGTACCGTAGGAAACAAAGGCCATGCGAAACTAGGTCGTTAATAATTAGGTGGCGGGCGCTGCAAGCATGAGCTATTTTTTCCTACTCTGAAACCAGGATTGGACTCGCTGAGGCGCTTGAGCATTGGGGCGACGTATTGGCCGATGACGAGGTGCCACTGGGCAGCGAGCGAGAGGGAGGCATCAACGACGAAGGCGACGGCAATGGTATTCTCTGGCGGGGTGACGTCGTGAGCCATGGTGGTAGGAAGACAAGCTTGCCTGAATGACAAATTCCCACAGCATGTCGGAGCAAGCTCAAAAATAGACTTAAACATATCTTGATTGCATAGATAAAGAATATTTTATCCTTGCATTACTCGCGCATATAATCAATATTGGTTCCGTTCGTTGTAGTACAGATATAGTGCCGAAGGGTTCGACACGACGCATACACTTAAAGCAATCCCTTGCCACCATTATCCACTCCTCGACCCAGTCCTCGAGTCTTTCTTAAAGTACTCGGTATTCATCGACTTCATCTGAACGAGATCAAACACTGTCTCGCCCGTGCTGAGGAACGTATCAACCACTGAGCGCAGCGTTGGCTCGGTGATCGCTGAGGTATTGGGGCTGCATACAATCAGCCAGCAGCAGTCGGTACTGAACGAAATACCACACACGTAAAACCACTGGACCGCCGCACGCCTGCTAGCACTGCCGAGAGCAAGACAGCGTCGACCGCATAGTGTACTATTCTTCCCAACGCCATAGTGCACGCAATAGATGATTGACTTTGGAGAGTGCACGGAGAATGAGCACTGCTGGTTACTGGGAGTTACTGATAGAGAGCCGTAATACGGCTGCTCGTCGACGTCGATCGTTTACAGACGAATTGCCTCGGCACGACACACGCATCCTAAAATGGCACAATAGCCCCTGAATAAAAGTACCTCCAATGTTATACTCCCAACACATCTCGGCGGTAATTCCGTAGATTAACCAAGATAATACCGTCCAGCCTATTACCAACTATTGTGTCCCCAAGCATTATACGCTACGCCTCGCATATTCCACACACATTCCTTATTTTGCACCCTTCCAAGCTCATCAATAGCACGGGAGAAAACAGTACCACTTTGGGGCACATCGGTCACTTCGACTTCCCACAGCGTCCAACTCCACCGCCCCTTCTGATACGTTATCTTCGCCGGCACCCAACTTTCACCCTCGTTGATTGACACTTGGACAGATGCAATGTTTTCCGATGACCCTGGAACAGCATACCCTTTAACGAAAAGAGAAGACGACGAAGGACTGTGGAGAGCCAGAGCAACGACCGAGTTCAGCGGAAGGGATTCTATGGCAGGGTACTTGGCCCACACATCGTTGGCGTCAGCTTTGGTTTCGATCTATGAACGGATTTAGATACGAATGGATACGAAGAAACCAGCTTACGGTCGGCGGCAGGATCTTGTAATCCCGCTGCTGATAGAAGTTAGGCGACTCATTTGGAGAAACGATGATTGTATCCAGCCATTTCACCCATCTGGCACCTAGCACGCCTGGGACAACGAGGCGCAGAGGTCCGCCGTGTTCTGCTCGTAACGCTTCGTGGTTCATCTATCTACGCATTAGCCTAGACATGATGAGAAGCAGATCAACAACACACCTCAAAAGCTAATAGAACGTCGTCTTCTGCATTCATTGCCCTCTCAACGGGAATCGAAGAGCCGTAGTAGATGTCGTCTTGGCACAGTGTGGCATACGACGTGAAGCATACATGCGCGCTGTCGTCCTGGATCCCGGCATATTTTAGAACATCGCAGAGTTTTACCCCGCCCCAGCTACAGTTGGCAATAACACCGTCGTCCCATCCCACGCCATGTACACGTTTGATAGCACCCATCTCGTTGCGGCGATTTCCAGCGCACTGGAAACAGTGACACGTTGCTGTCAGTAGAATTATGGTTTACGGGATATGATCTCACTTGGAGCGCTGCAACCACTCGCGTTTGTAGAAACATCGATTTGATATCCCGCATCGAAAGGGAGACTTCTTTCTTCACCATTCCTTTGATGGTAAGCGTATACTCGTCCTCTGAGAACTCTCGGACTGGCCCATGGTTTCTGCAATACACGAGCTCTTCAGGAGTCAGCTGGAACTCGACGAGGGCAGCAGACAACGGTTCTGCGTTGAACGGCTCTTGTGCTTGTACGACGAGTAATTCGGAATGTTCTGGTTCGTTGCAATAGTCCATGGTGGTTTGAAAACAGGTGATTAACCGGCTGTCGCTGTTTCTTATCAATAGAGAATGGAGGTGATGGTGGAAGAAGCCGGAACCCCGTAATCACTAAAAGATCCAGAGCGGGGAAAGAAATCTGTCTAACGGCACGCAAAGAGGGATTAAAGGAAGAGATAGAACTTGTTAAATTCCACGTGACCTGGAGGGTATTTCTGGGAACAATATACTGGACTTGTCTAAGGTACAAAGCCTCCCTCGGTCTCTGCTTTCTGGCCATGCATTAACATGCCTTAAGGCTCCAGGGAAGCGGGGAAGTTGCCGTTCTCGCGTTGGTCATCCCACTTGGCGACCTAGGGATATTATGTCAGGGAAGAGATCATGCGGGCGTCAGGAATGATGCATACCCATTCATCTGGAATACTGTTAGCAAAATACTAGGAAAAGAAATGTAACCACGCACTGGGACAGAGAGTGCGATAGACCCTCTTGAACTGCGAGCAAGGAGCATAGTCCTCACCCTTGGCATTGATGCACTTGAAGTAATCGACATAGTTCTGGAAACTGGACAGAGGAAACATAAGGCAAGGCCATATATGCGCAGCAGAAACGATCATACCAGTTGCGGGTCTGGTTCTGGTTAGGGAACCGGGCTGGGGATTCCTCTATCAGTCGCCTTTATCACTGCCAACGAACAGGCTCACCGTCGAATCCAACGGTCTGGAGAACGTATTTGCTTTACACGCGGTAAATACCAGAAAAATTAGAGACAGAAAAAAAGAAATACCTGGACAATTCAGAGGCCTCAGACATGATGGTGCAAGTTGGTGGTCGACGAACACTCCGGGTGGTAGCGGAAAGAGAAATATATTACGTAAGATTTCTTGTCTAGACCACCGACCCCCAAATCAACCGCCGCCATGGACGCACTCAAGGCTGAAATTGCATCTAAACGAAAGGCTCTGCAGGATGATTCATCTGAACGGCCGACAAAGTATATGCGCCGCGGTGAAATTGAACGGTTGAAAGAAGAACAGGAACGCAAAGAGCGAGAAGAAGCAGAGACAAAGGAACGAGCTGCCAGGGAAGAGGCAGAAGCAAAGGCGGCCGCAGCAAAAGCAGCGAAAGTGAGTAACGTCGCGCACATTCTGCAAGGCTTGGGTCCTGATTTGTTGATGGAGAACAGGCTAGTGCCAGGTCGTCCAACTCGCCTCATCCCAGTTCACTAACCCCCGACACTGATTCACCCAAACCTGAATCATCATTCAATATCTCCGCGGAAGAGACTACCCGTCGACTACGAGCCAAGGGTCAACCTATACGGCTATTTGCCGAAACAGACAAAGACCGACGACTCCGGTTACGAGCGCTAGAGTTGATTGAGGAGAAGGGTCATGACCGACAAGGCGGCCAGAATGACTTCAAGAAGGCCCTTGAAGATGTCGAGAATGTGGAGAGAGAGATGAAGAGCAAGGGAACCCCCAACAAAGGCAAGAAAAAGGAAGAATCTGAACTTGCATCTAATACTGTGCTCGACCTCGACCTTGTCAAAACGGAGCCAGATAAACTGTATCCCATCATTTATTATGCTCTTAAGCGGGTGCTGAAAGAGTGGGGAGAGGCAATGGACGAACGACCGGGTATGTCGCACATTATGTTTATCTTTACTTCAGCTTATTGACTTGCCCGACAGACCATATCAAGAGAACACACCAAGGAAAACTGGCTGCTGCAACCCAAGTCCAGTCTGCGGAGTATCTCAAGCCTCTCTTCAAGCAGCTACGCTCTAGGGTGCGAAGATACACCTAATTCCAAGATTTACTCCATTCTGAGAGTGTCCTTATAGTCTCTACCCTCGGACGTCCTCGCCCGTATGGCTGAAATCGTTCACCATATGCAAAAGCGGCAATATCAACGCGCAAACGACGCCTATCTGCGCCTCTCAATCGGTAACGCACCCTGGCCTATCGGAGTGACCATGGTTGGGTACGTCGTGTTCCCTCCACATGCTCCAAAATCTTGCTCACCCCC
Organism: Armillaria luteobubalina; assembly: GCA_030435615.1. NCBI lineage: Eukaryota > Fungi > Basidiomycota > Agaricomycetes > Agaricales > Physalacriaceae > Armillaria > Armillaria luteobubalina. The sequence goes on along the minus strand of JAUEPU010000018.1, from coordinate 871,770 downwards.
GGTTCCTATCAAGTATACACGAGCGTTCTGCCCGAGAGAAGATCTCATCAGATCAAGTCGCGCATGTGTTGAACGATGAAGTCAGTCGCAAATATATTCAGAGTCTGAAACGGTATGTGGTCCCCTCCCCGGTGTTTCAGACTAACTGAATACTTGGCCTCTAGACTCCTCACGTTCTCGCAGACCAAATATCCGCCGGAGGATGTATCTCAGTTGATGGGATAGTTTTCCCACGGCCATTCCGTTTACATAAAGTTTACTATACCTGTGAATGGAATGATTGTCATTTGCTTCATTTTGCGGGATGTGCTCGTCGTCGCGACAACGCGTTATTGAAACACTGCAATGTAATATATCTCCGTCTCTGTATCCATCCGAAATGGCTCGATATCCTCTGGCCTAGAGTGTTCCTGCGGCACTCCGGATGGTACACCATTACGAAGGGCTGTTTCGGTCTTCCTGTTCGGTGTTCATCTCGGAAGCTTTACACATCCTTATTCAGGGATGCTAACGCGTGATATCATGGGAGAATGCGTTATGCCCCGGAATTTCAAGTGGGTGGAGATTTTCTCTGATCTTGCCGGGAATTGCCCACTACGTTCAAATAACGTCGGAGGCGCATTTGTTTTTGAGTTCGCCTAGACTGTTTCATCGGTACCGCTACAGCTCGCTGCATTAGGAGTGATCTTCATTACTTGTTTTTAAGACCAAGTCTAGCCATCTACCACAATTCGTAGTGCCGCCGGAAGCTTCACCGCTTCCCTGACCTCCCCTTGTTCCCCCGATTCGGAGTGTCGTCAGCGCGAGCATGGTCTGGCATGTCCCTGATATGGTTAAATAGTTGGGTCTTGCTCGTGAAAACGTTCGGGCAGGCATTGCATTTGAACTAACATGAGACACATCCACAAGACGGACGTTAACGTATCAAAATACGGCATAAATTTTAAGCATACCTGAGATTCGGCGTTCTTTTGAGCTTCAGCTTTTTTCGATTGCCTGGCACGTCGTTTTTCCCTTTTCGTCATTTCCACTGCCTCGCCCGAAGGTCGTGGCTCGTCCGAAGAAACGGTCTGCGCCTGGTCTCTAGGTTGTTCTTGCAACTCTGGAATGGATGGGTCAATAATCCTTCGCCCTATTTTTTCAGTTTTCGTCAACGGTTCTGAGGGTGGCCCCTTGGTCTTGTTTTTCTGCTTCTTGCGTTTGCCGATATTGAGCTGTTGCTCGTCCAGCTCGCCATCAGAGGCGCTAGCAACAGTGGTAGGGTCTTCGTCTATCGTTGGTATGTCAGGAGTTAAACTTTGTGACCGCGGGGGCTCCGGAGATGAATCTGGTTCTGGAGCATCGAGGCCGAGCTCAACATCTTCCTCCTGCATCTCCCTGCGTAAGCGCTCAACTTCCTTGAGGTGCTTTTTGCTTCTTTCGTGGCTGTCCCACGCTGCTTCGCTTCGAAATGATTTTCCACATACGACGCATTCCCATTCTTCAGGATCTTCGCCCTCACCGATGGCCCACTCCAGATCATCATGGGCTCCTCTTGTGTCGATCTTCTGCCAGTCCTGTTCTACATAAGAATCTACAGTTGGTTGAGCAGGTCTCCTGGAGGAACCAGCATGAGGTGTTGAAGTTCCTGATGCAACACGACTTTGGTTTTCTTCCGATTGCTGCGCGAGATGGGCCTTGTACCGTGGATCGCGTTTACGCAGGAATTTGGCTAGAGACTGCATGATATGATGTTACATACATACAACCATTAAGTAAAGTCTTGCTCACTCGTACGGTGTCGTTGTAGTCTCGCCGGGCATCATCCCGAGCCTTCTTGTTGTCTTTTTCCATCAGTCTAAAAGATATTGTGTTTACTTAGAACTCTAAAAGCATACACGTAAAAATATAGATACCTTCGGACGCGCCGATCAGGCGCTTCAGCGAGATTCCATTGATCGCACCAACTGAAATCTTTGTTGGTAACAAAGTTTATCCACACGTTGTAGAATGTCCGTGCTGCGGGTAAGTCTTCGCCTTCTGAGCGGGTGTCCAAGTCCAAGTGGAGTATCCAAAAGAAGGTAAATCAATATCGGAAATCAGAGCCTCCTCGGCCATGAGTCGGTTGAACAAGTTTCGATACACCGTGAAAAATCCCTGAGTTAGCGTGAAAATAAGTGAACGGCTAATATATGATTCTCGATAAAACCTACGCTGTCGTCATCGGCAAATCCAGACCAGATGGTTGCATCAAAAAAACGGGCAAGGTGCCTTACAGTGAGGCCTCTGTCTCGTGCACGAGGTGGTGGGGCACCCTTGCGGATATCTTCAAACACCGTCTCTGCATCGGGCTCAGGTTCTAATGATGCCTTGTGCGAATCGTACCACGCGCGTTCCTACTTGGTGTCGCTCGGTTATTTGCCAAGAGCCGGTGATTTTCTGCGGCTCACTTGTTCATCACTAAGAACCTGAGGATCGATGAGTACATTTCGAAAAGATTCCCTAGAGATCTGACCTCGTATGCCTGTTGCATGGCGGCAAATCGCTTTGTAGCACCCTCAACGTCATTGGGATTTTTGTCTGGATGGTGAACTAGAGCAAGTCTTCTAAAAGACCGCTTCGAAACCGTAAGAATCGGGGAATATGCAAAAAGATCCCGACCGTGTACCTTCAGTTCGTCGGCGGTAGCATTCTCATCGACCTCTAGCAATTTATAGTAGTCTACGACTTCATCTGCTTGATCATTGCGTGTAGTCGATTCTCCGGCGCCCATGGTATATGCTGGTGGACAAGAAGAGAAAGACGGAAGGGGCCGCCGTTGTCGATGACGAAGAGTAATTGCCTATTTTAGATTCGATCAAATATTTTCGTACCCTGCGACACGACCACCACCGTTAGACGCCGGAATTTCTGAAAACCATGTCAGACTTCTTCAAGTCGCCGTTTGGATCCAAGTCTTCGTCTTCTTCGTCGCCTCCTAGTGGTGCGACACGCGGTAGCTTGGCCAGAACAATGCTTACAGATTCACTAGAGAACGAGAAGAAGGAGCAAATTATGAATGCCGTACGCACGGAAATTGCGCAGGCAAATGCTCAGCTACTCATGAACGCGAGTACCCAATTGTTTCCCCCTAATAATGACTAAATAATTCGGATTAGAACATGAACGAACGTTGTTTCAAGGCATGTGTCACCAGGCCTGGGGCTTCCCTCAGCAGCTCTGAAGAAGTGAGGAGTTTTTTTTTTCGTTTTGTAATAGGCAATTGACACCGAAGCAGACATGCCTGACAAGATGCATGGAGCGTTTCATGGACACTTGTATGGATGTCCAGTCTTGATCTGCCGTTGAGAAATCTGACAAATTCAAATCTCACAGTCAACATTGTTAGCCGATCTTATACCGCTAGGCTCAGCAGGGAGAGACTGGATTCGATCACATCGGACTTTGAGAAATCTCCGTAGGAATGTTCAAAGTCAACTGGAAAGTACTCGTAGAGACTTTATTAATAACATCAACAACATTTGCACAACTTGCAAGAACGAAACGAGTATAAGGTACATATCTGCACGTAATAACAAAGCAGGTGAATCAGGTATGCGATATATGTGGGCTACAAAGTGAAAATATGAATCAGTAACGAAATTATAAAGGATTGATACTCAGTCCATAACGAGAGACCCCGGGGGTGGCGGTGACGACGAAAGCGGCGAACGACGAGCGATGAATAAAAGACCAGGAGAGGAAAGTATGTTATAGTTACAGTGTGAAAATGCATTATAAATGAATGACTGGGGTGTTGGGGGCCAAACGGCGATAAGTCTAGTGAAAAAGGGAGCCGTCATCAACTTCGTACTTGATGGCGGGTATGCCAGGCGTTACGACACCTTGGCTATCAGAATAGGCTTGGGTGATGGTTGTCGGCGGATAGAATGGAGTTGTCAAAAGAGGGGGGGAGCTCGGGACATATTGTTCCACCGGTGTGCTCTGATATTCAGAGACAGTCCCTGCAGCCTGGTAACTTGACTCGAACTGGGTATGCTCCCGATAAAATGCACGGGGAACGGGCTGAGCCAAATATGGACCGGCGGGAGTTGACGGAGCGCCCTGCGTCATGTTTTGACCATAATTACCAGTGCTCTGATGTCCGGAAGTGTACTGATACCCAGTATATGATGATCCGAAACTAGAAGACTCGGGGACACCACACGCGGTGGTCAGGGTGGAGAATGTCGATGGTGTAAAGCCTGCAGCGGGTACGACGGTGTTAACGGGCTTCGGCGCATAGCCCATGGAGGTGGCAGGGATTGTGGGAGGTCCGGTAAACATAGGAGCCTGGTAATCAGCGTTTTGCTGCTCACTAGCCGCATATGAATACGGAGGTTGGGAGTCCGTCAAACTTCCCATGGGAGGACGGGGTATCTCGACTGGAGAAGTCCCCTTGTACGCAGGAGTATGAAGGTATATTACAGAAGTCTGTGTCCTGGTCTGGAGGGCTTGAACGAGATGGGAGAGTTGCATCGCAGAGCCAATAATCTGGTGGCGCAGCACATTCGTAGCCTGGTAAGCCTCTGTCCAGTCGGCACTCTGAGACCAGGTGCGACGAGGCGGCTCCTCATTAAAGGCGGCTCCTGTGCGTTCCAGAAAAAATGTCGGAGGGCGCGACAGTGTGAAAGAGGCAGAACCCGACGCGGGTCCTGCATTGGCAAAATCACACTCGACGATTGTATCGAAATGAATCTCCATTTTGAAGCCGCAACCATTGGACGAAATAAACCAGACCAAGGTCTGTTTGTTTTCACAAACATAAGCGACTAGATCGTGCTTGCTTACGCCTGAGGCGATGCGTCGCCATGTACCGATGGAAAGGTTTGTACATGGAATGATCGTTATTGCTGTGGACGAATGTCGTAAGTTGGGTGCTTGAGGTCTTAGTGTCCACGTACGTTCAGTCTCGTGAATGAGTCGCTGCAAGTCGGCCTGAACGCCGGTGAGTAGCTTAGGTGGGGACTCAGGCACAATGATATCTGCTTGTCGCTGCGGTACCGGGTGAGAGACCGCTTGAAGAGCGTCTTTGTTCTTGGTCTGCAACATCTTCGCCTTCGCGCGACTAGCGGGAATAACTTCAGTAATCGTGACATTCAAGTATTCAGTGAGCTAACCGATTTTGGAACCAAACTTGTGTCTGGCGCTCCTCCATGCCAAGCAACTCGCTGATTTCCCTCCGACGCGCAGCAGTCGGACTTCGCTCAACGGCGAAGAACTGCTCGAGGTGAACGAGTTGCTCTGCGGTCACCCGCGAGCGTTTTCGTCGTTCCTTTTCGCCCTTGCTGTTTATTGAAGTCGAAGAATTAGTCCTTTTGGGACCGGACGCCGGCTCTTTGCCACCCTCCTCGTCAATTGAATCTGAACCGCTAGGGGAAGGCCGATTCGAATTTAGTGGCGTGTCCGGAGACTGAGAGGTAGCCACCACGCCCGGGGAAGGCGAGCCAGATGCATCGGACTCATGGTACGAGGGTAGGTCGATTCGGAGAGACGAGCGTGTCGACCGAGTCAGAGGCGTTCGTCGACTTGCCATGTCGCCGGCTGCTATCAACATGACGTTAATGACGTCCAAGAAATTTAGCGAAGTGATAACTCCACACCTCAGGAATAACGTGGTTTCTGGTCTACGCGACGCGGTCAGACAGCACGTTTGTGTCGACGATGAAAGGAGTGTAACGGCACAGCCGAGAAGGTATGTTCGACAGTCCTCGTGGAGTCCAGACTGATAGCACTGTGTATGGCCGGTGCAAGTCAGAGTGGAAGTGACCTGGGGAGTGGACAGGTGAAGGAAAGATAGGATATCAGGAGATTATGTATACACAAAAAAACAGTCTACTTGAAGTCCGTGGAGAAGAGGTTCGATCAGATCTAGGAACTTGGTGGCATAGGGATCAAAAAGGTTGGGGGGGAAGGAGCCTAGTTTGCGCAAGGTATAAGCCGTCGGTTTGGTGGCGGTGTGTGAGTCCCCGTAAATTTCGTCTGGACTTGCCGCATTATTATTTTTTGCCATGAAATGGACAAAAAGAGACCATATGAGCTAACCGACATGCTAAAAGATGGCCATGTCCAAGAGGCAAGCGGGATCTGATCCGTGGGCCATCACACGCGGCACGTCCTCAGTGTGTACAGGGTGGACCGATGGATCTAGATGCGGTGCTTATCTCAGTCTGCACCTGACTTGGAGCTGAACTTCAGGAACACGAACTTGAATCTTGTGGGCGTTTGTTCTCAGGTCACAACTGGAATGCGCGGGTGTATACTTCGTAGGAATTCCAGAACTATGAACACGGATGTTGACTAGGACGCCGAACGGTCGATTCTATGTCGGTTTGCAGGGGTTCCCAACGGGTCGAGGCGGCCTTGGGCGGGCGGATGAACGGACGTTGCTAAGAAAATCGCATCAGAATCATCCCTGAACGTAGCAAGTTACCTGTTTTGGGACTTGCAATCTTGATCGACTAGGTAACGAGATTTTTTTGTCTTGTTGTCCCCAATGCTCGTCCTTGCTTTTCCTTTCGCTGACACATCTGAGTCAAGCACAAGTGCATGTTCGCAATTTGTTATGAGATAGCTGTGATTGGAATATTTACCAGCAGGTCCCTGAGTGGTTTGCTCGATCTACTCAAAACAAAACCCGTCACGAAATGCTACCGAGCCTGTCCATTCTGCACAGTTGTGTACTCACCCTGATGGCGGCAAAAGGCGACGTACGCAGGCGTCTACACATGGACCACGTGAAAACAAATCAGATGGATCACCGTAGCCTGCGTGCGAACCCGGGAAAGGGCAGGCAAGAAGACCGACCAAAAAATAAGATTTTCGAACCAGCAGATCTACCGCAAAAACTTTTATAAATCTCCGTGGGGAACGGTGACCAAGACGTACGCCGAATGTACGATTCTCGCGCAGTCACATGGGGGGACGCAATGATGAAGGCGGCACCGATAACAACATCAAAGCCATGGTCCCCCATTTTTTTTCTCGAATGTAACACACAAAGAAAGCATTGCCCAAGGTAGGTAAGGCCGAGTCTGTCTTCACCTAAAGAACATTGATGAACGCGCAGACGGCCGAAATTCAAATCGCCCGACAGTCTCCTGAAGTCCTAGAAGAATCGGGTCTCCGTAGACATGTCGCATCAAGTCGCATCAAAGTCGCATCGGCTCCGACAAGGAAAAAAGCCTGACGTCGAGTTGCAAATCAAAGACTGTCGAGATATAAGTAGCCCTATGTCGCCAGGTCCAGATTTTGAAATCGCCTCCCGCGAAGCTAAATATTCACAGGCATTAACAAGGTTCGGAAATGTCCGGTTTCATTGCCAATGGGCATCATCCTCGCCAAAGCCCGAGCGCGGCTATGCCATTGTCAATATCGCGACGACGTCTTGTGCTTGAAACTTGGTTAGAGTCGTCAGACTTTGAGCACAAAAGGGACGTGTACAATCAAATTCGTTACCATATGTATACTTGCCTGACACTCATGTACATGCCCGCCGGGACGGGTAGATACTTACGCAGAATAATAGGGAAAAGAGATAAAGATGAACGACACCAACCGCAAAATCCTACCCTGGGGTAGACGGTTACCTTGACAGAAAACATGCCGAACAAGATAGCCAGATATACCTCGACAGATGACCATAGATTAGTACCGTGGTCTTTTGGAATCTCTATCCTCGTAACCACCCGGCGCATCGCCACGCTTGAGGTCGTTGCGATACCCACCACCACCCCCAAATCCACCGCCAGGGGGTCCATAGCCGCCGCCGGGAGGGCCACCATACCCACCACCGGAAGGAGGTCCATACCCATTAGACTGGTCATTGAAGCCCCCACCACCTTGGTAGCCAATACCAGCCCCTCGACCACCCCTGGAAAAGGTGAGTGTCAAAACATAGAACAATATGTAAGAATTTTCACCTGAATCCGCCTCCGCCGCCGCCGAAATCCCGACCTCGGTCCCCGCCACCTCGGAACCCTCCGTCGCCTCCACGAAAGCCTCCACCTCCACGATCACCACCAAAGCCACGATCACCGCCAAAACCGCCACCGCGATCACCATAGCCTCCTCCACGGTCGCCACCAAAGCCCCCTCCACGTCCACCGCCGAAGCCACCACGACCACGGAAACCTCCACCGCGATCACTGAAACCTCGACCACCACCGCCAAACCCTCCGCGGAAGCCACCGCGGGAAGGGGGCGGAGCAGCCGGTGCTTCCACGCGTTTAGGACGGCCACCGAGACCACCTCCCAACCGACGCGGTTTCCATCCACGAACTGTGCGACCACGTTCCACATCAACAAGAATTCGCTTGCCCATGATGTGGAGACCGTCGGACTCTTTATAGGCAGCTAGAAACAACGATCAGCAACCGGTAACTTCGTGGTGATGATTGCATACCCTTCATATCCCGTTCTCGTTCATAGACAACGAAAGCATAGCCTCGACTCCGGCCCTTTTTGTCGCGGACAATACGCACTCTCTCAATGGTACCATAACCTTCGAACTCCCTCCGCAAGTCGTTTTCATTGGCACTCTTGTGCTGAAAAAAAAGATCAGTCACTATTTCGAGGTGCCGACTGGCATAAAACTCACCAGACGGGATATAAATAATGTTTTATATGGGTCACCAACGGCTTCCGGGTCATCGGAAGGTTTATCTGCGTGGAAAATGCATCAAGTGAGCATTGTCATGAGGAGGAAGCACATAATACTTACAAACTTCCTTGGCGTTTTTGAACTCCTCCGTTTTCTTGTTTCTCCGCTCTTCACGTCTTATTTGACGCTTAATTTCTTCTGCATAGGTAAAAACAGGTTCCTCCCCTTCTTCCATGGTTTCCCCATCCTTATTTCCGGCTAACAGCTTCTCCGTGTCTGACTCCTTGATCTTTTCTAGGATTGCAGCGACACCAGAAACATTTTTGCTCTTGACGCGATTAATGTCCTTATCGAGAGGCCTTGCATACGGTAGTGGCGGTCGAGGAGCAAATAACTTTAGCAGATTTGGTGGAAGCAGATGCGTACCAGGCATTTTGGTGGATAGAAAGCCGGCAACGTCGACGATGAGTGCGAACCCTGGATATTTCAGTCTCCGCCCTAAATTATTAGGTAATATTTTGTTTTAGGCAAGAAAATTCCGGATTTTCCCACAATGTGGCTTACAGCTTGTACCGGTAGAAGATACACCTCCACTGTCGCAAATGCTGCCTTTTCTTCGTATTTCTTCCACAATGGCCAATGGCTTGCATCCAAATCCATGGCCCCTAGCCGGCCGCAGCTACTGAGGCTCAATCAGCCTGTGCCGCCGCGAGTGCCGACCGCGGCGTTCAAAAAGGTCGAAATATCGTCACTGTCTCAATTACTCGGAATATACGCGCAGCTATCCAAGCCGCATCTCAGCATCCTCGTATGTCTGACCGCGATGGGCGGCGTCGCGCTCTCTCCACTTCCTACGACGGTCCCGACGCTGCTGTCGACGGCAATTGGAACTGCATTGTGCGCCTCGTCGGCCAATGCGCTCAATATGCTGCAAGAAGTTCCTTTTGACGCGCAGATGGCCCGGACACGGTCACGCCCCCTGGTGCGAAAGGCAATTAGCCCTCTTCATGCGGCCATGTTTGCAGTAGCTACAGGAGTAGCTGGTCCAGCGCTGCTGTGGACGATGGTGAATCCCACGACGGCCATCCTGGGCTTGAGCAATATCGTGCTCTACGCCGGCATCTATACTTGGATGAAACGGAAGAGCATATGGAATACGTGGGTCGGTGCCATCGTTGGGGCAATACCACCTGCCATGGGCTGGACGGCGTGTGGCGGCCAACTGTTCCCTTCAATATCCTCCTTCCCCCTCTTTCTTCCCGAATTTCTAGCATCTAGTCCAGTGGATATATCAATTCTCGATAGTCCACTAGCTCCCTTCGTTCTTCCAATGCTCCTCTTCAGCTGGCAATTTCCGCATTTCAACTCGTTGTCATACTTTGTCCGAGGTTCTTACGCCCAGGCAGGCTACCGAATGCTATCTGTACTCGACCCTCGAAAGAATGCCCTTGTTGCGTTGCGCCACGCCATACTTCTGACCTCTATATGCTCCATCCTCGTCCCTCTCTCCGGACTCACGACATGGGCCTTTGCGTTTACCTCGCTACCCCCAAATCTTGTATGCGTACAAGCTGCATGGAAATGGTGGCAACATGGTGGAGAGAAGCAGGCAAGGGTTGTTTTCCGACACAGTCTGTGGTACTTACCGCTGATACTGGGTCTGATGATGGTACACAAGCAAGGTGTAGATTGGTTGCAGTGGGTAGGTGTGCGCGAGAAAAAAAATGAGACCGTAGATACAAAATTATCGCTGAACGCTGTCAATGCAAGATCATGAACAATGTACTATAGTATTATTTGATGAGACGTACAACAGTCATGAATTCGCCTTGACTTTGGATGCCCTTGCCGCCCGTTGTTTTTTGAGCGCGTCGAGCCTGCTCTGCATTACGGTCACTTTCATGTCAGCTTCTTCCTGCGCCTGTTCTTCGTCCAACAGCCTATCCATGATTAATTCGCGTTCGTCCTGCTCCCTCTGTTTGCGACGCTCTTCCTCGTCCAAAGGTGTAGGATCAGCCACCACCGCCTCTATTTCCTGTGTTGGAAAGCCCTCGGGCGTCTCCGACACCATGACTGGCTCCGCGAATACAGTAGCGTTCTCGTACGTATCCTGGTACTCGGGCGCATTGATGACATCGCGCTGGAACCTCTCCCATTCCTCAGTCGATACCTGATGGACGGTTCTGGGGCATTGCAGTCGGCGGTTTCTCTGGCAGATCCTCGTCATCAGAACCGTCTTCGTACGCTGTTGGTGCAGGCGCAAGAGAGGGATCCGAAAAGAAATCAGCAGGGAAACCTGGGGATGCATTACTGGACTTGGCCTTCTTGGCGGCTGGCTCGTCTGCCACATCCATGTCTTCATCATCAGCCGACTTGCGCTTGCCCAAAGAAATCCTGTTCTTTTCCTCCTCTTCCTTCAATCTCTGCTCTTCCTTCTTCCTCTCCTCCTCTTTCAGCCGAGCTACAGTTGTTCGGTGCGATTTGCTGCCCAAATGACCTTCCCAAGCGCTAGAATACTTGACAATAGTGCCACACGCAGAGCATCTGAGCTGTCCAGAAGAAGAATACGACGCTAGGGGATGAGAGATACGCGCTTCCTGACGCTTGGCCTTTAACAGGGCCCGAACGTCTGTCATGGTACTGGCAGAGATGACTGTGTCCAAACTTGGCAGAAATCTAGGCTGGCTCTTGTTTCCTTTTTAAGAGAGACTACCGGGAAGAGAAAGGACCCAATTACAGTTTTGTACCAGTACTTCTACTACCTCATCCTTAGCCGCTAGGCTGAACAGAGAGCAGCTGACTTTGGACGAGATGGCTTGGCCATCCTGTTGAAAAATATCGTAGAGAATGAATCGGCTAGGTATCATGTTGAGTGTAAGGTATTGGTTAGCTGGAAACGTGTGATGCCAGCTATAGATTCTTGCAAAAGGACCACCGTTTAGTTTTGCCATAAGACCAAGTTTGACTTCATTATGAGATTTTCAGAAGAAAAAGCGACAACAACCTCGTTCCGTTCCCCATTCTCCCTCGGTTTAACTTACATATACCAAAAATACATCAGCCAAAAGAAAAGAACTCATTCCAGTTTAAGAGACAGTGTGCTGAATTAAATGAGCAGCTTCTCGTAACCGGTGGTCAAGCCTTCAGGTTTGGGGACCATGATACCCTCAGAAGCCAGCTCAAGGGCGCTAGCTGCTGCGTTAATTCATCGTCAACCGCAAATGTTATATCGCGGGCATTGAAATCGAGGACTGCGGAGGAGTTAGAAAGGCACATTACAGTCAAAAAGCGGAGAATCCTGATTTGAATGGATAACACGAAAAGGACAGTTCGCCCTCAGCGCCTAGTGTCTGTACCATGGTAATGAGAATTCGATGATACATTTAAAGGGAGCAACCATTGTAGCAACCCCGGGCAAAATTCGGGTCTGCCACGTGCATTCACGCCGCGCTCAGCTGACTTCTACTCCCATGCGAACATTCCTCTTGACCGCACTGCAAACGAACCTCATACTTTTGGGAAGCTCGCCGCCGCTCCTTGCGCCAAATTTCTTCCATTATTGCATTCCGACTGACGTGATCTTCTCAATATCCCGAATATGCGCTCTTCTTTACCAAAGCTATACCGTTATGGCTGTCTCTATGGGATCACAGGACTATGTATTCTCGTATATATCCTCTATGAGAGGCGCTATTATTGCTGTCAAAACATGCCTTATTTCTTTCATCACCCTTGGTTGCTCTGCTTGTCCTCTCTGCTGGTCTCTACTGTGTCAGCAGGTGTTGAAGTGTCATTATCACTCTCAGCGCCGTCGAGCGCACCGCAAGTCTCTCCTAATCTCCTGTCATTCTCCATTGAACAGGATCGATGGACGGACTGGTCTGGCACGACTTCAAGAAATCAATTCCTTTACAATGCCTTGGATAATCTAAAAGCTCTTACCGGAGCCCCACCTAACATCCGAATTGGAGCTGACAGCGAGGATCATACTAATTTCAATCCTAATGTTAAGGTAAAAAAGCTCTGCGTTTTGTGAATTCATGCTTATATTTTATGACTGGCAGTTTTCAGAAGCGATATTCCCTGACATTTCTACAACGGTTCCTTACCCTGAAGCCAAGAACGTAACCGTCGGTGACGGTTTCTATCAAACGGCCCAATTTCTCCCCTCTGGTACGGCTCCTAGCTTCCCCATGCGCCAGATCTAGCTGACCCTATAGATTGTAGGAACGCATGTAACATGGGGCGTCAATTTTGGACAGAAGAACCTTACTGCAGCGTTCCTCGAAGCACGTTCTATTGCAAAAGCTTTTTCGTCTTCTGGCATGAAAGACGCTGGTGTCATTCTTGACTTTGTGGAGATTGGTAATGAAGCTGACTTGTACATCAACAACGGTGCACGTCCGTCCAACTGGACTCCCGTTAATTATACGCAAGAGTAAGCGTGTCACATAACTCGCTTATTGCTGTAGGTTCACCAACCATTACATACTATAGGTGGATTGTGTTCGCCAACAATGTGTCAAAGACCGTAGGAATTTCATCGACATCCCACACAAAATTCCTCGTTGGTGGCTTCGCTGGTTCATCTCACTCAACTACCGGCTTCTCACCCCAAGCTATTTATGCTGCCGGAATACTCAACTCTGCACCGGGCGCCTTCATTACGAGGTAAGATTTCGTTCCTCCGAATTGAGTAAGTGTGCTACACGTAACATCAAGCTTTTCGGAGCATCGGTATTCAGGCTCCTTCTGCGAGGGGAGCGGCGGTCTTCTACAGGACCTGATGACGAAGAGCACTATCCGTGGAAACCTTTCGATCTTTACCCCAGACATAACAGAAACGCACAAACGAGGCCTGGATTATGTACTCGGTGAAACCAACAGTTATGCTTGTCATGTACGTTGCCATTATTCCACCTGTCTACATATCGATCTTACGTGGTATCGAAGGGCGCACCGGGCGTTAGCAACGCCGCTGGAGCTGCATTATGGACGTTGGATTATACGTTATACGCGTCAGTGCATTCCTTTCCTGTCGATCTAAGTTATCTGAATCATTGATTTCATCTGCAGGTCGCAATTGGGAATATCCCACATCTTTTTCCATGAAGGCGTAGGATATAAATATGACTTGGTAGCAATGACTCTATTATTGATTGATAGATAGTCACTTACATCTCACTAGATCCAACCTGCCGAATTAACCAGATCCATCCTCAATGGATCTACCCTTGCAGAACCTGTGGCTCCTCATGTTCAACCTCAGTATTATGCCGCAATCATAATTGGAGAGGCCCTGGGCAACTCTGGCCAGACTCAAGCAGTGGAATTGTCAATAGACAACTCCCGCATCTCAGGCTATGCTTTTTACGAGGAGGGCCTTCTCGTTCGCGCTGTCCTCATAAACTCTCAAGCATACCTGAAAGCGCAAACTACCCCCCGTTCGAGTATTCATCTCGATCTCGATTTCTCAGGGAACGGTCAGCCTCCAACAGCTATCCAAGTCAAGAGACTAGCCATTGGGTGAGTTTCTAGTACTAGCCTAGAGCTTTTTGTGATTAATGATTTCAGTCATGCCGACGACGATTCTGGGCTAACCTGGGGCGGTCAAACATATGAGACAAGCGATGCGCGAGTACAAGGGGAGGTGGAAATTGAGACCATTCAGGTCGCATCAGGATTGGATATCGCCGAAACAGAAGTTGTTCTCCTTTCGTTTAACTTTTAAAGTTAAGGTTGTCCGACCGCGCCACATTGTTCTCTGATACTGTCTAATGACCTTTTGTCTTCAGTCAGGGTCGTCGAGTGTATCTCTTGTATGTCTACGACATCCAGAAGGATCTATCCATGTATTCCACAGCAATGACAATTGAGCGCTAGCGGCGGTAGCATTCATCTTTATCCTGACCTCATGGTGCAAGCAAACACACAACTCTTCGACGTCATATTGAACCGACACTTGATTATCATGTCCTATTATGCCTCGTTTATGGTGCATCTAAAACCTGTGTCGCCCTACAGCCATTGAAATCACATCAACTAAGAGTTTACATGTATCCAGGAGTTTATCGTCCACGATGTTGGTATACATACGTTACGCGCGAGTGTGAGCCGTCTTGATACGTCTTGATCCTCCAGTGAGAGTCGTAAAAGTACAGGATATAGCATTGTCAACCTTCAGCCGTAGTAGGACTCGGATGCCACTCGAAGTTCCTCGGCAGAAGTGCCGGTACCGTCCCCTACATTAGTTGCACAGAAGGTGGACTGGAAAAGTTAATGGAACTTACCCCCGGGCCTATTGTTCTGACAGAATGATATGTAGTCTTTCATGAATCTAAATGGCGAAAATTCGGAGTCTCGCCGGAAGTCACCAGAAGATCCAGTGTCCGTTATCCAAATCGGGCTTATCAGCGTTTATCAGATAAGATGAAAAAACAACTCAAACTGGCACAGCTGTTTTCCTGACTCCTACCACAACCTGTCGAAGTATCTTACAGCCTATACATAGCATTCCACAGCGAAAACAGCTCAGACAGGTATTTACCCGCTCATGTACAGCACGAGGTGGGTACTTATCTGAATGATAGGTACCAAGTTTTCTACTTTCTCATTCACATACCGTACCCATTCGACAATGTTGGCGACAGCGTCGACACTAAAATTGTCTTCTAGAGTAGCGCGTCGTGCTCTCATTGTAGGAGGACAGCGTCAAGGTGCTATCCAGGCGGTACGCAGGGTGCCTGCTCGCGGCATACAGTCAGTTGCTCAGACAGATAGGGTGCGACAAGTACTGCATTCTCAAAATCCATCTAACGCTTGTGCAGGAAACCATAACTCGTCTTCTCTACTCCCTTGGCAGCAAGCGAGAGGTTGAACGCCATCTGCGCATCTTTTCATCTTCGTCGCACCCCTCACAGCCTGCCAAGTTTGCTGTCATCAAGGTTGGAGGTGCTGTACTTGATCAACTGGATGAGTTGGCTCTGAGCTTGAGCTTTTTGTATCGTGTTGGATTATATCCCGTCGTTATTCACGGAGGGGGACCTCAGCTAAACGAAATCATCGAGCGTTCTGGAGTCACGCCTGAATACATTGATGGAATCCGGGTCACAGGTAGGTCTCATCTTTCACCACTTGTCATATCTAACGCTTTGTTTAGACGCCAAAGTACTCCAAGTTGCTCGCCGTGTTTTCTTAGAGGAGAATCTCAAGCTGGTCTCGGCTCTTGAAGCTCTAGGCACTCGTGCACGCCCTATCACCTCAGGTGTCTTCACGGCCGACTTCCTTGACAAGGAGAAATACGGGCTCGTGGGAAAGATCACAAAAGTCGATAAAAGGCCGATAGAGGCTTCTATCAGGGCGGGTGCGCTGCCCATCCTTACCAGTCTGGCTGAGTCGCCGGATGGTCAGATCCTCAATGTCAACGCGGACATCGCCGCTGGTGAATTGGCGAAGGAGGTTGAACCCATGAAAATCGTCTTCTTGAACGATAAAGGTGGTTTATTCCACGGTGTCACAGGAGAAAAGCTTTCAGTAATTAATTTGGATGAGGTTTGTAGTTTTCCACATTTTCTCCAAATATACGATTTACCTTCAATCAGGAATACGAGACGCTGATGAAAGAGCCTTGGGTCAAGTATGGAATCAAGCTCAAGCTTCGTGAATTCAAGGAGCTCCTTGATCATCTCCCACGCTCCACCTCCGTGGCTGTTATTTCAGCTTCCTCTCTTCAAAGGGAGCTCTTCACCGACGACGGCGCAGGAACTCTGATCCGTCGTGGCTACAAACTCTTCAAACATTCTTCCATCGATGGCATTGGGGCTGACAGGTTCCGTCAAGTGATCCACGACCGCGACCCCGAGGTCCTATCAGGTGATCAAAGCGTCACAGGAGTTCTCAGCGAACTGAAAGAAACACCACACACAATCTATGGCGATGAACCTCTTGATGTCGTCGCAGTTGTCTCCCACCCGGAAGGCGAAACCCCCGTCATGACCAAGCTTCTTGCTTCCCGTAATGGAATACTGAATAACGTCATAGACAACGTTTTCAGTGCCATCAAGAAAGATCACCGAAGACTTTTCTGGACCGCCCAAGCTGACGATGAAAATCGTGCATGGCATTTCGAACGTGCAGATGGAAGTTTCACGCGAGCTGGCAAGAGTCTTTTCTGGTATGGCGTTCAGGACGTCCATGACGTAGAGAAGATTGTGAAGGATTTTGAGGCGAAGGGTCGGATCCAGAGGTCCTACCTCCCTGTTGGTCCCTCTCAGGCTCCTCGTGTCAACACAGGCGCAACTCCCTCCGGCACCCGTTCATTCTCTACCTCCGCTAGACGTATGGTTCCGGGATCAGTTCGTGGATATGCAACTGCTGCCCCTTCTACTCCAGTGACAACGGAGATCAAGCGTCTAGGGCTGATCGGTGCTCGCGGATTTACTGGACAAGCACTGACCAATCTGCTGTCGCAGCATCCTTATTTGAATCTTACCCATGTCTCTTCGCGTCAGTTGGCTGGATATCCCTTGGACAACTATACCAAGGCTCCCGTTACCTATACCAATCTGTCTACAGATGACGTGGAGAGAATGGAAAAGGATGGTGAGGTTGACGCTTGGGTCATGGCGCTGCCGAATGGTATCTGCAAGCCATTCGTAGATGCTGTCGATCGTGGATCCAAGGAGAGGAAATCTGGTTCAGAAAGCGTTATCGTGGATTTGAGTGCCGATTACAGGTTTGAGGATGGTTGGGTTTATGGACTTCCTGGTAAGGGTTCTTCTACCAGTGTATGATCATCCGGAGTGAATAATGAAAATTTTTCTTTTTTTCTTTTTTCTTTGGGATCGTGGCTTTAGAACTATACGGTCGTGACGCGATCCGATCTTCCAAGCGGATCTCAAACCCCGGATGTTATGCTACGTCTGTGCAAATGCTCGTTGCGCCCTTAGTCAGCTACATTGAACCCGGTGTGTGGCCGACTGTGTTCGGTATTTCTGGATATAGTGGGGCAGGGACGGTTGCTACAACGGATCCCGACGGGAGACCAATCAGTATACCCAAAGTCGATCCCTCCTCTCTCGGTGGTGGCGTACGTCCATACGCTTTGACAGATCACATTCATGAACGTGAAGCCGGACGACATCTGTCCGATTTGGCGTCGTCTCCTGTCAAAGTGGCGTTCATTCCTACCGTAGCACCGTGGTTCAGCGGAATTATCTCGACACTTTCAATTCCCCTCAAGGAAATTGTCACGGCTAAGGAGGTTGCAGATTTATATCGGGAGAGGTATGACGGAGAGAAGCTTGTGAACATTCAATCTCAAGTCCCCACTCTCTCCGATATCGAAGGGAAGCACTCCTGGACTGTTGGAGGATTCCAGGTGCACAGCGAAGGAGACAGAGCCGTTGTAGTCGTAAGTCGTGATGTTTTTCTTCTTCGTCGTTATAACAGTTCCATCAGGGCGGCTTGGATAACCTTCTCAAGGGTGCAGCAACACAATGCCTGCAGGTTTGTACCTCCGCCGAACGAGAGCATAGACATTCTTTTCTAACTTCTTCTGTAGAACCTGAACATTGCCCTCGGTTACGATGAATACGCAGGCATCTCAACTGACTGAAACGCATCTACTGCCATATCTATAAGCGGTGGATCATTGCCAAAAAAAGTTTTGTAGGTAAGGTTTTGCGTGCAATAAAGCTTTCTTGTTTAAAAGGGTAAACACACCTCAAACTACCTATTCAACGTTACAAATTTAATCCTTTCATACGACTTGCTGTAATTGCTTATTTATCTGAGCGGACTCTCGATAGTGCGACGCATTGTCGGAGCCATCTTTAGTGGTCCTCAGACAAGGCAATCATTTCGATTCTGTCTCTAGTTGGTTGGACTAAGCGTGAGATAGCCCTGTCCTTGATAATTCAAGAGGGAGAGAAAGGAACTCCGGGGCGGTCAACTAATATTGATGGTTGCTCTACGCATTTTATCTATTACCATTAAGATGGAGACTTTAGTATACGAAAGGTATCATCCTCCACAAGGCAGTGACTTTATCCTCGCCAAACTTTTCAACATACCACTGTCGGGTTGTTTCAGCCGTCACACCAAGATTGGCTACGACGAATACCAGGGAGGCCAGGATGGTCTTGTTGAACATTTGCCCAGGTGGAGCTGCAACTCCTGCGAGTGAAAGATAGATTAAGCACTCAGCGGTGTAGTGTGGACAAGTGATATAGCGGAAGAAGGGGTGTATAGGCAAAGAGTATTTTTTCAGTGAAGCCAGATGTCGGTGACATTTGTTCTGCATCCATGTAGCGAACAAGAACAGGGGCAGGAAGATTGCCGTACGTAGGCTGGGGGAAGACAAGGCTAGTTTCAACGGTGTGGAACGAAGGGTTTCTATAAAAGATGTCGGGATTACGAAGATAGTAGGTTATATGTGCACTCACGGATACCCTCCACCCACACAGCCAATCCCATGCCTGTGTAAAAGGCCCAGCCGAAAAACCAATGCACGAACCACATCTTTGCGCTGGAAGGCTTCGCAAGACGTATAGATTCATAGAGACGGCGGCATCCATGAGTAGACATCAGAGCCCACGTTAGCAGTATCTGCTCTTTCGACATCGCCTTTGAAGGGCTGATCTTTGGTGCCAGAGCTGCAATGGCTGAGAACAGGCGCCCATTACGAAGAATCTCCTGGGCCCACAATGCAGATGAGGCGACAGAGAGGACATAAAAATGAGTGAAGTATCGATGAGGGACCTGGAGTGTCGCTAGGTAGTCTAGGAATGCAGAAAGGGAGCCTTTAGGTGACACCTGTACGTTCTGTTGGGTGGCTGTTCGGGATCCGTAGAGCAGAAAACGTCTACGTAACGGTGGGACGGTGTTGACCGCTAATACCTGATACTAGTCAATCCAAGACAACGAAATAATAAAGCAGGACATACCAAGGACGCACCGAAGAGAAAGCATCCTCGGACGCCCTGTACTGGGTCAACCGCCATGACTGCGAGAAGCAGGACGCCGTGGGGCTACCATATTTAAATCAACCATGTGCTTTTCTGGCTTTTCTTCTTCTAGTGCTGTCGCAGTCTACAGCGACCACGACGACGGGCAATTGCCTCAACAGCCACGGTAAGGATCATGGTGGTAAGTACCGAGGGTCTATTGCCCGGATCCTTGGCATTCTTCTTCGGGTACTTGACGGCGAGGAGCACAGGAATTCTAGTACAGAACCACAATGAATGCGCCTCTACATCTTCAGAATGCTACCAAGGCAGCAGCGGCGACAAAGATACGAGCTTCAATCCTTGCCACAGCGCTCGTCGATGCCCTGGGAGGCCCAGCTGAATTTCACGCCCGTTTCTCTTTCGATCTCGTCGACTCCATGATTCCCAACGCCAATTTCTCTCTTCCTCCAGGTGTCTGGACAGACGACACATCCATGACCCTCTGTCTCGCACAGTCACTTGCCACCTACCGTCTTGATGACTCAGTGCCGCCGGGAGGATTCAATGAATGCCACCAGTTGGCGGCTTATACGGAGTGGTGGAAGCGAGGGGTACTTTCTGCCACCGGTAAATGCTTCGACATCGGTAACACGATTTGCAAGGCTCTTGCTATCTATTCCTCCAATCCGACAAAGGAACCACTCAAACGCATACAGAATCAGCTTAGCGGAGAGTTCTCCTCCGGAAATGGGAGTCTCATGCGCATCGTTCCCGTAGGGCTAGCTTACTGGCGCGATGAGATCCAGGCAAGGGATTACGCGCGAAGAAGCAGCGCTACCACACATCCCAACGAACTTTGCAAGGAAGCTTGTGAAGTTTGGACGGGCGCAATTTGCAAGATCATGGCGTCTACGACGGCCTCAGACGGTCCCAATATAACGAAGCTTGACCTGCTGTTATATTTCACCTCATTTTCCTATTCCCATCCAAAGCTTCGTGAGCTGCTTGCTCTTCCTTCTTCCGCACCTTCGCCTCCGTCTGCAGCCAAAGAATTGGAGAGCTACTACCGGCGTTATCATCCCCTTATGATGCTTATAGCAGAATGTCAATCCGAGGCCAAGGACTCAAAGCTTCCGTTGTATCTGCCCCAGCCCGATACACTCCCATCTTCTGGTTACGTCGTCGACACTCTGGTTGCGGCTCTTTATTCTTTCCTTTCTACCAATACTTTCGAGCAAGGTGCAGTTGTTGCCGTGAACTTGGGTAGCGATGCCGATACCATCGGGGCTGTTTACGGTAGTCTGGCGGGATGTTGGTACGGAACTGACATAAATGTTACCTCCGATACCTTCTGGAGCGCCAAGGTAGCGAAATGGTACAAAAGTCTGGTTAAAAAGGACATAATTGCAGACGTTTCTGACGCATTGGTTACATTTTCAAACGGGCTAGCGAAATGAGCTAGCTTCCTTTGGCATAGAATGTGTTGTCGAATATGAGGAATTTCTAGTTCCCTTGTCATGAACTCTCAGGAATGGAGGCGTGGCCTGCTAATCCATTTACAGGATCGTCGTGAAGAGTGAATGCAAGAAGTTCCTTTCGCAGAGGACCTTGTGCTCAATGCCCTCAATCTCCACAGGGCCTGAGCGCCCATATTAACGAGGAAACTATCAGCTGAAGGCCTGGTTAATGGGCCAGACTGAGGGGCAATGCTAACGGCCAACTCGACGCTTCGATCCTGCACAGACACCGTCAATTGGAGCCTGTCTTCGTATTGTGGAAGCCACTTCGTTGAGATATCGAGGAGCTGTTCTTGACCATATGAGTTTCTGCTGGCCTGCATTACCATTCGCCGACCCTATGCGCCGGTGCATTCTTATATATTCCGGAAGCCTAACTTTTGTGCTGCAACCAAGAAATGTTGGTGAATTTGGTGGATCACTACCCTTAGTGGCGCCGGCTCTTAGAGGCCACACAACGGAGAAACATCTTAGGACTTGTCCGTTCCTGCTCAGCCACGACCTACTGCTGTGGTGACGGAATCACTCTTCTCCTTATATCTCGGGGCATCCAAGCATATCTATAAATCCTGGCCAATCTTTGCGGTCGGTTGCTCGGATTGGACGCTTTTGCAGAAGGGCAACCAGGCATATGGTGAACAGACATGTTCAGGGAGGTAGCCTAGGATGCTTCCTCCACCTCGGATTGGTTTCAACCAATCAACCATTTGCGTCTGTAGGATACAACGGTGATAATAGTGCACCGCATTTTCCCAGAGGTAAGTTAGTTATTCCAGGAACCCGTTTATTTCGACGACGCCTAAAGTGCCATCTTCCCACGGTCGTCTTGCCCTTCGTCAGTTTACCATCTTCCGCTGTTTAAAGTGACCGCTTTGCCAAAGAGATGCTGCATTGCCCGAGAACCATCAGGGTCAAATTACAATGCGGCAAGCCGTTGACAGCACCGGTGAGCAAGGTTTTGACCTAGACTCGAGCCTCTAGTCTTTGAGTATTTGTTTCAAGCGAATCAAAATCATGACTTAACGATCCCTGGACTAGGGGGTCCGCAATCCCATTCGTGCCCCTCGTTTTACTCAGCTTCTTTCTCAACAGCGAACACTTTCAGCCTCCATCGGAACCTGTTGTTTCTGGCTACAGAATCGTCAGCGATGGTCGGTCGAATCTTGACTACTATCTGCGGGAGGTTAATGGCCATATTCTTCTGTCCTAGCCTACACCAGCGGTCGTCCCTTAAGAAAACAATACCGAAACGGGCGTTGAATCCGCTAGTTCACTTCTTTGAGTCATATGTTATCCTTCACCTGGAGCATAAGGTTCAGTTCGTGGAATACCGAAGCTGTCTAGACTCCCTAGCGGCGATCATATCGGTCGTGCATATCGGTGCAGTACAGTGCTAGGGTCACCTACCCTATCGCCGATACAAGCGTGGTTTCAGTGCTATTTGGTGTCGTACACATCTATGTCAAGATCGCTGCCATGATTTCAAAAGGGAAAAAGCAACCCTTTTTGACACCTCTCTCGGATAACCCCGCAGACAAGGCCATTGATCAATTGAAGGCAACCCCCGAGCGTTTGGTCTCAAATATTACCAGTCGTTGTCGTTTGAAAACTTTCACCAGCCGTTTCTGCTGACGTCAAGGAGTACAGTCCTCGACTTTGTCCCTACGTCGAATTCAGTGCAACGCGGATGATTCATGGTTCTGTCGCTGACATGACCATAAAGCAATTAACCGAATTAAAAAATGCGACAGCTCCAAAATTTCCAACGACAAACAAACCGATCTAAATTAAAAAGACCACACACGAGGCTCGCAGTTCGTATTGGATTGACATTCTCCACTTCTAATCTTTCCTGATACGATCCGGAATCTTTCGAATTCAAGGTACCAACAGCAGGATATGATCCTGCACGATTTATGTCCGCCGATTTATGGACAAGGGGTAAACACGACTTGTTCGCCTTTGTCGTCGTTAAGACGAATGACACTTGGTTTGAAGACCTTTGGAGTAGTGCGGGGTCTCGGCTAGCCATAGTCGGTCGCATCACAGTATTGATAATAAAGTTTCGTGAATCTTAAGTGTATTTAATCTATATATACACATTAAACATGCAAGAAAGCTCGCAGTATGTTAGCGGCTGACCATCCTTATTTAAATAGTATTCTACAAACGAAGATTTTCCTTCGCTTCCCACTGTGGTCGATCGCTGCCTTCCACGGCTACGGACGAGAGCTCGATATCGTGAGCATTTTTTGAATTTTCAGTTTCGAGATCCGAACAGTCGTTCATAACAGTTGTGCTAACCCCAACCTGTGCGAAACGAGCTTAACGGAATGAATCTGCGACGCGATCTACTTACCATAATACCCCCATGCGTCGGATTACGTGTCGCATCGCGTAGAGCTGTAGCGAAAGAAGCGTGTCCAGTACTGTCTAGAATTGCACGAAGGGACGTCCTAGATAGAAGTGTCACCATGACGGTGAGCGTGTATACACGCGACATTGAGAACTGAGGTAAAAGACTGGAATGCATCATGAGATGTTGTCGACGGCGAGACGTCAAAAAGCGCTTACTGATATGCAGTATCCTGTAGTGGTAAAAACTTCAAAATACCCGTTCAGGACAGTCAAAAGACATTTAATTGTAGAATGCATACAAGAATCAAATTCAGAGATGCTATAATGGCGGTGAAAGCGCTGGTCTCCATGGAATTTTGAATGAGGCGATAAATGACTGAATGTATTGTGAGAATTCGTAACGCGTACAGGGGCAATATGGTCACCTCTATCCGTCTTCTTAAACGACGTCCTGGATTTAAGGAGATAGAAGACCAGAACACCAGCAATGCAAATATCAGCGACGCTCGTCTATGATCGAAATAAGTTGAGAAGATCCACGTAATCCTTTACCTAACTCACAGATACTAACCACAAGATGATGGGTGTGGAGAATTGTCCCAGAGAACTGAATCTCTTCTTTTGGATGAAGGAGCCGGATACGCTGAAGTACGTTCGTTCAGTTGGAGGCTGTTAGTTGAAAAACGCTCGACGTACGTCAGTCCAGAGCCGAATGAGAAGAGAACGACTAGTGTAGAATTTGAGGGTTTAGCACCAGACCATGGTCGTGACCACTTACGGAATGTCAAAAGGACAACAGTTATCGTGGACTTAGTTATCCTCCAACACCTAAAAGACAGAGTTCTAAATTCGCTTGCGGAAAGACCGCTTAAGGCCCTCACCGGACAAGGAAAAAGACCTGAGCTACGAATCCGACTATAGCGGTGAAGCCGGGTTCCGTCCACATCGTCCATTGCTGCAAGTCGAAGGCCTCATAATTTCCGTAACCCAGAACAGAAGTCCGGTAGAGGACATGACTGAATATATATTAGCTGCAAACGCCTGAGTAATGCTGAGATATAACAGCACTCACAAGTCCAATCCGCCTATGAATAGATTAAAAAACAGCAGAAGGCTGACTATCGTCTTATTGAACGATGTGTCATGAGTGAAATGGTCCCGATAATAATCAGCCATTTGAGCGAGTATAAAACCCAAGAGCTAGGGGGGAGCGCCGAAGGTTAACAATAGAGGGTATACAACTGTAGAACTCACCAGCTGCTGCATCCAGACCCCAGTCACTAAAGGCCCGAAAGTCACATTGATGATACTCTGCGCGGGGCTGGAAGACATGGTATGGCGTACCGGCCAAGAGTGCCATGAAGGCTTATGCTGTAGCCTTATATATTATGAGGGGAGAATCCGAGGAACCGACAGAATGCTGTAAACCCGTTGTGGTCTTACAGCATCTTTGCTCCATTGCGCTTAGGGAAGTGTCGGGGTAGCTTTGGGGTAATCGGAAGTATTCGTGTGGTCTCGTTTCGGTACCCAAGCGAAGGGGCAATGCTTCAAGATTCAAAGATCCCAAGTTCAATCTGAGTTACTTCACTCCACATTGAAGGCATATTGACTCTGGTCGGAAACCCCCAGTTGTGGGGGCATCCATCCTTAACGACCTATCATTGGAAAAACGTGCTGCTCCTCAGTGATGAGTTTCGGCAGTAGCATATTCTGCCCTTAATGAGCAGGCTCGAGTTCTGTGAGCCAGGGCCTAGCTCCGACAGCTCCGACATTACCACATATAAGCATTTGTAGGGAGTCTTCATACGCGTTCGAGTAATTTTAGTGATGCTGCCTGCGTCCTGCAGGTCCCACAACTTTGAGCACGGATGCAAAAGACAAGCCTAGAGTCGAGTCATGTGACGAGTATGGAAACTCAATATCCCCTTTTGTCCCTCGTGGTTCGCCATCAACATTCATCCCCGCCGAAGTATTCAATTGGAGACCTTTCTTGGACTCCATCCGGTTCACTCTATCAACTAACGTAGCGGGCATCAATATATGATGGTTTCCTGTCTATATCCGATTCTGGCATGTCCTTATGTCAAATCCAGGGCATGTTAGTGAAAACTCAGCAACCACTAACACACTGAGGGTTATCTCCCCTCTTTTCTCCATTACCTCTGAGTGAACTCGATGAGAACCTTCAATCACATCTTAGACAATTTCATGGTATGGGCGGGTGCTACTAGCTCAACCATTCTACTCGTCGACATCACTGTCTGTCTTGTCGCTCTTGTTGCTGCCGCCAAGCTATACAACAGGCATTCAAGAAACCCTCTCAAACTTCCCTTTCCCCCAGGTCCGCAGCCGAGTATCATTCCTTTCGTCGGGAACATCCCTGATATGCCAACTAAAGACGGTAGGGAGATCTGCATGCTTCCAGCCGATTACTGATTACTGCCGGATAGAGTGGTTCCAGTTCACAGAATGGGGAAAGCAATATGGTACGGCCACTTGCAAGAGCTTGTCGACTTTTTTGATAGAAATGCTCATTCGTGCATGCAGGGTCGCTTATGATGCTTGAAATCATGGGTCAGAAAATGTGCATCATTAACAGCGCACAAGTCGCCACGGATTTACTTGATACGCGATCATCAATTTACTCGGATAGGCCTCCTATGGTTATGGTGAAAGAATTGTGCGTTCTGAAGAACGGTATTTCATAAGAGATCGCTGAGTCTCATACAGGATGGGCTGGAACTTCAACATGGGTTTCCAAAGTTACGGCTCCGAGTATAAGAAGAGCCGGAAGCTTTTTCATCACGGTTTCAATCCTCGCGCCTCAGATGAATATCAACCTATACAGATAGTAAGTATCTAATTACTACTCGAATACTCTCAGTTTAACAAATTGGCCTCTCATCAATTCAGAGGGAGATCACTATGCTGCTTGCAAAACTCCTTCAAAGCCCAGAACAGTTTGACCACCATCTTCGGACGTGCGTTGTCCATACTTGATTGCTCCTGATTCAATAGTCATTGACTAGCTAACGGTAGGACGACGGGGGCAATCATAATGATGATCGGTGCGTTGATCAATCATCAGGGACGACATTCTGTGCTTAACAGATGCCTGATTTTAACCCTGACCAGCATTTGGATACCAAACAGTTGAGAACGACGAGTTTGTGCGCATCGCAGAAGATGCTCAATTGGCTATGGTATCGGCTGCTCGCCCAGGGGCTTATCTTGTGGACTTCTTACCGTTCCTTAAATATGTCCCGGAATGGTGGGCAACTCGGACTTAGATCTTTTGATTATCGACATCTAAATGTTTCATACTCAGGTTTCCAGGAGCAGGGTTCAAGCGTATAGCGAGAGAGGGATGGGAACTTGCACAAGATCTCCAAAATAAACCTTATGTTTGGGCCAAGAAGGAATTTGAGGAGGGCAGAGCGCGTCCGAGCTTTTTCACAGCATTAATGGACGCGAAGGGGCTATCTTCAGACGATCCTGTCGAAGAGGCTAAAATGATTAAGAAGGCTTCAGCTGTTATGTATGCGAGTACGTGCTTTCCGTGGGAAGTGATGAGTATAGTGTTGACACATCGTTTCTAGCTGGTGCCGACACCATTTTGGCATCGGTGCTCACATTTTTCTTGGCGATGCTTCATGCCCCTCACGTTCAAAAAGTGGCACAAGAGGAACTAGCTCGTGTCATCGGGAATGATCGCCTCCCAACGTTCTCTGACCGTGACTCGCTACCATATATCAACTGTATTGTCAAAGAAACTTATCGTTGGGAGCTAGGTATGCATCTATACGGCTCTTTAACTAGTCGTCCGACTGACTCCATCATTCTAGTCATTCCCCTCGGTGTACCGCACCGATTAATGAAAGACGATGTGAGTTTACTCACTTCCGTGAATCTTGTATCTTTGACTTGGGTATCAGGTATATCAGGGTTACTTTATCCCTGAGGGTAAGTTTACTCGTGCCTTCCAGATCGCTTGATCGTGAAGAATGACTGAATGCATTCTTCTAGGTACAACTATGATAGTCAGTACGTGGTTTCCATTTTAATCTCCTTTAGCTGCTGGAACAATCTACGTTATTAGATCAATGGGGTATCGTGAGTATACTATCTGCACAGAGGCACCTGATTATCAGCTGACGCCATTTCTATAGTCGCATGACGAGACAATGTACCCGGATTCAATGGCTTTCCGGCCTGAACGATTCATGCATGCACCAGACGCTAAAGATGGAGGCCCCCGCGAGCCCAATACAATTGCGTTTGGTTGGGTGAGTTATTGAATCTTGTTCCTGTTCACCTGCCTATCTCACGGAGGGCTTAAAGGGTCGCCGCATTTGTCCAGGGCGCTTCTTGGCCGAAAATTCCCTTTGGCTACACGTTGCGACAACGCTACAATGCTTCAACATTCTTCCCGTCATTGAGTCAGATGGAAATGCGGTGATTCCGCCTAGGGAGTATACGTCCGGTTTGGCTAGCCGTCCAAAGCCGTTTCCCTGTCTGATTAGGCCGCGAAATGCTGGTGTCGTCGAGTTGATCAAGCATAGTGTCGCTGGAGCTGAAGACCAATAGAGCTTGTGCTCTTTACCGATTTCTATTCTTTGTGGAACGTATCTTTAGTGCGCGATGAGAGGGAGATAAGTCGGGTAGCCCTGTTGATTTCCTTTTTCGTTTTTCAATATTTTCGCTCACTGCTTCTTCGACCACGCTTCCTCAGACACCTTTTCATCTACATAAACAGATCTCGCTATCTTTCATGTCAAGGTACTAATAAACATTCTGGCTTTGGGGCTCCGCACGGCTCAGGGTACAGTGTATAGCTCCCGTGAAACTCTGATCAATGACAAGTTGGTCGATTTCAGTTCGTTCAGTTAAACTCGTTAAAAGCGAATTTACTCATACGGTTTGAGAAAATGATGGTATGGTTCACGATGCACGATGGCCTCGCTAGATCATTGAACAAATTTCTTTAGATTGCATTCGAATCCGATAAGCAGCTCAACTATACCGTGTCTAACTGGCCCCGAGGTCTGTTGAGCCTAAGCTGTAAGTACTAAGTATACTCAGTACAAGGCCCTATATCTTACTAGCAGTGTGTCCCACCAACATATAATTTCTTCAAGTATGTAATTTCCGAGGATCAAGCTGGTGTGCCAAATGTTCGTAGGCCTCATCATTCCATGCGGCCCCTTGAAAGCCGACGCGGAATTCATTTACAACATTGTTATCGTCTGGGGATAGCATTCGTCCCCATTTTTACTTTCTTTGTATCATGTCGAGCCACGTTGCTTGCCTCGAGTTCTACTGCATGTTGACCATGCTCTCGTGGGGAAAGTAACTTGTTATTTGAGCTAACGCATGATCTGATTTCCTGACGCATGTCGCATCCTTTGTGAAAATTCTGTGGAGTGGTTAAAGCCTCAGCAATAGCACTACACAGGATCCGGCTTCTAGAAGCCCTTTGGGGATCAGGTGCCGAACTGAAGGACCAAGGTGTACAGCTGCACGTTTAAATGGGATACTAGGTGTAGCTTGATGACTGGATAACCGTTCCCACGACAGTCTCTCAGGTGTAGCACTGTGCATCACGGCAGTTCCTAAGGTTCTTTGATTATCTAGCGGACGATAAGGCTCATTATTATGCGATGGGGTGTAACTTGTATGGCAAGTCTTTTAATTTTATCAGACCTTCCGGTCCAGTGTGCTTATCACAAAATCTACAGTCCGGGCCGCTGGTATTTGAATGTTCCGTCCTTTTAATGAAAAAAGTCGTCCAGAATAATCTGTATCGACTAGCCCATTCATTACGGTAAGAAGCGCTGACGATCTGCGCGCAGGCAAGAATCTCAGTTTGATCCGTCGGATGGGTTTTACTTGTGAAATGCCGGCCCGCATTTTAAACACAGGCTAACCAATTCGAGTAGCTTCGAGTCAAATCCGACTTGGAATTTAGCCATCAGGCACTCGTTTATTGCCAAGAATCCATTTCTTGGGTCCTCTATCCTCGACGCGGAGCTTGACGCCTATGCTGGAGCGAGCCAAGAGCAAGCGATGGTTCCACTGGATATTCCGCGAAGCTCCGGCAACTTTCCGGTTGGTACCGGCTATAACAGAGCCGAAACTTTTCAGCTTGCTTCTCTATTCTTAAAAGTGATGATGTGGGGAAGATGAGTTACTTCGTGCCTTCCATCGTCTCTCTCTTGGTTAGCTATGCTTGTTCAGTCACCGTTTCCGGAGCCGCCATCGCTCACTGACACCAACGCCTACAATGTCTTGCTGAATCGACCTGACCAGCGCGAATGGAAAGACTACACTCTCCACATTGACGCTGTAACTGGCAGAAAGCGCTCGTTCTATGAGTTTCGAGAAAGAGTGCAAGATGCAACTGTTGCTCTCGGCGGGCCGGTCTCGGAAGGTTGTTTGGGTCTCAGTGCAGAACATGATGAAATGGTGGGAATCATCAGTGAGAATTCCTCGGCAAGTTCTTCATTAGTGGCGAACTTGAAACCAATCCTAAATGCATTCAAATCTAGGATTATGTTGTACTAGTGCAATCACTGCTGTACCTGGCGACTCCTTTTGCACTGATATCTTCGTATTCCACTCCTTTCGAGCTTGTGCATGCATTGAAGCTGGCTAAAGTGACAACCGTTTTTGTTCAAGCGCGTTTGTTTCCCTTGGTCTTGTCTCAAGCAAAGCAGGCCGGTTTGTCAAGGAAAAAAATATTTATTCTGGGAGGGCGTGTCAGGGGGCGCAAGTCATTTTCCGATATGATATCTCATGTCAAGGTCAACATACCTGTTTATGAGAACAAAGTTCGCCCTGCACGCAAGGATACACTGGCGTATCTTGTTTTCTCTAGTGGCACCAGTGGACTACCTAAAGGTAACGTGGTTCGTTACATTTCATGTCCTTCTGTAGACTCATCAGCGGTTTGCAGCTGTAATGATCACCCATGGAAACTTGGTTTATTCCATTTACCAGGCCTTCGTAATGGGCAAGGAGGAGGTTCGTGTCTGCACCGTAGGTCTCTTGTTTCCTTCTCGAATCTATAATGAACTTTTTCTAGCCCATTGACACACCGGAAGGCATACCTATAACCCTTGCATTCCTTCCTATGCACCACAGTTATGGTCTGCACATATACTGCTACCGATCCTTTATAGTCCCCCACACATATATCATGTTTCCCAAGTGGAACCTAGCAGCCGCCATGAAAGCTATACCCAAGTACGCGAGATCACTACTTCGCACGTTTAATCTTTACACAAGTCTACAGATATCGTATCACGAACCTCACACTCGTTCCTTCGGTCGTGCATCAAATAGCGAATCATCCTAAACTCGATAGACAAGTTTTGAAGAGCGTGAAAAATGTTGGTTGTGGAGGCGCTTATCTACCCAAAGAGTTAGCGGACAAACTACTAACCGCTCTTCCACCCGACGTTGAGCTCACCGAAGGTACATTTCGTCCTCGTTGATAAAACTGCTCTCACCATCCAACTAGGTTATGGCATGTCTGAAGCTACAATTGCTGCACTCACATTACCCAGTTCACGCTCTTTGGGGGGTCGCCTGAAACGAATCAAGGGAAGTTCAGGCGTTCTGCTACCTGGTGTCGAAGCCCGGCTTTTGCGCGATGATGGCACCGAGGCGGACTTTGACGAAACTGGAGAGTTATATATTAAGAGCCAAAACATTTCCCCGGGTTACTGGAATAACGAGAAGGCGACCCAGGAGGCATTTGACAATGGCTGGCTAAGGACTGGCGACAAGTTCACCGTCGACAGAGATGGATATTTCTTGTAAGTCATCTATTGTCTCTCAGTGACTTGAAGTTGACTTGAAGTGCCAACGACAGCTTCGCGGATAGAGCGAAGGTAGAGCTTTTCATCTTCGTTCGTCTGAGGCAATCTCCTCACTGTTACCATTAGGACACTCTCAAAGTTTCAGGATCCCAGGTCGCACCCGTCGAAATAGAGAATGTCCTTTTGGCACACCCGGAGGGGCTGATATCGGATGCTACCGTAGCCGGGGTAAGCGGGGGACGGACGTCAGACGAGAAAGTCCCTCGGGCCTGGGTAGTGTTGAGCCCAGCTGGTAAGAAGAAGGGGAACGCAGAAGTTATCAAGGCACTTGAGTCGTGGCATCAGGAGAACTTGAGCAAATATAAGTGGCTCCGGGGGGGTATCGAGATTGTGAAGGAGGTGGGTCAATGGTTTTTCTCCCCACTAGGCCATGAATTCATTAATACATCATAGATTCCGAAATCACCCACCGGAAAGACTCTGCGCCGTATTCTGGTTGATAAGTATGAGAAACGGATTTATAAGCGGATGAAAAGCAAGCTTTGAATTATATGGTCCGGGACTCGGAGAAGCGTTGTTTCAGGCATATATGAGCATGGATATGGAGTGTGCGTGGCTATTACGGGCCATTGCGTGGGTGAATAAGGCTGAATGAAATCATGAATCACTGTCTTCTATTGCCTTGTCCGAGGAAGCGTGACATTCTTGCAAGATCATCAGGATGATGATATCGATTGAGGTGTGGCCAACACGTGTATCAAGACATCTCGGAACTGCATGCCAAAGCCCCGTGGAAGCTGGAACGACATACAAACTTCCCGTACATATGGAACCCATATACCTTCCTTCCACCGCGCCCTCACTGTGTCCAGACTCACGCCGACAGCTACTTGTAATAACGAATTGCGACATCGCAAATGCACAACTGGGCCGAGGCCAGTGGTGAGCGCCCGTTTTCAAAACACCATAACAAGTATAATTGACCTTGGACTGCGCGCAGAATCTGGGGTTCTCTATCTTGTCAACGATCATCGAGGGAAAAGACTTGTTCGTCGACCTCGTCCTCCACTGACCTCACCGCCACTCGACGAAGATTTCGACGCCATTACACAGGAGTGTACTACTCGAGGTCCTGAGACCGAGTGGGGCACAAGAGCCAGAGGGTCTTGGGCACCCACATCCCCTCCTCTCGACGACGACTTTGATGCAGTGACATATACTGTAGTTACTGGCGCGCCACAGGCTGACGTGGAGACGGACTACTATGAAGAGAAGCCTCGGACAGAGACCGCCCTTAGTGTCTCTGAGCGTAAACTCCGCCGACGCGACCGCAGTATCGCGAGCACCAGCCAACGACCGACGCGAGGGTATGACGAGTTCGGGATGGAAGACCGTGACCGCGACCATGAGTACAAGCAGCCCAGACGCGACATGTCTAGGTCACTCGGGTCCAAAAAAGTCCTGGATTCCGGCGTTGGTAGGCTGGCCCTAGAGAGGCTTAACGGAAGCTCGATGAGGCTGAGGAGAGTCAGCGAGTCCGTGTTGGAGCATGGAAAGGCGAGGAGGATGAACGGAAGCACGGGCAGGAAAGCACCAAGGGCTGGACCTAAGGCCGGGCAGGAGTTCGACGTCGTGCATGACCAGATTCTTGAAGATGGGCCCGAGAGAACTGTGACGATCTCTACATGGCGCGAGAGGGTTGCGAAGGAGGCGAAATACGAGGATATGAGTGTCTATTATATGACGCAGGGCGACTACGAGGTCCAAGACACACCAGAGGGGCCGTCATCCAGAGGACACAGCGCGAATGGCAGAAGAAGCCAGGAGTCTCCGGTGAGCCATTGGTTATCGCATGAGGTGAGCCAGGATTGTCATGGTGTACTATCAAGAAGCCTATACTTACCAAGACGTTCTTCTCTGTAGAACGTCAACGGCATCCACAGTCGCGCCTCACCCATTCAATATGTCGTTGCCTCCGACGGGCAACGGTCTTTTTCACCGGCATCTAAATCTCGAGCACCTCCCCGTGACCGTTCCTCATCCCAGGAATTTCGCTCCGGAGCCTCACCTAGTCCACGAGGCCCAACTCCGCAGACGCGAACAACGACCTACGTCGAGGGGACCACCAGTTCACGTACACCGCCACTGCGTACTTCCACCCCGAACAAAAGTCTCCGGTCGAATATACCCTTTATACCCACTCGTTCGGGATCGACGATAAGTAGCATAAGATCAATAGGCACGACGACGTTCCAGGACGTTTTATCATCTTGCGAACCGTCCTTGCTTCATGTGGCACCAGCGCTCGTGAGTCTAGGGATAAGGAGCGTGGATCATCTGCGCGCCGTTGGACGACTTACGGAGGAGGTCAGGGATAGGGAAGTGAGAGACGAAGCGTTAAAGAAGGGGCTAACCGTTATGGAATGGGCAATCTTATTGGATAAATTGCGGTCTCTCTGATTTTTTGGCCCAGGTCTCTCTGGAACCAACGGATGGTGTATACGAATGTTCTAATTTATGTAAACGACCTATGAAATGATGTATACGAAAATTGATATGATGTATCTCGGGACTTATTAATTCCTTGTAAATGCCTAAAGAACATCGTGTTGAGATCATCAAGTTCTTGGTACCGTATAATCCGTGGCAGAGAACGTTAGAATTCGTCAAAACACCGGTAGAGTACGCGTTTCGTGAGGTAAAGGCCGTTTCGAATAGCATTGATTATGCGGCCTACACTGTCGATCCTAACCGTCGGTGGTAGATATCAAATATAATATCACCAATCTGTCGGTCTTCATGCATACTTCGCTGTTGTTTTATGTCATGTTATGATTTAAGGAACGCGCTTACCTGTCTAATTTATGAGATTGATACATTTGATTGCTCTAAATTCGAATGACGGGCAAAAATCCTTGAGATCATCTGATAGGTTTAGAGAACATGACCAACTATTATATTCAAAGTCAACCATAAACAGAAAGACATACAAGGTCACTCTCGTCCCCATCTAGCACCTGGCTCATTTCTTCTCGAATTGGCATCCCATCGACGACGGTCCCGCTCCCTTTCCTTCTCCCGGGATGTATCATCATACGTCCCTGGTGGTATTTGGCGCTGGTCACGATAAGTCGGTGTCGGGGGCGATCTGCTTCGACGTCGAGAGTATCGGTCATCATAATCTCTTCGTTCCCGAGAACGGGGGCGAGGTGATCTTGAGCGAGAGCTGGAGTATTCTCTTCGCCTTCGGGTATCAATGCCTGCATGGGTCTCCTGTCGCTCCAGACGACGCTGTTCTTTCTTTGCTCTCTTCTCCTCCTTCCGTTCGGCCTTTCTGCGCCGTCGTTCTTCCTTTTCCAATGCGTGTTGATCGGGAGAGGTAGCACTCTCAGTAGGCTTTGATGTAGAAGGGGAAGATTCGTCTTTCGCAACCGCGCCTTTGGCATTTGGAGCGAAACCGCTAGAAGTGGATGTCAGCTAAGGCCATGCCAGTGAAAGCGGGCGCGACGCACAGAGCGACAGAGAGAGCCTCAGCCTCAGCCTCCTTTATTTTTCTTATTTCTTCCAGTCTCTCTGCCTCGGAATTTGCAAGCTCTCTGTTGTACCAATGGACATCCTTGTTTTTCTGCCAACGTCCTGTTGGAGCATTGATGCTGTGACCCAGATAATTCTGTCACCAATTCGTTAGATGTGGGAATGGTTGAATTAGAAAGTGAATACCTCTCTGTCCTTGTCCGCAGAGACGTCCGACCACTTGAATTCAGCCTGTCCACCGCGAGTGCCGCCTCGAATTGGTTCGAACATGGTAGGAGGAGAGCCTTAGAAAATAACTTGGCCAAACAATCGGGAAGATGTTCCCACACATTCCTGTAACGGCTCGCAGTGTTCGTTGCTCCACCCCTCGCCATCAATTTTCTGGTGCTCCAGCTCACGACCTTCACGCCCAAAATGCGCCCGTTCTTTCTCGCTGTCATTGCTCTTTTCGCTGCCTTTGCAGAGGCGCAGCTGACGGAGACAATTGTTGATGCGTAAGTCTGCTGCGCACGAGAGAGCTCGCACTGCTGACATACAGGATGCGTCCAGGGACGCCGAGACGGTGGTCATCGTCGTTTCTACGAACACAATTTTGGACGTCGTTACTACACAGACACTGTGAGCACTCTCGGACAAGCATATAATATTCATTAACGTCGTTTTTAGCGAAACGTTGACTGGGACCTCGACGGGCACCAGCACCAGCACCAACACTCGTACCAGAGCTACGACGGCCCTTACAACTGCCACCACCGCCACAACTGCGACGGCGGCTACCACCACGCTCGCTCAAGGGGGCGGCGTCGTGGGCGCTCCAGCAGCCACAACTGATGGAGATCCGCACGGACCGACACCTTACACATACACCACCGCTATCGGCGGAGTCACAACATTAGTAGAGGACACTTTTACGCCAACATTTGCCGCCACCACACCTTCAACGGCCCCTGCCACCGGGTCGATAATGGACTTTAGCCAGTACGAGTCAATATACGGAACTGTAAGTGCCTCGAGTGCAAATTCGGGGGCAGTGGTCCTGGTATCGCAGAAGGCGTTGACGGGATTGGTTGTGACGACGGTGATCTGCTTGCTGGGCGGTGTTTGGACAATAATTCTCTGAGTAGAGGTCGAATATGTCGATTGCATACATGTTACGTAGCATCTTACTTTTTTCCCTGATCATTAGGTGCTCGAAGGACTTTATTATATCATATTGCATATCCTTGTAATATACCCGTAGCATCGACCAAGTCGACCAATGAGCTATGTAATTTGTCACGAGGTGCGACTTGCTTCTTGCCATCATCGTCTGGTCCAGCTTGCCGGCATCGCAGTTGGCCAGTCGACGCGTCGACCTTATGGCTGCACCCCAGCTCAGCATCCAGACAACGCTGTCCCTCAATGACCTTTACTCCGACTCTCGCACTCATGGATACTCTGGGCCCAGCCGAAACGTGCGCCTACACAGAGCCTGCGCCAACGGTGGAAGTGCTATATGCAAGAGCGAAGACGGTTCTCGTTGTGCAGTGGCGGGCAAAGAATGTTGGTATTCGCGTCGTTGTCGACAGGAAGAGCTAATGAACGTCGTCTAGCTCTTCGCGTACTGACCATCTTGGACCCACAACAAGCCAGAACCTCCGAGCATAAAGGTGCTGTTGGACGCGGCGGACATCGAGTAGAGGCATCTCGCAATCTCTGGGAAGGCAGCGGGCTCAAGATAGACAGTGCCAGCACTGATGTCGCCTGGGGTTACGGCCGTGTGTCTCGCGTTTATCTTCCATTTTCTTTCATACTCACAGGCGACAGAGTTCAGCAACAAGATACTAACCAGCGCCCGAAATGGAGAAATTATCATGTGGGACTTGGTTAAATCCAAGTATGGTCCGTAATGTAGCATCGACCGTCCTTTCATTCCATTTGACATGTTGCATATACAGAACGACGGACGAAGGACCATACGCGCTCCATACACAAACTTTCAGTGTCCTCTATTGTCCACCATTACTGCGTTACTGGCTCATCCGATGGCGATTTGCGCATATGGGTCAGTCTCTTGATAAGCTTTCCGTTTTCTCTAACACGAATATTTGGAAGGATATCAGGGATCTTAGCAAGTCTATCAATCGGATCCGTCACCCTACAACAGTGCGGAGCGCAGTCTTCTCCCCTGTAAACTCCCACCCACTTCAAGTTGTGGTCGGTCTGGATAACGGTAGCCTGTATCGGTCCGTTAATACAGCTATTCAACCAGACGTGTACTGATTCCGTCATACAGTTGGGATCTACAAATGGGTCAACGTGGACAATTGGATCGCATACCTGTCGCGCACACAGCACCTGTAACGGCCCTCGATTGGTGTCATACCCCTTCCAATGCGATATCCGGTGCTCCAACTATGGCCCCAGGTGGTGATATCACGAACGGTGGTCTAGGGTGGATAGTTTCCGGTGGGCTGGATCGTTGCGTCAAGGTCAGCTTATTTGCACATATGCGTTCTCTCTGTTTGAATGTCAATACAGGTCTGGGACCTGACTTGGCCCGCGATTTCGGTCCATATACCTCATAAGCCCACGTACACCCTGCATCCTTCGTTTCCGGTTCGTCAGGTTCAATGGCGCCCTTCGTACGAATGTGAGATTGCCATAGTGTCGAATGCCGAGCTCGGAACAGGTTCTAATCCAGACATGTCCCAACCACCTGCTCTTGCGGGAACTGTTGAAAGAGTTAGCCGTGGACTTGGGCATGATCTAGGTGGTCGGGACGCATCTCAAAACGGGGTAAACAAGGATAACGGTTCCGGTTCGGCATCTGGATACAAGACACCTAAGGCATCCAATGTCGTGGTTGGCGTGGGTGATGCCATCGAGATCTGGGATGTGCGAAGAGGTTGGATAGCAAAATGGTCTGTCACAGGCTCTGCGATAGAAGGTGGTGTCACGAGTTAGTCGTCCATTTTACTCGTGAATTCTTGCTTTGACCTTCCCATATGCAGACATGACATTCGGAGACTCACATGCCATTTGGGCTCAGCATTCTTCCGGAATGTTCTCTCAGATTGATCTCAGAGATGCTACCAAGCCTCTTGATGCGATTACGAAGGTCTCCACAAGTTGGGAGGCTTCTGGTTCACTGGCTTTTGTATCTGACGACAAGAAACTTTGGGAAGCACCTTATGATGATGTGTAAGTCCTTTGTGATTTCATAGTTTTAAGTGTTTGACGGAACGGTGAAAGATCCCCGGAGCAACGCGAACGGCTGCCTCCAAGCAGGAAGTCAAAACTTAAAGCTCTTGGAGACAGTCCGTACGTCCCGGAATGGCAGGCCTCGGGCACTTACAACCCGCCTGGAGCAGAACATGAAGTGGCGACTTTCACTAGGTTAGCAAAAGGTTACCGAGTCCAAGGTCAAGATCGGAAGCAAGTGTGTGCCTTCAATGCACAGGTGAGGTCCGATTAGAATTTACCTATGGATATATACTGATATCAACCAGCTGGCCTTCCGAACCGGAAAAAAATCGTGCAGGACAAGTGTGGTTGCTCGTTGGGGTCTCGCTGGCTAACTTAGCCCCGGACGTTGACGATGAAGACAAAATTCCCGGACCCCATTCGGGCCCAGTGGAACGACCTTCGGCGCGTGATAATGCTCCGTCGTCTCCATCCCCAGGGAGGCCTATTCCTCTCGAGAGAACAGACTCGTCGGCTACTCTGACGAAGAAAGTCAGCCCTGGTCGGGCGTCCGGGTATAATGTTGATCTTGGGTCTACACAACGTAGTGTTTCCACTTCAGGTCGAATAACTCCATCATCATCCAAAAATTCTTCACCAAGACAAGGTGTTTCCCCTCTCCCTCCGGGTACGCCATCACTGCTGGGAAGAAGAGATTCGGGGGAGTCTCCAAAGATGCGACGTCCTTCTGTATATCGTAGGCCGTCCGTATCGATACACAGTTCAAGCCCTGGAGATAGAAGTACCAGTAGTCTTCGGCACATTGGAGAGGGTGCTTTGGATGACTCTGATTCATCTCCAAGCGGGAATGAAAATGATGAAACCACAGCAGGTGATGGTCACACAAGTGACGATGAGGGAGTCCAAATACCTTTCTCGCCCAACCATCCTGCCAGGAGGTCATCATCAGTGCTCCCTAGTCCACTTTCCCGTGTTGTTCCTCACCACTGGACCGACGACGAAGACGATAATGAAGAGGACGACGAGGATGACGCGTCACCATCACCTCGTTCCACTGATTCAGAATATGACGACAATCATGAGTCTCCTAGACATTCACCGCCGCGTTTGCCTTCGAGATCCAGCTCGTCGAGAAGATCAACGAGACGAAGTTCTCTTCTGAAGAAATCTCGCAGCCGTAGTTCGACTCTCGCTTCTCTGCCGGCACCGGGTTCTATGAAACCGCTGCCGCGCAGGGCTTCGCCGAGTAGTGTTAAAACTGTTACTGTGGGGGAAGGTGTCCAGTCTGAAAACGTGAATGGCATCAAAGCCGAGGAAACCGCCCGTGACCTATCTCATCAGAAAGAGAAGAGCATGACGATTTCCGAGGTCGTGTTAGATTTGGGTGAGGGAGATGGTGGTTCACCCTCCGTCCTTGTCGATGTCACAGATAGACGCGAAGATCTTGTTCGCTTGGAGGAGAAAAGGTGTCGAGATCTAGCGTGGGAAGCCTTGCGCGATGCTCTTGATGACTTTGCTGACGAGGTGTGTCCACTTTATGTTTTGAAATATCTTGAGCTTGACACGATCAAGGGTGACACGCAAATGTGTGCCATGTTATCTGTTATAGCACCCAAAGAACTCCGCATAGACAAACGGAGAATCGTTGCTTTCCTTGACTCCTACATTGGTATTTCTTTCCATCTAGGATCCCGTAGATGATATTGATGATAACGCGCTCGGTCATGTCTAGACGTACTTACTAGGCTGCGATTGGACACTTGTGCTGCGTATTTGCGGAAAGTCTGTGAGGCTGATGAGATTCGAGAGGCCAGTCAGGTGAGTATGCCTTTTGATCTATTGTAATAGCGCTCATTTTCTTAAATGTATAGCTTGAAACTACTATCTATACTTCATGTGGTCGATGCCGCAAGGCGTTGGCACTGCCTCTCGGTACAACTGACCGCAACGCAGGGTATTGGCTCTGTTCGACGTGCAAAGCGCCGCCGGCAATATGCAATATATGGTACGGCATATTTTCTCTTTCATCTTTCTCATTTCAGCGATTAATGAAATATGGTAGTCGACTTCCTGTCCGCGGGCTTCTCTTCCAGTGTTCGATATGTTCTCACGGTGGCCATCATGTCTGCTATCAGCGATATTACATGCAGCGACCAATGGTACATCTTCCCAAGTCGTTTATACCGGCTGCGATTGTCACTGAAGACCGTCGAGGGCGATCAATTGCTCGCAGTTCTACAGGGACGGTTGTAGATGATGATAGCAGTTCCACCATCAGCGCTGTCAGCACAGTTGACGCCCAAGCCTCTGAAACTACAAATACCTTAATGGGCAAGATGAGCAATTTCATTGGCCATCCATGCGCGGCTGGTTGCGGACATTTTTGTTGGGCAGCAAATGGTTCCAATGATAGTGTATGATGACAATGATGATGTTGATAGATTCGAGTGCATTTTTGGGGGACGAATGTCCGTCTGGTCGTGCAAGCTCGGAAGGTAATTACCTCAGCGTGAAAGGTGGGCTCAGCAATACAACTTAACAACTTCGTCTTATCAATAAGGCGATTGGTTCCTTCACCGACACTCAACAAATGTGGGCAATACGAGGATAAAACCGGGGTGAGTTTGTTATCATGTCTGATTCCTTGAGGATATTCTATGGTTTCTCTTCAGATCTACACTGTACTAGGAGAGAAATTGAAGAATTATACTCGTTCAACTATACCATCAACAATGAGCCATGGGATGATCTCCCTCTTGTCTATGTGCCCAATCCCTCGAGATCTAGACCCAAGCCACCTCTTGATTCAGGCTCTCCAGTATTTTATAATATGCCATGGGAATGAATCTACTCCCCAGAGCGTGGTACCCCCACCGTATACCATACAATGTTGAACACCTTGGAATACCTCTAAATCCTCACTGGTATTGGAGAGTACCTGTACTGCCGAAACGTCGAATCTACCAGGGTGGCATTTGTCCTCGTGCTTTACGGCAACTTCAAATGGTTTGTGACTGAGGAAGAACGGGACCGTGGGGCCGGTATCCTCGAGCCAGAGTTGAAGGGTGAACTCCTGGGGTACTACGATGCTGGTAATATCGCTTGAGATGTACGAGATTCTCTTTTTTTGTGTTCCTGTCTTTAACATGTGCAAAGGTTGTTCAAAGCATCGACTGTAAATGATTGTTCGCACCCTCATTCCATGGTGCTGTTTGGCACTAAATGTTGACTAAATGTTATCATTTTCAAAGCTCGACGATCAAATACGCCTTGACAGAATTC
Organism: Armillaria luteobubalina; assembly: GCA_030435615.1. Taxonomy (NCBI): domain Eukaryota; kingdom Fungi; phylum Basidiomycota; class Agaricomycetes; order Agaricales; family Physalacriaceae; genus Armillaria; species Armillaria luteobubalina. The sequence goes on along the minus strand of JAUEPU010000018.1, from coordinate 830,501 downwards.
ACCCTCCCGTGAAGGTCTCGTCAGGATACTGCGTGGTGCAATTTGGATATCCAGGTCATGGCTCAAGCGGGATTACATGCTCCGTTCTGTAATCATTGTATCTTCATGCCCTTTGTGGCCTCTGTCATGACGTATCGATCCCGCGAAGCTTCAACTCGGAATCTTTTCACCTCACCGCGCTTCTTCAGAGAATGCTTCTAAAAAAGCCTAAGGCTGTGAATGATCCGGTAAGACCTACTGATTGGAGAGGTCGTTTTTTCTACTGAATAGTTCAGAAGGTCCTGACCTTGATTCGGCGTATTCTACCCGCAACGACGAGGCGCTCTTGGTGAGGCTGGACATCAATCTGTATTCAGACAGCGCTCGGAGAAAATCCGGGCCGGACACGACGAATAGGCTAACATGACTGTACCTAACAACCCTGGCGTGCTACTACTCCGCTCCGTGCTGTTCTATCGCGAATCTGCGCTCCATTACTAGATCTATCGATGTGTATAGAACTCACTCCCCACGACAGCAAGTAACACATCAACGATTCACATTTTATTCACTGAGCCTACCTACTCATCATCGCCAAATTCTGGTTCAACAAGAAAATAAGCTCGCTAAGCATGCGATGATCGCATAGCAACGTGCTCAGGACCTTTCTGGGTACGCACCGCCTCCCGGATAATCATGGCTCATCAAGGCCCTTTCCCATGGCTGTATGCTTATTCAGACAAAATCTTAGTGACGGTGTTTTCAGAGCGGAATGTAGAATAATGTGTGTTTAGGTTGCGGTCATTTTATGCCGTTGAATGAACATTCACCCACATGCACAATGTCACCAGGCGCCCGTGAACTTGCGTCTCCAGTACTTAGACTTAGTACCGCCCAGTTGGCAAGGAGGAGGAGAATGTCTGTCCCATGCACTGAACCGGTGGAAGTCGAAGATCTGGGGAGAAATGTACGTTTAAAGAGGCTTTCTTATTTTTCCTTTGCTCAGTGATATTGATTCGCTCGTTTCATTCCTAGGCTTACTTGATATCATGCGAAGAAGGCTGCGCGCCTCCGCCGTACGAGAGGATATGGCAGCCACCCCCAATGTACACGTCGCCATGTGTAGGACCTCCACCTGTGAAATATTTTTGTCTTTTTGGATTTCGTACGTCGCCGCTCTAGCCTGACTGAACGCCCGTCCTTCATTTTTTCTCAAGTTTGTCCCGTCTTGTGGGTCGTCGGTTCGTTAGCCCTGTGCCTCCCGCTGAAGCATCTATTCCCCTGCCTATTCGCTCCACGACAGATCATAGACTCGGAAGTACTGTCGCAAAGGATTCGTAGAGCGGAAATACGATGGGCTAGTGTCTGTCTAATTTTATCAAGCACCTCCTTCTTCGTTGCCACATTAATGGTCGCCATAAAGTTGAACCTGCGATAGCGTCAGTGCCCCATTGGCATGGCTTTTAAGACGGGAGAGGGTGCACCCGCCGTTTTTTCTGTACGAGGACAAGGCGAAGGACCAGAGTCATATTGCCCCGAGTATCGAGGGCAAAGCGGCGCCAAAGGCTGTTGACCTTTGATCGCTGGCGGGAAGAGTACATTGCGCGTCACGGAGGGCCTGTGATGTAGATTAGGAGGAGTATTGAAACGACAGAAGAAAAGATCTTTCATGTACAAGTACGCTCAATACATACAAACTCAATAATCCTGTTTACAAAACCGTTATGCACCAAGTGAGGACATACACTATTGCACCGGGTACGACAATATCTGAACATCCGCGTTCACGCAAGACAGCATCAACGCGAACGGTGCCCTTGGGGAATATCTCCCCATCCCACATCGATCGCCAACTCTCGGGGGAATGGCAGAACATATTCCTTCTATGACTGCTATTGGTATCAATTTCGATACGAAACCCTTTCTCATGCCGACCAAGGTGTGATCCAAAGATCATGGACCCAGGCTCAGATGACACTAGTGTTGCTAGAATCTTTGCGATTTCGAACTGCCGTGCTTCGTCAAAGAGGTGGAAAACCGATGAGATGTGGATAGCGGAGATGCGCCCTCGCAGGTCAGCTAGAGACTGTACTTTGGTAAGCTCGGGAACGGCCCGGGGTACGTCTTCCTTCATGAGATCTTTCAACTGAAAGATGTCTGCTGGGATAAAGCGAGCTGGGAAAGTTTCAGCTGTGCTCTTGAAGAGTCTGTGTCCGAGTTCCCAAAACTCTGTGATGTATGTTTAGTTTGTCTGGGAACGACTGATTGAGGGAAAGAGTTCATACCGGGAAGTAAATCGGCCGCTATGACTTGTTCCACCGGATAGCCATCGGCAACCGCCTTTCTAGGGTCATTGCCGACTATACAGACGCTAGATATTCAAGGCGAGGCAGAAAATACAAAAAATAATTTACGAACAGCAACATCCAATGTCGGCATAGATCGCGCCCTTGCGCTCTTTGGCGAGATTCAAGAATTGTTGGTAGCATGGCTGCGCCGAGATCTTTAACCTGGAAGTGGAACTTAAGCAACACTGGCACGGCGGATTCGAGGATTGCTTACTTGACGAATGCGAAGCGGCGAATGCACGGGTAAGGGTGCACCTAGATCGTCTAGTATTAGGGCGGTGTGACTCAACGACGATGACGAGTATGCACCTTGTACGCGTCCTCTTGGATAGTCAAGATATGATTCTTGAGCGCAGTGTTATCTTGTATCCCGGTTTGAGCTTTATAGAACGCAGTTTCGTCGTCAGCCAGTTCGTAGAGCGTAGGATCTAATTGGCGAGTGACAACGACTGACTCGGAACTCATTATAGAGGATAGTGAGAGTGAGAAAAAGATATGTCAGACAAAAGTTTATAAGCGAGCTCACAGTCGATAAAAATAGAGATCCGGTCGTCGCAACAGAGGGAGACATAGATACCAGCCAGTAAGAGTGGAGGTTATGTTTGGAAGGCAAACCTCTAGTGCTTGAAAGTTTAACCTGAGCGAATTGTCTAGGGAGATGAAGGGAGGATGTTTTAAGAACTCGGCATGCCTTCGCATCGGAAAACCACGGGACGGTATCATCTGGTCATATTACGATCTTTCTCTCTAATCCTCGTGTCCAAGTTGCAGAAAAAGGCAATTATCGTGCCGAGGTGCCTCTGAGAAACGTCTTCTGAGTGTTGACTTCGAGTTTTTGAGGCGGTTTAGCATCTGGGATGGACTGGGTTTGTTATTTTTGTGCCTGCCGGCGACGACCCAAATTTTATGAGATTGTAGTCTTTCAAGCGGCCGCTCACCGAAAAGGGATTGAATCCCATTCCACTATTCGTTCTCATTCTAACTTCTTGGTACTTACTCGGAAGAATGAATTTTCCCGGCATGGTGATCGTACAAATTGTCTTCATAAAGTACACTCGTTACACAACTTAAAAAAAACCTTAGCTACTAGTCAGCTGACAAATGGCACATCTCAAATGCATCAACGCACATAATCCAAGGAAGACTATGACCTCAGCCTTTCTGCGCCAAGACTAAGACGTGATCCCAAGAACGAAGCTGAAGGGCGATACGGCTAGAAACGTTCTAAGTAAATCTTACATCCCTGTACATGTCGGAAAGGAAGTATTTGAGATCTGATAGGTAGCACTGATTTAAGCAATACACTGTCGGCCACAAAGGAGGCGACTCACTCCACCGCCAAGGTCGGTAGACGGCCACCCCAAGGTCATAATTGATAACCGCACGTCGCCTCTCTTCTCCGTGATGCAGAATTCATTCTGAAAATGGCGCGCGCCGTGATGATAGGCTGACTCGTTTATCGCAGCAGATATGGGTATGGTATGGCGAAGCTAGATCATGTCCGTGGTGACTCCTTCGAGGATGTAAGCAATGATAGGGGGGGTTTTGCCAACGTCCGGAGGACAATGGACGGCAATGCTCCACTCGACGGGTAACATACTCAGTTCTGACGCCTGTCCGAACTTTGTAGAGTCGAGTTCGGAAGAGTTGGTCACAAAGCGACCCGTTCACAGCGAGAAACTTGATTTCGAGGTTGATGTGCTCAAGGTTGGGAAAACATCTGCGAAAGCCGAGGTAGTTGGGCAAGTTACAGTGTTGAATACGGATCCTTGGCGGCGTCGTTCTTGGAGTTTGTGAGATCGGCATAGCAGGTTATGGTGCTCGCGGAATCGGGAGAGAAGTCGCCGTAGACTGCAGAGGTGCTCCAGGGTTTCCAACTAGCGAGAGAGGGAAGATACAGCAGGGATGCGACCGTCGGGACGTAGATGTCACGAGAGGTGACTCGGGTGTAGACGTCCCTCCAGATGGTGTTGACGAGAGGACACGCAGTCATGAAGGTAATCCGGTCCTTTGGAGGCAGCTCCGAGTACCAGAATTGCGCGATGATAATGTCTACAAGCTCGGGAGGCAATTCCATGTTAGAGTAAGTAGAAGAGTCGGCACGGTCCACTGCCAAATGTAGCCAAACATTGAGCAGATATAGACGCAATCCATTTCTTTTTCTTTCCCCCCATCTTATACAGCTGGTGAGTCGCGTTCTCTTCCTCTTTTCTCTCTCTTTATGATGCTATTCATGTGCTCCTTTTATTCGATTGCTGTCGCTCTCACACCAAAGGGATCACCCACCAGTGCATCCTGAGACGAACTGTATGAGATAGCTTTTTTATACCTGATTTTCGTTTCGTCATTGTCGTCATTCGCTCACATATTCTCACAGGTAGTCCTCTTGAAATCTGAGTCATCCTTCCGCTATTTTTACGACGTGAATGCGTTTTAATTGTGTCCATGTAAATCTTCCCCTTTGCGATAACTCTTCACTATAGGCTCTGGTTCTGATGAGAGCGAGACGCGCGAGCTGCGCAACATATCCTTGCTTCGTCTACGTTGACGTGTCGTGTCATCTATGCCAACACGTTTCCCTCATCTCTTCGACAAGAACGATACGACCGGCAGATACTGTCATCGATATGACAGGCTTTTTAGTCCTCAGATCCTGTTTTATGATATCCTTGGGAGAACATAGGGTACACATATCTGACACTATGGTGTTTACGACGGGGATGAATCGCTCAGACACTTCCAATGGAATTACCAAGATTTCTCTGATGAAGATATAACGCCACTGTGGTCGATGCTCCTACTGGAAGGCCGTGCGTGATGCTCGAGACGGCTTCGTGCAGCGCTACCTGGGCTACGAGTCAGATGACTACGAGGAGACGAGACATGCTCTGTACAGAGCTTCGGTTTTCAAACGTTCAAGTCCTATTGCCGCGCGCCGGAGCTGATGGTGGTCTATCGCCCTGATTCAGCTGTACCTTGCTAGCTACTCGGGGATGACGCTCCCATCCCAGATAAGACACCAAACGTTCTCGATCCAGTCATTCCGACTCGTGAGTGGAACCCTCAGATGGTTGAGGACTGTTTGGAATACTCTTCTGGGTGGTGGTACTGATGCATTTTCTTTCTGTCTCCAGGTCATAATAGGTCAGTGCTGACTTGCATATTGCAGATTAGCACCATATCCCAAGTACGTTCTGTGTAGACGGACCCGATTTAACAATGGAACAATGTCTTCAATCACGGCTAATGTTGGCTATGGTGGGATACCACGAGCTGACTTCTGCGACCCTGCTAAAGATGGCGTTGATTTAAATAAGAGGTTAGATCAGCGCCCACAGCACCTGACAACTGTTGTGGAGTGGTGGGCGTGCTCCGTTCATCGTTCAGAATATATTATATCCACTTCTTTCATTTCGAACTCATTGCGATAACACGAACGCCATCCGAGGTCGTATACCAATCACTTTACGGCGGCATGCCCATCAGTGGTTTCGAACGTGTGGAGGTGAGTAAGTCAGCAAGTAGGTGGGAGATTGTTGACTGTGTTCAGCACCTCTTTCTTCCAGAAGTCACCATCTCTGCCTTCACTGAGAAGGGCCGAGAGGAATCGTCGATCATCGTTCCAAAGCAGCGAGCATACACTGGTAGAAAGCCTGCGATAACATCTCGCATTGCTGACATTCCCTGCACTACCCTCGGCGTTGAAGGTCTCTTGGATCAACTCAACACCACACTTAGAACGTCATACAGCCTGGACAACCTATTTCTCGCCTCCCTTCTTGAAGACTGTATCACAAATGAATACGACGTTGGCATGGTATATGGCCGCCTTCGCCGAATATGGTACACCTACGACTGGAGCACCGTACGAGACGTACTTTGCAGACGGGAAGAAAAGGACCGGGAGAGGCGCCAAAAAGCAGTCATTGGTGACCGGATCGTCCATCCACAACTACCACCTCGACGTGTCTGGGATCTGTATAGCAACCGGGTGATGCCATACTGAGTCATGGACGTTCCTTTCGATGGCTGGTGGCCTCGACCAATATCGCACGCATGGGTGGACGAGCCAGATCTCACCGTTGTGCCCACTCCCATCAACAGTTATGAATGGCCCGTTCCCATCCCAAAGGACGCTAACCTCAACCTGATTCGCATCGAGATGCTTAATCTCGGGCTGGAGTACGCGTGGTTGGACGTTCTCTGTCTCCGACAGGTGGGCGGACGGAGGGAAGACTTGCGTACAGAGGAGTGGAAGCTTGACGTTCCCACCATCGGAGCCGTGTATTACAACGAAAATGTGGTGATTTACTTGAGTGGGCTGGGTCGGCCTTTGAGTTTGAAGAAGGGTGACCTGGAGAGTGAACAGTGCTGGTTTAGACGTGCATGGACGCTACAGGAAGCCGGTGGGGACACGCCTGACGGACCACTGCATGCTGAATGTAAGGACGGGAAGTATGAGACTGAGCTGCTCACCAGGTTTCATAAGCAGCTACAGTCTCTGCATCAAGTGTGGTATGAAGTATTCGAGGCACCGGAGAAGATGCAGCATCGGGTCTCGACAAACCCAATAGACAAGATTGCGGGACTAGCATTTCTGATGCGGTCCCGGTCGATACCAACATATCGCGACAGCGATTCTCCTGAGGATGCATGGACAGCACTCGTGAATTCGATGGTCAAGTGGCGTCGGGGAGAATTGTTCTGCATGTATCCTGAGCCGGGAAACGCAGGCAAAAAATGGCGGCCATCGTGGGAGCAGGTTATGACGAAGCCTCTGTTCGCAAGTGAACCCTACCCCGAGGTGGATATTGATCGGGATGAGACGGGAGACGAAGACTGGTATGATCATGCGTGGTGCTTTGAAGGCTTGGTGCGAGGTTTGGCTGTCGTGGGACTTGAAGGGGGCCATCGACGTGGAGAGTTGATCGTTGAAGCCGACAGTGGTGGGATAGAACAATTCAAGATCACCGCCATCCATCCGTACCCGATACCTGAAGATACCTACACGATGATTCACACCTGCGATTTTGAGAGTTTACGAGGCCGTGGTTGGGTTGTTGGGCGAAGCCTGCCAGGTGGAAAGTTTGAGAAAGTGTCGACACTGGAAATCTCTTATGAAGAACAGTGTAGATTAAAAGATATGTGTATTATTAAAAGGCGTCGATATATTCTCATTTGATCGAGTAAGCATTGTGTGGAGTCCGAGCTATGCTGCTACAAGATACTAGTTCTCTGTATAGTCGTCAAAAATATGGAACAGAGGAACTGTGAAAAGAGTAGGAAACGGCATGAAAATATCTTGGTGAGGAGTCAACAGCATCAGACATCCTACCATAGCATGGTGGATCTTGCTTATTTTTGATCGCAATCTCTGCCAGAAAGTAGTCGTGCAGCCGGTGAGTCGGGAGATGGTTCTCATAGGACGACGTTCGACCCAGAATGTAGGCTTGTAAAAAGTCCTGCTTTCTGGTAAGCTGTCTACATCAAACAGCTCCACTTTCAAACAGGCGTTGGAGGATCTGCTTGTCTGGAAATAGCCGATGCTTTCTACAATCCTTCGTCCCGCAAATGGTCGGGACGAACCTGTACATTTGCGGCCTCGAACCTGTCTGCTTTGTCAGCTGCAATGCACTAGTTGAGACAGCATTATTTCCGTGACGGAACAAGTTCAATGCCAGGTTTTGTGGGGTGTATTTGACTGATGATCATGCATCATGTAGGATCGTAGAAATTGCCGTCATAGAGTACACTCCTTACTACAAAACTTAAAAAAGCCTTAGCTACTAGTTAGCTAACAAATGCTATATCGTAAACGCATCAACGCAAATAATTAAAGGAAGACTATGACCTCTGTGTGTTTACGCCAAATCTAAGACGTGATCCCAAGAACGAAGCTGGAGGGCGATACAACTAGAAACGTCGTAACTAAATTTCAGATCCCTATACGTTTCGGAAAGGAAGTATTTGAGATCTGATAGGTAGCACTGATTTGTACAACAGATTTGCGACCACGAAGGTGGCGACTCACCCCAGTGCCAAGGTCGAGAGGCAGCCGCCCCAAGGTAATAATTGATAAACCGCACGTCGCCTCTTTTCTCTGTGATACAAAATTCATTCTGAAAATGGCGCGCGCCGTGATGATATGTTGACTCTTTGATCACAGCGGATATGGGTAGGGTATGGCGAAGCTGGACCATGTCCGTGGTGATTCCTTCGAGGATGTGAGCAATGATAGGGGGGTCCTCGTAGGTTTTTGGTGGACAATGGACGGCAATGCTCCACTCGACAGGCAGCAGACTCAATTCTGACGTCGCCTGTCTGAGGTTTATAGAGAGTCGAGTTTGGAAGAGTTGGCGGCTAAACGACCCATTCCAATACCACACAGCACGAAACTTGATCCCGAGGTTGATCTGCTCAAGGTTGGGAAAACATCTGCGAAAACCGAGGTAGTTTGGCAAGTTGCAGAGCGCTGAATACGGATCCTTGGCGGCGTCGTTCTTGGAGCTTGTGAGATCGACATAGCAGGTTATGGTGCGCACGGAATCGGGAGAGAAGTCGCCGTAGACTGCAGAGGTGCTCCAGGGTTTCCAGCTGACGAGAAAGGGAAGATACAGTAGGTATGCGACCGTCGGGACGTGGATGTCGCGAGAGGTGACTCGGGCGTAGACGTCCCTCCAGGTGATGTTGACGAGGGGACATGCTGTCATGAAGGTGATCCGGTCGTTTGAAGGCAGCTCCGAGTACCAGAATTGTGCGATGATAATGTCTACAAGCTCGGGAGGCAATTCCATGTTAGAGTAAGTAGAAGAGTTGGTACGATCCACGGGGCCAAGCATAGCCAAATATTGAGCAGGATATAAACGCAATCCATTTCTTTTTCTTTCTCCCCACCTTATACAGCTGGTGAGTCGTGTTCTCTTCCTCTTTTCTCTCTCTTTATGATGCCAATCTTAGCATTCTTTTGATTGCTGTTGCTCCCATGCCAAAGGGATCACTTACCAGTGTATCCTGAGACCAACAGTATGAGACAGCTTCTTTTATACCTGATTTTCGTTTTCTTATCGTCGTCATTCTATGATGGCGTTTTAGAGACAAAATTAATTATGTATTTTTTTTCCTGGCTATTCCGAGTATTTCGAGGTAATTGTAAGTATTTCGAGGTAGACGTCAGTATTTCGAGGTATTATCAGGTATTATCAGGTATGCCGAAGTAATGCGAATTTCGGCAATCAATACTTTGACCAATTCCGGTAGCATACTTCTGAATACTTCTACCTGCCTTTACCTGCCTTTACCTGGATTTACTGAATTCGTGATGATCCGAGAAGCCCGTCACTCTGTGGTTTCCGGGGTCCATATACAAATTTCTGATCGGACCGGTTACCAATCTGACGGCACGTGCCTCTCAGATCTTGCCTGACCAAATCAGCTACTTACTACGTACAGTTTAACGAGCACAACGGGCGATGCGAAGAAGAGGGCACGGCCAAAGGGCAAGACAGGTGGGAAGAAGAAGGAGAATGCCGAGAGTGAGGACAATGGCGAGGCTAACGAAGACGTCGACACCAACAAGAAGAACTGAGAGGGATAAGGAAGATGCATCTTTTTATTCTCTTTCTTTGCCTTCTTTTCATACTCTCACCCATGTCGACCTACGACTCGCTCCTCGAATACCTTATTCGTGATGCAAGTTGCGCCCAGCCAAAGGACCTTGCACCAAATTGTTCCAGCAGCAGCTCGAAGTGCACACAATGATCTTGCTTGTCGAACACCTGCGCTTTCTCGCAAGTTGCCTAGCCCTTTTGGTACTCTGCTGGGTCTGATATCAGTGTCTCCCTTCCACCAAGCACCGCACCGCTCCTCCTTGAGGAATAGTGTCAGCCTCTGAAGCTATTTCATGCTCTCAATGTTGCCCGGAATGCCTCGCTTGCCAACAACCCGATGGGACAACTACCTATCCAGATGGACAGACGTGTTCTACCAACACCATCTCCTTTGTCGATGTCGCCCCCATTCCTAGTGTGCAACAACACCCCGGTCCCACCCCCACCCCTGGTAGCCTCCTCGTGCGGAGGAACGGGGCAGTCATGGTGCGATGCAGGAGAAAACGACTGAGAAAGGGGGAGTCATGATGCGACGATGGGACATCGGCGACTGCTTTTACGTGGTCGAGTCGGGTTCTATCAACCATGACCCTGCTGTCTTCGCTCGATTCAAGGGGGCAAAGCAAAATTGCTGATGCACTGGTCGGCACATATGGACACGACGTTCCTAGATTTGTATCAATGTAATTCATTTCTGTACTCGTTCTTACAAAAATACAATATATGTTACGAAATTAACTAGGGGAGGAGAGCGATGACAATTTAAGTGGGAGGAACTCTGTTTTCTAGCATCGTAGATACAATATTTATCTTATTGGGTGTACAGGTCCACCGTTCTTAGCGGCTTAGAATCAGAACATGACAGGCCTTCGTAAATAACGTAGAGACCATCCTAGAAAAAGGAAACCACAAAGCGAGTCATATTTGACAACCTTGGCTAGAACGGAGCGTCAGAACGCCATTAATTCAGGAGAGGACGGTGAATTCTTACTGCTAGCAAAATCCTGGTATCCTCGCTTTTCCCAGAGAATGAAGAATCCCCGAACGAAAATGTACGAAGCAACAGAAAGAGTGCTTAACCACCATATGATTGGGTTACCAATAAGGTATATCTAGACGTACGATATATGGGTATGTGAACCCTGAGGACCCCGGAACTATCCTTCCATTTCGGGCCTATGCCGATGTGCCCACGGGAATGGGAGGTTTTTCCCGGTATTCTTAAGTAGCGCACTATCTCAAGCTGTCGCCTACGGCATTCGAAGTCCGTACTTATCATTACTTATGATTACCTTGCTTCACCTCCATTTACTTACAAATACTTCATAATACCTGCATTTACCTGGGAATACTTATTCCAAGGCGAAAAAAATGAAAAATATGCGATTTTGTCTATAACCCACCACGATATCATTCACTCACGTATTTTCACAGATGTGTCTTCTTGAAATCTGAGTTATCCTTCCGCTCTCTTTACGACGTGATTGCGTTCTGATTGTATCTATATAAAATCAATGTACTATTTCGACACGAGGTGTTAGGCGTGCTATATGGCTAAATGACAAGAGGTCATTGATCGCATGATGTAAATCCACCATAATTAGGGTGTTCGGCGCTAGCGAGACCCAAAAATTTGCCATTTCAAGTGCTCTACGATGGCTTGTTAAGCGTCACGATAAGCTGTGGGACAACAGTCTCGCTGGGATATACTGGCACTGTACACCAGAGTGACTAGATATTCGGTGGGGGTGCCTAAGGACGGTCTGGGAACTGCGTAAGTTTAGAGCCGTGTTCGTCGGGGTGCAGCGAGAGCTGGAGTAGAACTGGGAGATGAGAAGACGAACGCGACGCGATCAGGGAACCGGAGGTGAAAATGTCGAATCCGGCACACAAACGCAAAGAGGGCATTGAAAAACGGCGTTGTTCTGGAGCCGCGGTTTAGCTTCTTTCTTATCCCGGTGAGCGCTCAGGTATTTCAAGGCGACGTCGTCAGGTGATTCGTAGTGCTCTAAAAATAAAAACGTTAAGTACTCCGCTCGCACGTTCCTCTACACAAGCGATATGAAGTTTGGCGTAAAGCGTAATGCCAAATACTACTTTGGTAGATCCAGCTCTGGTAGTCTAGGTCTTTTCTCATCCCGGTGAACTCTCAGGTATCTTCCAAGTGAGTTCTTCCATGTGGCATACCTTGTAAGTCTAGAGAAGGTCAATCTTATTCCGTGCTGAAAGGGGGGCTTGGGCAATGCCGACACAAAAAGATGTCATCCCACGACCCGTTCGTCATGAGAAAGCCTCAATCGCTCCATGGTGAAGGATATTGACTGAAATAGGAAGGTGGATATCTCTTATCCTCCCCACCACCATGTCCGGTATTTACAAACAAGCACTTGCCATCGGTGGACTCGAGGTCAAGGTCTTGTCAAAGCATGAAGAAGCAGACTCGAAGCCTGCCTTTGTCCTTTTTGTTCTTCACGGTCGATACGGTCATTGTGAAGATCAAAATGTGACTTCGATAGTCCGAGGCTTGTTGCAGGAGGGAGACAGCAATACTCAGAATAAATTATACATCGTAACTTTTGTACGCGGCAATTACTCGGAATTCTGTTACCGTCTTCTCAAACCCCGTTCACAGGACCACAGAAATCATGGCCATCGAATGGTGGATCCCAAGGCCAATGACGGCTGGAGCGAGGGTCGCAACCAAAAACAACGACCAACATGCGTACGAGTCTCTCTTCATATTCTATCTGTATCTCATTTTTCAACTGTTACAGCATAGACATGTACAGCATACAAAGTACGACTCTCTCTTAGTATACTGAGTCTCAACTCAGCTTTAAAAGCTGGAACGGCCAGGGACGTGTCGTTCCTCATTGACTTTCTACCAGCCTACATGTTCCCCGAACAGGAACGCACAATAGCTAACTGGGGGGTTACCGGCGTCAGCCTTGGCGGCCATTCTACCTGGATCTCTTTGAGCCAAGGTAAACCTCAACTCTGCAGCATGTGGATTACCTTCAAATACCTACAGAACCTCGTTTGACAATCGGAATACCCATCATTGGATGCCCCGACTATCTGACTCTCATGTCAGCTCGCGCTGACAAATTTGGGATATCTTTAGAGAAATCTTCATACCTACCGGATAGTCTCTTGGCGCTGATACAGCGCTCGGACCCGGCATCCACCCCATATACCTCGGGTAATTCCTCGAATCCCTTCTTGGGCAAGAAGATCTTGGTCTTGTCAGGAGCTGATGATCTTCTTGTTCCGTGGTCAGCCAGTGAGCCGTTCGTGAACGGACTGGTCGTGGGGGAGAACGGTGTCAAGCACGTCTTTGTACAGGAAGGCGCTGGCCACAAGTGTACGCCCGAGATGGTCCAGCAATTGGTCGAGTTCGTTCGCACACACTCTAATTAGATTGTGAAATAAATAAATGAAAACTCAATAAATAAATACGGTGCATGACTAATCGCGGGTCATGTTTGGGTAGATGCAGTGGCGGCTTGGGTAGCTGTGCCATCGTTCTGTTCTACGTCGTCGACATCGTCCCATCCAGCGACCACGACCTTTTATCTATTTATCTCACGGATTGCAGACCGGCGAGGTCGACATACTCGTGTGTCAGCGCGTGCTCGACAATTTTTAGGGTTCAGTTTGGGGTCTAGTGACGAAGCCGGCGAGGCCTGATTCGCTATTCATATAAAAGGACACTGTCGCTCCGCCAAGATGCCCCGCCGCCCTTCCACCCGTACCACCACCACCCACGTCGAGCAGCCAATACATCAGCCCTCCGCCGCCCCTTCTACAGCTCCAGCCTTACCCTCCGAGCTCGTAGTGCTCCGGACGAACTGGAAATGGGCCGCGTTAAGTCAGTTTTTCTTCACCTTTTCCCAGTTGATGGCCATGGACGACCTATCGTTGAATGTGAGCTCATGTTCCAACTGTCCTGGCATCGTCTCACCGGGCGTGCTTTTTTACAGGACATCGAAGAAGATCTAGTACTGGGAAACAACATATATCTGCCTCGCGTCATGCAGAGGCTGTTATATACGCTCTCATACGATCGCAAAGTGACGTGAGCATCGCCGCCGCCTTTTTTACTGCCAAAGTCGCGTACTGATCGCGTTTTAGGTCCAGCAACTGGCAGACGGCCCTACGAAAACAGTATTACAAGCGCAACCCAGCCGCGAACCCAATAGGACCTGAACCGTTCCCTAGCGCGTCAAAACTCAACACTCGGACAACATCACTTGTCACACCCGATCCCCAATCTCGCGCAAAGACTGAAGACTCTGAAGTGGTCGACAGAGTCAAGAACGAGACGCCAGCTACATCTGTTCCGCCCGAAGAAATCAAATCTGATGCTGGACAAAACGAGGAGACCCTCAAATCTGAAACCCCTGCCGCGGAAGAGCCCGCACAAGAAGAAGAGCAGGAAGAAGAAGAGTCTAAGGACTGGCTCAAGTTATCTATGCTCGAAAAACTTGATTCTATGCATCTCTTGATGGAATGGCAGTTCCAAAATTCAACACGACTCCGTACTTTGATGAAATCGGATGACGACTTGGCAACCTGGGTGAATAAAGTTTCTTTTTCACTTCCGAGTTTTGTTTAACGAACTTAACAGCGGATTGAACCCATTGGCTATGATGCCAAGAGGAATGCCTATTGGCTAGTGGGTGCCGACCGGTTGTGGATACAAAGAGAGCCTCCCAGACCCCCACGGTCCTCGAAGAGCCTTAAACGCAAGAGACCGGAACCCAAGACGAAGAGTAAGAAGGGCAAAGCTGTCACCACGAAGCGCGCGCGCATAGAGCCGCCTCCAAAAAGAGGCAAGGGAAAAGGTAAAGCCAAAGAACCGTCGCCTCCCGTTGGCCGTCGTGGTCGTGCTGCCAAAGCGCAGGCGAACATTAAGCTTGATGCCCAGGCTAGGGAGTTGGCGGAACTCAACCGACAGGCCGCTGCTCGTGACCGGAGCGATAGTGGGTTGAGAACGTCAAGTAGACGACAGCCTGTATCCCCACCTAAATCGACGCCACGGGGTACGCGAAACAGCGCACGGTTAAGAGGTGCGCAGAATGACGATGAGTGGCAGGCAGTTCCGGAGGAGTGGTTGAATGAAACAGTTAATGGTAGCAGGAACACGAGAAGCAAAACTTTGAAGAAGACGGGTTTAGAGAGCGAAGGGAGTTCTGTCAGTGATTTGACAGACCTTAGCGAGGAAGAGAGTGAGGAGAAGCCGGAAGACGAGGAGGAAGAGGACGACGACGAAGACGAGGCAGATCAAGAAGCGGCAGACCAAGAAGAAGGCGAGGAGGACGAGGAGGA
The DNA here is from genome assembly GCA_030435615.1 of Armillaria luteobubalina. Classification (NCBI taxonomy): domain Eukaryota; kingdom Fungi; phylum Basidiomycota; class Agaricomycetes; order Agaricales; family Physalacriaceae; genus Armillaria; species Armillaria luteobubalina. The sequence goes on along the minus strand of JAUEPU010000018.1, from coordinate 815,236 downwards.
CGAGCCTCCGGAACCGGTGGTTGAGCAACCGGAGGAACAATACCAGGTGCCTACGGGCTTTATCGAATGGGAGACCGTAAGCCAGCTTTCTTTTGATTGACTTTGACTTATTGTTCGTCAGATATGCGTTACTCTAGTCGACTGGGAACACGTAGCGGAGCGCTGGCAGAATGCTACCCATTACGCAGAGAAAGCATTGTACAAGGTGTTGACAACTTCTATCGTTCCAGTCATTACCGAGGAGCTTCGAGTACGTGTTCTGGCTGAGCTGACCGTGGGCTGCGTTTGACATGAATTATAGGAAGTTGTTCGCAAGAAAAAGGTCGAGGAAGCTGTTGTGCATCGTAAGCGTTCATCTCGGATAGCCATCAAAGAATCTGTACGAGAGGAAGCTCGGCAGGCGATTGCGAAAAAAGCGGAGGAAGAAGAAAAGATGAGTCGTGCCCGGCGTGCAGAGGTTAGGCAGCAGAAGGAGGAAGAGGCCCGTCAGAAGCGGGAGAATGCTCGCGAGCAACGAAGAAAAGAACGAGAAGCGCAGGAAGCTAAAGAGGAAGGCGAGAGGTAAATGGTGTGCATTCTTTGTGGACATGTGTTGACTGTCTGCTTCAGCGCTGGTATGGCGGTCGATGTGGTTGGCAATGGGACCGTCATCGAGCGACAAGCCAACGGGCGTCTTACTTCGAACGGAGTTGCGAGCGGATCTCGTACGCCGGCTGGCGAAGACTGGGAGTTGGATTGCGAGATATGCCTTCGTCGTGGTATCAATCTGGTAGGGTTTTGTTGATGATGTCGCTGGGGTCGTGCTAACTCTGATGCAGGATGATGGTGTTCCTATGATGTGTTGTGGATCATGTGCTAAATGGCAGCACATATCTTGTCACGACCAAGCGGACGTTCGATCAGGGCGTCCAAGACGGAACTGGGAGCAAGTGGAATTTATCTGCCGAAACTGTGCGCAGACAAAACGGCCATTGCACTATTCGAGTGGGCATCCGCCTCCTGCGGCAGGGCATGATCAGTACCTTGCATTGCGTGCTCCTGGGTCGACGAGCAACTCTTATTACAATGCTGCGGGGTACTCCGCGTACAATCCCTATTCGCAAACTAGCAAAAGCCAGAACCACGGGCAGATGTCGGATGTACGTTCGAGTGCTGCGCCATCGTATGCACCTCCAACGAAGGGTATATCCTTCACTCATTACCAACCGCAGCAACGGGGATTCTCTCAGACACATTCTTCCTACAACGCGGCTCCGTATGTGCAGCCATATGGAGCAGCTACTACGCAATACGGACAATACACGGAGAATGGAACGAATGGATACGCGTACCGATCTGCTCCGAGTGCTAGATGGAATGTGACGACTCCAGCACAACAGCCTCCGGGATACGCGTATCCGGCTACGGAAAGGACGTCAGCTGGTGGGCGTCAGTATCCGGATACGCAACAGTGGCCTACACAAAAGATGACGGACGCATACAGCACTGGGTATCACGCGAACTCTTAAATTGATTTATTGTTTTACATAGATGGCACGTTGCATGTTTATCTTTATAGTGCGTGTCTGGATAGATAGTTGATTTTGATTTGTTTATTCTGTATGTGTGTACTCGATAGTGATACAACTAGTAATACAAGGGCTGTGATAATAGCTTATCGAATTGTTTACATCAATGGACTATATCTACCTGAGTCTCAGCGAGTTGGATTCGCCAGGTGCGTCTCCTTTTTCTCCCTAGTTTGGTATAGCCCATCTTACGCTCTCGTTGATCCGACAGAGCTTTCTGTTTTCGCGAACTTTGGATATATATTCCATCGTCTAAAAACTCATTTTCTCAGGTTATATGTCCTCTATGAACAATGGTCCTAGTCAAACCTCAGGCAACACACAAATCTCTGGAGAGTCGACTCAACGCTCCGGGTCCCCCTCTCCTCAACGAAACGGAAGTCGTGGAGCTGTCCCCTGCTAGACCGGATGCACATCAAGTCAAGTTCACTATCGAATGTGACGCTCCTGTCGAGGCTTTTCAGGACGGGGGTCAACACATCGAAGTCAGATATTCTCGGCCAAATCATGTGTATCCTTGCCAATTCGAGTCCAAATCTCCTAGTAGCCAACCGGTCAGATCATCAGAGCCCTCTTTCATCCGGAGCTGCAATTCACTCTCGACTTGTTGAAAGCCACACCCTCGACCTTAAATCCGCTCGTTGCAGCATCAGAGATTGCCCCAGATGTCCTGCTTTCCCCGAGGAATAGTGGTTGTCGCTCCTGGCCGGAAAAGCCGTCGGCCCTCGACATTGTCTTTGCGACCACTGGAACAGGATACCGGGAATTTGAAGAAGGACAATCTGAGCCAAGACCGAAGAGTAAGTCTAGCAACCGAGGGGAGAGTACAGATGCGTGCCAAAGATGGAATTCAGGGACTTGTCCATCCACTGAGGGAAAGTGCAGGTACAGACATGTGTACTCCAGTTGTAAGTCTTCTCTACCAGCCAGTCGCGTGCTTGAAGGAGAGTAGGAGAGCTTGAACGAGATGGGGCGGTGGTTGGGAAGGAGCAGTTTTCACCGAGGTATCAACGAGGTTTCGTGTTCTGTAGGTTGAGTGCTTGCGAGAAACAGACTGCCGGATGCACAGAAATAGAGTACCGTTCGCACGATATCAGCGTACCTGCAGTTGTTCAAGGTCACGACTAGATAGTTGTTTTCGATTTGTTTATTGTGTATGTGTACATGTCGAGAGATTTACTTGATAAAGATACAACTGATGATACAAAGGGCCGCGATAACGGCCTATCGAATTGTTTCGTACATTTTGTATGCTGGAGTTTTGAAAGCGAATACGTCTTGGTCGAGAGGGTCCTGTTCCCTGTGGGTATGTTAGACAGATGGTATATTCGGTAGGAGAAGCATACTCGATGGGACCCAAGACGCGTAGACCGCGGACATGGGTATCTTTTCCGCTCTGGTGGTTGGTCATGACGATGATCTGAAGCACGTAGGCGTAGATCGGTTTCCTGGAAAAGGGATGAAGAAAAATCATCAATGGTGAGATTAAACGCACAGTCCATCACCATCATCGTTGGGCTCGGATGAGATATCAAACGTCAGCCATCCATCTGGTTTGTCGAGCGTTATTATGCGCACATCCTGCAGATCTGTCGAGCCTGTGCCAGCGCGAATGGCGAGGGTGGCAGGGGTATACGAGTCATCGAGGGGATGGCTGAGGTATATGCTCAGTTTCTGGACTGGCATCTTGCGTGGAAACTCGATGGTGATGAAATGAGGCTGGGGGCCGTCCGAGCTGGGAGACTTAACGTGTTATTTAATCCACGACGCGGTCACTCACTGCCAAAACGTCTCAGGATCGCCATCGCGCAAACACTCGACGCCGAACCCGAATTTGGCAGAGGACACGGACCATTTGGCGCGTGAGGAGATGTCGGGCCAGGGCAGGCTTGGTGGTCGTTTCGTGCCTGTATTTATTGTTATTAGCGTGATTGACAAGCGGGCACGGCTTGCCTGAGAGGAGGAACGGCGCGTTGAGGCTGGATTCGGGCGTCAGTGCCATTGTGGTAAGAGCGATCTTGCCTCTGCCTTTCATGGAGCTCGACGACTACCGCCGGTATGGACGGCAGATGATCCTCGATGGCTTCGGTTTCCCAGGTAGTTTCTTCATTGCCACCGCCACCGCGTTCTCATCCCAGCCAAGGTCAGCTCAAGCTACAGAACTCGTCTGTCGTCGTCGTAGGCGCTGGTGGACTCGGATGTCCGGCCCTTCAGTACCTCGCTGCAGCAGGATTTGGTGAGTCATCCATTGAGCTAAGGTTTTCCCTAACATCTTCCAGGCAGAATAGGCATCATCGACCACGACATTGTCGAACTATCCAACTTACAACGCCAGATTCTACACAATGAAAGCACCCTTGGCCTTCCCAAGGCTGAATCTGCAGCACAGTCGCTTCGACGGTGAGCACCACCCACATACCGCCACCCGAGCTCATCAGACACAGACTCAACTCCCGCCTGAACCTGGACGTGATAACCGAAGCTCTGACTCCACAAAACGCGCTTTCGCTGCTGCGACCATACGACATCATCCTCGACTGCACCGACAACGCCCCCACGCGTTATCTCCTCTCCGACACTGCGGTCGCGCTCGGTAGACCCCTCGTCAGCGGCGCTGCCCAGAAATTCGAGGGTCAGCTCTGCTGCTACAACCTCGGTCCCGACGGTCCCTGCTACCGGTGTCTCTTTCCGACGCCCCCTGCACCGGAAACCGTGGGGACGTGTGCAGAGACAGGGATCCTTGGCGCAGTCACTGGCGTCATCGGTAACATGCAAGCCCTAGAGGCAATCAAGATCGCCACTAGTTTACACGGTCCGTGCTCTCTTGTACGTCATACTTTCCTCATACCCCGCTGCTAGATCAGAAACCATCCCTCCTCATCTTCTCCGCGTTGGGTGTGCCCCCGTACCGGAGCATCAAACTAAGGTCGCGTAAGGCCAGCTGTCCTGCGTGTGGGACTGAAGGAGAGAAGGTTGGTGAGATCAGAGATATTGACTATGTCCAGTTCTGTGGAGGTGCCGCTCCGGACTGGGAGAGCCGTGGAATGGCTGAAGGGTTGTCTGACCGGCGAATACGCGTTCGGGTAGGTTTATTATCCCTCCACTGGTACTAATTTTTACTCTTTCTTAGGACTTTTCTGACACGCTAGCACAGAACAAGGTCAAGATCATCGATGTTCGACCTTCGACAGAATTTGGAATCTGTCAATTATCTGGATCAATAAGTGCGTGTTCAACGAATAAGCTGAACGGGCTTTTCAAGCAAATGTAGACGTTCCTCTTAACGAGCTTGTTGCCAACCCTGCCGAGCATCTTCCAAGCGACGAAACAGAGATATATGTCGTTTGTCGTCTCGGCAATGATTCACAAATAGGCGCCGACGCCCTACGAAGTGTTAGAAACGATAACCCCATCACCATTAAAGACGTTATTGGAGGTCTCCGTGCTTGGTCAAAAGACATCGACACAACATTTCCAGTTTACTGATCTATCCCTACATGTTGTACATTTACAATCTAATTAACCTATTTCTCTGCAAGGAGTGCCATCGTCGTCATCACCGTTTTCTGGTAGTCCTACAGCGTGCCATTAGCTATCTTGTAAAAGCGCATGAATGTCAATGATACCCACCATACAGAGCGTCGTCAGTGGTTCAAGGGCAGTCTGATCGGCGAATACGCGTTCGAGTAGGTTGATTATCCCTCTACTTGCACTGATTCTCACCCTTCCTTAGGACTTTTATGACACGCTAACCCAATCCAAAACGAGGTCAAGATCATCGATGTTCGACCTCCAACAGAGTTTGGAATCTGTCGATTACCTGGATCAACAAGTGCGTCTTCCATCTCCAATGAACGAGCCTAATACATTTGCGCAGATATTCCTCTGAATAAACTTGTCGCCAACCCTGCCGAGCATCTTCCAAGCGACGACGAAACAGAGATGTATCTCGTCTGTCGTCTCGGCAATGATTCACAACTAGGCGCGGACGCCCTGCGGGGCGTTCGAAACGATAACTCCATCACCATTAAAGACGTTATTGGAGGTCTCCGTGCTTGGTCAAAAGACATCGACACAATATTTCCAGTGTACTGATCTATCCCTACAAGTTGTACATTTACAATCTTCTTCCTCTAATTAACCTATTTTTCTGCAAGGAATATCAGCATCAAGATTGGCTATCACCAAAAGCGACGTACTTCCGAGCTTCAACCACTTGGGCACCTTCTTCTCACTAGACGACGAGCTTGAAGAGGCTGGTATCTTGGACGTGGATTGCTTCGGCGGGACCGTATCCGGCACTTCTGGAGGCCTAGGCAAGTCAACGGCCTGTGAAAGAACATTTGTGATCAAAGGTGCCGGGACGTGCGACCCTTCCAACCCAATCAGCAACGAAGAACGGCATTATCGACTTGTAATTCACCATTAAGCGAGTCGTCTTCGAACCGAATGAGAAGTACAGATGATGGTGCGAGTTGCAGCTGCGCTAGCGTCAAGTCGCGAACTTTGAGATCAGAGACTTTGAGATCCCGCTTTGGGGGCTGATCTGTGTGACCATCAGTATGCACAGGCGGCATCGAGGTCGTACGCACAAAGAATGAACTTTATGGGCTTCACATCTTCTCGCAGCAATCCCCTCACAAAGGCGTATACAGACCGGATCTTATCTGTGGAAGGAAAGACCTTCTCCAGCTGCGTCCTGTCCGTGAAGCGTACACGTATCGTCGTCTGCTCTAATAAGCACTCGTAGGACGAGTGATCAAACAAGGACGTACATTTGGCCATCGATCCCGCTTTGCCTTGTCCTCGGCGTCTCTCGCTGCTTTCAGCCGCAGTGGCGCATTCGTAAGCGCCTGTGTACGCGCGGCCAGCTGGGACTGTGCGGCTTTCAGATCTGCGGCGGTGGGTGTGAAGTATTCGTCTGGCAGTGCTGCTACGCAGGACTCGTCAGCGCCTAACTGCAAAGCTAGACGTTCACGTACAAGGAGGGGCAACCACGGCCACATCAGAAGGTTTATAGACTTTGAACTCTGGCACGGAGTCTGTTGAAGGGCCAGCAGCCAGCTGTGGTTCGGACATAGTGGTATGTGTTCACGAGAAAGGGTATTACAAACTGGGATGCAGTGATCCTGATGACAATGTATTGTTTCAACAACGGAGTACAATCAAAACGCGATCACGAACACAAAGGTAATTCAGATAAAATTCACTGTGGGAATACGTCAGCGACTGGCGGATGGCAGGACGGAAGAAAAAATCAGGTAAGAAAAAAAGTTGTCTCATACTGTCAGTCCCAGGATGCACTGGCGGGTGATCCCTTTGGTGTGAGAGCGACAGCGATCGAACGCAAATTACATGAGTAGCATCATAAAGAGAGAGGACAAAAGAGGAAGGGAACGCGACTCACCAGCTGTAGATGGAGGAAAGGGAAAAGAAATGCGTTGCTTTTATAATTGCACAATGTTTGGCTATGCTTGGGCACTACGAGTCACCTGACTCTGTATGACGTCATTGATTGTATGTACGGGAGCAATCTTCAAATTCCATGTCCCTTCTTTCACTCCGGCGTTGACCATGGCTCACCATCACGACAACAGCTGCGGCCATGAAAGCCATGATCACGACCACGGTGATCACGAACATGACACCTCAGATGCTGGTCCCAATGACAATCTTTTTATGCATATTGATCGCGCCAATGTCGTCGCGCTGAATGCTACTGGTGAAGGCCCAGAGGTCATCAAGCCTTGGCATGAACGAACCAGCGAGGAAAAGGTGACACCGATCCCTCGAATTGCATGTCTCTTTGTAACTAGGACCGAATCAGTCTTTGGAATCTGATGCGGACGACCAGCTGTATGCATTCGAACGACCACCCGTGATACTTCATCTCACGTAGCATCTAGGATTCTTCGGATTCCATTCACCGGCTCTGTCAAGCTTCGCTCACTGCTTCTGAAAACTGGACCCACTGACCAGACACCAGCGAAAGTGGCTGTTGTAAGGCCTCGTTTTCCTAACGCGTCCTATATTCGTCACCTTGACTCTCGCTTCAGTTCGCGAACGAGGACGCCATGGACTTTGAAGACGTTAATGATAAGACACCTGTGCAGGAGTTTGATGTTGTTCAGAGTAGAGATGTAGGGGAATACGCCGTCAAGTAAGTGGATCTCGGGGAAACTGCCAATGAATTAAACGTTCTGTAGAGCGGCCAAATTTTCCAATGTTTCTTCTATCACTCTCTTCTTTCCTGCATCCCAAGGTGCAGAGACCACTAGAATTTACTATGTTGGATTTCTTGGCCAATGGACTGAGGTAGGATGCTCTTTGCTGCGGCCTTTTTCAATACTCATGATTTTAATGCATAGCGCAAGTCCAATCCCGTAATTACTGTTTATGAAGCGCAGGCTAATCTTGCCGACCACGAAAAGATTCAGGGAACGAATGACATCTTCAGCACTTCGCAAACGTAGAGTAGGAAGCTTTGAAGGCGGGAACCAAATAATGTATTAATTGATTGTACATTCTATGCCTCCTTATATTGCGGTTCTTTTGCAACGAAGATGTTGGTAACCACAATACTTCGTTGTTGCAGTACACTGAGGATTGCACTGCTATAATATTTTCCTTTGCAACAGTGTGTCGCGATCTGCCGTATTAAGACTAAGACGCGTGCAGCAGCATCCCTAATCGGGGCCTTCTCTATCTCTTCCCGCCACCATGGACAAGGACAACCGCGATGACTTTACCTTTGCTACCCTTTCTAATCTCAAGATGCCCGTCACCTTTCGAATGTAAGAGCCGTCCTATCTCGTATATAAGTAACTCAGCCTGGTGACAGAAACCAGCTTGAGGGCATTCGACATCCTAGGTCCTTTACCGAACTATTGAATAAACCAGAGCTGCGTTTTCACGGTGTTCAGTCTACGTGAGTAGTGTCGGATACCGTTGTCCCAATTTCACTACATCCTAGGCTTAAGCACGTTGTCAGATCTCTACGTAACCTGTCAGCTCGTCGCCGACAACAAGCCCCTTACCATTCCCTTTCGAACCGCATTCAAGGCGTTTAAAAACTCGTACACGTTCGTTTTCTCTCAAAACGAGCTGCGCCGACCTGCTGACGACGCTGTAGGTGGAACGAATGGATAACCCTCCCCATTCAATACTGTGACCTGCCACTCAACTCTCAGATAACCTTTACCGTGTGGGACATCGCTGGACCACGAACAGCGGTACCTGTCGGAGGATCAACCTTTCGTCTCTTTGGCAAGAAATGGTGCGACTTTAGTTTCTGTTATCACAGCGCGCCTGACACGAACTAGGACTTTGCGACGGGGGAAACATCGTTTACTGCTCTGGCAAGGCGTAGAAGCCGACGGGTCTGCAGAAACAAGTACCCCAAGCAAGTACGGGGCGAGGGACGAGATGGGTAGGTTGGAAAAGGTGCGTATACTAGTCCCTTCCTGCAGTATGTGTTCTAATACCGCTTCAGCTCGTGAAGAAGTATGAGCGTGGCGACCTTCCAAAGTCAGACTGGCTCGACAAGATGACTTTTCGAAAGATGGAGGAAGTCCACGCTGCGGAGACCCAGAAGTCCGATAGCCTGTACCTCTACGTTGACCTGCCTCGATTCGACTTTCCTGTAATATTCAATGAACCGGAGCCTCCTCCCCAACCAGCTGCATCCACTTCGTCCGCACCTCCACCACCAACTCCTGTAGCCGGTGCATCTTCATCAGCCACACATGACTCTCATCATCTGTGGAGTATCATCGATCCCGACATCGCTCGAGAGAACCCTGTAGAGGATAAACACCGGCGACTCGTTCGGAGCCACCGAAGTGGCCCATATGACCGAGAACTCAAACCAAATGCTAAAATACGTGATAGCATTGGTGAAATCCTTAACTATGCTCCCAGCCAGCCTCTCAATTCCGAGGAGAAGGATCTCATATGGAAATTCCGCTTTTACCTTGCACGCGATAAGCGGGGGCTTACCAAGTTCCTCAATTCCGTGACGTGGCGTGATCCATCGGAGGTGAAGCAAGCAGTAGAAGAGCTTTTGCCTCAGTGGACAGAAATCGACACAGACGACGCGCTGGAACTGCTTGGACCTGGAACGGTGGATTCCCGTGTGAGAGCATTCGCCGTCAAGCAATTGAATAGAGCAGATGACGATGTAAGTGTACCAATCTTTAGCTTTATCATATTCTAATTCCACGCACGCAGGAACTACTCTTATATCTATTGCAACTGGTACAGGCCTTGAAGTTTGAAAGTGCTGCCAGTGATACGCGATCATCGAGATCTGTCTCCAGCGCAATATCGTACGATGATAGCGGCCTCACAGACTTCCTCATATCTCGCGGGGTACAGAATCTTATTCTTGGCAATCGGTTATACTGGTATCTCATGGTAGAGGTGGCCCTCGAAGACAAGGTGATCTCGAAGATGTATGGACGCGTTGTGTTCAAGTTCATGAACAAGATCCTAGAAGTGAGTCTGTCATCAGGCTATCCTTCTATTCTTTGTTAAGCGATGCGTGTTGCTAGTCACCTGATGGTTCCAACCGTCGCGAACTAATGCGGCGGCAAGGTCAGCTTGTTGAAACACTGGCTAAGCGTGCCAAAGAGCTTCGTACATCCAAGGATCCTCGACCGAAGAAGATTGAAAAGCTTCGTTCGATCATAAATGATTCAAAGAACGGCTTGAACTCCATATCCCCGCTACCCCTTCCTGTCAACGCTCGCATCGAAATCACCGGTATCATCGCTGAAAAGTCATCGGTATTCAAATCGAATCTGTACCCAATGCTGCTGTATTTCCAGAGCTCCAATGGGCTGGAATATCCTGTGATTTTCAAGGATGGGGATGACATGCGGCAGGATCAGCTTGTCATACAACTTTTTACGCTGATGGATCGGCTGTTGAGGAAGGAAAATCTAGATTTGAAGTTGAGCCCATATGATGTACTGGCCACTGGTCCGTTACAGGGAATGGTGCAGTTCATCCCTAGTAAGACTATTGCTGCTATTGTTAGCGAGCATGGGAATCTTCTCAATTATCTTCGCGCAAATTATCCCGATGAGGGAAGTGTCGGGACTTCGGGGGTAGAACCAGGCGTGGTCGATACTTTTGTGCGGAGCTGCGGTGCGTTTTTTTGAGTTGGTTTACTGATGCAGTTCTAAGTTCATTGATTAGCTGGCTACTGCGTGGTAACCTACTTGCTCGGTGTGGGAGATCGGCATTTAGATAACCTTTTGGTCGCTCCAGATGGTGTGTAGGCCCCCATTACACTATGTTCTAACATCTAATCCTGAAGTTCCAGGGCACTTTTTCCATGGTAAGCGACGTATATCAGTGTAGTGATTTACATCTTATCTGACAAATTACAGTCGACTTTGGATACATCCTAGGACGAGATCCCAAGCCCTTCCCGCCCGCAGTCAAAGTCTGCAAAGAAATGGTCGACGGGATGGGTGGCGCACAGTCACCTCATTACGCACGCTTCAAGAACTTCTGCTTCACGGCGTTCTCGATCCTGCGGAAGAATGCGAACCTGATACTGAACTTGGTGTCGTTGATGGTGGATGCTAATATACCGGATATCAAGCACCGGGACGTGCACGAGCAGTTGCAGGAGAAGTTTCGGTTAGATCTTACGGAGGAGGAGGCGATTAAGCATTTCGAGACGTTGTTGAATGAGACGTCGTATATTACGGTGGTGTTGGATCGGATTCATGACTTGGCTCAGTATTGGAGGAGCTGATCGCTGCATCATTATATCCTTGGCTAATTCGTAGAAACTGCAGATGCGTAATTGTTCGTCTTTCAATGTACATGCCTCACTACTGGATTTGATGAAATGTTGGACATATATTTCTGAGTTTCAACTTCCAAGCTTTCTTTCAAGGTCAGAACAGTTCCTGTCTAACTCTTTCTATTCTTATAACTGCCGAAGTACTTCTGTAAGCTTTCTAACGACTACTTCATTCTCCTCTTCACTCCCGACCGTGATTCTAAGACAGCCTTCGCATCCCGGCTCATTGCCTCTAAACCGGACGACAACGCCATTCTCCTCTGCCAACGATTTGTAAACCTTCTGTGACCTGACATTGTCAGATTTGGTACCGTCTTTGGATAAGATGGGAACCACGATGAAGTTGGCGTCATTACCGCCGACAGGAGGTCCCAGTCCGAGGTCAACGAGTGCAGACAACGATTGGAGCAATTTAGTCCGCGAAGCGATGAGGGTGTTTATTTTGGATTGCATCGCGTCTACAGATGAGGGAGAAAGCGCGGATAATGCAAGGTGAGCGGTCGGTGTGGATATGTTGTAGGGTGCTTTGGTATTTGAGAGGATTTGTATTAGTGGTGGTTGGGCGATGGCTATACCCAATCTGTCCAGCAGGTGAGTTTTATCTGAATGGCGTATATCTGGAGAAAGACATACCGAATGGCTGCAAGACCGAAGCTTTTACTGACGGTCTGCATCACGCACAAGTTGGCGTATTCTCTGACGAGGGATACTGCACTTGCACCCGCGCCGGCAAAATCGATATAGGCTTCATCGACTATTACGATGCCCTTGAAACCTGGATAGTCGAGTATTTCCCGTATAGACGATAGAGGAATGAGGGTTCCCGTAGGATTCCCAGGGGAGCACAAGAAGATTAACTTGATGGAAGGATCCGCATCCACTGCTTTTTTGATCTATTCAATATAGTCAGATCAGCCGTACAAATATTACTCAAAGAAATGTTAATACATCGTCAACCCTGACGCTGAAGCGTCCAGTGGTTCCGCCTTCTCCTTTTGAACCACTCAGCTCAAGAGGGACCTTGACGATGCCGACATCGTTCACCTGGGCACAGACAGCGTACATTCCATACGTCGGTGGGGTAATTAAGATCTTCTCTCGCTCAGGCGTGACACAGACACGCATGAGGAGGTCGATGACCTCGTCTGAGCCCACACCGAGGAAGACATGGTCAACACCAGTGATTGAGCGCAAAGCTGCAATTCGTTCCTTGATAGGGTCGTGGGATGGGTCGGGATAACGGTGAAGATCGAGCTCGAGGGTAGGATTTATCTCTGATGCGTCAGCCGGAGGCGATATGGAGTGCCCCAGGGCGTTTTCGTTCGCGTCGAGCAGGATCCCTTCCTTGTAGTCATCCCGAGCACACCGGTACGGGTGCAAAGACAGAATATTCGGTCGGATGACCTTTTCGATGTCGAAATGGGCTGGGCCTGTTGATTTGAATGATTCCGGGAGACCAAAGATGGGCATGGTGGTGGAGGGAAGGAAAGCAAGAACGAGTCACGAATAATCACGATTCGCGATCAAAATTTGAATCTAATCTTTGACAGTCTGATCTTATCTACCCTTGTCGACGACGACGACCACAGACGGTCCATGTCACTTCTTTTCAAGCATTTACGCATCCACCAAGTATTTGGCGCGAATACCGATGTTGGAAAGACTATCTTGACGTCGGCGCTGGTTCGAGCATCGGCTGCTGCTGGAAAATCTGTCTTTTATTTGAAGCCGGTGAGCACCGGCGACGCCAACAGCGCTGATGTAGAGCAAGTAGCTTGCCCCCTTCCCCTTGGTGTCCTTTCTAAGCGCATTTTCTACAGGCATATAAAACGATATTGTGGTTCCTTCATGGACCGGATCCAGGCAGATTGTCTGTACCAGTACCAAGAACCTGTGAGCCCTCACCTCGCAGCCAGGCTCGCCAACAATAACGATGAAACTCGGGTACGTATTACTCTCGAGTCACGGCTACCCGTGGATTGATATCACTACAGATTCCCACAGACCAGACAGTCGTGAATTCCATTGCCCATCATATTAGACAGTGCGCAGCAGCGTCGCCAGATCCTTCCCACATGTATGTAGAAACTGCTGGAGGTGAGAGTTAGCCTTTGGACAGTGAGTGTCGGCGCATATTTTCCTGCTTTTCTTGACTTCGCTTCTCTTTGCCTCGTACTAATACTTGATATCTATTAGGCGTACATAGTCCTACTCTGTCCGGCACGACACAGTTGGATTGCTACCGGCCGCTTTTTCTTCCCACCATTCTAGTTGGTGATTCCAAGCTTGGCGGCATCTCATCCACTATCTCTGCATACGAATCACTTGTCCTACGCGGTTTCCTAGTCGATGCTATACTGCTCTTCCGCGATGAGTATTATCGCAACTGGGAATATTTGAAGCCCTATTTTGCGGATCGTGGAGTCCATGTTTCTACTATAAACGCTCCTCCTCCCCTACTTCTTGATACATCCCAGAATCATGCGTCTACGAAAGAATATTATCAATCTCTGCTTACCGAGGGCGACGACAACGGTATCTTGTCGGGCATTGAACACCTCGATGCTTGTCACAAAAATAGACTGGAAGAACTGGAATCAATGCCCCGTCGCACCCTCGATTCGATCTGGTGGCCATTTGTCCAGCATTCACATTATCAAGCGGAGCAAGATGTCAATGTCATCGATAGCGCATATTCAGACTTCTTCACCGTCGTCCACCCATCTTCATCGACGTCTTCTTCTGTTTTGCAGCCCCAGTTCGATGGATCTGCGTCCTGGTGGACACAAGCTTTCGGCCACACGCAGCCTGCTCTTACTCTGGCCGCTGCAAGGGCAAGCGGACGATATGGGCACGTCATGTTCCCCAGGGCCACCCATCTTCCTGCCCTGCAGCTTGCCGAGCGCCTGGTAAAGGAGGGTCCGGGCAAAGGATGGGCGTCGAAGGCTTATTTCTCGGATGACGGCTCCACTGGGATGGAGATTGCTCTCAAAATGGCTTTGCGTGCGTTCACTGTCAGGGAAGGGAAGGAATTCGGCGACGTGCAAAAAAAGTCGTTGGGCATCCTCGGGTTGAAGGGAAGCTATCACGGAGATACTATCGGGGTGATGAATGCTTGCGAGGAGGGTGTGTATACGTGTGAATGGCACCACGCGAAAGGATATTGGCTTGACCCGCCGACGGTCTCCATGCGTCAAGGAAAGGTTGTGATATCTGTTCCGTCCGCGTTTGCCTCGGGCACGTCAGACGTCCAGGGTGATTCATTGGCATGGGTCTACGACGTCCCTGCTAGGCTGGACACTCCCCTTGCGCGTGTTTACAAGGAGCATATCGAGAAAACGCTGGATACCCTCAGGCATAAGGGACAGACGCTCGGCGCCCTCGTGTTGGAGCCTCTGGTCATGGGAGCAGGGGGGATGCTATTTGTGGATCCCCTGTTCCAGCGCGTCCTCGTCGACGTTGTTCGTGGGCCTTCATCTTCTTCATCTTCATGGTCAGGTCTCCCAGTCATATTCGACGAGGTTTTCGTCGGGTTATACCGCATCGGTATGGAGAGCACCACGTCCGTCCTTGGTATCAAACCCGACATTTCTGTCAACGCCAAGATCCTCACAGGCGGGTTGCTACCCCTCGCTGTGACATTGGCTTCGAACTCGATCTACGAGGCATTCCTCAGCGATAAGAAGGCCAACGCGCTTCTTCATGGCCACTCCTACACAGCCCACGCTATGGGATGCGAGGTGGCGAATGAAACCTTGAGGATGATTGATGACCTTTCGAGGAGCGACGCGTGGAAGGAGGCTCGAGCGCAGTGGAAGAGCGAGGGCAACTCTGTTTGGAGTTTTTGGGATCCTGTGTTTATAGAGACGGTTTCTAGGATGGATAACGTTGCTGAGGTGATGACTCTAGGGACGGTGCTTGCGATTAAGATCCGAGACGACGACGCAGGTAATTTCTTGCTCCTTGAATTCTTTCTGTAGAATTTCTGACTCTTCTTCAGGATACACCTCGCACTCAGCGGAGACTGTGTTTCGTCCAATAGATCAATATGACGAGGGAGGTAATGATTTCTCTGTAGCACCCGGAGGAGCACCATTTGGTGTGCATTTCCGCACACTGGGGAACGTGGCTTATTTCATGACGAGCTTGAATACCTCTTCGCCTGTTCTGCGTTCTCTTGAAGATAGAATCTGGAAAACGCTACAGCGACACTCATAATGACAAAAATCATAAATTATTCTTGCGTTCTGTGCGAAATATCAGTGCCATGGTGACCAGTCTATGCAGTATTGATCGAGATCGCACACTAGACAGTGTTCTATGTATGAGGTGTATGAGGTAAAAAATACCGAATGTCAGGTTGCTTATGCCCATCGCCCTGGGACAACGGGAACGGATGCCGAAAGCCCCCCGTCGATGGCTATATTTTGACCATTGACATAGCTGGAATCGTCTAAATTATCTTTGTCAAAATCCAATCAGAGTTATTTATGCAAAGGATAATATACCTGAAGCGAGATATAGAGCCAACGGTGCAATTTCTATTGGATCCGACTTAGCTCCAGTGACGAGTCGAGACGGTGAACCCTGTACCTTCTGGAATGGCATAACGCCCAAGGGCACTGAGTTGTCCCAACTTACTATCGGTGCCTTTGCCCCGTGCAAAATCGAAAGTCGCAGAAGTCATGGCAGTCTCAATTAGACCAGGACATATGGAGTTTACTCGGATGTCGGTTTTTTGGAGTTGGTACGACGAAGTTTTGGCGATAGAGTTGACGCTGTATAGGGAATAATCAACCACAGCATTCTAGTGTGTGGCGTGAGCTTACGCTGCTTTGCTCGCGCTGTCTGGTGAAGAATATTAGAATTGTTGTTGAATAAGATGATGCCGAAGAAGACTTACAATCCACGGGACCGGCTCCGGAGCTCAGACCGGCAACTGTAAACGGGGTCAGGTATGCCTTGTTGGATCCTGTCACATACGCACCGGATGCTGTGAGAATGATACTCCCCGAGCTCACCTCTTTGGATGGACTCGTCTTCTTCATAGCAGCGGAACCATGCTTGACGGCCAAAAAGCATCTAGTGCAAAGGTAAATACCAGAGTTTCGCTGAAAAAGACGGTTGGACAGACGATAGTGAGTTGATCTTGACGGTATTCATAAAGCTCTCGGCGGTTATTTGAGAGAGATATTTCATGGACGCGATGCCTGCCTACGCGAATATGAGATTCCTAACATGAAACGACAAGCTGAGAACCTACATTTGCGAAAAACACGTCCAGACGGCCTTCCTCTTCCAATGCCTGATTGCATATACGTGAGATCGCCGATTCGTCAGACGCATCCGCTTGGAATGTTGTCGCCTTGACATCTGGGTACTTGCTCTCAATGGTCTCCTTGAGGTTAGGAAGGTTGGTAGGATCAAAGTCGACGAGGTAGAGATGCTTGGCGCCTGTAACCACGTCGACGAGAGTACTTGGATGCTTGAACGGTAATTCTAACCTTCGTGCGCGAACAATAGCGCCGAGGCACGCCTATGTAACACAAATATGAAGCAACAAGAGCGTGTAGGACGACGATACGCACCCAATACCCTTCAGTGACCCGACGCCGGTGATGATGCATACTTTATTCTTCAGCTTCCCTGCTCTGGGCGCCTGGGTGAACTGTGAGCGTATGCTGTCGAGTCGAGCATTGGCAATTTTTGTAAAGTCTTTCTTGTCGCCTTGTCGGACTTGGTCGTATGCAGAGCCCTTTGCCATGGCCGTTGGGAGGAAGAGTGGTCTTGCATCAGCATGGGATAAAAGTGAGAGTCGGCGCCGGGTAAGCACCAAACCGGCGGAAATAGCATTTATTCGCACGTAATTATTCTGAAAGAATGTACTACTGAAGCTAGCCTTGTTCCCGCTGCCTCTTCATCTCCATTATGAATCCTAATATATACCGCTTTGCGAAGTGGAAGGTAACACCACAATCATTCAGATGTTTAGCCACTTCTTCAACCATTTTCTGATGATTATCGAAAATAAACGGACCCTTATACCCCGACAATACTCCGTTTTCATTGCACTCCAAGCGGAGTCGTCTGGAGATAGCGCCATATACACCGTCCTTTGAAAATAGAGACATAAGAACCTCTGTAAACATAACGTATGGCTGAGCGGCCGAGTCTTCGAGGTGTATTCCTCTTGGGGGCCGGAGGCAGACGATGGCACGCCATCCTACCACATCGTTGTATACAGGCAACCCACGGGATGTCCGTCGAATTCCCCTGGGAAGAGCGATCTGTCTAATATAGAAAGCGTGGTATCGGCACCACAACGAAGCTGGATCGCCCAATCGAGGGTTTTCCAAGCCACGCCAGTCCTCGGGAATCCTGTTTTGCATCTCTGGTCGCTCAAGAAGCAGGGTGATCGTCATTCGAGGCTCTGTAGTTTGTGCTAGATGTCCTACGTCAAATTAGTACCAAGTAGCAGAAGGTAACAGCTGGTCATACGCTTGTGTGATGCGTGAGGGCGACGCTCTCGCGGCCTTTCGTTTGGAGAGGGAGATGAAGGTCCTACAGAGGATAAGACACTGCATCGCGAAATATTTATCATCAATGTACTCACTAGCAGGCAGCTGGGCAGATATCACTTGGTGACCTTGTCTGAAGGGAGGAATTGTGTACTTTGCTGTATTTGGGGTCGGGAGACCTTGAGCTTCGTGGCGTTGAGGTGAGAGTAAGCCCACATTATCTGAAGAGATCGTGGCAAGAGGTGGCGTTCTTGTGGCGAGTGCTTGGCTGGAAAGATCTTGAACTTGAGGTGAGCGCATGCCCACGTGTTCCTGGGGTGTTACACTCTGTGGGGAAATAGTGGCGGGAGGCGGCGGCTGGGTTTGATGATAGAACATATCTACAGATTCAGCTCTCACTTGTGATTCTGGCTGAGGTGGAGAAACATGGATTTGGGCGAAACTTCCACCGTGTGGAGGAGTGTTCAATCGTGGCCATCCAGGCAAGGACGATGGCGGGGCGTGTCGACTGTCATGGTGCACCAGTGGCGGAATGAAAGGCGATATCAAGCCATTTCCGTAGAGGACCTCGTCGGGCATTAGAGACCAGATACTTCTGTAGGTCGGATATTGAGATCCATATTCAGGAGGTGCCAACACAGACTCAGAGAGCTCTCGCAATGTGGCTTCAAGGATAGAGATATCTCGTTGAATCAACGTATTGGCCTTCTTCGCCTCCTCTAACATATGCCTGAGTTGTCGATTACGTTCAAGCTTCTCGTGGACATCGGGAGGAATCTGTTGCTGGTGCTGTGGTGGAAGGTGGCGGTAATTTTGCTGTTGATAATTAACATCTGAGGCGCAATCACGCGGACTGAGTAGCTCCTCAACCCAAACCCAAGAGGGAGAAACCTCCTCTGGGTGGACGGGTGCAGTGGGACTTGTTGTCCACCGTCGTGGAGAAAGAAATTGAACGGGAGACGCGAGCCCAGCCATAGCAGATGATGGAACATAATCAAGAGATGGCCTGTCTTTTATACACCACCACCTAGCACCGGACCGACCTACCTGAACATTAACTTGCAGTCCCTGTGGCGACACACTCGGCTAAGGCTTCATTCCAACAAAGGACCTGAACTGCATTTCCGGTAGATAGATCGACAGCATACTTCATACAAGACTCGAACTGGACATAAGATATCTGCACCACGAGGGAGTAAACACGACGCCAGCAGTGCTTTTGCGATAGACAGCGCGAGGTGTCTATTCCGATTCCGGCTTGTAGTCCGGGCGCAGTGATCGAACGGTCTTCCCTACAAATAAGTGGGCGTGAGAACACGTTCAAAATAGACAAAAGCCGGAAAAGACGCACCGGCTCTCCAGATTTCTTGGTCGTTGATGACGGCAAGCTCTTTGGCGAGGTCTTCGCGGTAGGTGGAGCGTCCGTTGAACTCGAGGGATTTCCTGGTCTCGGTGCCGTTCCTTACGCTCTCGTACAGTTGCTCGAAGATAGGGACGTTAGCCTTTTCGAAGACGGGGGCCCAGTCGAGAGCGCCACGACGGGCCGTTGTGGAACATGCGTTGTACATGTAGTCCATACTAGAAGCGAGTTGTATCAGCAGGGCAACCGGACGCGCTGGGAAAAACCTCTTACCCCTTCTGTCCGATCAGAGGGTACAGGGATTGTGTGGCTTCTTCGACGGTCTCGTTGAAAGCCTCCGATGGCGTGTGTCCGTTTTTGCGGAGAACCTGGTATTGGGCAAGGAAGAGACCCTCTGTGGCAATACATCAGCACATCGAAGGAGGGGAAGCGTAGATGAAGCGTACGGATGGCTCCCATCAACTATGATCAATTAAAACATTAGTCGCGTCGCGTCTACCGAAAAAATAATAACTGACCACACCACGCTCACCGTAGAGATCGGAGTAGACCTCCTTCTCAAAGGTAGTGTCGTACATGTATCCAGATCCAATGCCGACACCGAGGGCAATAGCCTTCTCCTGAGCCTTGCCAGTGACGTCTTGGAAGACAGCGACACTGGAGTTGATACCACGACCCTCCTTGAACAGGGTTCGGACGGTACGGCCGGAACCTTTTGGAGCAACGAGGATGACATCAACGTCAGTGGGAGGGATGACCTTGGTATCCTCCTTGTACACGACGGAGAAACCATGAGAGAAATAGAGGGTCTTGCCCTTGGTGATCAAAGGCGCGATGGTGGGCCATGTCTGCGACTGTGCGGCGTCGGAGAGGAGGTTCATGATGATGGTACCCTTGTTAATGGCTTCCTCGATGGGGAACAAGGTCTCGCCTGGAACCTGGAAGACGGTATCAGAAAAGTGCGCAACGCAGAAATTGAGAAATCATGTACCCAGCCATCAGCCATAGCCTGCTTCCAGCTCTCGCCGTCTTTTCGGACACCGACGATGACATTGAGACCATTGTCACGGGCATTCAAGCCTTGTCCGTGGCCTTGGGAGCCGTATCCAATGAGAGCAAGGGTGTCATTTTTGAAGTAGTCTTGGAGCTTTGCCAAGGGCCAGTCGCTACGCTCGTACACAACCTCTTTTGTACCGGCGAAGTCGAGGGTCTTGATACCACGGGCACCCTGTAAGACAAGCCATTTAGCATCATGAGAAGCTTGGAAACGAGGCTGAAATACCTGGACGGTTGCTTTTAGGATAGGCTTGGTCGCTGCCTTGGCGAGCAGAGAGTAGGAAGCTGTCTGGGCTATTTTGGCGGCAGCTGCACGAGGAGCACGACGAGAGGCAGCACGGAGAGCCTGGGAGGCAGAACGGGTAGCGAGAGAGGCCATGGTGGTTGGGTTCAAGAGTTCTAGCTCTTGAACTGAAAAATATTTTCGAGTCATGGCCTTCGGCCGAGTGGCTATTTGATTCGGTTCAGTTATAGCCGAAATGCCGATCCTTCCTAAAAGCCAACGAATCATTCGCTGCAACGATTATGTACTAGTGCTCCTGACTAACTCCCAATGCAAGGAAAACAGTTGCGACAGAGATGTAACCTGTAGACTTTTGATTATCGGCTGCATCGATAAAGGGAATCCTGACTCTGGTCAAAAACTGGATCATTTCGTCTGACATGTTCATTCAATTCGAGCCGAAATAGTTCACTTACGTTGTACACTCTGCGGCTAGCCGCACTGATAATGAACAAGGCAGCTTAAGCGTGCTGGTTACTGGTAATAATATGCATCACCTGCATGGACTTTGATCCGTCCCTTCCTTCAGCGAACTCTATTCTGCGCTTTGAGTGGGATAGAGAAGCCCATACGGAGATCTGTCCCGGTATTGCCGTCACCGAATTCATTTGCCGGATACAGACCCAGAATACCTCTCCGAACGACAGAATACACTGTTACCCCGTCCTCGCGGATTCATATTGTCAGAGAAGATTTCTCACGCCAGTTGAATATGAATCTATTTTTCCATCGAGTAAAGATATCCAAAGATAAAGTGCCAGGAGAACAGCATGACGCACGTGGGAAGATGTGGCTGGTATCCGGGGTCCTTCCCGTGGTCTCACACAAAAGGTGTGATTCCCATGTGACGACCTCCCAAAGTCATCACCCCCCCACTTTACCTCGACGCGACCAGTATATTCTGCTCATCGTCGACAACGGCGAGCAGGCATACTACAATACATTCCATTTGTGGCTGCTGCAGTGGTCGTCCACCATTTCTGCTTATTGGGCCGACTTTTTCTCTATTCAGCTCGACGGCCGTTGTTATCAAATCCAAGTCTCAGGTCACTTCCCTTCATCGGCCGCCATTTCTATGCAGACATTAATTATTCTACCATAGTGTTTTGAGGATTCATTACGATCATTATTGAGCTGCAGTGACCGAACCGCTGCAGTAACGCCATAGTTCACTACTGTTAGTCATCAACACCGATGCCCCAGGCAGCAGCGCAACACGATTCAGCATTGGCTGGTCAGCCAGCGGCCCCGACAAATGCCGTTCCTGCTACTACTCCGGATTTGAGTGCTTTGGGCCTTGGGAGAGAGCAGATTCTCTCCTTGCTAAGTAATCTGCCAGTGTTCAAGGTAAGCGCCTACCTCTCTGGTCATCTCTTCGGTCTAGGACTCTTCTATCTATCATTCAATGCTGAGGATATCGACACAATCCTCGTTGCGCCTTGTATTCCACACGTGATCGTGGTCATCACGCCCCCGACGAGCACACCGTTCCTCATGTGACACTGTTAGACCCTTCTTCGTTCTGACTCTTAGCACAGGTCAGCGACCAAGGTCCCAAGGCAGATGCCGCTCAAATTTTATCCAACTTGGCCCAACACCAGGCCTTCGTCGGTGTCGTCCCTGGTTTTCCTGGACCAGCGATTAACGACCCTGGCCCGTCTTCGCATCCTCGAGGTCCCCCCAACCTAGGACAGCAGAAAGAGGCAGAGGAAGGAAGCGATGAGGGTGAACCCGCCGCTCAACCTCCTCCGCCGCCCGAGAACGGTCCACCTATCAATCAGGGCCCCAATCCTAATCTTGGCGGGAGGCGGTCAAAGAGCGGTGCCACGATGGGAAGTGACGAATGGACGAGGCAACGCAAGGATAACCATGTGAGCTCATAATCCGGCTTGGCGGTGTTTCTCTGACGATCAGTACAGAAAGAAGTCGAGCGTCGCCGCCGGGGTAATATCAACGAAGGCATTAATGAGCTCGGTCGCATCGTTCCCAACGGCTCTGGTGAAAAAGCCAAAGGCGCGATCCTGTCGCGCGCAGTGCAATACATTCACCACCTCAAGGAGAACGAGGCTAGAAATATTGAAAAGTGGACGCTGGAGAAGCTCTTGATGGATCAGGCGATGGGGGACTTGCAGGCCCAGCTTGAGGACATGCGAAAGATGTGGGAGGAAGAGCGAGCGAATCGACAGAGGATCGAGACGGAAATTGAGACTCTTAAGGGTGGTCCTCATGCTGGCCAGAAGAGGCCACGCGAGGATGAAGACGCGAAAGACGACGATGGGAAGAAGCAGAGGGTGGAGTAGGTGTCTTTTCTCGGAGCATGTATGATATACGGACCAAGTGCTGTTTTTTTTTGGCTAACGCGACTTGTACTATATTTCTGCTGGAGTTTTGATCTTTATATGTTGTCGTTATGAGGCTACTTGTATGATATTTATATTATCTTTTTGCAACTTTTAGGCCATGAGCGGGACGGGTGGGCCCAGCGGGCCTACGGCAGTGAAGCGGCATCGATAAGATAAAAGAGTCTTCAAATTGTGCTGACACCACCAATTTTGCCTCGGCAAAGCCTGGGTCTGGCTTGGACGTCGACCATCACCATCGTTCCCCATCGTCTGTCGACGTGCTCGTCAATTATGTGGTCTGCTCGAATCACTAACCTGGCAAGGCAGCCACTGCGTCTCGAAAGTCGGTCGTTGGCTCGGTGCCTTTCGGTAGGATATTCTTAGATGGAGGATATCAAGTACGATTCTCATGGAAATCATAGTATTCCAAAAAACTACCTGCGCGCCGTTGGACGTCGTTGCGGACTGCTGCATCTACTGCAGCACTGCGATCCAAGCCCCCAGCTTTCGTCGAGGAAATCCAGCCTCTGCCGAATGTATCGACGGATGATCTGCCTATCACCAGCATGGACGACCGCAAAGTCGCGATAGGATGGGATACGAGAACATGGTCACGATTGTACGTAGCCTTCACCCTGCACCTGCTTCCGATGCTTACCGCAGTGCGCTAGTCATCATATATGGCTCCGTGATCATTGCCGATGCGAACGATGTTTTCATGCGGTCACGAAACAGCGCCTCGTGAATACTTTTGATATACCCGCCGATATTAGGCCGTTGTCTGTTGAATCCAAGCCGGATGGATTGCAGGTGACTTGGCCGGCACATGTTTCTCTATACCCATGGTCGTGGTTACAAGAGAATTCGTATGATCCCCCGCTTCGTAAGACAGAACCATTATCCGGGTAAGCCGTCTCCAATCTCCTTGCTTACCAGTTTCCTTATCCCACATAGAAAAATATTATGGGGTGCGAAAATACAACAATCGCCACCGACAGTCACCTACGAGGAAGTCATGGCAAACGACGAGCTTGGCCTGTTTCGATGGCTTTCCAACATTGACAAGTTTGGTTTTTCATTCGTATCGGATGTTCCGCAAACTACAGAGGCGACAGAAAAGCTCTCTGAGCGCATTGGTTTTATCCGCGAGACTCAGTGTAAGTTCCTTTTTTGGTGCTCTTTAAAGATCACAAGCTGACCACTCGAAGATGGAAAATTTTGGGACTTTACCTCCGACCTTGCAAGAGGCGATACAGCATACACGACATTGGCTCTCGGCGCCCACACCGATAACACCTACTTTGTATGTTCCTTTGTGCCTGTGTTGTATACTGCTGACGAACCACGTAGACTGATCCCTGCGGTTTACAACTATTCCATCTCCTTTCACACACTGACGGCACCGGCGGTGCGACCCTACTTGTGGACGGGTTCTACGTCGCTTCAATCCTGAAGGAACTCCATCCCGAAGCTTACTCTCTCCTCGCCCGTGTTCCTGTTCCAGCGCACGCCGCCGGAGAGGCTGAAAATCTATACCGCGCCTCACAGCCCGTCCTGAGCCACGATCCTGCCACAGGTGAACTTGCCCAGGTACGCTGGAACAACGACGATCGGAGCGTCATGAACCACCTCGATCCACTCCTCGTTGATCAGTGGTATGATGCTATCAGGAAATGGAACCAAAACTTGACAAGCCCAGACTCGGAGTACTGGGTTCAGCTGACGCCCGGGACAGCTGTTATGGTCAATAATCACCGCGTCCTTCATGGGCGTTCAGCGTTTGACGGAAAACGACGCATGTGTGGTGCGTACATAGGTATCGACGAGTACAACTCCAAATTCGCTGTCTTGAAAGACAAATTCTGCCCTGATACACGGTCAGACGTTGCCCCTGCTTCCAAAGATTCGGCTCGTAGTATATGGAATCCCTTTTTGTGATACCTCCGATTCCAAAAACTGGACTTGTGTATGCCGAATTCAACTAATCTACCAACACATCTGTACTTTTGCCACATCACTGAATTCTATGGATACAACATGAATGATTCATCGAAATTAAAGAAGGATATATAAACAAGTAGATACTTTTCACTGCGCTTGGGCCTGTATTTCCTTGAGGATGTATCCCTCCAGGCCTCCACAGATCCACAGCTCCTGCACACTGGCGCCTATGGGTCTGACGTAGTAAGTCTTACTCTGACCCTCTGACTGCCAAGTCACAACCACTTTGCCATCTATCATGCCGATGTCGATAGATAGATCTTTGTTGACGGTCAGCTCACCGTCATTTCCGCCCGCACCTCGTTGACCGCCCTTAGCATACTGTTCAGTAAGGTCCTTGACAAGCTCCGGACTCTCTAGGCACACCAACCCATTATTGATCGCGTTCCGCTTGAAAATGTCACCAAAGGAACCCGCGATAACAACGGGAACACCAGCGGCTTTGAGTGCTGTTGCAGCCTGCTCCCGAGAGGAACCCGTGCCAAAGTTGTACCCCGACACGAGAATGACGCCTGTCTTCTCGGTTGGATCTGATGAAGAGTCTTTCTGGCTCTTGAGAATGGAAGACACGGTGGAGGCGAAGGATGGATCGTAGTTCTCCATCACGACTTCAGCTTGCCGCTCCAGGGTGATATCATCTTGGTAGGTGTACTTTCCGGGATATATGCCGTCGGTGTTGAGGTTATCCTGTGGTGCAAAGAGAAGGGGACCCGTAAACTTGGATGGGAACCCTGGGAGGACGGGGTTCTCAGCAGCGGAGGAAGCTGTTGCTGTCGCCGGTGGGACATCAGAAATAGAAAATGTGGGCGTATTTATTTTGGGGAGGGCGTTGGGGTCTAAAGAGTCTGGACTGCACATATACCCTTTGATAGCGCTGGCCGCAACAACAGCGGGCGAGGCAAGGTATGCCTGAGCCTTGGGATGCCCCATCCGCCCCTTGTAATTCCTGTTAGTTGCGCTGATACCCGTTTGCCCTTCTTCCAATAACCCGGTTCCAAGCCCGATACAAGGACCGCATCCTGCGGGGAGAACCTTTGCGCCTGACAGAACGAGTGTTTCCCAGTCACCCAGCCTTTCGGATTCCTGCTGAACCACGGAACTTGCAGCCGCGACGTAGAATTCTACACCCGGAGCGACTTTGTGTCCCTTCATCACGGCTGCAGCCGCTGCGAGATCGGATACTCGGGAGTTGGTGCAGCTAACGAGATAAGCCTTCTGGATATTTATATGTGCCTTTTGAAGGACCGGAAGGGGAGTCGATACTTTGACGCTATTGGGACCCGATACATGGGGTACGAGAGTAGACAAATCAAGGATGAGATGCGAAGAATATTCCGCGTCGGGATCTGAAGCGATATTTGCGATACGTAGGGAATCCAAGCGGTGACGGTTCAGACGAGGATGGTCCGGAGGTGGAGGAATCAATGAAGGATCCGAGGTAGAGGTAAATGTTCGTGCCTCCATTCTCGAAACCGCGTCTTCATACCATTGCAGCGTGACTTGGTCGACGGGGAACACACCAGCCAAGGCGCCCCATTCCGTAGTCATATTAGCGATGGTGAGGCGGTCGTCGATGCTCAATGCTGGGATACCGTCTCCGGTGAACTCGATGGCAGCGTTGAGGACCTCGTCGTGGTTGAAGGACCCACACAAAGCAACAATGACGTCCTTTCCTGTTACACCAGGAGCGAGGCGACCGCGTAGCTCGACCTTGACCATTCGCGGGACCTGCCACCATGTCTTCCCTGTTGCCCACAGCGCCGCAGCATCCGTCCGAACGACAGGCGTGCCGACGCATCCGACGCCGCCGTACATGTTGCTATGGCTGTCGCTGGCGACGGTGAGGGTATGAGGAAAAGCATATCCCTCCTCGACCAGGACTTGGTGTCCTATTCCCCGTCCAGACGGATAAAAGTCGATGCCATGCTTCCGGGCAAAGGCCTCGATGCCAGCGTACTTTGCGAGGTTCTTCTGGGACCTGTTCTGCACGTCGTGGTCGAGAGTGAAGACGGGTTGGGAGGTATTGTGTATCCTGGTTGCCCCGATAGAGTTGAATCTGCTCTGCGGTAAGGACCGTGGTGGAAGGAAAGAAAAGAAAAGAAAAAAAGTACTTTGTGATGACGGGACCGGTATTGTCGTGGGTCATGACATGCTCTGGGCGTATCATCACGTAGTCCCCTGCTTTGACTGCCTTTCCTTCAGGGAATCCGACTGCATATCGCTGCACCACCTTCTCAATGACCGTCTGCGGCGTCCTCGAAGGCGTGCTCACCGCCGTGGCGAACGTCCTGGACTGCAGCCATCGCACCCAAGGCTGGACACGAGAGCAGAGGGCTGGCATTGCCCAACAGTTGATTTTTGTCGAGGTCGCGTCTTGCAAAAGCAAATCAGTAATGACTCGTTCGGATTTTCGGCCGATGCCTCGTCCAATAGTAAGGCAATGGTTCGTCAATGCTATTAATGTTCAAAATGTATCATAAAATGTATCCAGAAATATATATTACAGTCCCTAATAATCATCGGCAAACCTGTCAGGCATGATTGCAGGTGCAAGAAGACTCCACATGTAGAGCAGCATGCACACCCAACTGGACACGACCCGCATCCACATCGCCACTTCAGACCGTCCTATGTATACATCCGAGTTTGGATCCACAGGTATCGATATCGGTTTGTTCGACACGACATTCCTAGAGTTTGTTCAAACCTCTGTTACTTATTACGAAGACATCACTCACCAGTCCGTCAGCAGCATGGCTACATACATCGTTGCCATTACAAAGATAACATGGAACCAAGAGTACTGGAGAAGACGTTCAGTTGAAGAGGCGACCCACTGAAAACGACAACTTACATTGTAACGAGTTCCTGAACGTTCATCATCACGCGTTTCACCGACAGCTTCCTCTTCGTCGTCTGATTCTTCTTCGTCAAGAGCCGAAGCTGGAATCGCTCTATAGAACATCGGTTACAAGAATTCTGAGCAGTACGATATGACTCACCCAGCTTCAACTGCAGCCAGCAATGCTTGATATCGTGGCGACTCTGTCCGACTAGGTTGCGTGTTCACTACGCCCATCTCAGCATGACCGTCATTTCCCGGTAGATAGACCGGCCCCGTCTTCTTGCTCTTGTTGCCAACCAAAGCTCGACTTTGTGTGGCCGCGCGTGTTGTTGAATATGCAATGGCTAAAAACGTAAAAACACCCCCAAGAACGATCGCTGCTTTACGTGTTCCGCTCCCGCTTCTCAGCGGATTGCAGGACTGGTTGTCGTCCGTGTGATTGCTCACAGCAGAAACGATGAGGTATGTGCAATAAGCGGTAACCATCCCTGATTGCGCCAATCCAGACCTGGGGTTGTATTCCTGGACAACTGGGTGAACACACATGATGGTGACAACGATAGAGAGTGCCAGATTGAACGAAATGAAGAACCGGTTAAGCGTGCAACCTGAGCCAGCGAAGAATCCGTACAGGAGGCCGGTCATGGTTATTGTGAAGATGTACATCGCCGCAGTAGACCCGATGAGAATCCACTGCCAGAAATTCGAACCTGTAGAGGAGTTCTCCCAATTATCCAGACATGTTTCCGACCACGAATGGGCGAAATCGACGAGGAGAACCAGGCCCAGGAGAATGAAGAGAGTGGCCCCAATCATTGACACGTAATTTCCCCAGAACATGAAGAACGGGTTTGGTATGAAGAAGGAAACAACCACCAAGACCAGCCAGAGGAGAACCTTGGGACCCCACCATCTGAGAAACGTAAGAGGCGAGCAATTATTGACGGTGGGAAGCATACCCGTTTTGAATTGCAGCACGTTTATCACGAGTGTCCCGGACACCGATGAGCGAAAGACTGAGGATTGTATGGACGAGAGCCAGCGCAAAGCAGATTCGATGCACCTGGTTTCGCAGTCAGCACAGTACCAGTAGTCCAATGGAAAGACATACCGCAAGAACGCCATAGCATTTGTCGCCTGCGCAGTCCATCTTGATATAGTCATAGCTCCATTTCTCTATTTGCTTTATAGCGATGTCTGTCTTCATTACCCAGGCAAGTATTGAATTCAAGCAGAATATTATCTAGAAAGACGGTGAGGACCGACCAGGAAACAGCGGGTAGTTCATACTGCAAATCCAACACGGGTCGCTATTGAGGAATTGCAGTTACAAGACTTGAAGAACATGGATGCTGTTGCCGTGTGTTAGCACTGGACAACGAATGAATGATCTCGCGTACCGGCTGTCGAAGTACAGCAAAAGGCGAGCCCAGCGAGGCATGACGATGCGATTGTGCTGAGCCCTCCAAAAATGGGCAAGGATAAAAGCAAACCCATGCTTGTGGTGGAGGTCGTAAGGAGAAGAGCGCACTGTCTATTCTGGACATGATCAGGATTACATAAGGCTTTCTAGGGTTAGGGGCAAATCCATGCTTCCTGTCCTTGTGATACTAATATCTCCCAAGCGGTAAGCGTGTTTATGATGACAAGGACTAACTTTGTGGCAAGGCTATCATCTTTGATCATAAAATCTCGTTACTCATCGGCAGACTGAACTTCCGGAAGTTATGGATACATCCCAAGTGGTGGATTTGGGCCTCCTGCACTTGTTCCGTCAAAATTTCTTGACAATATCTACACTGGACGGTCCTTCCTATACTCTCCTGCAGCTTTGCTTGCTATGGCCATGTTCTCTTATCTCTATCTCCGCGTCGTCACGCCACAAACGTTCTAACCTTTTGGGGGGTGAACAACCCATCTTGTGGAATTACCTCCCGTTGGCATATACTATACCTGATGTTGCGGATGATGCTCCCAGTTTATCACGGCGCCACCTGTACTTATACATGGCGCTTGCATCGATTCTATCAAGGAGCAGTACCTGTCCGCTGAGGACTAACCTTGTGCTACGACTCCGGGTCTTTCTTTCAGGTTCTGACGATGTCAAACCTGCCACAAGCTACACATTTACGGTCTACACGGTCTTCACTCCACCTGAACTACTCTTTTCGTCTTTCATACCGTCGTCTCCATAAACTGTGCACGGAGGTCCACACAATGTTTGATCCGCATGTACTAGGCGTTGTGCTTGACATATATGTGCTCAAATGCTCTGGGATTCATCAATTTCGTCTCTTCCTCCCAGAGAAGAAACTCTTCGAGTACGCAGTTCTACTAGTCTGGGAATGTAGTGCAAAATCTGTTGCGTTCTTACAGAAGCTTACCTTGTCCACAAAGTAATATCTCTGGTTCGTCTGCTAGATTATCATATCATTCTACATCGCGTCACCCAAAACCTTGAAGACCCCTCGAATATTTTTTCCGTTGACTCGACGACGGTAGTCCGTCTTGCCTCGGATCTAATCAACCGTACACTGGGCCATGCACTTACGTCGTCGTCGACTGTGGGCGTTGTTAAAAATGTCAACATGTCCGAGCTCCTCGTGTTGTTATGTATACCAGTTCCCATTTGCTCTGAAAAGCGAAACAGACAGACGCGAATATGTCGCTGATTCGATTGGATCGCATCTTGACAAGGAAGCGAGTCGGCTTTTCTTGAACCCATGGGAGGTGTATGAGTTTGGGATTGGTAGGTCTGCAAGGGTTTACTTGTTTCAACACGCGTACTGGAGCAGCCTGGCGTGGTGGGAAGGCAAGACAAGGACATGCTGGATAGAAAGGAGAGACCCCTCCTTAGTCTCGGGCGCCGGATGACGAATTCATTGGATCCATACAAGCCTCCTCGCGTTCTCTCCCACGGAATTTCATCTGATACAGCCATTCTTGTACCCTTAGCTATTGCAGTGGTATTGAAAGGTAAACAGAGAACATAATCAATGCATTACTAAAATAGCGAACATTAGTAACGGGTGAGAGCACGATAAACGTTTAACGTTTACAGAGTTAGAGGCTGTTTAACCCTCGGAGCCTCGGCGAGGAAGGCGGTATTTCTGTTCAATTGTCGCAAAGTTACATAATTCTCCCACCACAGGGCGCTTAGCGCCAGAAAGTACATCAAATCAGGTGCTGACAGACTTGGCTTCGTCCTTAGCTCTTCTCTTTTGCAGCCAGCACGTTACAAGGGTTTGCAGTGGAGCCTTCGCAGCTGGTCGTCTGCCCTGCATAAGCCCGTCTAGGGCTAGGAGTAAAGGCATAGTATGCAGGCTATCATATGGCGACCGCTGTCATCGATATTCAAGGCCCATAAAACGGTTGCATATGGACTGAGCGCCTCACGACATGTAAAGCTGTCAGTACCAGTACACCGTCGATTCACCACTTTCGCATCTGGGTCCCTCCAAATTCGGTATGCGTCGCCTGTCGTAAAGCTCAGTCGCGTTCGTGTGCGCACCATTTCGTACTCATCGATACCGATGTCTATCGTAAAGGCATTTCGGGTACCTATAACAGTGGCGTTAATAGGCGCTGGAGTATATTGGTACGTATGTTACAAAATTGATGGTGCGCTACTGTGTCGCGTCGCGCTATTCGAACCCTCATGGCTATGTCTTTAGAGCTGAAGAGCTGGGCACTAGGCCAACTTCTCCGCGTCGTCAAGCCCCCAGGGATACCAGAAGTGGGTCCATACAAGAAATACTCAACAATATTTCTTAGAGCTGATAGGTCCATTACAGACGTGGCTTAATGATGTGCAAGTTACCGCGGACAAGATATTGAAATCGGTAACGAATGACATTAAGTCTCACATCAAAAAAATCAAGCTGCCGGATATTTCGGAGACCGAGGCTGGCAAGTTCATCGAGGGCTTGTTTGGCGGGCGGCAGCACAAGGAAGGTGACGGGAAAAGTGAGGGCAGTGGAGGCGAGAGGCAGTCTGATAGCAAACCATCAACGGATGAAACAGTGGCCACCACCTCTGAAGATAAGGGGTCGCCGGCGTGGCTAAAGGCCGTGGAGGGTACCGCAAAAAACATACTGAAATCGGCGGGCGATGGCTTGAACGACATTGGATCTCGCATCCAAAAAGAGAATTTGCCAGAAAAGGTTTTGGAGACGGATGCGGGCAAGTTCATCAAAAACTTGTTTGGTGGACAGCAGCACAAAGAAGGCGACAGGAAAAGTGAGGGCAGTGAAGGCGAGAGGCAGCCCGACAGCAAACCAACGACGGGTGAAACAGAGGTCACCACCCCTCAAGATAAGAGGCCACCGGCCTGGCTTAAGGCCGAGGAAGGTACCATGAAGAACATACTGAAATCGACAAACGACACTGGGTCTCCCATCCAAAAAGAAAATTTGCCAGATAAAGTTTTGGAGACGGATGCGGGCAAGTTCACTAAAAACTTGCTTGGTGGGCAGCAGCACGAGGAGGGCAAGAGTAAAAGCGAGGGGAGCGAAGGGGAGCAGCAGTCCGACAAGAAAGCATTAACAGGCGCAAAATCTGAGATTGTCGATAAAGAAGACAGGTCGTCCTCAGCACATGAATAGCCGTATACAGTTTTGATAAGCACTCAGCCAGAATGTACAAGTATTTCGAGTCGAGACGAGACGGCCAGGTTCTACATCATTTGGACAGTTTAGCAGGGAGATTATTGTGATGCCGTCAGTGTTACCTTTACCTTCCCATTGTGTTCTGCTTTCAGTTTAAGTTATGTGGAGGAAGACTGGAGCAGGGACTTGCCAAATAACCGCAAGCACAGCAGCAGCAAACCGTCTGTATTACTTACATAATAAGGTAAAGTCAAAGCGGCATCGAGCGTCGCATGTGGTTGCCGGTATGCATGCTACACGACGACCACTGTCGTCGATACTCAAGGCCCAGAAGGCGGTCACATATGGACTGAGCACCTCGCGACGACATGCAGAGCTGCCACGCCCAGTGCACCGTCAGTTCACCACCTTTTTCGCATCGGGGTCACTGCGACATCGATATGCGTCGCCTGTCCAGAATCTCCGCCGTATGCACGTTCGCGCTATTTCGTACTCATCAATACCGAGGTTTGTAGCCAGGGCATTCCGGGTGCCTATTGCGGGGGCGACGATAGGTGCTGGGGGCTTTGGATATGCGAATTACAAGTTCGAAGGTACGCTACAGTGTCCCGTTCGTGTGTGCCGGTGCTTACTTGTATTTCCTAGAGCTGAGAAGTCGTTCACAGGCCTGGATTAATACTGTTCAAGATACCGCGACTGACATGTTCGACTCCGCAACCGATGGCTTGAAGGCCGTTCGGTCTCGCGTCTCAGAAGTCAAACTCCCAGACATACCGGAGACTGGCGCTGCTCAGTTTATTAAGGACTTCTTTGGCAAGCGGAGACGTGGTGAAGGAAGCAGTGGAGACGAGGGTAGCGAAGGCGAAAGGCAGTCCAACAGGAAGCCACCAACGGATGAAGCAGCGGTCGCCGCTCTTGTGGCTGCAACCATGTCTTCGCCCAACGACGAATCTCCTTCCACCCTTGATGTTCGACAGAATGGTCTCATGCACCTGACAAGAAAACTCATCGAAATTCGTAGCATGCTGCTTAGCATCGACCAGAGTGACGCGCTCAAGCTACCGAGTATCGTGGTCATTGGAAGTCAGAGCTCTGGGAAGAGTTCAGTGCTGGAGGCGATTGTTGGACACGAGTTTCTACCCAAGTATGTCTCCTTTTCTGTCATATATTTGCCCTTATTCATGCATGCACAGAGGGTAACAACATGGTAACGCGCCGACCAATCGAATTAACCTTGGTCCACACACCTGCTGCTGATGGAAAGACCGTTGAATACGGCGAGTTCCCTGGAATGGGTCTCGGTAAAATAAAGGATTTCAACGTCATTCAACGTACCCTCACCGAGCTGAACCTCGCCATACCCACTTCCGATGCCGTTTCCAATGAGCCTATCGACCTCCGAATATATTCCCCCAACGTGCCCGACCTTACCCTCATCGACCTTCCCGGATATGTTCAAATTTCTTCCATGGACCAACCAGAATCGCTTAAGGAGAAGATTGCCGCCCTCTGTGAAAAGTATATCAAGGAACCCAACATCATCCTTGCTGTCTGTGCAGCCGATGTTGACCTTGCCAACTCTCCTGCTCTGAGGGCCAGCCGAAAGGTTGATCCTCTGGGCCTTCGTACCATTGGCGTAATAACAAAGATGGATCTGGTAGAAGCAGAGCAGGGCGCGTCCATCTTGTCTGGTAATCGATATCCTCTTCACTTGGGATATGTGGGCGTGGTGTCCAAATCTCCGGATAGCAAAGGACGGACGCAGACCTCGACAGCGCTCATACGCAAGGCCGAGAGCGATTACTTTACTTCGCACCGAGACGTTTTCGGTAGCTCATCTTCCCTCATGGTTGGAACGGACACGCTGAGACGCCGGTTGATGGACGTCTTGGAGTCGTCCATGGCGTCGTCTCTACACGGCATCACAAATGCTGTGCAACTCGAACTCGAGGAAGCGACTTATCAGTTCAAGGTGCAGTATAATGATAGACGCATCACAGCAGAGTCGTATGTCGCCGAGACAATGGATAAGCTAAAGTTGCGGTTCAAAGAAGCCATGCAGCAATTCCGTCGACCGATCATTCGGGAGAAGCTAAAGAGCATGCTGGATGACAAAGTCATGGACGTGCTTGAGCAACTCTACTGGCTCGATAAGCGCGCACCAGAGCTTGGCGAACTAGCCGCAGATGCTCGCGTAAAGCCCGCGAATGTAGACAGTTTTTGGCGACACAAGCTGGAGGCTGCATCGTCCCTTTTGACCAAGTCGGGAGTTGGCCGAGATTCGACACTACTGGTCGCGGATGGATTGAGGGCTTTAATTGACTCGATAGCATCGGCAGATCCCTTCAACTACCATCCACGAGCTGCGGAGCGACTCATCCAGTTTTCACATATGATTTTAAGAGACCGAATCGGTGTCACCTCAGACCAGGTCGAGAACTGCATCAAGCCGTTCAAGTATGAAGTCGAAGTTGAGGACCGCGAGTGGGAGCAAGGAAGGCAGAAAGCGATTGATTTGTTCGAGAAGGAGCTGGGTATGTGCGAGACGAAGTTGAAAGAGTTGAGGAAGAAGGTTGGTGGTAACCGACGGCTGGGTGGG
Organism: Armillaria luteobubalina; assembly: GCA_030435615.1. Classification (NCBI taxonomy): domain Eukaryota; kingdom Fungi; phylum Basidiomycota; class Agaricomycetes; order Agaricales; family Physalacriaceae; genus Armillaria; species Armillaria luteobubalina. The sequence continues at coordinate 780,237 of JAUEPU010000018.1, read as the reverse complement.
TTGATTGAGTACGTTAGGAATTTGGAAGAGGAGGAAAGGAAGAGGAAGGCCAGGAAGTGGGAGTCGGATTCGGAAGAGCCCGAGTCGATTCCAGAATCATACAAGTATCCCCCCGCTCAGATACTAGATGGTGAGTTGACCGTTTATAGTGTCGGGCTGGAAGCTGACGTCTCTAGCCCGTCATGCAATCTTGTACAATGACCGCCTAAACATCCTGAAACTACGGCTGGCAGCTTTACGTTCCAAGCGGTGCAAGGCGGGGCCTGATAATGATGTTCTTTGTCCTGAGGCATTCCTCAATGTTGTAGCTGACAAGTTGGCATACACGTCCGCGATGTTCATCAACATCGAATTGCTAGACCAGTTCTTCTATCAGGTGCGCCAGTTCCCCTGTGATCAGGCGCGATCTCACCCTTTTGTAGTTCCCTCGTGAAATTGATTCTCGGCTACTGTACGACCTTGACCGCCAAGAGATTATCGAATTCGCGCGTGAAAACCCTGCTGTGAGAGCGCACCTAGATTTACAACAGCGGAAGGATAAATTGGAAGAAGTAAGTGGCGCGTGTGATTTGACGACCTTATGCTCACTTTTTGAAAAGGTCATGAAGCAGCTGAATAGCTTGTCGACTCTTCGAGCGGATCCTCAATCGGCACCACGTCGACAGCGTGGCTTGTTCGGAAACATGTTCTGACGACTCTAACGTAGTTATTTTATTTCATTACACTTGGTTTTTGTTCGGTTTTCATGTTCTCCACTCACTAATTCACGAGCAATACATTTAATCCTTGCATATTGACGTATTAAGCGTATGTATGACAGCGTTGGTAGAAATGCGGTAGAGCGTACACTATAGCTTAGCTTTCGCCCCCTATGCACACTATGAACACGTTTTCAGTTTTAATTGGGAAAGAATTTACCTTCAACACAGCGTCGAGTTTGGTCGCAAGCATAATGTTTCCCTTTGTTTTGAGTTTTCCGGTCATGAATGCTTTTTGGCCATTGAGCTTGGAATTGCATCAGCTTTTAAGGCACTGCCAAGGATGGATAGAAACAACCTTTCCAGACGCCAGATCCGTCAAAGTATCGTCCGAAACAGTGATGATGATGTCGGCTTTTGTTGGTGGGGGTCCTGTTGTAACTTCGCCCTTCTTCTTCAGGTCGATGGTCCAGACTGCCTTCTTGCCCTCGCTATTCGTCACTTGAAGCTCAAACACACCATTGGTCTATAGCATATTGAGAGGGGATATAACGGAACGAAACGAACTCTGGCACCTTTTTGATCTGATTCTTCTTCTCGGCGTCGGAGTAACCAGCAAAGGACGAGCCAAGGGCGGAGATAAAGGCAGAGGACTAGTAAATGACACGCGTCAGTATGTAATTAGCGTTAATAACGAAGGCAACGCGCCTTGAAGCCGTCGACTTTGAGATTGGACATGGTGGTGACGAAGAAAGTAGTGGTAGTTGGAGATCAAGACGCACCAATCCAGCTAAGTGGGGTCACCAAGCCGGTTTCACATGATAATGTCCGCCGATTGATAAGATTGAAAGATAAGATTCCACGTCATCCTTCTTACGTGACTAATAGATACAGGGTGAAAGTACTTGATCTGAAAAATCCGAGTTTGATGAGGGTATGGAAGGACTGTTTGTTATCAAGAACATGTGTCAACTTTGAAAGATCGATGAGAAATGAAACACGTGGGAGTCGTAATTGCGCAATGCGGCCCGGAATTCTAACGGAATTTGAGTTCTGATAACTGAACTTGAAGCGGTCATCTCCCCAATACCTGTCTGCAAAATCGCCAGACATCGGTATCGCGTTTACTTCGAATTCCGTCATCTGTAATCCATCAGAATGTCGATCCCTCCACCACCCGGCTATTATGTCCCTGCCGTACTCTTTATGACCGAGAGCGAGGATTTCGACGTCCCAGCGATCAAAGCACATGTCCTGAGACTAGCCAAGGTGCTCGACGCTCACTAAACGATGTAAAGACAACTAATATTGACTAGGGTGGAGTGACTGGAATCCTGGTACAAGGCAGTAATGGTGAAGCTCAGCTCCTCTCGCGTGAAGAGCGTATAGAAGCGATTAAGCTCACTCGCAAGACTCTGGACGAGAATGGGTTCCAGAATACTGTAGTTATCGCTGGAACGGGTGCCCAGTCGACGAGGGAGACGAAGCAGTTTAACGTCGACGCGAAGGAAGCTGGTGCATCTCATGCTCTCGTCCTCACACCATCTACTTGGCCCCCACAGATGAGTGTGGACAACGTGATCAAGTTCCACACTGAGGTATGTCTTCCGATCTCTGAGCGATTCATATGATGACCTTGCATGCCAGGTTGCCGATGCCTCCCCCATCCCTACAATGATCTACAACTTCCCTGTCGTTACGGCCGGCCTAGATCTTGACTCGGACACCATCGCAACTCTTGCTGCACACCCAAATATCGTCGGCGCTAAGCTTTCTTGTGGGAACATTGGGAAGCTCCAGCGGCTCACTTCACGATTTTCACCGTTTGAGTTTGCTGTTTTTGCGGGAAGAACGGACTTTTTCCTTCATAGTCTGATTTCGGGGAGTGCTGGGTTGATCGGCGCGTCCGTAAACATCGTACCCAAGCTTCACGGAAAACTGCTACAGCTTTACCAGGAGGGAAAGATAGATGAGGCCACGGTGTTGCAAGCCAAGATGGGACATGCTGATTGGGCAGCGCAGAAGATCGGAGGAATCGGGGGTGTGAAGAGTGTCGTTTCGAGGAACTTTGATTACGGTGAGACGGTGGTGAGGGCGCCGCTGAAGCGAGTTGCCTGGGATGCTTTGGCGGTGAACAAACATTATAGTGCAATAGAGGAGGTGATAGCTTTGGAGAAGACGCTATAATGTCGAACTGGAAGGAAAAATTAAGCAGATTTCAAAACGTCATGGCAGATCCGAAAACGCGTCCAAGTGTTTGAATGCTATTGATGTGTAAGTCCATGCCAATGAAAATTGAACCAACTCACTGTGGACCGGGATCGAAGCATTTCGGCGACATAGATTTCTGCGTCATCTTGATCTTGGCATTTTGAGAGCCATAAGGTTGAATCGCTCATGAACGAAAAAGAGGGACCGAGAGCAGGCTTTTTTGTCGTCCATTTAAAGACAAATAAGGAATCATCTCCTCGGAGGGCAGTAGCGTTGTTAATGACCTTGTCAGAGATTCAGGCTGGATGCGTGTCGAAACAACTAATACACTCACGAAAACTGTCAGGGAGAGTGCCTGAGATAATGCCCGTAATTGTTGCATGAAGCCACTCATGATGGCATGCCCTTGAGACGAAACGGCACTCAGATTTGATCCTAACAGAGGGGTAATGCAATCGATGAAAATGCAGCCGACGTGTTGCTGGGATGTTGAAAGCGCCCACAGAACTTCATAGACGGCCTCGATTTCGAATGCCACAGACACCTGCAGCCGGTTCAAGGCGCCTGAGGCCTATTATTACGTTGAGCTCATATGTACCGTCATAGAAAGAGAATGGTCTCACTTGTGTGTCCATCGAAGCCTGAATACGGTAGGCTCGTTCAGATGAGAACTCACCACGCGTGTCAATCCATAGCGCAATGAAGTCCGACTGCGCCTGCAGATAACGGATAGCCAAATTCAACGCAAACGCCTTATTGCTTCATTAGCATTAAATATACTTTCTTGACAAGAAACTTACAGTTTTTCCTGAACTTCTGTCCCCAGAAATTTCAACTATTTGAGAGCCCGCAAAGCCATTCGTAAGAGCGTCCAATTCAGCAACACCAATGAGTAGTTTCGAATGGGGAGCATTTGGTAGATCAGCAGAGCATATTCCGGGCGCAGATAGCAGCTCTGCAACGCGTGCGATGAATGCACGAAGTCGCGACAGTGTCAGCGCATCGCGAGGCAACTTTTCATAGATGTCTAGAGCAGATTCGTTGAATAAGAGGTCTCTGTCAGTTACAATTTCGATATTCTTGAGTAGGGTGACGATTTCTGGGGAGATTGAAGGGACGAGGGCGCTCAAGCGCATCGGTGTACTGAAACAAGTTGTAGGCGTCCGGGACATCGGACCGAAGGAGTACTCTCCCCGGAGTGGCCAATCAATCATCAATTCATCTTAGGTTTTTACCGGTGTTGGTAAAGAATATCCTGGACACACTCCCTGCAGCACAGCTTCGTCCCTCTCTCAAGTCTTCAAAGCGTAAAACGAGTCACGTCGCTACGCTGAACAAGTAATGGTTATGGACAAGTTATATTTCATTGCGATCACATGCGAAGGACATCGACCTTGCAGTAACAGGATGAAGGACTTATAGCTCCGTGATATCATCATCCGTGTATAGGCAATACTAGAAGCCCGGTACACTCAGTGGTAACGATGACCAGGACCGGCCGTCACTCACTTTACTATCAGGGCCAGAGCCAAGTTCTGTAGGTTCATCGCCATCGTCATTGCCGGTGTACCTTTAATATAAGGTTAGAGTTGCTGCGAGAAGGTAAGCAACGGCGCCGTCACCTCTCGCAGATTGTGTCGACATTGTCAACTTTGGTGGTGCTAATAGTCGCAGTGCTATGAATGTCGTCAGCGGACTAGTCTGAGACACCCCTACGAATACATACTCTCCGTAGTTCCTGATATCGTTTATCATCAAGGGAAGCGGTGAGACGGGATGAGCACTTACGAGTTGATACCCACAAGGACGGATCCTGGTCACATATATCAGCTAGTAAAGGGCTTTGTTTACCGAAAACAACAGCTTACCATCGACAGCCCACACATCATTTATCTCGACATGCCTTTCATATTGGGTGTCGCTGGACGTACGGACATATAAGAAATGACCAAGAATAAGAACAACGATGTTTACCAGTTACCGCACTAATGTATAGGTAAATCAGTAATGGGCGAGTCGTCATAAAGAGGGAGACTGCTCACGCTGCGGTAGAGTTTTCCAAAGTCTTCGACGTAGAACTAGAAAATTATGTTTGGAGCTACGGTTGGTATTTATACGGTGGTCGACTTACGGAGTTGATAATGACCTGGGTTTGGTTTCAGTCGAGAAGAGTATCCAAGTGTAGAATGTACATACCGTGCCTCCACCTATGATTCATGGAAAACCATTCATTCGGAATCAGGGCAACGGACAGAAAATCCTACCGTTATGTTGGACAACTTAACAGAAGCTGTTAGCGGTTGAGCATCGCATGTGGTTAATCAGATACCTTTATCATCAGCAGACTACAGGATAGAATTGGCAAGTCAATATAATATGGAATGCGGGTGCAAATGTACCTTAGCCTAGAAGGAAAGCAGTTAGAGGCGATCTAGTCGAAATGTAGAGCAAGACGGGAACGCACGCCACCGTAGTTTATTCGGGATGTTCCGCTAGTCTGCTTGATGGTAATGGCATCTTCACAAACGTCCTAAACAGAGGGATTACTCTAGAGGGAATTCCACAAGGTTGTCACTAACCTCGAACCAGACATGCGACAATGTGCACGATCCTGTTCCGCTGTTAGGCTGAATAATGTAGATGGAAGGAAAACCCTACCGAGACAATGGACTCCTTCCGCTTGGTTGGCTCCGATGACAACGCGACTTAAAGTTGCTCCTTCCTCCAAAAGGAAGACAGCATCGGAATCGCCTCCTTCTGTTTGCCCATTGCAAGCGCCAGAACCGCGATCGTAACGGGTGTAGGGTTCGTCGGGTTCAAAGGTCTCTCCGGCAGCAATGGTCTTAGCACTAGAAAGAGATGTAGATGCCGGCGGGTCAGGGAACTCGTTGGATGCAGTGCGACGCTGCGCAGGCGCAGTTCTGGGATAGCATGAAGGAAAGCACGAAAAACGAGACAAGAGAACGGGCTCACGGCTTGGATAGCACCAAAGTGCAAAGCGCGACCAGAACAAATGTGCGAGAGAGCATGCTTGAATGGAGATACAAATAAGTGATTTGGTTTCACTGAGGAGCGAACAAGTGTTCCCCAGCCCTTTTTATACCGTTTGTCCATCTACTGGGGATTTATTTTGACCAGGGAAATCAAACGTAGACTCTCATGGGAGCAAAAACACGGAAAATTCTGATAAGAGTTTGAGGAGAGGAGATCCAGCGAAGCTCTACGGAGAAGGAGATCTCGTGCCAGGAAGATCAGCAGGAAAGGGCCGCAGGACATACGAGTTGGTAATCAGAAAATACAGCGCCATGAGACGCGGCAACGGATATACTTCGTCGACTTCAATATTTTCAAAAACAAACAAAGCCGACGATGGTGTAGGGCGTCAACGTTCAACAGACGAATACTTATTTTGGGATGATTGTCGTCGCGCGTGCCACGTGAGATGCACATGGGGAATTCAGAACTTCACCGCCTTCACAACCCGTCGCGTACCATGACGCCGGTCGAACAGAGCATTTCAATGGTGCCGTAGCCGTCAAACACCCTTTGTGTTTCGCCGCTGACCCTCGCCCCGGTTGGCTATTCGCAGCCGACGGAAAAATAACGGATTGAGCCAAGACTTTTTGCCTCAAGGACATCAACCTGGTACCACAATCCGCAGTCAAAAATGACCTAGAACTCAAAAACTTCAGAAATGAGTCACTCTAAAAAAGGGAGATAGCACAAAGGAGCCTTAGCCGAGGTCGGATCTATTCTAAGCTTCAAGTTTGATGTGGTGAGTTATTGAAGCAAAGCCAGAGTGACGAAGTAAAGGAAGACAAGGTCACCAATCCTCCAAGATCATCTCTGCTGGCCCTGGCCGTAAGGTAACTTACGCCTAGACTTGAGACAATGGTGCATCGCCCTGGAACTGCTCCTCTCGACTCTGAAATCTAGACGTGATTGTGTGGTCCTCGCATCCTTCGTTCAAGTCGTCGAAAACCAAAGGCTACCAACGTAGTCTTCCTTTAATTACCTCTTGCTCGGAGGATGAGGCCAACCCTATGGAAATTTGCATTGTTCGACTATAGCTGTCTTTCACCAAAGGAGGCATCAACACAAGGAGGTTTCCTGATACACCTTTCATATGTTCGCTCTGTCCACGGCTGCGGTCAACCCGGCATTCTCTGATGACAGAACGTCGGAAATCTCGGAAACCGAGGCATCAGTGTCATACGACTTGCTCCGGAAGTATTTGAAGGAGATCTAGAGTGGATATCATTCTACGGGGGAAGCTGGGTGCAACATCTCGTCAACTCATTGCCAGCTGTGGTCCTTTGGTTCCATGGTCATTATATTTCCGAAGACTGAAAGAATCAAGATATGCCTTACAGTTCCTTGTTTTTTGTAAAGGATTGCCGTATATCAACTGAAAGTACCGAGCCGTAAACCTGCGACAGGTACGAAATATTACTTCAATCATGCTGGCAGCTCATAATCTTGTGGGGATTTTATCATTTCTTGTAATATGCCAAGGTTTCATCGGAAGTAGTAGGAAGAGGGGCTAGGAAATAGATGGGAGAACGAGTGACAATGTGATCTGTACGACTCAAAGACTTCGTGTATGATGAGATTGTGTGTACCTATGGTCTGCAAAGATCATATCGAAATATTATATTCCCTTCTATTGGAGGCATAAAGCACAATATATATATATAAGTCTTCTGCGCGGGCTGCGGTAGAGACACTATATCCTTTTAGTCAACATCCTTTGAAAGAAGGCATTCCGCAGAGGTGTGGAGTATACTATTCAATCATGTCGGAAGCTCGAATATACGCTTATTGCGTATTAAGACTAACGTCCGTGCAGACACAAAACACCACAGGATCAAAGTTGCGACTGCATATATAGATCCCCACACACGGAAGAATGTAGAGTCGAGAGTGCTCGCGAGACTCAAAGTCAGATTTGCATATACTCCCTGCACATTTGTGAGGACACTGAAGAAAGGGGAGAACAACATGCTTACATTTGGAAAAATCAGCCCCCATGTCTCTACCTTGAAGGGAATGCGCGTTTGGCGCATGATATTTTGTATACCGAGCAGGGCGAAGAACAACCATCCCGACGCCAGTGCCCATAGCACGACAGATATGATGGTGCAGACAACGTTGATGGACGCACCGGTAGACTCGGCAACGAGAAACCTGGATGACCCGTAGGGTAAGGGTAGGACTGTCTCGAAGAATTGTCCAATGAGTAGAATAGCGAATCCCGCCTGGCCTGTGGGACCCAGAGGTAGGAATGCAGAAGTTATCGTCCCACCGGGCGGTAGTCCGTGAAGGATCAGGCGAAGTAGATATATAGTCAAAATCATCAAGGCTACGGATAGACCAATGGATACCATGAAGATCGCAAGGGAAGCGGTGATCAGCGCGTGGTTCAGGGAATATTTGTAAAGCGAGGAGGCGACGACACCGCCACCAGAGGATGTAACGATTAAGGTTATGACAGGAAGCACCCAGGCCGGAGTCATGGTCTCCAGTGTGTGAGTATGGGAGGTTTTCCTGGGAAGCGCTTAATACAAGATGAGTGGACGGAGTAACCCAGTATACTCACATGTAGTGGAGGACACCGAAACAGCAGAGGAAGGAACATAGGACGTCTATCCACCAGAAGGACCAGAGGACATACATGAATGGCTTACCGCCAAAATTGTAGTCGTCGTGGATAAGGCCGACGGCGATGGTGAGAATAGTGATGGACCCCATGGGGAAGGTACCGGTGTAGAGACTCTGCACGGGATGACGGATCATTATGCCCCAGGTGTCGGGGAACATGATGTAACGGACGAGAGAGATAAAGGCGAAGACGATGAAGAGGGATAGATTGAGGAAGAAGAAGATGAGGGTCATGATTTTCATTCCTTGGGAGCCCTTGCCATACGGAAAGACGTGGAATAGGATATCAACTGCTCCGGTACCCATGATGACAGCGAACCATGCTGGGATGAAATTTCTACGAGGATCAATTTATTGAAGCGATGATGGGAAGAAAATGATTGAGTACCTGATAACATTGACGGTCTCTTTTTCAGAACGGTAGGAGCCCGCCGCCATGGACTGTCTAGTTCTGAGGGGAAAGGTCGAAGATTATACATTTAACGCCGTTCCTTTTTATTTGTACCGCCAAGGCACGGGAACGTAAACCCTATGATGGCGGTACAGAAATGTCGGTTGAACACGCGATACTGGTCAAATTTGAGCCTTTGACGGTGTCACGGGAACAGGTCATTACGACAGCGCCCGCCATATAAATGTTCCATCTCCAGTACCTTCAAGGACGGGGCATTCCTGATTATAAGTATGCCAAATAAATAATTGCGTGAAATGGTCAAGGACAGCCAACGCAATGGACCAAGGACATCCGTGTGGTGATGGAGAATCACATAAAATGGGTTCAAACATATACATCGACGCCAAGAGTTAAGGGGGAGCCCAGGCATTGAGGATAAGGCCACATGGGGAAAGCAGTACCAAGGGTATAACCCACAATGTTGAGAACGGGAATATTCACGGAAGACACTCATTAAAATAACAGAGGATGCAGTAACTCGTGGATTGCATCATAAGGGACAAAGTAAATGGGTACAATCAACGCAGACGACTGCACAAGAATAAGTCACTAAATATTTGGCGCAAAAAGAGACATACCGAGCTTCACGTTCACTCTCGAGTAGAGCCAGAATGTCCTGCTCCCTCACGGGACCCTTGACATTCCGTATAATGGACCGTGATGTGTCGTCCATGAATTCTACTCGGACTTGGGTAACACCTCCCCGGGAGCCAGTCCTGCCTAGGACCTACAGACTTTATTAGGGAAAGGACCAGTCAACAGATCCTGCACCCACTTTGATAACTTTTGCCAGTTTGACGGGGGCCTTTGAGGAGTCCTGAATGGCATCGTTAGTATAGGAGAATTGCAGCACAACGAGACAGAATATTCACCATAATTTTTTGAGTCGAGGTGGAGGGAGTTGTGTTGACATGCAAAATAAGGTTTTAGTTTACCAGGATATTTCATTCTCCGCTAGCGATGTTGCCAAACAGTGACCGTCATTCGGGCTGATTCATCACCCAAATAGGGCTGCCGCTGTGGCCATTCAAGAATCTCACCACCATCTCTGTTGCCTCGATGCCGCCTCCTCCCCCGCTGTCTGCCTCGAATGCGTCGGTATATACTCTCGATACCGTCCACCAAAGCGACTATGAGGACGACGACCTCACGCCTTTGCGCAGTGCTGCAGCACCATCATACGGCGTTTTGCCCCATTCTCCCTCGCGGACATCGTCACGTAGAGTGATATTCAATGCAACACTGAAGATGGCGGCCATTTTTGTCGTCAGCACAATATTTCTGGGTGGTACCCTGTGGCTTGCATTGCCTACTGTTGAAGAGTATGTTTTGTTCCAGTGCCCTGAATCCCGTCCTTACTTGGCTACAGGGAGGATCGAGAATCTCTCCGAATTCCAAAGTCTTTTGCTCAACTGCAAGCACTCAACACTCTCCTTAAGAAATACCGCGACATCTACCCATACCGCATCTTCGTTTGTTATGTGACAACATATCTCTTGTTCGTCCCCTAACGCACGTTTGAGTGTTCGAGCTAACTTTTTCCGTTTAGCCTACAGGCATTTTCATTGCCAGGTTCTATGTACCTTTCCATTCTTGGTGGTGCTGTTTGGGGAGTTCCCTTTGCCCTACCTCTTGCTTGCGTCTGTGTTGCGTCCGGTGCTACCCTATGCTACCTCATCTCAGCAGCGCTCGGTCCTGCCCTCCTCACCATCCCAAAGTTTCATGCTCTCTTGACAAAATGGTCGGTTACAATAGCCGCGAACAAATCTAACATCATTTCCTACCTGATCGTTCTTCGCATCGCCCCGCTACCGCCCCATTGGGTTGTCAACGTCGTGTGTCCGCACGTTGGCATCGGGCTTGCTCCCTTTTGGATCAGCACCGCCCTCGGTATCCTAGGCGTCAGCGTGATACACACAACTATCGGCGGTGGTTTAGATGAAATGACCAGTGCCGATGACTTTCATTTGATCAGTTGGAAGAACTTTTTTGGTCTTTCCGCAGTGGTTGTGGGCGTGATGATCCCTGTGGGTCTTCGCTACTGGTTTAGACAAGAAGCAGAAGCTGTCGCTGAAGAAACGCAGTCACAGACTACAGAGGATGAGGATGAGGATAGGATATTGGCGGTCGGTCCAAACGCCCCAAGTAAGGCCAAGGATGTATCTGCACGCCTGTTGGTGCATGACGACGAGTACGACGCGTTCGACGACGACGACGATGACGACGACATCATTCTGGAAGCCGGACCAGCCATCCTGACACCGAAGGATGGCAACACTGATTCTCGCGCCGTGTCCAGTCTATAGGCGCTATGTGTCTCTTTCTCTGTATTATCTTTCACCATGTAGCGCACACTGCATAGTTCATTCATTCTTGTAGGTGCAAGCGCCCTAATGTGCTTCACCTTTAGTATCATTAGACTGCATACTTTAACGACGCCTCCTGTACATTTTTGATGACTACATAGTAACTAGTAATGGAACATACAACTGCTGGATAGAAAATCACTGTAGATTAACAAGGCACCGAGGACGGAACAATTGGTTATAGATATGATCTTCGTCGGCGGACATTATGCTCGCGTCGAGGAGATAAGGGAGAACCGCGGCTGGCAACAAGTAAATGATTTTTGGAAGGAGCTGATGCCTATTTAGGACACTTGCAGGAAATTCCGTAGAATGCGGTCCGTGGTTTCGCCAGAATGTTCCCAAACATGGACATTTTCGCCATAATTACCAAACAAGATCAAACCTACTCAGCCACAGCCCTAGTACTGTCCTGACACCCTTCCTGTTTCCCACCGACGAGAGGCCACGCCCTTTCCTTCTACGCTCCCATTACCCCCTTCTCCTCCCTTCCGTCGTCGACGCTTTGCTCGCCGTCCACGGCGGTCTGCAACGCCCTTCGCTTGACGCCTCCTCGCTGGCAGACCTCTGATCTTCGGAATCATGGCAGACCGTCTCTCGCAGTACTCGATGATGCCCAATTTCAACCAGTCAATGCTCCAGCCACATCAGATGCAGCAGCAGAATTCCCAGCAGCCGCACCAGGACAACCACCAGACAATGCCGCCGTTCTCAGAGCAGTCTCATCTCTGGAACCAGATGCAGCATCTCCAGAGCCAGTTCCGACCGAATAACGGGGCGGATGTGAACAGTCCACAAATTAATCAGCAGGCAAGTTTCATTACTCTGGATATTTTTCGACCTGCTGTCCACCGTTGTCCGTCTACTCTGTGGAGGGGTACACCCCGGACCCGTAGCGTAGCACCCATCTCTATACCCCTCCGAGATTCAATAGTGGCATTTGTAGCCCGACCGACTCCATTTCTTGTCTATGCTGCTTATCTAACCATGATACGACTTGCTCTTATCCACTCACCATACTTTCTTCTCAAGCTATCATTACGTATCCTTGTGCTGACCACTGTTCTCCTTCTAGATGGCTGATCTACTTCGAAGTCAGAATATGGCTGCTCGAGCGCATGGTCAACAACAGCAGTCTTTTCCTCTGGGAGTTCAAATGGGCGCGGGTCCGAGTGGCGGCGCATCGCAGCAGCCGTCCTTCCATGATCCGTCAGCCCAGCGGCAGTCCATCGGTTTTCCTAATATAGTGGGCGGTACTGGCCTGCAAACGCCACTATCCCAGAATTCCATGCAGGCTAGAAACGCCATGTTACAAGCCATTACGAACAACCAGAACCATAACAGGCAACTCGAGCTCATTGGTATGGCTGCCAATCAGCAGAACCAGAATAGCATGTCCTTTGGTACCCGATTAAATGCTCAGCAACAACCTCATCATCAGCAGCAGCATCAGGCAGTCAACCAGCCTGGGCAGAACGACATATTCGCTCCTGCGATGGCCAACGATGCTATGCGACGAGCGTCTCCTGCCAACCCTCCCTCTCAGATGGGCGCGCGGCCCCACCAGTTCACCATGGGTCCCAATGGTATACGGCCTACCCTATCTCAAGATGCTCAAACCCGTATTGTGGCACTGCGGACCATGATCAGCAATAGCGAGAACGCCCTTCGTTCAATGAACAATAATCGTGCGGGGATGCCTGATACGGCTTTCATGGCTCAGGTTAAACAGCATCAGAGCGACATTGCTAAGGCTAAAGAGATGCTCGCAAGAGTTCTTCAGATTGCAAATAACAATATGTGCGTTTGTTGTGTCATATGACCCTATACAGAGGATTTATCTTTGTACAGGCAACAATTAGCTCTTGCGAACGGAGGACACAACCCGGCGCAACCATGGTTGACCCCGGCAAACCAGCAGCCCTCCTCATTCGGGAACGGGCAACCTTCTCACCAACCTCAACAGCCCAATCTCCAACCTAGCCCTTCTCAGCACCACTCTCAGCCGGCTGCTCCAAATCATACCATGATACCTCCTAGCCGTTCGGTGTCTACATCACAACAACCTCCGTCGCAAACTCCTATGGGTGGTGGTCAGTTTGCTTTTGGCACAAATAATGCTGCAGGAGGCGGTCAGCCCGGCATCCCTAATGGAATGCCAAACTCGTTTGGCCCCGCCCATCCGCCACCATTGGAGAAGAATAGATTTGAGGCCGCTTACATGAATTATCTAAATTCCAAGGGTTTGAATCGCGACGTTAGGGCTGTTGCGACGATTGAAAATAGACCAGTTGATATCCATGTCCTTCACACACATGTTATGCAGGAGGGTGGCGCTGCCAAGGTTTGTCTTTGCTCGTGGTCAAATAAATCTCTACTCATGTTCCCATCTTTTACAGGTCGCTCAGAAAGATCTCTGGGCCGCTATTGCTGCCCGTTTGGGCTACGTTCAATTTCCCGGTAGCGAAACGGAGCCTGCGAGGTCGGGGCCAGCTACTGCTCATCAATTGGAGCAAATTTACAAGGACCATCTTGCCCACTTTGATACGGTCTACGTCACTACTGTCCTGGACTCGAGGCGCAAGCAACAACTTAGTATGGCGGCGCAGCAGCTTGCCAACCCCCCCGTGAAAGCGATGAATGGTCCACAGATGCAAATGGTGATGGCCTACGCCGATCTTTCTCCAGCAGAATTGCGAGCGAAAGGCCTTCAGGAGCATGTTATTCAGTTTATCGAGAACCATCGCGCACAGATACAACGCACGGCTGCGGAGCAAAGCATGTTCCGTGGTAACCTGCGGGGTGCACCAGCAAATCAATCTGTGCAGCCGTCGTCAGAAGGAATGGGCGGTGCGGCGAACAATAGACAATTCCCTGTTACGCCAACACAGAACCCCGCTGGTCCATCTAATCCTCTCGGGCATGGAGCAACGTCTCCTCCGCAGTTTATACCGAATCAGGGTATGCAGAACGGTGCTACGGATGGCGGTATGATGGAGCATCGCCCCCATCTCCCTCCAAATGCCATTATTCCCCAGTTTATGCGAGGAAATCAGGAACAGTTAACAAGAATTTCGAACATGTTATCGCAGGTGAAGCAAGAGTTTCTTGCTAACCGTGAGTGCTTTCGTCTTAGGGTACCCTCCACGGCTCATCATGAATTCCCAGGCATGGCTACGCTTGGTTCGGTCAGAGTCCTTCCCGAAGAGCGGATAGCCTATAACAATGTGGTTGAGCAACTGCATCGAACAACTGCAGATTTGGAGAATAAACTCCCTATGCTGTATCTGTTTGCAAATGGTAAGAATGATGTTTGGGTCAAGCGGCTGGCTGTAATAGTACGTAGCTCCTCGGTCGAGCACACTTCAGAATCTAACGAGTTTCGTAGGTCGTGACTGTGCAACAGCAGCGCAGTTTTTTGGCTTCCGCCAATCCACGATTCATTGTAAATCTGGATAACCTTCGTCTCATGCTGAGCGAGGTCCAGAAAGGGCATGAAAGGTTCAATGCTATGGTTCAGACCATTATTGCGCAGCAATACCAGCAGCAACAGCAGCAACAGCAACAGCCACATCAGCAGCAGCAACCACTTCCGCCACCACCAGGTAGTGGCGTCGTCAACAACCCGTCTGCTCCTAACATGGGCATGCCGTCCCGTCCCATGGTCCCACAACAGCAGAACGTGATACACCCCAATCAACAAGTCCATCAACCTCCGTCGCAGCATCATCCCAATGTCCCGCCGACCATTAATCGGCCTCCAACCGCAGCGCCGCCCACTCCGTCTATGGCTATGAAGAAGAAACCGATACAGCCCATGTCATCTAGTCCTGCTGGGGCGATGGCTGCCTCTCCCACTCCACCGCCCGCACCCGCTGCCTCTACACCTACTCCGAATGCCTCAACTCCTTCAGCTACGCACGCTATTAACATTATGTCATCTCCCAAGTCCCCGAAAGTCAAGGCACCCAGTAAACCCGTCAAGCAGCCTACCAAGCGCAGGATATCAAAGGCGTCTTCTACTCCTACTATCGAACCCGCGCAGCCTCCTAATCCCACATCGATGAATGGAGTTAAGCGACCGCGAGAAGAAGAGACGCCTGCCCCGGCAACTTCAGTTGGAGCGAGTGGACCTGGTGTAGTCGCCACGCCGCCGTCAGGACCATCCATGTCTGTAGCGAACGAGCCGTCACCGCCGAAGAAGGTGAAGACAGAGTGGGAGGGTCCTCCTAATGATGCATTGAAGAAGCGGGAGGAAACTGTTGAGAACATTAAAACGGAGGAAGATGCCAGCCAATTCCTGGAGCAGATGACCGAGCTAATTAAGATGGCAGGCGAGGGGCAGGAGTCGACGTTGTCGTCTGATATATCAGAGACCTTGGACATGATCTTGAAGGGATACAGTGCTCCTGATGGAGGCGAGGGGGCGTCGATATCGTCTCTCGGTGAAGGGAGTAGTACTGGTGGGCGCGCGCCGACGCCATCCATACCTGGTGCGGATGAGTTTGTCGAATTTTTCGACTTTTCGTTGTTCGAGACGGAGGCACTGGACGATGACGAAGGGTCTAAGGCGCCTACACCAGACCTTGTATCGTCATCCTCAACGAATCCCAGTCCGGAATCTGGCTCGGAAGCGGACCTGGCGCACCATGCGCTGACATTTTCTGATTTTAAAACGGAGGAACCGTCGGATCCACTTCGGTTAGGTACGTTTAAGGAGGTAGACGGAGGAGAGTCAGCCTACTACCAGTCGACAGACTGGAAATGGGATGGTCCTATGACTACACTGGACCAGCCATGGGCTATCTTCACCTCGTCATCATAGCATGGGTGCAGTCGATTGTTTAACGTTTTTTATATCTTTGGATTTCTCGTACGTGTTTTAATTTACTTTCTTACCCGTTTACATTATCTTATGGTCCTATCATTCTTTGGAGTTATTTCATTTCTATTTTTTCAACGATTTGTTGTCAGTCCTAGTCTCCTCTTGAATATCTCCTCCCATCCTGCTCTGTGTATTGCTACGTGTTGTTTTACTCGCTATCGATTTCTTGTCGACTGGACCCATGCTTGTGATTAAATATATATATTGGTCGGGAATGGCTACACATGTAAAGTAATGGACTATGGCTACAGTTAGAGAATAAAAGTAACAGCGTGTACAATCACTTGTGCATTAATAGACGTGGATCTTTACTGGAATTCTTTGCAGTATTGCCTAAAATGCGAGCGCGAAGGGAATTGACTGTCTGGGATTTTGAGTTTGAGGTGGGTAAAGCGAGGGAAGACGCCACCGGGAACTTTCTCCGCTTTCTCTCCCTCGCCTCAAATTCGGAGCGGCGCCTTTGCCATTCTTCTTTGGCATCAGTATGAGCCTGTTCGTCATCTTCGAGGAGTTTCATCTCTGCGGGAAGGGCATACCGGCCCTTGATCTCATCGTCTGCTTTGCGCTTAGCGGTTTCGATTTTCTTTTCGTGGCGAAACACTTTGCGGACTTTGGACGAAAGGGCATAGGGATCTGCGTTGTAATGCTCCGAGGCTGTCCGAAGGGACTCTAGTCTGGGTACCTGAACGTTCGTCAGGTGATTTTGGGCATCGGTTGTCTTCTCAAGAGCAGCGAGTGGGTCAACAGGAGCCGCACCACCCTCGGTATCTAGATGGAAGAGTTGAGGAGCTATTCGGGGATACAGAGACTTTGGACTTGCCGTGAACAGCAAAACCGCCATTTTCCTTCGGATCCCAATCTTCGTCCTTTTGCCGGGCGCCTGAAACAACAACGTATCGAGTATTCTAAATCAGGCGTTGGGTAACCCGGGGAATGAATAAGCAGAGAAGCGGTATTTTTACCTTGGGGTCTGTCTGGATCTCGAACCAGCCGTCACAGAGGTGGCATTTGCACCGAAAGGAGAAGATGGGGGTAGAGTAGTAGTTGCCGATTTTCTTCTTCTCTGCATTGTACCGGACACCCATTCCAATGTGGTTGTTACATGTTCCGCTGGGTGTGACTGAGTTATTGGGATGGTGGCGGTGGGGAGGTGTACGTACCACCAGATGTTGAACGGGAGCTCGAAGCGGGTGATCAGGATGCCCTGGCCGATTTTTCGTGCTCTGTCTCCGAGGGCGTGCTTCCCTATTCCGTGTGTGAAGCGGTGAACTTGGATTGATGGCTAGGATGCTTACCTCTGTAAGAGTTGAGACTGCCGTGTTTCTCGCCATCGTAGTCGGGAGGGTAGTATTTATTGAATCCTTCTTAATGTCAGTACTGGAATTCGAAGACATTAATTAGACAGGTTACCTTGCATGATAGTCGTGACCAAAGAGGGTTCGGGAATTGCCGAACCATATAAGGAGAGTAAACTCTAATTTTTTGGGCATACACAGATCCTCTTAGGTGCGAAAATCCGAGTTTCGTTTTTGTCTTTTTCTTATATTTTTGCAGTCACCTTCTGGTTCATCTGCAATCATGAGCTACGTCGCTAAAGGAGAGAAAGAATACGATGCTACCGGTGCCCCCGTGCCCGCTGCCAAAATTCACAAAATCCGTATCACGTTGACGAGCAGCAATGTCAAGAACTTGGAAAAGTGTTAGTACCCGTTTGTAGTTTTTGTGCTTATTCTCACCGCCCGTGTAGTCTCGAACGACCTCATCAACCGTGCCAAGGACAAGCAGCTCCGTGTCAAAGGACCCGTCCGTCTGCCCACCAAGGTCCTCAAGATCACCACCCGTAAGACTGTGCGTTGCCGTCTTGCCTTTTCTTCCAGTCCTTTTTGTTTACGTTGTTATGCAGCCTTGTGGTGAAGGATCCAAGACCTGGGACCGCTACGAGCTCAAGGTTCACAAGCGCCTTATTGACCTCCACTCTTCCAGCGAGATTGTCAAGCAAATCGTATGTCTTTTTTTGATCGTTGAAGCTATTATTTCTCATTTTCTGGCTGCAGACATCTATCAGCTTGGAGCCGGGTGTTGAGGTCGAGGTCACCATCTCTCCTTAGACAGATGTATTTGTTTTCTGGATGCAATATATTGTAGCCTTGCATTGTTTGTTCATGTATGGCTTAGTCTTGATCACTACCACCATGACGTCCTAGTGTCCGTTTATTTCATTCCTTGTAGATGTAACTACCATGCCCGTTACTGCTGCAGTACCATCGAGGCAAGGTGAGAGAGAGATATTCGATCCTCAGCCAGCCGCCGTGCTTATTGTGCACCAGGTCAGCATACTGTTCTTGCCCGTCTACACGGTCTTTTCCCCCATTCTGCACCACCATCGTCAGACTCGACTCTCCATGACCGACACATACCCCAGATGCCGCCTACCGCGAAACCGACCGCGCCGTCGCCCAAGTTCCTCAAGATTAGGATACTCACGTGGAATATGCACGATTCGGTCCCTAAGGTGCGTGTTGCTGCTGCTGTTGTCGTTGGCAACCAATGGTGACCTTTGCAGGGAGATCTCGAGGAGTTACTGGGGAAGGTTCCTTCATACACGCCGCCCACATATTCGTCGACCGACTCCTTTCCTGTCCTGCCTGAGGACGATACCCATCCTTACCACCTTGTCGTAGTGTACGTTACACGCCCATCTTCCACGGCTTTCGCTTACTGGTCTTGCAGTGCTGGTCAAGAGTGTCCTTCCATGTCTGGCAAGTCGCGACGCTGTCCTACGGCTTCCATGTCTAATTAGTAGCTAGGCATGCCCATGGGTCTCGGCGCCGGTTTCAAGCTGATTGAAAAGGACGACAAGGACAAGGACAAGGACAAGGACCGCTCTTCGAAGCACTCCGTCAAGGATGATACCGTCAGGTCGAAGAAGAATGTGGAAGACCCGCCACACGAAGCTCCCACAGGTTGGACGTCGATGGTAGAAGATTGGCTATGCCACGGTGGATCCTGCGGCACGCGCGTGTCCTCCCCTACGACCAATGATATCAGCATGCCCAAAGCGCTCTCCCCGCGTATCACGTCTAAGGAGCCCCGGAAAGGCCCTTACCAGCTACTCATCAAGGAACGTATGATGGGCATATATCTAGCTGTCTATATTCATCGTGATTTGAAACGCCACGTCGATGGTGAGTTCTATCACGTCACAATAGCTGTCATTTCAACGCTTGCGTAGGAACATCGAAATCTGCAGTTACGGCTGGGCTCATTGGAGGGAGAGTCGGAAACAAGGGC
Organism: Armillaria luteobubalina; assembly: GCA_030435615.1. Lineage (NCBI taxonomy): Eukaryota > Fungi > Basidiomycota > Agaricomycetes > Agaricales > Physalacriaceae > Armillaria > Armillaria luteobubalina. The sequence goes on along the minus strand of JAUEPU010000018.1, from coordinate 760,671 downwards.
GCCGTCGGCATCAGCCTGAAAATAGACGGAATGTCTTTTCTCTTTCTCAACTGCCATTTGACGGCGCATGAAGGCAAAGTAAACCATCGTTTGGCTAATCTTGCTAAAATCAAGGTGCGCCGGCCTTCGCGCATCATAAACCGGACTTGACGTTTCTGTCTAGTCCGAACTTTCGGTGGATGACTTTCTATCCCATACCGACGAGCGCATCATGGCAGAAGGTTTGAATCTGACGGGTGCTGTTGGCATGCAGCTGACGTTTTCTTCAGATCTCACGGACAAATTTGACTTCACGTTTATATTTGGTGATCTTAATTTTCGATTGAATATCTCGCGGTTACATGCAGACTGGTTGATATCACGGCAAGGTATGTCGGATCCCCTGCTCTATTCATTTGTTCCTGACGCTCCGAAATAGAATATGCGCAAGCACTCGCCTTTGACCAGCTCCGAGACATTATGGAGAAAGAACAAGCGTTTGTCGGTTTCCAAGAGGCTCCCATAGATTTTCCGCCAACATTCAAGTATGACGTGCTGCGCACACTGAAACGACCGAAACATAGTTCTCGACCGGATCGTTGGCGTGGTGACAGGTCACAACCGCTCAATGAAGTTGAAGAAAAAGAGAAGGAATTGGAATACGGAGAGGATGATGATGCAGACGAAGAAGGTGAAGGAGAGAATGCTTCACTGTCTTCGTCCGCTTGGACATCCATGCATTCGAAACCTGTCACGGAGGGTGACGAGGAGGAGTTGGATTCGCCACTTATGTCACAGGGGACCACACCTGGGAGCAAAGTGTCGTTATCTCTAGCTGCGCGCAAAGCGAAGATAAAATGGCTTTCCATACTGTCGCCGAGCATTCCGGCAACTCCTGCGAAATGGCTCAAGATGCGAAACAGTCCCGACGTTGAAGTCATGAAAAACCACAAACCTCATAGCTCGGTCGACATCGTCGGCGAGATCGAGATGCCTTTACGCGAGGAGAGAGCTATTTCATTGGACGGTGCCGAATCACGACTCTTACAACCTCCGCCTCTTGGTAGAGTGAGTTCAACGAGGTCGAGTGCACCAAGCGATGACGAGGATGGTAAAGGCGATGTGGACAAGGGTGTCTACGACTCATCTCACAAGAAACGTGTCCCGAGCTGGTGCGTTCATATTCTGCATATCGCGTTATATCTAAAGTTGATTTGCCTTTAGGTGCGATCGCATACTGTGGAAGTCTACGGTCGTTCCTGAACCTGACCCCCAACTGGAGTCGCCAGAATTACAATCCAGGGCACGAACAAGAATGGGACAATTCTTTGTCAATGCTTTCAGGCCGCTCTCTGCGAGGCGGAGGCAATCTTCTGGCTCTGTTACGTCGGGTACGATATCTACTCCCCCCTCCGATTCCCCGCGAGCTTCTCGTGATATTTTATACAACACGTCACCGGTTTCCCGTTTTACTCACCCAGTACAGCATCCTAATACCCAACTACTGGAACATACTACCGTACCTTATACCACATCGACTGCTCAATTTCCTATTACAGAAACACCACCATCGCTTCCACGGAGCAATTCTAACGATATAGACATTCGGCGGCGTCGTTCCGCCAGCTTAACCACTGACCCGACACCACCGCGACGTGCATCGACCAGCCATACCACCAACTCGGAAGGAAATCAAAACCCATTTGCTCCTCTGGACAGGGCGATTCGGGACCACACTCAGCGGATATCCACACCATCACGGTGGCGTTTTTTTCCCATTTTTATCACATAATAGTAGCTCAACGTCCCATCCTCTCGAGGCAGACCGGGAGAACGCTAGAAGTGAGGTTCGGAGGAAGGGTGATGTTATTTGTTTGAGTTATGATACATTAGATGACCGGGGCATGAGGAGATTGGAAGGAAGGAGTGATCATAGGCCAGTGATTGGATCCTATGCAGTGTATGTTTGATTTGCAGGCAGGATCACTAATTCTAGAGGACGGTATATCATTTAAGTCTATTTGCTATTGTACTCTCATCATGATACCATCATTGACATGATCTTTATTGTTATTATGGATATCTGGGCTGATTGGATGTGTGGCAGTCTGAGGGTGGCAAAAGTCACTGCTCTCACTAGGAGGTCATGCAGTCACTGACAGGTGCAAAGGCAGGTTGGCTGGCTACCTATGCTTGGGGTTGCTACTGATAGCAACTGCTGGTGACCAGAGTGTAAACTGAGTTCAAACTTGGCCAGAAATTCCTGTTTGGAGGTGTAGTACTGTTTAGTGATGTGCCAGCCCAACTTTGTTAGATCCAGACTCTGACTGGTCTAAACAAGCATAAACTCAGGGCTGTCTCATGTTTGGACAATCACCCTGTGAGTTGCTCAGTTGTTCAGATACTGGGACAAGGCCTTAAAGTAGGCTCTTAGTGTGCAAGACAGCGAGGGAAGTTTGGCATGAATAAACTTTAGCTTGAAGCTGGTGTACTACAGTGAAGAGCTATTACTTATATACAACAATGATGGTTCTAAGTTTGGTCTTGAAACAATAGAAGTCCATTAATAAGCAAGATTCAGGACAGATGAGCAAGTGGAATTGTGTAGTCATGAAGAGGAAAAAGAAACAAGTGAACAAGTTGTAGCATTACCCTCTCATTAAGGCAGTCATCCCTACTTCCATTAGGGCTTGTCTGGGGGTTCCTCCATTTGCATGCTGCACTCATTTTCCCAGTATGGTATTAGCAGATGGTCCCATTGTTTTTCATCCAGGTTCTTTACCCAAAACTCTTTACCATTTTCCTGTTTGATGTGATAGAATGCTGTTTCACCTTGATAGTGATGGTTGAGTACCCTTTCAACCACCTTGCATGTTTTTGCATCAGTGGTTACAACATGTGTAGTGACAAGGTGATCCATCAGTTTGATGCCTTTTTTGTAGTCTGTGATTGCTTCTTAGGCATGTTCCATGTTGTCACTTCAAATGCAAGAGTTTTGCTCCTTTGTCCATCCCTTCCATTTGACAAAGTAGTCCATTACGTTGCATGACTTTTGCCCTTTCTTTCCATAAACCTGTGGGGTTTGGGAGTTGAGGACTTCTTTGATTTTATACTTGTCCTCATCTTCAATGAGGCCAGGTGAAGGTGGAGGTGGAGGTGGTTGTTGCTGGTTCAGGAATGCTGGAGGCTCATAGGGGGTCAGGAGTTTTTTTGAACCATGGGTGGATCTTCCAATGGGGTGGGAGCTTGAGTTTATATGCAGAAGCACATAATTTTTTGAGCATGAGGAAGGGGCCACATGTTTATCATCAAGCCTTTTCTTTAGACAGGGTAGATGGAAGTTTGTAGTGTCAAGCCACACTTGGTCCCCTACATGGTAGTGATGTGCATGGAAAATGCACATGCTTGTAAACCATATAAAATTTGCATTCTGTAATTACTACAGAAGGTAATATACTAAGTAAGAACCCTATAGTAAGAAACACCAGTTCCCGGTAAGTATTATAGGCAGGCAAGAGTCATTAGTGCTTACCTGGTAAATAACAAGAATGAACTTAGCAAGAAATCCTAGAAGCACTCTCATACCTGGGGAACTTAGCTGTGAATGCCAGAATGGCAGTACCAGGAACAGAGCCACATGTATCTAAATTACCGGGCTTGCCCATGTGTCCACATGCTACTGACTCCCAAAACAGTAAGACCATGGCATTTACTGGTAGCTGGGCTAAGTCTGTAAGCAGTTTTACCAGGTTAACTACAGAGTGCCTACCAGTAATGTACAATGGTGTGGGTATTGGCACCTGGGCCCATCTCATGTTCCTGGTAAAAGGATAACCCCTCCAGCACAGGGATATCTTGCCTGGAAAGGAATCATACCCTGATCGGAGACATGATTGTGAGCTATGACCAAGCATTAGTCAGCCTCCTTAGGAGAGCTTATGTGAGATCAAGTAATACAAGTATAATTAGATTTTACTGTAAATAGAATAACCTGGTAGTATAAAAGTAGGTAGAAAATGATAGCCAGGGAAGTTTTCTGGCCCCCAGCTACGGTAGTATTACCTGCAGGAATTATGTTAGAGCTTTGAGTTGTAGACTTACCCAGAATTGAAAGTATTTTGACAATTAAGTTTGCATTTTGCAAGAACCCATAAGAAAGAACTAGTATTAGCATTGTGTCAGTGACCCAGAATCAGTCAGTCAGTCAGATCAGTTAGTCAGCCCAGTTCAGAGATTCTTGCAACTCAGTGTGGAATCTGGTATCTCAGTGGATACTTGTGTTGTTTGTTTGAAGTTTAGAGTCCAGGACTCATAGTAAATCTTACCCAGTCAGATCAAGACCTTTAAAATCTTTATATTGCATTCCTGGAAAACTACCTAAGTACAAAAGCCTACATAACAGACGTTCCTCTGCCCCCACAAACTTGCCAGGTTAGTGTTTTAGTGTAGTGGATTGTGTTTAGTGTTTCTGTAACAAGCATGCCATGGACTCCACAGACTTCAACCTTCAACCCATCCAACTGGCCCCAACTCACTTATCGGAATCCGATGGATTCGGTTTCCCGGTTTCTATTCTATATTTCATATCTCTATTTCACATACTAATTTCACATATTCATTTATCACACCTAGAATCTGTCAATGGTACCAAGTAGGTGTTATATCAGAGTCCACGGAATACTTGACTCCTCTAGATACAGAATATTCCAGACTTATATTATTCTAGCCTCCGTTCATTGGACTCTGCTCTAGTATATAAACTGTACAACTAGCAGTACATACCTCAGTTCAAATATCAACTTGGTTTAGCCCAATACTCTCACACTCACTCTACTTGGCCTTCAAGCCTAATCTGTCTCTTCTACAAGTCCACAGATTCTGACTCCATGTGACTTCATCTTAATCCTTACTTGTCTTACTCCACAGACTCCATCCATATTCATCTTAGGGCTTTGACCTAGGGGTGACATTGCTAATAGCTTCACCAAGCCTGTGTGCATTCTGCAGACTCCACAGCGTGCATTCCACTTCACTTCTTCCTATTGGCATGATCCTAACAGTATATTCGAACTCAAACCCTTGAGTCAAAATTTTTAGGCATGTCTACTGTACTTCTCGAACAAACTGAGACTACTCAGTCCACCATGGACCCCAAGCCTACATTCTCTATGAATGACATCCCCCAATCTGCTTCCAAAGGAAATCAACACCTTTTTGGTAAAGACTCCACATCCACCAGCCGGCCCCATAGGGAAACCTACACCCATAACAGCTTCACCCAATGACAAACCACCTCAGGAATCAATCCTGATCCCTTCAACCTCAACCTTGCCCCCAGACCCTCGGAATCCATTTCAGGTGGCTATGGCAGCTACCAAAATGATCCCCCATGGACTCTAATTCCTAACCCATGCCACACCTTCCCTGTTCAGAACAAGGAAGAACCTGGCAGTGATTCTGAGGATGATGTTGACTCCCCTAGTAACTGCAGCTCATGCCTCCCATGGGGCAATGACAATCACTGACCTGGTGGTGGCCCACCTAATCCTGGTGGCCCTGGAGGTCCCAGTGGCCCCAGTGGTCCTGGCAGACCTGGCAGTAACCCCCCTAACCCTCCCAACCCTCCCAATCCTCCTAACCCTGCTAACAATGATGAAGCCATGATCAGGGATTTCTTTAACCTGCTCCATAGCCTCACCAACCAAGTCAATAACCCTCTGCAACACCCGATATGCACCAAGGTCAAGGAGCCTGATACTTTTGATGGCTCAGACCTGCGGAAACTGAAGGCATTTATCATTTCCCTTCAGTTGAACTTCAACAACAGGCCCAACACTTTCCGCACTGATGCCTTGAAGGTCAACTATGCTGTATCCTTCCTTTCTGGTGTCACCCTAGATTGGTTTGAACCAGATATTCTCCATCCTAACCACACTAACCCTCCTGCTTGGGCATACTCCTATGCTGCTTTTCTTGTGGAACTCCAGACTAACTTTGGTCCATTCGATGCTGTTGGAGACACTGAAGACAAGTTGGAAAACCTTTGGATGCATGACAGAGACTGGATTATGAAGTATATAGTCCGTTTCAATCAACATGCCTCTATTGTCGGCTATGGTGACAATTCCTTGTGCCACACTTTTTACCATGGAATTTGCTCACAGATTAAAGATGATATGGCCCACCATGGTAAGCGCGATAACCTCCATGACATGCATACCCTAGCACAGGAACTCGACACTTGTTATTGGACTTGGAAGGCTGAGATTTCGCATGAAAACTGTGATAAACCTTCCTCCTCTTCATCCTCTTCCTCCAAACCTAAGGGTTTGGGTTCAAACTTGAGCTCTTCCTATTCCATGGCACCCAAATCCTATGGTTCCAATTCCATAGGCTCTGCCTCCACCTACCAGTCCTCTTTGTCCTCTTCTTTGTCCTCATCTGCCAAGAAGCCCTATGCTGACAAGCTAGGCAAAGATGGTAAGCTCACTGCCAAGGAGAAGGAACACTGCCGGAAGAACAACCTCTGTATGTTCTGTGGCAACAAGCACAAGACCAAGGACTGTAACAAGTGCAAGGCAGTGGGTTCCACTTGTGGTCTTGCTGCTGAGGTTTCAGAGCCTCCCGCCTTTACTGATTTGGCTCCCACAGAGTCAGAAAAATAGAGAGCAGCCATGTTTCCTCTGTGCAAGGACAGGGTTGCATTGACTGTCATTGCACCTCAGAGATCGTAACCCTCAATGCTGCCACTCTTTCAAACCATTCACTTACTGTATCACTATCATCTGAAGTTGGTTCTGGATTGGAACCCAATGGCTCTCCCATTTCTATTATCCTTTGTCTTCTTGCCCTCATCAATTCTGGTTCAAGCCATTGCTTCATTGATTCCAAATATGTTGAGGACCATCATCTCCCTACCACATCCATTCCTCCTGTTTGACTTTGACTTCTTGACAGTTCCACCAGATCTCACATTGCCCAATCCATTTCGCTCCCCATACAGTTTCCATTGGGTGACACTATCCCTATTGACTTCTACATCACTCATCTTGATTCATCCTGTAACATTGTTCTGGGATACAACTGGCTTTCCCACTACAATCCATTGATTGACTGAGCAAAGCACAGTATCACTTTCTGTCCAAAGCTATTCGGTGCTTGTATCCCTTCTAGCGCTTCTGTGGCCTCCAACACAACAGTGCCACACCACTTGGACCCTTCAGGTCCAACTCCATCCAAACCTCCCCTGAGATCCCGATGGACCCTGCCACCATATGAGCCTATCTACTCATATCCTTCCATTCCATCATTCACTGCTTTGGTTACATCCAAGATATCAATTATTTCTGTGGCTGCTTTCATATGAGCTTGTGCAGAAGAAGGTGCCCAACAATTCATGTTACAGCCTTCTATGCCTAGTGTTAGTGGCCAAGCTGCTTCCATGGCCCCCATGGATTTAACTGATGTCCCACCGGAGTACCATGACTTTGCCAATGTGTTCAGTGATTCCCTCTCAGAGAAACTCCCCAAGCATCGCCCTTATGACCTCAAAATCAATCTTGAGGAAGGCACTTCTCCTCCACCCAGACCCATCTACTCCCTCTCTGAATCTGAACTCAAAGCCTTACATGAGTTTATTGACGATAATGTCCATAATGGTTTCATTTCCCCCTCATGGAGCCCCATGGAGCCCTGGTACTCTTCGTCAAGAAGAAAACCAGTGAACTCAGGCTCTGTTGATTTCCGCGGCTTGAACAAAATCACAAAAAAAGATCACTATGCACTTCCTCTCATTTCTGATCTTGATTCCGTGTGCTCCACATGTCTATATACAAAACTTGACCTCCGCCATGCCTACCATCTTGTCTGTATTTCCAAAGGAGACAAATGGAAAACCGCATTCCGCACCTGCTATGGGTCTTTCAAATGGCACATCATGCCATTTGGTCTTACCAATGCTCCCACAGCTTTCCAATGCTTTGTCAATGACATCTTTGCAGATATGCTTGATGTTTCCATCGTCATCTACCTTGACAATATTGTCATCTATTCCAACAATCCCACAAAACACCAAAAACACATACAAGAGGTCCTATGCAGACTTAGAGCCAACAATCTCTACTGCAAAGGATCCAAATGTGAATTTCATCAGGATTCTGTGGAATATCTTGGCTACGTTGATGAACCTAAACTTCCGTGGCAACGGCACACCAAAAACTCGAAGAGTAATGGTTAATGATGGTGCAGACCGTTTATAAAGGTACTGTGTTGTGCGAGTTTATACTGCGACTTTTCAGTCAAGCAAGTAGCACTCAAGCGATTGAGTACTAAAAGGTTTTGGCTGTAGGCTGGTGATAATCTCGATAACGAGATAGAACGGAAGAGGGTATGACATGAATACCACAGGTCCGGTGTAAAAGAAGGAGAAACGACTAGATGAAGGTCCTATGAAAATAATGGCAATAATTAAGCTATATGTGTGGTAGACGGTTTATAACCGGTGTAGTGTCGAAATACTAAAGGGGGCGATCCTAATAATGCCAGTTAATGGTGGCAAGAGTGTGAAAATGTGTTTATGTCTGGTGGGACGTGGGGATGACGAGTGCTGATCCTATACGAGATGAAATATACTGAGGGCGATGTTGAAAACTGGGTCTACTCGGAGATGATCCTATCCTATGTCAATGTCAATCCTATGCATGCAAACCTATCCTATCCAATCCTATCCAATCCTATCCTATGACGGTCTAAACCGGTGTTGAGTCCAATATGATCCTATGTGACGATGTTGATTCCTATAAGTCTGCCAGAGACTACCCAAGTGGGCTGCGATGAACAATGTTGAAAGTAAAGCCGAATAAAACTCCTATGGTATGAAGATGAAGACGATCCGATCCTATAAAACAAAAAGAGGCGCTGTACGACACGAGTGTACGGTGTTACACGCTAGATGCGAGTATTTAAACCAATAATGATGGGGTGCAATCAAAGGTGCGATGAGCGACCGAAGATAATGCTAACGCCAGTCGATCATGGTGTAGAGCGTGTTTCTCAAAGAGAACGAAGGGTGTGCGAAGCTAAAGACAGTGCGAAACCAATCTGTTGCTTATAGCGAGCGTATGGGATGCAAACAAATGTTATTGTTTGTGTACTGCGCTATGCGAGAAATATGGTCATTTAAACCGGTGCTAATGAGCGTAGCAAGAGTATAGAGATGAGAATATAGCTGGTTGTGAGCAGTATAGCGAGTGCTAATAGCAAAGTAGCTGGTAGATAGGTCTCCCTCTACTTCTACGATTTTCTATGGATTTTATACTACCAAAGATATTTATTAATAGAGAGACTTAGTAAAGCTGTAAGGCTGCAGCTTGGTAATGATTCAAGTGTCCATATGCATCTCTGTAGTTTCTTGTAACAGCTAATCCTTAGCATTACTGAGGACAGATAAATTCGCTATATCATGAGTTGTCACAGCGGGGCCATTGGGGTGCTGTTTGAACTGCAGACTGTGAGGGTATGGTGGAATTACTGAGGTGAACAAAAGGAATAACGCCTTCTAGTGAGCTGGGCATGGCGATATTATCAATGCCGGTCGTTTGGATGACAAGAACTCAATGATTATTGCAGTAGGGCAATTGTCAGCAGGTATGACCTCATATAATGAAAGGATCAACACTGGTCCGTTACACCGTGATACACTGGTGATGCAGTCCTGATGCCTCAGTGATGCGTAGTTCGCTTATCACCGGTAGTTGCCTGATCGATCAATACTGTGCCTATTCATGATGGCATACGAGTTAGGTCGTGAAACAAGTTGGGATGGATATTCTTCGTTATAGCTGGCCATTGAAGTGTCAAAGAGGTCCTATAATAGTGCGTGCACACCGGTGTTATCGTTATAACTGGTGCTAAGTCATTGTCACTTAGAAATGACAAAAATTGTGAATTCTGAGCGTACAGAGCCTAGAGGCTCATCAACGTTCTCTCTCCTGAAGGCTTACGCATGGCTGAAGACAAAGTGAAAGCTATTGTCAACTGGCCGGTCCTATGGAAGGTCAAAGATATTCAATCATTTCTTGGTTTCACTAATTTCTATTGCCGTTTTATCCATGAATACAGTGAGATTGTGTTGCCCCTAACACGTCTCACTTGCAAGGGTATTCCATGGAAATTTGACAACAAATGCCAGGCTGCATTTAATGAGCTGAAACAGGCTTTCACTCACACTCCTATCCTTACCCACTGCATTCCCAACCATCAATTAGTCATGGAAACTGATGCCTCTGACTACACTATTGCCACCATTCTCTCTATCTACCTTGAGGATGGTGAGATTCATCCTATTTCCTTCTTGTCCTGAAGTCTCCACGGAGCTGAGCTCAACTATGATACCCATGATAAAGAGCTTCTCGCTATTTTCAAAGCCTTTAAATACTGGTGTCATTACCTTGAAGGCTCTGCAGAATCCATTGATGTCATCACAGATCATAAGAACCTCGAGTATTTCTCTACTACCAAGGTTCTTACTCAATGACAGGTGCACTGGTCTGAATTCCTTTCCCAGTTCAACCTTGTTATTCAGTTCCAACCAGGTAAACTTGGTGGGAAACTGGATGCACTCACTAGACAATGGGACATCTACCCTAAAGAGGGGGATAGTCAATATGCTCAAGTCAATCCTCATAATTTCTGCCTCGTATTCACTCAAGAACAACTCTCTACTTTTCTCCATGCTACATTTCTTGAAGGCCCTGTACTCTGTGCTAGTGCTATCATGGATGTGGATAAGCTCCACTCTGATATCAAGCAAGCACAACCTACGGATTCCACGGTGACTGAAGGTTTTTGTCTTGCTTCTTCCTCTTCCAATCCATCCCACTGGTCTGTGGACAAGTCAGGAATACTCCATCTTGACAATCACATTTATATTCCAGACTCCACGGATCTCTGTCTTTGTGTCCTACAAAACAATGATGATCATATCTTGGCAGGTCATTTTGGTCAAAACTGGATGCTTGAATTAGTCCGATGGAATTATACCTGGCCACAGATGCGTGAATTTGTTTGCCACTACGTCAAGTCTTGTACTACTTGTGGTCATAACAAAACACCTAGACACCATCCTTTTGGCCTACTCAAACCTTTGCCTGCACTGACGTGTCCATGGGACTCTATTTCCATGGATTTCATTGAACAACTTCCAGATTCCAACAGATTCACTGCCATTCTTGTCATCGTGAACTGTGCCAGCAAACAGGCTATATTCATACCCACTCATAATACCATTAATTCTGCAGATCTCACACAACTTTTTGTTACCCATGTCTTCTCCAAACATGGTATCCTTAATCACATCACTTTTGACCATGGCTCCAATTTTGTCTCCCAATTCACACACGCCCTTGCTAAAGCCCTCGATATGGAACTTCACTTCACTTCTGGTTATCACCTGGAAGCTGACGGACAGACTGAATGTGCCAACCAAACCCTCAAACAATACATCCATATCTATTGTTCTTACCAACAAGACCATTGGGATACCCTATTACCCATTGCTGAATTCATGTACAACAATGCTCCTAATGCTTCCACCGGAATTTCCCCATTCTTCACTAACAAAGGGTACCATCCTAACATCACGGTATACCCTGAATGCGATATTGCCTCTGCTCAGGCCCATGACTTCATAGTCAACCTTGATGATCTTCACCAATTCCTTTGCAATGAAATCTCCCATGCACAGTCCTGCTACAAATTTCAAGTGGACAAGCGATGGTCTCCAGCTCCTGATTTCAAAGTAGGCAATAAGGTTTTCCTTAATTCCAAACACATCAGGACTACTCGCCCTACTGCAAAATTCTCAGAGAAATTCCTCAGACTGTTTGACATCATTGCACAACCTGGATCCCATTCCTTTACTCTCAAACTCCCCATGGATCTCTGTTCTATTCACCCTGTATTCCATGTTTCACAGCTGGAACCTGTGGAATCCAATACCATTCCTAATTGTACCCAACCACCTCCACCTCCAGTTGAAGTCGACAGTGAAGAGCAGTACAAGATTGCACAAATTCTTGACTCCAAACTCAACCGTTGGTTCTGATGCCCTCTCATCTATTGTGTTCAATGGTTGGGTTATGAAGGTACTGATGAAGAGTTTGCATGGATCCCCACTACTGAATTCTCTGTGGACAAATACATTGAAGATTTCCATCATCATTACCCTGACAAACCAGGACCCCTATCCAAGGTCACCATTCGAAAAGTCACTATCAAACCTTCCTCTACCATTTCTTGAATGACATCTCTGCTGGTTCTGTTCGGAAAATGTTCCCCAAATTTCAAATATGATTCTGGAAAACTATTGCAAATTACCTTCCTAATTGGGAACAGACTCCGCCAGCTCCTTTCTTGACTTCATTTCATTTCTCCACACCATTTCAGACATCAAGAAAATCTTTACATTTTATGCCCCTCTGGGTGCAATACTCTACAGTCCATATACAAACATACTTATATAAATTGTTCAAAAAAGGGTGAAGAGATTAGACATCCATGGGCTCCACAGCTTCCTCCATATCTATGTCATCTTCATCCTCTGTGGCTTCCACATTGACTTCTCCCTCAACCTCCTGCTCATCTCCACTCTCACTTTTTTCCTCCTCCAAGGCCTCCGCCTCTTCTCCTTCAACTTTCTTCACCAGCACCTTACTGTCCTCATCCTTTCCCTTAATCAAGTCCAACTCTGGGACTCTGGCAGTCCCTGCCCCTGGTACCATCTCCGCTTGCACCGGCTCTTCCTCGAATTCTCCATTGGAATCCTCAACCAGGTACTCATCGGTCCCAGTCAGGAACTTTTTCCAAAGTCCCCATTCTGACTGCTGGCCCCTGACTCTGTAAAACCTCTCCCTTGCCTCCCAAAACCTAATACTGGTGTTGATGGCATCCATCAACACACCATGCCTGCGGCTTCCGACCCACAACTCCATATTTGCTAACTCGAATGGATCTGTGCCATCTAAGGTTTCTGGGTTTGCAACCCACAAGTGCCAGACCTGAGCAACATCCTTATCCAGTCACATAGTCATAGCCTGTCAGAGGGCCTCAGGATTCGCACCCTCCAAGTCATGCAATTCATGGAGGAACAAAGTCCACTCCTCCTTAGACACCTTCGGAATAAAGTCAACCAAGTATTTGACATTGACAGCGGGGTGGTAGTCATCCAATAAATCACCGACTCAGCTTCTGAACACCTCCAGCTTATTTTCCATCGTGTCCATTCAAACACGCAAACCATGCAACAAGTCAAGGATTTCTTCTATTACTGCTGAGTCTGCATCATCTCCAAATACGCACTTTGTTTTCTTAGTCTTGCACTGCTCACAAGAGTGGCCTGTTGTTGAAGGCAGACATGGGGCCCCATTGGCATGGCAGCAAGAGCAGTGATCTTTAACTACAATCAGTACATTCCACAGACCTGAACGGACACTTACCTTTGCCAAAGAACTGCACTGGATCTGTCTTCTACCTTTTCATGGCAGGCTCACCTGAATTGTTTTGCCCTGAAGGGCCTATGGTGTTGTCACTATCCACCACATACTGTGTAGACTTTGCTTTCCTCTTCTTTACTCCCATGGCCACCGCTGCATGTACTTGACGCTCTTTTCAACACCCCGCTAACACTTCCCTCACCTTTGCCTTCCCTTTCAAGCTCTGAGGATCCTCCATGGGTTCCTCCACCTCAGTCTCTTGACCACCCTCCACGTCCTCATCTGAACCATATGCAACCAACCCTGGCAATGCCATGGCCTCCATGGCCTTTTCCTTTCCCTTGCCCTTTTTGGCCTCCTTTTTCTCCTTCTGTTTCTTTTCCTCCTTCTCCAGCTCCACAGCCTTCATCACCCTCAATTCCACCAATGCTTTCTCCCTCAGAACTCTTGCCTTTTCCTGTTTTTTCTTCTTCTCTGCGGCCAATCACTCGACCTCCAACTTCTTCACTTCATTGGCCAATTGTTGCTTCTCCATGGCTTCCTTCTTTGCCTTGGCCCCTGCAATCTTCCTTGCCCACTCTTCCTTCTTGTGGGTTTTCTCTGCAGCTGCTGCCTCTTTCTTCACCTTCACCACTGCTGCCTCCTTCACACTCCTCCACTCATTGTGAGCCTCCACAGCCACACAATATGCTGCATCCCTCTCATCCCACTCAGCATACAGAACTTCAAGTGCATCAGGATCAGTGTCCTCTGACATGGGCAGTGCGACGTACACCTTAGGCATTTGAGAGTGATGATACAAAGTTGACAACATTTTGGATGGCAAGGAGATGAATAATGGACTTGGAGATGGTGGTGGTATGAGTTTAAGAGGTATTTATCACATGACATCCCTGCATAAAATTCCACATGTCACACTCGGTCATCGGGATCAGCACTCTTGAGGGCAAGAACGCTAAGGGGGGGATACTATAATGAGCATGCCGCAGACTCCATGGACTTCAACCTTCAACCCATCCAACTGGCCCCAACTCACTTATTGGAATCTAATGGATTCCATTTCCCAGTTTCTATTCTATATTTCATATCTCTATTTCACATACTAATTTCACATATTCATTTATCACACCTGGAATCTGTCAATGGTACTGAGTAGGTGTTATATCAGAGTCCACAGAATACTTGACTCCTCTTGTTACGATATTGAACCTAGACTTCCATGGCAATGGCAACACCCAAAACTCTGAGAGAGCTAAGGAAAGATGCTTGCAGTCACAGTAGTCAAGGCTATGTGTTTGTGCGAGTGGTTTGGTGCACCTCCATGCAGTCAATTCCTCTAGATGCAGGTATACACTTTGACTATACAGTCTGGAAGTAGTACCCTTCAGCAGTCAAGTACTAAGAGGCTCAGGCTGTAAGCCGAGGGGGATCTCAACTAATGAGATAGAATGGGATCTAGTGTGACCTGGACACTAAGAAACCGTCCAAAAAGACATGGAATACGTCTAGCAAATGTGCACTGGCTATAGGCAACTGGCTATGGTCCTAAAACCAGGCCAACGTCCAAGAAAATAATGTAAAACCGATAAAATGCGGTAAAATGGTCCTAAAATCGGTCTAAACCGGTGTAGAAGGGCTATAGCGAGTGGTGAAGGTCCTAAAATCGGTCCAGAGAGTGTGGAATGGATATAAACGATGGTAATAGGTCTAAAGCCGGTGCGACGTCCAAGAAAAACAGTGCAAAATCCTATAAAATGTGACAAGAGTATAGACAAGATGTCTAGAAGTGTACCTAATAAAGTGAGCAGAAATGGTGGTAATAAACGTACAAAAACGAATTAAAACCGGTGGGAATCTCGGGTTCTAGGTCTATAAAACCGGAGCTATGGCAACAAGTGTGCAGAGCTTTGGAAAAGCAATAACGGTGATGAGGGGAATCCTATGGAGAGTGGGGTGGAGATGGGCCTTCAAAGAGGCAATACGATCCTAAACCGGGCTGGAAGATGATGATGCCAGCAATATAAAACCAAAAACAAAACCAAAACCGAAGCAATAAAGCCGGTGACAATGTGGAAGTGATTTAGAGACAAAAGCAAGTAGTTGGAGCAAGAATGCGTCTATTGGGCAGTAATAATGCAATCCAATAACGATTAAGAGTAAAGCAAGCGATGGGGCATAACTGTGGGCGACTGGGATCGACTGGTAGTGTATAAACTGGTCAATAGAGCATATAGCCAGTAATTCGAAGCAATCCCCTTGTAACTAAGTTTCTACAGAGTATATATACTAAAAGTCCGAAATTATAAATAGAAAACATATCTAAGCATTGGTAAGGCTGTAACTCCGTAGCTGAGTAAAACTAATAGCAGGCATGTGGAAACTAGTCATCTGAAGCCATGGCATTGCATTTAATGCCAGGTTTTTGAGGGGAAACCATATGGGTGCTGTGACTGCTGTGAGGACCATGGGGTGCTGTTTAACTGCAGGTTTTTAATGCGCAGCTCTTCTTCTGAGGTGTGCGCAGCTACTGTTGATTACTTTGAGATCTTGGCATGGTAACAGCCTTAGTAAAACCGGTCTGAAGTGCCCATGCACTTTAAATAACTTGGAAGGAGGAGGATCAATCAATCACATCAATTTAATTGAAGGATCAATGAAAGCACAGCAAATGACGATCCCTGGTGATGTAGGAATGCTATATTTGGTTTATTGTTGATCAGGCATGCCAGGGTGTGATGGGGCACGAAGATATTGTGCAAAACTGGTCGAAAAAGGATATAAAAGAGTAGTGGGAGTCATAACCGGTGTACTTTGGTTTCTGGAAGGATATTCGAGTTGTAGCCTTTGAAAACTGGTCTGAATAGATGAAGAGTAACTGCTGTATAACTGGTGTAGCATGGTGATATTGCTGAATGGGCTAGAGATTAAATTCGGAGTTTCTTCTGGAGGTGGTAGGAGTATAATGGCATAATATGCGAATTCTGAGAGCTGTATATATCCACGAATTCTGAGCATACAGAGCCTGGAGGCTCATCAACGATTTCTCACACATATTCATTTTCTTTCTTAAATATCCAAAGCCCAAGTCATCCCCAACCCCACATGATCATCAGAACCAGAACCAGATGGTTCAGGCCAGGTAACTATGGCTTGCACATACCGCACGACTACCATATTGTCTTTGTACATTGTGGCTATTATTAGTAGCATAGTTTTAGTATATAAGTAGGTAGCTCTCACTGTAAGACCCCAGCTTCGAGCTAAAGTTTATCTATACCGAACTTCTCTCTTAACTCCCACTCGACTCAGACATTAGCACGATCCCATCACTTATATCCGAACTCCATAAGACTCTTGGGTGATTGTCTGAATGCAAGGCAGCCCAAGTTTACTTTTGTTTGGATCACGTGAGGTTCAGGTCTAACAATTAGCTCAAAGCTTCCCTTCTTTCCTTGTGCATGATGTAAGCAAAAACCTATGCAACAGACCAGAGACCTGACCACTGCCCAGTTCCACATCGCCCTTGTGGCCATCCTTGTCCCTTTCACCCTCACAATCATAGGAATTGGACTAGGAGTCCTACTCCCGTGGATACACAGAGGACGTCATGTCTACCCACAGACATATGAGCTTGAAGACCTCGAGCAGAGCCAACCCATACCCCGCACAGAGACCAAAGAGTACCTGGTAGAGGGTGACCGGGAAGTTGAAAGAGAGTGTGGACACACTCGCCCTTGGAACCTCCTGCATTTCCCTAACCACCCCTACTGAGCCCACACCCCCACCCCAGACTATGATAAAGCTGCCTCAGAGTACACCACCTCAGTCACCCAGATCATCAGGATCAACACAGAGAGCACCAAGGAATTCCCCTCCTGCCCCTCCACCAAAGAGCCCCATCCCCTTGACCCTGCCTTCATCCTACAAAATTGCGCACACCTCGACCTCCCAGGACTTGCCTGCTGCCCCTTCAGCCCCCTCACTGACCCTTGGCCACAGCCACCAAGTTATACCCTCCAGTGAATGGAGGCACTTGAGCCCCAGCGAGAGGGAGAAACTCCCGGCGACTGGTGGCATCATACCCATCAACTTCATCCCCTCTGGCATGCAACCATTAGAATCCTAGCAGGCATTGTCTACCCCCCCACCCTCCGAATCAGTCAGAACAGAAACCCCCTCAACCTCGTCCCACAGGAAACAATGAGCACTGGAAGAGGAAGAGGAAGGCAAGACTCTGGAGACAGAGTCGACAGCAGAGCCGCTTGGCTCAGCCAGTGAACTGGACTGGCCAGAGGCAGGAGATGAGTATCCACAGAGACCACTAACTGAAGAAGAAGACCGATATGAATACGTGGCATGATACAATGAAAGGTACAAGCATATAGTAGAGGAGATTTTGTGGCTAGCGACCATGCTGGGAAGATGATATATAGAGGCAGAAAGAGAGGGAGAACAGTTCAAAATGGGGAGGCTATGAAAGCACACTGCCCATGAGCAGGCCACCTTTATGTTTAATACAGACTTTCCTTCAGATGTGAAGCCACCCATGCCTGACTACGACAAGTGGAATCCACCAGTCCCCAAACCACTTCCCGACTCCCCACCAAGACCAAAGCAGCCCATACGGCAATCAGGCAGATCTCCAATTCCAAGCAGCTCCCGACTATTCGCCAGAGCAAATGAAGAAACCATGGCAGAGCAAGAAGCCACAGCACAAGAGCAATAGAAGCTATACCAGGACATTCTAGACAAGGAAGCCACCCTGGAAATTAACAAAATGGAACTCAACCAGAAGAAGGAGGATCTGGAGGACTTCCGAAGGAAACACAGATTTCCCCCAAACCCCCACAAAGCACCACCAGATCTCCTGAACCCCAGTCAACCCAGAGGAGCCCCAGACCCAGACTCCCCCAGAGGATGAGGAGACTTATGGTCACTACCCAGACCACCACCAGACCACATGCCCCTTGCACCAAATCCGGGACACTGACGAGGAGCCGCTGCAGCTGATGCCCCTTTCCTCAGGGTAAAACCCACCATGATGTGCATGCCCAAGATGTTCTATGGGAATCACAATGACATACAGAGGTTCTTCCTCCAGTGTGTCCTCTATTTCAAAGTACACCGAGGCTATTATGAAGAGTCCCAGCAAATCACCTTCACAACCTCCCACTTCGGTGGTAAGGCCCTTACCTGGTGGGTCCATCACGCCGAACAATACTTCAGCATCACAGAAGCAAGGTACTGACTCCCCACATGGAGGGATTTCATAGAACTAGCCTGAAAGGAGTTCATGGACCCAGCCATCAAAGAAGTACACGAACAGTGGATGTATGGACTACGGATGCAGGACAGAAGCACTAACCAATATTTCCAGGAACTGGAACAGCAAGCACAGCTCGCCAGCAGATGGGAAGATCAAGGAGAAAAAAGCCACATAGTCACTGCAGTTAGAGCAGGGGTACCAGACGAGTACACAATGGCTGTAGCCGCCAGAGAAAACATTCCCCACACCTACACCCAGTGGAAGCGCCGCATTATCCAAATCAACAACCAACAAGTGGTGAAGCGAGCCTTCAACAGAACCCATAAGGGATATCGCCCCCAAGATCCTCGCAACTGGCAAACCAATCCCTACAGTGACAACTGACCCCCACAAAGGAATGATAACCATGCCCTGCAGAACAGGAACCAGAATGCTCCCCCACAACCACCCAAAGAGCCTGGACCAACAAGCACCAACACAGGGACCAGACCAGTCTACAGCAGACAAGGACTGCCGATGGACATAAACTGACTCCAATGAGAGCAACAGTGCTTCAACTGCCATCAGAAGGGTCACTTCACCGCCAACTGCCGACAACCCCAGAAACCAAGGGATGGAGGTGGAAGGTTTACCCACAACAATAACACGTGCCGCGACAACTGAGTAGTAGAACAGGAAGTGGAATCAGATGAGGAGAAGACACCCTCATCCTCTGGAGTCAAGGAGGTAAAAGGCGAGGCTGATGAGTAAGCGATTCTACTCAGTCGGCCAGACTTTTTGAAGGTGCTCTACATACTGCTGGACGGACTCATGATACTTCTGTAGGATTTTCACAAATGCATTCGAATATACCCACTTTTATCACCCGCAGCAAAGCACCCAAGGAATCACAGAACTGGTACAGTATTCTAACTAACATGATGGATCAAGAAGATGAAGAACATCTAGCCAAGGTCGAATGGGCCCCACCAAAGACGTCCTCGAAACACCCTTGAATGGTGCCCAACAAGCAGAAGCATGTGGCTTCCCCAAAAAGAAGAATCCCTGACCGCAAACAACTGCAGCAGAGGGAGTACAGAGTGGCAAGACCAAAGGAGCGATCCCTTGAGGAAAACTAACTATGACTCCTGTAGGTATGCACCCGAATGCCAGGGACAACCTGACTAAGGGCGGACAGGACAGAGTGGGAAAGTCACCTCCCGGATCAGAACAGTTCTCAACCGACAGGGCACAAGCACCTCGTCTGCCATGCAAGATGGGTGGTAGGCATGCCCAAAACCCGATAAGTCCCCCTCCACTTTCTCCTCACTCACACAAGGTTTCTCTAGAAGAAGTACCGGACAAGGAAGACAACATGTCCTATCAACTGGCTGCTGCAGCCAAAAATGCAGATGCATGCAGGCCATCCCTGACGCGAAAAAGTCCTCTTTCAGAGGCAAGACACCCAACCCACGGAGCCAAAAGAATGGCTACCAAAGGCAGCAATGCCTTGACAGAAATGTCCATGGACCCTAGCGGTTCTAGAAAGGCAAGGAAGAAAGCCAAAGAAGAGTACAATGAGGACAATGATCCTGAGTGGCAAGCCTACCTCAAGGGCCATCGTTATTGCAGAGAGGGGGATCCTGATGCAACTGACATGAAGGCATACAACAGATGGTGGACACAAGTAAAGGAGGACCACAACTGGACAGAGCTGAAGACAATCAAAAAGGAAGAGTCCGGGTACATGATCCCGTTTGAAACAGAATGGACATAGCACGCAATTAGGCAAGCGATGGGTAGTTACGAAGCCTGCGCCATTCTAGTGCACTGGACCCATAAGATGTGACAAGCAGAAGCAGATCAAGAAATGCTAATGTGCATCATCACCCACCCCTGCACCCAGGCGCTCGAACAGCTAGAAGAACTTCGCAAACTGGTCCAATACATTTGACAAAGCGCCCGGGCTGGAGCAAAAGACTTGACCACCAAAATTTGACTTGAAACCTTGACCAACCACCAAACCCTTAAAACCACAGGTCCAGAGCATGGGATCAAAGAGCCAGAGATGTACAGGAGAGAGGTGGAGGAAGTATCTCCATGGGAGAATACTGGGACCAAGAAAATCAACAAGAAGAGGACCTTGATACCACCCAGTCGCTGGCTAGAAGAATTGAAGGACCTCTCCCTGGAAGAAGGATTGCTGGTTTACAAGCTAGAACAGAGGGAGAGCACAGGGCCCTGGAGTGGGATCTACAAGCCATACAGTGGGATTGGCAGGAGGAGGAGGACTGATCCCCTGCTCGACACTCCCCCCTGGATCAACTATCAACAGCCAGGGACCCAGTGGCAAGGAACTAGTAGGCTCTTTGCAGGAAGTGGGCAAGGAGAGGCAGGACCATCAAATAAAGGAAAGGGAAAAGACAACAACAACATGCAGGACAACCCAGAACCACCTCCAGATAATGACCCAGGTGTACCCCCAGACCTGGGCCCACCACCACCCCAGTTGGGGAGAGTCAGAACAGATGTGGAACAAAGGGCAGAAGCAGAGAAGATAGTAATGGACCTGCACAAGGAAATGGAGCAGGCACAGTAGGTACTAGACTGGATTGACAAACACTGGGGCCTATCACAGGCCCCACCACTGAGCAAACCCCCACCCCCCCCCCCAGTCCCAAACCACCATGGCACCCCCAGGGATTGAATGGACAGATGGTCGCTACCATGACCCCCACCAAAGGACCTGCCCCCCAACCCACCTGACTGGCCTACCAGAGCTCTCCGCAACAACCATCCCTATTACAGCATTAAGCCAATGCTCATCACCCTGACTAAACCCTTCAATGGGAAGCATGACAATGTCGACCGATTTCTGGGGGACTGCCTCCAATACTTTGAAACCTTCTCCCGATTCATGATCAGCAGCCCCATTATGATCAACTATGCCACTTTGCATATGGAAGAAGAACCTAAGACCTGGTGGGTCTACCACCAGGTAGAATTCTTCTCAAAGTCCAAGAACCAATATTGGTTTGAACAATGGGATGAGTGGGTTGCTTCCTTCAGGAAGCAGTTCTCAGACCCTGCCATCCAGGAGAAACACAAGCAGAAGATGATGGAACTACAAATGGGGAACAGAACTGCCATGGCATACTTCCAATGCCTCGAGCACCTGGCAATGCTCACAGGACTCTGGCACGAGGAAGGACTGTGTTCAGCACTCATCTGAACAGTCCAACAAGGAATTCCCACTGACTATGCTAGTTTCATCTCCAATGTAGGAATGTTTGTCCCAATCCACTACTGGCAGTGGAAACAGTGTGTATGCACCATGTACAACAAATGCACCAAGAAAGCCGCCTTCAATTGAATCCACTATAGAGACTCATGTCCCCAAAAACAGAAACCCTCTGCTGGTAGCACTAGTCAGAAAACTACCAGCATGACAAGTTCAATGGGGGACAAGCTGAAGTCAGAAGGCAGCTGAACTACTTATGGAGGCACAGGTGAACCAATGGATATCGATCAGCTCAGATGGGAGAAGAGATGCTATAACTATGGGAAGAAGGGGCACCTGGCCAAGGATTGCCAAGCACTGAAGCAACCATGAGACACAAAGACAGGAAGGTATACATATACCTCAAAACAACTCCAAGCAGGTCAAAGCAGAGGCAGAGAAGGGAGAACCAGCTGGGGAGAAGATGCCCCTGACTTCAGGTATTGAGGAGGTAAAAGGGGAGGCTGACAAATGAGCAATTCCACTTGCTCAGCCAGGACAATCATTCCACCCATTGCACGCTCAGACTTGGCAGGCCAGTCCTCTTGTATTACATTTTTATGTACATCACATCACAAGCATTCAAATATACCTGTTTCCACTTCTCCAAGCATGCAAACCCTGAAAGAATCACAACAAACTCCGACAGCAGAGTTTAAACAAAAAGATAAAAACCTCGCCAACCCCCCTGCCTGAACCTCAGGCCCCATCTCCTAGCTATGAAATCATAAGACCTGGGGATGCACCTAACTCAACCATGGAGAAGGTGTCCTCCAGAGGTGTTAGACTATCCTTACAGCACAAGACATGCAATGCCCCCATTGCCACTGAGCGGGCTGCACCCCAGGCAGGAACCCCAACCACGAAGGGCCCCAGAGCTGCCATTCCTACCAGCAAGGCCCAGATGAAGGTCAAAGTGAAGGGCAGCCTCACCCAAGAAAAACCCAAGGGAGACCCCATGAAGGGCCTGTCAAAGGGTGAAGAGCAGCAAAGACTACTACCCACCAAACCCTCAATCGCCCATGAGGATCAAGAGGGCCGAACCAGGTGAGAGACACCCCGACAGCTGCGAGTCACTCTCAAAGAAGTCCCTGATGATGACGATGATACCTCCTATCATCTGTCCCAGACAAGGAAGGAGACATGACCAACCATGCCAGATACTCCCCAGGTACACGCTTCACCCCCGAAGGCCCACTGGCTCAGGCTCTTTGGTCCTGACTGGACCCTTCAGGCTATTCAGGAAGCATGCACCAATTCTGAAGCGTTGGTGGCCCTCTATCTCTGGGTACATAAGGAACAAGTTGGAGAGGTGGAAAAGGAAATGTTGCGCTGTATATGCCTAGGCAGAGAACCAGCCAGGGAATAGCTATATGAGTTATGGGAACCAGTACATTACCTCTGTTGGGCCCAAACCAAGGAGGCTAGGGAACTACTAGTCAACACCCAACTAGAAACCCTAACAAGCTGACAAACCCTTAAGGCCCATGCCCTTATTGACAGTGGCTGCACTGGGAGCTCCATTAGTCAGAGATATGTTGAATGACACAACCTCCTGACTTACCCTGCACCCAGTCCAATTCCTGTATACAACGTGGATGGAACCTGAAACCAAGCAGGAGAGATCACCAAATTCATGGAGTTACACCTGATCCTTGGGGACCATGCAGAACAGATCGACCTGGCCATGACCGAGCTCAGCAAAGGAGATCTATTTCTCAGGCATGACTGGCTAAAACAGCACAATCCCATCATCAACTGGGTGACTGGATGGATACTCTTTGGACATTGCCAATGCAAGAAGAACCCATTCCCACTTCCCGACATTGACTTCGAGGACCACTAGGATGAAGAGCTGGAGGAGGGAGAAACCATTTTAGCCATTAATATTCAAGAAGCACTAGAGATTTGAGTGCTTCATCAAGCTAATGACTTAGCTGCTAAAGCCACAGAAGGGAAACTTAAACGACCCTTCAAAGAGCTCATCCCTCCTTGGTACCATGAATTACATGACCTATTCTCCAAGGAGAATTTTGACAAGCTACTGGAATGCAAGCCCTGGGACCATGCGATCAAGTTAACCCCAAACACCCAAAGCACCCTCAATTGCAAGGTCTACCCTCTTAACTGAAACAAACAGGAGGAACTAGATAAGTTTCTAGAAGAGAATCTGGCAAGTGGAAGGATCAGACCATCCAAATCCCCATTCGCATCCCCTTTCTTTTTCATCAAAAAGAAAGATGGCTCCCTTCACCCTGTCCAAGATTACCGAAAGCTCAATGAAATGACCATCAAAAACTGATACCCGCTCCCGCTCATTTCTGAACTTATAGATAAGCTACAGAGGGCTAAATACTTTACTAAGCTCGACGTGCAGTGGGGGTATAATAATGCTCACATTAAAGAGGGCGACAAAGCCAAGGTGGCCTTTAGGACCAACCAAGGGCTCTTTGAACCCACGGTCATGTTCTTTGGACTAACGAACTCTCCTGCAACCTTCCAATGGATGATGAATGTCATCTTTCACAACCTTATTAACAAAGGGAAGATCACCATCTATCTGGACAATATCTTGATCTTTTCAAAGGACCTCGAAGAGCACCGACACCTTGTCCATTGGGTGTTATGACACCTGAGGGAGAACAAGTTATTCCTCAAAGTGGAGAAGTGTGAATTTGAGGTCCTGGAGATGGAGTATCTAGGGGTGATCATCAGTGAGGGGACAGTATGCATGGACCTGGTCAAGGTGAAGGGGATAATGGAATGGCCCACTCCAATAAAGAAAAAGGAACTCCAATCTTTCCTTGGTTTTACCAATTTCTACCAGAAATTCATCAAAGACTATTCCAAGATTGTCCAACCCCTTACTCAACTAATGGGCAACACTCCCTGGACCTGGGGGGCTACACAAAACCAAGTCTTCCAATGTCTCAAGGATCAGATGGCGAAGGACATTGTCCTCACCTTACCATGGGAACAAGAGAGATTCTGAGTGGAGGCCGACTTGAGCAAAGGGGCAATAGGGGCAGTCCTCAGTCAGGAACAAGACAGGAAGTGGAGACCAGTAGCCTTTCTCTTGAAGTCCCTTACCACCACAGAACACAACTACAAAATATACGATAAAGAACTCCTGGCGATCATGCTTGCCCTGGTGGAGTGGAGACACTACCTTATGGGTGCCAGCGAAGATTTTGAAATCTGGCAGATCACCAAAACCTCCAGTATTTCCATAAACCCCAAAAGCTTAACCGACGACAAGCCAGATGGGTGACTGAACTCACTGAGTATTACTTCACCCTGCATCACAAACCAGGCTCCACAAATTGAAAAGCTGACCTACTCAGCCGTCAAGATGACCACAACCAAGGCAAGGAAGACAACAAGCTGCAGGGGGAGATCATTGCTCAATATCACGATCACCTCACAGCAGGACACCTGGGTATCACCAAAACCTGGAAGCTAGTGGAACGAGACTTCGGGTGGCCAAAGGACAGACAGACCATCAAGAGGCATTGGGAGTGATGGAGAGGAGGCAGTATAGTTCTGTCATGAATTTAGAAACGAATTGGGGCCCTTGGTCAGAGATTACTACTTGGGGCATCCCATGTCTGGCGTAGACTTGGTCTCGAAGGATTTTTGCCCATCCTTCAGCTGACAAGGTAATGTCACAGGCTATAGGACTGATTTCTTTTGAGAAGTGGTCTACAACAACCAGGATGGCATTGTAGCCATTCAACTCCTTGAGTCCAGTGATCATGTCTACCAAAATGTGGGTGCAGAAGGGACCTCATTGGGGTGGAGAGGGTTCGCCTGCGCTTTGGTGTTACTCTTTACCCTTTGGCAGACTTCACACCCTTTTACATATCTCTACTGCATATCATCCCCAAATGGATGGTCAGACTGAACAAGCAAACCAAGAGATAAAGAAATACTTGAGAATCTTCATCAACTATCGACAGGAAGACTGGAGCAAATGGCTTGCACTTGCAGCTTTTGCCCACAACAACCATATTCACTCAGCCACAGGTCAAAGCCCATTCTTCACTAACTATGGTCTTCACCCCTGAACACTCCCAGACTCCATGCAAACCACCACCTTCTCCAACCCAGCAGCAAAAGACTTTGCAACCACCCTGCTCAAAATACACAAAAAGGCAAAATCAGCCCTTGACAAAGTGGCAGGGAAGATGAAAGCTCAGTATGACAAGTGCAGACAAAATGCAAGGAACTACCAAGTAGGAGACTGAGTATGGCTAGATGCAGCCAACCTGCAACTCCCCTCCCCCACCCCAAAAAGTCACTTGATGACCAACAAGTTGGACCATTCCTAATCCTCAAAAAAGCTGGCACATCTGCCTACAAACTTAAACTGCTACCGCACCAGAAAATCCATCCCCGCTTCAACAAGAAGCTCCTCACACCATACACACCACCTGCCTTCCCTAACCAAGAACAACCACCCCCACCTCCACCAGATCTCATAGAGGACAAGGAAGAATACAAAGTAGAGGAAGTGTTAGATGCACGAACCCGGTGTGTCTGAGCCAAAAAGGGACAAAGGTCATGTCTGACAACCGACTACCTTGCAAAATGGAAGGGATGGACAAGAGAACACAATTCCTGGGTTATGATGGAGGACATGGAACACACCCAGGATGTGATCAAGGACTTCAAAAAGAGAGTGGAACAAGCCAAAGACATGGCAGTTGTCCATGCCATTATCACCAAGGAACAAAAAGCCATGACACAGATACTGGACCACCATTATCAGGACAATGGGATGGTGTTATATCAAGTCGAACGAGCAGATGAGCAAAGATTTTGGGTTAAAAACCCCAATGAAGAAAAATGGAAATACCTCCTAGAACCATATTGGGAAAAAGACCACCTCTCAAACCTAGAGGAACTTCCTGACCCAGATGTTGCATAATGGTATTAATAGGCTTCTATTGTCTTTCAGAACCACTGTTTAGTATTATTGTTTTCATATATAAGTAGTAGCTCTTGCTGTACTATCCCCAGCTTCAAGCTAAAGTTTATCAATACCAAACTATCCTTGTTGACTCGCATTGCTGAGAGCCTAACAACCTGGATCCAGCCCACCTCTGAACCTCATGGTAACTCCCTGGGTGATTGTCCGAACATGAAACAGCCCTGAGTTTATACCTGTTTAGAGTCAGTGGCACTTGGGCCTAACAGATGAAGGCAGGAATATGTTCAAACAAGACTAGCAGTGTTGCCAGGTCGAGCATTATTTCACCAGAGGACATACAAAACCAAAACAGAGGAGTAGGAAGTAAGAACTGGCAAGCCCGGTCATCTAAGCAAAGCAAATATACCCCTAAACCTAGTAGTAATGTTGAAAACCTTGAGCCTGCTGAGTCGCCTAAGGCAGATCAATCGAAATTGATGCCCCCAGTAATCGTGGGACCTGGGAATGATGAGTATTCCATTCCAGAAAATCCCTACAGCTCAGTACCAGATGTAAACTTACTCCTTGATGTGAACAGAACTAGAAATCAAGTTTCTGCTCTTCCAGGCAAAGTCAGGAAACCTGGACCTGCATACAAAAAGACAGTAGAAGTGCAATCAGGCAACCTGGAACAGGATGTCTGGAACCAGATGATGAGAGCACCTGTGACTCTATCAGCAGAGCACTGGTTAGCTGTGTCTCCAAGTATGCAAAGTAAAATGAAGTCATATGTAACTCCTAAGAGAGCTCCAACTAAGCAAATGGTAGTTAGTGATGTTACCAGGCAGGAGAGTGAAGTCGAGACAGAGGCTCAGCAATGAGCGGAACCTTTACCACCTGTAGAAGAAGAGGTATCTCATTGGGAAGGATGTATTCACATCAACGAGTTGCCAGCAGTCCAGTTCTATGTGACTACCATGCAACAGGGATTGATCCCAGCTGGGTCAACAATTATTCAAGACCTGGTAGTTCAATACCTGGAGAGCTTGCCAGCTGGTGAAAAACCCAAGCCTGTTGTTGTGATTGGAACTTTGTCTGAATCCTTGAGAGCCGTCTACCTGCTAGTATCAAGACAAAGGAAGATGGAATGTTTGTGTGATTCTGGATCATAGATAGTATCCTGCTCTGTCAGGTTGGCCAAGCAGATGGGTTGGGAATATGACCTGGATGTTTTCATTATGATGGAAAGTGCTAACAGGGGTGTAGAAAGATCCCTGGGACTGGTACCCAATGTCGCATTCCTGTTTGGAGATGTAACAATTTACCTGCAAGTCCATGTACTGGCTAACCCAGCATATGAGTTACTTTTGGGACGTCCATTTGACACTGTGACCAAAAGTGAAGTTAAGAACACTACAGACAGAGATCAGGCACTGATACTCACAGATCCCAACTCCTGGAAGCAAGTTAAGGTCCATACTTACCCATGGGGAAAGCCTCCTCATATTCTGCAACAAGAACCTGAGTCGGATTTTCAGAGCTCAATGATCTGATACCTGATCAAGGAGAGCTAGCAATCATCCTGGCTCAGGATGCAGATGGCAACCTTGTCATATAGAGTTATGCAGAGCCACCAGAGAAAAAGAAAACATTCAGTTCCAGTAGTTTGAGAGGCTTCTACTTGTGTGCGAGTGATGAGACCTGGAAATCCAAGGAAGTCCTCAGCCAGGTAAGCACCTTTTATGCACAGAAGTACGAGAAAGTAAACCCTGTTGCCAGGAAAGGTATCCTGGTACAGGAATTGAAAGAAACTGTGCCAATTTTTGATTTGAGACAGAGTAACCTTTACTGGGAAGTGGCTAGAAGGGCAGCAAGTGTGACCTGGAATACCCAGGAAATGTTGGACGACACACACCCATTGTGGGATGTTTCACTTGATGATTCATCTTAGCAGGAGGTGGTTCTTGTAACCAAGAAATATAAACCAGTGGCCAACAAAGTTCAACCAGTGCTGACAACATTACTGTCTAATTTCAGGATCATGTGGGAGATAAGGGGTGATCCTCTGGAGGGAATACCAGACTTACCCTTTCTCCTGGCTGACTTTGAACCCACTGGACGGTATATGCTTCAGCAAAAATCGATTATTGACAACATACACAAGGAAGAGTTCTTGTGGCCAGAAGAGCAGAAGCTGATGCACCAGTTTATGATGAGGTAGAATGAAGGCTTTGCCTGGGATGACTCTGAAAGAGGACACTTCCAGGAAGACTTCTTTCCACCTATCAATATCCTGGTAGTGCCACATATGCCCTGGGTACTTAAGAATATCCCTATACTGGTGCCTATATATGCAGACATCTGTAAAATCATCAAAACGAAGATAGATGCCAGGGTTTATGAACCTTTGAACTCTTTTTATCATTCCCAGTGGTTTTGTGTATTGAAGAAAAATGGAAAGAGTTTGCAACTAGTGCATAGTTTGGAACCGTTGAATGTGGTGACCATTACACATTCCAGGCTACTACCCATAACTGATGAGTTAGCCACTCGCTTTGCTGGGAGAGCCTGTGGAGGCATTTTGGACTTGTTCATTGGGTATGATGAGAGAACCATCGCAGAATCATTGAGGGATCTCACTACCTTCCAAACACTGTTTGGGGCCTTGCACCTGGTAACCTTACCAATGGGCTGGACCAACTCTGTTCCCATATTTCATGATGATGTAACTTTTATATTACAAGAAGAGATTCCTGTTTTTACCTGGCTGTATATTGATGACATACCTGTATGAGGTCCTGAGACAAGATATGAGTTGCCCAGTGGTGGATTTGAAGTTATCCCAGAAAACAGTGGAATCCATCGTTTTGTATGGGAACATTTCTAGGTATTGAATAGAATAGTGCAACATATGAAGTATTGTGGTGGGATGTTTTCAGGACCTAAGGTGGTCTTGTGCATGTCGGAAATCATTGTAGTTGGCCATTGCTGTACCTATGAGGGTAGAAAACCAGAAACAGAGTGGGCTAAAGTCATCATGGAGTTGGGTAACATGTGGGCATTCCTAGGAACAGTAGGAACCTGCTGGATATTCATTAAAGATTACTCTAAGCTTGCAGAACCATTGACTAGCCTTACCCAGTTGAAAGTTCCCTTCCAGTGGAGTGAAGAACAGATAAAGTCGATGCAAGCCTTGAAAGATGCTTTGGCAGCCTGCCCAGCATTGAGATCCATCAACTACAAGTGGCCCATTCTCTTGTGTGTAGACACATCCTGGTGGGCAGTCAGCTTTTATATTTGCCAGGTAGACCTAAATGATTCCTGGAAGCACTACTATTGCCAGTTTGGTTCGATAACAATGAATGAGCAAGAAGCAAACTTCTCTCAGCCAAAACGAGAATTGTATGGTTTACGTTTAGCACTAATTGCATGTAAGAATTGGGTATGGGGAGCCTGGAACCTCATAATTGAGATGGACACCAAGTATATCTTTGGAATGTTGAGAAACCCAGATAGTGTGCCTAATGCAGCTATCAACAGGTGGATAGAGTCAATTCTACTCTTCCACTTCAAGTTAGTGCATGTACCTGGCAAAGTTCATGGACCTGATGGACTTTCCCAGCGGGATTTCCAACCTGGAGACGATGTGTACAGTCATCACCTGGAAGATTTGGAAGAAGAACATGAGCTGCTAGAGTACAATATAAGTCAACAGCCTGCACCCTTGGAGTTTGAGGAATTCTCAGATCATATAGATACCTGGTATGGATATATGTCAGTTGAGCACGTTGTAAGCGACCTGGCAGTTGATCAAGAATTTTCTCGAGACTCAGGAGCACAAGTAGTGGCTACTCTGTACTCAGCACCGGTCATCCTGGAAGCAGAAGAGTGCACTGTGGTAGAAGAATATGCAGAAGCACAAAGGTTGAAATTTGGGAAACAATCGGACAACCGACTGGACTTAGTCCCAGCCTGGTTAGTGAATCCTTTGACAGCCCCAGCTGGTCTGATAGGTTCTCCCTTAAGAAACTTTGTTCACTTCACAACACACTTCTTTGAAGCAGAAGGAAAACTGTACTGAAAGAGCCTGGAAGGTGCTCATAAGCTCATAATACCCAAGAAAAGAAGAATGTATATTATGCAGTCAGGACATGACTACCTGGGACATCATGGTGTCTACACAACAATCCAGCTCATCAAGGAACACTTCTGGTGGCCTGAGATGGAGTTGGATATTGCCTGGTACGTCAAGACTTGTGTAGTATGCTGCCTTTCTGTAATCATAACAGATAACGGTGCTCCTTTCTTGAAAGCCATGGAATACTTAGAACTTACCTATGGAATTTGCAGGATAAGGTACAACTCCCAGACAAATGGAAAAATTGAAAGACCCCACTTGGATGTTCACCAGGCTTTGTATAAAGCAACCAATGGTGTAGCAGATAGATGGGCTGTGTATTTCTACCACATTATGTGGTCAGATAGAGTGACAAGTTGGAAAAGAATGGGTTGTTCACCCTTCTTTGCTGTGACACGTGCTTACCTGGTACTGCCTTTAGACATAGTAGAAGCTATCTGGTTGGTTAAATACCCTGGTAGAATACTTACCACAGAAGAAGTAGCTGGATATCGAGCCCATGCACTGGCAAAACACTCATCTGACATTGCTGAGTTGTGGAATAAGTTGCATGAGATCAAAGTGAAAGAAACAGTAAAATATGTGAGGATGCATGCAGCAACCATTAAGCAATTGAACTTCAAACCCAGTAGCCTGGTTCTGGTAAGAAACACCTAGATAGAGAAGTCAGTTGGTGGGAAAATGTGACCCCAGTATGTAGGACCTGTGATAGTAATACGAAGGACCACTGGAGGATCATACATTGTTGCTGAGATGAATGGTGCAGTGTGGGGTTTCAAAGTGGGCGCCTTCTGGGTAATACCATTCCTAGCAAGGAAGAAGATTGAGGTACCCAGTAATATAGAAGACTTGATAGATATGTCCAAGTCTGCCCTGGATCAGTTGACAAACTCTCCTGAGCCTGAAGAGGATATACCTGACAACTTTGCAGATTCACATCCCGAGTTTGAAGACTATGAATCCTTGGATCTGCTTCTGGAAGAATAATGAAACAGTTCTAAGGCAGGAAAAGATATGTTTTTGATTCTTGCTATGCCGAGAATACAATTATACTCAATCGGGACTATCTACAGTATGAAACTAAGTCACCTGGATGGTTACTATGGAAATATTTGCATATGTAAGGAATAAATTTGAGTCAAGAAGAGGACAGCCTTTCGATCTTATGTACAATCAACTCCTGCTGCTTAAGGCAGAACTGATAGGCAGTAATACTTGACTCCAGGTGATGAACCAAGAGCTCAAGTTCACACTGGATCCACCAGGCTTGCATCTGCAGAACCTCCAGCTTGTCTCCACCAAGGTGACTGGTTGCGATGGTCTTCAGGGCAGTCTCAAGGGTCTCGTGTTCACTTGTAAGCGTGAAGTTCGCCACCCAGGCTGGGAAACTTGATCAGATAGCAATTAAGAAAGATTGCCAGGAAGACTTACAAGCAAGCAGGAACACTAAGTTCTCCTTGAGAGGCTCACCATGAGACACAGCCTGGAACTCTTGCCTCAGATGCTTATTGTTATGAACAGCAAGTACCCAGTCTTGTTTCTCCAGGAGCTCCACTGCCTTTTTATAAGAAGGGTCGTGTGTAGTAAGTCCCAGTACATCACAGTAAGGAATAAGAGTTACTGTGGGACAGCCTTGAAAAGCATGAGGTGTTTCACAGGGAGCAGACCTGGATGGCTCATCGTTGCACTAAGAGGTTTACCTGGTAAAACTTAGAAAGTAAGAATAGCAGAGAGAACGCACCACAGGTGAACAGCTAGTAGCACACTTAGTACAGCAACACTTGCAGGTAGTACAACTGCAAGTATTTGGGAACAGCTGAAGTCACCTGGAAGTCACCTTGCTCCTCCTCATCCAAGCTCATCTGTAAAATACCACAAGAAAGCTGTGTCACTAGTTGAGAAGTCAGAGCAGGCTGCTCACATTGTCAGATTCATTACTATTGATCTTGAAAACAAAACTTTCCTTGCCACCTTTTATCATGACATCCTTGTCAACATGATTGGTTTCTGGGTCAGTCTCGTTTCTGACCATAGGCTTTGATTTGACAATTTTGCTCACCTTCTTAAGCTTCTCTTTCTAAGGTATTTGTAAGTATCAATAGTAACCAAGGATACTGTGATTCAACTCACAGTAAGGGAACCTGGTTGACAGGAAATAGTAGCAGCTGCTACAGCCACAGCCTTCTCTTCCTGGTCAGCATGAATCTACCCAGTAGCATGAGCAGACAACGAGGGATTGTCAGGAGGTTGCAATCCATAGGGTCCTTCAAGCAGGTTCTTCCTGTTCTGAGTATCCTGGCATGCACCAAATGTTCATTCATGAAGTAAGATTGGCTCTTCAGCATAGGCTTTCATGAACTGATCCTTATTCTCAAATAAAGGTTGCTATAATGAAGGAAATATCAGTAAGCAGAAGTGGTAGTGTGTGATCCAACTTGCAACTCCTTCCAGGAAATGAAGGTTCTCCTGATCGATGGTCAGAATGGTGTCAATGTCTGGGGTTCCATCAGCGAGGTTAGGGAGTTTGCCTGGAATGGTAGGCATATACATTCCATTCTTTACCTGGCAGCGTAACAGCCCAAGTGCCACCTTGAAGCAAGTGATTTCCATGGTTTCAGGTGCCATGAAAATGGATGCTGATAATCTTGAATGGATTGCGCTGGTTTTGAAGGTAGCTGGGCTCAACTTAGTGATTTATTTTGGAATGATTATGTGCCTGGCAGAAGTATTATTACTCTAAGTTGCAGTACCATGACATTTTATGACTTCATTAACAATTGAAACATGATCAAGAGGAGCTAGAGCATGATTTGTCAGGCTTGGTTATCACCCAGAATTGGTATTTTGTTGTTCTACCATCTGTACCTGAGGGAAATTTGCCTGGGACAGGCATTTATTTTAGTTGGGAGGAGATGAGCATGACATTCATAAAATTTCATGGCTGTCTGGCAGCAAATTGTGTAATTAACTTAGTCTGGAAGAAAGAAAACACCAAGTGATGAGATATCTTCCACAATTGGAATGAGAACCATGAGGCATCAGCAAGAAGCCCTAGGAACCAGAGACAGAGTCCTGAACACTGTAATTGTTCTACCTGGAAAGACCTTGAGGTTGCAGGCAGATGACAGCTGACAGGACCCATCAGGACTTAGGATCAGAAAGACCCAGCAAGAACTTAGAAGTTATTTGGGACTTTAATTATATTCAAGTTTGGGTTCTACAGAGGAATAACAACACTATTCATAAGAGTTCAAATGGAATATAGACTCCTCTGGAACCAGAGTGGGGAAAGTAGTGGACTGGATAAGCGCCAGCCTGGTACAACTGTCAAAATGGAATTAAGGCACCTGGCAACTGTAAAACAATGGAAATACATACCAGCTCGAGTGCAACATTGATACATGGTGGCAAGGTCTCAGGATCAAGCTGGATCACATTGAGACCCACTGCAACAAACTTGCCAGGAATGACAGGGTCGACATGGAAGAGCAATTTGTGTCTGTATCATGGGTGAGGGAGAAGTTTGTCACCAGGAAGCTGGTTGTCGGGACCAAACAACTCGCCAAATTCCTAA
The DNA here is from genome assembly GCA_030435615.1 of Armillaria luteobubalina. Lineage (NCBI taxonomy): Eukaryota > Fungi > Basidiomycota > Agaricomycetes > Agaricales > Physalacriaceae > Armillaria > Armillaria luteobubalina. Next base: position 726,053 of record JAUEPU010000018.1, on the reverse strand, counting down.
GTAAGCTGTTAGTAAGGAACAAGACAGAAAGAAATGATGGTACATTGAAGACAAGCACCTGGCAGTGCACATCACAAATCATCCAGCATGACCAGTTGGAGTCAATGAAGTAAGGACCCAGGTTGTTGGCAGCGATGGTGATGGTCAGAAGAAAGCATACAGTAGCGCTGTTGGTGTCATATGGGAAATATTGGACATGTGCACACTGCAGGACAATCAAATATCTCAACCAGGTAATAGTTGAATATAAATTTGACTTACCAGGAAAGGATGTGTGAGTCCAATCAGTGAAGACACTTCTGGCTGGGACAACTGTGCCAGGAGAGGAAGATCCAGAATCTCAGGGTACCAATTGCACACCCATTGAAGTAAGCAGTGGCAATCCTTAGCCATGTAAGCAGTGAGATTGCCCAAGAGATGATCAAACTCAGGCATCCGCTTCTTAGCGAAGGAATACAAGCTACATTGGAGCACCATGCTGGGAAATGAATGAGCACTTAGAGTATTTAAGAAAAAGCTCACCAGGAAAAGGAAATTAAGTGAAATTGACACCTGACAGGGAGTGGGATTACATGTTCTCATGTAATATGTTATATTTCAATTACTGGATGCTCCAGCCAAGGTAATATGGTGAGCATAGGAGTTTCTAAGCTAATTACAGCTAGAAGAACTCGTTTAATTCAAACAGATAGGCTGTGCCTTCAGGAGCAGTCCACCAGGAAAGTCAGCATTGGAAATAGCATTACTGGGAAAAGAAAAGAACGAACCATTTCTCTGGTCAGATCCTCTGCTAAAGCTAGCATATGGAAGTGGAACCAGTCGAGACCTTGTTGGAAGGACCTGGAAAGAGTGAGTCACAGCTGTGGATGCCTGGGAGATAGCATGCCCAAGGATGGTGCTACTGTCTCATCCAGAAATAAATCTGAGGGATCAAAACAAGGCTCTGACATCTGAGATCCACAGTAAGATTTCAAGTAAGAAATTTTTATAGCAAGCAAAAGTACCCAGACCAACATAAGCATATGGTGAGCATTGTTAACTTTCCAGGAAAACCAGTGTTCCAATTGGAATACAGGACCCAAGTTGTTAGCAAGCAACATGACTATTGCCAGGAAGTGCATTGAGGCATAGTCTTTGTCTCGAGGATAGAAACACTCATGTGCAGCCTGCCCAGAAGCATAAGTTGGTAACCAGGTAAGCAAGAAAATGTAAAATAGACAAACCAGGAAAGGATGTACCAAGTCTATGAGGTCTTGAATCTTAGGTTGAAGTAGCTGGGAAAGTATGTCAGGATCAATGATTTGAGGGAATTGTCACCAGGCTTCACATAACAACAGGTGATGGTCTTGAACGATCCATTGAGCAATTTCTGGGCTATCAAAGGAGTGACTAAGGAATTTGCCTCCTGGGCAATCAGAACAACCCATCTGTAGAATTTTGAGTTAGCCAGACAAGCTTTTATAGCAGCCAGGACTTAGAATTTGTTGAAGGCTTCCTCTTTCAGACTTAGTATTTCTGACCCTGTGGTATTTAGGGTTTTGTCAGGTTGACAGAGGATTTGATTGAAAAGTTATATTCGATCAATATGTTGCAAAGTCACCTGGGAAACTTACTCGAGAAACACTAGATACTAGTCAGAAAGAGCCCCAGGGAGGGCAACAATTTATTATGTTTCTTTTCTTTACAACACCAAGTAAAAAGGAAAGACAGAGGGTCATTACTTGGCTATGTAACTAAACCATGTCTGTACAACCAACAAACCATATATAAAAATGTACAAAACTACCACAAGCAAAAGGCCCAGACTCCACCAGCAAGCGACAAGAGGGAAGAGAGACTTGGAACAGGGGGGATCAAGTCCCTTCTCACTGTCCAAAACATGGTCTCTTAGGCTCTTGTCTGCCTACAAAGGAAGTCCCTAATCCCGTCACTGACGCTTCACCCAGAGTGAGCTCAACTAGATAGTAAAAGGGAGTCATTAGAAAATTTAGAAAGTGAAAGAGAAAGGCGACATACCAAGGAAGCAATGGAGGATTTCCTCTTGAGCAGGTCTACCCAGACAGGTTTGTCAGCAGGCAAGTTCTCAACCTCACTATCAGGGGCAAGCTTGTGAACTTCCTTGATATGGGCAATCCTGGGGACATTGTCCATTGTTTCGCTAGCAGGCAGGGCCATAGCACTATCCAAGGGTTCCCCCAGTGGGCTCTCAACAATAGGGTCAAAGGGGAACTGCAAAGAAGGTTCTCCATACTCCTTGATGGAATCGGCCTGGGCTTGAATGGCTATGTCAATTTCCTTCTTGTGCTCCTCTCCCACCAGGTATCCCATCTTGATAAAGAAGCACCAAGAGGCAGGGAACTTGTGTGCAATAGCAAGGATGGCGCTGGTATTGTGATTCTCCTCGATGTGCAATAGTGCAACCACTGTGTTAGCGAAGGCAGCAGCATGGGCTTTATAAGCCCTCTGAAGCAGCACTGTAAGCCTGGTAATGTTGTTGTTAGCCATCTTGAAGCAATCATTGTAGAACTTGATCACTAAGGAAGAATTTAGTACCCATTAAAATTATGCCAGAAAAGAGTAACTTACTAGGAGTGCAACTGAAAGCTTCACAAAAAACCCAGGTCTTGACTTCATGAAGGGTCTCTGCATCAAGGGAACATGAGCAGAAGCCAGACTTAGCACAATCCAGGCAGGTGGTGACTTTTTCAGTACTGTGCCTACAAGAGATTCTCTTCCCAGTGCACTGAATACAACCGGTATGACCCTGTAAGCAATGATGCAAGTTGCATGAGCAAAACGAAGCAAAGAAACAACAGGGTACTCACTTTGAAGGGAGGAATCTCCAGTATGCCTACAATAGCAATGTCTGTAGCAGCATGCTGAAGCAAGGTCTCCACAGTAATAGGAGTAGCTTCCTTTTCACTGATAGTGTTGGTTAGCTCCTCTGCCAGGACTACTGGAGGCAGAGAAGCCCATGCCAAAGTATTGTCAATGGGAGGATCCAACTGTGAGGCAGTAAGAAAAGTAGCGATGGTAACAGTACAGGTAACAGTGCTTACCGGGAACTTACTACAGCCTTTTCCTTTACCCCCAGCAGGAGGCTTGACAGAGGGCTCATGAGTGATGGGCTTGTCATCTTGCTTGAGCTTTTTCTCAGTATTGGGCTTGATCTCTGTAGTCATAAGTTTCTGCTTGGAAGGAGCAGGCAGAGGTGAGGGAGGCACTTGCCCCATGGACATACAGTTCATACAGGCAACATGTTTAGGTTTGCTGGAACTTTCATTGTCAGCAGGGGGTGCATCTTTTGAGGCAGCCTTAACTTTGATGGCAGGTTTCACTTGCATTGGGGGTGGACTGGGACTGGGATGCAACTTGTCAGTATCCTCTTCACTGTTCTCCATCAGCAGCATCTCCTGGTGAACTGGCAGGGCTGTCAGTCCTCTGTGCTACAATGAGAACATCAGTAAAGAGAATAAGGAAAACTGGAGTACTCATACTGCTTTAAGGATCCGGTCTGCAGCTAGCACTGGAAAAGCCCAATCGCACCAGTGAGGCTTGTGGGCAGCTGGAGCTATATCATCCATGTTATGGGTGATAGTAGCCAGGAAATGCTTGAAGTCCACTGGGAGCAGAAATTGTGCACTGTGATGGAACTTCAACTGTAGAGGCTGTCAGCGACCACTGTTGAACAAAACCAGTAGGAAACGCACCATGTATGAATGAATACAGTCAAACTTCTTTGCCAGCTTCACTGAGGCAACACTGAGGAAATTGTGCTGATGCCATAACTTTGGGGCCTTCTTGTAGGCCTTGCAAAGGTATTCATATGCCTCAGGTGACATGTGACCCATTGATGAAGCAGGAAGTAGTAAAGAAAGACAAATGAGGAAGAAAAACCATACTACTATGCTCAAGCACAATGTAGTAAGAAAGCAAGAACAGTAGGGGACCTAGGTAGTAGCATAAAATTTTAAAACCTTCATGGAAGTCACAGTTGAATGTTCTTGGAAGATTTCATGAATACAAGTCCCTGCTAAAAATAGCAATGTTAAATTGGCTATTGAGATGCATGACACATGCCAGAATGCCAATGGGAAACTTTTCCCAAACAGGAAGGAATCTTGCAATTTTGGATGAGTCCTCTCTGACTCAAGCCCAGTGCTGACTGGGGACAGTCAATACTTTAGTTAGGGGGAGATGATGCACATGGAAAATGCACATGCTTGTAAACCATATAAAAGTTGCATCCTGTAATTACTACAGAAGGTAATATACTAAGTAAGAACCCTATAGTAAGAAACACCAGTTCCCGGTAAGTATAATAGGCAGGCAAGAGTCATTAGTGCTTACCTGGTAAATAACAAGAATGAACTTAGCAAGAAATCCTAGAAGCACTCTCATACCTGGGGAACTTAGTCATGAATGCCAGAATGGCAGTACTAGGAACAGAGCCACATGTATCTAAATTACCAGGCTTGCCCATGTGTCCACATGCTACCGACTCCCAAAACAGTAAGACCATGGCATTTACTGGTAGCTGGGCTAAGTCTGTAAGCAGTTTTACCAGGTTAACTACAGAGTGCCTACCAGTAATGTACAATGGCATGGGTATTGGCACCTGGGCCCACCTCATGTTCCTGGTAAAAGGATAACCCCTCCAGCACAGGGATATCTTGCCTGGAAAGGAATCATACCCTGATCGGAGACATGATTGTGAGCTATGACCAAGCATTAGTCAGCCTCCTTAGGAGAGCTTATGTGAGATCAAGTAATACAAGTATAATTAGATTTTACTGTAAATAGAATAACCTGGTAGTATAAAAGTAGGTAGAAAATGATAGCTGGGGAAGTTTTCTGGCCCCCAGCTATGGTAGTATTACCTGCAGGAATTAGGTTAGAGCTTTGAGTTGTAGACTTACCCAGAATTGAAAGTATTTTGACAATTAAGTTTGCATTTTGCAAGAACCTATAAGAAAGAACTAGTATTAGCATTGTGTCAGTGACCCAGAATCAGTCAGTCAGTCAGATCAGTTAGTCAGCCCAGTTCAGAGATTCTTGCAACTCAGTGTGGAATCTGGTATCTCAGTGGATACTTGTGTTGTTTGTTTGAAGTTTAGAGTCCAGGACTCATAGTAAATCTTACCCAGTCAGATCAAGACCTTTAAAATCTTTATATTGCATTCCTGGAAAACTACCTAAGTACAAAAGCCTACATAACAGATGTTCCTCTGCCCTCATGAACTTGCCAGGTTAGTGTTTTAGTGTAGTGGATTGTGTTTAGTGTTTCACTCACACACCCACACCATCACCAGCCCTTTCAGTAGTCAATGGCTGCTCATTTTCTCTGGTTGTATTGTGTCTTTGTAATGAGCATGCCATGGACTCCACAGACTTCAACCTTCAACTCATCCAACTGGCTCTAACTTATTGGAATCCAACAGATTCCATTCCCTGGTTTCTATTCCATATTTCATATCTCTATTTCACATACTAATTTCACATTTCATTTATCACACCTAGAATCTGTCAACAGTACCAAGTAGGTGTTATATCAGAGTCCATGGAATACTTGGCTCCTCTAGATACAGAATATTCCAGACTTATATTATTCTAGCCTCTGTCCATTAGACTCTGCTCTAGTATATAAACTGTACAACTAGTAGTATATACCTCAGTTCAAATATCAACTTGGTTTAGCCCAATACTCTTGCACTCACTTCTACTTGGCCTTCAAGCCTAATCTCAATCTCTTCTACAAGTCCACAGATTCTGTCTCCATGTGACTTCATCTTAATCCTTACTCGTCTTACTCTGCAGACTCCATCTGTAATCATCTTAGGGCTTCAACCCAGGGGTGACATTGCTAATAGCTTCACTAAGCCCATGTGCATCCTGCTTCAGTTCTTCCTATTGGCATAATCTTAACAGTATATTCAAACTCAAACCCTTGAGTCAAAATTTTTAAGCATATCTACCATCCTTCTTGAACCAACTGAGACTACTCAGTCCTCCACGGACCCCAAGCCTACTTTCTCTATGAATGACATCCCCCAATCTGCCTCCGAGGGAGGTCAACACCTTTTTGGTGAAGCCTCCACATCCACCAGCTGGTCCCATAGGGAAACCTACACCCATAATGGCTTTGCCCAATGACAACCTGCCTTAGGAATCAATCCTGATCCCTTCAACCTCAACCTCAACCTTGCCCCCAGACCTTCGGAATCCATTTCAGGTGGCTATGGTAGCTACCAAAACAATCCTCCATGGACTCTGATCCCTAACCCATGCTGCACTTTCCCTGTTCAAAACGAGGAACCTAGCAGTGATTCTGAGGATGAGATTGACTCTCCTAGCAACTGCAGTTCATGTCTTCTGTGGGGCAACAACAATCACTGATCTGGCAGTGGCCCACCTAATCCTGATGGCCCTGGCGGTAACCCTCCTAACAATGATGAAGCCATGATCAGGGATTTCTTCAACCTTCTCCATGGCCTCACCAACCAAGTCAATAATCCTCCACACCACCTGATACACACCAAGGTCAAGGAGCCTGATACTTTTGATGGCTCAGACCCATGGAAACTGAAGGTGTTCATCATTTCTCTCCAGTTAAACTTCAATGACAGGCCTGATGCTTTCTGTGCTGATTCCTCAAAGGTCAACTATGCCATATCCTTCCTTTCCAGTGTCACCCTCAATTGGTTTGAACCAGATATCCTCCACCCTAACCACACTAACCCTCCTGCCTGGGCATACTCCTATGCCGCTTCCCTTGTAGAACTCCAGATTAACTTTGGTCTGTTCAATGCCATTGGAGATGCTAAAGATGAGTTGGAAAACCTTTGGATGCATGACAGAGACCGGATTATGAAGTATATAGTCCGTTTCAATCAACATGCCTCCATTGTCAGCTATGGTGACAATTCCTTGTGTCACACTTTTTACCATGGACTTTGCTCATGGATTAAAGATGATATGGCCCACCATGGTAAGCCCAATAACCTCCATGACATGCAGAGCCTTGCACAGGAACTTGACACTCATTATTGGACTTGGAAGGCTGAGATTTCACATGAAAACCATAATAAACCTTCCTCCTCATCCTCCTCCTCCAAACCTAAGGGTTCAGGTTCAAACTCAGGCTCTTCATACTTCACAGCACCCAAGTCCTATGGTTCCAATTCCATGAGCTCTGCCTCCACCTATCAGTCCTCTTCCTTGTCCTCTTCCTCATCCTCCAAGAAGCCCTATGCTGACAAGTTAGACAAAGATGGTAAGCTCACTCCCGAAGAGAAGGAACACTGCCAGAAGAACAACCTATGTATGTTCTGTAGCAACAAGCACAAGACCGAAGACTGTAACAAGCACAAGGCCACAGGTTCCACTCGCAGTCATGCTGCTGAGGTTTTAGAGCCTCCTGCCTCTACTGATTCAGCTCCCACAGAGTCAGAAAAATAGAGAGCAGCCCTGTTTCCTTGGTGCAAGGACAGGGTTGCATTGACTGTCATTGCACCTTGGAGATCATAACCCTCAATGCTGTTGCTCTTTCCAATCAATCATTAACTGTATCACTATCATCTGAAGTCAGTTCTGGATTGGAATCTGACAGCTCTCCTATTTCTATTATCCTTCATTTTCTTGCTCTTGTCGATTCTGGTTCAAGCCATTGCTTCATCGATTCCAAATACATTGAGGACCATCACCTCCCTACCACTTCCATTCCTCTTGTTCAACTTCAACTTCTTCATGGCTCCACCAGATCTCACATTTCCCAATCCATTTTGCTCCTCATATGGTTCCTGTCAGGTGACATTATCCCTATTAACTTCTATGTCACTTGTCTTGATTCATCCTGTAACATTGTTCTGGGATACAACTGGCTTTCCCACTACAATCTGTTGATTGACTGGGCAAAGCACAGTATCACTTCCTGTTCAAAGCTATTCAGTGCTTCTATCCCTTTTAGCACTTCCATGGCCTCCAACACAACAGTGCCACACTGCCTGGACCCTTCAGGTCCAATCCCATCCAAACCTCTCTTGAGATCCTGATGGGCTCCACTGCCATATGAGCCTATCTACTCATACCTTGCTATCCCATCATTCACTGCTTTGGTTGCACCCAAGATATTGATTATTTCCATGGCTGCTTTCATACGAGCTTGTGCAGAAGAAGGTGCCCAACAATTCACATTAAAGCCTTCTATGCCTAGTGTTAGTGGCCAAGCTGCCTCTGCAGCCCCTGTGGATTTAACAGATGTCCCACTGGAGTACCATAACTTTGCCAATGTGTTCAGTGATCACCCTTACAACCTCAAAATCAATCTTGAGGAAGGCACTTCTCTGCTTGGACCCATCTATTCCTTCTCTGAATCCGAACTCAAAGCCTTACATGAGTTTATTGACAATAATGTTGCTCTGTGTTGATTTCCATGGCCTGAACAAAATCATGAAAAAAGATTGTTACCCACTTCCCCTTATTTCTGATCTTCTTGATTCCACACGTATATATACAAAACTCAACCTCTGCCATGCCTACCACCTTGTCCATATTGCTGAAGGAGACAAATGGAAAACCGCATTCTGTACCTGCTATGGATCATTTGAATGGCATATCATGCCATTTGGTCTCACCAATGCTCCTGTAGCTTTCCAATGCTTTGTCAATGACATCTTTGCAGATATGCTTGATGTTCTGTTGTTGCCTACCTCAACAATATCCTCATCTACCCTGATGATCCTGTGGAACACCAACAACACATATAAGAGGTCCTACACAGACTTAGAGCCAACAATCTCTACTGCAAGGGATCCAAATGCGAATTTCATTGGGATTCCATGGAATATCTAAGCTATATCCTCTCCTGAAGGCTTACGCACGGCTGAAGACAAAGTCAAAGCTATTGTTGACTGGCCGGTTCCATGGAAGGTCAAAGATATCCAATCATTTCTTGGTTTTGCTAATTTCTATCACTGTTTCATCCATCCTTGAAGGCTCCACAGAATCCATCAATGTTGTCACAGATCACAAGAACCTTGAGTATTTCTCTACTACCAAGGCTCCTACCTGATGACAGGTGCACTGGTCTGAATTCCTTTCCCAGTTCAACCTCATTATTCTGTTCTGACCAGGTAAACTTGGTGGGAAACTGGACACACTCACTAGATGATGGGACGTCTACCCTAAAGAGGGGGATAGTCAATATGCTCAAGTCAATCCTCATAATTTCTGCCCCATATTCACTCAAGAACAACTCTCCACTTCTCTTCATGCTACATTTCTTGAAGGTCCTGTACTCCATGCTAGTGCTATCATGGATGTGGATAAGCTCCACTCTGATATCAAGCAAGCACAACCCATGGATTCTGCAGCGACCAAAGGTTTTTGTCTTGCTTCTTCCTCTTCCAATCCTTCCCACTGGTCTGTGGATGAGTCAGGAATACTCCGTCTTGACAATCACATCTATGTCCTGGACTCCATGGACCTCTGTTGTCATGTCCTACAAAACAATCACAATCATATCTTGACAGATCATTTCAGTCAAAACTGGACACTTGAATTAGTCTGACAGAATTATACCTGGCCACAGACATGTGAATTCATTCACCACTACATCAAGTCTTGTACTACTTGTAGTCATAACAAAACACCTAGACACTGTCCTTTTGGCCTACTCAAACCTTTGCCTGTACCGATGTGTCGGTGGAACTACATTTCCATGGATTTCATTGAACAACTTTCAGATTCCAACAGATTTACTGCCATTCTTGTCATCGTCGACTGTGCAAGCAAACAGGCTATATTCATACCCACTCATGATACCATTAATTCTGTGGATCTCATGCAGCTTTTTGTTACCCATGTCTTCTCCAAGCATGGTGTCCCTAACCACATCACTTCCAACCACAGCTCCAAATTTGTCTCCCAATTTACACATGCCCTTGCTAAAGCTCTTGATATGGAACTCCACTTCACTTCTGGTTATTACCTGGAAGCCAATGGACAAACTGAACACACCAACCAAACCCTCGAACAATACATCCGTATCTATTGTTCTTACCAACAAGACAATTGGGATACCCTATTACCCATTGCTGAATTCATGTACAACAATGCTCCTAACACTTTCACTGGAATCTCTCCATTCTTTGCTAACAAAGAGTACTATCCTATACCTTGAATGCAGTATTGCCTCTGCTTGGGCCCATGACTTCATAGTCAACCTCAATGATCTTCACTGATTCCTTTGTGAAGAAATCTCCCATGCTCAGTCCCACTACAAATTCCAAGTGGATAAGCAATGGTCTCTGGCTCCTGATTTCAAAGTAGGCAACAAGGTTTTCTTTAATTCCAAACACATCAGAACTACTTGCCCTACTGTGAAATTTTCAGAGAAATTCCTCGGACCATTCAACATCATTGCACAGCCTGGATCCCATTCCTTTACTCTCAAACTCCCTGTGGATCTCCATTCCATCCATCCTGTATTCCATGTCTCACAATTGGAACCCGTAGAATCCAACATCATTTCTAATCATACCCAACCACCTCCACCTCCACCTCCACCTCCAGTCGAAGTCAACAGCAAAGAACAGTATGTGATTGCACAGATTCTCAACTCCAAGCTTGACCACCAGTTCTGATGTCCTCTTATTTATCATGTTCAGTGGTTGGGTTACGAAGGTACTGATGAAGAATTTGCTTGGATCCCTGCTACTGAATTCTCTGCAGACAAATACATTGAAAATTTCCACCATTGTTACCCAGACAAACCAGGACCTCTATCTAAGGTCACTATATGAAAAGCCACTATCAAATCTTCCTCTATCATTTCTTGATTCACATCTCTGCCAGTTCTGTTCAGAAAATGTCTCCCAATTTCAAATAGGATTCTGAAAAACTATTGCAAATTACCTTCCTAATTGGGAATGGATTCTGCCAGCTCCTTTCTTGACTTCATTTCTTTTCCCCACTCTATTTTCAGACATCAAGAAAACCATTTACATTTTATGCCCCTCCAGGCACAATACTCTACTATCCATGTACAAACATACATATATAAATTGTTCAAAAAAGGCAAAAGGAGACTAGGCATCTGCGGGCTTCACACCCTCCTCCATATCTACATCTTCATCATCTCCCATAGCTACCACTTCAACTTTGCCTTCAACTCCCTCTTCTGCACCTCCACTATCACCTTTTTCCTCTGAGGCCTCTGCCCCTGCTTCATCCTCAACTCTCTTCACCAACCTCCTCCCATCTTTGCCCTTAATAGCATCAAGCTCCACTAGTCTGACAGTCTCTGCTCCCAGTACCATTTCTGCCCTTACCGGCTCCTCATCAAACTCCCCATCAGAATCCTCCACCAAATACTCATCTGTCCCATTTAAGAATTTCTTCCACAAACTCCATTCTGTCTGCCAGCCTCTGACACAATAAAAACCTTCCCTTGCCTCTTGAAATTTAATGCTGGCATTAATAGCATCTGTCAAGGTGCCATGCTGTTAGGATCATGCCAATAGGAAGAAGTGAAGTGGAATGCACATGGGCTTGGCGAAGCTATTAGCAACGTCACCCCTGGGTCGAAGCCCTAAGATGGATACGGACGGAGTCTGTGGAGTAAGACAAGTAAGGATTAAGATGAAGTTGCACAGAGTCAGAATACGTGGACTTGTAGAAGAGATTGAGATTAGGCTTGAAGGCCAAGTAGAAGTGAGTGCAAGAGTATTGGGCTAAACCAAGTTGATATTCAAACTGAGGTATGTACTGCTAGTTGTACAGTTTATATACTAGAGCAGAGTCCAAGGGACGGAGGCTAGAATAATATAAGTCTGGAACAATCTGTATCTAGAGGAGTCGAGTATTCCATAGACTCTGATATAACACCTACTCGGTACCATTGATGGATTCTAGGTGTGATAAATGAATATGTGAAATTAGTATGTGAAATAGAGATATGAAATATGGAATAGAAACCGGGAAACGGAATCTGTCAGAATCCAGTAAGTGGGTTGGAACCGGTTGGATGGGTTGAAGGTTGATGTCCGTGGAATCTGTGGCATGCTCATTACAGTATCCCCCCCTTAGTGTTCTTGCCCTCAAGAGCGCTGATCCCGATGACTGAGTGTGACGTGTGGAATTTTGTGCATGGATGTCACATGATAAATACCTCTTAAACTTGAACCACCACCATCTTCAAGTGCATAATTCTTCTCCTTGCTGTCTGAAATGTCTTTGACTTCATTTTGTCGTTCTCAAACGCCTGAGGCATATGTCGCCCCACCCACGCTGGACAACGTCGATCCCAACGTACTCAAAAATTTTTATGCGGAATGCGACGTCAAGGAGGCTGCATATCGGAATGCCGTGGATTCCCATGACGAGTGGAAAGTTGAAAGGGCGGCGGAGAAAAAAGTGTGGAAAGCAGTGGAGGCCGTGGCATTGGTGAAAAAGCGAGCTGAAGAATGCTTGAAGAAAATTGCTGATGCAAAGGCAAAGAAAGAGGCAGAGGCTGCGGTGGAAAAGAAATGTTTGGAGGATGAAGAGAAGAGGATAGAAGAGGAACGGCTAGCCATGGAGGAGAAGCAGAGGGAGAAGGAGGTGGCAGAGTTGAAGGATAAGCTCTTGGCCGAATTGTGGGCGACTAAGGCCATGGAGAGGAAGAAAGAGAAGGAGAGGAAACAGGAGGAGAGGAAGGAAATGGAGAAAGGAAAGGAAAAGGAAAAGGCCATGGAGACCATGGAGTTGCCAGACTTGGTGTCTGGTGTTTCAGATGAGGGGGAGTTGGAAGACGAATCTGGGGCCGAGGACCCTGTGGAGGATCCAAAAAGTTTGAAGGCGAAAGCGAAGGCAAGGGAGATGCTAGGGGAATGTCATAAGAAGTGACAAGTGTGAGCAGTGGTGGCCACAGGAGTTAAGAAGCGTAAGGCAAAGTCCACCCCTTTTGTGGTGGATAGTGATGACGCCACGGGCCCTTCGGGGCAAAACGATTTGGGTGAGCCTGCCACAAAAAGGCTGAAAACAGATCCAGTCCCAGGAAAGGGGGACGTGCAGTATTTGGGCAAAGGTAGGTGTCCATCCAGGTCCACGGCATATGCTAATTGTTGTTAAGATCGCTGTTCTCGATGCCATGCCGATGGAGGCGTATGTTTCCCAGTGGCAACAGGACGATCCTGTGAGTGGTGCAGGCACAAGAAAACAAAATGTGTTTTTGGAGACAACTCAGATCCCATGGCATTTGATGAGGTTGTGGACTTGCTCCACAGCCTACATGCAAGAATGGATGTGATGGAGCGGCAATTGGAACAGTTTGGATCAAAACTTGAAGACCTCATAGATGACTATCGCCCCGGAACCGATGTAGAGTACCTGTATGACTTTATTCCCTCAGCGTCCGCGGATGAATGGACTTTGTCAAGACACAAGCTTCAAGATTTGAAAGGCACTAATCCTGAGGCTCTCTGACAGGTGATGACAATGCAGCTTGACAAGGACATAGCTCAAGTATGGCATTCGTGCATCGCGAATTCGGAAACATTGAACAGCACGGACCCATTTGAATTGGTGAACATAGAGCTGTGGATCGGAAGCCGCAGACAGGGAGCATTGACAGATGCTATTAATGCTAGCATTAGGTTTCGTGAGGTGAGGGAAGGGTTTTACTGCATCAGAGGCCAGCGGACTGAGTGGGGGCTTTGGAAGAAATTCCTGGATGGAACGGAGGAATATTTGGTGGAAGATTCTGATGGGGAATTTGAAGAGGAACCGGTGAGGGCAGAGATGGTGCCAGGCATGGGGTCCATCAGGATCGCGGAGTTGGATGCAATCAAAGGAAAAGATGGTAAGAAGTTGTTGAAGAGGGTTGAAGGTGAAGAGGAGATGGAAACCTTGGAGGGCGAGATGGAAAGTGACAGTGGAGATGAGGAAGTTGACATCGAAGCAGAGGCCGCAGGGAATGAGGATGAGGATGTAGACATGGAGGAAGGTGAGGAGTCCGCAGTCGCCTAGTCTCCTTTTTGCTTGAATAATTTTTTATGTTGTATGTTTGTACAAGGACAGTAGTATTGTGCCCAGTAGGGGCATAAAATGTATATGGTTTTCTTGATGTCTGAAATAGAGGGAGAAGATGAAATGAAGTCAAGAAAGGAGCCGGCAGAGTCCATTCCCAATTAGGAAGGTAATTTGCAATAGTTTTCCAGAATCATATTTGAAATTGGGTGAATGTTTTCCAAGTGGAACCGGTGGAGATGTGAATCAAGAAATGGTAGGGGAAGATTTGATAGTGACTTTTCAAATGGTGACCTTGGATAGGGGTCCTGATTTGTCAGGGTAACGATGATGGAAATCTTCAATGTAATCGTCTGTGGAGAATTTGGTAGTGGGAATCCACGCAAACTCTTCATCAGTATCTTCATAGCCCAACCATTGAACACGATAGATGAAAGGACATCGGAACCAACGGTCAAGTTTAGAGTCAAGAATCTGTGCAATCTCGTACTGTTCTTCACTGTTGACTTTGACTGGAGGTGGAGGTGGTTGGGTACGATTAGGAATGGTATTGGATTCCACAGGTTCCAGCTGCGAGACATGGAATACAGGATGAATGGAACGGAGATCTGCAGGGAGTTTGAGAGTAAAGGAATGGGATCCAGGCTGTGCAATGATGTTGAATGGTCCAAGGAATTTCTCTGAGAATTTTACAGTAGGGCGAGTAGTCCTGATGTGTTTGGAATTGAGGAAAACCTTATCGCCTACTTTGAAATCAGGAGCTGGAGACCGTCGCTTATCTGCTTGGAATTTATAGCAGGACTGAGCATGGGAGATTTCATTGCAAAGGAATTGGTGAAGATCATTGAGGTTGACTATGAAGTCACAGGCCCAAGCTGAGGCGATATCGTGTTCAGGGTATACCGTGATGTTAGGGTGGTACCCTTTGTTAGCGAAGAATGGAGAGATTCCAGTGGAAGCGTTAGGAGCATTGTTGTACGTGAATTTGGCAATGGGTAATAGGGTATCCCAGTTGTCTTGTTGGTAAGAACAATAGATACGGATGTATTGTTCGAGGGTTTGGTTGGCACATTCAGTTTGTCTGTCAGCTTCCAGGTGATAACCAGAAGTGAAGTGAAGTTCCATATCGAGGGCTTTAGCAAGGGCATGTGTGAATTGGGAGACAAATTCAGAACCACGGTCAGAAGTGATGTGAGTAGGGACACCATGTTTGGAGAAGACATGGGTAACAAAAAGCTATGCGAGATCCGTGGAATTAACGGTATCATGAGTGGGTATGAAAATGGCCTGTTTGCTTGCACGGTCAATGATGACAAGAATGGCAGTGAATCTGTTGGAGTCTGGGAGTTGTTCAATGAAATCCATGGAAATGGAATCCCACGGGCACATTGGTACAGGCAAAGGTTTGAGTAGGCCAAATAGACAGTGTCTAGGTGTTTTGTTACAACTACAAGTAGTACAGGACTTCACGTAGTGGCAAACAAATTCATGCATCTGTGGCCAGGTATAATTCTGTCGGACTAATTCAAGCATCCAGTTTTGACCAAAATGACCTGCCAGAATATGATCGTGATTGTTCTGTAGCACATGAAGACAGAGGTCCATGGAGTCCAGGACGTAGATGCGATTGTCAAGATGGAGTATTCCTGACTCATCCACAGACCACTGGGAAGAATTGGAAGGGGAATAGGCAAGACGAACACCTTCGGTTGCTGCAGTATCCATGGGTTGTGCTTGCTTGATATCAGAGTGGAGCTTATCCACGTCCATGATAGCACTAGCACAGAGTATGGGACCTTCAAGAAATGTAGTGTGGAGAGAAGTGGAGAGTTGTTCTTGAGTAAATACAGGGCGGAAATTATGAGGATTGACTTGAGCATATTGACTATCCCCCTCTTTAGGGTAGACGTCCCATTGTCTAGTGAGTGCATCCAGTTTCCCACCAAGTTTACCCGGTCGGAACTGAATAACAAGGTTGAACTGGGAGAGTAAATCAGACCAGCACACCTGTCGTCGAGTAAGAACCTTGGTAGTAGAGAAATACTCAAGGTTCTTATGATCTGTGACGACGTCAATGGATTCCGCAGAGCCTTCAAGGTAATGATGCCAGTATTTAAAAGGCCTCGAAAATGGCTAGAAGCTCTTTATCATAGGTATCATAGTTGAGCTCAGCTCCATGGAGACTTTGGGACAAGAAGGAAATAGGGTGAATCTCACCATCCTCAAGGTAAATAGAGAGAATGGTGGCAATAGCATAGTCAGAGGTGTCAGTTTCCACGACTATTTGATGGTCGGGAATCCAGTGGGTGAGGATAGGAGCATGAGTGAAAGCCTGTTTCAGCTTGTTGAATGCAGCTAGGCATTCATCATCAAATTTCCATGGAATACCCTTGCGAGTGAGACGTGTTAAGGGCAACACAATCTCACTGTATTCATGGATAAAACGGTGATAGAAATTAGCAAAACCAAGAAATGATTGAATATCTTTGACCTTCCGCGGGACCGGCCAGTCAACAATAGCTTTGACTTTGTCTTCAGCCATGTGTAAGCCTTCAGGAGAGAGAATGTAGCTGAGATATTCCATGGAATCCCAATGAAATTCGCATTTGGATCCTTTGCAGTAGAGATTGTTCTCTCTGAGTCTGCATAGGACCTCTCGTATGTGTTTTCGGTGGTCTGCAGGATTGTCAGAATAGATGAGGATATCGTCGAGGTAGACAATGACAGAAACATCAAGCATATCTGCAAAGATGTTGTTGATGAAGCATTGGAAAGCCGTGGGAGCATTGGTAAGACCAAATGGCATGACATGCCATTCGAAAGACCCATAGTGGGTACGGAATGCGGTTTTCCATTCATCTCCTTCGGAAATACGGACAAGATGGTAGGCATGGTGGAGGTCAAGTTTTGTATATATACATGCAGAACGCACAGAGTCAAGAAGATCAGAAATAAGAGGAAGTGGATAGCGATCTTTTTTCGTGATTTTGTCCAAGCCATGGAAATCCACACAGAGCCTGAGTTCACTGGTTTTCTTCTTGACAAAGAGTACTGGGGCTCCATGGGGAGAAGGTGAGAGAGAAATGAAACCATTGTGGACATTATCATCAATAAATTCACATAAGGCTTTCAGTTTGGATTCAGAGATGGAATAGATGGGTCTGAGTGGAGGAGAAGTGCCTTCCTCAAGATTGATTTTGAGGTTGTAAGGGTGATGCTTGGGGAGTTTCTCTGAGAGGGAATCACTGAACACATTGGCAAAGTCATGGTACTCCAGTGGGACATCAGTTAAATCCACGGGGGCTGTGGAGGCAGCTTGGCCACTAACACTAGGCATAGAAGGCTGTAATGTGAATTGTTGGGCACCTTCTTCTGCACAAGCTCGTACGAAAGCGGCCACGGAAATAATCAATATCTTGGGTGCAACCAAAGCAGCAAATGATTCAATGGAGGGGTATGAGTAGATAGGCTCATATGGCAGTGGAGTCCGTTGGGATCTCGAGGGAGGTTTGGATGGAATTGGACCTGAAGGGTCCATGCGGTGTGGCACTGTTGTGTCAGAGGCCATGGAAGTGCTAGGAGGGACAGAAGCACCAAATAGCTTTGAATGGAAAGTGATACTGTGCTTTGCCCAGTCAATCAATGGATTGTAGTGGGAAAGCCAGTTGTATCCCAGAACAATGTTACAGGATGAATCAAGACAAGTGACATAGAAGTCAATGGGGATAATGTCACCTGACAGGAACCATACAGGGAGAAAAATGGATTGGGAAATGTGAGATCCAGTGGAGCCATCAAGAAGTTGAAGTTGAACAGGAGGAATGGAAGTGGTAGGGAGATGATGGTCCTCAATGTATTTAGAATCAATAAAGCAATGACTTGAACCAGAATCAACGAGGGCAAGAAAACAAAGGATAATGGAAATGGGAGAGCCGTTGGGTTCTGATCCAGAACCGACTTCAGATGATAGTGATACAGTTAATGAATGATTGGAAAGAGCAGCAGCATTGAGGGTTACAGTCTCTGAGGTGCAGTGACAGTCAATGCAGCCCTGTCCTTGCATGGAGGAAGCAGGGCTGCTCTCTATTTTTCTGACTCCGAGGGAGCCGAATCAGTAGAGGTGGGAGGCTCTGAAACCTCAGCAGCATGACCATGAGTGGAACCTGCGGCCTTGTGCTTGTTACAGTCCTCGGTCTTGTGCTTGTTGCTGCAGAACATACAGAGATTGTTCTTCTGGCAGCGTTCCTTCTCCTCAGGAGTGAGCTTACCATCTTTGCCTAGCTTGTCAGCGTAGGGCTTCTTGGCAGGCGAGGAAGAGGAAGAGGAAGAGGACTGGTAGGTGGAGGCAGAGCCTGTGGAATTGGAACCATAGGGTTTGGGCATCATGGAGTAGGAAGAGCTCGAGTTTGAACCCAAACCCTTAGGTTTAGAGGAGGAGGATGAAGAGGAAGGTTTATCATGGTTTTCACACAAAATCTCGGCCTTCCAAGTCCAATAATGAGCGTCGAGTTCCTGTGCTAAGGTATGCATGTCATGGAGATTATTGGGCTTACCATAGTGGGCCATATCATATTTAATCCGCGAGCAAAGTCCACGGTAAAAAGCATGGCACAGGGAATTGTCACCATAGCCGACAATGGAGGCATGTTGGTTGAAGCGGACTATATACTTCATAATCTGGTCTCTGTCATGCATCCAAAGGTTTTCCAACTCATCTTCAGCGTCTCCGACGGCATCAAACAGACCAAAGTTAGTCCGGAGTTCCACGAGAAAGGCAGCACAGGAGTATGCCCATGCAGGAGGGTGAGTGTGGTTAGGATGGAGAATATCTGGTTCAAACCAATCAAGGGCAACACTGGAGAGGAATGAGACTGCATAGTTGACCTTTGAGGCGTCAGCGCGGAATGCGTCAGGCCTGTCGTTGAAGTTCAACTGGAGGGAAACGATGAACACCTTTAGTTTCCGCAGGTCCAAGCCATCAAAGGTATCAGGCTCCTTGACCTTGGTGCATATGGGGCGTTGCAGAGGGTTATTGACTTGGTTGGCGAGGGCATGGAGCAGGTTAAAGAAGTCCCTGATCATGGCTTCATCATTGTTAGGATTGTTAGGAGGATTAGGAGGATTGGGAGGATTGGGAGGAATAGGAGGGTTAGGGGGGTTACCGCCAGGACCACTGGGGCCACCGGGACCTCCAGGGCCACCAGGATTAGGTGGGCCACCACCAGGTCAGTGATTGTCATTGCCCTGCAGAAGGCGAGCACTGCGGTTACTAGGGGAGTCAACATTGTCCTCGGAATTGCCGCCAGGTTCCTCTTCGTTTTGAATGGGGAATGTGCAGCATGGGTTAGGTATCGGAGTCCATGGAGGGTCGTTTCGGTAGCTGCCATAGCCACCTGAAATGGATTCCAAGGGTCTGGGGGTGAGGTTGAGGTTGAAGGGGTCAGGATTGATTCCTGAGGTGGTTTGTCATTGGGTAAAGCCATTATGGGTGTAGGTTTCCCTATGGGACTGGCTGGTGGATGCAGAGTCTTTAACAAAAAGGTGTTGATCTCCTTTGGAGGCGGATTGGGGAATGTCATTCATCGAGAAAGTGGGTTTGGGGTCTGTGGTGGACTGAGTGGTCTTGGTTTGTTCGAGAATTACAGTAGACATTCCTAAAAATTTCAACTCAAGGGTTTGAGTTCGAATATACTGTTAGGATCATGCCAATAGGAAGAAGTGAAGTGGAATGCACGTGGGCTTGGCGAAGCTATTAGCAATGTCACCCCTGGGTCAAAGCCCTAAGATGATTACAGATGGAGTCTGCAGAGTAAGATGAGTAAGGATTAAGATGAAGTCACATGGAGACAGAATCTGTGGACTTGTAGAAGAGATTGAGATTAGGCTTGAAGGCCAAGTAGAAGTGAGTGCAAGAGTATTGGGCTAAACCAAGTTGATATTTGAACTGAGGTATATACTACTAGTTGTACAGTTTATATACTAGAGCAGAGTCTGAGGGATGGAGGCTAGAATAATATAAGTCTGGAATAATCTGTATCTAGAGGAGTCGAGTATTCCGTGGACTCCGATATAACACCTACTTGGTACCATTGACAGATTCTAGGTGTGATAAATGAATATGTGAAATTAGTATGTGAAATAGAGATATGAAATATGGAATAGAAACCGGGAAACGGAATCCATCGGAATCCGGTAAGTGGGTTGGAACCGGTTGGATGGGTTGAAGGTTGATGTCCATGGAATCCATGGCATGCTCGTTACACATGCCCATGGCTTCTGATCCAAAGCTTCATGTTTGCCAGCTCGAATGGGTCCACACCATTCAAAGTTTCTGGATTGGCAACCCATGAGTGCCAAACTCGAATGACATCCTTATTGAGTTGCATAGTCATTGCCCATTGGAGGGCCTCAGGGTTAGCACCCTCCAAGTCTTGAAGCTCGTGAAGGGACATGGCCCATTCGTCCTCAGATGCTTTTGGAACAAAGTTGTAAGGATATTCAGGGTTGGCCCCAGGGAGGTAATCATCCAAGAGGTCTTTAACTTTTGAAGCAAGACCATCCAGTTTTCCTTCCATTGCATCCATCCTTGTGTGCAACCCATGCAGAAAATCCAGCACCTCCTCCATCACTGCTGGGTCCACATCGTCTCCAAAAACACACTTAGTTTTCTTGCTCCTGCATCGCCTGCAAGAACGCCCTGTTGCTGCAGGGAAACATATGCCTTCATTGGCACAACACTGGGAACAATGATCTAAACAACAATCAGTATTACCCATGGATCTGGATGGCCACCTACCTTTGCCAGTAAACTCCACATCCCCCTTTCCTGGGACTGGATCCATCTTCAGCCTTTTTAAGGCAGGTTCACCCAAATTGTTATGCCCCAAAGGGCCTGTGGCATCATCACTGTCCACCACATAGGGTGTGGACTTCACCTTCCTCTTTTTGATTCCCACAGCTGCTGCCACTCACACTTGTTGTTTCTTATGATGCTCCCCTAAAACCTCCATTGCTTTCACCTTTCCTTTCAAACCTTGATCTTCAACAGGATCCTTGGCCCCAGACTCCTCTCCCTCCAATTCCTCCTCATCTGAAGCACCAGACACCAAGTCTGGCATCTCCATGGCCTACACAGCCTTTTCCTTTCTCTTACCCTTCTTGACCCTCTTTTTCTTCTCCTACTCTTGCTCCCTCTCCATGGTTTTTGTTATCCTCAACTCTGCCAACAACCTCTCCCTCAAAATCCTTGCCTTCTCCTCCCTGTCCTTCTTCTCCATGGCCAACCGCTCGGTCTCCAACTTCTTTGCCTCATCTGCCAACTGCTTTCTCTCTGTGGCCACTGCGGCTTCCTTTTTCGCTTTGGCTCTGGCAATTTTCTTTGCCTGCTCCTCTTTCTTTCAAGCCTCCTCTGCAGCCGCTGCCTCTTTCCTTGCCTTTACCACTTCTGCCTCTTTTTCAACCTTCCACTTATTGTGAGCCTTCATGGCCACATGATACACAGCATCCTTTCCATCCTGCTTAGCATAGAGCTCTTCAAGCATGTCAGGGTTAGCATCTTCTAGCATAGGCAGGCTGACATATGCCTCTGGTGTTTGAGAACATTGGTATGAAGTAGAAGACATGATAGACAGTGAGGATTTTTTCTGACTTGAGATGGTGGTGGGTAAGGATCAAGAGGTGTTTATCACATGACATCCCTGCATGAAATTCCATGCAACACACTCAGTCATCAGAATCAGCACTCTTGAGGGCAAGAACACTAAGGGGGGAATACTGTAATGAGCATGCCATGGACTCCACAGACTTCAACCTTCAACTCATCCAACTGGCTCTAACTTACTTATTGGAATCCAACAGATTCCATTCCCTGGTTTCTATTCCATATTTCATATCTCTATTTCACATACTAATTTCACATTTCATTTATCACACCTAGAATCTGTCAACGGTACCAAGTAGGTGTTATATCGGAGTCTATGGAATACTTGGCTCCTCTAGATACAGATTATTCCAGACTTATATTATTCTAGCCTCTGTCCATTGGACTCTGCTCTAGTATATAAACTGTACAACTAGTAGTATATACCTCAGTTCAAATATCAACTTGGTTTAGCCCAATACTCTTGCACTCACTTCTACTTGGCCTTTAAGCCTAATCTCAATCCCTTTTACAAGTCCATGGATTCCGTCTCTGTGTGACTTCATCTTGATCCTTTACTTGTCTTACTCCACAGACTCTGTCCATATTCATCTTAGGGCTTCAACCCAGGGGTGACATTGCTAATAGCTTTGCCAAGCCCATGTGCATTCCCCTCTTATAGCACTCTATACCTCATAACATAGTATAGGGCCATAGGGTGATTGCATGTTTTCCATACTTTATGGGGATATACACCCTATAACCATCCTATATACCATCACTATACTTACCCTATACCTCACCTATATCTGAGAGCATAACATGATTCCACCCATTAGTATACAAACAGCTCACTGGTAGTAGTCATAATGGAATATCATTGTCATTAAGTGATACATGCAAGACATTTTCTTTTATGGAAGTAACTACAAGTTCTACTACTCATCCTGCTATGCTATACTGAATTGTTATGGTCACAATCCTGCCACATAGATAGCCTGCACAGTGAGATGACACTGAGGAAATAGCACAAAAGGGAGGTGGGAGAGAGGAAGGATGCAGAATGAAAACGACACAAGTTCAACATACACATGACTAAATGACATGATCATGCACAGACCATTTCTATTTTGGGATATCATTTGACCCTTCATCAGTCACCCTGTGCACCCTCGACTATAATATACTAGGAACACATTGCTTTCACTCTCCTACTTTTTTTTTTTGGCTTATACTCTCAGACTGGTTGGAATTCTTGGAGATTGTCTATAGATGTATATTTGTATGGGTTGTATAGATGGTATAGATGGTATAGACTAGGTATAGGTGGCAGATATGCACAAAATATCCTATACCACCTATACCCTCTATACCCTCTATATGGATGCAAAATTGCTGATGTGGGTTTAACAGGTGCTTGATGTGAGCATGAAAGGTGGGGTGGAAGGCAAGGCACATTGCTCTGTTATTGTTGTATAGCAAAGGAGTAGGGTCAGAGTCAGCCATCTGGATTTCACAGAAGACCTGCCAAATCCATATAGCCTCTTTGACAGATTCAGACACTGCAATTATTTGGCCTCTGTAGTCAAAGTAACAATTGTCTTTTGTTTGCAAGAGCTCCATATTACCATACCCAGACCATGTGAAAAATAATATCCCATGGTTGAGTGATGGTCCTTGAGGCAGTCAGTGTATGAGGAATCAGAGAAACTGATGAGAGAGTAACACTGTCCACCAAGAGTTAGGTGAAGTGTCTGAGTTCCCTTCAGATATCATAGAACATTAATTGCCACATTCCAATGTGGTGTGTGGTAGCAATCGAGAAACTGTGTGAGTCTAGAGACAGCAAACATGATATCAGGATGAGTGCCAATAGCAATATACATCAGTGAGCTGATAAGAGAATGATAAGGTAGATGAGCCAGAGCAGCAGCCTCCTCCTGAGGTAGGCTCACAGTGGGGTCAGGTCACAAAAGGTGGATGTTGAAATCCATGGGGATTAGTTTTGGATTAGTGTTAGCCTGGCTGAACTGGGTAAGGACTTTGTCAATCAGAGCAGTCTGGGAGAGGAAAATCTGGCAAGAAGCACAGTCACAGTCAATAGCAATGCCCATCACAAACCTAGCATCCTCTATCAAGATCTCCCATTTGGATCAGAGCAGGGCTAAAAACAAAGCATTTTTCTCTACAGAACTGCCTACAGAAAGAAAATCATTCATGTGGACAGCACAAATGATGATGCCAGTGGAAGTCTTCTAATAATATATGCACCATTCACATTGTAGTCTTTTGAATCCTCAAGATTGCATAGTGTCATTCAGCATTCGATTCCAGATTTGACTGCTCTGCTTCATACCATACAATCCTCATTGTAGTTGCCAGACATAGTCTTCTTTTCCAACCTCAGCAAAGCCCTCTGGTTGTTCCATCCATTGGGTTTCATTGCTGCTAAGGAGGCCATACAATAAAGCAATACAAACATCAAATTGTGTGATATCCCAGTCACACATAGCAGCAATGTGGAGTAGTAGAAGAAACAATTCCATGCAGGCAGTTGGGAAGGTGGTACAGTCGTAATCTCTACTGTAGATTTGCTTGAAGCTATGGACAATAAGACAAGCTTTGTATCAGAGAGGGATATTGCCACTATCATGCTTGAGCTTGAAGACCCACTTTGTGCAAAGGACTTTTCTGCCTGCAGGGACAGAGGATCAAGGGATGAGTTTGTAGACACCCATGTTCTTTAAACTGGTGAGCTCCTCCTGAATACCAGCTATCTAGGAAGCACATTGGGGGGACTCAAGGACCTCATGCAAAGTAGTAGGGTTGTTGTCATTGGAAATAGAAGCAAGTGAAGGCCCTGCATGGCTGGAGTCATCAAGGAGAGCAGCACAGACCTCAAGTTGAGCTTGACAATGAAGGTCCTTGGCAGTGGCATGCTCAGCCTTGAGTTGTGCCCCAGTTTTTGCAGAGGCCAAAGTGGCAGCTTGGACCATAGAGATTCAGTGAATACCTTGCACCCCAGCTAAGTGTTCAGTAGGCATGGAGGGGCAAGAAGACTGATGTGGGACAGGCAAAACATTAGGAGGTGGGACAACAGCAGGGAGAGGGTCAATGGGGTCAACAGAAGAGCTGGACAAAACATTGGAAGGAGGCTGAGCCAGGGTAGGAATATCCAGAGGGTTTGTAATAACACCAGAGCTCAGGGGACATTCCACAGAGTCCTTGCACTTGATGAAACAGACATGAAAAGATTCCACTACCTTGTTAGAGGCCCTGTGGAAGCACCAGTACACCTTCAAAGACTAAGAGCAGCCAATGAGAATGCACTCAACAGACCTAGGATAGATTTTTGGATTCTTATCAGTAGTTTGAATAAGGACAACTGCTTTGCAACCAATCTCATGAAGGTGGGAAAGGTTAGGCAGGCAGTTATGCCAATGTTGGAAGTGGGTTTCAAAACCAGCACCAGTGGCAGGAGTCCGTGTGGTTAAATAGGCTGCTGTGAGACAAAAATTGTCCCACCTATTGGAGGGCATCCTACACTTGATATGCATTGCACATGCCTTACTCATGATGGTATGGTGCATCCTCTCTACCTGTCCATTGTGAGTGCTGGTATGAGGGGCAGTATACTCCAGGGCAATGTCTCTCAAGGAACACCAATCCTTGAATTCCACCAATTTCAGCTCACCATTGTCAATTCTGTACTTCAACAGACATCAGCCAGTCTCACAATCAACTTGCAGTTTCCAAGCAGTAATGTGTGCAAACACAGTGTCTTTTGTCTTCAGAGGATCAACAAAGGGCATGCAACTATATTTGTCAATGATGGACATCATGTATCTGCTCCCTGAAGCAGACACAACATCTTCTGGCCCAGTTAAATCCACCAAAACAACCTCCAACTTCTTTGAAGCTCTCAAACCCTAATGGACCTTGGGGACAGATGACCTAGACTGTTTCCCAAGGATACAGGATTTGCATGAGGGAAGAATGGAAGAGAGGTTGATTGGCATACCTTTGGTAAGGCTTTTGGTAGCCATGAGGTGGATAGTGTGGTTGTTTGGCCAAAGTGATGGTGCTACATATTAAAAGTGGGGACAGCTTGCATGAAAAAATGAGTATGCTTGGCATGAATGTTCATGCAGTTGAGTTGATAGAGATTACGGTTTTTGAGATGGGAACCAGTAGCAAGGAGACAGTTATTTTGGTGAATGCCAGACAAAGAGGCATCAAAGGAGACCACACATTTAAGCTTCTTGGTGAGGATAGCAACAGAGAGGAGATGAACAGATGAGGTAGGGATATAGAAAACATTCTCAAGGCAAAAGGTACCACCTCTAGTCAAGCAAAGCTTTGCAGTTTCAACTCTGAGAGCAATAATTGAGCTGCCCCTGACACCCCTGATGGTGGGAGGGATAGCTAGCTGTCAGAGAGAGAAGAAGCCACCTGTGTCCTGAGTTATATGGACTGTAGCCCCAGTATCTTTGATCTAAGGGGAGACTTTGAGCAAAGTATAGGTGTCATGAGAGAGTGCTGAGAATGCAGAGAAATTGGTAGGAAGCAGATGAGACCCAGCAGTCCAGTCAATGGAGGCTTGAATATCATCAACATTGATGAAGGCCACCAGTTCCTTGTAGTTGTAATGAGCATGCCATGGACTCCACAGACTTCAACCTTCACCCCATCTAACCAGCTCCAACTCACTTATCAGAATCTGATGGATTCCGTTTCCTGGTTTCTATTCCATATTTCATATCTCTATTTCACATACTAATTTCACATATTCATTTATCACACCTAGAATCCATCAATGGTACCAAGTAGGTGTTATATCGGAGTCCACAGAATACTTGACTCCTCTAGATACAGAATATTCCAGACTTATATTATTCTAGCCTCTGTCCATTGGACTCTGCTCTAGTATATAAACTGTACAACTAATAGTATATACCTCAGTTCAAATATCAACTTGGTTTAGCTCAATACTCTCACACTCACTTCTACTTGGCCTTCAAGCCTAATCTCAATCTCTTCTACAAGTCCACGGATTCTGACTCCATGTGACTTCATCTTAATCCTTTATTTGTCTTACTCTGTGGACTCTGTCTGTATTCATCTTAGGGCTTTGACCCAGGGGTGACATTGCTAATAGCTTCACCAAGCCCATGTGTATTCCACTTCATCTCTTCCTATTGGCACAATCCTAACAGTATATTCAAACTCAAACCCTTCAGTGGAAATTTTAGGCATGTCTACCATCCTTCTCGAACCAACCGAGACTACCCAGTCCACCATGGACCCCAAACCTACTTTCTCTATAAATGTCATTCCCCAATCTGCCTCCAAAGGAGATCAACACCTTTTTGGTAAAGACTCCACATCCACCAGCCAGTCCCATAGGGAAACCTACACCCATAATGGCTTCACCCAATGACAAACTGCCTCAGGAATCAATCCTGATCCCTTCAACCTCAACCTCAACCTTGCCTCTGGATCCTCGGAATCCATTTCAGGTGGCTATGGCAGCTACCAAAATTATCCCCTACGGACTCCGATTCCTAACCCACATCGTGCCTTCCCTGTTCAGAACAAGGAAGAACCTGGTGGCGATTCTGAGGATGATGTTGACTCCCCTAGTAACCACAGCTCGTGCCTTCTACGGGGCAATGACAATTGCTGACCTGGCGGTGGCCCACCTAACCATCCTAATCCTCCAAATCCTCCTAACCCTCCTAACAATGATGAAGCCATGATCGGGGATTTCTTTAACCTGCTCTGTGGCCTCGCCAACCAAGTCAATAACCCTCCACAATGCCCAATATGCACCAAAGTCAAGGAGCCTGATACTTTTGACAGCTTGGACCTGCGGAAACTGAAGGTGTTTATCATTTCCCTCCAGTTGAACTTTAACAACAGGCCCAACACTTTCCACGCTGAGGCCTCAAAGGTCAACTACACTATATCCTTCCTTTCCAGTGTCACCCTAGATTGGTTTGAACCAGATATTCTCCACCCTAACCACACTAACCCTCCTGCTTGGGCATACTCCTATGCCACTTTTCTTGTGGAACTCCAGACTAACTTTGGTCTGTTTGATGCCATCGGAGACGCTGAAGATGAGTTGGAAAACATTTGGATGCACAACAGAGACCAGATTATGAAGTATATAGTCCGTTTCAATCAACATGCCTCTATTGTTGGCTATGATGACAATTCCTTGTGCCACACTTTTTACTGCGGACTTTGCTTGCAAATTAAAGATGATATGGCCCATCATGGTAAGTGTGATAACCTCCATGACATGCATACCCTAGCACAGGAACTTGACACTTGTTATTGGACTTGGAAGACCGAGATTTCCAGTGAAAATTGTGATAAACCTTCCTCCTCTTCATCCTCCTCCTCCAAACCTAAAGGTTCAGGTTCAAACTTGAGCTCTTCCTACTCCATGGCACCCAAATCCTATGGTTCCAATTCCACAGGCTCTGCCTCCACCTACCAGTCCTCTTTGTCCTCTCCTTTGTCCTCATCTGCCAAGAAGCCCTACACTGACAAGCTAGGCAAAGAAGGTAAGCTCACTCCCAAGGAGAAGGAACACTGCCAAAAGAACAACCTATGTATGTTCTGTGGCAACAAGCACAAGACTGAGGACTGTAACAAGCACAAGGCTGCAGGTTCCACTCGTGGTCATGCTGCTGAGGTTTCAGAGCCTCCTGCCTCTACTGATTCAGCTCCTACAGAGTCGGAAAAATAGAGAGCAGCCCTGTTTCCTTGGTGCAAGGACAGGGTTGCATTGACTGTCATTGCACCTCAGAGATCATAACCCTCAATGCTGCCACCCTTTCCAATCATCCACTTACTGTATCACTATCCTCTGAAGTTGGTTCTGGATTGGAAACCAATGGATCTCCCATTTCCATTATCCTTCGTTTTCTTGCTCTCATTGATTCTGGTTCAAGCCATTGCTTCATCGATTCCAAATATGTTAAGGACCATCATCTCCCCACCACTTCCATTCCTCCTGTTCAACTTCAACTTCTTCATGGCTCCACCAGATCTCACATTTCCCAATCCATTTTTCTCCCTGTATGGTTTCTGTCAGGTGACACTATCCCCATTGACTTCTATGTCACTTGTCTTGATTCATCCTGTAACATTGTTCTGGGATACAACTGGCTTTCCCACTACAATCTGTTGATTGACTGGGCAAAGCACAGTATCACTTTCCATTCAAAGCTATTCAGTGCTTCTATCCCTTTTAGCACTTCCATGGCCTCCAACACAACAGTGCCACACTGCCTGGACCCTTCAGGTCCAATCCCATCCAAACCTCTCTCGAGATCCTGATGGGCTCCACTGCCATATGAGCCTATCTACTCATACTCTTCCATTCCATCATTTGCTGCTTTGGTTGCACCCAAGATATTGATTATTTCTGCGGCCACTTTCATATGAGCTTGTGCAGAAGAAGGTGCCCAACAATTCACATTACAGCCTTCTATGCCTAGTGTTAGTGGCCAAGCTGCCTCCACGGCCCCTGTGGATTTAACAGATGTCCCACTGGAGTACCATGACTTCACTGATGTGTTTAATGATTCCGACTCAGAAAAACTCCCTGAGCATCACCCTTACAACCTCAAAATCAATCTTGAGGAAGGCACTTCTCCACTCAGTCCCATCTATTCCCTCTCTGAATCTGAACTGAAAGCCTTACACAAGTTTATTGACAATAATGTCTATAATGGTTTCATCTCTCCCTCACATTCTCCAACGGAGCCCCAGTACTCTCCATCAAGAAGAAAACTGGTGAACTTAGGCCCTGTGTTGATTTCTGTGGCTTGAACAAAATCACAAAAAAAGACTGTTATCCACTTCCCCTCATTTCTGATCTTCTTCATTCTGTGTGTTCCATGTGCCTATATACAAAACTTGACCTCTGTCATGCCTACCATCTTGTCCATATTGCCGAAGGAGATGAATGGAAAACCGCATTCCGCACCCGCTATAGATCCTTTGAATGGCATGTCATGCCATTTGGTCTTACCAATGCTCCTGCAGCTTTCCAACACTTTGTCAATGACATCTTTGCAGATATGCTTGATGTTTCCGTCATTGTCTACCTTGATGATATCCTCATCTACTCCAACAATCCCATGGAACACTGACAATATGTATGAGAGGTCCTACACAGACTTAGAGCCAACAATCTCTACTGCAAGGGATCCAAATGCAAATTTCATTGGGATTCCGTGGAATATCTCAGCTACATTCTCTCTCCTGAAGGCTTACACATGGCTGAAGACAAAGTCAAAGCTATTGTTGACTGGCTGGTCCTGTGGAAGGTCAAAGATATCAAATCATTTCTTGGTTTCACAAATTTCTATTACTGTTTTATCCATGAATACAGTGAGATTGTGTTGCCCTTAACACATCTCACTTGCAAGAGTATTCTGTGGAAATTTGACGATGAATGCCTAGCTGCATTCAACAAGCTGAAACAGGCTTTCACTCATGCTCCTATCCTCACCCACTGGATTCCCGACCATCAAATAGTCGTGGAAACTGACACCTCTGACTATGCTATTGCCACCATTCTCTCTATTTACCTTGAGGATGGTGAGATTCACCCTATTTCCTTCTTGTCCCAAAGTCTCCATGGAGCTGAGCTCAACTATGATACCTATGATAAAGAGCTTCTAGCCATTTTCGAGGCCTTTAAATACTGGCATCATTACCTTGAAGGCTCTGCGGAATCCATTGACGTCGTCACAGATCATAAGAACCTTGAGTATTTCTCTACTACCAAGGTTCTTACTCGACGACAGGTGTGCTGGTCTGATTTACTCTCCCAGTTCAACCTTGTTATTCAGTTCCGACCGGGTAAACTTGGTGGGAAACTGGACGCACTCACTAGACAATGGGACGTCTACCCTAAAGAGGGGGATAGTCAATATGCTCAAGTCAATCCTCATAATTTCCGCCCTGTATTTACTCAAGAACAACTCTCCACTTCTCTCCACACTACATTTCTTGAAGGTCCCATACTCTGTGCTAGTGCTATCATGGACGTGGATAAGCTCCACTCTGATATCAAGCAAGCACAACCTATGGATACTGTGGCAACTGAAGGTTTTCGTCTTGCTTCTTCCCCTTCCAATCCTTCCCGGTGGTCTGTGGATGAGTCAGGAATACTCCATCTTGACAATCGCATCTATGTCCCAGACACCGTGGACCTCCATCTTCATGTCCTACAAAGCAATCACGATCATATCTTGGCAGGTCATTTCAGTCAAAATCAGACACTCGAACCAGTCCAATGGAATTATACCTGGCCACAGATGTGTGAATTCGTTCGCCACTACATCAAGTCTTGTACTACATGTGGTCATAACAAAAGACCTAGACACTGTCCTTTTGGCCTACTCAAACCTTTGCCTGTACCGACACGTCCGTGGGATTCTATTTCCATGGATTTCATTGAACAACTCCCGGATTCCAATGGATTCACTGCTGTTCTTGTTGTCATCAACCGTGCAAGCAAACAGGCCATTTTCATACCCACTCATGATACCATTAATTCCACGGATCTTGCATAGCTTTTTGTTACCCATGTTTTCTCCAAGCATGGTGTCCCTAATCATATCACTTCTGACTGCAGCTCCGAATTTGTCTCCCAATTCACGTGCGCCCTTGCTAAAGCTCTCGGTATGGAACTTCACTTCACTTCCAGTTATCACCTGGAAGCCGATGGACAAACTGAATGCGCCAACCAAACCCTCAAACAATATGTCCGCATCTATTGTTCTTACCAACAAGACCATTGGGATACCCTATTACCCATTGCTGAATTCGCATACAACAATGCTCCTAATGCTTCCACTGGAATTTCCCCATTCTTCACTAACAAGGGATACCATCCTAACATCATGGTATACCCTGAACACGATATCGCCTCCGCTTGGGCCCATGACTTCATAGTTAACCTCGATGATCTCCACCAATTGCTTCATGACGAAATCTCCCATGCTCAGTCCTGCTACAAATTCCAAGTGGATAAGTGATGGTCTCTGGCTCTGGATTTCAAAGTAGGCAACAAGGTTTTCCTTAATTCCAAACACATCAGGACTACTCACCCTACTGTGAAATTCTCAGAGAAATTCCTTGGACCGTTTGACATTATCGCCCAACTGGGATCCCATTCCTTTACTCTCAAACTCCCCGTAGATCTCCATTCCATTCATCCTGTATTCCATGTCTCACAGCTGGAACCTGTGGAATCCAATACCATTCCTAATTGTACCCAACCACCTCCACCTCCAGTCAAAGTCGATGGCAAAGAGCAGTATGAGATTACACAAATTCTTGACTCAAAGCTTGACCGTTGGTTCTGATGTCCTCTCATCTATTGTGTTCAATGGTTGGGTTATGAAGGTACTGATGAAGAGTTTGCCTGGATCCCCACTACCGAATTCTCTGTGGACGAATACATCGAAGATTTCCATCGTCATTATCCTGACAAACCAGGACCCATATCCAAGGTCACCATTCAAAAAACCACTATCAAACCATCCTCTTCCATTTCTTGATTCATGTCTCCGCCGGTTCTGCTCAGAAAATGTTCACCCAATTTCAAATATGATTCTGGAAAACTATTGCAAATTACCTTCCTAATTGAGAATGGACTCTGCCGGCTCCTTTCTTGACTTCACCTCATTTTTCCTCACTCCATTTCAGACAGCAAGAAAACATATACATTTTATGCCCCTCCAGGTGCAACATACTACTGTCCATGTACAAACATACAGTATATAAAAAATTATTTGAGGCAAAGAAATTAGATGTCTATGGGCTCCACACCTTCCTCCATATCCACATCGTCCTCCTCCCCTGTGGCCTCCACTTCAACTTCTTCCTCATCTCCACTGTCACCTTGTTCATCCTCTGAGGCCTCCGCCTCTTCTCCTTAAACCCTCTTCAACATCCTACCATCCTCATCCTTACCCTTAATTATGTCCAACTCTGGGACTCTGGCGGTTCCCACCCCTGGTACCATCTCTGCTTGCACTGGCTCTTCCTTGAATTCCCCCTCAGAGTCCTCTACCAAGTACTCATCCGTTCCCTTCAGGAATTTCTTCCATAGTCCCCATTCTGTCTGCCGGCCTCTGACTCAATAAAAACACTCCCTTGCCTCATGAAACCTAATACTGGTGTTGATGGCATCTGTTAACACCCCATGCCCATGGCTTCCGACCCATAACTCCATATTTGCCAACTCAAATGGGTCCGCACCGTCCAAGGTATCCAGGTTGGCAACATGCGAGTGCCACACCTGAGCAATGTCCTTATCTAACTGCATGGTCATAGCCCATCGGAGGGCCTCAGGATTCGTGCCTTCCAAGTCATGCAATTCATGCAATGACAAGGCCCATTCGTCCGCAGACGCTGTCGGAACAAAATCTTGAGGATATTTGATGTCCGCACCAGGACAGTAATCATCCACCAAGTCATCCAGGTGGTCTCCGAAGGACTCCAACTTTTGCTCCATTGCATCCATTCTGGCATGAAGACCATGCAACAACTCCAAAACCTCCTCCAACACTGCCAGGTCCACATTATCACCAAAAACGCACTTTGCCTTTTTTCTCCTGCAGCGCTCGCAGGAACATCCCTTCTTCGCAGGGAAACACGCAGTTCCATCAGCACAGCACCAACCACAGCAATCTAGACAACAATCAATACAATCCATGGAACCGGACAGTGACTTACCTTTGCCAATGAATTCAACATCCCCTTTTCCTGGGACTGGATCGGTCTTCAGCCTTTTCAGGGCAGGCTTGCCAGAATCGTTCTGCCCTGAAGGGCCCACGGCATCATCGCTATCCACCACATACAGAGTGGACTTCACCTTCCGTTTCTTGATCCCCACAGCGGCCGCCACATGCACATGTCATTCTTTACGACTCTCCACCAAAATCTCCCTCACCTTCGCTTTTCCTTTTGATCCTTGAGGATCCTCCACGGTTTCCTCCACATCTGTCTCTTGACTGTCCTCCACAACATCTTCCTCTTCATCCAATCCATATGACACCAATTCTGCCAACTCCGCAACCTCCACGGCCATTTCCTTTCCCTTGCCCTTCTTGGCCTCCTGGTTCTCCTTCTGCCTCTCCCTCTCTGTGGCCTGTGTCACCCTCAACTCTGCCAATGCCTTCTCCATCTTAACCCTTGCCTTTTCCTGCCTTTCTTTCTCCTCCACGGCCAATCTCTTGACCTCCAACTTTTTAGCCTTGTCAGCCAAGCACTTCTTCTCCACGGCTTCCTTTCTCGCCTTTGCTCCCTCAATCTTTTTTGCCTGCTCCTCCTTCTTTCAAGCCTCCTCCACGGCTGCCACCTCTTTCCTCACCTTTGCCACCACTGCTTCTTGTTCAATCCTCCACTCATCATGAGCCTCCATGGCCACACGATATGCTGCATCCCTCTCATCATGCTCAGTGTACAGAACTTCGAGCACATCGGGATCGGCATCCTCCAAAGTAGGCAGGGCAACGTATGCCTCTGGTGTTTGTGATCAATGGTACAAAGTGAAGGACATTATAGATAGTGAGGAGAGTGTTTTTGACTTCAGATGATGGTGGTTCAAAGTTAAGAGGTGTCTATCATGTGACATCCCTGCACAAAATTCCACATGACACACTCGGTCATTGGGATCAGCGCTCTTGAGGGCAAGAACACTAAGGGGGGGATACTGTAACGAGCATGCCACAGACTCCATGGACTTCAACCTTCAACACATCCAACCAGCCCCAACTCATTATCAGAATCCAATGGATTCCGTTTCCCAGTTTCTATTCCACATTTCATATCCTTATTTCACATACTAATTTCACATATTCATTTATCACACCTAGAATCCATCAATGGTACCGAGTAGGTGTTATATTGGAGTCCACAGAATACTCAACTCCTCTAGATACAGAATATTCCAGACTTACCTTATTTTAGCCTCTGTCCCTCGGACTCCACTCTAGTATATAAACTGTACAACTAGTAGTACATACCTCAGTTCAAATATCAACTTGGTTTAGCCCAATACTCTTGCACTCACTCCTACTTGGCCTTCAAGCCTAATCTCCATCTCTTTTACAAGTCCACAGATTCTGACTCTGTGCGACTTCATCTTAATCCTTTACTTGTCTTACTCCATAGACTCCATCCATATTCATCTTAGGGCTTTGACCCAGGGGTGACATTGCTAATAGCTTCGCCAAGCCCATGTGCATTCCGCTTCACTTCCTCCTATTGGCATGATCCTAACAGCTACACAGCAACACTGGAAGTCCTTTCATGCCTAAAAAGGATGAAACCGATCTCATTAGCAACTGCAAAGAGATGGTTAAAGAAAATGGAGTACCAATGGATGGCTCCACAAAAAGGCCAGTACATTGATGGATATGAGTGAGAAGATGTTATCAAGTATCGGAGTGAGGTATTTCTCCCTGCCATGGCTGTATTGGAGGAGAGGATGTGTAAATGGAGTGCTCAGGATGGTCCTGAGAACATGCCTAACTCACAGAGTCATCATGTGGTAGTCTGGTTCCACAATGAATCAAATTTCTATGCCAATGACCATCGGCAAAAGACCTGGGAGCACAAAGATGGTAAACCTCATTTACAGACCAAAGGAGAGGGGAGCTCACTTATGATTGTGGAATTTGTGTCAGCCAACTATAGTTTTCTTTGCTCTCCAGATGGAATGGAAAGTGCAAGAGTCATATTTCGAGCAGGCAAAGGCACTGAACATGATGGCTACTTCACCAATGAGGAGATTTGGGCACAAGCAAAAAAAGTGATGGACATACTGGAGAAGTATTTCCCTGATGAGGACCATATCCTCATTTTTGACAATGCTACAACTCACATAAAGCAAGCCAATGGTGCCCTATCTGCAACAAGAATGCCCAAAGGTCCATCTCCAGTATTTGGTGTTGATGTGGCCATTGTTGGAGAAGGCGGAAAGGCCAAGACAGGTACAGATGGGTGCCCACTCATGGAACATGTACACATAGCCAATGGGAAGTTTTCTGATGGAACCGTTCAGGAGTTTTATTACCCAAAAGATCACCCAACTTACCCAGACTATTTCAAGGGTATGGCCACAATTCTTGAGGAGCGGGGAATCAGGAATGTGAACTTGTTGAAGGCCCAATGCAAGAAATCATTTGCTGACTGCACAAGGCAATGGAAATTGTTGTTGTTGTTAAATTCTTTTTAATCAACCCAATTTTGTCCATGTCGAGTCTATTTTGGAAACAGATGCAAAGTTGCGGGGATTTCAGATCTTGTTTTTGCCAAAATTTCATTGCAAGCTGAATTTCATCAAGCAAGTCTGGGGATATGCTAAACACCATTATCAAGTCCTTCCCCAGTCATCTTCAGAAAAGGATCTAGAAGCAAATGTCATCAAATCATTGGAGGAGGTTGATATTATTAAAATGCAAAGGTATTTTTTATACTTTCCTTTGTTTAGCCCCTGTTGATTTGTCTAGGTTTGCAACATGCCCACTTAGATTCATGGATGCATACCAAAGGGGCTTGAATGGTGCACAGGCAGCCTGGGCAGCTAAAAAATACTGGGGGCATTGCACTATACCAGATACAATACTTCAGGAGCTAGAACAGGCAAACGCATGCCAAACAGGTAGAGATACAAGTGAGTTAACAAGAGTGTTGAATAAGTGATGTGGCAATGATGTGGTGCTCTAATTAGTTGTGAATTAATTTAGCGAGGCTGTCACAGAAAGTCACATACTATGTGATGTGTTCATGAAGCGCTGAGCCCTATCTTACTACCAGTCCATGCTATCTTGGATATTTAGTCATACAATATAAGGTAAACTACTACCAGTGAAATTTTGGTTGGACTAGTCTATTGCCATGTTAGGCAACCTGGTCTATCAGTTCATTTCTGGAGTTCTAGCTTGATATCACTAGTTACCCACTTTGCAGCACATTGTTAGGATATTTGGTTGTAGTCCACATAGCGACTCCATGATGCCTAGTTTCAGGACTATTCACAATTAAGGGGCAACTATTGAACCGTTTGGAATCAAACTATCTGATGCAACATAATTGAATTGGATATTCCTGTGAGAGATCAACAGAACAAATATTCTCATCAATGATGCGGACGTTACAATTCTGCAGGGTCATATCTCTTTCTAAACAATACCAATATAGCCAGTGCTTCTGTACTCGATATCGGCTCTGCTTGCTATCTTCGCTAGTCACAGTTCTTTTATCATGTCAACTCCTAGTTTGGTAGCTAGCATTGTCAGTTGCACAGTTAGGGCATATATTTGCCTGCTAGTGGTTTAGAAATCAGGCTGGTAGGTCAGACTCATAGTGATATTGTTCCTAAGTCCCAATGCCACATAGCATATTTCATTGTGCAATGCTATAGCTTTTAGCTAGCGATTTGGAGGCTCAATCCTAGCCCTCTATTGTTCAAGTACAGTATAGATTGGATAAGTATATATGATACAAATTGTGAAATCTACAGGTGGATATGTTTCATGCATATCATTGAGGGCCATTTTTGCCTTCTTGTGTATTTTGTAGAGGGTGGTAGTGAAAGTTTTGGCTACTGGGTTGCTAAAGGCAGCTGTCCTCAGTGTCTGGGAGGGTCCTAGGGTGGAAGCCATAGTTCATAAAGAATAGACTTTGTCCAGTAGCAGAGTGGATTCAGTTGTTATGGGCAAATGCTGCTAAGGTGAGCCATTCGCTCCAGTCTTCTTGACAGTAGTCAATGAAGATCCTCAGGTACTTTTTGATTTCCTCATTTGCATGTTCGGTCTGGCCATCTGTTTGTGGGTGGTAAGCTGTGGAGGCATTGGGGGTAATTGAGAGTAGGCGGTAAAGTTCAGCCATGAACTTTGAGACAAATTGGGGCCCACAGTCAGAGATGATTACTTGTGGCATCCATGTCTAGCATAGACCTGGTCTCAGAGGATCTTAGCCCATCCCTCTGCCAATAAAGTGTTGGCACAAGCCACTGGGATTATTTCTTTGGAGAAACAGTCAACAATGATGAGTATGGTGTTGT
Source organism: Armillaria luteobubalina (assembly GCA_030435615.1). Lineage (NCBI taxonomy): Eukaryota > Fungi > Basidiomycota > Agaricomycetes > Agaricales > Physalacriaceae > Armillaria > Armillaria luteobubalina. The sequence goes on along the minus strand of JAUEPU010000018.1, from coordinate 688,299 downwards.
ACCCATTAGACTCTTTGAGCCCAGTGATCATGTCTACTGAGATATGGGTCCATGGTGCCAAAGGGACTTCATTGGGGTGGAGGGGGTTCACCCATGGTTGGGTATTGCTCTTGATTCATTGGTAGACTTTGCATCCCTTCATGTATTGGTCAATGGTTTGTCTGTCCTTAGGCCACCAAAAGTCTCATTCCACTAGCTCCCAAGTTTTTGCAATGCCAGGGTGTCCCATGGTGGAGTGGTCATGGTACTTGGAAATGATCTCCCCTCGTAGTTTATCATTGTGGGGAACATAGATTTGCCTGTGTAGGGAGAGGAGCCCTTGGTCTTTCATGATCCCTCACTCATGATTCAATGAGTCAACTATCCCCTGGTCTCACTTTGTCTTATCTTGAGTGACCTCCTTGATCTGTTGATGTGTCTCTGTCATCATTGGCATGATCATGGCACAGAAGTGCTTGGGTTGTTGGATGACTATGTCATGGTTGTCCTCCTTGCCCTGGTTATGATCATCCTGCTGACTGAGTAAGTCAGCCTTGCAGTTTGCTGAGCCAGCCTTATGATGTAGGGTGAAATGGTATTCCACTAGTTCCATTACCCACCAAGCTTGTCATCAGTTGAGTTTCTGGGGCTTGTGGAAGTACTGGAGATTCTAGTCATCAGTCCAGATTTCAAAGTCCTCACTTGCACCCATGAGGTAGTGTCTCCATTCTGCTAAAGTGAGCATAATGGCTAGGAGTTCCTTGTTGTATATCTCATAGTTGCATTCCATTGATGAGCCTTGAGGCTCTGTGCACTCTGAAATCATGGGCACACATAATAATTTATCAATATTCTCCCATGCATGGCCTTTCAGTAAACCAATCATTGCAAGGCTAGTGCAGGTTGAATTGTAGTGAACTACTCAATGCACATGGCTACGCAGACCTATGACACACTTCACAAACCAATAATTAAATAAACATATCTGGTTCAAACAGATATCAGCCCAATCCTTCCAGGTGGCTGAGCTATAGGTCCATAATGGTATTACAAGTCTAGACTAATCATGTGATACCAACCATATGATCATATGGTATGTCTGCACAAAGGTGGTGCATGGCCAGGGACTCATAATAGTTAATGGTTGAAAGCATATGGGTGTGCTCCCATAAACATTTCAGCTTCATGAAGTCATATTCCCAATGACTGTGCAACCAATAATGCTGAGTAAAGGGCTCCTTGCCACTATGACTCATTAACGAAGGAACTGTTAATATACCACACCACTCAGTAAGACTGTAGATAGCAGGATAATATTGTTACAAAGTGTTCGTGAAGCTCACTAATAAATTACTGTGGTTACAAAGGCTGACAGTAGTAGCTTACAAACTGTTACAAGAAAATTAGTATTAAAACTGGAGTGTATTAGCCAATAGAATATGCTCAGGAATTACTCCCCCACACAGTAGTCCCTAAACCTTCAAAGCCAACAAGCTTAGAAGACTCCCTTACAATGTCCACATCAATACACTAGTGTTTTAAAATGGTCTTCACAGACCATAAAACACTTGTGCACCATATTGAAGAGTTGCTTCATTAACACCCAGCTTTCATCCTTAAACCAAGAAGGCAATAGTTCACCTTTGTTGGCATTCTCACACCTCTTTCCCATTCACCAGAAGACTTCAAAGGATAATCTGTAGATAGGATTATTGCACTTTAGTTTCTAACACCAACAGAATATACTTTCATGAAGCGAAATTATATAATAACTCACAGTTCTTGTATAGGAACTAACAACTGGAACTGTGACCAGGATTCCGACACCTCTTACCCACTCAGTATACACCTAAGTTTGCAATTCCCTTCCCTTATTGAAGTGCTTCACACTGATGAACCTATAGACTCCTGCAGGCAGAAAACACAACACCTGAATGGCAAGTATAATCTATCACAGAATCTGAAGGCAGGTTCTTAGTGAGTCTAGTTGGGCACCTCCATGCAGTGACTATAGGTCCTAAGATCGTAGCTTATTCAAGGCCGCTGGGTGTTATGCTTTTAAATTATAGCTTCAAGAAGCAAGGTCTAGGTGCAAAGCACTTCAAGAAGGGAAGGGAATCGCAAATCTGGGTGTATACTGAGTGGGGCAGGCTATATGCTGCATGTACCTGGTGTGTGTCAAAATCCTGGTTAAGGATTCAGTGGGAAGCCTCTATATGAATCTATGAAGCTCCAAGATGATGTATGTGCAAGCAAGATCAAGTTCTTGAACTTATAAAGCTCAAGAAGATTCTAATATCAAGCAAGTCAGTACCAATCTTGAGTCGAACTTAACTGGACAAGCTTCATGAACTTCTCCTGCTATAGGAAAGGTAGCTAAGGTCCCAAGGTGTCTAACTCAATGAGAGTTAAGTGGTGTCATTTCCTAGACTAGGAAACAGTAGTAGTAGGTGTTAGTGGCTAAATACTTCAATCCTAGCTGTGGATTGCTCTTTGAAGCACACAGGTATGTTCTTGAACTTAAATTGATGAGAATGCCACACAACGGTAACCAGTAAAGGTTTCCTGACAAGGTTTTTGGAGCAGAGGAAGGCTTTGCGAAGTTATAAGTGACTTTTAGTGAATATTGGTTCACTAAGTGTTATTTCTCCGATGGGCAGCAGAGAATTACAACTTCAAGAAGGTATATCAGATGTAGGAGGTATAGAAGGCAAGGAACAAGTTTGAGAACTTTCTCTGAAGCTTGTGTCCTAGTGTCTCCTCTCTAGTCTCTGTTTTTTTCCTCTGTATCTATTTCGACTTTCTACTTATACTACTGAAGAATTACTTGTATGTAAGCTACATTGGTCCTTGCCTGGTTGATTTGCAACACAAGCAAACTATTAATCATCCAATGAAGTATTATTAGCCCTTCCTTACTGCTGCTGTGTTGAAGACAGTTAGCAATCAGTAAGCTGCTGTGAACTTCTAACTGTGCATTACTGAGCAAAGTGGATGCTGCGTGAACTTTATGAGTAATTCTGGGTGTTTTAAGCCTCCTTGCTTCGCGAAGCAAACAGCCTTGGTAATATCTTGATAGTTGCTGACTGTAGCAATGAATAAGTTCACTAACTTTGTCATTTAACTTGTGTAATGGTTGCGCAGCCATTCCAATTGATCTGGCATAGCCATAGGCTATTTCTGAAGTGTGTTTTAAATAGGATTGATGATCAAGGTGCCTGTGGATCATGGCTGTGCCTTGATATGAAGTTAAAAGGGGTGGAGTATCCTTAGATCTTTACAGATCCACAAATTTATGAGTGCAGAGCTGCGAGGCTCATTAGTGCATAGACCTTGCTTCGCGAAGCTATAATTCACAGCATAACACCCAGTAGCTTTGAATAAGCTACGATCTTAGGACCTATAGTCACTGCATGGAGGTGCCCAACTAGACTCACTAAGAACCTGCCTTCAGATTCTATGATAGATTATACTTGCCATTCAGGTGTTGTGTTTTCTGCCTGCAGGAGTCACTAGGTTCATCACCATGGTGGTGAGGGACTTCAAAAGAAAGGCTATGGGTCTCCATTTCCCATCCTGTTCTTGACTCAGGATGGCTCCTATTGCTCCCTCACTTGAGTCAGCCTCTACTCAGAACCTCCCATGCTCTCATGGTAAGATGAGAATGACATCCTTTGCTATTTGGTCCTTAAGATGTTGGAATGCTTGGTTCTGAGCTGCTCCCTAGGTCCAGGGGGCATTGCCCATCCAACTGGGTGAGGGGTCAGAAATTGTTGGAATAGTCCTTGATGAACTTCCAATAAAAGTTGGTGAAGCCCAAAAAGGATTGGAGTTCTTTTTTCTTGGTGGGAGTAGGCCATTCTGTAATCCCCTTTACCTTGACTGGGTCCATGTGCACCACCCCTTCACTGATGATCACACCTAGGTATTCCATCTCCAGGACCTCAAATTTGCACTTTTCTGCTTTAAGGAAGAGTTTGTTCTCCAGGCATCGTAGTATTTGCTGGACAAGTTGATGATGCTTCTCAAGATCCTTAAAGAACATTAGGATGTTATCAAAATAGATACCTTCCCTTCACTGATAAAGTCATGGAAGATATTGTTCATCATCCATTGGAAGGTCGCGGGTGAGTTGGTTAATCCAAAGAACATGACCATGGGTTTGAACAGTCCTCGGTTGGTCCTAAATGCTGCCTTAGCCTCATCACCTTCCTTGATGTGGACATTATTATACCCCCATCAGATGTCAAGCTTTGTGAAGTATTTGGCTCCCTGTAGCTTGTTCATGAGCTCAGAAATGAGGGGGAGCAGGTAGTGATTCTTTATTGTCATTTCATTGAGTTTATGGTAATCTTGAACAGGGCAGAGGGAGCCATCCTTCTTCTTGACAAAAGAGAAGGGGGATGTGAATGGAGACTTGGACAATCTGATGCTTCTGCTAGCAAGGTTTTCCTCCAAGAACTTGTCTAGTTCTTTCTGTTCATGACAGTTGAGGGGGTAAACCTTGCAATCAAGGGTGCTTTGGGCATTTGGGATTAGCTTGATTACATGATCCCATGGTTTGTGTTCTGGCAGTTCATCAAAGTTTTCCTTGGCAAACAGGTCACAGAACTTGCAATACCATAGGGGAACCAATTCTTCAAATGGTTGCTTGGGTTTCCCCTCCATGGCTCTGGTGGCTAAGTCATTGGCATGGTGGAGTGCTCAGATTTTCAGAACCTCTTGGACGTTAATGGCTAGGATAGTTTCTCCTTCCTCTAACTCTTCATCCCAGCAATCCTCAGGGTCAGCATTGGATAGTGGGAATGGGTTTTTCCTGCACTGGCAGCATCCAAAGAGTATCCGCCCAGTTACCCAATTGATAATTGGGTTGTGTCACCTGAGCCAGTCATGTCTGAGAAAAAGATCACCTTTGCTGAGTTCAGTTACAGCTAGGTCAATCCACTCCATATGGTCTCCAAGGATTAGATGTAGTTCTACAAACTCAGTGATTTCTCCAGCTTCATTCTGAGTCCCATTGGATGTTGTTCTGTTCCACATACCTCCTACTGATGGAACTTCCAGTACAGCTGCTGTTGATGAGGGTGTGGGCCTTCATAGTCTGTCAATTGGTTAGGGTTTCTAGCTGGGTGTCGACTAGTAATTCTCTGGTGTCCTTGGTTTGGGTCTAGCAAAGGTAGTGGACAGGCTCCCACAACTCATGTAACCATTCTCTTGCTGGTTCTCTGCCAAGCTGTAAGCATCAGATCAGCCCCTCATCCACCTCTCTGACTCGCTCCTTGTGTACCCAGAGATAAAGGGCTGCCAACACTTCAGAGTCAGTGCATGCTTCCTGAATAGCCTAAAGGGTCCAGTTGGGACCAAAGGGCCTGCACTACTAGGCCTTCAGGGGTGAAGTGCATACCTGGGGGTTATCTGGCATGGCTGGTCATGTCTCAGTCCTTGTTTGGGATAGACAGTAAGAGGTGTCACCTTGTGCCATAATAATGGTCTAATGCCTCTGGAGGACACATCTCCCATGGTCAAGTTAGGTGCAACCCCAAGACTTACGGCTTCATAGCTAGTAGATGGGGCCCAAGGATTGAGAGAGGGGGGAGAAGGGCTTTTATTGGTTTTTTTGAACTCTGCTAGCAGGGTTTTCTGCAATTCTTTCAAGGTTTGTGCACTCAGGGAAGTGGAAATGGATATATTCAAATGCATGTGATATGACATACATAAAATGTTAATACAAGAGGACTGGCTTGCCGAGTCTGAGTGCGCAATAGATGGAATGATTGTTCTGGCTGAGCAAGTGGAATCACTCACTTGTTGGCCTCCCCTTTTACCTCCTCAATTCCCGAAGTCGGGGGTGTCTTCTCCTTGACTGTTCCTTTCTCTTTTTCAGCTCCTTCCTGTTCTGTGAGCATTGCTCTGAGCTGTTCTGATGTATAGGCATACCTTCCAGTTTTTGCATCTCATGGTCTCTTCAGAGCTCAGCAGTCCTTGGCCAGGTGACCCTTCTTCCTGCAATTATAGCACTTTCCTTCTTGGCAGAGCTGATCAATGTCCATGAGTTTTCCCACTCCTCCAAACATTATCCAGGTGCCTTCTGTTTTAGGTTTGGCAGCCTGTTTTCCCTCCATTGAACTTGTCATGCTGGTAGCTTCCTGACTAGTGCTGCTGGTGTTAGGTTTTTGATTCCGGGGGCATTGATTGCAATAGTGGATTCTGTTGAAGGCCACTTTTTTGGTGTGTTCATTATACATAGTGCAGACGCATTGCCTCCACTGCCAGTAGTGGACAGGGATGAACATACCCATGTTGGAGATGAAGGTGGTATAGTCAGAGGATATCCCTTGTCGAATAGCCCTGACAAGTGCCTCTTGGGGTCCTTCATCATGTTGGAGTCTGGCAAGCATTGCCAGGTGTTTCAATTTTTGGAAGTAGGCAGTTGCAGTCCCAGTCCCCATTTGTAACTCCATCATCTTCTGCTCATGCTTCTCCTGTATGGCCGGGTTGGAGAAGTGCTTGTAGAAGGATTGGACCCATTTGTCCCACAATTTGAATCAATAGCCATTTTTTGATCAGGAGAAGAATTTGACCCAGTGGTAGACCCACCAGTCTTTGGTGTTTCCTTCTAGATGGGAAGTGAAATAGTTGATCATTAAGGTGCTGCTGATGTGGTCATCATGGAAGCTTCCCATGGGCCAGTCAGGTAGGCCAGGGGTAGGTCATTAGGTGGGGGTTGAGGTAGAGACCATCAGTTCATTTGATCCCCTAGTGTTCCTTGATTGTTGGGAACAGGAGGAGGTTTTGGCAGTGGGGGCTATGTCATGAAGCCCCAGTGTTTGTCCAGCCACTCTAATACCACCTTTGCTTGCTCCATGTTTTCCTTAATATTCCTAACACTCTCCTCGGCCTCCTTCCTTTGTTCTGCTAGGGTTTTGATGTTTGTTAATCCCAGTGGGGGTTTGTCTAGGTTTGTGTTCATTCCTCCTTCATTAGGGTGCTTCCCTTAGGTGGTTTCTGAGGGTCCTGCTTCCCTGCTCCCTGCAAAGAGTCTACTTGTTTCCTGATAAGGGTTTCCTTGCTGGCATAAGTTTACCCAAGGGGGTGGGCTGCCAGGCATTGGCCCGACTGTCATCATAGGCCTGCCAAGACTCCCATATGGCTCATAAGTCCCTCTCTAAGGCCCGGTGCTCCCCTTCTGTTTGTCATCATAGATGCACAATTCTTCTTCTGGGGAGACAACCCTCTGGGTGGCGTCAAGATCCATCCATCGGAGATTCTCCCTTCTTCTATAGTTCTCCATGAAGAGGGATCCTCCCCCTCTGTTCTGAATGTCTCAGGCCCTAACATCTCATGCTCTAGACTGGAATTCTCCCAATAGGATTCTGTCATCCTTGTCAAGTATTGGCCACTCTCTATCAGATCCATTCCTATTAAAAGGGTCTGTTGCCAGGGTGTAGTTGAGTAGGTTTCTCTCTGTGGAGAGGAGTTGTTAGGATCATGCCAATAGGAAAAAGTGAAGTGGAATGCACATGAGCTTGGCGAAGCTATTAGCAACATCACCCCTGGGTCGAAGCCTTAAGATGAATATGGATGGAGTCCATGGAGTAAGACAAGTAGAGAGATTAAGATGAAGTCACATGGAGTCAGAATCTGTGGACTTGTAGAAGAGATTGAGATTAGGCATGAAGGCCAAGTAGAAGTAAGTGCGAGAGTATTGGGCTAAACCAAGTTAATATTCAAACTGAGGTATGTACTACTAGTCATACAGGTTATACTAGAGTGGAGTCTGAGAGACAGAGGCTAGAATAAGTATGGACATGGCTGGAATAATATAAGTCTGGAATATTCTGTATCTAGAGGAGTCGAGTATTCTGTGGACTCCAATGTATCACCTACTCAGTACCGTTGATGGATTCTAGGTGTGATAAATGAATATGTGAAATTAGTATGTGAAATAGAGATATGAAATATGGAATAAACCAGGAAACGAAATCTGTCAGATTCCAATAAGTGAGTTGGAGCTGGTGGAATAGGTTGAAGGTTGAAGGCCATGGAGTCTATGGCATGCTCATTACAGTATCCCCCCCTTAGCGTTCTTGCCCTCAAAAGTGCTGATCCCAATGACCAAGTATGTCATGTGGAATTTCATGCAGGGGTGTCACATGATAGACACCTCTTAACTTGTAACCACCACCATCTCAAGTCCAAAAAACTCCTCCTCGCTATCCATCATGTCATCTACTTCATACCACCGTTCACAAACAGCAGAGGTGTATGTCGCCCAGCCCATGCCAGAAGACACTGACCCTGACATGCTTGAAGAGCTCTATACTGAGCAGGACGGACAAGATGCTGCATATTGTGCAGCCATGAAGGCACACGATGAGGGGAAGATTGAGAAAGAGGCAGCAGTGGTGAAGGCGAAGAAAGAGGTGGCGGCTGTGGAAGAGATCCGAAAGAAAGAGGAGTGGGGAAAGAAAATTGTGGGAGCCAAGGCCAAAAAGGAAGCTGTGGCAGCTGTGGAGAGGCAGTGCCTGGCAGATGAAGTGAAGAAGTTGGAGGTTGAGCAGTTGGCTGCCAAGAAGGAGAAGGAGGAGAAGGAGAAGGAGAAGGTAGAGAAGGAGAAGAAGTTGAGGGACAGGTTATTGGAAGAATTGAGGAAGTCCAAGGCCGTGGAGGGGAATACGGAGAAGGGTAAGGGAAAGGACAAAGAGGTTCAGAAGGAAAAGGGGAAAGGAAAGGCGGTGGAATCCACAGAAATGCAGGACCTTGTGTCTGATGCTTCAGATGAAGAGGACTTGGAGAGAGAGGAGTCTGGGGCCAAGGATCCTGTTGAAGATCCTCAAGGTTCAAAAGGGAAAGCAAAGGCCAGGAAGATATTAGGAGAACATCGTAAGAAATGACAAGTGCGAGCGGCGGTGGTGGTGGGCATCAAGAAAAGGAAAGCAAAATCCACACCCTATGTGGTGGATAGTGACAATGCCGTGGGCCCTTCAGGGCATAATGAATTGGGTGAACCTGCTCAAAAAAGGTTGAAGACAGATCCAATCCCTGGAAAGGGGGTTGTGGAGTTTCTTGGCAAAGGTAAGTGGCCATCCAGAGCCATGGAGGAGACTAATTGTTGTATAGATTGCTGTTCTCAGTGTCACGCCGATGGAGGTACTTGTTTCCCTGCGGTAACAGGATGGTCTTGCGAACGGTGCAGAAGAAAGAAGGCAAAGTGTGTGTTTGGTGACGATGCAGACCTGGTGGCGATGGAGGAAATATTGGACTTGTTGCATGGGTTGCATGCAAGGATGGATGCTATGAAACAAAAATTGGAAGCCTTCGGGGACCGTGTAGGTGACTTATTGGATGACTTTCACCCTGGCACTAGTGTCAAATACACACAAGACTTTATTCCCTTGGCATCCATGGAGGAATAGACTGTGTCATTAAATGAACTTCAAGACTTGCAAGGTGCCAACCCTGAGGCACTCTGGTGGGTGATAACCATATGACTTGATCAGGATGTCACACAAGTATGGCACTCAAGGGTGGCCAATTTGGAGACTTTGAATGGCAGGGACCTATTCGAACTTGCAAACATGGAGTTATGAATCAGAAGCTGCAGACCCAGAGTGCTAGAGGATGCAATTGCAGCAAGTGTATGGTTTAGGGAAGCAAGGAATGGTTTTTACGCCATCGGGGGCCATCAGTCAGAGTGGTGTTTGTGGAAGAAGTTCCTCAAGGGAACTGAGGAATATTTTGTCAAGGATTCTGATGGGGAGTATAAGGAGGAGCTGGTTAGGTCAGGGATGGTACCAGGAGTAGGGGCCGCTGGAGTTGCACAGTTGGATATGATCAAGGGAAAGGAGGGAAAGGAGTTGGTGAAGGGGGTTGATAAAGAAAAAGAGGTGGAGGCCTCAGAGGAAGAGAAAGGTGGCAGTGAGGATGAAAAGGACAGAGTTGAAGATGAAATCAAAGCAGAGGCCATGGGGAATGATGATGAAGATGTAGACATGGAGGAAGGTGGGAAGTCCACAGCCTCCTAGTCTCCTTTTGCTGGAATAATTTTATATATATTGTATGTTTGTACAAGGATAGTAGAGTATTGTGCCCAGTAGGGGCATAAAATATAAAGAGATTTTTTGATGTCTGAAATGGAGTGAGAAAAAGAAATGAGCTCAAGAAAGGAGCCAGTGGAGTCTGTTCCCAATTAGAAAGGTAATTTGCAATAGTTTTCCAGAATCATATTTGAAATTTGGGCAACATTTTCTAAATGGAGCCGGTGGAGGTGTGAATCAAGAAATGGTAGAGGAAGGTTTGATAGTGACTTTTTGAATGGTGACCTTGGATAGGGGACCTGGTTTGTCAGGGTAACAATGATGGAAATCTTCAATGTATTCATCCACAGAGAATTCAGTAGTGGGGATCCATGCAAACTCTTCATCAGTACCCTAACCATTGAGCATGGTAGATGAAGGGGCATTGGAACTGACAGTCAAGCTTAGAGTCAAGAATTTGTGCAATCTCATACTGTTCTTCACCATAGACTTCAACTGGAGGTGGAGGTGGTTGAGTACAATTAGGAATGGTATTGGATTCCATAGGTTCCAACTATGAGACATGGAATACAGGGTGAATGGAACAGAGGTCCACAGGGAGTTTGAGAGTGAAAGAATGGGATCCAGGCTGTGCAATGATGTCGAATGGTCCGAGGAATTTCTCTGAGAATTTCGCAGTAGGGCAAGTAGTCCTGATGTGTTTGGAATTAAGGCACCTTGTCGCCTACTTTGAAATCTGGAGCCAGAGACCATCGCTTATCCACTTGGAATTTGTAGCAGGACTGAGCATGGGAGATTTCATCATGAAGGAATTGGTGGAGATCGTCGAGGTTAACTATGAAGTCACAGGCCTGAGCTGAGGCGATATCATGTTCAGGGTATACAGTGATGTTAGGATGGTACCCTTTGTTAGGGAAGAATGGAGAGATTCCGGTGGAGGCCTTGGGAGCATTGTTGTACATGAATTTGGCAATGGGTAATAGGGTATCCCAATTGTCTTGTTGGTAAGAACAGTGGTAACCAAAAGCTGCATGAGATCCATGGAATTAATGGTATCATGAGTGGGTATGAATATAGCCTGTTTGCTTGCATGGTTGATGATGACAAGAATGGCAGTGAATCCATTGGAGTCTGGAAGTTGTTCAATGAAATCCATGGAAATAGAATCCCATGGACGTATCGGTACAGGCAAAGGTTTGAGTAGGTCAAAAGGACGGTGTCTAGGTGTTTTGTTATGACCACAAGTAGTACAAGACTTGACATAGTGGTGAACAAATTCACGCATCTGTGGCCAGGTATAATTCTGTTGGACTAGTTCAAGTGTCTGATTTTGACCGAAATGTCCTGCCAAGATATGATTGTGATTGTTTTGTTGGACATGAAGATTCAGAGTGAAGCTTATCCACATCCATGATAGCACTAGCATGGAGTACAGGACCTTCAAGAAATGTAGCACAGAGAGAAGTGGAGAGTTGTTCTTCAGTGAACACAGGGCAGAAATTATGAGGATTGACTTGAGGGTATTGACTATCCTCCTCTTTAGGGTAGACATCCCATTGTCTAGTGAGTGCATCCAGTTTCCCACCAAGTTTACCTGGTTGGAACCGAATCACAAGGTTGAACTAGGAAAGGAATTCAGACCAGCGCACCTGTCATCAGGTAAGAACCTTGGTAGTGGAAAAATACTCAAGGTTCTTGTGATCTGTAACAATGTCAATGGATTCTGTAGAGCCTTTGAGGTATTGACACCAGTATTTAAAGGCTTCAAAAATGGCTAGAAGCTCTTTATCATGGGTATCATAGTTGAGCTCAGCTCTGTGGAGACTTTGGGACAAGAAGGAAATAGGGTGAATCTCACTATCCTCAAGGTAAATAGAGAGAATGGTGGCAATAGTGTAGTTAGAGGCATCAGTTTCCATGACTAATTGATGGTTGGGAATGCAGTGGGTAAGGATAGGAGCATGAGTGAAAGCCTGTTTCAGCTCATTGAATGCAGCTAGGCATTCATTGTCAAATTTCCATGGAATACCCTTGCGAGTGAGATGTGTTAAGGGCAACACAATCTCACTGTATTCATGGATAAAACGGTGATAGAAATTTGCGAAACCAAGAAATGATTTGATATCTTTGACCTTCCACAGGACCAGCCAGTCAACAATAGCTTTGACTTTGTCTTCAGCCATGTGTAAGCCTTCAGGAGAGAGAATGTAGCTGAGATATTCCACGGAATCCCAATGAAATTTGCATTTGGATCCCTTGCAGTAGAGATTGTTGGCTTTAAGTCTGCATAGGACCTCATGTACATGTTGTCAGTGTTCCACAGGATTGTCAGAATAGATGAGGATATCGTCGAGGTAGAGACGATGATGGAAACGTTGAAGAGCTGCCTGTGTGCACAAGCTAGAAAATGCAACAGAGTCGAAGACACTGATCATACCCACACCTAATACTACACACACAAACACACTCAAGTTCATTGGGGGATTCTGATGCAATAGAAGTAGCGACACAAAGAACTGTATTCTCAATATCTCTAAGATACACATATAGCAATAGTGCTCGTATCGTATCTAGACTTCTCTAAGTCTAAAAGCTTTTCTCAAACAAGAGGAGTGACATTTGTCGCTTGGCCTCAAGGCAAAGGGGTTTAACAACAACTCTGTATGTCGAAAGACATAACCACAACTCTTCTAAAGTCATGCGCTATTCAAACAGCCACAACGGATGACAGAACTAACCACTAGACATGACTCAAAGCATGGCGCTCGAAGCAGAAACCAATACACTAAAACAATCCACACAAGCCACAGGGTCTATACTTATGTGCTCGAGCTTCCTAACCAATCATAGATTCACAGGGTTCCAACTTATGCGATCCAGAGAACACCAAATAACACAGATAACCCCGTCCGACAAGCCAAAGGGTTTGAACCTTTGCCAACCTGTGGAAATACAGAAAGCAAGCACTAATCAGACCAAAGGGTTCGAACCTCTGCCACCTGTAGCACCTTGCATCACACAAGAACCTCAAAGAAGTGAGAAAGTGTCCACACTGACACTCAACTCGAATTCTCTATAGGAGCGTAAGTCAAACAATGACTGAAACCTATGCACAAAGTGCCGCATTAACTTTCTTTGTCTAGCGTGCTACTCAATATCACACAATAAGTCTCAGCTAATGTCTATATTCTCTCACTTGAAGCTACAAACAACTCCAAGTGCTAGAGCGTGTGGCAGAAAAGCTTTGCACCATTACACTGGGGGTCCGAAACTTGTACACTACTTCTATACTACTGTATTTATACTTTCTATGATCTACAAATTAATACAACTGGTTATAGTATTATTTCTTCTGCAGCCTTCCATCCCTTACATCCCGCACATGCTGCATAAGCATGCCATCACTTGGCACTTAGTCAAACGCACGACTCAGACCCAGACTTTTGTAGCATGCATGGTTGTGACGTTGGTTAACACTGTACCCAGTGATAGGTCACGTTTCCAGTTATATCCTCGGAGATATCTCTTATCAAACAAGTCCCAATCCGACTTATTCATATTTCCCTAAGTGTCTCTGTAATTTGTGATGACTTAGTATTCGTCTAGGCCTTGCGCTCTTCTGCCAAAGTGAGTCTTCTTGGTTTTATTTGTTTGTAGCCATTATATCACTATGCGCACAAGTTGCCAGTCGATCCATGCCTTGTGCGTCATAGATCAATGTCTCTTGTAGTTCATCTAGTATCACATGTGTCTCTAATTATTATATTCTGATACCTGTGCAATGTTATCTTGGTGCAGTTAGTATCAAGCACTGAGCTCTCATACTTAGATTGACCTTATCTAGTATTGCTCTAAGCTAGAGCATGCACTCTACCAATAGTCACTTCCAATATTCATTGTACTTGCTTAATATCATTGCACTCTTGGTATATTCTCTCTTATTGCATTTGCAGACTTCTATTTTAGGTATGCAATGCCTAACAATGCAAAATTACATGCGTAAACACCCTGGGGGCATGTCAACATCAAGCATATCTGCAAATATGTCATTGACAAAACGTTGGAAAGCCACGGGAGCATTGGTAAGACCAAATGGCATAATGTGCCATTCAAAAGACCCATAGCAGGTATGGAATGCAGTTTTCCATTTGTCTCCTTCAGAAATACAGACATGATGGTATGTGTGGTGGAGGTCAAGTTTTGTATATAGATGTGCAGAGTCAAGAAGATCAGAAACGAGGGGAAGTGGATAGCAATCTTTTTTCATGATTTTGTTCAAGCCACAGAAATCAACACAGTGCTTGAGTTCACCGGTTTTCTTCTCAACGAAGAGTGCCAGGGCTCCATGGGGAGAGCATGTGGGAGAAATGAAACCATTATGGACGTTATTGTCAATAAACTCACATAAGGCTTTGAGTTTGGATTCAGAGAGGGAATAGATGGGTCCGAGCAGAGGAGAAGTGCCTTCCTCAAGATTGATTTTGAGGTCATAGGGGCAATGCTTGGGGAGTTTCTCTGAGAGGGAATCACTGAACACATTGGAGAAGTCATGGTACTCCGGTGGGATGCAGTGAAGTCCACAGGAGCCACAGAGGCAGCTTGGCCACTTACACTGGGCATAGAAGGCTGTAATGTGAATTGTTGGGCACCTTCTTCTGGCTTGGTATTTCCTCCTATAGCATCATTTCCATAGTGAGCTTGCTAAGGCCTAATAGGCACACACTGATTTATAAGTCCAAGGGTGTATCACCTCCCGACCACATGTCACTCCATGTCTAGCCCTTTGTGCTACATGTATAATCTTCTAGATTAGTGTCCAGCACACAGTGAGCTTGCTAATTCTATATAGCAACAGATATCCTTGTCAACCAATTACTTGGTTTACCAGCACTCAGCCAAAGCTCCTATTTGAGCCATATGCTAGCCATATCATTTTATCTTATCTCTTGTGTGAGGTTTGGTCTGGCCTTCTCAGGTATGGTATGTCACTTTTAATTTAGTGAGCGTGCCAATCTTTTCAATTACAATCTTCTTTATTTTCTGCTTATAGAAGTGAGCTCACTCAGTAAGCACAACTACCCATGGCCAAACAGTGCTTTGTGAACTTTCTGTCAAGCATGCCTGTCAAGTACCTGCTGTAACTAAGCTCTGGTTTATGTCTGTTGTGTCAGGTGTCACTTGTGCATACAATTATGATGCCCTTTTGTACTTGTTATATACACTCACTTATTCTTTATGTACGCTTGCTCCTTATAATGTATTACAAGGTATATTCAGAATAGATCGCAAAATTACACAGCTGGTATGTTTGCAGTCACAACACCGCAAGCAAAGTCCATGGTAAAAAGTGTGGTGCAAGGAATTGTCACCATAGCTGACAATGGAGGCATGTTGATTGAAACAGACTATATACCCCATAATCCAGTCTCTGTCACTCATCTGAAGGTTTTCCAACTTATCTTCAGCATCTGCAACAGCATCAAACAGACCAAAGTTAGTCCGAAGTTCCATAAGGAAAGCGGCATAAGAGTATGCCCAAGCAGGAGGGTTAGCATGGTTAGGGTGGAGGATATCCAGTTCAAACCAATCAAGGGCGACACTGGGAAGGAAGGATATAGTGTAGTTGACCTTTGAGGCATCAGCACACAAAGTGTCAGGCCTGTTGTTAAAGTTCAACTGGAGGGAAACAATGAACGCCTTCAGTTTCTGCCGGTCCAAGCCATCAAAAATATCAGGCTCCTTGACCTTGGTGCATATCGGGCATTGTGGAGGGTTATTGACTTGGTTGGCAAGGCCACAGAGAAGGTCAAAGAGATCCCTGACCATGGCTTTGTCATTGTTAGGAGGGTTACCACTAGGATTGCTGGGACCTTCAGGGCCACCATCAGGTCGGTGATTGTCATTGCCCTGCAGAAGGCGCATGCTGTGGTTGCTGGGGGAGTCAATCTCATCCTTGGAGTCACCACCAGGTTCTTCCTCATTTTGAACAGGGAAGGCATGGCACAGGTTAGGGATCAGAGTCCATGGAGGGTTGTTTCAGTAGCTGCCATAGCCGCCTGAGATGGATTCTGAGAGTCCAGGGGTGAGGTTGAGGTTGAAAGGATCAGGATTGAATCCTGAAGCGGGTTGTCATTGGGTGAAGCTGTTATGGGTGTAGGTTTCCCTATGGGACCAGCTGATGGATGTGGAGTCTTCACTGAAAAGGTGTTGATCTCCTTTGGAGGTGAATTGGAGAATGTTGTTTATAGAGAATGTAGGCTTGGGGTCCATGAAAGACTCAAGGGTTTGAGTTCGAATATACTGTTAGGATCATGCCAACAGGAAGAGATGAAGTGGAATGCATGTGGGCTTGGCGAAGCTATTAGCAATGTCACCCCTGGGTCCAAGCCCTAAGATCAATGTGGATGGAGTCTGCAGAGTAAGACAAGTACAGTCATACACCAGTCACTTAGACCCCAAAACACTAATTGATGGCTGGAATATTTTTTTCATGAAATAGCTAGAACTTTTTTTACTCAATGAATACTAGTATAATATATTGATTCTGAAAAAAATTGCCAAAGTTATACATAGAGAAATGATTGCTACAGAGGATGAGTTTGGTGAGTGTCCAAAAAAGGCAATCCTGCTCATCTTAGACCCCAGTCCAAAATCAGGCCATATCATCTCTCTTCATAGGTATCATCATTATTCAAGCTGCTATAATTGTGAACCTGTTCTGGAGATTCACTGGAGGGTTTATTGGCTGTTGGAATATGTTTTTTATGCATGAATATTGTTAACTTGATTGCATTATGTAATATATCCTAATAAGGAAATTGCTATTGATTGAAGTGAGAATGCCTCAGAACCTGGTAAAACACTTCATAAAATAAAGACCAAGCATCAAGAAAGTAATTAAATATTATAAACTATTTTTAAGAATTTTTTGAGGCTTGGAAAATGCATGGAAGATGAGTTTTGGGCCAGGGTCTAACATGACTGGAGGGGTTTAAGTGACCGGTGTATGACTGTAAGGATTAAGATAAAGTTGCATGGAGTCGGAATCCATGAACTTGTAGAAGGGATTGAGATTAGGCTTGAAGGCCCAAGTAGACATGAGTGCAAGAGGATTGGGCTAAACCAAGTTGATATTCAAACTGAGGTATGTACTGTTAAGTTCTACAGTTTATATACTAGAGCAGAGTCTGAGGGATGGAGGCTAGAATAAGTATGGACATGGCTGGAATAATGTAGGTCTGGAATATTCTGTATCTAGAGGAGTTGAGTATTCTGTGGACTCTGATATAACACCTACTTGCTACCATTGACAGATTCTAGGTGTGATAAATGAATATGTAAAATTAGTATGTGAAATAGAGATATGAAATATGGAATAGAAACCAGGAAATGGAATCTGTCAGATTCCAATAATGAGTTGGGGCTGGTTGGATCAGTTGAAGGTTGAGTCCATGGAGTCTGCAGCATGCTCGTTACAACTGCATTTTATCAGTTTTACATTATTTTCTTGGACATTGCTCCAGTTATAAGACCATATCTGGTGATGCACTTGGTAACAGGCAGTGCTCCAAGGAAAACTAACTCTAGATGAGATATCTAGAGACTAGCTCTCATTCTAATGCTCACACTATCACCAATGTTTGTAAGTTTGAGGTTGAGTACAGTAGAAGCACTCATGTACAATCTTAGACTTTGATAATTCAATGGAAAGTGTTTGAAAAAAAACTTCTGATTCTGATCTGGAAGATGTTTGTTTACCCAAGATACACTAGTTGAGATTACAAGTTATAATGACATGGAGTTTTAGTAGGTAGGTAGGAACTGGTCTAGTTCAGAGAACAAGCATTGTCTAGGTGAGCAATAACTAATCTAGATTACTTCTTAACTCAAACAATCAGAGAACACACAGGTTCTACAAAGAGCTCACAGGCTCTAAGAGTTTACTAACTCTCAACACAAGTATGCAGACTTGAAACAAAGAAGTACACAAACTTCTACAAAGTATACACAGATCCTATATCAAGTATGCTGACTCTTCAATTGTTCGAACTCAAAGTGTTCTAGGGCTTATTTCACTTCAACTACTTGTTCTTTCTTATTGGGTGACTTAGCAAGAAATTACTCAGTCAAGGACAAGCACTTAAATCTGTTATTTGATTAGGTAACTATAGGTTGCTAGCACAAACACAGGGGAATGCTTTCCTGCTGTTGTGTGTCTAGATGACAGTATTTTATAGTATTCTACATTTAGGTATAAGAGTCACTTATCTAGACAACTGGTAGCATGATTATGCATAGCAATACAAACAATGAGTAATTAATTTATAAGAATTGCATGATTCTGAGATATTCATTCAGTTGTACAGAGAGACACTGCTCCTAACACTTCCACTGGAATATCTCCATTCCTTGCCAACAAAGGGTACCATCCTAACATTACTGTATATCCTGAACATGATATTGCCTCTGTTTCAGCCCACGACTTCATAGTTAACCTCAACACTCTTCACCAATTCCTTCGTGACAAGATCCCCCATGCCCAGTCTCACTACAAATTCCAAGCAGACAAGTAATGGTCTCCAGCTCCAGATTTCAAAGTAGGTGATAATGTTTCCTTAATTTCAAACACATCAGGACTACTCACCCTACTGCAAAATTCTCAGAGAAATTCCTCAGACCATTCAACATCATTGCATAGCCTAGATCCTACTCTTTCACTCTCAAACTCCCCATGGATCTCCATTCCATTCATCCTGTATTCCATGTCTCACAGTTTGAACCTGTGGAATCCAATACCATTCCTAATTGTACCTAACCACCTCCACCTCCAGTTGAAGTCAATGGTGAAGAACAGTATGAGATTGCCTAAATTCTCAACTCCAAACTTAACCATCAGTTCCGATGTCCTCTTATCTATTGTGTTCAATGGTGGGGTTACAAAGGTACTGACAAAGAGTTTGCTTGGATCCCTGCTACAGAATTCTCTGCAGACAAATACATTGAAGATTTCCATTGTTGTTACCCAGACAAACCAAGACCCCTATCCAAGGTCACCATATGAACAGTCACTATCAAACCTTCCCATACCATTTCTTGACTCTCATTTCCACCAGTTCCATATGGAAAACATCTCCCAAATTTCAAATAGAATTCTGGAAAACTATTGCAAATTACCTTCTGAATTGGGAACAGACTCTGCTGGCTCCTTTCTTTACTTCATTTCATTTTCCTCATTCCATCTCAGACATCAAGAAAATCTGTATATTTTATGCTCTCCAGGCATGGTATTCTACTATCCATCTACAAACATATATATATAAATTGTTCAAAAAAAGAAGCAGAAGATCTAGGCAGCCATGGACTCCCCACCTTCCTCTATATCTACATCTTGATCCTTCCCTGCAGCCTCTACTTCAACTTCTCCTTCAACTCCTTCCTCTTCATCTTCACTTTCCACATCCTCCCCCAAGGCCTCTGCCTCTGCCTCTCCTTTGACCCTCTTCAACAACTTCCTACCATCCTTATCTTTGCCCCTGATCACATCCAACTTCACAGTCCTGATGGTTCCTGCACCTGGTACCATTGCAGCTTTTATCAGGTCCTCCTCAAATTCTCTATCAGAATCTTCAACTAGGTACCCATCCGTTCCATTCAGGAACTTCTTCCAGAGTCCCTATTCCATCTGCCAGCCTCTGACACAATAAAAGCCTTCCCTTGCCTCTCAAAATTTGATGCTGGTGTTAATAGCATCTGTCAGTGCCCCACACTTGTGGCTTCTGATCCACAACTCTATATTGGCCAACTCAAATGGGTCTGCACTGTCTAAAGTATCTCAGTTGGCAACCTGCAAGTGCCAAACATGAGCAACATCCTTATCAAGTTGCATAGTCATTACCTGTCAAGGGCCTTGGGGTTGGCACCCTCCAAGTCATGCAATTCATGAAGGGACAGAGCCCACTCATCCTCGGATGCCTTCAGAATGAAATTGATGGGGTATTCCACATCAACAGCAGGATGGTAGTTGTCCAACAAATCCCTGACCTGGCTCCCAAATGCCTCTAGCTTGTTCTCCATTGTGTCCATTCTTGCATGCAGACTATGCAGCAAGTCCAAGATCTCCTCCATCACCACCAGCTCCACATTGTCTCCAAACACACACTTGGCTTTTTTGATCCTACACTGCTCATAGGAACATCTCTTTTTTGCAGGGAAACATAGAGCTCTGTTGGTGTGGCAGCAAGAACAGCAATCTTAACAGCAATTAGTACTTTCCACAGATCTGGATGGCCACTTACCTTTGCCCACAAACTGCACATCCCCCTTCTCCAGGACTGAATCTATCTTCAGCCTTTTCATGGCAGGCTCACCAGAATTGTTTTGCTCTAAAGGGCCCATGGTGTCATCACTATCCACCACATATGGTATGGGCTTCACTTTCTGCTTCTTGATCCCCATGGCTGCCACAGATCATATTTGTCATTTCTTATGACACTCCACCAGCACCTCTCTTGCTTTGGCTTTTCCCTTCGAACCCTGCAGATCCTCAGTGACATCCTCTAACCTCTTCACCTCATCTTCCAGACATTTTCTCTCAGCCATGGCTGCTGCCTCTTTCTTTGCCTTAGCCTTGGCAATTTTCTTCAAGTGTTCTTCAGCTTGTTTTTTTGCTTGTTCTGCAGCCTCCACTGCCTTCTACACCCTTTTTCTCTGTGGCTCTCTCAACCTTCCACTCATCATGATTATCCATGGCTTTCCAATACAGCATTGATGGGGTGTACCCCATTCTGAGCTCAGATTGTGTTCCTTTCTATAGTAGTAGTTCATAGTAGTTCATAGTAGTAGTTGGTAGTCAGATTTAGTAGTCATACTTAGCTTTAGTCCGAGTTTAGCAGTAGATTACATCAGCAATCCACCCTTGACTCATACCACCACCTCTCTCCAAAGAACTTGCAGACTGAGGACTCTCCAGCACCCAGAGAGGTCCTCATTCACATCACCATCTCTTCAATATCCATGCTCTGTGTAAAAACCTTGAGCTCATCGGGGTCAATGTTATCTGGCAGCAGTGATGTGATGTATGCCTTGGGGGTTTGCGATCATTGGTATGTTGCAGTTGACATATCAGATAGTGTAGAGGGAGTTTTAGACTTAGAAATGGTGGTGGTTAGAGAGGTTAAGAGGTGTTTATCATGTTACATCCCAGCACAAAATTCCACATGACACAGTCAGTCATTGGGATCAGCACTCTTGAGGGCAAGAACACTAAGGGGGATATACTGTAATGAGCATGCCACAGACTCCACAGACTTCAACCTTCAACCCATTCCACTGGCTCCAAACCATTATCAGATTCTGTTTCCTAGTTTCTATTCCATATTTCATATCTCTATTTCACATACTAATTTCACATATTCATTTATCACACCTAGAATCTGTCAATGGTAGCAAGTAGGTGTTATATTGGAGTCCACAGAATACTCAACTCCTCTAGATACAGAATATTCCAGACTTATATTATTCCAGCCACATCCATACTTATTCTAGCCTCTGTCCATTGGACTCTGCTCTAGTATATAAACTGTAGAACTAGTAGTACACACCTCAGTTTGAATATCAAGTTGGTTTTGCCTAATACTCTCACACTCACTTCTTACTTGGCCTTCAAGCCTTATCTCAATCTCTTCTATGAATACCACCAACATGTTGGTCAACAGAAACCCCTGGGAATGTTCCTAGGGAAGATAGCCTGACTGGAACCATTACCCCATCAAACACCACTCCCAGTCCAGCAAGGACACTATGGGTTGTGAACCCAGGAACTTTCCCTGCTGATGACTCCAGCAGCAACAGTGAGGGAGACAATATCTTCAGACACCCCATCGATCCCCCAGCCTACAAAGATTGAACCTTCAATGTACAAGCTGAGGGGCCTAATAACCTCCTCCTTTCAGAGGGGCTCCCCATCTGCTCTGAAGACAGATACCCCACCCCTGCAATCAACACAAATGGACAACCCCACCCAGTGATGAGCCTCTAGGCTCTGTACGCTCAGAATTTCATGATTTTGGCTATAATAACTGAAGGCATCACATAAACAGCCTATCAAGACAAGTTTACTATACTACCCAAGAGCATATACTTTATGCAACAGCAATGGCACTCTAAGACTCTCAATATCCTTCCCATCTTGTGGAGCACTTTACTTTGTGCATACCATCACTTCAAGGCATGATAATTGATCATACAACTCCATTTGGCAGTAGGCACTGATAAACCGAAGAATTGCCACATCATTATCACATCAGTGACACACCATGGCTTGACCTGCTGGATTGATTGTTTAACTATGTGATGTCATATGCATCAACATATACATCCCTTTGACAATTGTGGATTACATCTGACAATTCCTTTGTTTTCGAATACAATAACTGAACACCAAAGATTATAAACCTTGACCCATTGGTATACCTCAGCTCATCCACTCTACCCTCTCAGTCTGCAGTCAAACAGCACCTTATAATACTCACAGTACTAACTGGTGACCCTTAAATACTATCTTGTTCCAGCAATGCAGGAGACTAGCTGTTATCAAAAGCTTTGTTATTACTCATAAACCATTGGATAGTTACCAAGCTGCAGTCTTACAGCCTGAATAAGTAGAGCTAATAATATCCAGGCCTTGTAGTATAAAAACTCAATAGAATATTGTAGAAGAGAGAACAAGTACCCTAGAGACACCACATGTTCTAGAGACTAATAGCTGGTACACCAACAGTTACAACTTGTATTATCTTGCTTCATAACCATATAAGCACCACAAATCAATTGTTTTGCAACCTATACATGCTATTATAAACCTAGGACTGGTTTACACCATCTAACAGCTTCATTCACCTCTCTATTGTTCACCCCCTTGACCACATACCACCACTGGCTTTGAATACTCAACTGCTGGTCAGTTTCATACTGGTTACTTGCTTTAGCTTTGGTACCAGCTGTTTGAGCTCTCTTATGTCTCTCACATACCCCATTGTGTCTCGTTTTCTTTTATAGGCCACATTGTCTTCACTTTCACCACATAAGAGTTTAATTTGGTTTTGTTTTTGACAATTACATTGCTGTCCGTTTGGGAAGTCTCCAAGCAGACTTGTAGGATCAGAATCATCAACATAGGATTGTTTCAACCAGTTCTCATTTAGTTTCACCATAGGATAGGATAGGATAGTCCCCATGTGGATTTATAGGTTTGACATTGACATAAGAGAGTCTCTGTGTAGACTCAGTTTTTGACTTCAACTTTCAGTAACAGTGTTTTGTATAGGATCAGTAACCCACCCTTGACATAGGACCTCGTTTTCCCTCTCATAATCTTGACCACAAAAACCATCTTCGGTTTTTACTCCCAAATATTTGACACCTCTCATTTATAGATTTCCCCCAGAGGATCATCACCTAGAAACTTTGTCTAGCATTATTCTCTTCGTTTCACAAATACTTGGTATTCATGTCATACCAGTTTCTGTCATCTCTGGTTTATTCAAGACAATATTGGCATATAGCCTACATCACAGTACTCAGCTGCTAAAGGGTACTACTTGCTAGACTTTCATGTCACAGTGTACACCTGCATCCAGAGGAATTGATTGGAGTGCACAGAGGTGCCCCAAATATACTTGCACACACATTGCCTTAATTACTGAAGGCTTCATTGATTACCAATACTTGTTGAGTTTGATGTTGTCATTGCCACAGAAGTATAGGCTTATCACCAGACCATGTCTTTGCCAACTATTTCTGACAGTCCCAACTATGTATCTGCCTGGTTGGGCGACAATCTCAGCAATTTCTCAATATTCTCCCAGGAGAATCAGAAGCCCATTACATTCTACAATGAGACTGAGAGGACCTCCTACAGCCACCTGGACTCCTGTAACGAGCATGCCACAGACTCCATGGCCTTCAACCGTCAACCCATTCCACCAGCTCCAACTCACTTATCGGAATCTGACAGATTCTGTTTCCCAGTTTATTCCATATTTCATATCTCTATTTCACATACTAATTTCACATATTCATTTATCACATCTAGAATCCCTCAATGGTAGCAAGTAGGTGTTATATCGGAGTCCATGGAATATTTGACTCCTCTAGATACAGAATATTCCAGACTTATATTATTCCAGCCATGTCCATACTTATTCTAGCCTCCATCCTTCGGACTCTGCTCTAGTATATAAACTGTAGAACTAGTAGTACATACCTCAGTTTAAATATCAACTTGGTTTAGCCCAATACTCTTGCACTCACTTCTACTTGGCCTTCAAGCCTAATCTCAGTCCCTTCTACAAGTCCACAGATTCTGACTCTGTGTGACTTCATCTTAATCTCTCTACTTGTCTTACTCCATGGACTCTGTCTGTATTCATCTTAGAGCTTGGACCCAGGGGTGACATTGCTAATAGCTTTGCTAAGCCCATGTGCATTCTGCAGACTCCACGGTGTGCATTCTGCTTCACTTCTTCCTATTGGCACGATCTTAACAGTACATTCGAACTCAAACCCTTGAGTCGAAATGTTTAGGCAGGTCTACTGTACTTTTCAAACAAATGGAGACTACTCAGTCCACCATGGACCCCAAGCCTACATTCTCCATGAACAGCATTCCCCAATCTGCCTCCAAAGGAGATCAACACCTTTTTGGTAAAGACTCCGCATCCACCAGCTGATCCTGTAGGGAAACCTACACCAATAACAGCTTCACCCAATGACAAACTGCCTCAGGAATCAATCCTGATCCCTTCAACCTCACCTTCCCTCCAGACCCTCAGAATCCACTTCAGGTGGCTATGGCAGCTACTGAAATGACCCTCCATGGACTCTGATTCCTAACCGATGCCATGCCTTCCCTGTTCAGAATGAGGAAGAACCTGACGGCGATTCTGAGGATGATGTTGACTCCCCTAGTGACTGCAGCTCATGCCTTTGGCAGGGCAACAACAATCACTGACCTGGTGGTGGCCTACCTAATCCTGGTGGCCCTGGAAGTCCTGGTGGACCTGGCAGTAACCCTCCTAGCCCTCCTAATCCTCCCAATCCTCCTAACCCTCCTAACAATGATGAAGCCATGATCAGGGATTTCTTTAATCTCCTCTGCGGCCTCACCAACCAAGTCAATAACCCTCCGCAACACCCCATACACAGCAAGGTCAAGGAGCCTGACACTTTTGATGGCTCAGACCCATGGAAGCTGAAGGCATTCATCGTTTCCCTCCAGTTGAACTTCAATGACAGGCCCAACACTTTCCATGCTGATGCCTCGAAGGTCAACTATGCTGTATGTTTCCTTTCTGGTGTCACCCTAGATTGGTTTGAATTGGATATCCTCAATCCTAACCATGCTAACCCTCCTGCCTGGGCATACTTCTATGCCACTTTCCTTGTGGAACTCCGGACTAACTTTGGTCCATTTGATGCCATCGGAGATGCTGAAGATGACTTGGAAAACCTTTGGATGCACAATGGAAACTGGATTATGAAGTATATAGTCCACTTCAACCAACATGCCTTTATTGTCAGCTATGGTAACAATTCCTTGCACCATGCTTTTTACTGTGGACTCTGCTTGTGGATTAAAGATGATATGGCCCACCATGGTAAGCCCGATAACCTCCATGACATGCATACCCTAGCACAGGAACTTGACACTTGTTACTGGCCTCGGAAGGCCGAGATTTCACATGAAAATCATAATAAACCTTCCTCTTCATCCTCTTCCTCCAAACCTAAGGGTTCAGGTTCAAACTCGAGCTCTTCATATTCTGTGGCACCCAAATCCTATGGTTCCAATTCTGCAGGCTCCACCTCCACCTGCTAGTCCTCTTCCTCATCCTCTTCCTCACCTGCCAACAAGCCCTACACTGACAAACTAGGCAAAGATGGTAAGCTCACTCCTGAGGAGAAGGAATGCCGCTGGAAGAACAACCTCTGCATGTTCTGTGGCAAAAAGCACAAGACCAAGGACTGTAACAAGTACAAGGCTGCAGGTTCCACTCATGGTCATGCTGCTGAGGTTTCAAAGCCTCCCACCTCTACTGATTTGGCTCCCACGGAGTCAGAAAAATAGAGAGCAGCCCTGTTTCCTCGGTGCAAGGACAGGGTTGCATTGACTGTCATTGCACCTTGGAGATCATAACCCTCAATGCTGCTGCTCTTTCCAATCATTCACTTACTGTATCACTATCCTCTGAAGTCAGTTCTGGATTGGAACCCAATGGATCTCTCATTTCTATTATCCTTTGTTTTCTTGCTCTCATCGATTCTGGTTCAAGCCATTGCTTCATCAATTCCAAATATGTTGAGGACCATCATCTCCCTACTACTTCCATTCCTCCTGTTCAACTTCGACTTCTTGATGGCTCCACCAGATCTCAAAGTTCCCAATCCATTTCACTCCCTGTATGGTTTCCATCAGGCAACACTATCTCCATTGACTTCTGTATCACTTGTCTTGATTCATCCTGTAACATTGTTCTGGGATACAACTGGCTTTCCCACTTAAATCCATTGATTGACTGGGCAAAGCACAGTATCACTTCCTGTTCAAAGCTATTCAGTGCTTCTATCCCCTCTAGCGCTTCCACGGTCTCCGACACAACAGTGCCACACCACTCAGACCCTTCAAGTTCAACTCCATCCAAACCTCCTTCAAGATCCTGATGGGCTCTACCACTGTATGAGCCTATCTACTCATATCCTTCCATTCCATCATTTGCTGCTTGGGTTGCACCCAAGATATCGATCATTTCTGCAGCCGCTTTTGTACAAGCTTGTGCAGAAGAAGGTGCCCAACAATTCACATTACAGCCTTCTATGCCCAGTGTAAGTGGCCAAGCTGCCTCTGTGGCTCCTGTGGACTTCACTGCATCCCACCGGAGTACCATGACTTCTCCAATGTGTTCAGTGATTCCCTCTCAGAGAAACTCCCCAAGCATTGCCCCTATGACCTCAAAATCAATCTTGAGGAAGGCACTTCTCCTCTGCTCGGACCCATCTATTCCCTCTCTGAATCCAAACTCAAAGCCTTATGTGAGTTTATTGACAATAACGTCCATAATGGTTTCATTTCTCCCACATGCTCTCCCCATGGAGCCCTGGCACTCTTCGTTGAGAAGAAAACCGGTGAACTCAAGCACTGTGTTGATTTCTGTGGCTTGAACAAAATCATGAAAAAAGATTGCTATCCACTTCCCCTCGTTTCTGATCTTCTTGACTCTGCACATCTATATACAAAACTTGACCTCCACCACACATACCATCATGTCTGTATTTCTGAAGGAGACAAATGGAAAACTGCATTCCATACCTGCTATGGGTCTTTTGAATGGCACATTATGCCATTTGGTCTTACCAATGCTCCCGTGGCTTTCCAACGTTTTGTCAATGACATATTTGCAGATATGCTTGATGCTTCTGTCATCATCTACCTCAACGATATCCTCATTTACTGTGACAATCCTGCAGAACACCAACAACACATATGTGAGGTCCTACGCAGACTCAGAGCTAACAATCTCTACTGCAAAGGATCCAAATGCAAATTTCATCAGGATTCCGTGGAATATCTCAGTTACATTCTCTCTCCTGAAGGCTTACACATGGCTGAAGACAAAGTCAAAGCTATTGTTGACTGGCTGGTCCCATGGAAGGTCAAAGATATCCAATCATTTCTTGGTTTCGCAAATTTCTATTGCTGTTTTATCCATGAATACAGTGAGATTGTGTTGCCCTAACATGTATTACTCGCAAGGGCTTTCTGTGGAAATTCAATGACAAATGCCAGGCTGCATTTAATGAGCTGAAACAGGCTTTCACTCATGCTCCTATCCTCACTCACTGCATTCCTGACTGCCAATTAGTCGTGGAAACTGATGCCTCTGACTACACTATTGCTGCCATCCTTTCTATTTACCTTGAGGATGGTGAGATTCACCCTATTTCCTTCTTGTCCCAAAGTCTCCACGGAGCCAAGCTCAACTACAATACCCATGATAAAGAGCTTTTAGCCATTTTTGAAGCCTTTAAATACTGGCATCATTACCTTGAAGGCTCCATGGAATCCATTGACATCATCACAGATCATAAGAACCTTGAGTATTTCTCTACTACCAAGGTTCTTACTTGACAACAGGTGCACTGGTCTGAATTCCTTTCCCAGTTCAACCTTGTGATTCGTTTCTGGCTGGGCAAACTTGGTGGGAAACCGGATGCACTCACTAGACGATGGGATGTCTACCCTAAAGAGGGGGATAGTCAATATGCTCGACTGA
Organism: Armillaria luteobubalina; assembly: GCA_030435615.1. Lineage (NCBI taxonomy): Eukaryota > Fungi > Basidiomycota > Agaricomycetes > Agaricales > Physalacriaceae > Armillaria > Armillaria luteobubalina. The sequence continues at coordinate 659,954 of JAUEPU010000018.1, read as the reverse complement.
AGGTTTTTGTCTTGCTTCTTCCCCTTCCAATCGTTCTTGCTGGTCTGTGGATGAGTCAGGAATACTCTGTCTTGACAATCACATCTATGTCCCAGACTCCATGGACCTCTGTCTTCATGTTCTACAAAACAATCATGATCATATCTTGGCAGGTCATTTTGGTCATAACTGGTTGCTTGAATTAGTCCGATGGAATTATACCTGGCCACAGATGCATGAATTCGTTTGCCACTACATCAAGTCATGTACTACTTTGTGGTCATAACAAAACACCTAGACACTGTCCTTTTGGCTTACTCAAACCTTTTCCTGTACCGATGATGAGCCTCTAGGCTCTGTACGCTCAGAATTTCACGATTTTGGCTATAATAACTGAAGGCATCACATAAGCAACCTATCAAGACAAGCTTACTATATTACTCAAGGGCATATACTTTATGCAACAGCAATGGCACCCTAAGACTCTCGATATCCTTCCCATCTTGTGAAGCACTTTAATTTGTGCATACCATCACTTCAAGGCACGATAATTGGTCATACAACTCCATTCAGCAGTAGGTTCTGAGAAACCAAAGAGTTGCCATGCCATTATCACATCAATTATGCATCACAGCTTGACCTGCCAGATTGATCATTTAATTATGTGATGTCATACACATCGACATATACATCCCCTCGACAGTCGTGGATTACATCTGATAATTCCTTTGTTTTTGAATACCATAACCAAATGCCAAAGATTATAAACCTTAACCCATTGGTATACCTCAGCTCATCCACCCTACCCTCTCAGTCCACAGTCAAACAGCACCATATAACACTCGCAGTAATAACTGGTGACCCTCAAATACTATCTTGTTCCAGCAACGCAGGAGACTAGCTGTTATCAAAAGCTTTGTTATTACTCATAAACCATTGGATAGTTACCAAGCTGCAGTCTTACAGCCTTAATAAGTAGAGCTAATAATATCCAGGCCTTGTAGTATAAAAACTCAATAAAATATTGTAGAAGAGAGAACAAGTACCCTAGAGACACCACATGTTCTAGAGACTAATAGCTGGTACACCAACAGTTACAACTTGTATTATCTTGCTTCATAACCATATACACACCACAAATCAATTGTTTTGCACCCTATATGTGCTACTATAAGCCTAGGACTGGTTGACACTGTCTAACAGCTTTGTTTACCTCTCTATCATTCACTCCTTGACCACATACCACCATTGGCTTCAAATACTCAACTGCCAGTCGGTTTTATACTGATTGCTTGCCATTAGCTCACCATAGCTTTGGTACCAGCCCTTTGAGCTCTCTTACACTTCTCACATACCACATCATGTCTCGTTTTCTTTTATAGGCCGCATCGTCTTCACTTTCACCACATAGGAGTTTAATTCAGTTTTGTTTTCGACAATTACATTGCCACCCATTTGGGAAGTCTCTGAGTAGACTTGTAGGATCAGAATCATCAGCATAGGATCATTTTGACCTGTTCTCATTTAGTTTCATCATAGAACAGGATAGGATAATCCCCATGTGGACTTATAGGTTTGATATTGACATAGGATAGGATAGTCTCTGTGTAGACTCAGTTTTCGGCTTCGACTTTCAGTAACAGTGTTTCACATAGGATCAGTAACCCACCCTTGACATAGGACTTTGTTTTCCCCTCTTGTATTCTTGACCACAAAAACCACCTTCGGTTTCTACTCTCAAATATTCAACACCTTTTGTTTATAGATTTCCCATAGAGGATCATCAACTAGAGACTTTGTCTAGCATTATTCTCTTCATTTCTGCAGATACTTGGTATTCATGTCATACTGGTTTCTGTTGTCTCTCATTTATTCGAGACAATACTGGCATATAGCCTACATCACAGTACTCAACTAAGGTACTACTTGCTAGACTTTCACTTCACAGTGTACACCTGCATCTAGAGGAATTGATTGGAGTGCATGGAGGTGCCCTGAACAACTTGCACACACATTGCCTTAATTACCAAAGGTTTTGTTTATTACCAATACTTGTTGAGTTTGGTGTTGCTGTTGCCATGGAAGTCTAGGCTTATCACTGACATGTCCATGGGACTCTATTTCCATGGATTTCATTGAACAACTTCCAGACTCCAATGGATTCACTGCCATTCTTGTTGTTGTTGACTGTGCAAGCAAACAAGCTATATTCATATCCACTCATGATACCATTAATTCCAAGGATCTCGCACAACTTTTTGTTACCCATGTGTTCTCCAAGCATGGTGTCCCTAATCACATCACATCTGACTGCAACTCCCAATTTGTCTCCCAATTCACATGTGCCCTTGCTAAAGCTCTTGATATGGAACTTCACTTCACTTCTGGTTACCACCCAGAAGCTGACAGATAGACTGAATGCACCAACCAAACCCTCAAACAATACATCCACATCTATTGTTCTTACCAACAAGACAATTGGGATACTCTACCACCCATTGCTGAATTTGCATACAACAATGCTCTTAATGCTTCCACTGGAATTTCTCCATTCTTTGCTAACCAAGGGTACCATCCTAACATCACTATGTACCCTGAACATGATATCATCTCCACTTGGGCCCACAACTTCATAGTCAACCTCAATGACCTTCACCAATTCCTTCATGACAAAATCTCCCACACGCAGTCCTGCTACAAATTCCAAGCAGATAAGTGATGGTCTCCAGCTCTGGATTTCAAAGTAGGCAACAAGGTTTTCCTTAATTCCAAACACATCAGGACTACTCACCCTACTGCAAAATTCCCAGAGAAATTCCTTGGACTATTCAACATCATTGCACAGCCCAGATCCCATTCCTTCACTCTGAAACTCCCCACAGATCTCCATTCCATTCATCCTGTATTCCATATCTCACAATTGGCACCCATGGAATCCAACACCATTCCCAATTGTACCCAACAACCTCCACCTCCAGTTGAAGTCGACGGTGAAGAGCAGTACAGGATTGCCCAAATTCTCGACTCCAAGCTTGACCATCAGTTCTGATGTCCTCTCATCTATCGTGTTCAATGGTTGGGTTATAAAGGTACTAATGAAGAGTTTGCTTGGATCCCTGCTACTGAATTCTCCACAGATGAATACATTGAAGATTTCCATCATCATTACCCTGACAAACCAGGATCCCTATCTAAGGTCACCATTTGAAAAGTCACTATCAAATCTTCCCTTACCATTTCTTGATTCACATCTCTGCTGGTTCCGTTTGGAAAATGTTGCCCAAATTTCAAATATGATTCTGGGAAACTATTGCGGATTACCTTCCTAATTGGGAACAGACTCCACTGGCTCCATTTCTGACTTCATTTCCTTTTCTCACTCCATTTCAGACATCAAGAAATCTCTATACATTTTATGCCCTTTTGAGCACAATACTCTACTATCTGTGTACAAACATACAATATATAAAAAATTGTTCAAGAAGCAAAAGGAGACTAGGCAGCCACAGAATCCACACCTTCCTCCATCTGAACATCTTCATTGTCCCCCTTGGCCTCCACTTCAACTTCTCCTTCACTTCCACTTTCCATTTTGACCTCCAAGGCCTCTGCCTCTTCTTCATCAACCCTCTTCACTAACTCCTTCCCCTTTTTTCCCTTGATCCTATCTAACTCCACAACTCTGGCAGCCCCTGCTCCCGGTACCATTCCTGACCTAACTGGTTCATCCTCATACTCCCCGTCAGAATCCTTGACCAAATATTCATCAGTCCCCTTCAGGAACTTCTTCCACAAACACCACTCTGACCAACAGCCCCCAACAGCGTAAAAACTGTCCCTTGGCTCCCTAAACTGTATGCTTGCTGTGATCATGTCTTCTAATGCTCTGGGCCCATGGCTTCCAATCCACAACTCCATATTTGCCAGCTCGAAAGGATCCCTACCATTCAAGGTCTCTAAATTGGCCACCCTTGAGTGCCACACTTGTGTGACATCCTGATTGAGTCGCATGGTCATCACCCGCTGGAGTGCTTCAGGGTTGGCACCTTGCAAGTCTTGAAGCTTGTTTAATGATATGGTCCATTCTTCTGCGGATGCTGAGGGAATGAAATCTTGAGGGTATTCGATGCTAGTGCCAGGATGAAAGTCATCCAATAAGTCACCTACACAGTCCCCGAAGGCTTCCAATTTTTGTTCCATAGCATCCATCCTTGCATGCAACCCATGCAACAAGTCCAATATTTCCTCCATTGCCACCAGGTCTGTGTCATTGCCAAATATGCACTTGGCCTTCTTTCTTCAGCACTGCTTGCAAGGCTGTCCTGTTACTGCAGGGAAACAAGTACCTCCATCGGCATGACACTGAGAACAGCAATCTATACAACAATTAGTCTCCTCTATGGGTCTGGATGGCCACTTACCTTTGCCAAAAAACTCCACAACCCCCTTTCCAGGGGCTGGATCTGTCTTCAACCTTTTTAGGACAGGTTCACCCAAATCATTATGCCCCGAAGGGCCCATGGCATTATCACTGTCCACCACATAAGGTGTGGACTTTGCCTTCCTTTTCTTGATTCCTGCAGCTGCCACCACTTGCACTTGTCGTTTCTTACGATGTTCTCCTAATATCTCCCTTGCCTTCACTTTCCCTTTCGAACCTTGAGGATCTTCAATGGGATCCTTGGCCCTGGACTCCTCTCTCTCCAAATCATCCTCATCCAAAGCACTGGACACCAAGTCCTGCACTCCTGCAGCTTCCACTGCCTTTCCTTTTCCCTTGTCTTTTTGAACCTCTTTTCCCTTTCCCTTATCCTTCTCTGTATCCCCCTCCATGACCTTAGACTTCCTCAATTCTTTCAATAATCTGTCCCTCAACTTCTTCACCTTCTTCTCTGTGGCCAACCACTCAACCTCCAATTTCTTCACCTCGTCTGCCAGGTGCTGCCTCTCTGTGGCAGCCATGGCTTCCTTTTTTGCCTTGGCTCCCACAATTTTCTTTGTCCACTCCTCTTTCTTTCTGACCTCCTCCATGGCCACTGCCTCTTTCCTCACCTTCGCCACTGCTGCCTCTTTCTCAATCTTCCACTCATCGTGTGCCTCCATGGCCACATGATATGCAGCATCCTTTCTGTCCCACTCAGTGTAGAGCTCTTTAAGCGTGTCAGGGTCAGTGTCTTCTAGCGTGGGTGGGGTGACATAAGCCTCTGGTGTTTGCGAACTGCGGTACAAAGTAGACAACATTTCAGATGGCGAGGAGAAGAATAATGGACTTGGAGATGGTGGTGGTATGAGTTTAAGAGGTGTCTATCATGTGACACCCCTGCACAAAATTCCACATGACATACTTGGTCATCGGGATCAGCGCTCTTGAGGGCAAGAAGGGGGGGATACTGTAATGAGCATACCGTGGACTCCACAGACTTCAACCTTCAACCTGTCCAACTGGCTCCAACTCACTTATCAGATTCTGTTGGATTCCATTTCCTGGTTTCTATTCCATACAGTCATCCACCGGCCAATGAAACAGGACCAGCCAATGAGACAGTTGGCTCAGAATAGCTTGACACACACTTAGCTACCTCAGAATTGATGTATATATCTTTTGTTAATATATTTGTACTTATTACACCTCCTCCAAAGCCACCCTCTTCTGCAATGGAATAATGAGAGGGCGATCTGTTGCTGATTTGACCAAAAAAGCCTTAATACACAATTTTCAAAAGCAAAAATTATTTTGAGGTTTTAAAATTTGTACAAGAGATAGGAACATATCATACTAACCTTCTCTGGAATTTTCAGAGAGTCAGGATAGCAGGAAATGGCAAAAGAAACCTCACAGCAAAATCAATGTGCTTATCATGTCACATCATGTGGTGACATAAGCTGCCATATTAGGAGTTATATTTTCCACTTTGATGTGTCTCACTAATTAGCAACACCTGTTTGCACACTATTCATCTTATTGCTAGACTCTACCACACTTGGGTACAATGGTTGGAATGGGCTTTATCAGAAGCTAAAAAGTGAGAGAATCACGAGGTCTGATGGTGATGACTAAAATCTGATCTTGTTTCATATTTGGTATATCAGAGGTGACATGACATGTCTCATTGGCCCGTATTGCACTGATCTTGGGTTTTTGCACTGATAAGGCTCGATATGACCTTTCCTGTGCCTAATATGCATATATTTATGATGTATGTACTCTTTCATACACAGAATATAATTTTGGTCTATTCTGATCATTTTATTTGGGACATCTATGATAATTCCGAGGCCAAACCAATTTTGGTGTCTCATTGGCTGGTAGATGACTGTATTTCATATCTCTATTTCACATACTAATTTCACATATTCATTTATCACACCTAGAATCTGTCAACAGTACTGAGTAGGTGTTATATCAGAGTCTATGGAATACTCAACTCCTCTAGATACAGAATATTTCAGACTTACATTATTCCAGCCATGTCCATACTTATTCTAGCCTCTGTCCCTCAGACTCTGCTCTAGTATATAAACTGTAGAGCTAGTAGTACATACCTCAGTTCGAATATCAACTTGGTTTAGCCCAATACTCTCACACTCACCTTCACTTGGCCTTCAAGCCTAATGTCAATCCCTTCTACAAGGCCACGGATTCCAACTCCATGTGACTTCATCTTAATCCTTTACTTGTCTTACTCCATGGACTCCATCCGTATTCATCTTAGGGCTTCGACCCAGAGGTGACATTGCTAATAGCTTCATCAAGCCCACGTGCATTCCACTTCACTTCTTCCTATTGGCACAATCCTAACAAGTACATAAATAAAGCACACTCTTTACCTCAGAGTTTAGACACAGGAACCTCATGGATGATGAGTGGCCCTACTGTTTTTTTAGTCAAGGAATCGGAATCTGATAGTCTCCAGCCTATAGGATGACCAGAACATCGAGATTTGGAGTATGCTTCTCCTCATTTTTGGAAAGATCTGCATATATCTCTGTCAGTACATTTTTGATCCCCTTGGGATTTTGTACACACAATTATACAGTCTGTATAGTATATCTGGTACTAGTATCACTCTCCCCAACTCTCAGAAATGTGAGATATATGAAATTTTGTAAAATTTCAATTTCACTCTTTTTATCATGGATTTCGCTGCTCTGGATTGCCATCCTAGGTTCTTCTGAGTGTTTTCAAGGTCTAGAAATCCACTGGACCTAACTCCGAAGTTTTCCAACACCTGGAAATGCGACTTTTGATATGTGCTCCCCCTAAAATGTAATATCAATTTGATAATCGATACTGAGTGCCCAAAAATCTAACCAGGGGCTGTTTGGGGGTTTTCAAGGTCACAGAATCCATTCGTAAATGTTTCAGAGCAATTGGATGTACACCTCATCCCCCAAACACAATTTTCTCTAATTCTTGCTATTTTTCCCTATTTTATATCAAACCTAGAGCCCCACAAATAAAACCAAGCATTCTTTAGAAATTTATGATGTTTTGGAACATACTGGTAAAAGTTTCAAGGCAATTCAATGCATGCAGCACTCCCAAATGCAAATATTCTGTATTTTTCCGCATTTTTTCACTATTTTACCTGTTTTACCCCTCCTGAGTGCCCAAAAAGAGAGAAAGGACTTGTTTTGGGGGGTTTCATGCTCTCTGAATCCATTGGTACATGTTTCAAAGCAATCCAAGGCATGTAGCACCCCCAAACATGATTTTCCCCCTATTTTAGCTATTTTTCAGTCTTTTATATCTGTCCTAGAGCCCTACAAATAAAGCCAAGCTTTGTTTCGAGGTTTTTGAGGCTGTGGAACACATTGGTGAAGGTTTCAAAAAAAATCCAGCCTGTGCAGCACCCCCCAAGTGCAATTTTTCTGCTATTTTCCGTGATTTTTTGTTTTTTCATTGCATTGAAGTGGTAATATATATCATATGAAGAGGTATTCTAGAATTTTCATGGTGTAGAAATTGATCTGTAACATTTTCAAAGCAATCCGACATATGCAGTACTATAAAAAGCCAATTTTACCAATTATGCCTAGCCATAAAATGCGCCACATGTGCTGTAGAGGTACCAATTAGGGATTCTCAAGTTCATATAATTTATTGTCCAAGTTTTGAAGCAATCCAATGCATGTAGCACCCCAAAATCATGAATTTTCTGCTATTTTCTGCTATTTTTCGAAATTTTACCTCTTTTACTCCCTTCCCAGGGCCCCCACACCTCCCCAGAGAGTTATATTTTATGCTATTTATGCTTATTCATATACTAGTACCATCCCCTGGCCCACCCAGTAGCCTGAGGAAGCCCCAAATGAGCTAAAATGCCAAAGTTTTCCGAAAATGGCCTGATATTGATGCCATCAATGCTATGGCACAGCTAGTTCTGGGTGCAATTGATGGGCTGATTTGAGTATACCAATAAGGCAAGAAAATGTGCATCAAAGCACAGCAAAGGGGGATATTATAAATATTAAGAAAGTGAGGCTATATAGGGAGCTGATTACATCAATATATACTAGAGCAGAGTCTAATGGATGGAGGCTAGAATAATGTAAGTCTGGAATATTCTGTATCTAGAGGAGTTGAGTATTCCATGGACTCCAATATAACACCTACTTGCTACCATTGACAGATTCTAGGTGTGATAAATGAATATGTGAAATTAGTATGTGAAATAGAGATATGAAATATGGAATAGAAACTGGGAAATGGAATTCATCAGATTCTGATAATGAGTTGGAGCCAGTTGGATAGGTGAAAGGTTGAAGTCTGTGGAGTCTGCAGCATGCTCATTACAATACAGCACAATGGCAGAGAAATCACATTTACACCAGCTTGATACCAGTACATTGTCTTGTTCTCAAGTAATCTTGAGCTAACAAACTCTCAGTGCTACATCCATACTTTCAGTCAGCATTCTTTCAGTCAACAGGAGGGCAGGCAGCCCGTGAAAGGGTGGAGACATTGTTTATGCATGTTGCTAAACAGTATCTTGAGTTGCATGACCATGTTTCAGAGCCAGCTACACCCACTGCCTCTACCTCCACCATATCAGATAACCCAGCACTGGCAGGCCTGGCTTCATTTTCTGTAACATCAATGTCCTCTCTTGATCACACTACTCTATGTAAGTTGCCAAAGGAGCTCCTCCACAACAAAGTTCATTGTTATTTCAAGTTTGAAGGTGCCATTTGCACTCCTGAGGATTGTCTTCAGTGGTGGAAGGTTTGTGCTTCATCAGGTTCCTATTGCTGTGCCTGCTAACAGATTTTTAAGATCCATCAAAGGATGTTTCCAACCATATTGCTGATGACCCATGATTACTTGGCTATTCCAGCAACAAGTGTTGCTGTCAAGCATGTATTCTCAAAGTTTCTGTTATGATTTCTCATGTATATTCATTTTCTTTCTTATTATCCAAAGCCCGAGTCATCCCCAACCCCACATGACCATCTGAACCAGAACTGGGAGGCTCAGGCCAGGTAACTACAGCTCGCGTGCACTGCACGACTACCGTATTGTCTTCGTATGTTGTGGCTATTATTAGTAGTGTAGTTTTCGTATATAAGTAGGTAGCTCTCGCTGTAATACCCCAGCTTCAAGCTAAAGTTTATCTATACCAAACTTCTCTCCCAACTCGCTCAACCTAAGACCTTAGTCTGAGATCATCACTTATATCTGAACTCCATGAGACTCTCGGGTGACTGTCTGAACATGAGACAGCCTGAGTTTACTCTTGTTTGGATCATGTGAGGTTCGGGTCTAACAATTAGCTCAAAGCTTCTCTTCTTTTCTTAGTGCACAACGCAAGAAAAACCCATGTACCACACCAGAGGACTTACCACCGCCTAGACCAACATCGCCCTAGTGGTGACTCTGAGCATAATTGCTCTCACCATCACCACCATAGTCCTATGCATCCTGATCCCATGGATCCTTGAAGCCAACCAACGCAACCATGTCGAGCCGACGTACAAGCTCGAAGACCTCGAACAGGGCAGAACCCTACCCCAAACAGAGGAAGTCAGCATGGGCAACAGTCATGGAAGGACTGACAGCCCTCACCCACAACATGTCCCAGATGTCCTTAGAATCGACACTGCGCCCCACACTCCCAGTACTACCTCCATGGACATTGCCTCAGAATACACCGCATCAGTCACCCAGGTCATCCATATCTATGACACCGAGAGTAGCTCAGAATTCCCTACCCACACCTCCTCTGAAGAACCTGCATTACCATTGCCACCCACATTCCCAGAAACTGTGCCACTCTCGACCTACCCGGACTGGTTAGAGGTGCAAGTGAAGACAATCGTGCTAGGACCCCACCACCAAGTTATAACACATGAAGAATGGCCCTACTTGAGCCAAGAAGAGCAGGAGAAAGCGAGGCAGAGTGGTGGCACTGTACCCATCAAGTTCATCCCATACCACACACTTCACACAGAATACCTGCTGGAAGAGTCTACCCAGATGAACTCCGGATCAGTCGACAAAACTCAATCCTCAGCATCACAGAAAGGAAAGGAGAGAGCCATGCCCGACGAACAGAACCCTGCCCCTGCACCCCTCTGACCTCAATCGCTACTGGATCTCCCAGCTCACAGGAGTCACTGGAGCAGGAAGTAGACCTGCCTCTCCTGGAGCTCACTTCACTCTTGACCATGAGCCAACAGAGGAATGAGTATGAATGGAGAGTGAAGCTGAGATACAGCCAACTACATAAAGAAGTATTGTGGCTAGCAATGGATATGGGGCAAAGGTATTTACAAGCAGACAAAGAAAGAGATGATGAGGAAAAAGGGAGGCTGTGAATGTACGCTGCTCATGAGCAAGTGACATTCATGTTCAATAAAGATTTCCCTTTACAAGCTTATGAACCCCTGCCTGTTTATGACAAGTGGAACCTCACTCTACCCAAGCCACTCCCCAACACCCCGCCAACCCCAACTGCCAGCCAAATCCAGCAACAAGGCAGACCCCCAACATATGGCAAATCCCAACTATTTGCTGGAGCCGGAGCCAGACCAGCAGAGATGGGAGGACCCAGCCACAGGCTAGATAAAACCGAACAAGTGCGGAGACTTGCCAAATACGACAAGTGGACCAAGGGGCAAGAAGACCTAGAATGGCAACAAAAAGAGCTAGCACAGAAGCAGAAGGACCTAGATGACATACAGGCCCAATACTAACTACCCCCAGATCTGAGACAACCACCACCTCTGCAGCCACAAAATCCTGGAAACCTGGAAGATCCAGATTCGCCTGGAGCAAGAGGTGAATTATGGTCACTACCCAGACCATCACCAGGGAGGATGCCACCTCTCCCACTCCCGGGAGTGCCCACAGGAGAAGCACCCCACAACGCCACCTATTTCGGCATCAAACCAATACTCATAAAAGTGCCGGCAGACTTCTATGGAAAGCATGATGACATCCAACGCTTCCTTTACCAATGCGTAGCCTATTTTGAGGCCCACCGAATCTACCTAACTGAAGTGCAACAAGTCGACTTCGCTGCCTCCCACCTAGCCAGATGTGTGCTCTCATGGTGGGTCCACCATGTCGAAACCTACTACAGTGGCCGATACCAAAGGTACCGATACCCAGATTGGCACGACTTTGTCCACTTAATCCATGAGCAATTCTCTGACCCGGCCATAGAGGAAGTCCACAAACAGTGCATGTATGCACTCCAAATGAAGGAAGGCGGTGCATACCAGTATTTCCAACAGCTTGAAGAGCAAGCCCAATTAGCTGGGAGATGGGAGCAACAAGACGACCGCAGCCATATAGTAGCCACCATCAGGAGTGGAATACCCACCGACTATGCCCAAACCGCTGCCAGAGACTGACCCCCACCATGCACATACCCCCAGTGGAAGTGAAGAATCATCGAACTTGACAATGAGCTCACCAAGGTCAAGGTCTTTGACTGCACCCACAAAGGCTACCATCCTCAAGACCCTTGGAACTGGAACAATCAGCCACATAACCAATGGTACAATAGTCGCCCCTGCCATGCAACAACAACAACAACAACTACCCACCATGCAGTCAAAATCAGAATCAGAACATGCCGCCAAAAGCCCCCACAGAGCCAGGACCAACCAGTACCAACACCAGGACAGGACCTGTCTATAGCGAGCAAGGCGAACCCATGGATATAGACCGAATCCGATGGGAATGCAGATGCTTCAACTGCTATCAGAAGGGACACTTCACTGTCGACTGCTGACAACCGAGGAAACCCAGGGACAGAGGCAGAAGGTTCACCCAGAACAATAATACATGCTGCGACAATCAAGTAGTAGAACAGGAGGACCAATCGGAAGAGGAGAAGACACCCTCTACATCTGGAGTCGAGGAGGTAAAAGATGAGGCTGACGAGTAAGCGATTCTACTTGGACGGCTGGACTTTCTAAAGGTGCTTTACATACTGCTGGATGGACTTATGATACTTCTGTAGGATTTTCACAAACACATTTGAATATACCTGCTCTTATCATCTGCAGCAAAGCACCCAAAGGATTGCAGAACCGGTACAGTATTTTAACTAACATGATGGACCAAGAAGATGAAGAACATCTTGCCAAAGTCGAACAGGCCCCACCAAAGACATCCTCAAAACACCTTTGGACAGTGCCCAACAAGCAGAAGTGTGTGGCTTCCCCAAAAAGAAGAATCCCTGACCACAAACAGCTGCAGCAGAGGGAGCACAGAGTGGTGATAGCCCTGGGTGGCAAGACCAAACGAGTGATCCCTAGGGGAAAACTAACTGCAAGTCCTGTAGATACGCACCCGAATGCTGGGGACAACCTGACTAAGGGTGGACAGGACGGCGTGGAAAAGTCGCCTCCCAGATCAGAACAGTTCTCAACCGACAGGGCACAAGTGCCTCGTCTGCCACGTGAGACAGTGGTAGGTGTGCCCAAGACCCAATAAGTCCCCCTCCACTATTTCCACACTCACGCAAAGTCTCTCTAGAGGAAGTACCAGATGACGAAGACGACATGTCCTACCAACTGGCTGCTGCAGCCAAAAATGCAGACACATGCAGGCCATCCCCGATGTGAAAAAGTCCTCCCTCAGAGGCAAGACACCCAACCCGCGGAGCCAAAAGAACGGCTACCAAGGATGGCAATGCCTTGACAGAAATGTCCATGGACCCTAGCAGTTCTAGAAAGGCAAAGAAGAAGGCTGAAGAAAAGTACAATGAGGACAACAACCCTGAGTGGCAAGCATATCTCAGGGGACACCGTTATTGCAAGGAGGGAGACCCCAATGCAACCAACATGAAAGCATACAACAGATGGTGGATGCAAGTGAAGGAGGATCACAACTGGATGGAGCTGAAAATGATTGAGAAAGAAGAATCCAGGTATATGATTCCATTCGAAACCAAATGGACGTGGTGTGCAATCAGACAAGTGATGGGTAGTTACAAAGCCCGCACCATCCTAGTGCACTAGACTCACAAAATGTGACAAGCAGAGGCAGATTGAGAAATGCTCATGCACATTGTCACCCTTCCCTGCACCCAGGCACTTGAACAACTGGAAGAACTTCGCAAACCAGTCTGATACATCCGATGAAGTGCCTGAGCCAGAGCAAAAGACTTGACCACTGAAATCTGACTTGAAACTCTGACCAACCGCCAAACCCTTAAAACCATGGCCCTAATAGACAGCGGGTGCACCAGCAGCTCCATTGACCACAAGTATGTAGAAGAACACGATTTACCAACTCGAGCAACCAGTGCCCCAATCCCAGTCTACAACGCCGATGGAACCCACAACAAAGCAGGAGAAGTCACTCATTTTGTCGAACTACGAATGACCATAGGAGGACATGTGGAGCAGATTGACCTAGCAGTCATGGATCTAGGCACCAGAAGAGTATTCCTAGGGCATGACTGGTTAATATGTCACAACCCCGTCATCAACTGGAAAACCCAGAAAATCATATTTGGATGGTGCCAATGTCAAAAACAACCATTCACCCTACTAGATGCAGACCCTGAAGATAGATGGGATGAGGAATTAGAAGAAGGAGACACAATACTAGCAGTAGATATGACAGAGGAAATAGAAATCAGAGTGATTCATCACACAAATGATTTAGCGGCAAAAGCAAGTGAAGGAAAGCCAAAGAAAAGTTTCAAGGAAATGGTACCCCCTGAATACCAGGGATTCCAAGATCTATTCTCAAAAGACAACTTCGACAAACTTCCCGACCGAAAACCCTGGGATCATGCCATCGAACTCATCCCCAATGCTAGCAATACCCTCAACTGTAAAGTATACCCCCTGAACCGAAATGAACAGGAAGAACTGGACAAATTCCTAGATGAAAACCTATCCACTGGAAGGATATGACTGTCAACATCCCCTTTCACATCACCATTCTTCTTTGTCAAAAAGAAAGATGGCACCCTCTGACCAGTCCAAGACTACCGAAAGCTCAACGAAATGACTATCAAAAATCGATACCTCCTACCACTCATTTCAGAACTCATGGACAAGCTCAGAGGCACCAAATATTTCACCAAGTTAGATGTACGCTGGGGATACAACAATGTACGCATCAAAGAAGGCAATGAATACAAGGCCACTTTCTGAACTAACCAAGGACTGTTCGAACCAACAGTCATGTTCTTTGGACTCACCAATTCCCCCGCAACCTTTCAGTGGATGATGAACAACATATTCCATGACCTGATCGCCAAAGGGAAGGTAACCATCTACCTCAATGATATCCTAATCTTTTCAAAAAACCTCCAAGAGCACCAAGAAATAGTATGACAAGTACTTCAATGCCTAAGGGAGCACAAGCTGTTCCTCAAAGCCAAGAAGTGCAAATTTGAAGTCCTAGAGACAGAGTATTTGGGAGTCATCATCAGTGAAGGATTGGTCCGTATGGACCCTGTCAAGGTCAAAGGCATCACAGAATGGCCCATGCCCACGAAGAAGAAGGAACTACAAAGCTTCCTGGGTTTCATGAATTTCTATCAAAAATTCATAAAAAACTATTCCAAGATAGTACAACCAATGACTCAACTCACTGGGAATGCCCCTTGGAACTGGGGTGCAGCCCAAAACCAAGTGTTCTAACAATTGAAGAAGCAAATGGCAGAAGACGTAATCCTAGCATTACCAAAGGAAGACAGAAAGTTTAGAGTAGAAGCAGACTCGAGCGAAGGAGCAATTGGCACGGTACTGAGCCAACAACAGGATGGCAAATGGAGACCAGTAGCTTTCCTTTCTAAATCATTGACGACAACAGAAAGGAACTATGAAATCTATGACAAAGAACTCCTCGCTATAATGCTCGCCCTTGCTGAATGGAGGCATTACCTTATGGGTGCCACTGTAGACTTTGAAGTATGGATGGACCATCAAAACCTTCAATATTTTCGAAAACCCCAAAAGCTTAACCAATGACAAGCTTGTTGGGTAACTGAACTCACTGAATACCATTTCTCCCTCCACCACAAACCTGGCATGGCCAATTGAAAGGCTGACCTACTATCCTGCCAGGATGATCATAACCAAGGCAAACAGGATAACAATGAAATCATAGTCCTGAAGCCAGAACACTTTTGAGCCATGATCATGCCCACTACATCCAGCATTCACTCAAAAATCAAGTGTGCTACCAAGAGCACCGACAAGTGGGACAGGGGAATCTCTGATTCCTTAAATCATGAAAGAGGAATTACGATGGCAAAAGGACTCCTAATGCTTACCGGGAGGATTTATGTACCCTGGGATGAGAAGCTCAGAGGAGAAATCATTGCCATGTCCCATGACCACCTAACTGCTGGACACCCAGGAATTGACAAAACCAATGAACTCATTCAAAGAGAGTACTGGTGGCTGAAGATCAAACAAACAGTAGAAAGATATGTCAAAGGATGTGAAACGTGCCAACGGATCAAGAGCAACACCCAAGCATGAAAGGCGCCTTTACATCCCAACACTATCCCATCAGAACCATGGACCCATATTTCTGTCAACCTAATCACCGGTCTCAAAGAATCTGGTGGATACAATGCCATTTTAGTCATTGTAGATAGATTTTCCAAAGAAATTATCCCTGTAGCATGCAATGGAACCTTAACATCTGAAGGAACTGCCAAGATCTTCTGTGACAAAGTATTTGCCATCCATGGCATGCCCCGATGATGAGCCTCTAGGCTCTGTACGCTCAGAATTCGTGATTTTTGTCATTTCTAAGTGACAACGACTTAGCACTGGTTATAACGATAACACCAGTGTGCATGCACTATTATAGGACCTCTTTGACACTTCAATGGCTGGCTATAACAAAGAATACCCATCCCAACTTGTTTCATGACCTAACTTGTATGCCATCATGGATAGGCACAGTATTGATCAATCAGGCAAACCCCAGTGATAAGCGAACTACGCATCACTGACACATCAGGACTGCATCACCAGCGCATCACGGTGTAATGGACCAGTGTTGATCCTTTCATTATATGAGGTCATACCCACCGACAATTGCCCTACCACAATAATCATTGAGTTTTTGTCATCCAAATGACCGGCGTTGATAATATCGCTGTGCCCAGCTCACTAGAAGGTGTTATTCCTTTCGTTCACCTCAGTGATTCCACTGTACCCTCACAGTCCGCAGTTCAAACAGCACCCCAATGACCCCACTGTGACAACTCATGATATAGCGAATTTATCTGTCTTCAGTAACGCTAAGGATTAGCTGTTACAAGTGACTACGGAGATGCATATGGACGCTTGAATTGTTACCAAGCCGCAGCCTTACAGCTTTACTAAGTCTTTCTATTAATAAATATCTCTAGTAGTATAAAATCCATAGAAAATAGTAGAAAGAAGGAGAGATATCTACCGGCTACTTTGCTACTAGCACTCACTATACCGCTCATGACTGGCTATATTCTCATTGCTACACTCTTGCTACGCTCATTAGCACCGGTTTAAACGACCATATTTCTTGCATAGCACAGTACATGAACAATAACATTTGTTTGCATCCCATACGCTCGCTATAAGCAATGGATTGGTTTCGCACTGTCTTTAGCTTTGCACACCCTTCATTCTCTTTGAGAAACATGCTCTACACTGTGATCGACCAGCGTTAGCATTATCTTCGGTTGCTCATCGCACCTTTGATTGCACCCCGTCATTATTGGTTAAATACTCGCATCTAGCGCATAACACTGTACGCTCGCATCGTACATCACCTCTTTTTGTTTTATAGGATCAGATCATCTTCATCTTTGTACCATAGGAGTTTTATTCAGCTTTACTTTCAACATCGTTCATTGCAGCCCACTTGGGTAGTCTCTGGCAGACTTATAGGAATCAACATCATCACATAGGATCGTATTGGACTCAACACCGGTTTAGACCGTCATAGGATAGGATAGGATAGGATAGGATAGGTTTGCATGCATAGGATTGACATTGACATAGGATAGGATCGTCTCCGAGTAGACTCAGTTTTCAACATCGCCCTCAGTATATTTCGTCTCGTATAGGATCAGCACTCGTCATCGCCGCGTCCCACCAGACCCCACCAGACATAAACTCATTTTCACGCTCTTGCCACCATTAACTGGCATTATTAGGATCGCCCCCTTCAGTATTTCGACACTACACCGGTTATAAACCATCTACCGCACACATAGCTTCATTATCGCCATTATTTTCATAGGACCTTCGTCTAGAGACCTCGTCTAGTCGTTTCTCCTTCTTTTACACCGGACCTGTGGTATTCACATCATACCCTCTTCCGTTCTATCTCATTATTGAAATTATCACCGGCCTACAGCCAAAACCTTTTAGTACTCAATCGCTTGAGTGCTACTTGCTTGACTGAAAAGTCGCAGTATAAACTCGTGTCTAGAGGAAGTGATTAGGTCGCACGGAGGTGCCCTGAACAACTTGCACAACACAGTACCTTTATAACCGGTCTGCACCATCATTAACCATTACTCTTCGAGTTTTTGGTGTGCCATTGCCACGGAAGTTTAGGTTCATCACTGAACCATAATCTCAGACCGAGGTCCTCAATTTGTTTCAAAATTCATGATGGACCTCTACCGGATTCTCCAAATAACCCCCAATGCATCCACCGCCTTTCACCCCCAAACTGACAGACAGACTGAAGGAGTAAACCAGGAGATTGAAAAATATCTAAGGATATTTACAAGATACCAACAAGATGACTGGCATGAACAGCTCGCCCTGGCAGCATTCGCTCACAACAATTGGAAACATTCTGCCACGGGCCAAAGCCCATTCTTCACCATCTATGGACTAAACCCCCGAGTTGTCCCAGAAACAGAACGCTGAAGCCCCTTCACCAACCCCACTGCTGGAAACTTCACATCACAAATGCAAAAAGTCCATAAGCTATGCCAACAATCCCTTGAAGAAGCGGCTGCCAAAATGAAGACCCAATATGACAAGCGAAAGGGCAAGGCAATCACATACAAAAAGGATGACTTAGTTTGGCTCGACACCACAAATCTCCATCTCCCATGACCAAAGAAGAAACTCAACAACAAACGAGTAGGCCCATTCCAAATTCTTGAAAAGGCCGACGCTTCTGCTTATAAACTCAAACTTCCTCCTTATTGGCACATTCACCCATGCTTCAACAAAAAACTTCTGATGCTGTACACACCACCAGCCTTCCTGAACCAAGAACTTCCACCTCCACCACCGCCAGATCTCATCGAAGATGAAGAACAGTACAAAGTTGAAGAAGTCCTCGACACTTGAACCCGAAGGGTAAGAGGGAAGAGGGGCCAACCTTCTTGACTGGTAACTGAATATCTAGTAAAATGGGTAGGCTGGACAAGGGAACACAATGACTGGGTTACCAAAGAAGACATGGAGAACACCCAGGAATTAATCGAAGAATATCAACAAAGTCAAGTGGAACATGGAAGAGTAGTAACAGCCGAGGCCATTGTGAACCCTAAAGCAATCAAGGCAATTGTGGGACACAAATACAAGGAAACTGGGAATGGGACATGGGAATACTTCTACACAGTCAAACGAAACAATGGAAAGAAGATCCAAGTCCAAAACCCAGATGGAGAGATGTGGCAAGAGTATATTCAGGACTATTGGAGAGCAGTAAACGAAGAACTGGAAGAAATGCTGGAGCCCTAATGGCAGTTGGGACAACTGCCTTAACAAGAGAGTAATGTTACAATTTCTCATGTATATTCATTTTCTTTCTTATTATCCAAAGCCCAAGTCATCCCCGATCCCACGTGACCATCTGAACCAGAACCGGGAGGCTCAGGCCAGGTAACTACAGCTTGCGCACACTACACAACTACCGTATTGTCTTCGTACATTGTGGCTATTATTAGTAGCATAGTTTTCATATATAAGTAGGTAGCTCTCGCTGTAATACCCCAGCTTCAAGCTAAAGTTTATCTATACCAAACTTCTCTCCCAACTCGCTCAACCTAAGACCTTAGTCTGAGATCATCACTTATATCTGAACTCCATGAGACTCTCGGGTGACTGTCTGAACATGAGACAGCCCGAGTTTACTCTTGTTTGGATCACATGAGGTTCAGGTCTAACAGTCTCACCACATCTGTGCAGACTTATGCAGCTCTCTTAAAGCTGAGACCATCCATAAGGCACTGTTATCAAAGGTGTGGATCTGTAGTGGGCTGTTTAATATCAACAAGCCAGTTATCAAGTGCTCCAAAGTCAGGAAAGACTGTTCTTAGTAAGTACTGTATATAACTACTATATACTATATATTATACAGTATATGTATACATGGACTGTGAAGTGTATACATATAGTATTTAGTTGGAGCCTTACTCATGAACATGAGCCAGTTCTTCAGTGGCTTTTTCCTGCAAAAAAATGAAAACATGTTTCTTCTCCCAAAATAAGTTGGCAGAAGACAGTAAGAAACTTTGTGCAGTGCTGAAGCTTCTTCACATCTTCAACTGAGAGAAGGCTCATTTTGTCTTCTACATCAGACACTGTCAGAGAGAATCTGCCTTGAACTGAGGGCATTAAGGAGTTGGGGCCCTGAGATGCTGTTTTGGAATGAGCTGGTGCTACCTGAGTCACCTTGAGTGTTCTATTTTCTGCAGCTAAGGCCTGATTCTTTAGCTTGAGAACTTAGATAGCTTGGTTGTAAGACAGCAATATCAGTAAAGCTCAGTTCAACATAAAGAATGCAGATTTGTAACTCATACCTGAAGTAAGACATCCATTGAGACATTTTGAGGAACAGACAAGTTATTAGAAGAGTTTGACATGGTAAGAAATGCAAATAAACAGTGGACATTGCAGAAAAAGATGTATTGATGAGGTGAGCAGAAAATTGTTGGAGAAATTGTAGGAACTTTAAATAAAAGTTGCCATAAAAGTGTTTTAGGGTAGGCTGACATTAATTTAAATAAGGCAAGTTAAATAAGTAGAAGAGACTAAAGAAAAATGCAAAAGAGAAGTTACAAATATTACAGTATTCCAGTTGTCATCTGACTGTGCACTACCAAATGTGCAGAAGTTAAAGTTGTGACTGCTTTACTGCCTTTCTGCCTCCCTTGCCTTCTCCTTCACCTCCTGCCTTGCCTCCACAGCTTCTTGCTGGATCTGAAGGAGAATAGCAGTCAGGTGATCAAAGATCTGCAAACAAATAAAAGTAAGACTCCAACAAGCAAATGAGATCAATTTTGTTGTGAAATTCATTGCAGTGGACAAAATATGTGGTGCTGGGCCTGTAACAGAATTGGAAGGAAAGATGTGAGTAGAAGCTGGTGCTGGTGCCAGTGCTGAAGAAGGGCTAAATAGATAATTAGATAGATAACATTTATTGAAAGAACAGATAAATATGCAGTGCCATGATCTTTGCCAATGGGCAGGGTGGAAAGGTGGAAAGGAGATCAGTTGCATTGTTAGCTGGAGGAGGAGAGCCTTTTCAAGGCACAAATTGAAGGGCAACAGATGGTGCAGATCTCTGGCTTTGTGATGGAGTGGAAGATCCACCAGAGAGTCCTGGGGTACTATAACAACACAAAGAGCGACAGGAGGGAAATCAATGTTCATGTCAGATCCTGATGAATATTTGGGCAAAGATGGATCTGATCCTGAAAATGCTGTGTTTGAACCATGTGATGAACTTGGGGAGGACATGATGTAATGAAAAAACTTTTTTTTGCTTTGTTGGTAGATTGAGTTTCTTGAGGGCCTTTGTGGGCAGCTTTTTAGGATTGTAGGGGTAGAGGGTGATATGATTAGTATAAAATCAGGACAAGAAAACTACAACATCAAAGGAGACAAAAATTGGGGATGACAACAAAGTAAGCAATAGCATTGCATGAATCACATAATGCTACCTTTCTGATCCACATGTTAAAAGCTGTCATGCAATGTGCAACCATCAACACCTGACTGAAAGATCAAATATTAATACACCCTCATATTCACCCCTCCAATCCTCATCTTCTATTGAGTTTGTGGATCCTAAGTGAAAACATTATCAATTGGAAGAATCAGAAGCATTGCAGTTTTACAGTACTTATCTTTGAGTAACAAACTGATAGCACCCTCATTTATATAGCTCTCATCCAAAACTCTCAAATTCCATAATTGTGACAACAATTTGCCACTAAACAGCTTCAGTGATTTCTGATAACTACTGCAATCATAGGCAATTGTATTTAAATGTTAAGCTTCTAAGTTTCTTGATTGTTCAAGACATTGTATCAACCACATCAACTATGTAGAGGGTGAAATAAAACTGAATTGAACATAATGAGAACACTCTTTGCCCTCAAATTTACCCAAAGTGATCCATTGAAACATGCATCAACTAAGTCAACAACCAAGTGTTCTTGCCTTATGCACATGCACTGTTTTCTCAGAATTGTGGCCCAGAATTTCAATTGAGGCACTTTCCAAATGATTAGGTGAATCAAGGTTTGGGGATAGTGGCAAAGAACCCTCATTCTGCCCAATATTCAGTAAGTGTATCACTGATATTTTAATTGTAAGCATGTACAGATAGCAATACTACTAGAAGTTTCTCTATAGCATGAAGTTGATTGTTATTCAGTTACTTTGATGAGGAATACTTGCACAGTGAGTGTTCAACCATGAATATATTGAACTTCATCTGCTGTTGTTGTTGTAATGGTTTCACCCATGAGAGATATTTGTGAATGTATTGAAAAGAAGATGTGATTTCCTCATCACTCAAACAGGGCATATTGAGAAGATGAAAGCCCTTAATATCTCTGGCATTGACTGTCCAAAGAACTACTGCCATTTTCACATGTGTTGGAGTTGTTGCTAAACCAGCAATTGTATAGTCTGAGGCCAATAGATACACCTGTAAATCCTCAATCTCAGGGAAAACTTTCACCCAGTGGTGTTTCTAGTTAAGAAAATTTGGTGCTTCAAAAGTGATTCCAGAGCCTGAGGAAGGGTGTTAGTTTTTCAGTGATTAGAAACCAGTTGTATTGAGCACCAGAGGCAGCCTTCCAGTACTGTGACACATTGGTTGATGTTTGTTTGGCACTGGGAGCTTCACTGTAGGCCTTTTGATTGCAGAAATATTGTTCTTCTTAGTGATGCTGTGAGTCATATTGAATGAGGTTCCAAGCACTTTTGTTAGAAAAAAAAAAAAAGCAGGGTTATTGGGGTCTTCTAAATATGCAGTGTGATGAATGATTTCTCAACATATAAGTGCACTGAGAAACCCAGTGCATGTACACAAATTATCTGGATCCTACAGACCACCAGGCTGTAACAACCAGAAACAGCTACTGGCTAGATCTTGAAAGATGCTTAGTCTATCCATATCAGTATTGACTAGTAAATAGCATGGGTTTGCAGGTTTGTAATGGGTCATGGATGTGGGTATGAACAGGTACAAGTACAGGTCCAGAGTCTATATTTAGCACTTACATGTGATGCCCTAAGGGTAATATCTGTACTAATATGGTAAGGCCTCACTTGATTACAAGGTTACCATTTGAAACTTGCAAGGTGACCAGAAGAATGGTCTGAGAAACCTGGAGCTGAGCATCAGTGAGTGGAAGGTCATTGGCAAGCTGTGTGATATTCTCAAGGTATGTATGATGGTGGTTGTGACTGACCATTGGGTCTGTCACATCACTCTATCAACTCTTGACTACTACCCACTCCCTCCTTCCTCTATTCCCTAGGTGCTCAAAGATGCTACACTATTCTTCTCATGTGGAACACCCAACCTACTAACAGACATTCCTGCAATAGATCACATTGATGAAGTCATTGCAACAGCAGCATTAAAGAGGGGCATAAACAATATCCTTCACTTCTCAACACCCATTCATGCAAGCCTAGCCATTGGACTAACCCTGATCTCTGAGAAGGAGAGTGATGATAATGGTGATGTGTTTATGCCTGAGAGATGAGATCAGATAACTAAAGCATAGATATTTGATATGTGCACAAGACTATATAAATGAATTGTTTATTTTCTCTGATCTACATTTATACCCATGACCCACAAAAAACCCATCAGACCTGTGATGAACCCATAACTCATAATATGGATGTGGGTATTGCCAGGTAGAGGTATGAGTTGCATTCAATATACTTAAGGGTTACTCATGCTTTTCACTAGCATTGACATAGTCCAGGAAGTTGAAAATGGAAGCAGTAAGCTTCAGTGTCATTGAAGGGTGGATGAGGCTCTGAAATTCCATCCAGTAGCAGATACAATACTTCATACATCAGTTGAAGTCATTTTACATAGTCATAAGTTCCATTTGTAAGGGCATTTGAATGTAGGGGTTGGGATGAGGATGGCAGTGATAGCAAGCCTTGGTTGGAAGAGACTGATGGTAGGACACCAGAAAACACTCTTACTGATTCTGATATTGCTAATCTTTTGGAGCAGAGGAAGAACAGCAAAGATGTCCCAAAATCGAATGCATTGCACTGAGGTGTTTTAGACTAAAACATAGAAGTAAATCTTAGCCCATAAAAATGAATAAATATATACTAGGATTGACATCAGTTTGACTTGGTTGGGTGCACTTGAGACACTAGCAATCTTTTGTAAAAGAGTCCTCCTGATACTGTCTTGATTAATTATCATTGTTTTCTCAAGTTAAGCTTGCAAATCCACCATTTTGGTAGGAGTTGATACATTGAACTTTCAAAGATCATGCGAAGTAACCTCTACACCAAGCTGGTCAACAAAGAATTGCACAACCTATGTGCTCTTGTATGTTACCTCAGAGCCCAAACTTAACTATTGTGAAATAAACTCTGGGCAGACATAGATGATAGCCTAGCTAGTCAAGTCAACATGGAGAATCCTTGGCTAGAAATTAGCCATACAATCTTTGGGCCAATCAAAAAGATACTCTCTCACACAAATACTTTGGCCTTGATTGATTGTTATCAGTGAAGAAACATGACAAAAAGATTGCATAGAAGGTTGAAGAAGTTGTCATGAGATTCCCAAGCTTCCTTCAACAACTGATCTACACAGCCCCATAAAGCCATTTTAGCAAGCTGTTCTTGCTGTCAGTAAACAATTTTAGTTCAAGTGGCAAAAGCACATTGATGGATACTGCCCATCTGATAAGATAAAGGTTCTGAATCTGCTTGAAGGATGGTCCTGCTTGCTCCAAGATATGGAGTAAATCTTTCATAAAGGTATCATTGTAATTTGTCATGACAATAATTGATCAGGGTGCTAGCAGGAGATTCTATTTTCATGAGTATTGCTTCCAAATTTTGCTGATAAATAATTTCTATTGCTAACACACTATGAGCCAATGGCAGAGGCACAATCTTATGGTCTTTAGCCACTACAATTTGTTTCTCTACCAGATTTTGTCATTTAGGTGATGGACCATGATCCTGATCAGCTGCTTTGCACTCTAGAACAAATTAGCATACTATATAGCTATTTAAAGAATCTGTTTACTTTGTTTCAGTGTCAGTGAATCCTTTTTGGCATTATTGTTCTGAGTCTGCCAAACATCTTCTGTTGGTGACAGTCAATGAAATATCCAAGAAAGATATGTTAAAACTTACTTTGTTTACTCTGAGGGTCTACAATATGAGGTCTTCCTCTCAAAAGTCATTCCATCTTACAGAGGGCACCAACATTAAGAGGAATTGTTTGGCCCATCTCTTTAGCAAGCATGTAGAATGCTTCCTCAACCTTTTTGATGTTAGTGTTGCCATAAGGTGCCAGATTGCCACAGTTTTTAGTATTCCATTGTTGAGCAATTTGCTGGAGTGTCATAGATTTGATGGAGACATCAAACTTTGATTCAATCTGAATGTCATCCCCAGTCTATTCCAGACCTAGATCCCAAGGCTCTGTAGCCAAATGCACACCATCTAGCTCCATGGAAAATATGCTGAGGAGGAGGTCTTTGTCGAAGTGTAAAAAATAATGAAGGGAGAACTACTGGATTATACCATTGATCCATTGAAGAAGGGAGCAAATGCTATGGTTGAAGTGATCTTGTGGTGCAAGAAAGCTTCTGCTGTTGCTGACATATGTTGCTTGTTTGATGTACTTTCTACTGATAGATAATCAATGCATACTGAGGAAAGAGTCAGAAAATGTGTATTAAGTATGGTATTGAATAGATGACATACCCACATCAATGCCACTCCATTGGTAATTTCAAAAGAGATGTCTTCAAAGGGTCGCACTTCTGTACCACTTTTGCATTTTCTGCAAATTCTTTATCTCTTTCTTTGTCTTCATCCTTGTTGTCATTAGGAGTACAATTTTCCATGTCTCTACACATCTGATAGTCCTTTCTAACATACTTTTGACAAATTCAACAAGGATCTGGAGAGTAGAGCAAGGCAGCAAAAGCAAGTGCAGATTCTCCACTCAAGATGGCTTGAGGAGGATACAGAATGATAGCCCCATGAGTGTAAATGAAATTGATAGTGTGAAGAGGTCTGTATTGAGCCAACCCTCTGCTATGCATATATAGGCCTGAGAAGAACAGCATACAAAACTCTTCAAGTACTGAGACAATATTAAATTCCATCAAATAGAAACACTCCTCCAGAACATCAGGATGGGGACATGTGAAATTGGTCATTGTTATAGGAATGACAGTATGATCACCACCATTGCTGTGGTTACCACAGTATCTTCCTAGGTGTTTTTTTAAGCCTCCCCAAGTGTCTGCATCTGCAAAAAAAAATCAGATAGTCACTGGATTTATTAGAAATGTAAGCATACCTTCATCAGTGGGAGGTAACCTTTTGTTTCCATCTGCATAATGCTCACCTACATAAATATTAGATGAGATAAAGCTTATAATAGAAGTTGAACTGGCATCTATGGGCAGAAGCTAAATTCATCTGCAATGCCAGCCAGAAATTGACACTACTGCTGAAACCCACATAGCAATCAAAACCTCCAGTCTTAGGAAAATTGGTAAGATCAGCTCACTGTATTATGATTCCAGACACATGGGGTGCTCCTTTGCATAATCCTTCATTTGTCACATGAATAGCAAGCTGAAATTACTGATGAGAAATATTATGAGACAAACCAGGACAAATTATACCTCATTTACCCACTGGCACAGCACATTCTCATGATCTGTTTCCTCAAATTGTCTGATTTGCTTGACTGATGCAGTGCCTCCAATCCTTGTGCTTCCTGAAAACTTGTAGTGAGATGGTATGCACATTATTGTAATGAGCATGCCATGGACTCCACAGACTACACCCTTCAACCAGCTCCAATGGCTCCAACTCACTTATTGGAATCTGATGGATTCCATTCCCTGGTTTCTATTCCATATTTCATATCTATTTCACATACTAATTTCACATATTCATTTATCACACCTAGAATCCATCATGGTAGCAAGTAGGTGTTATATCAGAGTCTATGGAATATTCAACTCCTCTAGATACAGAATATTCCAGACTTATATTATTCTAGCCTCTATCCATCAGACTCTGCTCTAGTATACAAACTGTAGAACTAGCAGTACATACCTCAGTTTGAATATCAACTTGGTTTAGCCCAATACTCTTGCACTCACTTCTACTTGGCCTTCAAGCCTAATCTCAATCTCTTCTACAAGTCCATGGATTCCGACTCCATGTGACTTCATCTTAATCCTTAATTGTTTTACTCCATGGACTCTGTCTACATTCATCTTAGAGCTTTGACCCAGGGGTGATGTTGCTAATAGCTTCACCAAGCCTATGTGCATTCTGCTTCACTTCTTCCTATTGGCACAATCCTAACAGCAGTAAAAGGCCCTAAAACTGGTCCAGAGAGTGTGGAACAGATATAAATGATGGCAATAGGTCTAAAACCGGTGCAACATCCAAGAAAAACAGTGTGGATATCTTTGACCTTCCATGGGACTGGCCAGTTGACAGTAGCCTTGACTTTGTCTTCAGCCATGCATAAGCCTTCAGGAGAGAGGATGTAGCCTACATATTCCATGGAATCCTGATGAAATTCACATTTGGATCCTTTGCAGTAGAGATTGTTAGCTCTGAGTCTGCATAGGACCTCTTGTACATGTATTTGGTGTTCTGCAGGATCATTGGAGTAGATGAGGATATTGTCAAGGTAAACAATGACAGAAACATCAAGCATGTCTGCAAAGATGTCATTGACAAAGTGTTGGAAAGCCATGGGATCATTGGTAAGACCAAATGGCATGATGTGCCATTCAAAAGACCCATAGCAGGTATGGAATGCAGTTTTCCATTTGTCTCTGTTGGCAATATGGACAAGATGGTAGGCATGGCAGAGGTTGAGTCTTGTATAGTGACACATGGAGCACATGGAGTCAAGAAGATCAGAAATAAGGGGAAATAGATAATGATCTTTTTTGGTGATTTTGTTCAAGCCATGGAAATCAACACAGAACTTGAGTTCACCAGTTTTCTTTTTGATAAAAAGTACCAGGGCTCTGTGGGGAGAACATGAGGGAGAAATGAAACCATAAACTTATGTAAGGCTTTGAGTTCAGATTCAGAGAGGGAATAGATGGAGCCAAGTGGAGGAGAAGTGCCTTCCTCAAGATTGATTTTGAGGTTGTAAGGGTGATGCTCAGGGAGTTTCTCTGAGAGGGAATCACTGAACATATCAGCAAGGTCATGGTACTCCAGTGGGACATCAGTTAGATCAACAGGAGCTGTGGAGGCAGCTTGGCCACTAACACTAGGCATAGAAGGCTGTAAGGTGAATTGTTGGGCACCTTCTTCTGCACAAGCTCATACAAAAGTGGCAGTGGAAATAATAGATATCTTTGGTGCAACTGAAGCAGCAAATGATGGGATGGAAGGATATGAGTAGATAGGCTCATACAGTGGCAGGGTCTGTTGGTATCTTGAGGGAGGTTTGGATGGAATTGGACCTAAAGGGTCTGAGCAGTGTGGCACTGTTGTGTCAGGAGCTGCCGAAGCACTAGAGGGAATAGAAGCACCAAATGGCTTTAAATGGAAAGTGATACTGTGCTTTGCCCAGTCAATCAATGTATTATTGTGGGAAAGCCAGCTGTATCCCAGAACAATGTTACAGGATGAATCAAGACATGTGATGTAGAAGTCAATGAGGATGATGTTGCTCTATGGGAAACATACAGGGAGCAAAATGGATTGGGAGATGTGAGATCTGGTGGAGCCATCAAGAAGTTGAAGTTGAACAGGAGGAATGGAAGTGGTAGGGAGATGATGGTCCTCAATGTATTTGGAATTGATGAAGCAATGACTTGAACCAGAATCAACAAGAGCAAGAAAATGAAGGATAGTAGTGGAACTGCAGCCTTGCACTTGTTGCAGTCCTTGGTCTTGTGCTTGTTGCCACAGAACATACAGAGATTGTTCTTCTGGTGGCATTCCTTCTCCCTGGGAGTGAGCTTGCCATCTTTGCCTAGCTTGTCAGTGTAGGGCTTCTTGGCAGACAAGGAAGAGGAAGAGGACTGATAGGTGGAGGCAGAGCCCACGGCATTGGATCCATAGGACTTGGGTGCCGCAGAGTATGAAGAGCTTGAATTTGAACCTGAACTCTCAGGTTTGGAGGAAGAGGATGAAGAGGAGGAAGGTTTATCACAATTTTCATGTGAAATTGTGGCCTTCTGAGTCCAATAAGGAGTGTCGAGTTTCTGTGCAAGGGTATGTATGTCATGGAGGTTATTGTAGTGGGCCATATCATCTTTAATCCACAAGCAAAGTCCACAGTAAAAAGTGTAGTGCAGGGAATTGCCACCATAGCTGACAATAGAGGCAGTGTTGGTTGAAGCAGACTATATACTTCATAATCTGATCTCCATCATGTATCTGAAGGTTTTCCAACTTGTCTTCAGTGTCTCTGATGGCATCAAATGGACTAAAGTTATTCTGAAGTTCCACAAGAAAAGCAGCATAGGAGTATGCCCAGGCAGGAGGATTGGCATGGTTAGGGTGGAGGATATCTAGTTCAAACCAATCAAGGGCAACACCAGAAAGGAAGGATACAGCATAGTTGACCTTTGAGGTGTCAGTGTGGAAAGTGTTGGGCCAGTTGCTGAAGTTCAACTGGAGGGACACAATGAACACTTTGAGTTTCCATGGGTCTGAGCTATTGAAGGTGTCAGGCTCTTTGACCTTGGTGCATACTGGGCATTGTGGAGGGTTATTGATTTGGTTGGTGAGGCCATGGAGAAGGCTGAAGAAATCCCTGACCATGGCTTCATCATTATTCGAAGGGTTGGGAGGATTAGGAGGACTGGGAGGATTGGGAGGAATACCACCAGGTCCACTGGGGCTGCTGGGACCTCCAGGGCCACCAGGATTAGGTGGGCCACTGCCAGGTTGGCAATTGTCATTACCCTGCAGAAGGCATAAGCTGCAGTTACTAGGGGAGTTAATCTCACTTTCAGAATTGCTGCCAGGTTCCTCTTCATTTTGAACAGGGAAGGTGTAGTGCAGGTTAGGGGTTGGAGTCTATGGAAGGTCATTTCAGTAGCTGCCATAGCCACCTGAGATGGATTCTGAGGGTCCAGGGACAAGATTGAGGTTGAAGGGATCAGGATTATTCCTGAGACAGGTTGTCATTGGGTGAAGCCATTGTGGGTGTAGGTTTCCCTACAGGATCAGCTGGTGGATGTGGAGTCTTCACCAAAAAGGTGTTGATCTCCTTTGGAAGTGGATTGGGAAATGTCATTTATAGAGAAAGTGGGTTTGGGGTCCATGGAGGACTCAGTAGTCTTGGTTGGTTTAAGGAGGATAATAGACATGTATAAAAATTTTGACTTAAGGATTTGAGTTCAAATATATTGTTAGGATTGTGCCAATAGGAAGTGATTGTAATGAGCATGCTGCAGACTCCATGGACTCAACCTTCAACTCATCCAATCAGCCCCAACTCATTATCAGATTCCATCGGATTCTGTTTCCCGGCTTCTATTCTATATTTCATATCTTTATTTCACATAATAATTTCACATATTCATTTATCACACCTAGAATCTGTCAACAGTACCGAGTAGGTGTTATATCAGAGTCCATGGAATACTCAACTCCTCTAGATACAGAATAGTCCAGACTTACATTATTCCAGCCATGTCCATACTTATTCTAGCCTCCATCCATTGGACTCCGCTCCAGTATATAAACTGTACAACTAGCAGTACATACCTCAGTTTGAATATCAACTTGGTTTAGCCAAATACTCTCATACTCGCTCTACTTGGCCTTCAAGCCTAATCTCAGTCTCTTCTACAAGCCCACAGATTCTGACTCTGTGCAACTTCATCTTAATCCTTTACTTGTCTTATTCCATGGACTCTGTCTGTATTCATCTTAGGGCTTTGACCCAGGGGTGACATTGCTAATAGCTTTGCCAAGCCCACGTGCATTCTGCTTCACTTCTCTCTATTGGCACAATTCTAACAGTATATTTGAACTCAAACCCTTGAGTCAAAATTTTAGGCATGTCTACTGTACTTCTCAAACAAACCGAGACTACTCAGTCCACCATGGACCCCAAGCCTACATTCTCCATGAATGACATTCCCCAATCCGCTTCCAAAGGAGATCAACACCTTTTTGGTGAAGACTCCGCATCCACCAGCTGGTCCTGTAGGGAAACCTACACCCATAACGGCTTCACCCAATGACAAACTGCCTCAGGAATCAATCCTGATCCCTTCAACCTCAACCTTGCCCCCAGACCCTCGGAGTCCATTTCAGGTGGCTATGGCAGCTATCAAAATGATCCTTCATGGACTCTGATTCCTAACCCATGCCATGCCTTCCCTGTCCAAAATGAGGAAGAGCCTGGCAGCAATTCTGAGGATGATGTTGACTCCCCTAGTAACCGCAGTGCTCACCTTCCACAAGGCAATAACAATCACCAACCTGGTGGTGGCCCACCTAATCCTGGTGGCCCTGGAGGTCCCAGCGGTCCTGGCAGTAACCCCCCTAACCCTCCTAACCCTCCTAATCCTCCCAACCCTCATAACAATGACAAATCCATGATCAGGGATTTCTTTAACCTGCTCTGCGGCCTCACCAACCAAGTCAATAACCCTCCACAACGCCTGATACACACCAAGGTCAAGGAGCTTGATACCTTTGATGGCTCAGACCCACGGAAACTGAAGGCGTTCATTGTTTTCATCCAGTTGAACTTCAATGACAGGCCTGATGCATTCGGTGCTGACACATTGAAGGTCAACTATGCTGTATCCTTCCTTTCCGGTGTTGCCCTCGATTGGTTTGAACCAGATATTCTCCATCCTAACTACACTCACCCTCCTGCCTGGGCATACTCCTATGCTGCTGTCCTTATGGAACTCAGGACTAACTTTGGTCTGTTCGATGCCATCAGAGACACTGAAGATGAGTTGGAAAACCTTTGGATGCACGACGGAGACTGGATTATGAAGTATATAGTCCATTTCAACCAACATGCCTCTATTGTCAGCTATGGTGACAATTCCCTGCACCACACTTTTTACCATGGACTTTGCTCACAGATTAAAGATGATATGGCCAACCATGGTAAGCCCGATAACCTCCATGACATGCATACCCTTGCACAGGAACTTGATGCTTGTTATTGGACTCGGAAGGCCAAGATTTCACATGAAAATTGTGATAAACCTTCCTCCTCTTCATCCTCCTCCTCCAAACCTAAGGGTTCGGGGTCAAACTCGAGCTCTTCATATTCTGCGGTGCCCAAATCCTACAGTTCCAATTCCATGGGCTCCACCACCACCTATCAGTCCTCTTCCTCAGGCTCTTCTTCACCCTCATCTGCCAAAAAGCCCTATGCTGACAAGCTAGGCAAGGATGGCAAGCTCACTCCTGAGGAGAAGGAACACCACTGAAAGAACAACCTCTGTATGTTCTGTGGCAACAAGCACAAGACTGAGGACTGTAACAAGCACAGGGCCATGGGTTTCACTCAGGGTCATGCTGCTGAGGTTTCAGAGCCTCCTGCCTCTACTGATTTGGCTCCTGCAGAGTCGGAAAAATAGAGAGCAGCCCTGTTTCCTCTGTGCAAGGACAGGGTTGCATTGACTGTCATTGCACCTTGGAGATCATAACCCTCAATGCTGCCACTCTTTCCAATCATTCTCTAACTGTATCACTATCATCTGTAGTTGGTTCTGGATTGGAACCCAACAGCTCTCCCATTTCCATTATCCTTCATTTTCTTGCTCTCGTTGATTCTGGTTCAAGTCATTGCTTCATCAATTCCAAATACATTGAGGACCATCATCTCTCTACCACTTCCATTCCTCCTGTTCAACTTCAACTTCTTGACAGCTCCACCGGATCTCACATTTCCCAATCCATTTTGCTCCTCATGTGGTTTCTGTCAGGTGACATCATTCCCATTGACTTCTGCATAACTCGTCTTGATTCATCCTGTAACATTGTTCTGGGATACAACTGGCTTTCCCACTACAATCCGTTGATTGACTGGGCAAAGCACAGTATCACTTTCCATTCAAAGCTATTTGATGCTTCTATCCCTTCTAGCGCTTCCATGGCCTCTGACACAACAGTGCCACACTGCTCAGACTCTTCAGGTACAATTCCATCCAAACCTCCCTCAAGATCCTGATGGGCTCTGCTGCCATATGAGCCTATCTACTCATATCCTTTCATTCCATCATTTGTTGCTTCGGTTGCACCAAAGATATCTATTATTTCCACTGCCACTTTTGTATGAGCTTGTGCAGAAGAAGGTGCCCAACAATTCACCTTACAGCCTTCTATGCCTAGTGTTAGTGGCCAAGCCACATCCATGGCCCCCGTGAATTCAACAGATGTCCCACTGGAGTACCATGACTTTGCTGATGTGTTCAGTGATTCCCTCTCAGAGAAACTCCCCGAGCATTGCCCTTACGACCTCAAAATCAATCTTGAGGAAGGCACTTCTCCTCTGCTCAGACCCATCTATTCCCTCTCTAAATCTGAACTCAAAGCCTTATGTGAATTTATTGACGATAACATCCATAATGGTTTCATTTCCCCCTCATGTTCTCCTCACAGAGCCCCGGTACCCTTGGTCAAAAAGAAAACTGGTGAACTCAGGCTCTGTGTTGATTTCTGTGGCTTGAACAAAATCATGAAAAAAGATCACTATCCACTTCCTCTCATTTCTGATCTTCTTGATTCTGCGCATTCTGTGTGTCTATATACAAGACTCAACCTACACCATGCCTACCATCTTGTCTGTATTTCCGAAGGAGATGAATGGAAAACTGCATTCCATACCTGCTATGGGTCTTTCAAATGCCATGTCATGCCATTTGGTCTCACCAATGCTCCCATGGCTTTCCAACGCTTTGTCAATGACATCTTTGCAGATATGCTTGATGTTTCTATCATTGTCTACCTTGACGATATCCTCATCTATTCTGACAATCCCATGGAACACCAAAAACACATACAAGAGGTCCTACGCAGACTTAGAGCCAACAATCTCTACTGCAAGGGATCCAAATGTAAATTTCATTGGGATTCCATGGAATATCTAGGCTACATTCTCTCTTCTGAAGGCTTATGCATGGCTGAAGACAAAGTCAAAGCTATTGTCGACTGGCTGGCCCTGCAGAAGGTCAAAGATATTCAATCATTTCTTGGTTTTGCTAATTTCTATGGCCATTTTATCCATGAATACAGTGAGATTGTGTTGCCCTTAACACGTCTCACCCACAAGGGTATTCTGTGGAAATTTGACAACAAATGCCAGGCTGCATGTAACAAGCTGAAACAGGCTTTCACTCATGCTCCTATCCTTACCCACTGGATTCCCAACCATCAATTAGTCATGGAAACTGATGCCTCCAACTACACTATTGCCACCATCCTTTCTATTTACCTTGAGGATGGTGAGATTCACCCTATTTCCTTTTTGTCCCAAATTCTCCATGGAGCCAAGCTCAACTACAATACCCATGATAAAGAGCTTCTAGCCATTTTTGAAGCCTTTAAATACTGGTGTCATTACCTTGAAGGCTCTGCAGAATCCATTGACATTGTCACAGATCATAAGAACTTCAAGTATTTCTCTACTACCAAGGTTCTTACTCGATGACAGGTGCACTGGTCTGAATTCCTTTCCCAGTTCAACCTTGTTATTCGGTTCTGGCCAGGTAAACTTGGTGGAAAACCGGATACACTCACTAGATGATGGGGCGTCTACCCTAAAGAGGGGGATAGTCAATATGCTCAAGTCAACCCTCATAATTTCCACCCTGTATTTACTCAAGAACAACTCTCTACTTCTCTCTGCGCTACATTTCTTGAAGGTCCCATACTCTGTGCTAGTGCTATCATGGATGTGGATAAGCTCCACTCTGATATCAAGCAAACACAACCCATGGATACCACAGCGACTGAAGGTTTTTGTCTTGCTTCATCCCCTTCCAATCCTTCCTGATGGTCTGTGGACGAGTCAGGAATACTACATCTTGACAATCGCATCTATGTCCCAGATGCTGCACATCTCTGTCTTCATGTCCTACAAAACAATCATGATCATATCTTGGCAGGTCATTTTGGTCAAAATCAGACACTTGAATTAGTCCAACAGAATTGTACCTGGCCACAGATGTGTGAATTTGTTTGCCACTACATCAAGTCTTGTACTACCTGTGGTCGTAACAAAACACCCAGACACCGTCCTTTTGGCCTACTCAAACCTTTGCCTGTACCGACGCATCTGTGGGATTTCATTGAACAACTTCCGGATTCCAACAGATTCACTGCCATTCTTGTTGTCATCGACCATGCAAGCAAACAGGCTATATTCATACCCACTCATGATACCATTAATTCTATGGATCTTGTGCAGCTTTTTCTTACCCATGTTTTCTCCAAGCATGGTGTCCCTAACCACATCACTTCTGACCATGGCTCCGAATTTGTCTCCCAATTCATGCCTGCCCTTGCTAAAGCTCTTGATATGGAACTCCACTCCACTTCTGGTTATCACCCAGAAGCCGATGGACAGACTGAATGTGCCAATCAAACCCTTGAACAATACATCCATATCTATTGTTCTTACCAACAAGACAATTGGGATACTCTGTTACCCATTGCCAAATTCACATACAATAATGCTCCTAATGCTTCCACCAGAATCTGTCCATTCTTCACTAACAAAGGATACCATCCTAACATCACTGTATACCCTGAATGCGATATTGCTTCTGCTTGGGCCCGCAATTTCATAGTCAGCCTTGATGATCTTCACCAATTCCTTCACCATGAAATCTCCCATGCTCAATCCCACTACAAATTCCAAGCAGATAAGCGACAGTCTCTGGCTCCAGATTTCAAAGTAGGCAACAAGGTTTTCCTTAATTCCAAACACATCAGGACTACTCGCCCTACTGCGAAATTCTCAGAGAAATTCCTCAGACCATTCAACATCATCGCACAGCCCGATGATATGCTTGGTATCAGGCTACCCGTAGATTTTGCGAATTTTATACCAATTAATGCAAACTACTAGCTGTACTAAGGACTAGAGTGGAGACTTCGCACTGCTAAGTCGAGTCATCTAGATCAGTGTTGAAGCACCTAAAACCATAACAGAAGAGGAAGTAAGAGAAGACATCTAGATGAGTCAACTCTACAAACCTTTCAAGATTACTTGCTATTTCCTGTTTAAAAACAGACTACACATAGTCACCACACAAACGGGACCTCACTGTATCTAGACGAACTCAAAAACCAGAAGTTAGAAAACCTGAACTAGATTAGCTTGTCAAACTCGACAAAGCTGAAAACCACTTCGAATAGTTACTAAGTCACAATGGAATCAAATTCCTCCATGAACTTAGTCTAAAAAGAAATGAATGAGAACCCTGAACCCTGCATGAAAGAATAGCCTAGTCAGGGATCCGAGGTACCAGTCTAGATCACGCAAGTGATCGCGACCATACAATCTTGGTACCTCAATCGATCCTCGATCGATGGTTACATCCACTGAGATACTAAGGCAATTAAACAAGTACTGAATGAATAGCCACACGGCACCATAGGAAAGTGGAGGCAGAAGTGCCTACGGACCAGCATGGCACTCCTAGGCAATAGAAAAACTCGTTGCCTCCCTGTATAACTGAATGAATATCTCAGAATCATGCAATTCTTATAGAATAATTACTCATCGCTTGTATTACTATGCATAATCATGCTACTAGTAGTCTAGATAAGTGACTCCTATACCTAGACATAGAATACTATAAAATACCGTCACCTAGACACACAACAGCAGGAAAGCATTCCCCCACGTTTGTGCTAGTGGCCCATAAGCTACCTAATCAAATAACAGATTTAAGTGCCTGTCCTCGACTGAGTAATTCATTGCTAAGTCACCCAATAAGAAAGAACAAGTAGTTGAAGTGAAATAAGCCCTAGAATGCTTTGAGTTTGAACAATTGAAAGAGTCAGCATACTCTAGAGTCTGCGTGCTCTTTGCAAGTCTGTGTACTTGACGTAGGATCTGTGTATCCTTTGTAGAAGTCTGTGTACTTCTTTGTCTTGAGTCTGCGAACTTGTGTTGAGAGTTAGTGAACTCTAGAGCCTGTGAGCTCTTTGTAGAACCTGTGTGTTCTTTGATTGTTTGAGTTAAGAAGTAATCTAGACCAGCTATTGCTCGCCTAGACGATGTTTGTTCTCTGAACTAGACCAGTTCCTACCTACCTATTAAAACCCCACGTCGTTATAACTCATTATCTCAACTAGTGTATCTTGTGTAAACATCTTCTAGATCAGAATCAGAAGTAGTTTTCGAATGCCTTACATTGAATTATCAAAGTCTAAGATCGTACACGAGTGCTTCTACTGTACTCAACCTCGAACTTACAAACATTGGTGATAGTGTGAGTGTTTAGAGTGAGAGTTAGTCTCTAGATTTCTCATCTAGAGTTTAGTTTTCCTTTGAGTGCTGCCCGTTACTGAGCACATCACCGAATCCCATTCTTTTACTCTCAAACTCCCTGTAGACCTCCATTCCATTCACCCTGTATTCCATGTCTCACAGTTGGAAACTGTGGAATCCAATACCATTCCTAATTGTACCCAACCACCTCCACCTCCAGTTGAAGTTGACAGTGAAGAACAGTATGAGATTGCACAAATTCTTGACTCCAAGCTTGACCATTGGTTCCAATGCTCCCTCATCTACTGTGTTCAATGGTTGGGTTACGAAGGTACTGATGAAGAGTTTGCATGGATTCCCACTATGGAATTCTCTGTGGATGAATACATTGAAGATTTTCATTGTCATTACCCTGACAAACCAGGACCCCTATCCAAGGTCACCATTCAAAAAGCCACTATCAAACCTTCCTCTACCATTTCTTGATTCATGCCTCCACTGGCTCTGTTTGGAAAATGTTTCCCAAATTTCAAATATGATTCTGGAAAACTATTGCAAATTACCTTCCTAATTAGGAATGGACTCCACCAGCTCCTTTCTTGACTTCATATCATTTTCTTCACTCCATTTCAGACATCAAGAAATCTCTATAAATTTTATGCCCCCTTGGGCGCAACAAACTACTATCCTTGTACAAACATACATATATAAATTGTTCAAAAAACAGAAGGAGACTAGGCATCTGCAGGCTCCACAGCTTCCTCCATATCTATGTTGTCATCCTCTCCCATGGCCTCTGCCTCAATTTCACCTTCAACTTCCTCTTCATCCCCACTCTCACTTTGTTCCTCCTCTGAGGCCTCTGCCTCTTCTTCTCCAACCCTCTTCACCAACTTCTTACTATCCTCATCCTTTCTCTTGATCATATCCAACTCTGGAACTCTGGCGGTCCCTGCCCCTGGTACCATCTCTGCTCGCACCAGCTCTTTCTTGAATTCCCCATCAGAATCCTCAACCAGGTATTCCTCTGTTCCAGTCAGGAATTTCTTTCACAATCCCCATTCTGTCCGCTGGCCTCTGACTCAATAAAACCTCTCCCTTGCCTCCCAAAACCTAATGCTGGTGTTGATGGCATTGGTCAATGCCCCATGCCCACAACTTCTGACCCATAACTCTATATTGGCCAACTCAAATGGGTCTGTGCCATCCAAGGTATCTGGGTTGGCAACATGCAAGTGCCAAACCTGAGTGATGTCCTTATCTAGCTGCATAGCCATAGCCTGTTGGAGGGCCTCGGGATTCGCTCCTTCCAAGTCATGCAATTCATGCAATGATAATGCCCACTCCTCCTCAGATGCCTTCGGAATAAAATTGGTGGGGTACTCCACATCAACCATGGGATGGTAATCATCTAACAAATCCCCAACTTGGCCTCCAAACACTTCTAGCTTGTTCTCCAAGGCATCCATCCTTGCATGCAAGCTATGAAGCAGGTCCAATACCTCCTCCATGACCGCCGGATCTGCTGATGAGCCTTGAGGCTCTGTGCACTCTGAAATTGTGGGCACACATATTAATTTATCAATATTCTCCCATGCATGGCCTTTCAGTAAACCAATCATTACAAGGCCAGTGCAGGTCAAATCATAGCAAATTGTTCAAAGCACATGACTATGCAAACCTATGATGCATACTATAATATGGTCTGCGAACCGATAATTAAATAAACATATCCAGTTCAATCGGATATCGGCCCGATCCTCCCAGGTGGCTGAGCTATAGGTCTATGATGGTATTACAAGTCTAGACCAATCATGTGATACCAGCCATATGATCATATGGTATGCCTGCACAAAGGTGGTGCGCAGCT
Organism: Armillaria luteobubalina; assembly: GCA_030435615.1. Lineage (NCBI taxonomy): Eukaryota > Fungi > Basidiomycota > Agaricomycetes > Agaricales > Physalacriaceae > Armillaria > Armillaria luteobubalina. The sequence continues at coordinate 620,703 of JAUEPU010000018.1, read as the reverse complement.
AGGGACTCGTAATGGCTAATGGTTGAAAGCATATGGGCACATTCCAATAAACATTTTGGCTTCACAAAGTCACATTCCTGATGACTGCACAACCAATAATGCTGAGTAAAGAGCCACTTGTCACTACGACTCATTAACAAAGGAACTGTTAATACACCACACCACTCAGTAAGACTGTAGATAGCAGGATAATATTGTTACAAAGTGTTTGCAAAGCTCACTAATAAATTACTGCAGTTACAAAGGATGACAGTAGTAGCTTATGAACTGTTACAAGAAAATTAGTATAAAAACCAGAGTGTATTAGCTAGAACAATAGAATACACTTGGGAATTACTCCCCCACACAATAGTCCCTAAGCCTTGAAAGCTAACAAGCTTAGAAGACCCCCCCTACAATGTCCACATCAATACACTAGTGTTTTAAAATGGTCTTCGCAGACCATAAAACACTTGTGTGCTGTATTGAATTGTTGCTTTGTTAACACTCAGCTTTTGTCCTTAAACCAAGAAGGCAATAGTTCACCTTCATTGGCATTCTCACACCTCTTTTCCGTTCACCAGAAGACTTCAAAGGGTAATCTGTAGATAGGATTATTGCACTTTAGTTTCTAACACCAACAGAATATACTTTCACAAAGTGAAATTATATAATAACTCATAGTTCTTGTATAGGAACTAGTGACTGGAACCGTGACCAGGATTCTGATACCTCATACCCACTCAGTATACACCCAAGCTTGTGATTCACTTCTCTTCTTGAGGTACTTCATGCATAGAACTTGCTTCGCGAAGCTATAATTCGCAGCATAACACCCAGTATCCTTGAATAAGCTATGATCTTAGGACCTACAGTCACTGCACAGAGGTGCCCAACTAGACTCACTAAGAACCTGCCTTCAGATTCTGTGATAGATTATACTTGCCATTCAGGTGTTGTGTTTTCTGCCCACAGGAGTCTATAGGTTCATCACCGCGTCATCTCCAAACATGCACTTTGCCTTCTTCCTCCTGCACCATTCACAGGAGTGTCCCTTCTTTGCAGGGAAACATGATGTCCCATCAGTGCAACATTGACCACAGCAATCTAGACAAAAATTCAGACATATCCACAGGATGGCCACTTACCTTTGCCAACAAATTCCATGTCCCCTTTTCCTGGGACCGGATCTGTTTTTAACCTCTTCATGGCAGGCTCGCCCAAATTGTTGTGCCCCGAAGGGCCCATGGTGTCGTCACTGTCTACCGCATACAGAGTAGACTTCACTTTTTTCTTCTTGATTCCCACCACAGCTGCTGCCCATACATGTTGATCCTTGCAATGTGTAACCAATACCTCCCAGGCTTTTGCTTTTCCCTTAGAACCTTGTGGATCCTCCACAGGTTCCTTGACCTCAGTCCCCTCATCCTCCTCCTCATCCAATGCATAGGACACCAAGTCTGTCAGCACTACAGTCTCCACCACCTTTTCTTTCCCCTTATCTTTTGTAACCTCTTTTTGCATCCCCGTGGCATCTGCCACCTCTACTGCCTTCTGTTTCTTCTCCCTCTCCATGGCTTTTGTTGCTCATAAATCTGCCACCAACTTCTCCTTCAACTTCCTTGCCACCTCCTCCTTTTCCTTCACCTCTACGGCTAATCATTCCTCCTCCATCTTCTTAGCCTCATCCTCCAAATGCTGCTTCTCAGCTGTGGCCTCCGCCTCTTTCTTCACCTTCACCTCAACAATTTTCTTCAAACACGCTTCAGCTCGCCTCTTTGCCTGTGCTGCAGCCTCTGCTGCCTTTCACACTTTCTTCTCTGCAGCCTGTTCAACCTTCCACTCATCATGGGAGTCCACAGCCTCCCTGTACACCATCTCCTCAACATCATGTTCTGCATAGAAATCTTTGAGTTCATCAGGGTCAACATTTTCTGGTGTGGGTGGCATGATGTACGCCTTGGGTGTTTGAGAGCAACGGTATGAAGTGGACGACATTCCAGACAGTGAGGAGAAGAAAACTGGACTTGTAGATGGTGGTGGTATGAGTTTAAGAGGTATTTATCATGTGACATCCCTGCATGAAATTCCACATGGATTCCATCAGATTCTGTTTCCTAGTTTCTATTCCATATTTCATATCTCTATTTCACATAATAATTTCACATATTCATTTATCACACCTAGAATCCATCAACAGTACTGAGTAGGTGTTATATCAGAGTCCATGGAATACTCAACTCCTCTAGATACAGAATATTCCAGACTTACATTATTCCAGCCATGTCCATACTTATTCTAGCCTCCATCCATCGGACTCTGCTCTAGTATATAAACTGTACAACCAGCAGTACATACCTCAGTTTGAATATCAACTTGGTTTAGCCAAATACTCTTGTACTCGCTCTACTTGGCCTTCAAGCCTAATCTCAGTCACTTCTACAAGTCCAAGGATTCTGACCCTGTGTAACTTCATCTTAATCCTTTACTTGTCTTACTCTGTGGACTCCATCTGTATTCATCTTAGGGCTTTGACCCAGGGGTGACATTGCTAATAGCCTTGCCAAGCCCACATGCATTCTGTGGACTCCATGGCATGCATACCACTTCACTTCCTCCTATTGGCATGATCCTAACAGTGATGAAGCAGAATGCATGTGGGCTTGCTGAAGCTATTAGCAATGTCACCCCTGCATCAAAGCCCTAAGATGAATACAGATGGAGTCCATGGAGTAAGACAAGTAGACATTAAGATGAAGTCACATGGAGACAGAATCTGTGGACTTGTAGAAGAGATTAGGATGAGGCTTGAAGGCCAAGTAGAAGTGAGTGTGAGAGTATTGGGCTAAACCAAGTTGATATTCAAACTGAGGTATGTACTGCTAGTTTTACAGTTTATATACTAGAGCGGAGTCTGATGGGTGGAAGCTAGAATAAGTATGGATGTGGCTGGAATAATATAAGTCTGGAATATTCTGTATCTAGAGGAGTCGAGTATTCTGTGGACTCTGATATAACACCTACTCACTACTGTTGATGGATTCTAGGTGTGATAAATGAATATGTGAAATTAGTATATGAAATAGAGATATGAAATATGGAATAAAACCCAGGAAACAGAATCCATCAGGTTCTGATAAGTGAGTTGGGACTGGTGGAATGGATTGAAGGTTGATGCCTGTGGAGTCTGTGGCATGCTCATTACAAAATGCCTAATTGTGAAAATTTCAATAGTCATTTACACTGTATGGAGCATTCAATATTATGGTCTATAATATTAAAATTCATAACTGTATATTAATTTCATATATTATACAAAAATGTTAAAATAATATTTTCAATATTCTTTCAGTATTTGGGAATTTTTCAATATTTCTTCAATATACTGGATTATTGAAAGAATGGTAAGAATAATGTTCTGATATTTTGGCCAAGATTCTTGAAAAGATATACAGTTATAGAATTCAATATTTCAGCCAAGCATATTGAATTCTCCATGCAGTGTTAAAGACTCCTTCTTAGAGGGTATAGTGGGTCTTTTATTGCTCTTTTATGTTCTTGAGGTGATATCATCATCCTGTAAAATTCTTGGACTCTTTTATCAAAATGACATTTATTGGGGACCCTTGATCTTGTACCACCATGTGGACAAGTACATTATGTGCAAAATCCTAGCCATCATGCTGACCCTTTCACTATCAGGTGAACAATTGCCATTGCACATTCTGCCCCCATTGAGGAAGCACAAAGTTGTCAAGCTTTACATAAAATACAACATGAAAACTGAGATAAAAGTGGAATGACCCATGCACAACAGTATGAAAACCACACAGCTCAATGTCATGATGACTAATAACTATACAGATGGCCCAAGCCACCACACAGACCAAGGACAAACCTGATGGACAAGACCAAATGGAAATGAGACATTGATCCTCGAACATTTTGCTACCAGAACTCATTGCCCTACCAAATTGTGTATTTTGCCTACAAAATGAAGCCACCCTCCCTCCTCCAAGGGATCCATTTTGGTACTACTGCCCCAGTCTTTCCTCTAGTCCTCCTAGGAAACAAAAGTAAGTAACACAACCAACCTCATAACCTCCCAACAACTGACACAATGAAGGAGTACCAATGGCAGTCTGAATCCCCCTCACACCCTCACAACTACCACTACAGCAATACCACAATACAGACTACAGCATGTTGTCCCTCCTAACTAGCTGTAACAATGACATACCTCTAAACCAACCAGGTAAGACCAAATTCTAAACAAGCTACAAATCTAACTGCCCAAAAGACTACCCCAACATTGAAGACCAAGCAAACTCAAGTGATAAAGACACCATTCATGCCATCCTCACACCCAACCATACCATGTCATCCCCACTCTTCATACCTGGTACACCCATACCCCCTGATGACACCCCCACAGGCAACCTTGCCTATACACTCCCTCCTGCTGCCAGTTTCCCACAAATTCAATGCTGGACCAAACTTGGTACAGCCATCAACCTGTCCAACCTTGTCAAAAACAGCTGCCAAAACCTGAGTGAGCCCAAATGCCTCCTCTACACTGCAAACCCCTCCTTTCCCCAGGGACCAAATCACCCAGATCACCAACACTCTCACCAATGCCATCCAGGGACTCACAGGGAACAAAGATATCATCCTCTTGCTACCTGTCCTATTCCACAGCATTGCAGAAAATGAATGAGAGGTCAAACCTAGCCTCAAACCCTTTCTCTTCTGTCTCTCCAATGTTACAGTTACCCAGTGAGACCAACTTGTGTCCCAGAAATGCTGGTCAACTGATGCTATCACCTTTTTTGTTATCCCGTTCAACCCCAAACCACTCTTGTACCTCACCACCATCCACAAGCTCACTCATCTGGACACTGAAGCTGGAGTTAGAGGAGTGACAGGGGTGGTACAGATTGCCATCCAGAACTCTCCCAAAGTCATAGCCTTCATCACTGCCAATCGTGACACAATTTTGTCCTCTTTCTTCGAGAAGCAAGCAATTGCCTCAATTGTTAACTCTGTTGAAGTCCAGAAGATAGACCTGATTGTAGCAGGAGGCTATAAGGAACAAATGTGGGTGATATATGCTACCTCTCTGACAACCATGTTTAAAATCCACCTTGCCTGGCACAACCTAATTGAGAATCTCTCCTTTGATGCTGACCTAGCCACCCATGGGGAAGGTATTCACTACCCAAAGAACCACTGATGCTCCCTCTGCTATGGCATTGACCACCTGACTCCCCTTTGTCCCTACCCCCTTACTACAGGATGGCATGGACCAGTTCCCTGCTCAGCAGGTCATATCAATACTACCCCAATGGTTGACTTTGATACCCTTCAAGTCCTTGACATTCACTGTACCCCCACTTGTGAGACCCAAACAGACTGAGGACAAGGGATGCAAAGTGGATCTTGAGGATCCTGAAGTTTCAGAGGAAGCAGGGGGCTCAACTATGGACTGTACTAGTGATTGATACCTAGTTAAAATTCTACATGATGTCGTGAACAGTTTATATATTTTCTTCTTAACCAACTATCTCCACCCACTCAAGTAAAACCACATGTAACTAGAACTTGTAGACTCAAGCTGTCTTCAATCATAGGCATATGTTATATGGATCACAGAATAAAAAGGATGGTGCAGGAATTAAAAAGAAAAATAGGAAAGCAAAAAACTAACATTGTAATGGTTAAAGACTATACAATATTGTCAACTTGATGAAAAGGAAGCCTATCAAAATTAATTAACCAAGCAGGCACATACCAAATCTGAGCCCCAAATGGTATCCAAAAACAAGCCTCCAGACACTGATAGAAAGATAGATCAACATCAGCAACATGCACATATAAAACCATAAGTTCATCTGACTCTACCAAAACTCCCTGAAACAAAACATCCAAAAAGATGTACCATCCTGAAATATGCCTCAGGTGAACAATGCACCTGACACCTCCAGATGTACAACTGCTCATGTACACTCCCAACCTAATACACCAGCCTGGACAATTTAGTTTAGATACTAAAAACACCTCATCCTCAGCATGGAAACCATCTCGATGAGAAAGGTAGGCCTTTCCCATAACAATAGACAAAACAGGAGGGGCTAAATCAGATGTTAGAAGATTATCAACAGGAGGGCTGGACCCAATAGATGTAGAGGGAGCAACAAATGTAGGGAAAAACATCTGACAACAAGCAGCAACCCACATCTAACAAAATATAAAATCAGAGTAAGCTCCACCATGAAAATGACTATAAACTGAAAATGCACCATGGTAGACATGGCATACACATGTAGTGTCCCCAAGAAAAGGGTAGACATAGTAGTGATCTAACCACCAATGAGGAAGAAATAAATCCATGTAAAGACAAAACCAATGAGTGGGGTGAATGATGAAATATGGCCATGCCACACCAGGGCTTTTATAAAAAAACTAATAAACTGCAGGGTCAGCAATATATATACAATAACTCCAAAATAAAAAATAGAATAAAAAACAATGACAGGATACTACAATCTAGAAACAACCCAATATATGAACCTGAAGAAGAAAGTGATAAAGCAGTAATCAAAAGATGAAATTCTGTAGCACCAGACAACACACCTTAGGTAACAATAAGACCATCTAGAAGAGCATAATAATATCTGGCAATACACATCACACCACAACATGAGAATGGAGATCCAACCTCTGTAAACCCTTTAACACCATCAGTCACCCACAACATAACAGGTGATGTCAAGACATAACACCCCTAACACCTTGACAACATCTATCAATGATAAGAGTGCAATCTAGAAAACCCTAACAGTAGTCTCTAACAGACCTTAAGACATGATAAGTGAACAGATAAAACATAACAGAAATGCAGACAAACCACAGACATTGAAACAGACATCCAAAATTCCTAATGAATGTGGCTATACCTGGGAACCTGGATCTAAGACACCTAGATCCCCACAATGCTAAGCTGGCCCAAAATAGGCATCCTAGTATATTAGCACAAATTAATTTAACTTAATTATTCAATTGAGATCAAATAATTTGAAGCCAATGCTAGATCAGCAATAAGAACAGTCTAATTGAAAGGGAGCCTACTGACAATACCAATTGCACCTTGCAACCAAGATAGCCAATACTCCAAAAGACCCAGACCATGAGAACTAGCCGTACTGTAACCAAATGAGGTGGCATTTCACATCACAACAGCCTTCTAGACCCCATACCCTCAACCCAGATGGACAAACCCAACACCCTAGCATATTGTGCACTATACCCAGACACCATCTAGTAATGAAGTATGACCAACACACTGATGCCAAGTGGACATAAGACTGCTACATGCCCAATAGGATCACTGGTATTATGTTTAACCCAAAATACCTAATTCACCAAGGCACAACTTCACTGACAATCCATCTGCCAATGAACCTCATGACTATATGCACCTTGAATAATTCAATTTAACAAAAAGAAATGAATTGCAAAAACATCCCCAAAAAGACCAAATGAATGTAACATCTGGCAAACATTCTACCTCATACCTATTTCAATGAGAGTAGAAAATAAATTCCAACACCTAACTACTGGACATTGGAATGAAATAGAAATAAACAGTAGACTATTTAGTTTGGGATATACCAAGCTGCAGTCCAGCTAAAATCTTCCCTGGATCTAGCTAAAGTTGCTAGTTTTGATGCTAGGTCTGTAAAATATCAACTACAATCACCACTAATTCTAAACTCTTAACACAAACAGTGCAACAAACTGGTCATGGATTACACCTTTCCCGTTCCTGAGGGACTGTGAATATTCCTGTCTGTTCCAATTCTAATGAAGAAGTGGGAGAGATAGGTGACAGGCAAAATGTATCTAGATCATATATCCCAGGAGAAATTAATCCTGAAGTATGTCACAAGACTTACCAAAGCACAATAGACCCTGAAAATTATGTTCAAGATAAAGATGAACAAATATGCAATAATGGAAACATTAGTGTGTATAACTCACTGGAGATGTCATTGTATTCTCCAAAAGAGCTACCATGTGTTAGGATTGTGCCAATAGGAGGAAGTGAAGCGGAATGCATGTGGGCTTGGCAAAGCTATTAGCAATGTCACCCCTGGGTTGAAGCCCTAAGATGAATACGGACGGAGTCTGCAGAGTAAGACAAGTAAGGATTAAGATGAAGTCGCATGAAGTCGGAATCTGTGGACTTGTAGAAGGGATCGAGATTAGGCTTGAAGGCCAAGTAGAAGTGAGTGCAAGAGTATTGGGCTAAACCAAGTTGATATTTGAACTGAGGTATGTACTGCTAGTTCTACAGTGTATATACTAGAGTGGAGTCCAAGGGATGGAGGCTAGAATAATATAAGTCTGGAATATTCTGTATCTAGAGGAGTCGAGTATTCTGTGGACTCTGATATAACACCTACTCACTACTGTTGATGGATTCTAGGTGTGATAAATGAATATGTGAAATTAGTATGTGAAATAGAGATATGAAATATGGAATAGAAACCAGGAAACGGAATCCGTCGGATTCCGATAAGTGAATGGGAGCTGGTTGGATGAGTTAAAGGTTGAGTTCTGTGGAGTCTGCAGCATGCTCATTACAGTATCTCCCCCTTAGCGTTCTTGCCCTCAAGAGTGCTGATCCTGATGGCCGAGTGTGGTGCATGGAATTTCATGCAGGGATGTCACATGATAGACACCTCTTAACCTTTAACCACCACCATCTCAAGTGCTAAAAAATTCTCCTCACTGTCCACCATGACCTCGACTTCATTCTGTTGATCTCAAACACCCGAGGTGTATGTCGTGCTGCCCATGCCAGAGGATGTGGATCCCGATGCACTTGAAGTTCTGTATGCTGAGCAGGATGAGAGGGATGCAGTGTATCATGTGGCCATGGAGGCTCATGATGAGTGGAGGATTGCACAGGAGGCAGCAGCAGCGAAGGTGAAGAAAGAGGCAGCAGCTGCAGAGGAAACCCGTAAGAAGGAAGAGCAGGCAAGGAAGATTGTGGGGGTGAAGGCGAAGAAATTGGAGGTCGAGCAATTGGCCGTGGAGAAGAAGGAGAAGCAGGAGAAAGCAAGAGTCTTGAGGGAGAAAGCGTTGGTGGCATTGAGGGCGACAAAAACTGCAGAGAGGGGGCAAGAGCAGGAGAGGAAGAAGGGAGCCAAGAAGGGGGCTAAGGGGAAGGAAAAGGCCGTGGAGGCCTTGGAATTAGTTTCTTATGGGTTGGACAAGGAGGATGATGTGGAGGGTGGTCAAGAGACTGAGGTGGGGGAGTCTGTGGAGGACCCCCAAAGTTCAAAAAGAAAAGCCAGGGTGAGAGAAGTGCTTGTGGGAAGTCAAAAGGAACGACAAGTGCGTGTGGCGGTGGCCGTGGGGGTCAAAAAGCATAAGGTGAAGTCTACCCCTTATGTGGTAGAGAGTGACGACACCATGGGCCCTTCGGGGCAGAACAATTTAGGTGAGCCTGCCACAAAAAGGCTGAAGACAGACCCAGTCCTGGGAAAGGGTGATGTGCTATTTTTTGGCAAAGGTAAGTGCCCGTCCAGAGCCGTGGAATCTACTAATTGTTGTTGAGATTGTTGTTCTCAGTGCTGCACCGATGGAGGCATTTGTTGCCCTGCAGCAACTGGGCATTCCTGCAAATGGTGCAGGCATAAGAAAATGAAGTGCGTCTTTGGAGATGATGTGGAGCCAGCAGTGATGGAGGAAGTATTGGACTTGCTGCACAGTTTGCATGCAAGGATGGATGTGATGGAAGGAAAACTGGAGGGTCTGACTTCAAAAGTTGAAGACCTATTGGACGATTACCGCCCTGGGGCCAATCCGGAGTATCCATACAACTTCATCCCGAAGGTGTCCAAGGAAGAATGGGCCTTGTCATTGCATGAATTGCATGACTTGGAAGGCATGAATCCTAAGGCCCTCTGATGGGCAATGACCATGCGGCTGGATAAAGACATCGCTCAGGTTTGGCACTTGTGCATTGCCAACCCGGATACCTTGGACAGTGCAGACCCATTCGAGCTTGCGAACATGGAGTTATGGGTTGGAAGCTGTGGGCAAAGGGCATTGACGGATGCTATCAATGCCAGTATTAGGTTTCGGGAGGCAAGGGAGAGGTTTTATCGAGTTGGAGGCTGGCAGACGGAATGGGGGTTGTGGAAGAAATTCCTGACTGGAACAGAGGAATACCTGGTCAAGGATTCTGATGGAGAATTCGAGGAAGAGCCGGTGCGAGTGGAGATGGTACCAGGAGTGGGGACCACCGGAGTCCCAGAGTTAGATATGATTAAGGGAAAGGATGAGGACAGTAAGAAGTTGGTGAAGAGGGTTGGAGAAGAAGAGGCAGAGGCCTCAGAGGAGGAACAAAGTGAGAGTGGGGATGAAGAGGAGGTTGAAGGTGAAGTGGAAGCAGAGGCCACGGGTGCCGACAATGACGTGGATATGGAGGAAGCAGTGGAGCCTGTGGACACCTAGTCTCTTGGCCTTTTTTGAACAATTTATATATTGTATGGTTGTATATGGACCATAGTGTACTGCGCCTGGAGGGCATAAAAATGTATAGCTTTCTTGATGTCTGAAATGGAGTGAGGAAAATAAGATGAAGTCAAGACAGGAGCCAGCAGAGTCTGTTCCCAATTAGAAAGGTAATTTGCAATAGTTTTCCAGAATCATATTTGAAATTCGGGGAACATTTTCCGAATGGAACTGGTGGAGACATGAATCAAGAAGTGGGAGAGGATGGTTTGATAGTGGCTTTTTGAATGGTGACCTTGGATAGGGGTCCTGGTTTGTCAGGGTAACGATGATGGAAATCTTCAATGTATTCATCCACAGAGAATTTGGTAGCAGGGATCCATGCAAACTCTTCATCAGTACCTTCATAACCCAACCATTAAACACAATAGATAAGAGGACATCAGAACCAACAGTCAAGCTTGGAGTCGAGAATCTGAGCAATCTCATACTGTTCTTTGCTGTCGACTTCAACTGGAGGTGGAGGTGGTTGGGTATGGTTAGGAATGGTATTAGATTCCATGGGTTCCAACTGTGAGACATGGAATACAGGATGAATGGAACGGAGATCCACAGGGAGTTTGAGAGTAAAGGAATGGGATCCCGGTTGGGCGATAATGTTGAATGGCCTGAGGAATTTCTCTGAGAATTTCACAGTAGGGCAAGTAGTCCTGATGTGTTTGGAATTAAGGAAAACCTTGTTGCCTACTTTGAAATCTGGAGCCAGGGACTGTCGCTTATCCGCTTGGAATTTGTAATGGGATTGAGCATGGGAGATTTCATCATGAAGGAATTGGTGAAGATCGTTGAGGTTAACTATGAAGTCATGGGCCTGAGCGGAGGCGATATCGCATTCAGGGTATACCATGATGTTAGGATGGTATCCCTTGTTAGCAAAGAATGGGGAAATTCCGGTGGAAGCATTAGGAGCATTGTTGTATGCAAATTCGGCAATGGGTAACAGGGTATCCCAATTGTCTTGTTGGTAAGAACAATAGATATGGATGTATTGTTCAATGGTTTGGTTGGCGCGTTCAGTCTGTCCATCAGCTTCCAGGTGATAGCCAGAAGTGAAGTGAAGTTCCATATCAAGCGCTTTAGCAAGGGCACACGTGAATTGGGAGACAAATTTGGAGCCGTGGTCAGAAGTGATGTGATTAGGGACACCATGTTTGGAGAAGATATGGGTAACAAAAAGCTGTGCAAGATCTGCGGAATTAATGGTATCATGAGTGGGTATGAATATAGCCTGTTTGCTTGCACAGTCAATGACAACAAGAATGGCAGTGAATCCATTGGAATCCAGAAGTTGTTCAATGAAATCCCACAGATGCGTCGGTACAGGCAAAGGTTTGAGTAGGCCAAAAGGATGGTGTCTGGGTGTTTTGTTACGACCACAGGTAGTACAAGACTTGATGTAGTGGCAAACAAATTCACGCATCTTTGGCCAGGTATAATTCCATTGGACTAATTCAAGCATCTGGTTTTGACCGAAATGACCTGCCAAGATATGATCATGATTATTCTGTAGGACACAAAGACAGAGATCTGCGGTGTCCGGGACATAGATGCAATTGTCAAGACAGAGTATTCCTGACTTGTCCACAGACCACCAGGAAGGATTGGAAGGGGATGAAGCAAGACAGAAACCTTTGGTCACCGCAGTATCCATTGGTTGTGCTTGCTTGATATCAGAGTGGAGCTTATCCACATCCATGATAGCACTAGCACAGAGTATGGGACCTTCAAGGAATGTAGCGCAGAGAGAAGTAGAGAGTTGTTCTTGAGTAAATACAGGGTGGAAATTATGAGGGTTGACTTGAGCATATTGACTATCCCCCTCTTTAGGGTAGATGCCCCATCGTCTAGTGAGTGTATCCGGTTTTCCACCAAGTTTACCTGGCCGGAACCGAATAACAAGGTTGAACTGGGAAAGGAATTCAGACCAGTGCACCTGTCGTCGAGTAAGAACCTTGGTAGTAGAGAAATACTCAAGGTTCTTATGATCTGTGACAACATCAATGGATTCCGCAGAGCCTTCGAGGTAATGATGCCAGTATTTAAAGGCTTCAAAAATGGCTAGAAGCTCTTTATCATGGGTATTGTAGTTGAGCTCGGCTCCATGGAGAATTTGGGACAAAGAGGAAATAGGGTGAATCTCACCATCCTCAAGGTAAATAGAGAGAATGGCAGCAATAGCGTAGTCGGAGGCATCGGTTTCCACAACTAATTGATGGTCAGGAATCCAGTGGGTGAGGATAGGAGCATGAGTGAAAGCCTGTTTCAGCTTGTTACATGCAGCCTGGCATTTGTCATTGAATTTCCACAGAATACCCTTGCAGGTGAGACATGTTAAGGGCAACACAATCTCACTGTATTTATGGATAAAATGGCGATAGAAATTAGCGAAACCAAGAAAAGATTGGATATCTGTGACCTTCCAGGGGACCGGCCAGTCAACAATAGCTTTGACTTTGTCTTCAGCCATTTGTAAGCCTTCAGGAGAGAGGATGTAGCTGCGATATTCCATGGAATCCCAATGAAATTTGCATTTGGATCCCTTGCAGTATAGATTGTTCTCTCTGAGTCTGTGTAGGACCTCTCGTATGTGTTTTTGGTGTTCCACAGGATTGTTGGAGTAGATGAGGATATCATCGAGGTAGACGACGACAGAAATGTCAAGCATATCTGCAAAGATGTCATTGACAAAGCATTGGAAAGCCATGAGAGCATTAGTGAGACCAAATAGCATGACATGCTATTCAAAAGACCCATAGCAGGTATGGAATGCAGTTTTCCATTCGTCTCCATCAGCAATACGGACAAGATGGTAGGCGTGGTGGAGGTTGAGTTTTGTATATATATGTGCAGAACATGTGGAGTTAAGAAGATCAGAAATGAGGGGAAGTGGATAACAATCTTTTTTCATGATTTTGTTCAAGCCACAGAAATCAACACAGAGCCTGAGTTCACCAGTTTTCTTCTTGACAAAGAGTACTGGGGCTCCATGGGGAGAATGTGAGGGAGAAATGAAACTGTTACAGACGTTATCGTCAATAAATTTGCATAAGGCTTTGAGTTTGGATTCAGAGAGGGAATAGATGGGTCCGAGGGGAGGTGAAGTGCCTTCCTCAAGATTGATTTTGAGGTCGTAAGGATGATGCTCGGGGAGTTTCTCTGAGAGGGAATCACTGAACATATCAGCAAGGTCATGGTACTCTGGTGGGACATCAGTTAAATCCATGGGGGCCATGGAAGCAGCTTGGCCACTAACACTAGGCATAGAAGGCTGTAAGGTGAATTGTTGGGCACCTTCTTCTGCACAAGTTTGTACGAAAGTGGCCATGGAAATAATCAATATCTTGGGTGCAACCAAAGCAGCAAATGATGGGATGGAAGGATATGAGTAGATAGGCTCATATGGTGGCAGAGTCCATCAGGATCTCGAGGGAGGTTTGGATGGCATTGGACCTGAAGGGTCCGAGCAGTGTGGCACTGTTGTGTCAGAGGCTGCAGAAGTGCTAGGAGGGATAGAAGCACCGAATAGCTTTGAACAGAAAGTGATACTGTGCTTTGCCCAGTCAATCAATAGATTGTAGTGGGAAAGCCAGTTGTATCCCAGAACAATGTTACAGGATGAATCAAGACATGTGATATAGAAGTCAATGGGGATAGTGTCGCCCGACGGGAACTGTATGGGGAGCAAAATGGATTGGGAAATGTGAGATCCGGCGGAGCCATCAAGAAGTTGAAGTTGAACAGGAAGAATGGAGGTAGTAGGGAGATGATGGTCCTCAATGTATTTGGAATTGATGAAGCAATGACTTGAACCAGAATCAACGAGAGCAAGAAAACAAAGGATAATAGAAATAGGAGAGCTGTCGGGTTCCAATCCAGAACTGACTTCAGATGATAGTGATACAGTTAGAGAATGATTGGAAAGAGCAGCAGCGTTGAGGGTTACGATCTCCAAGGTGCAATGACAGTCAACACAACCCTGTCCTTGCATGGAGGAAACAGGGCTGCTCTCTATTTTTCTGACTCTGTGGGAGCCAAGTCAATAGAGGTGGGAGGCTCTGAAACCTCAGCAGCATGACCACGAGTGGAACCCATGGCCCTGTGCTTGTTGCCACAGAACATACAGAGGTTGTTCTTTCAGTGGTGTTCCTTCTCCTTGGCAATGAGCTTACCATCTTTGCCTAGCTTGTCAGCATAGGGCTTCTTGGCAGATGAGGACGAGGAAGAGGACAAAGAGGACTGGTAGGTGGAGGCAGAGCCTGCAGAATTGGAACCCTAGGATTTGGGTGCCACAGAGTACAAAGAGCTCAAGTTTGAACCTGAACCTTTAGGTTTGGAGGAAGAGGATGAGGAGGAAGGTTTATCATGGTTTTCATGTGAAATCTCGGCCTTCTGAGTCCAATAACAAGCATCGAGTTCCTGTGCTAGGGTATGCATGTCATGGAGGTTATCGGGCTTACCATGGTGGGCCATATCATCTTTAATCCGCAAGCAAAGTCCATGGTAAAAAGCATGGTGCAGGGAATTGTCACCATAGCCGACAATAGAGGTGTGTTGATTGAAACGGACTATATACATCATAATCTGGTCTCTGTCATGCATCCAAAGGTTTTCCAACTCATCTTCAGTGTCTCCAATGGCATCGAACAGACCAAAGTTAGTCCTGAGTTCCATAAGGAAAGCAGCATAGGAGTATGCCCAGGCAGGAGGGTGAGTGTAGTTAGGATGGAGAATATCTGGTTCAAACCAATTGAGGGCAACACCAGAAAGGAAGGATACAGTGTAGTTGACTTTCGAGGCATCAGCACAGAATGCATCAGGCCTATCGTTGAAGTTCAACTGGAGGGAAACAATGAATGCCTTCAGTTTCCGCAGGTCTGAGCCGTTGAAAGTATCAGGTTCCTTGACCTTGGTGCATATTGGGTGTTGGGGAGGATTGTTGACTTGGTTGGCGAGGCCACAGAGCAGGTTAAAGAAGTCCCTGATCATGGCTTCATCATTGTTAGGATTGTTAGGAGGATTGGGAGGATTAGGAGGGTTAGGAGGGTTAGGAGGGTTACTACCAGGTCTGCCAGGACCATCGGGGCCACTGGGACCTCCAGGGCCACCAGGATTAGGTGGGCCACTGCCAGGTTGGCAATTGTCATTGCCCCGCAGAAGGCTGCTGTGGTTACTAGGGGAGTCAACGTCATCCTCAGAATTGCTGCCAGGTTCCTCTTCGTTTTGAACAGGGAATGTGTGACATGGGTTAGGAATCGGAGTCCATGGAGGGTTATTTCAGTAGCTGCCATAGCTACCTGAAATGGATTCTGAGGGTCCAGAGATGAGGTTGAGGTTGAATGGATCAGGATTGATTCCATTGTTGGCTTGGTGTTGGGTGAAACCATTGTGGGTGTAGGTTTCCCTACAGGACCAGCTGGTGGATGCGGAGTCTTCACCAAAAAGGTGTTGATCTCCTTTGGAAGCGGATTGGGGAATGTTGTTCATAGAGAAAGTGGGTTTGGGGTCCATGGTGGACTGAGTTGTCTCAGTTTGTTCGAGAAGTATGGTAGACATGCCTAAAATTTTGACTCAAGGGTTTGAGTTCAAATATACTGTTAGGATTGTGCCAATAGGAGGAAGTGAAGCGGAATGCACGCTGTGGAGTCTGCGGAATGCATGTGGGCTTGGCAAAGCTATTAGCAACATCACCCCTGGGTCGAAGCCCTAAGATGAATATGGATGGAGTCTGCGGAGTAAGACAAGTAAGGATTAAGATGAAGTTGCACGGAGTCAGAATCCGTGGACTTGTAGAAGAGATTGAGATTAGGCTTGAAGGCCAAGTGGAAGTGAGTGCAAGAGTATTGGGCTAAACCAAGTTGATATTTGAACTGAGGTATGTACTGCTAGTTCTACAGTGTATATACTAAAGCGGAGTCTGAGGGACGGAGGCTAGAATAATATAAGTTTGGAATATTCTGTATCTAGAGGAGTCAAGTATTCCATGGACTCTGATATAATACCTACTCGGTACCATTGATGGATTCTAGGTGTGATAAATGAATATGTGAAATTAGTATCTATATAATAATACAGCTGTGAGGCACCCAATCATATTTGATTATGTAAAATTAGCGGACTTTCAAATC
This sequence comes from Armillaria luteobubalina, assembly GCA_030435615.1. Lineage (NCBI taxonomy): Eukaryota > Fungi > Basidiomycota > Agaricomycetes > Agaricales > Physalacriaceae > Armillaria > Armillaria luteobubalina. The sequence continues at coordinate 604,012 of JAUEPU010000018.1, read as the reverse complement.
TCCACCTCTCTTCTGTATGCACTGCCATGACTGGCTATTGAGTGTCCGGTCCTGCCAGCACTGCCATGGCTGGGACCTGCCTTTTCTGGCATCTGGCTCTTTCCAACACCAAGGGAGGAAAAATGTTGGTAGCATGCAGACTATTGCAGAAGCTGTTTGTGCTTAGGAAAATTTGTATTAATATGTACTTCCATAATATTAGCTATTCTTTTGAAGTGTGGTTGAGCAAGTAACTCCTGCAATGACACAATATGCAGCATTGAGCATTTGTAAAGGGACATTATGGCTGCATGCCATAACCATGTTGTACAGGAATACAGTGTACATGAGTGTCTGTAGTCATGTCAAGTTATTTGTAGCTGCTTACCAAGTACCAATAAATATGGCATTATATATGACCATCACAACTGTAATTATACAGCTCAAAGCCATTAATCTCCTTCAAGGGTTATATGGTTTATGGAGAGGGTGTGGAGCCTTAAGGGACATGTCTGTCAGAGTTTCTTTGTCAAAATGCTACTATTATTTGGGATGATATTCTAATACAGAATTGCTCTGACATTGAAACTGTTGAACATATCAGAATAGAAACAGCTATAAGAGTGTAGCATAAGAAATATGTAAGGGATAGAAAATAGGGTGGTATACACACCTCAGTCAGTCATGTAGTCATTGTGAACAGCTGAGGTGCAGTAAGGGAAATATAGGTAGATATAGGTGGATACTATGTATAGGAGAAATAATCTAAATATAGTAAGTATGTTCAGTCAACTATATGAAACATTGGTACAGTGGGGTATGTGATAGGCTGAATATCTGACAGAACACTATGTAATATTCACAATAAGGCTTTGCACCATTTCTGTATGGTACTATTATGTATCTATACTACTGTCAGAGGGTTCCATCAATTTGGATTATGCCAGTCTTTTACAACTACTTTAAAATAGACAAATATATGTACTTCAGCTGGCACAAGAGAGATATAAAAGACTAAGGTATCTGGGTAACTACCATGATGCTATATAATGATAGACTGGAGGTATGGTAAGAAAGAATGAGCATTGATGAATAAAGAAACAGTATCATATATGGATAATATCTCCAATATATTGCATTTTCATGTCATCAATTTAATACAAAGAAAATATAATCAGTAAACATGGTCAGGCACAATATGAGTAAAACAATTGTATTGAATCAATGGTACCAAATCATACAGGGAGAGTATAATCAGTAAACTAAGGAGTGATGTAACTAATGAGTAGAGCAATAAGTGTAAGGTATATGTACCTCAGTAAGGCACACTGGGTGAAATGACTGAGCAACAATGGTATCTATGGCTGACTTATATATGATCCAAACAAAGGAGTGTGTTACCATGTAGACATATGACATGAACCATACATTTCCTTCAACACAATTCCAGTCAGGCTGACATTTTCAATAACAATCAATGAGTCTCAAGGCCAGTCAGCCACCTATGTGGGTTTAGAATGTCCTTCTGAAACCTGTTTTTTTCACATGGATGACTCTATGCAGCACTTAGCCACCGCACTTTTGGACAAGTTTTCTTTCCAGATGCAAAAAGATACAAATACTTTAAACATTGTATATTTTGAAGCTCTATCAGTAATAAGCCGGGTTTGGGGTGGGCCCCAACAAGCTGAAGTCCCATGTCGCAGTCAGGTTGCTGGGTCCCGAGGTACAAGGGCCCAGCAATCGTGACAAAGACATGGGGCGGAAGCTTGTGTGAAATAGAGATATGAAATATGGAATAGAAACCGGGAAACAGAATCCATCGGATTCCGATAAGTGAATGGGAGCTGGTTGGATGAGTTGAAGGTTGAGTTCCATGGAGTCTGCGGCATGCTCATTACACCATGCTCTACAATAAACTCACAAAATAGTATTGAGAGTATAAACATAAACACAAACAGATCTGAAATGGACATAGTAACCTCACAAACAAGACCCCCACCACATGATAATATTGGGGATATATCTAATGATCCAATATATGATGGACATGTAGACCATCCAACAAGTATGCTGACACCAGATGCTAGATAAAAAGGATAAAAGCCACCTAGAGCCAATACAGTTGGTGGAAATAAATGAACTGAAGCATGCTGGACAATAGCCTCCCTGAATATGAAGGGAAGAGGTGCTCAGAACCCACTACAGAGCAAATGGGTGGATGTCAATAGAATGGTGAGGGAGCAGAAAATCAGCCTGTTAATGCTGCAGGAAACACACTTATCATGAGAATATGCTAATAAAATCCTGCAAATGTATGGAAAATCAATGGAAATCTTCTTCTCAGCAGAAGAGTGTAACCCAACCAGGACAGCTGGAGTAGCTATCATCTTGAATAAGAATCTCATCCAGACAGAAGGGGTAGTAATGACAGACCTGATCCCAGGACAAGCCCTCTTAGTACAAATTCCCTGGCATGGGGGCACATATTTTAACTGGCTAGCAATTTATGCCCCAAATGATGATTCAGAAAGCAAGTTGATGTGAGATAAACTGACAACTGAGTGGGAAAAACACCACCTCCCCCACATTGATGGGATGAGTGGTGACTTCAACCTAGTTGAGGATACTCTGGATAGATTACCCACACATGAGGACCAGAGAGCCACTGTTGAAGCCTTCACAAACTTTCAGAGAAAAATGAATCTAAGAGATGGGTGGAGGAATGCAGACCCAGACACAAAAGATTTCACATTCATGCAGATGGCAGGGAATTTTTCAAGATCCAGAATTGACAGGATATATGTGTCTGTACATCAAATGAACAACTGTGAGAGATGGATAATCAAAGACCCCCACTGAGCACCAACCACAGGGCAATATATGTCCAAATGACACACCTGAGTGAGCCATATGCTGGGAAAGGATTAGCAGTTGTAAAAGAGATGGCCTCTGATATCTAGGACCTCAATGAGAGACAGACAGAGGACACAAATCTCCAAATCATATATGTGGAGGGTAAAAAGAGAATGATCTGGATACTCCAACAATATGCAAAGTGCAGCATCCCAGTGAAGAAAGCCAGGATGGAGCAGCTGCAGGCTGAACTTGATGCCATTCTGCAAGATGACAAGACAGATGAGGACAGCAGACTACTGTCTGCAGCAATACTGCAACAGAAAATTCAGCAAATAAGGAGAGAAATAAATGAAGGCTGTCAGACATCAAACATGATAAGAGCCAAGCTAGAAATGAAAACAATAAGTAAATATTGGCTAAGGATAGGCAACACACAGAAACCCTGTGACACTATACATAGGCTATGGAAACTGGGCAGTCACCCACCAGAATACCTTGATAGGTCAGATAAGATGGCTGAGGAGGCATGCAAGTTCTACAATGAGCTGCAAGATGAAGAAACCTTCCCAGAAATGACACATGAAGAGAAATTGCAGGCAACAGGGATTGTCCCAGAAAATATCACTGCAAGGCCACAACCAGATGAAGCACATATCCTTGCAGAAGCCCTCAAATATGAGATATGAGGACATCTTGAGAGCTCTCAAGGTGGCAGCAAAAGGGAAAGCAGCAGGAATTGATGGCCTGCCATATGAGTTATGGCTACTACTCTGGAATAGACTGACAAAAAATGACAACAATGCAGAGAGAGCTGACATAGCAGAAATTTTTGTATGGGTCTTCAATGACATTGAAAGTCATGGGGTAGTACAGGATACCAGGTTCTGCAATGGATGGATATGCCCTTTATATAGAAAAAAGGATAAGCATGAGATCATGAAGAGGGGTTCAACAAGGGGACCCCCTCTCCTGCCTTTTTAACATAGCAATAGAACTGCTGGCTCAAATGTTCAGGGCCTCATCTCTGGAGGGATATAAGATACCTAACATACAGGACAGGTTAATCGCTATGCTGTTTGCAGACAATACAACAGTATATCTCTCTCAAGTAGGGATGAATGGTCCAAACTGGAAGACATATTGAACACATAGTGTAAAGTGTCTAGTGCAAAGTTCAATATTGAGAAGACAAAAGTCATCCCAATAGGAAGGAAAGAGTACCAAAAATTTGTAATTGAAACTCATCAGCTGAACAAATTCCATGGTAAAGTACTAGAGGATGTGCACATTGTTAAAGATGGAGAGGCTGTAAGAATCTTAGGAGCCTTCATAGGGAATGAAGTTGACATGGGTGCCCCTTGGTCTATAATTATTGATCAGATATGTGATAAATGTGATGCATGGGAAGCAACACACCCTACAATTGAAGGGAGATGTCTCTTGATACAAATATATGTGGGAGGACTTACTCAGTTCCTGACATGTGCCCAAGGCATGCCTGAAATGGTAGCCTTGCAGATTGAGAAGATGATAGCAGATTTTGCATGGGATAATCAGGGGAAGACCCCAGTCAACAAGCTGATCATGAATGCCACAAAAGATAAAGGAGGAATGCAGGTGCTAGACCTACAGGCACAAACACTGCAATTGAAGTCATGAAACTCCAATCATACCTTAAATTTGATGAAAGCAGGCCTGTTGCAGGTTATGTGAAGGATGTCATCATAAACAAACACATCAAGAAAGGAGTACCTCACTCATGAGCAATGGCAAACACAGTACTCCAAACATGGAAAGTAAACACACAAAACAATACCCAGCTACCTTGCAACATCGCTGACATGTTATGTGTTGCTAAAGACTTGGGGGTGAAAATTGACATGCAGGTACAAAGACAAATCCCAGTCTGGTACCATTTTGGTTTCAGAGGACCAGTTAAGTTCTGTTATTACTCCAAGGTATTCAAATACTTAATGACAAACCATGGAGTGGAAACAGCAGGAGAAGCAGAGTTAGCTGCTGCTAGAATCACCAGAGGGTCTCACAAAACAAGAAGAAACTGCAAATGCCCTGATTGTCAGATTGATTGCATGCAATGGAGCTGTGAAAACCCACACAAATGTGCTCTGGCTGCCAAATCAGTCCTAGACTTCCTGGTGAAGAAGTGGGACCCACAAAGACCAGATAACCCAGAGGATAAAGGCTTAACAAAAGAAGAATAAATACAGAACCTAGCAGCAAGGGAAGAAAATAGTATAATGACAATAACAGACTCAAAATATGTCATAGATGGTCTTTGCTTTCACCTACAATGCTGGGAAGATTCAGGATGGGTAGGCATCTCAAATAGTGAAGTATGGAAAGCAACTGTTGCCAGCCTATGACAGAGAAAAAATCCTGTGTACTTCCAATGGGTAAAAGGACATACTGGAAACATGGGAAATGAGGAAGCAGACAAACTAGCAGAAAAAGGAACCAAGCTAGGAGAGGATCAAGCAAAACCAGCAGAGACAGACATTGACCTTGAATTTAATGTTGATAGAGCAAAGCTCTCTTCACTCACACAAAGCCAAGCTTACCATCTGATACAGTCCTTGAAGTCAGTAAAGGCACAGCCATTTGCAGAACAGATAGCAAAGCAAGTCTCTGAAACAATCAAAGACATCAACAGGGTAGAACCCCTACACTCAAGATTATAGTCCTCCATCCACTGTAAGGATACCTCAAGACAGGTTCAAGGCTTTCTGTGAACAGCACTACAGAACACCTTCAAAATAAGGAGTTTCTGGGAGTGTTTAGGACCCCAGTATGAAAGGAGAGGTGAATGCCCTCACTGCAAAGTCATTGAATCAATGGAGCATATCCTAGTTGATTGTAACATTGAAGGGCAAGCACTCTTATGGCAGCTAGCAAGAGAACTGTGAGAAGAGTGTGGTAACAAATAGATCCCACAAACCCTAGGCTTGGCCCTAGGTTCCACATTAGTACAAATCAAGACAAAAAAAGGAAAGTAGACAGAGCTTCCACCAGACTGTATCACATTTTGATGAATGAAACAGTACACATGATATGGAAAGTGTGATGCCAGAGACGTATTCAACATGGAGATGACAAAGTTGAAGATTGGCACTCACAAGAAGAAATATGAAGAATGTGGATCAATGCAATGAACCAAAGACTTATGATAGATCAACTACTTGTAAATAGATGCAAGTATGGCTCAAAAGCACTGACAAAAGCACTAGTGCTGTCAACATGGTGAGGGACCCTCTTAAATGAAAGAAGCCTACCAGAGGACTGGATTGACCAGGACAGGGTTTTAGTGGGTATTGTGACACAGTGCAAATGGCCTAAAGGCCAATACAGAGTCCCACACTAACTTCTAAATGAAGTTGTGTGTAAATGCATTTCCTCATGTAGATCCTTGGTCATGGCTTCAAATAAAAGTTCCTTATCACACTAAATTTCTTAACTTAAGGGGTATGCCCCCAGCCCAAGCAGGTGTTCCAGGTTAACATTGTTAATTGTGAAACACTATGTATGAAAATACAACACTCTACAAAAAAAAATGACATTTATTGCGCTTATTCTGATTTGGGGATTATGATGATCTAATTGGCTGATGACTGTCAGACCGATTGACCAAGTTTACCAAATGAAGTGCTGTTTCAGGCCTGAATTCGAAGAGCTACCCATACACTGCATGTATGAATGCTGGGAGGGCTACACTATGGTACATGATGAAGTATAGTATGAGAGTCTGTAAATCATTGTCAAAATGTTCAATGTCTGTGTCTGTAAAGTCTGTGCAGTCCATATTAATGTCTGAAAAAGAGATGTCATCCATGTAAAGTAAAATGTCCATAGTGGGTAGGTGCAAAATAACAATGTGAAGCTCTGGTAGTGTACCAAGAACAAAATTAGCATACTGGATAGACAGAGGAAAGAAACAGAGCATACCTGGGAGTGTAGTGAGAGTGATGAGGGCTCTAACTGGAACCTCCCAGGTATATATAATTGTTAGGATCCTGCCAATAGGAAGAGATGAAGTGGAATGCACATGAACTTGGTGAAGCTATTAGCAATGTCACCCCTGGGTCAAAGCCCTAAGATGAATATGGATGGAGTCCATGGAGTAAGACAAGTAAGGATTAAGATGAAGTCACACAGAGTTGGAATCTGTGGACTTGTAGAAGATTGAGATTAGGCTTGAAGGCCAAGTAGAGTGAGTGCAAGAGTATTGGGCTAAACCAAGTTGATATTCAAACTGAGGTATGTACTGCTAGTTCTACAGTTTATATACTAGAGTGGAGTCCGATGGATGGAGGCTAGAATAATATAAGTCTGGAATATTCTGTATCTAGAGGAGTCAAGTATTCCATGGACTCTGATATAACACCTACTTGGTACTGTTGACAGATTCTAGGTGTGATAAATGAATATGTGAAATAGAGATATGAAATATGGAATAGAAACTAGGAAATGGAATCTGTTGGATTCCGATGAGTGAGTTGGAGCCAGTGGAATAGGTTGAAGGTTGAAGTCTGTGGAGTCCACAGCATGCTTGTTACAATAACAAAAACAAAGATTGAGACATGGCAGTAAGCTGCATGCCCATTAGTTCTGCAACACTTCAGATGTAAGTGTGCACTCGCAAGTGAGATAGCTTGAGACTCTGGGGAGTAGCTCCCATGGGGAGGCTTAGGCCACATATTCTGAATATGGAGATGTGCACTGAGCAGCTGACACCTGCAGAAGGTGTGAGAAAAGGTGGAGAGTAACTGAGCTAAGTGCTCTCACCAATTAGACTTGTGTAAATATCTCTCTTTAAACCCAACTAATTGGCCGATGACTGTCAGACCAATTGACCAAGTTTACCAAATGAAGTGCCATTTCAGGCCTGAATTTGAAGAGCTACCCAGATACTGCATGCATGAGCACTATTGGGTATTAGATGGAAGAGTCAATGGGAATGTGCACAGCATGATTGGAGGCAGGTGGTCTGGTGTTGATAAGAGCTTGAAGCAGGACAGGATTTTTTCAGATATATATTTTGAAGGCAGCTGAAGACCAATGTCCTCTGGCTTGAATGAGGTAAGGCAGTATACCCTGTTCTGCTAAGTCTGTGGTACCTCCAGCTTGCATGGATTGACCTGCAATACTCATTCTTGGAAAGAGCTGTCACAGTCTTTGCATGAACTAGGACCTTGTGGGTATGGCACCGCTCAATGTGATCCACAATGCAGGGTGCATGATGTGCTTCTTGTCATGTAGTGCCAGGTCAGCCTGGCCTGCTAGAATTCTGTATGAAAGTGTCAATTCACAGATTTAATTCATGCATCAGGAGTGTCAGTGGACAATGCTGGTTATATATGGTACTTTTGCGGAACTGCATATGCATTTGTCAGCAAACTAGCTTGGCTTAGTCATCATTCTAAACTGAGTCTCTGATGACATCATGTGAAACTTCGGCTGAGGCAGGAATTGAACCCAGGACCTTAAAAAGTTTTCCACTGCAATCACATGACTTAGTGCAACAACTCATGCTTAACCACTACACCATACAGGCATTATATTTGTTACTATTCATATGCTCATATAGCTCTCCTCATAATATATTACAATATTATAATAATTACATTTTTGATAGCACGCTTTGTCCTGCTTCCCTTTCCTTTTTAGGCTTGTGATGTAATCTAATTAAAATCCATACAATTTACTGATACTATCGGGATTCGAACACATATTCTCAGTAATAAGGCATTAAAATGATGATGCTGCTAAAAATGTCTACCTGAGATCAGAGATCTGCAAAGTCCTCATTGTTCAGCTCCTGCTCATCCTCTTCATCCCAAATTCCGACATCCTCATCAATGTCATCCTCATGCTCCAGTTCATCCATCGGTGTATCCTTGAGAGCTGTTGACCAGGTATCCCAAAAATTGACCGCTAATTTATGCTGTAAATTGCTCTGTTTGAGAGCATAGGCTTCCAAGGCTTCATGCAGTGCAGTGTCCACATTTCGGGTGCCGCGTTGTTCCCTCCACCACTCCCCTCACCATTCCAAGAACTTCAAGGTCCTACGCATCTCCTCCCGAAGGAGTAAAACCTCTTCATGTGCTCAATGTGCTCTTGCACGACTATGGCACCATTCAGAACATAAGACTTCATCATTGTGTTCATCAGCCCCATCCTCTAGGTTGATCCTCGTGGTTATCCAAATCCAAGAAAGAGTATGCCAAGTTTGACCCATCACATCCTGTTTTTTGCAAGCATCCTGGTACAAGTCAATACCATGCTCTACAGGTTCAGGGGTAGATCCTAGGTCCCAGCTATCTTCATTTGTTCCTCGGCAACCTGATCGTTTGCGAAGGCGATCTGGATCCTGGTAGGAATGTATATCGTTGTCCTCAAGCCTACACAGTGTCCTCTCCCAATCTCCAGGGCCACTCAACTGCAACTTCACCTCCCTTGCCAGACGGTACTTGAGTGCTGCTGCTAGTGCCCATTCATGAATGGCATCGATGCCTGCCTGCAATCGTGTTCCATCCTGTTAACCTCGCATGTTCTTGTTCTTGTACTTGACCATCCGCATTTTCAGGCACAAGATGTGGTGAACTGAATTCAATGCATCATGACATTGCACAGTGCATAGATGCTCTTCCATGTCTGATAATGAGCCACATACTTGGCCTCTACGATCCGCTGGTATGCTGGAGGGCAACCATAGCTGGACTTCCTCAGCTACTGTTCCAAGTGAGGAGTGATCCGCCTCCTGGGTCTCGCTGACAAACTGCAAGAGCCCAGGCATGTAGGTCACACGTAATTCTTCGAATTTTTTGATCTTTGCCCAGAGGAGACTTCGCTGCTCGGCAATGTGAGCATCTTGGTGAGCTGTCGGATTGGCTTTGAGGTTCTTGATCTCTAAACAAAGTTTTCGTCTAGATGGGCCATCAGACCAAGTTTCCTAAAGGCACCATACTCACTGTGACTCCTTGAGGACTAGACCAAAAACCATAAATGCCGAAGGACTCATGTCATGAACTGCCCTTCCTCTGCTTGTCCTGCGAGCTTCCTCTTCCTCAGCCAGCTCTTTATGAACTTCATCTTTGGTCAGAGCTATGGAACTATATGAATACTGTAGATCTAGAGTAAATTGACCAGCCTACCATCACTCTGAACACAGAAAGGGTTCAGCACCATCTTAGGAACCTTATTGGCCTCCCATGCCGCACACAGATCATCCCATTTGCTGATTATATATGGTGGCAAGCTTTGTGTGAACCCCTGGTGCGCTTCTTCCTGCCAGTTTCGCTCCATGATAGCAACTTTGTAGCATTTCCAAAGTGTCAATCCTAATCATGATGAACATGTATCCAAGCGAGTTTGAGGAAGGCTCACCCATGCAACAATATTTGACCCAATTCCAAAATCCAAGATGGTTGTCAATCAAGTCCTGCCATGTACCAGGCCCCGCAGTCTTGGTGGAATTTCCAAGGGCATTGTGACTCACCCAGATCCGTTTGGGACATTCTTCATCTGATAAACCAACACCTTCAGCAAGGTTGAAAGAGAACTGTTCGTGTTCTTCCACCTTATGGCCTGGTTTGTGGAACTTCAGTATGAGTGGGGTTATTCTGATATCAGGATTGAACCAAAGATCGGAAGGCCAGTGCAAGGTCATTCATGTGAATATCGTCTTGATCCACTGGCAGGTGATATCATAACTGATGATGACCCAAAGCAGGTCCAAGAATTGGCAGATGGCTGCTGCAGCGAGGTGGTTGACGTTGGCATATCTGTTGACCGAGAGTGAGTGCACAACTTGACAGCATAGCTACGATGGTGCACCTTTTGCCCTTGTCCGTATTTCCGACACACATGGGTAGAACCATCTCACTTCTTCCACAGGAGACAGCAACCACACCAGTGTACCTGAGCCCCTTTGAAAATTTTGTATTTGACTTTGTCATGGTGGAAAACTCTACACAAGTGCTAATCTGCTGCAACATCAGTGACGATGACCTTAAAGGAAAGAAAGTAAGAACCAACATCTGTGTCCATTGCTCGACTTTGAACATAGTCCTCATAGGGCTCATGAGCAGTGAAGTATGACCAACCAATGCCGAGACCTGGGTCCCTTGAGTATGATGACACTGTCTGGTTTTTAAGGCAAAAGTTCACATTGATGCATATCAGCAAGAGATACAAAAATCTAGCTCAGCAGGTTAATCCCAACAGCTGTATTAGAACATTTATCCTTACTTCAAATGGGGGGGCGCTTGATCCCAGTCAGAAGGGAGATTTATTCCTGGCTGAGGGCAGGATGGACAGAGGACAGCTAGCTCATCTGGCTTTGTACCCTCAGGTCCAGTGACATCATGTGCCTGTCCACCCCTCTTTAACAGTCACAGGTGTCGCCATTGAATAAGCATATGCATCAGCGCTGCTCTATGAGAGGGTGGCATGTTCAATCCCATATTGTCAGACATTCTCTCTAACGTGCGACAGAAATTATATGTAGTTGTTTTGGAGACAAGGGAAAGGAGGTGGAACATTTCCAACAATCAAAATGTTGCACAAGTCTTTACCACCTGCTGGCTGGCGGGATACCATCCATGTCATAGGAGTTGAATATGCTGGGGGATTTGTTGTTCGCAACCACAGTAATCAATGGCAACATCATGAATACCCGTCATATGGAGAATTTGAAGCTTGACATGGCAGGGTATGGGAACGGGACATTTTAAACTTTGGTGGTTCAGCTGAATGCGTAAACTGATTGCCTTCAATGTCATTGCAGTGAAGTAAAGACCAGTCCATTGCTTAAAAATAAGTCAGCGCCGAATGTTCTGACAATGGAGAAAAAACCTACCTCAATGCAGTGGAATGGATTCCGCCTATGTCAGCGCACACAGCAGGGCATGCAAACCAAATCATTGAGGAAGCAGTCTTTACAATGAATCTCTGGCTCCCCTTGAACTGCCTCCTCAAGATTCTGGGTGATACAGTCAAGGCATTTCAGATTCTGGTGACTGTCACCTCATCTGTCATGGCGAGTAATCTCGTTGAGATAAAGAGATCTGAACTGCTCCTTCCACACCAAATGAGGTTGTCTCTGCATCAATTAGCCTTAGCATCCAAGCTGGTTCACAGGACTCACCACCCACTGAAGCTTTCGACCTGCTTGACCGTTGAACTTCTGCAGTGTTGTCTTGGAAAATACTGCTCTCAAATACTTCTGCATTCATCTGGTCCTCGTAGTCTCTCCTGTCCATGTCGAGTGAAAGCTCAGAATCATCAGGAGGAGTCCATGTATTTCCAAGTGACCACCCTGCTTTGCCGTGTAAGGGCTGTGGCTGAGAAGAGGATGCGTGTCCAAGTCGATCAGTGTGAGACATCCGGAAGCATATACTGCCATAGTCATCATCGTATTCTACGCGATGATGCGTAGTTTCCAAGTGGTTAGGAAGACGACCATGCCCCATTGTCTGTTACTTGATGGCAGTGAATGAGTGACAGAGTAACATCATGGCAGCACTTGCCATGTAGAACGTCGGTCTCAATCGGGCTCTCAAGATAACTGTGACCGCAAAGAGCATGTGGCGAATGGCCCACATGCACACTCAATCCACTCATACTTTAAGTGAGCTTAGTCTGAAAAGAGAAGACACACAATTAAAATGGATATCCACCACACTCGCATACATGTAAGTAGATAAAATGTCCTATATACTAATCAAGCCATATCCACCACAATATGTAAAGAAAATGGAAATAAAAATGGGGCTTTAAATCAACATGCTCTGTAGCGCATATGAAGCATCTCCCATTGCAAATGTCAGCTCCTTCTGGGCCTCTTTGTATCTAGCCCTCTCACGATGTGTGGTCTGAGGAAGAGCTTCCACCCCCGCAGACCAGAAGAAAAGTGCCGCCATTACACTGACCAGACTGTTCTTTCCCAAGTATGTCTTCAAGCATTCCCAGTTAACATCCATTGATGGATGAATTTGGACAAGGTGACCATCCAGTTCACATCTGAGATCCTCGATACCATCCTCTGATCTGCCCACGTGATCCTCAGGCTGGAGATTCACCCACCAGTCCCAGAAAGGCTCCTGAAACTTGGAGACAATGTTGAGATTTGCATAAGTCAGTCGCCACTTCTGTGATCTTGCACGAGCAATCCACTGCCCTACACACTCGGGACGCCCTTTGGCAGATAGCTTGTCATCGCTGTCGAAATCGTTTGTGACCTGGAATGCTACCCACGAGTAAACGACTTCAGACCAGTCGGGTCCAAAACTATGAGACTTGAACATTTCAAGCATGTTTATCACCCAAGGAGGAGCACTGGAGGGGAAATCAATACTGGCAAGGAGGGGTATGAGCTCCTCAGCCCCCACAGGTTCCTTCACAGTGTTTTTGAGACCCTTCTTCTTCGGCCTATCATCACCTTGCCCATCTGTCTCCCTGCATTTTGTAACACTACCATCACAGGGATCATCCACAGCTGGTCGCTTTTTGATATTCAACTGCCCCATGCATAGCCCTGGTGCCAAGCGACCTTGCACCATATGGGAGAGAACCACTCCCGCAAATTGATTTGGCTTGTAGATACTGTCCAAAGTGCTTATGGGAGTGACGTTGGCATCCTTTGGTGCTTGAGCTTCATCTGTATTGATGGAAGGCTGGGCAAGGTGTCCAGACAATGCAGTCAAATTGGAAGCGACCTCGGATGTAACGAGAAGAGGCAGTGGCAGAGGCGGCAGAGAGATCAGAGGAGATGGCGGCTGTGAGGCGGCCGGTGGTGTAGCAGGACGCGAGGGTGAGGGGGATGAGGGAGCAAGCAATGGTGGTCGAGAAGTGGGTTGTATTTGTGCAGGCACTGTGGCTCCAGTCTGAGCAACCGTCGCTGATTTTGATGCCAGAAGTTGGGAAAGCATTGGAAGGCTGCTAGGCCTTCTGGAGTGTCCCGATGGCTTGGTTGCTTTGACAATGGCAGACTTTTTGACTTTGGGGGGCTTAGTAGATGTTACCGTTGACGAAGAAGTGGAGGAGGAGGATGCCTTGGACCTGACAGTATTTGGCCCTTCAACCTCATCTGCTAAGGTGGCCTTGCACTCTTTCAATCCTAACCCCAACTCCTCCAGAGCTTTTAGACCTGCATCGTCGGGCAAAGCCATAGCTCAGCAATCTTCAGGACCTGTGGTGTTGTTGAGCCAGGATAAGTGGATAACAAAGTATTGAACTTATGGTAACACTTTTTTAAGAACCTGGCATACATTGGTTCGATGACCTTGCGGTAAAGGTCCTTCTCTGAGTCGATGAAGTTCTGGCCTCCAGGACCAAGTGTTTTCCCTGAACATATGCTGCAGAAACCATCAGAGCTAAAACACGGGTGTTGGCCTAGCATACCTGATGACATTCAGGTGCCCTCCGTCAATAGGTTCAGGCCCTCCCCATAGCAAGGTGAGCTTTCCATTCATAGCCTTCACCACCTGATTGAGGATTGGATGCATAAATTGAGATAGGTTATGGATGCATCTGGAGGTCATATTCAAGATGGGAACACCTTAAGCAGAATAGTACACGTACTTCTGTATTTTGATGGGATCTGACGATGTCTTTCTGTTCTTGTTAGCTTCCCATTCCGCTAAGGCAGTGGTGTGCTCGTTCTCACTCCTCTTCATCCATTCCTTCTTTTCCTCATCTGGAAGGGCATTGTAACGGTCGCTCCGCATGCTCTGGCGTTTTCCTGGTTTCTGCTTTTCCGACACCTCGCCTCAGTCGACCATCTTCTGCAGCTCATCTTCAACCTCTTGACCATATAGTTTGCACCAGAGATTGTATGCAGTTTGTCGACGTGGTTTCTGAGTCGCATGTCTAGTTAAACTGGCAAGAACAAAGTTATATGGATTGTTGGTATCCCTGGCCATCGCATTTTTGTTCAGGTCATCATGATATCGGAGCCAGCATTCGATTTGCTGACAAATTAACATGTGAGTCAGTGGTCATCACAGTAATTTCAAAAATGGTCGCGACTTACACCTAGGCGTGATTTGACCATGTGCTGATGAGCCTTGTAATTTTCCATGGCCTTCACAAACTCTTCTGACATTAGTTTCATCGCATCTGGGAATGGCTTTTTGGGGACTGGTGTGCTGTCATCCATGAGTGCTAGGGCTTCTGCAGTAGGTTCTTTGTTGTCCAGGAGAGAAGGAGGGAACCTTTTGAAGTAACATCGGTGGACGTCGAGGCAAAATGCTTGGAAGTCTCTGTCTCTTTTTGCCTTTGCATAGCTGGGCAGTTGTTCCATCATGAAAGCATGCTGAGCCCCTCAGAATGCTCCAGGATTGACCATACTAGCAAAAAGGTCAGTCTTCACATTCCTGATCATCACTGATCATTGGACTTATGTTTTTTTGTAGATAATGTGTGTGGAGTGTGTTGAAAGTGGGAAGACAAGGATGCTTTTCCCAGGTTCGACTCGATGGGCTCATATAAGTACAAATGTGCAGGCCCATCTGAGCAGCAATCAGCAACGATTTATCTGAGGGTATGTAAGCTTCCAGCAACCTGAAATTTTCCTCAGTCTAGGCGTCAACTGACATGTATTAATTGACAGGGTTAGAGCATCCAAATAGAATACCCAGATGTCAATTCCCAGGCATCTCTTGGCCTGGTCACCTTGAGAAGTGATGCAATGCGATAAATTGCAAGACCTGGATCCCCCAGTCATCGGTAGGACACCGCCAAATAAGATATCCCCTTCACCCTAGAAGCTTGAAGCTTTAAAAGGGCACAGATGTGTACTCCTGCCACCTCGATATTCATGCCTCGAACCCCGAGTGCTGTTCCAGCCCAATCTGCTGTCACATCTGGTATGCTCCTTTGCCCTTCCCTTACCTGAATTCCTGCTAACTGCACTCCCCAGCTTCAGACTTTGTGTCACTTATGGCCACCCTTGCCAACCTTAACCTGTCTAATGGCAGTATGTGTAGTATTCCCAACATGTTTTCCCCTTGACTGAGGGATATTCAGCTACTCTGATGACTACCATGACCACAACCAATAGCCTCCACCTTCCCACCTCGAGTGCTGGTGTAGGCGCCCTGACTCTTCCTACGACTGCTGCCAGTACCACAAGCATCGGGAGCCCTAGCACTACCACCAGTATCTCTCTCACCACTGCCACGACACCCACTGCTCGTACTACCACCAATACTACTCCCACGGAAATGGCCCCCGCCCCTGCCCATGCAGAACACCGAGTTTATCACATTCCTAGTCCCAAGGACCTTCCCTGTCCTCCTACTGTCTGGCCTCCTCACAATAACTTTTATGTCATCACATGCGGGCAAGAAGTCGGAATATTTTTTACTTGGTATGTTTACTTTTTTCTTCCTGGCATCTTGAGCTCATGAGACCATCAGGACTGAGACTGCAGAGAGGGTCATTGGTGTTCCAGGAAATGTCTATGAGTGGAAGAATAACTACTACGATGCGGTCAACGTCTACCGCCAGGCTTACAACAAAGAACAAGTCCATGTCACCCCCCTTGCCAGTTCCTGCTTTGATGTATCCATCGAAGATGAATGGGGCTCGCTGGACTGGGGTAGCAACAATGAAGACAGCTTTGTCGCCGCTATGAGCCAGGCTTAGAAGTATAGCGATGGACCCAGTAGCTGCTAGTTACATTTATATTTCTTGGACTTTGAAAAAATGTCGACATAGTTTCTTTTTGTTTAGTACAGAAAACTGACAGTCTTATATGCCATGCACCTGTGATTTTATGAATTGAGTCTTATGAAGAGTGTCCACCAAATGAAAGATATATTTATTCTGGTGAATCATCAAAGCTCATAAATCATGAGATTGGAATAGCTTGAATTTGGCTCCTGATGTCGATTTCAAGACTCTACTGAGCATGCTGATGTGCTCAGTAATGGCAAGTGACAAAAGGACTAGTGAGCTGCAACAAACTACAACCAACACTAAACCTCTCAAAACTCTATACTAAATCACCAATGTATTGAATTCGGGCATTTCGAGTACAATAGAAGCACTCTGCAAACGTTGATAACCTGGTAAGGTTGGGTAAAAAGACTTCTATTCGGTACTAGTGAGTTTTACAAACGTAATACTTGTACTAGCGGGGGGGTTTATTACATGGGGTGGTAAAGTGATTTGATTTGAGCTGCTATGCTCGCTGAGACTATGACTGCTTTGAACTAGTGGCACTCTTGGCCTAAGGATAACTACTATGACTTCTGAGAACGCACTTGAACTACTTCAAAACACTCTTGGTCTATGCTTGACACAACAGTAGGCTCAAAAGAACTTCAATTCACTTCAATCCTAGGGTGACTCAACAACTAGTGGTCGCTTTGTCGAGGTTAAAGCACAAAATCCTTTAATTGGGGCACTAGAATACTGACTAGTATGTCACAATCGTGGGGTAGGCTTGCCTGCCACATGGGTACTTGTCTGTCTACTTATATACTACAACTACCAGGCACAATCTGGAGCTAATTAGACTAGATAGGGAATACTATTGGTAAGGCTTTCTTGGCTAGTCACGAGAAATGGCAAAAAGCATGCAATAGTTGGCCTAGGCGCCATTACCTGCTTACTAGGGGCTCTAGGGACTCTGATGGAAGCCCTATTCTGCACCCCAAGGCAGTCATGGCCCTATGGTTGTCAAGGCTGAACTATTAGCCTGACAAACGTGCCTGTAACAGTAGTCAATCGTGATTGGAACCGCTACCCGGATATACTAGTGCCGATCACATGAGATCTATATCACACTAGTTGAACCTTCGGCTAAGTCGATCCATTGCTGCTGTATCTTTCTAAGTCCCGTTTGAGATCTTCACATGACTAGATCCATCCTGACTTAGGCATTTGTGCCCAGATCGGTCACTAGTTATTCAAACACTTCAATACGTGTACCCTCTGCCTCCTTGTTTGGTGCGTTTTCCGCTTCCTTGGTTTACTAGTGGCTTTATTTATTTAGCGCACTTGACCGACAGGATACTAGTGTAGCCGGCTGGTAGAGTTGGCCCTTCAAGGTCCTGTCTCTAAGTCCTGGTTTTTACTAGTGGCATACTAGCTGACTATCAGCACGAAGCCTCTGCTATAGTCCTC
Source organism: Armillaria luteobubalina (assembly GCA_030435615.1). Classification (NCBI taxonomy): domain Eukaryota; kingdom Fungi; phylum Basidiomycota; class Agaricomycetes; order Agaricales; family Physalacriaceae; genus Armillaria; species Armillaria luteobubalina. The sequence goes on along the minus strand of JAUEPU010000018.1, from coordinate 586,024 downwards.
AGATAGCCCTTACTAGTGGATAGATTCACAATAGTAATGTTACAAAATTGCAAAATCTAGGTGTGAATGCATAGACGGCGTATCAATGCGTTGGGGAAAGAGGAAACTTCAAATATAATGGTACACTTTCTTCAGCATCCTTCGGCAACCTCGCCGCCAGACAGTCGAGCTTCAGCCATTGATCATCCGTAGTCATCATATCATCACTTTCATAAAGATCAGTTTGGTATATGCCATTCAGATTTAAGATCTGTTGTAGCTATTCTAAGAAGTATTTCCCTGTAGGATTTGTTGGTGTCATGCATGAATAGCATAGCTGATTACCTATGAACTCCCTTGTTCACAAAATGGGGTTCCATCATGTTGGTAGAGATGGGCATCAAGGTCAGGAGACAGTCGAAGTCGCTTGAATGTGCCATTAATGTAGTAAGCTACTGACCTTGCTGTCGAACAAATTCTACACATCAGTGAAGTATTTCAGCTTGAAGGAGTCAATAATAATCGGGATATGGGGTGCTTTTAGGACTGGCCATGTGTTTAATTCATTTTCATTCCAATTGGCCATCTGTAGCCGTTATCCGATTGAGAATGCTCCATTATTAATTGTATACTCATCATTTACCCTCCTTAAGTACAGAAAGCTTATAGACCCAGGCCCATCTCCCATCACCCAGCACAAGCTCTGAGGGCAGTGTTGTGCTCCATGCTGTTCAGCTGGTGCTAGTAATCCTCACTCAGCTGAAATCCATCATCCACCCAGCGAAATAACCCCCCTGCCATATACTGTGTAAACGGGTACCTTGTTTCTCCATGGTCAATGGTCGTGTTTGAGTGTCAGAGCACAGCGGATGGAATCAGTACAGTGGAACCTGGAGGAAACTCAATCACTAATTTGAGGTCCCACAAAATCAGGTGGACGCCCTTCTTGGAGTTGAACTGACTAAGCACTGGTATGGTGCACCAACCGAAGAGCAGGTTGCCTGAATCTGTATGCTTGACGGTAACGGATTTTGGCCCAAAATTGAATGTGGAGGCAGAAAAGATGCTGTTGGTGAAGTTGAGGATCAGGTTGTCGTTGCTGAGGAGAAGGGCCCTGAGGTGCATGGCATAGCACTGAAACAAGGACGGCGACCATGCTGTGAAGACACCTAACACACTTTTCAGCCTGACTGATGGCAGCAGTCATGGTACCATGACATACCTGAAGCAAATCCTGCCAGACGTATGAAGGCAATGTGATTGATGAGGGTCGCCAGGACTTGTGCTGTGGTGCCCTCATGATGAAGATTCTGCAGGAACTGGGGACACATTCTCTTAAGCGACGGTTTGAGGGAGGGTGGAACTACACACCGTTGCCCTCCTCCAAATGAAATTCCAACTGAGAGTGCCAAATAGCGACTGCAGCGATGCTTCTGCTGTTTCCATGAGAAGGTACATTCACCTCGACTTTGATCCAGGAGGGCAGACACCAATGTATGTATGCTCTCCCAATTGGGATCTTCAGGCTGCCCTGCTAGAACAGCAATGACATGCCCCTCGTCATCGGCGATGGGTATCGCCTCTCTACAGGTTTCTGAAGAGTTGAGATTGTAGCTGGGAGTGGGGTACTCACCTTCCACTCCAAGGCTTGTAATCAAACCCATACCGACTGTTTGGTCCTACTAAATCCAGCAGGGCAACCGATCACTTCCCAACTTCATCAGAGTGCTTATCTACATAGCCCAAGGATGCCACAGGAGCTTTCTGAATGGCATACACTGTTCGGATTTCTTCAGGCTGGGTCTGGTGCTTGCGCTTCATATTTGCCCAGGCTTGTTTGATTCACGTTGTTTTGCCTGTTACTTCTTGTGGTTCACATGGCTCTGCTTTTTCTGGTGATTTCGAGGGTTCGGGGGGTTCAAGGTCATTGGGAGGGGCAGTGTATCAAAGGTTCCTAGCTTCGGTGAATGGGGCAGCATGGGAGCAGAGGAGAGGATCATTGAGGTTATTGGGGTCATATGCATCCAGAGGATCAAGGGTTTCTTCATGGTTGACACAATCATGGACCTGGCATGAGAAGCTAGAGTTGGGATCTGAGCTCACAGCCGGCATGGTTGAAACTTGCCATGGAGAGAAATGGCCACCAGATCTGGTCTAAATATGCGGTTAGTGGGCGGTTGAGGGAATCAAAACAATGTTACACACTGTTAGGAAGGAGAAGAATCCAGTAAGGACATCTATGGGGTTCCAAAGTCAGTGCATGCAGAGGTTTGACACAAGATGCGGCCATCGCAACGGCAGTTACTCCGATACCACGTATTCTCAGGCTTGAGTATTCGTAGGCGCGATGTAGTCGCTGTAATGGTGGACTTTGCAGATGTAGCTAAAAATGGACTCACACAGTAGGATCTTCATGGGATGATTAGTTGTGGGGTTGTTAGGCCTGAGCACCACGAGGTCCAAACAGATATAAACTTAGGGCTGTCTCGTGTTCAGACAATCACCCAAAGAGTTATCGTGGAGTTTAGACGTGGGCTGGATTCCTGTTGTTAACCTTTCGGCTAGCGAGTCAACGAGGATGGTTTGGTATAGATAAACTTTAGCTCGAAGCTGAAGTATACTACAGCGAGAGCTACTACTTATATACAAAACGATAGAACTAAAACGGTTGTTCCGAATGACAATAGAAGTCCATTACTAAGCGGAGTTCGGGATAGGTGAGTAAGCAGGATTGCATAACGTGTGAAAAAAGGCAAAAAGTGAATAAATCGTAACATTACCCTCTCGTTAAGGCAGTCGTCCCGACTGCCATTATGTTAGGTCGGGATCGGGTGGTTCTTCTAACAGCGAGAGGCGGTATTTTTCCCAGTATGGTTCTAAGAGATAGCTCCATTTCTTTTCGTCAGGGTTTTTGACCCAGAATTTCCTCCCATCTGCCCGTTGGACTTGGTATAAGACTGAGCCATCCTTTTGGTAGTGATCATCCAGAATTGCTACGGCGGCTTTTTGCTCTTTCGTGGTTATGGCATGGATTATGGTGGTTCGGCGTGTTTGTTCGAGCCCTTCCTCATAGTCTTTGATTGCGTCTTGTGCGTGCTCCATATCTTCTGTTGTTACCCATGAGTTATGTTCTCTTGTCCATCCCTTCCATTTAACGAAGTAGTCGGTGGTTATGCGTGATTTCTGTCCCTTTTTGGCACGTACTCGCCGTGTTCGGGCATCCAATACTTCTTCGACTTCGTATTCTTCTTCATCTTCGATGAGGTCGGGTGGTGGTGCAGGTGGTTGTTCCTGATTCGGGAATGCGGGTGGAACGAAGGGCGTTAGAAGCTTTTCATTGAATCGGGGGTGAATTCTCCAATGAGGTGGTAGCTTTAGTTTGTATGCAGCGGCGCCAGCTTTTTCAAGGACGAGGAAGGGTCCTACCCTTTTGTCGTCTAGGGATTTTCGGGGGCGCGGGAGTCGGAGATTGGTGGTGTCCAGCCAGACTCGGTCTCCTATCTGATAGTCCCTTGATGCTTGCCTTCGTTTGTCGTATTGTGCCTTCATTTTGCCCGCTGTTTCTTCAAGAGCTGCTTTAGCTTTCTTGTGTATTTCGAGTAGGGTGGCGGAGAAATCTTTTGCTGCTGGGTTTGAAAAGGCAGTGGTTCGTACGGAGTCGGGGAGCGTTCGAGGATGTAGGCCATAGTTAACGAAGAAGGGGCTTTGTCCGGTGGCGGAGTGGATCCGGTTATTGTGGGCGAATGCTGCGAGTGCCAGCCATTCGCTCCAATCCCTCTGCCGATAGTCCATGAACATCTTTAAGTACTTCTTGATTTCTTGATTGGCCTGTTCCGTTTGACCGTCAGTCTGAGGGTGGTAGGCGGTGGAAGCATTAGGGGTAATTGATAGAAGTCGATATAATTCGGTCATGAATTTTGAGATGAATTGTGGACCATGGTCAGAGATGACCACTTGTGGCATCCCATGTCTGGCGTAGACTTGGTCCCGAAGTATCTTGGCCCATCCCTCCGATGACAATGTGACGTCGCATGCGACGGGGATAATTTCCTTCGAGAAGCGATCCACGATCACTAGGATGGCGTCATACCCATTTGACTCCTCCAGTCCGGTAATCATGTCCACAGAGATGTGGGTCCATGGCGCCGAGGGGATTGCATTGGGGTGCAAGGGATTTGCCTTGGCTTGGGTATTGGTTTTTATCCTTTGACACGTTTCACATCCCTTTACGTATCTTTCTATGGTCTGGCGATCCTTGGGCCACCAGAAGTCGCGTTCGACTAGTTCCCATGTCTTGGCGATGCCCGGGTGGCCTGCCGTAAGGTGATCATGGTACTGAGCTATGATTTCTCCCCGGAGCCTGTCATCCCGGGGTACATAGACCCGCCCGTCGTAATAGAGGATCCCTTCCTCCTGGGTTATCCCGCGTTCGTGGTTTAGGGAGTCGGAAATTCCCTGGTCCCACTTGGCTTGATCGCGGGTGGCTTCCCTGATCCGTTGGTGGGTTTCTGTCATCGTAGGCATGATTAAGGCTCGAAAGTGCTCAGGTTGGAGTACGACAATGTCGTCGTTGTCCCCTTTCCCTTGATTGTGATCGTCCCTTCGACTTAGGAGGTCGGCCTTTCGATTTGCCGTTCCTGGTTTATGATGGAGCGTAAAGTGGTATTCTGCCAGTTCGGTGACCCATCGGGCTTGTCGCCTGTTGAGTTTTTGAGGCTTTCGGAAGTATTGGAGATTTTGATGGTCAGTCCATATTTCGAAGTCCTCGGCGGCCCCCATGAGATAGTGTCTCCATTCCGACAAGGCGAGCATTATTGCTAATAGCTCCTTGTCGTAAATCTCATAGTTGCGTTCAGTGGTGGTAAGGGACTTCGAAAGGAAAGCCACCGGTCTCCACTTCCCATCCTGTTCTTGGCTCAGGACAGCTCCAATTGCCCCTTCACTTGAATCGGCCTCCACCCTGAATTTGCCTTGCTCGCGTGGCAGAGTAAGGACAACGTCCTTCGCCATTTGGTCCTTGAGACGTTGGAAGGCTTGGTTTTGTGCGGCTCCCCAGGTCCAGGGAGCTTTGCCGGTTAATTGAGTGAGGGGTCGAACTATTTTGGAGTAGTCCTTGATGAATTTTCGGTAGAAATTGGTGAATCCTAGGAAGGATTGAAGCTCCTTCTTCTTCGTTGGCGTAGGCCACTCCGTTATCCCCTTCACCTTTACCGGGTCCATCCGTACTGCCCCTTCACTGATGATGACTCCCAGGTATTCCGTTTCTGATACCTCGAATTCGCACTTTTCTGCCTTGAGGAACAACTTATGTTCCCGAAGTCGTCGGAGTACCCGCCGGACGAGACGGCGGTGTTCTTCAAGGTTTTTTGAGAAGATTAGGATGTCGTCGAGATAGATGGTGACCTTCCCTTCGCTGATCAAGTCATGGAAGATGTCATTCATCATCCATTGGAAGGTTGCCGGCGAGTTGGTCAGTCCGAAGAACATGACCGTAGGTTCAAAGAGTCCCCGATTAGTTCTGAACGCTGCTTTTGCCTCGTCTCCCTCTTTGATCCGGACGTTATTGTAGCCCCATCGGACATCCAGTTTGGTAAAGTACTTAGCCCCTTGCAGTTTGTCCATGAGCTCGGAAATTAGGGGAAGCGGGTAACGGTTTTTGATGGTCATCTCGTTGAGCTTCCGATAGTCTTGGACCGGTCGGAGAGATCCATCCTTCTTCTTTACAAAGAAAAACGGCGATGCAAATGGTGATTTGGACGGGCGGATCCTGCCACTAGCAAGGTTTTCGTCCAGGAACTTGTCCAACTCCCCTTGTTCGTTTCGGTTGAGGGGATACACCTTGCAATCGAGGGTGTTCTGGGCGTTAGGGGTCAATTCGATCGCGTGATCCCATGGTTTACGTTCAGGGAGTTCGTCAAAGCTTTCCTTGGAGAATAGATCGTGGAACTCGTGATACCACGACGGGACCAAGTCTTCGAAGGATTGCTTGGGTTTTCCTTCGGCGGCCTTGGCGGCTAGATCATTGGCATGGTGTACGGCCCGGATCTCCATGGCTTCTTGAACGTCGACGGCTAAAATGGTCTCCCCTTCTTCTAACTCCTCATCCCAACGATCTTCCGGGTCCGTATCGGGTAGAGGGAATGGGTTTTTCTTGCATTGACATCGTCCGAAGAGGATTCGCCCCGTCACCCAATTAATGATGGGATTATGCCGTTTGAGCCAATCGTGTCCAAGGAATAGATCTCCTTTGCCTAGTTCGGTCACCGCGAGGTCGATCCGCTCGGCATGATCTCCCAAGGACATCCGGAGTTCTACGAACTCGGTGATTTCCCCTGCTCGGTTTCGAGTTCCGTCAGCATTATATACGGGAATAGGAGAAGGCGCCGGATAGGTCTGGAGACCGTGGCGTTCCACGTATTTTTTGCTGATCGAGCTTCCCGTGCAGCCACTGTCGATGAGGGCGTGGGCTTTTAGAGTCTGTTGGTCTGCTAGGGTCTCTAGTTGAGCGTCAATCAGTAACTCTCTTGCCCCGTCAGTCTGCACGCGCCGTAGGTAACGTATCGGTTGTCGGAGTTCGTATAGTCGTTCCCTCGCTGATTCCCCTCCCAGACGAAGATGTCGTATCGCCTCCCCGTCTACTTCTCCTTCCCTCCCCTTGTGTACCCAGAGATAGAGGGCCGCCAACGCCTCAGAGTCGGTCCGCGCTTCCTGGATAGCCCGAAGAGTCCAGTCGGGACCAAAAGGCTTAAACCAGGTATTCTTCGGGGGCGAAGCGCGTTCCGTGGTGTTCTCGGGCGTTGGGGGTCGTGTCTTTAGCATGGAGAGGCGGTAGGAGGTGTCATCATCCTCGTCGGGTACTTCTTCAATGGTGACCCGCGGCAGTCGGGGCGTCTCTCGCCCGGTTCGGCCCGCTTGATCCTTGTGGGCGATTGAGGTCGAGGCGGTCCTGGGTCTTCGCCGCTCTTCACCCTCGCGTGGGCCCTTCGTAGGGTCTCCCTTGGGTTTCTCTTGGGTGAGGCCGCCCTCAACTTCGGCCTTTGCTCGGGCCTCGTCGGTAGGAATGGCGGCTCCGGCGTCCTCCTTGGTCGGGGTTCCTGCCTGGGGCGCAGCCCGCTTGGTGGCGACGGGGGCGTCGCGTGCCTTGTGCCGTAAGAACGGTCTAACACCTTCAGAGGACACCTTCTCCGTGGTCAAGTTAGGTGCGTCCCCAGGTCTTATGGTTTCATAGCTGGAAAGTGGGGCCCAAGGAGTTGATGGGAGTCGAACGGGGTATTTATGTGATGTTTTAGACTCCGATGTCGGAGTCTGCTGCGATTCTTTCGGGTTTTGCACGCTCGGAGAAGTGGAAGCTGGTATATTCGAATGCGTGTGATATGACGTACGTAAAGTATTGTTACAAGAGGACCGGCTAGCCGAGTCTGAGCGCGTGACGGATGAAATGATTGTCCTGGCCGAGCAAGTGGAATCGCTCACTTGTCGGCCTCCCCTTTTACCTCCTCGATCCCCGTGGTCGAGGGCGTCTTCTCCTCGACCATACCTTCCTTTTCTGCTTCTGCTTTGACTTGATCATCGAGCATGGCACGTAGCTGCTCCGATGTGTACGTGTACCTCCCTGTTTTTTCGTCTCGTGGGCGTTTCGGGGCTCGGCAATCCTTGGCCAGATGACCCTTCTTTCCGCAGTTGTAGCACCTCTTCTCCCGACGCATCCGATCGATGTCCATTGGCTCTCCTGCTCCCCCATAGGTGGTCCATCCGCCCCCGGTGGTTTTGTTCCCGCTCGAACTTGTCGTGCCGCTAGCTTTCTGACTAGTGCTAGAGGCGGGGGTTTTTTGTTTTGGCGGGGGTTCACTCCGGTAATGGATTTTGTCGAAGGCAGCCTTTTTGGCACGTTCGTCATACATTGTGCAGACCCGTTGCTTCCATTGCCAGTAGTAAGTGGGGACAAACATGCCGAGATCGGAGATGAATTGAGTGTAGTCATTGGGGAGTCCTTGACGGATTGCTCGGACGAGGGCGGACCGGGGCCCTTCCTCATGTCGAAGTCCGGCTAGCATTGCCAGGTGCTCCAGGCGTTGGAAGTAGGCGGTTGCCGTCCCGTTACCCATTCGTAATTCCATCATTTTTTGCTCGTGTTTCTCTTGAATGGCGGGGTCTGAGAACTGCTTTCGGAAGGCTTCAACCCATTCGTCCCATTGTCCGTAACGGTGTCGGTTTTTACTTTTGGAGAAGAACTCGACCCGATGGTAAACCCACCAGGTCTTGGGCCCTTCTTCCATGTGTGATGCGGCGTAGTTGATCATCATGGGGCTTGTGATTATGAAACGAGAGAACGTTTCAAAGTACTGGAGACAATCCCCAATAAATCGGTCGACGTCCTCGTGTTTCCCGTTAAAGAATTTAGTGGGGGCTATGAGAGTCGGTTTGATGCTGTAGTAGGGGTGATCGTCTCGCAGGGCGCCTGTGGGCCAGTCAGGGGGGTCAGGGGGTAAGTCTCTGGGGGGTGGTCGTGGGAGCGACCATCGATCCGTTCGGTCCCCAGGGGAGCCTCGATGCACCGGAGGCGGGGGGGGTGGTTTCGCCGGGGGACCCGAAGAGAAACCCCACCGCTTGTCCATCCACTCTAGGAGGGCTTGGGCATCCTTCATATTTTCGTGAATGTCCCTGACTGCCTTCTCGGCCTCCGCCCTTCGATCGGCGTCGGTCTTTACTTGTCCCATTCCTGGAGGTGGGGGTCCCAAGTCCGGGGGGGCCCCTGGGTCTTCGTCAGGATCCGGGTCCTGATCCATTCCGTCATCCCTTTGTTTTCCTTGCGCTTTCTCGGAGGGGCCTTCTTCCGCTTCTCCGCTTCCCGCAAATAGTCGGCTACTTCCTCGCCACTGTGATCCTGGTTGCCGATAGTTAATCCAGGGCGGCGTGTCGGGTAACGGCTCAATCTGATCCCCCGGTCTCTCCGGGTTCCATTCGCTCCTCGGATCTTTCCCAATCTTCTCGTAGTTGTCGTAGGTCCCGCTCCAAGGCCCTATGCTCCTCCTCTGTTCTTCGACGGAGGTGGGCAATCCTTCTGCCTGGTAGGGGTCCTTCAATCCTTCGAGCCAATAATTGGCGTTCATTGAGGTCGATATCTCGGAGCCTCTCCCTGTCCCAATATTCTCCCATGGAGAGCTGATCTCCTCCCCTTGCTCGTATGTCCCGCGCCCTTCTATCCCAGGCCCTTGCTCGGTATCTCCCCAGTACGGGTCTGTCCTGGTCTCGAAGTATGGGCCATTCTCTGTCTGGTCCGTTGCCATTAAAAGGGTCGTGGGCAATGGTCCAGAGGAGAAGGGTCTGTTCGGAGACCAGTATTCCTGGGGCGGTGTCGGGATCGTCTCGATCCTGTCTGTGAAGGTAGTGGTCCGCAGGTTCCCCCGCCACTGGGCTTCTGTACCTGAAGACATTTCTCCCGACCAGGCGGATTCGAAGCCGAGACTGTCGGTAGTAGTTTGCGGTGTGGTGGTCATGGTCGGACTGTTCTCCCGGGTTTGGGGGAACGGCGTACGAGTCGTTGGCTCGAATGGGGAGTCCCTCCGATAGGAGGAGGTGGCCAGGCCACGAATTTGGTACGAGGGGTTCGGAGTAGGGGACGGGTTGTCCTGTGTCGGCGGCTCCGTCGAGAATGGTCTCGGTCTGGTGAGCCTGCCAGATGGGGCCTGTGGTGATGCGATTCGGGGTAATGGTGCGGGTGCTGGGGGTGGTCGGGCTATCGGGCCTAGGTATGTTCCCAGTTCTTGATGTCGACCAACGCGTCGGTGGGGGCGTCAACTCCAGGGTCGAGATCTGCGATGTTGAGCTCGATGTCCTCGCTATCGGGGCTAGGACTGGAATCTGTAAGGGAGTGCCTAGTTCCAGAAGGTCCAGCAACGGGGGGGAGGACGATATTCTCGGTGGTGGATGGTCTCGGAGCAAGACTTCTAAGGCTCGGTTGCTGCCCTGCAGCCGGGCTAGCTGGTGGGGTATAGAAGGGGTCTCCCCCTCCGACGTGTTGGAGGTAGTCTGTTGGGATGTAGTGGGTCGGAACGGGTTGTTGCTCCCCCACCTGCGTCGTCCTCTGCCTCTGCCTTCCATGGCTATGGCTTTCTATCCACCGTCCTACGCTATTCTGCTGCCAGTAGCAAACGATTAAGAGGACAATGAGGGTAACAATTACAAAAGCAACTGCTCCTCCTGCAAGGGTTTCTACGGCGGGCTTGTCCAATGTTCTGGGGGTGATCATAGGGGTTCTCCTTCGGTGTACGTTTTTAGGAGAGTTGGGAAGCTTCGAGCTAACTGTTAGGCCTGAGCACCACGAGGTCCAAACAGATATAAACTTAGGGCTGTCTCGTGTTCAGACAATCACCCAAAGAGTTATCGTGGAGTTTAGACGTGGGCTGGATTCCTGTTGTTAACCTTTCGGCTAGCGAGTCAACGAGGATGGTTTGGTATAGATAAACTTTAGCTCGAAGCTGAAGTATACTACAGCGAGAGCTACTACTTATATACAAAACGATAGAACTAAAACGGTTGTTCCGAATGACAATAGAAGTCCATTACTAAGCGGAGTTCGGGATAGGTGAGTAAGCAGGATTGCATAACGTGTGAAAAAAGGCAAAAAGTGAATAAATCGTAACAGGGGTAGTGGCGCCAAAGTTAAAGTTTCAAGTTCTACTGCCAACAACCAATCAACAACCTTTGTGAAAATGTGTTGTGGTCACATGTTTGTCATATGACATAGTTTAGGCCTTGTGTTTCAAGATCTTCATGGGATGATTAATTGTAGGGTGGTGGTGTGAAAGCCAAAGGTGAAAGTTTCTACTGTCAACAACCAATCAACAACCTTTGTGGAAAATGTGTTGCAGTCACATGTTTGTCATATAACTTAGTTAGGCCTCATGTTTCAGTGTTTAAAACTCTGAAGCCTTGCCGAATGTAGATCTGAGGATCCAAAATGTATCTATCTTGTATTTCTCGCCTTGCCAACCGCTCTATGAGACCCTAGGATATGCCCAAAGTTAGCCAGAATATTTATTTGACAATGTGCAATTTTTTAGATCATACATAAACTGTAGGTGGCAAGGACACTATTGGTCATGACCGGACCAAGCATGGACAATCTAAACGCAACATTGACAATGCAAACTGTGTATAAGTAGAACTGGGAATGATGAATCACAGCAGTACCGCCCACCTAACCACTCTGCATCCTGATCATGCCTGAAGTCCCCCGACCCGTACCCCTCAGGCCGATTACGCCACCAGTGCTCCCTCCCACAGCTGCAGAATTCCTCACTCGCCTCAGAATGCCTGATCCCAAACCTTCGCTCAAGAATATTACCAACTCGAACACATACATCAATCAAGTCATGACTCACTTGCGTGAGACCATTTTAATGCATATCATTCCTATTTAAGCTTGCCTCTTTGTGCAGATAGCAGCCAGAAACCAACATTGATGGATGACAATCTCGGCAGGGCCATAGTCCACCACCATAGGTTGTTGACTGCTCACACTGCGGGTGCACTACTTTCTTGGCTTGGTCATGTGTTTATTCTGATGTAATTGAGCAGATCAGACAGAACAAATGCCACTCTGGGCGAGAATGATGGAACTTTGACTACAGGACAGCTCAGCACAGATGAAAACGTCCATTACAACCCTCCAGACAGAAATCAAAGATGTCAAAGCGAGTTTGGCACAGGTCAAAAAAGATCTACTAGAGTGTTACGATTTCTCGCACTTATTCATTTTCTTTCTTAATTATCAGAAGACCAAATCATCCCTGACCCCACGTGACCATATGAACCATAAACGGATGGCTTAGGCCAAGTAGTTAGTAACTACGGCTCGTGCATACAGCATGACAACCATATTGTCTACATACATTGTGACTATTATTAGTATCACAGTTTTCGTATATAAGTAGGTAGCTCTCGCTGTAATACCCCAGCTTTGAGCTAAAGTTTATCAATACTGAACTTCTCTCTTAACTCGCTCGACTAAGAACTTAGTCTGATCTCTTCACCTATATCCGAACTCCACAAGACTCTCGGGTGACTGTCCGAACACGAGGCAGCCCGAGTTTACTCCTGTTTGGATCACGTGAGGTTTGGGTCTAACAATTAGCTCGAAGCTTCCCTTCTTTCCTCGCGCACAACGCAAGCAAAGACCCATGCAACAGACCAGAGACCTGACCCCCGCTGAGTTCCACATTGCCCTTGTGGCCATTCTCGTACCCTTCACCCTTACCATCATAGGAATAGGACTAGGAGTCCTAATCCCAAGACTGTGCAGAGCACACCATGTCTACCCACAAACATACGAGCTTGAAACCGTTGAACAGGAGCAGCCCATACCCCAGCCAGAGGCCGAAGAGTACCTGGGCGAAAGTAACAGGGAAGCTGAGAGAGGGTGTAGACGCACTCACCCTTGGAACCTCCCGTATCTCTCTACTCACCCCTACCGAACCCGCACCCCTGTCCCCGATTACGACGAAGCCGCCTTGGATTACACCGCCTCTGTCGCCCAGATCATCAGGGTCGACACAGAGACCAGTGAGGAATTCCCCGCCCTCCCCTCCACCAAAGAGCCCTGCCCCCTCAACCTGGCCCACATCCCCCGAAACCGCGCAGCCCTCGACCTCCCAAGGATCTACCAACGATCCTTCAGTCCCCTCACTGACCCTTGGCTGCAGCCACCGAGTTATACCCCCCAGTGAATGGAGCAGCTTGAGCCCGCAACAGAGGGAGAAACTCCCAGTGACTGGTGGCATCATACCCATCGACTTCCCCCCCTCCAACACGTGAACATCAGAATCCCAGCAGGCGTCGTCTACCCCCCCACCCTCCGTATCAGCCAGAACCGAGTCCCCCTCGACCTCGTCCCGAGGGAACCAACAAATACCGGAAGAGGAAGAGGATGATGAGACTCTGGAGATGGAGTCGATAGCGGAGCAGAGTGGCTCAGTCAGCGCACTGGTATGGCCGGAGGCAGGTGACGACTATCCGGAAGTGAAGACATTCCTAACTGAGGAGGAGAACATAGAAGAATATGACACTCGGGTTGATGAAAGGTATATGCACATAGTGGAAGAGATTTCATGGCTAACGGGTCCATTGGGGAGTTGATATATGGAAGCGGAGAAAGAACAAGACAAGGAAGAGATGAAAAGGATACGGGTACATGCTGCCCACGAGCAGGCTACTTTCATGTTCAATACAGATTTTCCCCTTTATGCAAAGCCACTGATACCTAACTATGATGAGTGGTACCCGCGCTCTCCCAAACCACTCCCTGACTCTCCACCAAAACGGAACATCCGGCAACAAGGTGGACCCCCAATTCCTGGAAAGTCCTGACTATTCACTGGAGCACCAGAAGAAACTGCGGAAGAACGAGAAGCCACAGCACAGGCCCGCCGGAATCTTTACCATGACATTCTAGCCAAAGAAGCAAAGCTAGAAACCACCAGGGAAGAGATGGCCCAGAAACTAAACGATCTAGATGCACTGCAGAAGAAGCACGGCCTCTCCCCTAACCCCAACAATGAACCACCAGACATCCCAGACCCTGTCCCACCCAGAGGACAGCCAGCACCAGACCCAGATTCACCTGGAGGAAGGGGAGACTTATGGTCCCTGCCCAGACCCCTGCCGGACCGAATGCCCCCTGCACCACACCCAGGACAACCCCGTGGAGCCGCTGCGGCAGACGCCCCTTTCCTCGGAGTCAAACCCACCATGATGCGAATGCCCGAAATGTTCTACGGGAAGCATGACGACATACAAAGGTTCTTCCTCCAGTGTGTCCTCTACTTCGAAGTACACCGAGGCTACTATGAAGAATCTCAACAGATCACCTTTGCCACATCCCACTTCGGTGGCAAGGCCCTCACCTGGTGGGTACACCATGCAGAACAATACTTCAGCACCACCGAAGCAAGGTACCGCCTCCCCACATGGAGGGACTTCGTTGAACTGGTCCACAAGGAGTTTGCCGACCCGGCAGTAGAAGAAGTGCACGAGCAGCGCATGTATGGACTGAGAATGCAGGATGGAAGCACTAACCGATATTTCCAGGAACTGGAACAACAAGCGCAGCTCGCTGGGAGATGGGAAGATCAAGGAGAAAAAAGTCACATTGTCGCCGCAGTCCACGCAGGAGTACCCGACAAATACACAATGGCCGTCACATCTGGAGAAAACATACCCCGCACCTACACCCAATGGAAACGCCGCATCCTCCAGATCAATGATCAATGAGCGGTAAAATGGGCCTTCGATAGGACTCACAAGGGCTACTGACCCCAAGACTCCCGAAACCGACAAAACACTCCTCGAAATGATAGCCGCATCCCATCCCGAGACAATAACAGGCCCCCAAGAGCCCAGAACGTGCCGCCACAGCTGCCGAGAGAGCCCAGACCCTCCAGTACCAACACTGGAACTGGACCAGTCTACAGCAGTCAGGGCCAACCGATGGATATAGACTGAATCCGATGGGAATGACACTGCTTCAACTGCCACCAGAAGGGTCACTTCACCGCTGATTGCTGACAACCCTGGAAGCCAAGGGATGGAGGCGGAAGATTCACCTGCAATAACAATAATCGCAGGGACAATCGAGCAGTAGAACAAGAGGTGGAATCAGACGAAGAGAAGACGCCTTCATCCTCGGGAGTAGAGGAGGTAAAAGACAGGGCCGATGAGTAAGCGATTCTACTCAGTTGGCCGGACTCTCTCATGGTGCTTTACATACTATTGGACAAATTTATGATACTCCTGTAGGACTCTTACATACGCATTCGGATATACCCATCCCTATCGCCCCCAGCAAAGCACCCAAGGAATCGCAGAACCAGTATAAGGTATTAACGGATGATACTAAAGAATATTCTAGGACCAAAACCCTGATGGGAAGCAGGACGATACTTCCCCCGATGGCTGAGTCCCATTCAGGATCTCTGCCCGGGATCTCACAAGATAAGTCACATCGCGCACTTGAGGGGGTTCTCCCGGGACAGCCCAGGGTTTACAGATCCAGGACCGACAGCAAGCAGAAGTGTGCAGCTTCCCCAAAAAGAAGAATCCCTGACCGCAAACAGCTGCAGCAGAGGGAGCATGGAGTGGCAATAGCCCCGGGCGGCAAGACCAAAGGAGCGATCCCTTGAAAAAAACTAACTGCGACTCCTGTAGACACACACCCAAACGCCGGGGACAACCTGACTCAGGGCGGACAGGACAGAACAGGAAAGTCTTCTCCTGGATCAGAACAGTTCTCAACCGACGGGGCACAAGCGCCTCATCCGCCACGCGAGATGGGTGGTAGGCGCGCCCAAGAACTGATAAGTCCCCCTCCACTTTACCCTAACTCACACAAGGTCTCTCTAGAAGAAGTACTGGATGACAAAGACGACACATCCTACCAGCTGGCTGCTGCAGCCAAAAATGCAGACGCATGCAGGCCATCCCCAAAGCGAAAAAGCCCTCCTTTGGAGGCGAGATGCCCAACCCGCGGAGCCAATAGTACAGCTACCAAAGGCGGCAACGTCTTGGCAGCAATGCCCGTGAACCCTAGCGGTTCTAGAAAGACAAAGAAAATGGCCGAAGAAGAGTACAACGAAGATGACGACCCTGAGTGGCAAGCGTATCTCAAGGGACATCGTTATCGCAAAGCAGGAGACCCCGACGCCACTGACATGAAGGCGTACAACAGATGGTGGACACAGGTGAAAAAGGATCATGACTGGACAGAATTAAAAACCATCGAGAAGGAGGAATCCGGATACATGATTCCATTTGAAACTGAATGGACATGGCGTGCTATCAGACAAGCAACAGGCAGTTACAAAGCCCACGCCATCTTAGCGCACTGGACGCACAAAATGTGGCAAGCAGAAGTAGACCGAGAAATGCTAATGCGCCTCGTCACGCTACCCCGCACCCAAGCCCTCGAACAATTAGAGGAACTCTGCAAACCGGTCCGATACATCCGACGAAGCGCATGAGCTGGGGCCAAAGACTTGACTACCGAAATCCGAATCCAAACCCTGACCAACCGACAGACCCTGAAGACCATAGCCCTAATAGACAGTGGATGCACCGGAAGCTCTATTGACCGCAAATACATAGAGGAACATGACCTACCAACCTGAGCAACCAGTGCCCCGATCCCAGTCTACAATGCTGATGGCACGCGAAACAAAGCTGGCGAAGTCACTCACTTTGTGAAACTCCGAATGACCATTGGAGGACACTCCAAATGGATCGACCTGGCAGTTACAGACCTAGGCACGAGGAGAGTATTCCTGGGACATGACTGGCTAATACGCCATAATCCAGTTATCAACTGGAAGACACAGAAAATCATATTTGGACGATGTCAGTGCCAAAAACAGCTGTTCACCCTACCAGATGCAGAACCAGGGGACAGATGGGATGAGGAGTTAGAAGAAGGAGACACTATACTAGCAATAGATATGACAGAGGAAATAGAGATCAGGGCAGTTCACCATGCCAACGATTTAGCCGTGAAAGCAAGCGAAGGGAAACCAAAGAAGAGTTTCAAAGAAATAGTACCCCCGACTATCGGGATTTCCAAGATTTGTTCTCGAAAGACAACTTTGATGAACTCCCTGACCAAAAGCCCTGGGACCATGCCATTGAACTCATCCCCAACGCCAGCAATACCCTCGACTGCAAAGTATACCCGCTGAACCGAAATGAACAGGAAGAACTTGACAAATTCTTGGATGAAAACCTGTCCACTGGACGAATCAGACCGTCCAAATCCCCATTCACCTCACCATTCTTCTTTGTCAAAAAGAAGGACGGTGCCCTCCGACCAGTCCAAGACTACTGAAAACTCAACAAGATGACTATCAAAAACAGATATCCCCTACCGCTCATTTCGGAACTCATGGACAAACTCAGAGGCGCCAAATACTTCACCAAGCTAGACGTACGCTGGGGATATAACAATGTATGCATAAAAGAAGGCGATGAATACAAGGCCACCTTCCACACCAATAGGGGACTGTTCGAGCCCACAGTCATGTTCTTCGGACTCACGAATTCCCCCGCCACGTTCCAATGGATGATGAACGATATCTTCCATGACCTGATTGCTGAAGGAAAAGTAACCATATACCTCGACGACATCCTCATCTTTTCCAAAAACCTCCAAGAGCACCGACAGATAGTCCGATGAGTGCTTCGACGCCTATGGGAGCACAAGTTGTTCCTCAAAGCCAAGAAGTGCGAATTCGAAGTCCTAGAAACAGAATACTTAGGAGTAATCGTCAGCGAGGGGTCAGTCAAAATGGACCCCGTCAAGGTCAAAGGAATCACGGAGTGGCCAACCCCCATCAAGAAAAAGGAGCTACAAAGCTTCCTAGGCTTTACAAATTTCTACCAAAAATTCATAAAGAACTATTCAAAAATAGTGCGACCAATGACTCAGCTCACCGGGAATGCCCCTTGGAACTGGGGTGCAGCCCAAAATCAAGCATTCCAACAATTGAAGAAACAAATGGCAGAAGACATTATCCCAGCCCTGCCGAAAGAAGACAGAAAATTCAGAGTAGAAGCGGACTCCAGCAAAGGAGCCATTGGAGCAGTACTAAGCCAACAGCAGGACGGTAAATGGAGACCCGTAGCCTTCCTTTCAAAGTCGTTGATGACGACAGAAAGGAACTATGAAATATATGACAAGGAACTCCTCGCCATAATGCTCACCCTTGCCGAATGGAGACATTACCTAATGGGAGCTGCCGTTGACTTTGAAGTCTGGACAGACCATCAAAACCTTCAATATTTCCGCAAACCCCAAAAGCTCAATCACCGACAAGCCTGTTGGGTTACCGAACTCACCAAATACCATTTCTCCCTACATCACAAACCTGGCACCGCAAACCAGAAAGCTGACCTCCTTTCCCAAAGAGATGATCACAACCAGGGAAAAGAAGACAATGATGAAATCGTAGTCCTCAAACCTGAGCATTTCTGAGCAATGATCATGCCCACGATGTCCAACATTCACTCGAAAATCAAGCGTGCTACCGAGAGCACTGACAAGTGGGACCGAGGAATCTCCGATTCCTTAAACCACGAACGAGGCATCACAATGGAGAAAGGACTCCTGATGCTCACTGGAAGAATCTATGTACCCCGAGATGAGAAGCTCTGAGGAGAGATAATTGCCATGTCTCACGACCACCTCACCGCCGGACATCCAGGCATTGACAAGACCAATGAACTCATCCAAAGAGAGTATTGGTGGCCAAAGATCAAGCGAACCGTTGAAAGATATGTAAAAGGATGCGAGACATGCCAGCGAGTTAAGTCCAATACTCAAGCATGGAAAGCACCCCTCCATCCCAATGCGATTCCATCAGAACCGTGGACCCACATCTCTGTCGACCTAATTACCGGTCTCAAAGAATCTGGTGGATACGACGCCATTCTAGTCATAGTAGACAGATTCTCAAAAGAAATCATTCCAGTAGCATGCAATGGAACTCTCACATCAGAAGGAACCACCAAAATATTCCGCGATAAGGTCTTTGCCATCCACGGCATGCCAAGGACTGTAATCTCGGATAGAGGCCCTCAATTCGTTTCAAAGTTCATGACGGATCTATACCGAATCCTTCAGATCACCCCCAACGCTTCCACCGCCTTTCACCCCCAAACTGATGGGCAAACTGAAAGAGTAAACCAGGAGATAGAGAAATACCTAAGGATCTTCACTAGGTATCAACAGGATGACTGGCATGAATGGCTCGCCCTAGCAGCATTCGCTCATAACAATCAGAAGCACTCTGCCACAGGCCAAAGCCCTTTCTTCACCGTCTACGGACTCAATCCCCAAGTTGTCCCAGAAACCGAATGCCATAGCCCCTTCACCAACCCCGCCACCGGAAACTTTGCATCACAAATGCAGAAGACTCACAAATTATGCGAACAAGCACTTCAAGAAGCCGCGGCCAAAATGAAGACCCAATATGACAAGTGAAAGGGTAAGGCAGTTGACTACAAAAAGAATGACTTAGTCTGGCTCGACACCACCAATCTCCACCTTCCACAGCCAAAGAAGAAGCTCGACAACAAACGAGTAGGCCCATTCCAAATCCTCGAGAAAGCAGGTGCCTCTGCCTACAAACTCAAACTCCCCCCTCATTGGCGCATTCATCCACGCTTCAATGAAAAACTCCTAACCCCGTATACACCCCCAGCATTTCCGAACCAAGAACTACCACTGCCACCACCACCAGACCTTATCGAAGACGAAGAGCAGTATGAAGTCGAAGAAGTCCTTGACACTCGAACCCGAAGGGTAAGAGGAAAGAAGGGTCAACCTTCTCAACTGGTAACCGACTACTTCGTCAAATGGACAGGCTGGACCAGGGAACATAATGACTGGGTAACGGAAGACGACATGGAAAATGCCCAAGAAGCAATAGAAGACTATCAACAGAGTCAGGCAGAACATGGAAGAGTAATAACAGCCGAGGCCATTGTAAATCCTAAAGCGATAAAAGAAATCGTGGGACATGAGTACAAGGAAATCGGAGATGGAACATGGAATTACTTCTACACAGTCGAAAGAAACGATGGGAAGAAGATTCAAGTCCAGAACCCAGACGGAGAAGCATGGAATGAGTATATTCAAGACTATTGGAGAGCACTAAAGGGAGAACTAGAAGAGATGCCAGAACCCTAATGGCAGTTGGGACGACTGCCTTAACGAGAGGGTAATGTTACGATTTCTCACACTTATTCATTTTCTTTCTTAATTATCAGAAGACCGAATCATCCCCAACCCCATGTGACCATATGAACCATAAACGGATGGCTTAGGCCAAGTAGTTAGTAACTACAGCTCATGCATACAGCACGACAACCGTATTGTCTACATACATTGTGACTATTATTAGTACCACAGTTTTCATATATAAGTAGGTAGCTCTCGCTGTAATACCCCAGCTTTGAGCTAAAGTTTATCAATACCGAACTTCTCTCTTAACTCGCTTGACTAAGAACTTAGTCCGATCTCTTCACCTATATCCGAACTCCATGAGACTCTCGGGTGACTGTCTGAACACGAGGCAGCCCGAGTTTACTCCTGTTTGGATCACATGAGGTTTGGGTCTAACATAGAGAAAATCCATGGCATCTCCACGAATATTACTGGGGTCAATCAGAAGCTTCAAGCACAAAGTAAGAGTGTCATATATATTGCCGTACTCATGGCCCATGTACATCATTTAGTGTTCTGCATAACTAACTTCTAACCTTTTGTGTAGACATATAATCTCTCTTGTGGTGATGGCCATGACTGCCCATATGTTGTGGTCTCCTCACCAACAGGGCACTCACCTGCTGAGGGGGATTTTTGGACTGGCAGAAATCTGCTGCCACCCCTGGAGTGTGTTGATGATTTTCATGCTCTCGAGGATACCCAGCTAGATGGGTATATCCATGGTTATAATATCACATTCCCTCGGCGGCGGATCTTACGCCAGGAGAAGCTCACCCTGTTGAGATATTATGTTGGTTGTCAAGTATCCATTTAGGTTCATATGTTTTTTGAAGTACATACTGCATGGTTTATAATGTAGTGCCATTAGGACGTCTTTCATCATTCCAGGCAAATGCCCTTTTCACTTCCCTGCCTGCATACCTGCCCTTCTATCCTCGGTGGCTCAAAAGTTGACTTTGGCGTTAAGCCGAGGTGAGCTGAGTCACAGCAACAATAATCTGGTTCCAAATGCATCTGAAAAACCACAGGAGGTTTTTCTGAATGTCGTACCCAAAGGTTTTGTATGTGCCCTTTGTGTGCAAAGACCTATGAAGATATACCTCCTGACTTATAATATAAGGTCTTTCTGCACAAAGGATGCACAGGAAAACCTCCCGTGGTATTTTCAGACATATTTAGAACCAGAAAATGGCCAAAAGAAGAATACGTAGAAATTTGCACTATATTTGGATAGACATTTACATGTCAGTCTTTTGGTCTCACAAACTCACCTAAAAATGTATGCTTCTTTTGAACAGATCTTTCTACCATTACTCACTACCTGTTCGAATGGCCTACAATGACAATGACGAGCATTAGCCCCAATCACAGGCCCATACTCAATCCTAATGCCATGGATCCCACATCGATTCCTATCCATATGTAGGACAATGCATGTTCCAAATTATGCGCAGCGATGATGACAACAGTGACAGCGTATCAAGAGGCGAAGAGGGTGGCAACCAAGAGATAGGTGCAGGGTAGCCTGAAAGTGATGTGGTGACAGTGTGGAGGCATGGAAAGGAGAAGGAGTGACCAGGAGGGCAGCAGCATGGGTACAGTAGGGGGTGGGAAACTCACTGCATTACTTCCAGATGACAGCGACGACAGCCACTGCTATGCTACCAATAGCCCACAGCCCATACCTGTGATAAGATGGTGACATTACTGGCTCTCCAGTTGAATCGAGGATGATGTCAGCACTATCCCATCCTCACCGACATCAATTCACTGCGATGAGCATACAGCTAGCTGTGTTTGACTGCCTACGAGGACAGGGGAGACGGTGGCAACCACCATGCCTGATTGTCATCGCTGCTACTGCCCCAATGGAATCCAACCCAACCCTGTCCCCATATATCATTCCCAGTGACCGCACCTCGCTACACCGCCATCTGGCCACTGTACCTATTTTCTAGTACAGTGAAAAGGGTAGTGCTGTTCATGGGTATCTATCCCAGCGTACACCCACACCACAGTACCAACTGGATATTGCACAATTGCCCTCACACCGACCCCCTACTGGTGCATTGTTTTGTGCCACCATTTGAGCATCAAAGACGACAATAGTTTGCATTGGGTTGTGTGGCCCACATCACTGTATGTCATGTACCCTATGTCCACCCCACCTTATAGTGGTGAGCACCACTCCTGCACCTGCCATTCCCCATCTGTGGTGTTATCTACATCCCCATCTCCATGCAAGGCCCTATCCTGAGGGCGAAGAGTATATAATCCTATATTTAATAAAGCATAAATTCCACGTATTTAATATATGATAATTAAAATCAAAACAAATTGCATAAACAAATCTATATGCTTATTTAGGCCACTGGCGGGCAGATTAAATATCGGTAGTAATGGTGGGCTTGTGATGGGGGGAAAATAGGGTGGTGGAGGCCATATCATTACTCAGTATAATGCACTATACAATGGTGCTTTGGTGTAGTGGTTAGACTACCAGCCACTTGTTGGTCACATGAGGCCTGTTTTTGGAAGTCCCAAGTTTGAATCTCAGCACTGCCAGAAATATGTCATGAGGTTATGAACTGGTTCAGCAGTGGTAGCTTATTAATACTGTTATAATTGCCCTATATAGACTGGGTTGTCGACTGACACCGCTGATGCATGAATTAAATCTGTCAGCTGACACCAATTCATGCATCAAAGTAGCAGCCATAGGTGGCCAGGTAACAACAAAAAATGGGGAGAGGATTCAATATAGGATTGTCATTGTTAGGTATAACAATCTTGTTGCCCTTGAAAGCAAAGTCCACCTTGTGTGCTGGAAGGAAGAAAGCATAGCCTTCAGGTAGACATTTGACTGTTGTTCTTCATGTGATCTTCCTCCAGTTTCATGCCTTTTTGGAGTCAGGCATGCTCATTTCAGTGAGACAGAGTAGGCCATTGAACCCAGTGACAAGCAAAGCTAGAAGCAAGGCATCATCATAACTGTCAGAGTTGCTCAAGGTTGTGATGGCATGCCATAAGTCTTCTTGTGACAACAGGGACTTCCTTTTTGCAGGGGATCCCTTCAATCTCCTACAGCCTTTCAAAGTGCAGCTAACAAGGGGGGAATTCCATATCTTGCACATGTCAGGGAATCAATGGTTGGTTGCACAAGTATGTTGTGCAGCTTGCAAAAAGTGATGTAAGAATTCAATGCAGAATTATAAGGGCCAATACTAGCCATATCAATTGCAGATCTGAGAGTGAGGCATCTTTCATGATGAAGTTTCTCCAGGGTCCAAGGCTCATGAGGCCTCTGTCTGGACCCTGGAGTGAGTTTAATCAACATTTTGATGCCCCCAGCACATCATGAGGTTCAAATGATAGAATGACCAGGTTCAAGACTAGTGTGTGAGCTGCAGAGAATCTTGATCATGACAAAGCATCCATGACAATGTTGTCTGAGCCAGGGATATGCAGGACATGCAGATCAATGCCATGTGAAATCATGAGGTTGACTGCTGACTTCAGGATTGCATTATACATTGTGGGTGCCCTCAGTGAGTTGAAGACATCAACAGTGTTGGTATTGTCAGTGAAGATGGTCACACACTTCTGTAACTCTGGGGATAAGGTGTCTGTGACCCAATGAATAGCTGTGCACACACATAACACCTTGAAGTAGAATATGAATTCTTCACCCTCTGGTAGATCTGGTGTTGAGCAGACAAATCCACATGAAATGTGAGGTATCCAGAAGCCCATGCCTTCCAAGCATGCATCACAAAGGATCGTAATCATAGTATCCAGGATAGGTGTTAGGATCATGCCAATAGAAAGAAGTGAAGTGGAATGCATGCTGTGGAGTCCATGGAATGCACATGGGCTTGGCAAAGCTATTAGCAATGTCACCTCTGGTCGAAGCCCTAAGATGAATATGGACAGAGTCCGTGGAGTAAGACAAGTAGAGGATTAAGATGAAGTCACATGGAGTTGAAATCTGTGGGCTGGTAGAAGAGATTGAGATTAGGCTTGAAGGCCAAGTAGAGTGAGTGCAAGAGTATTGGGCTAAACCAAGTTGATATTCAAACTGAGGTATGTACTGCTAGTTCTACAGTTTATATACTAGAGCAGAGTCCGATGGATGGAGGCTAGAATAATGTAAGTCTGGAATATTCTGTATCTAGAGGAGTTGAGTATTCTGTGGACTCCAATATAACACCTACTTGCTACTGTTGATGGATTCTAGGTGTGATAAATGAATATGTGAAATTAGTATGTGAAATAGAGATATGAAATATGGAATAGAAACCGGGAAATGGAATCCATCAGATTCCAATAATGAGTTGGAGCCAGTTGGATGGGTTGAAGGTTGAAGTCCATGGAGTCTGCAGCATGCTCATTACAGTATCCCCCCCTTAGTGTTCTTGCCCTCAAGAGCACTGATCCTGATGACTGAGTGTGATGCATGGAATTTTGTGCAGGGATGTCATGTGATAAATACCTCTTAGACTTGAACCACCACCATCTCTAAGTCCATTTTTCTTCTCCTTGTTGTCTGATATGTCTTCCACTTCGTATTATTGCTCCCAAATGCCCAAGGCATACATTGCACTGCCCACACTGGACAATGTCAACCCTGATGAACTTGAAATCTTCTATGCAGAATGCAGTGTCAAGGAGACTGTGTATTGGGAGGCCATGGACTCCCACAACAAGTGGAAGGTTGAAAGGGCTGCAGAGAAGAAAGTGTGGAAGGCAGCAGAGGCCACAGTGTTGGCCAAGAAGCAAGCTGAAGAATGCTCAAAGAAGATTGCTGAGGCAAAGGCAAAGAAAGAAGTGGAGGCCATGGCAGAGAAGGAAAGGTTGGAACAGGAGGCAACAAGGTTGGAGCAAGAGTGACTGGCCACGGAGGTGAAGGAGAAGGAGGTGGTGGTGAAGAAGTTGAGGGACAGGTTGTTGGAAGAATTGAGGAAGTCAAAGGCCATGGAGAGGGAGAGGGAGAAGGGTAAGGGAAATGGAAAAGAGGTTCGGAAGGACAAGGGGAAAGGAAAGGTGGTGGATCCCATGGAGGTCAAGGACTTGGTGTCCAGTGCTTTGGATGAGGAGGATTTGGAGGAGTCTGGGGTTGAGGATCTCATCAAAGATCCTCAAAGTTCAAAGGGAAAGGTGAAAGCAAGGGAGATATTAGGGGAGCATTGTAAGAAATAATAAGTGCAAGCAGCAGCGGCCACAGGGATCAAGAAGAGGAAGGCAAAGTCCACACCCTATGTGATGGACAGTGATGACACTGTGGGCCCTTTGGGGCATAATGATCTGGGTGAACCTGCCCTAAAAAGGTTGAAGATAGATCCAGTCTCTGGAAAGGGAGTTGTGGAGTTTCTTGGCAAAGGTAAGTGGCCATCCAGGTCCATGGATGATTCTAATTGTTGTATAGATCACTGTTCTTGGTGTCGCACTGATGGAGGTATATGTTTCCCTGCAGTAACAGGATGTTCTTGCAAGCAGTGCAGAAAGAAGAAGGCTAAGTGCATATTTGGTGATGACACCAGTGTTGTGCCGGTCGGCGACTAGTCGCAAAGTCAGGGCAAAGTCATTAGTGACCAAAAGGCAGGGCATTTTTTGCCTCGACTCTTTCCCACAGCCCCGGTAATTGGTCCGAGCTGGGCCTGAGCCACTTAAGCATCATGTGTGTTGGCCTCCCATTTGACTTGGTTTGTAGCTGTTTGTAGTATGCCTTGATGATGAGGGACGTGAGGGACATCTTTTGCTTAGTCATCCGCCCTGAAAGTCGGGGCATAAGATGACTTTGCAACTAGTTGTGACTTAGTCATGAAGGCATTAGGGTGACTTGCCACATTTGGCCCCTGCCCATCCAACATTGGATGACACAGACCCAGCAGCTATGGAGGAAATCCTCAACTTATTGCATAGTCTGCATGCTTGAATGGATGCTATGGAGAACAAGCTGGAGGCATTTGGAAGCCATGTCAGTGATTTATTAGATGACTACCACCCCACCATTGATGTTGAATACCCTGCTGATTTCATTCCAGAGGCATCTGCAGAGGAGTGGACTTTGTCCCTCCATGAATTGCATGACTTGGAGGGTGTGAACCCCAAGGCCCTCTGATGGGCTATGACTATGCAACTGGATAAGGATGTTGCTCAGGTTTCACACTCATGGGTTGCAAACCCAGAAACCTTGGATGGTGCAGACCCATTCAAGTTAGCCAACATGGAGTTGTGGGTCAGAAGCCATGGGCATGGGGCATTGACAGATGCTATTAATGCCAGTATCAGGTTTTGGGAGGCAAGGGAGAGATTCTATAGCATTGGAGGCCAGCAGACGGAATGGGGGCTGTGCAAGAAGTTCCTGACTGGGATGGATGAGTATCTGGTTGAGGATTCCGATGGAGAATTTGAGGAAGAGCAGAGATGGTACCAGGGGTGGGGACCACTGGAATTGCAGAGTTGGACATGATTAAAGGAAAGGATGGTACAAGGTTGTTGAAAAGGGTTGAAGGAGAAGAAGAGGTGGAGGCCTCAGAGGAGGAAAATGGTGACAGCAGAGATGAAGTGGAAGTTGAGGCAGAGGCTGCAGGAGAGGAAGATGACATAGATATGGAGGAAGGTGTGGAGCCTTCAGATGCCTAGTCTCTTTTTTCCTTTTGAACATTTTTTCTTTATATATTGTATGTTTGTATATGGACCATAGTGTACCGCACCCAGAGGGGCATAAAAATGTATAGCTTTCTTGATGTCTGGAATGGAGTGACAAAAAGAAAACAAGATGAAGTCAAGAAAGGAGCCAGCAGAGTCTGTTCCCAATTCAGAAGGTAATTTGCAATAGTTTTTCAGAATCATATTTGAAATTTGGGGAATGTTTTCCAAATGGAACCAGTGGAGACATGAATCAAGAAATGGTAGAGGAAGGTTTGATAGTGGCTTTTTGAATGGTGACCTTGGATAGGGGTCCTGGTTTGTCTGGGTAATGACAATGGAAATCTTCAATGTATTCATCCACAGAGAATTTGGTAGCAGGGATCCAAGCAAACTCTTCATCACTACCTTCATAACCCAACCATTAAACACAATAGATAAGAGGACATCAGAACCAACAGTCAAGCTTGGAGTTGAGAATCTGAGCAATCTCATACTGTTCTTTGCTGTCGACTTCAACTGGAGGTGGAGGTGGTTGGGTATGGTTAGGAATGGTATTGGATTCCACTGGTTCCAACTGTGAGACATGGAATACAGCATGAATGGAATGGAGATCTGTGGGGAGTTTGAGAGTGAAAGAGTGGGATCCAGGCTGTGCAATGATGTCAAACGGTCCGAGGAATTTCTCTGAGAATTTTGCAGTAGGGCAAGTAGTCCTAATGTGTTTGGAATTAAGGAAAACCTTATTGCCTACTTTGAAATTGGGAGCCAGAGACTGTTGCTTATCCGCTTGGAATTTATAGTGAGACTGAGCATGGGAGATTTCATCGTGAAGGAATTGGTGAAGATCATTGAGGTTGACTATGAAGTCACTGGCCCAAGCAGAGGCGATATCACGTTCAGGGTATACCATGATGTTAAGATGGTACCCCTTGTTAGTGAAGAATGGAGAGATTCCAGTGGAAGTGTTAGGAGCATTGTTGTATGCAAATTTGGCAATGGGTAATAGGGTATCCCAATTGTCTTGTTGGTAAGAACAATAGATATGGATGTATTGTTCAAGGGTTTGGTTGGTACATTCAGTCTGTCCATCGGCTTCTGGGTGATAACCAGAAGTGAAGTGAAGTTCCATATCAAGAGCTTTAGCAAGGGCATGCATGAATTGGGAGACAAATTTGGAGCCGCGGTCAGAAGTGATGTGGTTAGGGACACCATGCTTGGAGAAGACATGGGTAACAAAAAGCTGTGTGAGATCCATGGAATTAATGGTATCATGAGTGGGTATGAATATAGCCTGTTTGCTTGCACAGTCGACGACAACAAGAATGGCAGTGAATCTGTTGGAATCCGGAAGTTGTTCAATGAAATCCATGGAAATAGAGTCCCACGGACATGCCAGTACAGGCAAAGGTTTGAGTAGGCTGAAAGGACAGTGTCTAGGTGTTGTGTTATGACCACAAGTAGTACAAGACTTGACGTAGTGGCAAACAAATTCACACATCTGTGGCCAGGTATAATTCTGCTGGACTGATTCAAGCATCCAATTTTGACCAAAATGACCAGCCAAGATATGATCATGATTGTTTTGTAGGACACGAAGATGGAGATCTGTGGAGTCCAGGATGTAGATGCGATTGTCAAGATAGAGTATTCCTGACTCATCCACAGACCAGCAGGATGGATTGGAAGGGGAAGAGGCAAGACGAAAACCTTCGGTCACTGCAGAATCTGTGGGTTGTGCTTGCTTGATATCACAGTGGAGCTTATCCACGTCCATAATAGCACTAGCATGGAGTACGGGACCTTCAAGAAATGTAGTGTGGAGGGAAGTAGAGAGTTGTTCTTGAGTAAATACCAGGCAGAAATTGTGAGGATTGACTTGAGCATATTGACTATCCCCCTCTTTAGGGTAGATGTCCCATTGTTGAGTGAGTGCGTTGAAGAGGCTGGCTGTGGGCACCTGTGGAATAGTGCTTGGAACAGTGTGCTACACACACTAAACCTCACACACACTCACACAACTACTCAATCTATACAATCACCCTCATAAGTGTGTGGGGGTACAAGATTATATCACCTTGCGACTACTAGTACTTTAGAACTAGTAAAGCACCTTATTATCTCGATGCTATGCAGTGTTTACTCATTTCAGACTGATCCTAAGGCTAGGAACTTTTACAAGAAGGTACACTTCAAGGCACAACCTTCCAGGCAAATTATAATATTCAAAATTACACTAGGACACTCATCCTACAACACAATTGGACACACTGTAGGCCATGACGACACTGAGCTCACTCTTTTAACCACTCCCCAAGTACTAACTTAGTGAGCTTGCTACATGCAGGTGCATAGGGTTAACAAAACTGACTGCAACAATGAGAACAACCTCTAATCCTTCTATGGGTCTCGGATTCAGAACGGAAACAACTCAGAGACAGAACAGAAACAGATTCCAGAAACAGACTGACAGAACAGAACAGACAGACAGAACAGATTTCAGAAACTTCACTTCAATTCATACTCTAACAGACTCCAAACAGTACTCAGATGGAACAGAACCGGAACACTGATTTTTATTCACTCGGAACTTAAGCACACAAGTCAGATTCTGAAGTTATCTCTATTCCTTGGAGTGAGCTCATTATTTCTATATGATGCTTGAAGCTACAAACTAATCCTCTATCACAGCACTCGCTTTCTATGTGCACACTGTAACTTGGGGGTTTGAAACTTGTATACTAAACCAAAACCACTAACTACTTATACCACAACTGTTGCTAATTACAAATACTGCAGCAGTACCCAGGTAAACTAGACTCCTACATACATAGCCTGCCACTGTCACAGCCTTACTTTGTGTCCAGTGATGAGCCTCTAGGCTCTGTATGCTCAGAATTCATGATTTTTGTCATTTCTAAGTGACAATGACTTAGCACCAGTTATAACGATAACACTGGTGTGCATGCACTATTATAGGACCTCTTTGACACTTCAATGGCCGGCTATAATGAAGAATACCCATCCCAACTTGTTTCATGACCCCACACATATGCCATCATGAATAGGCACAATATTGATCGATCAGGCAACCACCAGTGATAAGTGAACTATGCATCAGGACCGCATCACCAATGCATCACGGTGTAACAGACCGGTGTTGATCCTTTCATTATATGAGGTCATACCTACCAACAATTGCTCTACTGCAATAATCATTGAGTTCTTGTCATCCAAACGACCAGCATTGATAATATTGCCATGCCCAGCTCACTAGGAGGTGTTATTCCTTTCGTTCACCTCAGTAATTCCACTGTACCCTCACAGTCCACAGTTAAAACAGCACCCCAATGACCCTGCTGTGACAACCCATGATATAGCGAATTTATCTGTCTTCAGTAATGCTAAGGATTAGCTGTTACAAGTGACTATGGCGATGCATATGGACATTTGACTTGTTACAAAGCTGCAGCCTTACAGCTTTACTAAGTCTTTCTATTAATAAATATCTTTGGTAGTATAAAATCCATAGAAAATCATAGAAGTAAAAGAGAGATCTATCTACCTGCTACTTTGCTATTAGCACTCGCTATACCACTCATGACCAGCTATATTCTCATCATTACACTCTTGCTACACTCATTAGCACTGGTTTAAATGACCACATTTTTCGCATAGTGCAGTATATGAACAATAACATTTGTTTGCACCCCATACGCTTGCTATAAAGCAAGGGACTGGTTTCACACCATCTTTAGCTTCACACACCCTTTGTTCTCTTTGAGAAACACGCTCTACACTGTGATCAACCGGTGTTAGCATTATCTTCAGTTGCTCATCACACCTTTGATTGCACCCCATCATTATTGGTTTAATACTCACATCTAGCGCATAACACCATATGCTCACATCGTACATTGCCTCTTTTGTTTTTATAGGATCGGATCATCTTCATCTTTGTACCATAGGAGTTTTATTTGGCTTTACTTTCAACATTGTTTATCGCAGCCCACTTGAGTAGTCTCTGGCAGACTTATAGGAATCAACATTGTCACATAGGATCATATTGGACTCAACACCAGTTTACACTGTCATAGGATAGGATAGGTTTGCATGCATATGATTAACATTGACATAGGATAGGATCGTCTCTGAGTAGACTCAGCTTTCAACATCAACTTCAGTATATTTCGTCTTGTATAGGACCAGCACTCATTATTGCTGCACCCCACCAGACATAACTCATTTTCACGCTCTTGCCACCATTAACTGGCATTATTAGGATTGTCCCCTTCAGTATTTCAACACTACACTGGCTATAAACTGTCTGCTGCACACATAGCTTCATTATCGCCATTATTTTCACAGGACCTTCATCTAGAGACCTCGTCTAGTCGTTTCTCCTTCTTTTACACTGGACCTGTGGTATTCACATCATACCCTCTTCTGTTCTATCTCATTATCAAGATTATCACTGGCCTACAGCCAAAACCTTTTAGTACTCGATTGCTTGAGTGCTATTTGCTTGACTGAAAAGTCGCAGTATAAACTCACGTCTAGAGGAAGTGATTAGGTCACACAGAGGTGCCCCAAACAACTCACACAACACAGTACCTTTATAACCGGTTGTCACCATCATTAACCATTACTCTTCAAGTTTTTGGTGTGCCATTGCCATGGAAGTTTAGGTTCATCACTGGCTCAGTATTTCCTCCTATAGCATCATTTCCATAGTCAGCTTGCTAAGGCCCAATAGGCACACACTGATTTACAAGTCCAAGGGTGTATCACCTCCCAGCCACATGTCACTCCACATCTAGCCCTTTGTGCTACATGTATAATCTTCTAGATCAGTGTCAAGCACACAGTGAGCTTGCTAATTCTGCACAGCAATGGATATCCTTGTCAACCAATTACTTGGTTTACCAGCACTCAGCCGAAGCTCCTATTCGAGCCACATGCTAGTCATATCATTTTATCTTATCTCTCATGTGAGGTTTGGTCCAGCCTTCTCAGGTACAGTACATCACTTTTAATTTAGTGAGTGCACCAATCTTTTCAATTATGATCTTCTTTATTCTCTGCTTATAGAAGTGAGCTCACTCAGTAAGTGTGACTACCCACGGCCGAACAGTGCTTTGTGAACTTTCTGTCAAGCAGGCCTGTCAAGTACCTGCTGTAACTAAGCTCTGGTTTATGTCTGTCCTGTCAGGTGTCACTTGTGCATACAATTATGATGCCCTTTCATACTTGTTATGTACACTTGCTTATTCTTTAAGTACGCTCACTCCTTTTACTGTATTACAAGGTATATTCAGAATAGATTGCAAAATTACACAGCTGGCATGTTTGCAGTCGCAACAGTGTCCAGCTTCCCACCAAGTTTACCTGGTCAGAACTGAATAATGAGGTTGAACTGGGAAAGGAATTCAGACCAGCACACCTGTTGTCAGGTAAGAACCTTGGTAGTAGAGAAATACTCCAGGTTCTTGTGATCTGTGACAATGTCAATGGATTCCACAGAGCCTTCAAGGTAATGATGCCAGTATTTAAAGGCTTCAAAAATAATGAGAAGCTCTTTATCATGGGTATTGTAGTTGAGCTCGGCTCCATGGAGACTTTGGGACAAGAAGGAAATAGGGTGGATCTCACCATCCTCAAGGTAAATAGAAAGGATGGCAGCAATAGTGTAGTCAGAGGCATCGGTTTCCATGACTAATTGACAGTTGGGAATCCAGTGGGTAAGGATAGGAGCATGAGTGAAAGCCTGTTTCAGCTTGTTAAATGCAGCCAGGCATTTGTTGTCAAATTTCCATGGAATACCCTTGTGAGTGAGACGTTTTAAGGGCAACACAATCTCACTGTATTCATGGATAAAACAGCAATAGACATTAGTGAAAATAAGAAATGATTGGATATCTTTGACCTTCCATGGGACTGGCCAGTCAACAATAGCTTTGACTTTGTCTTCAGCCATGCATAAGCCTTCAGGAGAGAAGATGTAGCCTAAATATTCCACAGAATCCTGATGAAATTCACATTTGGATCTTTTGCAGTAGAGATTGTTGGTTCTGAGTCTGTGTAGGACCTCACATACATGTTGTCAGTGTTCTGTGCAATCATCGGAATAGATGAGGATATCATTGAGGTAAATGACAATGGAAATGTCAAGCATATCTGTGAAGATGTCATTGACAAAGTGTTGGAAAGCCACAGGAGCATTGGTAAGACTAAATGGCATGATGTGCCATTCAAAGGACCCATAGCAGGTGCAGAATGCAGTTTTCCATTCATCTCCTTCAGCAATATGGACAAGATAGTAGGCATGGTGGAGGTCGAGTTTTGTATATATACATGCGGAACATGCAGAGTCAAGAAGATCAGAAATGAGAGGAAGTGTGTTACGATTTTCCCCACTTATTCATTTTCTTTCTTAATTATCAGAAGACCGAGTCATCCCCGATCCCACGTGACCACATAAAACCATAACTGGATGGCTTAAGCCAAGTAGCCAGTAACTACGGCTCGCGGATGCAGCACAACAACTGTATTGTCTTCATATGTTGTGACTATTATTAGTACTACAGTCTTCGTATATAAGTAGGTAGCTCTCGCTGTAATACCCCAGCTTCGAGCTAAAGTTTATCAATACCAAACTTCTCTCTTAACTCACTCGACTAAGAACTTAGTCCGACTCCTTCACTTATATCCAAACTCCACGAGACTCTCAGGTGACTGTCCGAACATGAGACAGCCTGAGTTTACTCTTGTTTGGATCACGTGAGGTTCGGGTCTAACAATTAGCTTGAAGCTTCCCTTCTTTCCTCGCGCACGACACAAGCAAAGACCCATGCAAGAGACCAGAGACCTGACCCCTGCTGAGTTCCACATTGCCCTTGTGGCCATCCTGGTCCCGTTCACCATCGCCATTATAGGCATTGGACTAGGAGTCCTAATCCCCAGACTACGCCGTCAACGCTATGTCTACCCCCAGATGTACGAGCTCGAAACCTTCGAGCAGGAGCAGCCCCTACCCCAGCCAGAGACCAAAGAGTACCTGGGCGAAGGTAACAGGGAAGCTGAAAGAGAGTGTGGACGCACTCGCCCTTGGAACCTCCTGCATCTCTCTAACCACCCTTACCGAACCCGCACCCCCATTCCCGACTATGACAAAGCTGCCTCAGAGTACACAACCTCAGTTGCCCAGATCATCAGAGTCAACACAGAGAGCACCGAAGAGTTCCCCACCCGTCCCACCACCGAAGAGCCCCATCCCCTCACTCCGGCCCACATACCCCGCAACCGTGCCACCCTCGACCTCCCTGGACTCTACCAGCGACGCTTCAGTCCGCTCACCGATCCTTGGCCACAGCCACCGAGTTATACTCCCGGAAGAATGGAGCAGCCTGAGCCCCAAGCAGAGGGAGAAACTCCCAGCGACTGGTGGCATCGTACCCATCACGTACCTCCCCTCCGACACGCCACCATTAGAATACCCGCAGGAGTCGTCTACCCCCCTACCCTCCGAATCAGCCAGAACCGCATCCCCCTTGACCTTATCCCTAGGGAACCTACGCATACTGGAAGAGGACGAGGACGATGAGACTCAGGAGACGGAGTCGACAGCGGAGCCGAGTGGCTCCACCAGAGAACAGGAGTGGCCGGAGGTCGACGATGACTATCCCGAGGTGAAGATGTTTCTAACTAGCGAAGAAGTGGAAGAAGAATACGACCTCAGAGTCGAAGAAAGGCATGCACACATAGTAGAGGAGATCTCGTGGTTGGCAAGCACGTCGGGGATTCGATATATGAAAGCAGAGCGAGAGCGGGACGAGGAGGAGATGAAAAAGTTGCGGGTACACGCTGCCCATGAGCAGGCCATCTTCATGTTTAATAAAGATTTTCCACTCTACGCAAAGCCACTGATACCCAACTACGATGAGCTATACCCGCCCCTTCCCAAACCACTTCCCAATTCCCTGCCAAAACGAAACCCCCGGCAACAAGGCGGACCCCCAATACTGGGGAAATCCTGACTATTCGCCAGAGCACCAGAAGAGACCACGGAAGAACGAGAAGCCATGGCCCAGGCCCGCCGGAACCTTTACAACGACATTCTAGCCAAGGAATCAAAGCTAGAAACCGCCAGGGACGAGACGACGCAGAAGTTAAATGACCTAGACGCACTACGGAAGAAGCACGGCCTTCCCCCTAACCCCAACAATGCGCCACCAGACCTCATCAACCCCGACTTCCCCGGAGGACCACCACCACCGGCACCAGACCCAGACTCGCCTGGAGGCAGAGGAGACCTCTGGTCCCTGCCTAGACCCCCACCAGACCGCATGCCGCCAGCCCCAAACCCCGGACATCACCGAGGACACGCCGACGCCGATGCCCCTTTCCTCGGGGTCAAACCCACCATGATGCGAATGCCCGAGATGTTCTACGGGAAACATGACAATATACAAAGATTCTTCCTCCAGTGCGCCCTCTACTTCAAAGTACACCGAGGCTACTACGAAGAGTCGCAACAAATCACGTTTGCCACATCCCACTTCGGCGGCAAGGCACTCACCTGGTGGGTACACCACGCGGAACGATACTTCAGCAAGACCGAAGCAAGGTACCATCTCCCCACATGGAGAGACTTCGTCGAAGAAGTCAGAAGGGAGTTTGCCGATCCGGCAGTAGAAGAAGTGCACGAGCAACACATGTACGGATTGCGGATGCAGGACGGAGGCGCCAACCAATACTTCCAGGAACTGGAACAACAAGCGCAACTCACCGGCAGATGGGAAGATCAGGGAGAAAAGAGTCATATAGTCGCAGCTGTATGAGCCAGAGTACCAGATGAGTACACCATGGCTGTCGCATCCGGAGAAAACATACCCCGCACCTATCCCCAATGGAAGCGTCACATCATACAGATCAACGACCAGCGGGCAGTTAAACAAGCCTTCAACAGGACTCATAAAGGCTACCGCCCCCAAGATCCTCAGAACCGATCCAATAACCCCCGCGACAACAACCGCGCCCCGCCCTGATACGACAACCGCGCCCCGCCACCCAGAAACCAGACCGCACCTCCGCAACCGCCCAAGGAACCCGGACCTTCCAGCACCAACACTGGAACAGGACCAGTCTACAGCAGCCAGGGGCAGCCAATGGACATAGACCGAATCCGACGGGAATGGCGCTGCTTCAACTGCCATCAGAAGGGGCACTTCACCGCCAACTGCCGACAACCCCGGAAACCAAGGGACGGAGGCAGAAGGTTTACACCGTGCAATAACAATCGCCGAGACAATCGGGCAGTGGAGCAGGAAGTAGAATCAGACGAGGAGAAGACGCCCTCATCCTCAGGAGTCAAGGAGGTAAAAGACGGGGCCAATGAGTAAGCGATTCTACTCGGTCGGCCGGACTCTCTCAAGGTGCATTACATACTGCTGGACAGACTCATAGTAATTCTGTAGGACATTTACATGTGCATTCGAATATACCCCCATCTATCACTTCCAGCAAAGCACCCAAAGAATCGCAGAACCGGTATAGTATTTTAACTAACATGATGGATCAGGAAGACGAAGAATACCTCGCCAAAATGGAACGAACCCCGACGGGAAGCGGGACGATACTTCCCCCAACGGCCGAGTCCCACTTGGGATCTTTGCCCGGGATCTCTCAGGGCAAGTCGCATCGTGCACCGAAGGAGGTTCTCCTGGGACAGTTGAAGGTTTACAGATCCAGGAACGACAGCAAGCAGAGGCGTGCGGCCTCCCCAAAAAGAAGAATCCCTGACCGCAAACAGCTGCAGCAGAGGGAGCACGGAGTGGCAATAGCCCCGGGCAGCAAGACCAAAGGAGCGATCCCTCGAGGAAAACTAACTGCAACTCCTGTAGATACGCACCCAAATGCCGGGGACAACCCGACTAAGGGCGGACGGGACAGAGCAGAAAAGTACCCTCCCAGATCAGAACAGTTCTCAACCGATGGGGCACAAGCGCCTCATCTGCCACGTGAGACGGGTGGTAGGTGCGCCCAAGACCTGATAAGTCCCTCTCCACTGCATCCTATCTCACGCAAAGTCTCTCTAGAGGAAGTACCGGATGACGAAGACGACACATCTTATCGAATGGCTGCTGCAGCCAAAAATGCAGACGCATGCGGGCCATCCCCGACGCGAAAAAGTCCTCCATCGGAGGCAAGACGCCCAACCCGCAGAGCCAAAAGAACGGCTACCAAAGGCGGCAACGTCCTGGTGGAAACACCCATGAACCCTAGCAGTTCTAGATGGACAAAGAAGAAGGCCGAGGAAGAGTACGACGAGGACGACAACCCTGAGTGGCAAGCATATCTCAAGGGACACTGCTATCGCAAGAAAGGAGACCCTGATGCCATGGACATGAAGGCATACAACAGATGGTGGACGCAGGTGAAGAAAGATCACAATTGGACAGAGCTGAAAACTATCGAAAAAGAGGAATCTGGATATATGATTCCCTTTGAAACAGAATGGACATGGCACGCCATCAGACAAGCAACGGGCAGTTATGAAGCCCGTGCCATCCTAGCACACTGGACTCACAAAATGCGACAAGCAGAAGCCAATCGGGAAATGCTAATGTGCATTGTCACTCTACCCTGCACTCAAGCTCTCGAACAGTTGGAGGAGCTCCGTAAACCGGTCCGATACATCCGAAGAAGCGCACGAACTGGAGCAAAAGACTTGACCACTGAAATCCGCCTTGAAACCCTTACAAACCGACAAACCCTTAAAACCACTGCACTGATTGACAGTGGGTGCACTGGAAGCTCCATCGACCGAAAGTATGTAGAAGAACATGATTTACCAACCCGAGTGACCAGCGCTCCAATCCCAGTCTACAACGCCGACGGCACGCGAAACAAAGCCGGCGAAGTCACTCACTTTGTTGAACTCCGAATGACCATCGGAGGACACTCTGAACGAATTGATCTAGCAGTCACAGACCTAGGCACAAGAAGGGTATTCCTCGGACATGACTGGCTAATACGCCACAACCCAGTCATCAACTGGAAAACGCAGAAAATCATATTCGGACGATGTCAGTGCCAGAAACAGCCATTCACCTTACCAGACGCAGACCCAGAGGATAGATGGGACAAAGAATTAGAAGAAGGAGATACTATATTAGCAGTAGACATGACAGAGGAAATAGAAATCAGGGCGATTCATCATGCCAATGATTTAGCTGCAAAAGCAAGCGAAGGAAAACCAAAGAAGAGTTTTGAAGAAATGGTACCACCTGACTATCGAGATTTCGAAGATTTGTTCTCAAAGGACAACTTCGATGAACTCCCAGACCGAAAGCCCTGGGACCATGCAATTGAACTCATTCCAAATGCCAGCAATACCCTCGACTGTAAAGTATACCCACTGAATCGCAATGAACAGGAAGAACTTGACAAATTCTTGGATGAGAACCTGTCCACAGGAAGAATTCGCCCTTCCAAATCACCATTCGCATCTCTGTTCTTCTTCATAAAGAAAAAAGATGGCGCCCTCCGCCCTGTCCAAGACTATTGGAAACTCAATGAGATGACCATCAAAAACCGATACCCGTTGCCACTCATATCGGAACTCATGGACAAACTCCGAGGAGCCAAATACTTCACCAAGCTAGACGTACGCTGGGGATACAACAACGTACACATAAAAGAAGGCGATGAATACAAAGCCGCTTTCCGCACCAACCGAGGACTGTTCGAACCCACCGTCATGTTCTTCGGACTCACAAACTCCCCCGCCACATTCCAATGGATGATGAACGACATCTTCCATGACCTGATCGCAGAAGGAAAAGTAACCATATACCTCGACGACATCCTCATCTTCTCCAGGAACCTCCAAGAACACCAACAGATAGTCCGACGAGTACTTAAACACCTACGGGAACACAAGCTGTTCCTCAAAGCCGAAAAGTGTGAATTTGAGGTACTAGAGACGGAGTACTTGGGAGTGATCATCAGCGAAGGATCCATCCGAATGGACCCCATCAAAGTCAAAGGAATCACGGAGTGGCCCATGCCCACCAAGAAGAAGGAATTACAGAGCTTCCTGGGTTTTACGAATTTTTACAGAAAATTCATCAAAAACTATTCCAAAATAGTACGACCAATGACCCAACTCACCGGGAACGCCCCATGGAACTGGGGCGCAGCCCAAAACCAAGCGTTCCAACAATTGAAGAAGCAGATGGCAGAAGACGTCATCCTAGCCCTGCCAAAAGAAGACGGAAAGTTCAGAGTAGAAGCAGACTCCAGCGAAGGAGCCATCGGCGCAGTACTGAGCCAACAGCAGGATGGTAAATGGAGACCCGTAGCCTTTCTTTCAAAGTCGTTGACGATGACAGAAAGGAACTACGAAATATATGACAAGGAACTCCTCGCCATAATGCTTGCCCTTGCCGAATGGAGACATTACCTCATGGGAGCCGCACTTGACTTCGAAGTATGGACCGACCATCAAAACCTTCAATATTTCCGAAAACCCCAAAAACTCAACCGCCGACAAGCCCGTTGGGTTACTGAACTCGCCGAATATCATTTCTCCCTTCATCACAAGCCCAGCACAGCAAACCGAAAAGCCAATCTCCTATCCCGACAGGATGATCATGACCAGGGAAAAGAAGACAACGATGAGATCGTAGTCCTCAAACCCGAACACTTCCGAGCAATGATCATGCCCACAACATCCAGCATCCACTCGAAAATCAAGTGTGCTACCGAGAGCACCGACAAATGGGATTGAGGAATCTCTGACTCCCTAAACCACGAACGAGGCATCACAATGGAAAAAGAACTCCTGATGCTCACCGGAAGAATCTATGTACCCCGAGATGAAAAGCTCAGAGGAGAAATTATCACCATGTCCCATGACCACCTCACGGCCGGACACCCAGGCATTGACAAAACCAATGAACTCGTTCAAAGAGAGTATTGGTGGCCAAAGATCAAGCAAACCATTGAAAGATATGTAAAAGGATGCGAAACATGCCAACAAGTCAAGTCGAA
Source organism: Armillaria luteobubalina (assembly GCA_030435615.1). NCBI lineage: Eukaryota > Fungi > Basidiomycota > Agaricomycetes > Agaricales > Physalacriaceae > Armillaria > Armillaria luteobubalina. Next base: position 546,567 of record JAUEPU010000018.1, on the reverse strand, counting down.
TACTCAGGCGTGAAAAGCACCCCTCCATTCCAACGCAGTCCCATCAGAACCATGGACCCACATCTCTGTCGACCTGATCACTGGTCTCAAAGAATCTGGCGGCTATGACGCCATTTTAGTTATAGTAGATAGATTTTCAAAAGAAATCATCCCAGTAGCATGCAACGGAACTCTCACATCTGAAGGAACTGCCAAGATATTCTGCGACAAAGTCTTCGCCATTCACGGAATGCCAAGAACCGTAATCTCGGATCGAGGTCCTCAATTCGTTTCCAAATTCATGATGGATCTCTACCGAATCCTCCAAATCACCCCCAATGCATCCACCGCTTTCCATCCCCAAACCGACGGACAAACAGAAAGAGTTAACCAGGAAATCGAGAAGTACCTAAGGATATTCACAAGGTACCAACAGGATGACTGGCACGAATGGCTCGCCCTAGCAGCATTCGCCCATAACAACCGAAAGCACTCCGCAATGGGCCAAAGCCCATTCTTCACCGTCTATGGACTCAATCCCCAAGTTGTCCCTGAAACTGAATGCCACAGCCCCTTCACCAATCCTGCAGCCGGAAACTTTGCGTCACAGATGCAGAAGATCCACAAACTATGCGAACAAGCCCTCCAAGAGGCCGCCGCCAAAATGAAAACCCAGTATGACAAGCGAAAAGGCAAGGCAGTAGCATACAAAAAGGACGACTTGGTGTGGCTTGACACCACGAACCTGCACCTTCCATGGCCAAAGAAAAAACTTGACGACAAACGAGTGGGCCCATTCCGAATCCTCGAAAAGGCAGGTGCCTCTGCTTACAAGCTTAAACTCCCCCCTCATTGGCGCATTCATCCACGCTTCAATGAGAAACTCCTAACACCGTATACGCCCCCAGCATTTCCAAACCAACAACTCCCACTGCCACCACCACCAGACCTCATCGAAGATGAAGAACAGTACGAAGTCGAAGAAGTCCTCGACACTTGAACCCGAAGGGTAAGAGGAAAGAAGGGTCAACCTTCTCGACTAGTAACCAACTACTTTGTAAAATGGACGGGCTGGACCAGGGAGCACAATGACTGGGTAACTGAAGAAGACATGGAGAATGCTCAAGAAGCAATAGAAGACTACCAGCAGAGCCAAATGGAACACGGAAGAGCAATCACGGCTGAGGTCATCGTAAACCCTAAAGCGATAAAAGAAATCGTGGGACACAAGTACAAGGAAATTGGAAACGGAGCATGGAATTACTTCTACACAGTCGAACGAAACGACGGGAAGAAGATTCAAGTCCAAAACCCAGACAGAGAAACATGGAGCGAATATATTCAAGACTATTGGAGAGCACTAAAGGAGGAACTAGAAGAAATGCCGGAACCCTAATGGCAGTCGGGACGACTGCCTTAACAAGAGGGTAATGTTACGATTTTCCCCACTTATTCATTTTCTTTCTTAATTATCAGAAGACCGAGTCATCCCCGATCCCACGTGACCACATAAAACCATAACTGGATGGCTTAAGCCAAGTAGCCAGTAACTACGGCTCGTGGATGCAGCACAACAACCGTATTGTCTTCGTATGTTGTGACTATTATTAGTACTACAGTCTTCATATATAAGTAGGTAGCTCTCGCTGTAATACCCCAGCTTCGAGCTAAAGTTTATCAATACCAAACTTCTCTCTTAACTCACTCGACTAAGAACTTAGTCCGACTCCTTCACTTATATCCAAACTCCATGAGACTCTCAGGTGACTGTCCGAACATGAGACAGCCTGAGTTTACTCTTGTTTGGATCACATGAGGTTCAGGTCTAACAAAGTGGATAATGATCTTTTTTCATGAATTTGTTCAAGCCATGGAAATCAACACAGAGCCTAAGTTCACTGGTTTTCTTTTTGATAAAAAGTACCAGGGCTCTGTGGGGAGAACATGAGGGAGAAATGAAACCATAAACTCATGTAAGGCTTTGAGTTCAGATTCAGAGAGGGAATAGATGGAGCCAAGTGGAGGAGAAGTGCCTTCCTCAAGATTGATTTTGAGGTCATAAGGGTGATGCTTGGGGAGTTTCTCTGAGAGGGAATCATTGAACACATTGGCAAAGTCATGGTACTCCAGTGGGACATCAGTTAAATCCAAGGGAGCTGCAGAGGCAGCTTTGCCACTAACACTGGGCATGGAAGGCTGCAATGTGAATTGTTGGGCACCTTCTTTTTCACAAGCTCATACAAAAGCAGCCATGGAAATAATCAATATCTTGGGTGCAACCAAAGCAGTGACTGATGGAATGGAAGGATATGAGTAGATAGGCTCATACAGTGGCAGAGCCCATTGGGATCTCAAGGGAGGTTTGGATGGGGTTGGACCTGAAGGGTCTGAGCAGTGTGGCACTGTTGTGTCGGAGGCTGTGGAAGTGCTAGAAGGGATAGAAGCACCAAATAGCTTTGAATGGAAAGTGATACTGTGCTTTACCCAGTCAATCAATGGATTGTAGCAGGAAATCCAGTTGTATCCCAGAACAATGTTACAGGATGAATCAAGACAAGTGACGTAGAAGTCAATGGGGATAGTATCACCTGACAGGAACCATATGGGGAGCGAAATGGATTGGGAGATGTGAGATCTGGCAGAGCTGTCAAGAAGTCAAAGTTGAACAGGAGGAATGGAACTGGTAGGGAGATGATGGTCCTCAATGTATTTGGAATCAATGGAGCAATGACTTGAACCAGAATTGACAAGAGCAAGAAAATGAAGGATAGTAGAAATGGGAGAGCCATCGGGTTCCAATCCAGAACCAACTTCAGATGATAGTGATACAGTTAGTGAATGATTGGAAAGAGTGGCAGTGTTGAGGGTAACAATCTCCGAGGTGCAATGACAGTCAATGCAACCCTGTCCTTGCATGGAGGAAACAGGGCTGCTCTCTATTTTTCCAACTCCACAGGAGGTGAATCAGTAGAGGCAGGAGGCTCTGAAACCTCAGCAGCACAACCACAAGTGGAACCTGTGGCTTTGTGCTTGTTACAGTCCCCGGTCTTGTGCTTGTTGCCACAGAACATACAGAGGTTGTTCTTCTGGTGGTGTTCCTTCTCCTTGGGAGTGAGCTTGCCATCTTTGCCTAGCTTGTCAGCATAGGGCTTCTTGGCAGACTCGGATGAGGAAGAGGACTGATAGGTGGAGATGGAGCCCACGGAATTGGAACCATAGGATTTGGGTGCCATGGAGTATGAAGAGCTTGAGTTTGGACCTAAACCCTTAGGATTGGAGGAAGAGGATGAGGAGGAAGGTTTATCACAATTTTCATGTGAAATCTTGACCTTCCAAGTCCAATAACAGGTGTTGAGTTCCTGTGCAAGGGTACACATGTCATGGAGGTTATTGGGCTTACCATGGTTGGCCATATCATCTTTAATCTGCAAGCAAAGTCCACAGTAAAAAGTGTGGCACAAGGAATTGTCACCATAGCTGACAGTAGAGGCATGTTGGTTGAAATGGACTATATACTTTATAATCCAGTCTCTGTCATGCATCCAAAGGTTTTCTAACTCGTCTTCAGTGTCTCTGATGGCATCAAACAGACTAAAGTTAGTCCGGTGAAGAGGCTGGCTGTGGGCACCTGTGGAATAGCACTTGGAACAGTGTGCTACACACACTAAACCTCACACACACTCACACAACTACTCAATCTATACAATCACCCTCGTAAGTATGTGGGGGGACAAGATTATATCACCTTGTGACTACTAGTACTTTAGAACTAGTAAAGCACCTTATTATCTCGACGCTATGTAGCGTTTTACTCATTTCAGACTGATTCTAAGGCTAGGAACTTTTACAAGAAGGTACACTTCAAGGTGCAACCTTCCAGGCAAAGTATAATATTCAAAATTACACTAGGACACTCATCCTACAACACAATTGGACACACTGCGGGTCGCAACAACACTGAGCTCACTCTTTTAACCACTCCCCAAGTACTAACTTAGTGAGCTCTCTACATGCAGGCATGTAGGGTCAATGAAACTGACTGCAACAACAAGAACAACCTCTAACCCTTCTATGGATCTTGGATTTGGAACAGAACAACTCAGAGACAGAACAGAAACAGATTTCAGAAACAGACAGACAGAACAGATTTCAGAAACTTTCAATTCATACTCTCACAGACTCCAAACAGTACTCAGATGGAACAGAACCGGAACACTGATTCTTATTCACTTGGAACTTAAGCACACAAGTCAGATTCTGAAGTTATCTCTATTCCTCAGAGTGAGCTTGCTATTTCTATATGATGCTTGAAGCTACAAACTAATCCTTTATCACAGCGCTCACTTTCTATGCACACACTGTAACTCAGGGGTTCGAAACTTGTATACTAACCCAGACTACTGACTACTTATACTACAACTGTTGTTAATTACAAATACCACAGCCGTACCCAGGTAAATGAGACTCCTACATACATAGCCCACTGCTGCCACAGCCTTACTTTGTGTCTGGCTCGGTATTTCCTCCCATAGCATCATTCCCATAGTGAGCTCACTAAGGCCCAATAGGCACACACTGATTTACAAGTCCAAGGGTGTATCACCTTTCGACCACATGTCACTCCATGTCTAGCCCTTTGTGCTACATGTATAATCTTCTAGATCAGTGTCAAGCACACAGTGAGCTTGCTAATTCTGCACAGCAATGGATATCCTTGTCAACCAATTACTTGGTTTACCAGCACTCAGCCGAAGCTCCTATTCGAGCCACATGCTAGTCATATCATTTTATCTTATCTCTCATGTGAGGTTTGGTCCAGCCTTCTCAGGTACAGTACATCACTTTTAATTTAGTGAGTGCACCAATCTTTTCAATTATGATCTTCTTTATTCTCTGCTTATAGAAGTGAGCTCACTCAGTAAGTGTGACTACCCACGGCCGAACAGTGCTTTGTGAACTTTCTGTCAAGCAGGCCTGTCAAGTACCTGCTGTAACTAAGCTCTGGTTTATGTCTGTCCTGTCAGGTGTCACTTGTGCATACAATTATGATGCCCTTGCATACTGGTTATGTATGCTTGCTTATTCTTTAAGTATGCTTGCTCCCTATACTGTATTACAGTTATATTCAGAATAAATCGCAAAATTACATGGCTGGTATGTTTGCAGTCGCAACACCGGAGTTCCACAAGGAAAATGGCATAAGAGTATGCCCAGGCAGGAGGGTTAGTGTGGTTAGGGTGGAGGATATCCGATTCAAACCAATCTAGGGTGACACCGGAAAGGAACGATATAGCGTAGTTGACCTTTGAGGCATCAGCATGGAAAGTGTCAGGCCTGTCATTAAAGTTCAACTGGAGGGAAACAATGAACATCTTCAGTTTCTGCAGGTCCAAGCCATCAAAAGTATCAGGCTCCTTGACCTTAGTGCATATCGGATGTTGTGGAGGGTTATTGACTTGGTTGGCAAGGCCATGGAGAAGGTTAAAGAGATCCCTGACCATGGCTTTGTCATTGTTAGGAGGGTTAGGAGGATTGGGAGGATTGGGAGGGTTAGGAGGGTTACTGCTAGGTCTGCCAGGACCTCCAGGGCCACCAGGATTAGGTGGGCCACTGCCAGGTCAGTGATTATCATTGCCCTGCAGAAGGTGTGAACTGCGGTTGCTAGGGGAGTCAACATCATCCTCAGAATCACTGCCAGGTTCCTCTTCATTTTGAATGGGGAAGGTGTGACATAGGTTAGGAATCAGAGTCCATGGAGGATCGTTTTGGTAGCTGCCATAGCCACCTGAAATGGATTCTGAGGGTCCAGGAGTGAGGTTGAGGTTGAAGGGATCAGGGTTGATTCCTGAGGCAGGTTGTCATTGGGTGAAGCCATTATGGGTGTAGGTTTCCCTATGGGACTGGCTGGTGGATGTGGAGTCTTCACCAAAAAGGTGTTGATCTCCTTTGGAGGCAGATTGGGGAATACTGTTCATGGAGAAGGTAGGTTTGGGGTCCATGGAGGACTGAGTAGTCTCGGTTGGTTTGAGAAGGACAGTAGACATGCTTAAAATTTTGATTCAAGGGTTTGAGTTCAAATATACTGTTAGGATTGTGCCAATAGGAAGAAGTGAAGTGGAATGCACACTGTGGAGTCCATGGAATGCATGTGGGCTTGGCAAAGCTATTAGCAATGTCACCCCTGGGTTGAAGCCCTAAGATGAATATGGATGGAGTCCACAGAGTAAGACAAGTAGAGGATTAAGATAAAGTCACATGGAGTTGGAATCCATGGGCTTGTTGAAGAGATTGAGATTAGGCTTGAAGGCCAAGTAGAGTGAGTGCAAGAGTATTGGGCTAAACCAAGTTGATATTCAAACTGAGGTATGTACTGCTAGTTCTACAGTTTATATACTAGAGCAGAGTCCGATGGATGGAGGCTAGAATAATGTAAGTCTGGAATATTCTGTATCTAGAGGAGTTGAGTATTCTGTGGACTCCAATATAACACCTACTTGCTACTGTTGATGGATTCTAGGTGTGATAAATGAATATGTGAAATTAGTATGTGAAATAGAGATATGAAATATGGAATAGAAACCGGGAAATGGAATCCATCAGATTCTGACAATGAGTTGGGGCCGGTTGGATGGGTTGAAGGTTGAAGTCTGTGGAGTCCACAGCATACTCATTACAATAGGATCCCAATCTCAGGCATCGAAGCAGCAAATACTCTCGGACTTCTTGATGTGCTGAGCCAACCACAGTAAGTCATCTTTGATGGCATTGTTCAATGCTATCCCTGCAAAAGAGTTTGTCTTCCTTTGCATTTTTGCATAGATGTTACAAAGCCCTGGTTTGTTGAGTAACAGAAAAACATTGAAGAACCAGTTGGCCCAGCCAGCTATCTGTTGATATTCTTGAAGACTCTGACAGTTGGACAAAGTGAAGTAATGCAAAGCTTCAACAAGCTCTGATTTGGATCCTTCAGGCATTGTGGTGGTCATGGTGTTGGGATCAACATCAAACCCTATCTCCATCAAGGTCAGGCCATACAGCTGCTTTGGTTTGCTGTAGGGCATGCCTAAACAATCCCTGAGTTTCAGCAATCAAACTTGCTTTGTGAGGTAAAAATAGGAGTATGGTGCATAGTATTCCAGTTCATTTTGGTCTTCAAAGCTGAAATCATTGTCAACATAGCACCTGAGGTCTTCAATGCCTTCAACATGAATTGCAATCAAAGTGATGAGCCCATTCACACTGTACCACACACATCCAGAACCCCTTCCACCAAAGTTGTTGTTTCAATTGACAGTTCACATGAGGACCTCCATTTTGCCAGCAGCTTTCTGCTCACTGGTGAGGTAACTGGTGGTAACCACTTGTTTCAATTGCCATAAAGAATGCATAGGACATAGCCTGTAGGCTTTAGACATGTCAGATTTGACCACTATCAGAGTCTTTGTGGCATTTTCAGGGGACCATTGCCTGAAATGCATGATGGCTGAAAAGAACATGTGCAATCCATCCAATTGTGAGCCCACAATGTCTGAGTGCAAAATCATTCTGTTTGGGGCATAAATGCCAGCTGACATGTTGGACACTATGCAAAAGTCATCAGCATGGGGTTTAGAGATGGTGTGGACTGGGGTGCTATACATTCCTGGGAGCAGATCTGAACCAAAGGGAGCCAAAAATTGACCTGCAGCAATCTCTTCATCCCTGTATCCAGAGATGAACTGCCATTCCATCTCAGACTGGGGACTCATTCTGCTGTTATCCCATGTTGCAAGAAATCCATTGTCACAGTGCATACAGGCCCAAGACCAAAGTCCTTCTTGCAATGCTGCAATTACTGACTGAACAAACAGTTGATTGGGATGAGTCACCAGGAGACTTTCAAACACATCAATTTTGATGGGTGTTGCTATGCAAAACAACTCGGAATATGCAGCTACAGTCTCAATTGCTTCCATGTTGACAAATTCTCTCACTGGCAGCCTAGGCACCAGTGACTCAGTTTCTGTACAGCCAGCAGCTCAACTTCTACCTGCACTGGACTCTGTGAAAATGGAACTCCTTCTGTATTTCAGAGCAAATTCTGCCCCCTCCTCCCAATCTCCTCCCCTCCCTTCTCTCCTCTTAAATCTTTCCCTCCTCTCCAGTGCTCCTTGGTCCTCTCTATGCCTTGCTGGGGCAAGCAGAGACCATGTGTCCTCCCTTGCATCCCAAGCAAACATGTTGGTACCTGCACTTCCCAGCTGTAGACAGACAAACTCCTGCATTTCAATGTCTGCAGGCATCAAGACTTGGGCCTCTATCATTACCCTCTTTTTTACTCTTTGATCCAGCTCTTTGAACCTCAAAATCTTGGTAGGCCATGCCTGCTGGTGAGATATGTGATCTTTCAAGGTCACAGAACCTCTTGGTGTCCAACAAGAGGATGTTGTGGCAATGACCAATGCAGTTACAGATGGCTCGGTTGAGAACAAGGATGTGACAGTGGAGTGGGACAGCAGTGGTACAGAAAAGGGAGGAGACATAATGTTGGTAGAGTGATGGGGGAAAGCCATGAAGACTGCCTGGGTGTAAGTATACAAGGTTGTGGACCACTTGTCTGTGTTGGTAATGGAACACATGGATTCAGATGTGCTAGCAAGGTTTTCAGTGAGCCGATGATGAGCCTCCAGGCTCTGTACGCTCAGAATTCATGGATATATACAGCCCTCAGAGTTCCCAGATTATGCCATTATACTCCTACCACCACCAGAAGAAAACTCCGAATTTAATTGGTAGCTCATGCAGCAATATCTCCATGCTCCATCCTACTACCTCCTACACCAACTCCAGATTTGATTTACAGTTCATGCAGCAATATCGCCGTGCTCCCACCAGTTATACCGTGGTTACTCTTCGGTTATTCAGACGAGTTTTCGAAGGCTACAACTCGAATATTCTCCCAGAAACCAAAGTACACCGGTTATGACTCCCACTACTCTTTTATATCCTTTTTCGACCAGTTTTGCACAATATCTTCATGCCCCATCATACCCTGGCATGCCTGATCGACAATCAACTGATTATAGCATTCCTACATCACCAGGGATCGTCATTTGCTGCGCTTTCATTGATCCTTCAATTAAATTGATGTGATTGATTGATCCTCCTCCATCCAAGTTATTTAAAGTGCATGGGCACTTCAGACCGGTTTTACTAAGGCTGTTACCATGCCTAGACCTCAAAGTAATTGATATTAGCTGCGCACACCTCAGCAGATGAGCTGCACATTAAAAACCCGCAGTTAAACAGCACCCATATGGTTTCCCCTCAAAAACCCGGCATTAAATGCAATGCCGTGGCTTCAGATGACTAGTTTCCACATGCCTGCTATTAGTTTTACTCAGCTACGGAGTTACAGCCTTACCAATGCTTAGATATGTTCTCTATTTATAATTCCGGACTTTTAGTATATATACTCTGTAGAAACTTAGTTAGAAAGGGGATTGCTTCGAATTACAGGATATATGCTCTATTGACGAGTTTATACACTACCAGTTGATCCCAGTTGCCCACAGTTATGCCCCATCACTTGCTTTACTCTTAATCGTTATTGGATCGCATTATTACTGCCCAATAGACACATTCTTGCTCCAACTACTTGCTTTTGTCTTTAAATCACTTCCACATCGTCACTGGCTTTATTGCTTCGGTTTCGGTTTCGATTTTGGTTTTATATTGCTGGCATCATCATCTTCCAGCCTGGTTTAGGATTGCATTGCCTCTTTGAAGGCCCATCTCTGCACCACTCTCCATAGGATTCCCCTCATCACCATTATTGTTTTTCCAAAGCTCGGCACACTTGTTGCCATAGCTCCGGTTTTATAGACCAAGAACCCGAGATTCCCACTGGTTTTAATTCGTTTTTGTACATTTATTACCACCATTTCTGCTCACTTTATTAGGTACACTTCTAGACATCTTGTCTATATTCTTGTCGCATTTTATAGGATTTTGCACCGTTTTTCTTGGACGTCGCACCGGCTTTAGACCTATTGCCATCGTTTATATCCATTCCACACTCTCTGGACCGATTTTAGGACCTTCACCACTCACTATAGCCCTTCTACACCAGTTTAGACCGATTTTAGGACCATTTTACCGCATTTTATCGGTTTTACATTATTTTCTTGGACGTTGGCCCGGTTTTAGGACCATAGCCAGTTGCCTATAGCCAGTGCACGTTTTCCAGACGTATTCCACATCTTTTCGGACGGTTTCTTGGTGTCCAGGTCACACTAGATTCCATTCTATCTCATTTGTTGAGATCCCCCTTGGCTTACAGCCTGAGCCTCTTAGTACTCAACTGCTGAAGGGTACTACTTCCAGACTGTATAGTCAAAGTGTACACCTGCATCTAGAGGAATTGACCACATGGAGGTGCACTGAACCACTCGCACAAACACATAGCCTTGACTACTGTGACTGCAAGCATCTTTCCTTAGCTCTCTCGGAGTTTTGGGTGTTGCCGTTGCCACAGAAGTCTAGGTTCAACACCGAAGTGCAATACCTTCAGATATTTTGTGAGTCTGAACTTCATTGATTGAGGTGGAGTGATTGGCTGCAAAGACAGAGTCGAGGTTGACTGGTTTGCCAGTGAGAAGGGAGAGCCACTGTTCATCAGGAAATTCTGGACAGTCAGGTGAATTGGTGAGGCTGCACCTTGTGGCCTTGAGATTGATGGTGTAGTTCTCAATGAGCTCAAGGGTGAGTTGCAGCTCAGGGTGAAGAATGGCTCAGTTGATTTCTCAGATAGGCTGCCATGGGAATTGAGATTTGTTGATGCATGCTCATTTTGCCGTCCCTGGACCATCATCATCCATTCCTTCAGTGTCTGAGCCTCCCTCATGTTCACCTTTGACTTCCCCTTCCTCTTGTTTGACACTCACTTCTCAATTTCCTCTTTGTGGAAATCAGCAGCTCAAGCTCACTCAGGTCTTCCACAGGCTGCTTCATTTGCAGCACAGGCACATAATTGGTCAGCTCCCTCCTGTCCCAGAGTTTGTTGTTCAGCTTCGTAATTGTCAAGCATTTCCACATAGACTTGGACTGCATTGTTGAAGTCACCTTCCTGCCCTGGGTGAGCGGTGAAGAACTCTGCAAGGGCTCTGATGATCTGTGTGAGGACAGCCACCTTAGAAACATTGACACTGGTGCATGTTGAGATCAAGATCAATTGGACATGCCAGGTTTGGCATCAATCCAGAAAAGTCCAGAATCTTCGAGATGATTGAAGTTCCAAGTTCAGCTCATTGCTGACTGAGTGTAGAAACTTATAGACATTGTCAGAAGGTTGTAGAACATTGTAGAAATAGTGTATTAGCAGTATATAAGTACCTAGAATTTTTCTGAACTAATAATCATTGAATTCCACTATCCCAGCCATTGGTGTGCTACAACTCTTTACACTGCACTCGTTTCAATCCCTAGCCTCAACAGTGCAGTAAGTCTTGACAAGAGCTTTGCATCAGATGGTAATCTGTGCTTGAGGTGCATCTGGAGGGGCAGGCAATCCTCCTTGACTAATGGCTGGTTCAGCATTCCCAGATCCAATGGTTTGCTGAGTCAAGCTACCAGAGGCAGAGGCATTGACTGGAGATTGGGCTGACACATTAGAACCAGTAGACATTTCGAACTTATAGATTGAGTCTGTAAGATGATAAATAAATGAAGTTTATTGGTGTGTGAAATAACAATGTGAAGCTCTGGGGGTGTACCGAGAATGAAATTAGCATACTGGATAGACAGAGGAAAGAAACAGAGCATACCTGGGGGTGTAGTGAGAGCAATGAGGGCTCTAACTGGAACCTCCCAGGTATATATAACAAAAACAAAGATTGAGACATGGGCAGTAAGCTGCATGCCCATTAGTTCTGCAACACTTCAGATGTAAGTGCATACTCACAAGTGAGATGGCTTGAGACTCTGGGGAGGCTTAGGCCACATATCCTGAATATGGAGATGCATGCTGAGTGGCCAACACCTGTGGAAGGTGTGAGAAAATGATGGAGAGTAACCGAGCTAAGTGCTCTCACCAATTAGACTTGTGTAAATATCTCTCTTTAAACCCAATTTATTTGCTCAAAATCCCAAAAAAGGCTATTGCACAATGTCCGACAAGTACCACTTTACCCTTCATCACAAGGCCAACTTACTCAGCCAAAGAGACAATCACGACTCCACATCTGAGGCACTCCACTGGTTGGGTCAAACCAGGCTGCAGGCTTTAAGCCCAGCCCAGACATCAGAAAATAAGTGTGATCGTTCCTTCGCTCTATGCTAGTGTGCAAGTATACAGTATATGTATGGGTCAAGTGACCAGTATAGCTAAATTCAGACGCCAGCGTCATAGATTCATGTCAGTCATCAAGATATGCGATCACAAAGTCCATCTCAAAACCCTCCCTCCACATTTGTCCCCCTAAATCCTGGACTAGGCGCATTTAGATGTTGGCTCCCACGGAAGCTGCCAGCATTACCTATTGTCTCCCTGCTCGCCATATACGGACTCTGATGTTGTAGCGGATTCAAATGCCCATCCCGAGGTAACAGCACAGGCTGCACAGGCATCGTCCATCTCACATCCAGGTCCTCCAAAATCGTTTTCAGATTCCGCATGAATTTTGTCCTTCGTACCCACCGCGCGCCCCAATCCTGCCAGTTCGGTCGGTGCTCCATTGCCACAATCAGATGTATCGCGTTCTGGTACTCCATCTTGTCGATGTTGAGATCCATACCGCTCCATTCGCGATTGTTCTCTGTCACAAATGCCTTTATACGCGCGCGCATTTCTTCGATCACGGGTAAAGGCGTGTTGTACGCTAACTGGATTTTCGTGGTTTCCCACATACTGCTGGATCGCCGGAGGTTGTGTATCAATTTAGCAGAGGAAAGAAGGGAGTTGGGTGCAATGATCTCTTGCCCATCGACCCGGCGGAAGGTCGTACTGAAGAGTCCGAATTCACGAACCATGAGTGCTTGGTCATCTATCATGACGAGATCACCAACGTCAAAGACATGTGTGGAAAAGATGAAGATGAGGGAATTAAACAGTGTAGCAGCTGCGTTGCCAAAAACGAAAGAGAAGCCGAGAATGACGGTCGCCAGCGGAACAAGAGATTCCAGCGTGTTGGATTTGTTAAATATGAGCAGACAGCAGAATATGATACCGACAAGGGAGCAACATAGTAATACTGCATCCAGCTTCGCTACAGCTGAACCTGCATCTTTGAGGGAGGCGATGAGCGATTTGCGTTCACGATAGATGCGCTGAACCGCTTCGCGCATCTCCCGTTTACTAATGTCACCATTGCCGTCCTTGTCGAACAATGCAAAGGCATCGGTAGCCTCTTCCGTACTCCGGAAATACGGATAAAAGTCTGGAGCCAAGTAAGATATTATTCGCTACGCAACGGAAGTTTTTACCTTCGACGATAAGATGATCCCGGGTAGGGTCAACATCATTAAGACTGCGGAAGAGCTTGCGTGCGAGCTTTCGCGCCGAGTGAAGCCCTCCCATATCACCTTCACGGTTAAATTTGGAATTTTTAAGCGCGACTTGGCCGATAGCGTCACCAACTTGGTCAATGGCACCGCCAACCTGATCCACAATGACGCTGGACATGAAATTTTTGCGTTTGCGACGTCGCTGAGCGGTCCGGGTAGAGGCGGTGGGTCTCTCTCTGGGAACATCGATCTCATGTCCTAGCTGGCTTTCACTCTGATTGCGTCCTCGCTGCGCAGCACTATTCAGATCGACACTTGTCCCAGGACTTTTGTGTCCCCGTCTCTTCGGATGTCTGCTTCCAATACCGAAAACAGGTTGCGCATTGGACAGTCTATCCAGCGCGCGAAGACCCAGCTTGTTCTCGGTCAGACGATCCGCCAGGGCCTTCTGATGGAAATTGATAGCAACGAACTGAAGGAAGACCTTCTCAGCGAGGATGATGATACTAGCGGCAAATAAGGCCTGCATGATTCGATTGATGATAATCCAGTAGTTTCCAGCTGGCTTGTATACGGCACGTACAACAGAAAGCGCGATCCAGGCCCAGGAAACATCAAGAGTTAATTTCACCCAGCCCTGAACGGCGAGTGTAAGCTAGACATGGTGTTTGTCAAGCAGGGAAGTAACATAACGGAATGATGAATACCTCTATCTGCATTTTCAGTCGCTCCAGCTGTCCTCCGACGAGGACGATCAGGCCTACGATGAGCCGCGGAATGGCATCAACAACCAGATACGTCAGGCACGCAGCCCCCCATATTACGGTGAGCCACAGACTCCACACGTGAACCTGCGTGCGCACGCTACCGGCGAGTTCGTTGAAGCGCAGCTCAACGACGAGCAGTGGTGTGATAAGTATAGCACACCCTAGTATCCCGATAATGAGTCCTCGGACCCAACGAGATAGCTTGATAAAGGCAAGATAGATAAGGCGGCCGCGTTTGGCCTTGACGATGTCGCCGTTCTTGGGGCCCGACGAGCTATCATTGAGCTCGTCCGACGAATGCGTAGCAGTGGTATCCGAGTCGGAAGACGCCCGCGTCGACGTCGAGGGCAGTTTCTCGTGTTGATTTGGAGGCGAGCTGGAGGTGGCCACCGGGGCGTAGTCGCGGGCAACAGGGAGCGTCGGTGGTGGACTCCGCCTGCCCATCATACTGGAGATGACGAAGGTGATACTCTGTGATACTCTGGCACGGTGGCAATCGGGCCGGACATTTTAATCTCCGAGACATTATATTCATATTCCGATTGATGCACGTGGAGCGGTAATACCACCCGAGCACGTCGTGCCATACAGCGTGCTCAGGCCTTCGCCAATCGATCGGTAGCTATAATGCTCTCCAACCAGCTGCCAAGTGCCAACCAGCAGCTTCCCGGTGCCGTGCCGTCATCACTGCAGTCTGCTTTACAGATGAATCCGCCACCACCTATGCCTATCAAACAGCCATCACCGAACCAGGAAACGCCGCCAGCATCGACGCCGACAGCGGGCGCCAAGCGAAGACGAAAAAACGAAGGTGGAAACGAAGAAGGCCCACAAGGACCAAGCGAGCCTCGTCGACTACGCCGATCGCACGAAGCTTGTGCCAGATGCAGAGGGAAGAAAATTAAGGCAAGTCCCGACTGCTGGCATTTGCCGTCGGTGTCGCCCGGGGGCAGCCCAGCAGCGTACAGAGCTGATACTCTCTTTTCTCAACAGTGCGATTCTAAGCATCCGCGATGCACCGCCTGTGCTACCGCTGGCGTCGAGTGCAACCAAGAGGACCGTCACCGACAGACGCTGACTCCCAGAGGATATACCGAGCGCATCGAGCTCCAGTTGGCCCAGTGTGAGGCTCTGCTCAAGCGCCATTTGCCTGGATTTTCCCTGGAGAGCCTCGAGGAATATCTTGCGAGGGATGGCATCGATATCGGCGGCCCAGTCGCACCAACATTCCAGATGAGCTCATCACCATTGCGCAATACGTTCCGTTCTGAACAGCCTGTGCCGCCTGGTGGGCCGCCCAAAGGATACCCTCTCTATCCACCACCGCCCCCAGGCATGCTGCCCCCGCCGCCAGGATATCCCCCTCATATGATGCCGTATCCGCCGCCGGGTCCATATCATCCATCCCAGATGCCGCCAATGCCGGGCCCACCCTACAACCCCCACATCCACCCTGCATTCCAGCATCCTCAGTATGTACCAGAGGTCGTCGAGCAGGGTCGCACCGTTACCACCGATATCAAAGGTCAGGATCCCAAATCCAACGATATGTCCAACACCCAGGTGAGCTCTGTACATCCCATCTGTGAATTTCACTCACCGTACACTAGTCTCTGGCAAAAAATTTCGGTGTTTCTGCAGCAATCGTCAGCGATCTCAAACTCGGCCCAACGCATATTGATAGGGAGGATCTGGCCGTCGGATCCAATGGCTTGAGCTCAGGCAGAGACCGCTCTATCGCAGAGACGTCTGCTCCTCGGGATACAGCTAACTGGCGTACAGTGTCGGTCAGGCGCAACTCAAACGCTGCTCTCAACTCCCCTCGCCTTCCAATCATGCCCCGTAGCTCTGATCCGTCCTCCATAGATGTATGGCTGCCCAAAGACCGTCCAATGGTTCAGCGGGTCGTAGACGTCTACTTCACCCGTCTCAACTTGCACCGTCCTGTCTTCTTCCGCAAAGTGTTCGAAAAGGCGCTGGATGACCTCTATGAAGGGCGTACCGTCACCCATGACCCAGGGTTCATCTGTAGCCTGTACCTCGTACTGGCACTGGGAACCCTGAGTGAAATATCCAATCGCTCCGCCAAACTCGATGTAGACTCCGATGATCCCATGGTCTCGGGTGCTACCAGACCTAAAAGCTTCACTCCCGACTGGCCAGAGCATGATGAATTCTTTGAACGCGCACTGAGTGTGAAGCCCGACCTCAGGGTGACTATTTCCAGTCTGCAAGCACTCATACTATTGCACTGGTATTTGTATACAGAGGTACGCTTCGTGCTTATCACTATCCGTGCGCCGTTGAGACGTTTGTTTTTTAGCGTCAAGGACGTACCTTATGGCGCCTAGTTGGAAGCTTAGTCCGACTTGCTATAGAGCTCGGACTTCACCACGATCCTACCACTCAACTCAATCCTGCTAATCAAATGAATCCTAACAGTCAGCAATGCATCTTTTCTGAGGAGGAGAGCCAATTGCGAATTCGACTCTGGGGAATCGTGTTAGTTCATGATCGCGGAACCTCCCTTCTCCTCGGTCGTCCGCTTGCTATCGCTCCATCTGATGCTAATACACCTCGTCCGTCTCGCATGTCTTCCGCTGCTCGGCTCACTGGGCTGGGCGAAGATTTCAGTGAGCATTTCGATCTCTCCCACCCCGTTGCGGAAATACAAGCGGATATCATCAATTCGCTCTACTCTCCTTCGCGACAGAGTGGTGATACCATTATGCGAAATGCTACTCGAATTATCAAGAGCATGGTCGAGTTCCGGCGCGGGCTACCGGACAAGTACAAGTATTACTTCTCTGGCACTGACGAATGGGCCATGGAGCGAAAGAGCAAGCTCGTGCAAGAAATTACTGAGGACGAAGGTCTAACGCTACTCAAAGTTGGTATATCCAGAATTCTGCTTCTTCGGGCGCTATTCAGCTTGAAGGAGCTCACGTATGCCCAACGCAGGAAAGCGTTGGTTGATGGTAAGCTGCCCTTCATCCGAGCCCAAGTCCTGGTACTGATCGAGACCTAGCTATCATCACGTCGCATAATACGATCATAGTTCACAGTCAACTCATCCGATACCCCGATATCGCATTCTTCACCTCGCCTATCCCGCTCCACATCGCTGCCATGGTTATCCTGTACGGCCATATGTCGAAATGTGACAAACTTCCCAGACATACCGCCCTGGAGGATGTCTGGCTCGCTTTGGACATGCTTCCCCGATTCCGCTGGCGCTGGGAACGTAAGGACGTCAACGGTGGACATCCCTTGATCGCCAAGCTCGCCGAACGCGTCCTCGAAGCCAACCTCCACCAAGTCGGACCTGCCACCCATCCCGTCCTCTTAAGTGAAGCCGACTGGGACGAGGACACCGTGCTGAAGAGCCCTAATCTGACTAAGAGTCAACAAAGCACTCCTACTCTCTCGACTCCGCCGTACGGCCCCGGTCCCCAGAACGGCCCACCGTATAGCCCACAACAACGGCAGATGAACGGTGGAGCGATGAATGGGACCACGCCTCCAGGGAAGAACGCGCCCATGCCTGACTGTGGGCACATGTTCTACCCATTCTATCCGGAGGCAGGGCAGAGTGAAGTTAATGGTGTCGAGGGCCATAATCATCAAGACTACAGCCAGCTGCTGGCTGTTGCTGCTGTACCGCCATCTCAGGACTCGTACATGTCGGAGGAACGAGATGGTGCTGTCCAAAATGAGCAAGGGATGTGGATACAGAATATGCCTCCAGTAAGTCGCACCCGATAACGGGACCCGACATGGGCTTATCTCCTTTTTCTCTAGCATCATTCTCCTTCCCATAGGAACGGGACTATGTCGACATATGCAATCCCGCCTCAGGCATGAACATTATCGTTTTGAAGGTAATGTCGCTTTTACGTGTTGTTGTATGTCTTTAGTCTTTAGTCTTTTTATTCGTCTTAACCGGATGGGCATACTACCCTTCTCTCCTGTTACAATATCTCCTTATCCAGTATGTACACTGCTATTCCTCTCGGCGCGATGCTTGGATATAATATTATGTTCAGACGCGCTGACATGTACCTTTGTTCTCTTGTTGTGCCTTTACCGTGTACTGTAAAGTACTTGACAATTATGATACGGTTTGCCTTTGCGGATGGAACAGTCTAAAACTCATATGATTTAACCTAGGACGTGCTGTTAGAACAACCTGCACCCACACGTGTTTCTACCTGTAAAACTACATATAAATACACTACAGTAGAATGTCTAATTAAATAGTGTAATGAGGATCATAAATACCAGATACAGTGGTAGACCAAGAGAAGCAAGCTGAACGAAAACGAAAACGGTGACGATCTGACCTATAGGATTTTCTCCATTCTTTCCAGGGCAACATCGACGCCCCGAATCAGCAAGGTAACTTTACTGGGGAGTATTGCGGCGGCAGGATGATCTGCGTCTGTGGCGCCGTAAGCGATATTTTGATCCGTTATGGCTTTTTCTACGGCTATGGGCAGGCGAAGGGTAATGCGCGCGAGTCGTACGGTGAGACGCGAGCGTCCGAAAAGGTCGAAATAGGACAATTGGCGCAGGGCGTGCTGGATCTCCAGAAGACGGCAAAGTTCGTTGTGAAGGGCGTATATACACGTCCGACAGGCTGCACAAGGATTAGACTCGATGAGAATGAGTGTGCTAGGATACGTACTCAAGGCGCGCTGTCGTATCCGCTGGAGTGTCAGGAGGACTGAATTGATGCCGTCCTCGCCTAAACTGAGTGCTGGGTTGATATCATTGATAGCTTCTGTGACATAAGTGAGACATGGCGACGACTGCAAGAGACAGCGACGCTTACTGAGGAGCGTACGAATGACTTCCAGGTCCCCGTCGAGAAAGTCGTTGAAAACACCTATCACTACACTACGAAAGGTTTCTTCTGCATGCCCAGCAGGATGGGCAGAGAAAACGTCGTAAGTAGACAAGGGAGGCCGTGAATCATAGAGGCGTTTCGAAGAAGGTTTGCTGAGAATATCATATGCCACCGCCACTTTCTGAAAAGCTAGAGTGGCGTTGACCTCCGAAGGGAATTTACTAGAAACACGACGAATTAGCAACATGCACAAGTATCGTGTTGAATGTACGGACTCTGGATGGCACGCACGGCTGCGAGAAAGATACGCGCGACGAAGAGCCACCTTATCGAGCATGGCTGCCTTGGTGATGCCCAACACTTTGTATAGGTCATCGTTCTCCAAGACTTCCTTGAGCGTGTCGTAGCGGCGGGGGTCTGCGACGTCCGCAGAATGCAAGGTTGGGTATGACTTGTCCCTGGGCGGCAGGCCTGAGGGCTCTGCTGCCCATGTCAGGTATCTTCGTTCGTAGTTTTCAATGTCTCTATCTTCCTCCTCATCCACAGGGAGATGAAAATATGTACTGGCTGCAAGAGAAGAGGCTCAAAGGACGCTGAACGACAGATACAAAGAACATACCGGTGGAGAAGGCGTAGGAGAACATGGTGTCTAAGGCCAAGGGGGCCACACCGGAAGGTGGAAAGGGGAGAGCTGTGGGAATCAGTAATTGCAAGTAATGGAGCAAATCTAACATGTGAAATCCTGCACGTGATCAAAATATCATACGGAAGCAATAGCACTGTCTAGACATTCGCGGAACGTCCACGGACTACCCGATCTTAGCACCAACAGCACCGGCGAATCCTCTAACCGCCCTCTTCACTTCCCCCCTTTCTCCCATCGCAGTCAGCCGGATAGCTGCCTTTTCCTTGTGCTCACCCCTCAGCATCGTCAGCTCATGCCGTCCGAATGCCCAGTTCAAGATATATACATCTTGGTCGAACCGTACAAATCCTTTAACCCTCCACACGCTCTCCTTCGATAGGGAATCCAGTGCCCTCTGCAGCTGTTCATGTGTAATACCTTCCGACGTCTCGGAATCTGCAACTTCTTCCTCGACATGGGAATCGCAATCGTTGTGGTGGTGGTGCCCCGACAGATCGGCTCCGCGTAGGATTGTTACAGTCTCGACTTCATCTTGGTGAGCCACGTCCTTGAAAGCCTCTTCTTCCATGAAAAGCTTTGTCTCTAGGCCAAAAATCAGCTTGAGATCTACGCCCTGCTTTCCCCGGCATCTGATTTTGGGCGTCAGGTCATTCAACGTCCCCAAATGGTCTAACACGGTATCTAGTTGTCGCTCCGAGACATGTTCCCACTTGTTCTGCGGGTATATATGTCAATCGCCAATATAAATGCTATGCCGGGTGACTCACGATAAGAATCATGTCAGTATAACTAGACTGCATCTTTGCAGTCGGCGAGGTATCTTCGTAACCCATAAAGTTCTCAGCGTCTATCACCGTAACGATAGCATCCAGTCTAAGACCCCCGTTCGTCTCACGTTCTAATTCGCGTATTTGAAAAGCCAGCGTCGCGGGGAAAGCTGACCCACTACAACGGATGTAAGTTCACCTGGAAAATCAAATGTTCCACATGACGTACGAGCATTCAATTATGATACGGTCTGGGGTATATTTATCTGTCTTCCGGATGAATCAGGCAGCGCTTATAAGAAGAATTTTCTCACCTTTGATCTCTAGCAACGCATTCTGCATCTGACCAACTAGGACACAACACCTGCGGTACCATTTGCATTCAAAAAAGTTTGATTACAATCATTGCTTACATGCATCCATTGAGGATTTCACTGACAGCAGTCAGACTCGATTGCGCTGCCAACTTGCTATCCACTACTATCGATCTCAGATTCAGAACGTTCGTGAAAACAAGTCAGATCCACCTTCAACATCACCAAATTCATTCTTCAGCAAGACGACCTTGTAGTCCGAAGGGAGCTGCGGCAGTAAAGAAAGAATAAGTGTCGTTTTTCCAGCCCCAAGGAATCCAGTGATGACGGTAATGGGAATGAACGGGGCCATGAGCGGCTCGGCTCACAAATCCGAGCCGCGACAAGGTCGGCGGTGCTCGAACGGGAAAGCTACCGATCATATGACGTCTCGTAATTCTGCTCATGTCACTCTCGATGACCACCTCCGAGAATCCATCAAGCGACGAGACTTTGCTCCTGCACTGCTCTTTCCCCGATTTCAAACCGTCGCTACAACGGCGACGGTCTCCTCCCTCTCACGCTCGCCATTTCTCCCGATGTCGAGCACCAGTTTCTCTATCCCAGCGTCGCACATTGCTCGCGCACACACGTGCTTGGCGGCTGCCGCGTTCTTGAGCGCTCTATTCGTTGGAACCCTGCTGCATTACAAGAAAATCGTGAAAAATGGCGTCGCTGGGTACCCTCAGGAATGGTTTCCGTCGGTTTCTGCGACGTGAGCGCTACTCTTGCTGTGATGACCGGCTACGATGGGCTAACTGCATACAGCATCGGAGACTGGTACCCGGAACGAAACTTGTTCCAGATACTCATCGCCTTGACGTCCGGTACGCCCATAACAATCATCCATCTTTTGTTCTATCCTTACGGCGCGTCTAGGACCTCGTTTTGGACTTGTAGCCGCCCAGTATTTGTTGCACCGATCATCTCAGTCGACGCTACCAATTTTCGTATTCATCCTTGGCTTGGTTCGGACGTTGTCATGTGGGGGATGGGTCTATATCACGTCCAGTGATGACCATGACGTGCATGATTTCTTCATGATCACCTACATGGTTTGCAACATACCGTGGATGCTTGGTGGTATTGCTTGCACCCCCCAGCACAGTACGCGAATACGTAGGAAACGGTGAGTAGTGTGACTTGTCGACAGAGGATTCATGTCTCATAAACGTAATACAGGCGCATCGTCGCCACGGCGTAAGTTACTAAGCTGTACGCTCTGTTTTTGTTCTAATCCAGAGCAGATTCTTTACAACAATTATTCCCCTCGTGTACTTCTTTATTCAGCACAAAGTCCACCGAATCCCTGGAGGCATGTCCCTCTAATCGACGCGCTATTCTTTCTAACGCGCGCTTATAGCATATACGCGATATAGCTTCTTCGAATGGGGCCTCATCTTCTTCGACGTCTTTTATGATTCCATAGCAGAGGCAGAGTTCAAGGATGCCGCTCTTCAAATTTCCCTTAACTCTTTGGTAGTTAAGGATCAGACACACGAAGAAATGTATCATCGGCTTCATCAACTTGCTTAATATCCATTTGCTGATTTCTATCCAGTCGCAATGGAACAGTGGTTCCTGTCAAGGAGAGCGAGACTGCATCTGTTTCAACGCTTACTCCCAAGCGCGAACCCGCATCATTTAAAGTGTTGACCGTTTTCCAAAATCCTGTTGTAAGCTTTATATCCGATGTTTATTTGTGTAAGTCTGTCATCCCCGCTCTATGTCGACTCTCCGTCTCATTTTCCCTCAGCATATATATTTTGGTCTATATTCACATCCCTGACGCCAACCCTCTTCTACTTTTCTGTTTGGGAGTTAGGGATTGCAGGTCATGAACTCGCACTGCTGTCTGTCCTCTCGCCGTTCCTTCTGTCTGTGGACCCCCTTCTTCGTTGGGCAAGAACGCGGCCCGCTCAGATATTTCTGCATTTCCTGTCATTATCTGGGTTGGTGGCCTATCTCCTGCAGAAACCTCTGCAGCGTTTGTTCGTCGTCGCATTTGCTACATCAATGGCTGTTTTGAGACAAACGGCTGATTGGGCTGCATCTGACGAATATGCTACTGGATATCAGAGTATGAGTGAGTCCTGTCGTGTTTGGGAAATATCAATCGGTACTTACGGATCCCCTCCTTGCAGCTACCGGCCTCGGCTTGCTATTATCTTCCCTGTTGAAACATGCAAATCATTCAAACAACCCAGGTATGCTTCCGCTGTTATTCCGATACCCTTCCTCACGATTGTGCAGTCTGGCCGTTCTTGAATGAACAATCGGGGGGCCACAACAAAACTGGGGTCGCTCTCGCACTTCTTTGCCTCGTAGAATTGTTGCTTCGCCCCACCTTCGAACAGCGAACAACGGCCCATGCTCCCACACAGCCATCAAATAACTGGTTTTTGGGTGCTGTGCCACTCGGTAGCATGATTTTCGTTTTACATTCCCTCTTCTCCGATGCAAGCACGACGATCGCGTGGTCGTGGACTGGTTACGAGAATGGACAGCCAAGGGGTCCCCTGCCGCATCTTCATGGCTCTCTAACCCTTGTATCGCAATCTCTAGGGTTATTCACTGCAGTCCTTTTGTCTTCCGACCCTGGTAAACGCTTCAACTTTACGACGCACCCTCTTTGGCTGGCTTTTGGTGCTGGCTCTTCGTATGTGATGTATCGGTATCGCAATTGGTTAGGATACAGCGGAGGCCTTGGGCTAGGTTTTTTCGTCATGTCGACTCTTCCGGCCGTTCTGCAATTGGCTGCGTCTACAAGGAACGTTGCCAAAACGTATTTTACAGCCATGCTGGTCTACGTCCTGCTTAGCCTAGCGAGTGTGTGGACTGTCGCCTACGCCTTTGTTCCAGGCGGGGTCTACCTGAGAGAAAGATCAGACCTGTGAGTTCTATCTGGTTTCCAGCTCTTCGTACCTTCAGCATTCAATATTGTAACAGAGTATTAATCGCACAAATGATATGTTTTTTCTCTCACCTTCGTCCAACCGAAGGGAATACCACGGCCTGTGGCGTCCGCATCTACTAGGACCTGCGCGTTTCTGCTCCTGGGCTGCATTTCTACGTTATCAGTGCTTGCGACGCTGTATAGGATACCTTCTTCTGCCACACAACCATGGAGGGCTGGCCCGAGAGTCTTGCGCACCGGTATCTGGACCTTACATTTCGGAATCGATAATGCAGGCCGTGACAGTCAGCGGAGGGTGAGAGACGTCATAAGGTGCCGATACTTTCTTCGATGTCGATCCTTGTCCTACACGCTGACAATCTGAAAGAGATTTAGAGCTTGATGTAGTTGGATTTTTGGAAACAGATCTACACGTGAGTTCTTAACATATTCTTTGTGCCTTCCTGATTTGAGACTTTGAAGCGAACGGTGTTTGGTAATCGGGACTTGTGAGTTGTCTCTAAATCGGGTAAATTGACATTTCTGAACATCTCATAGGACTAGGGTCATCATCGAAGACCTGGGTTATGTATGTCTCCTCCCCATGACCAAGGCTAAATACTGACGTGTTGGCAGAATGTAGACATCGGTCCAGGGCCAAATTCTCACACCTGGGGTGCTGTGCTGTTGTCAAAGGTACATTCGAACTTCTTTGATTCCGGTAGGCTGACATAGAATGAGAACAGTTCCCAATCATCAACTCGACACATCATTTGTTACCATCTCCTCACGGCGAACTTGCGCCCGCAATCGAAGCCGTGCTCGATGTGTTCGGCACTTATATCACGGTCATAGTATCCCATAACGGGCAAGGTGGGCGCAGTTGTGAAGTATCTTATTGTATTGTGACATCAACACTCAACCACAGAGGAAGATCCATTAGACCGTGAACTCCAGAGTAAAGAGTTGGCTCGCATCATGGCATCGTCGTATCCTAGACCGGTCATATTCCTTGGCTATGTTGTGACAAAGCCCGGAGCATCGCGTCGTGAGTTCCATAAACACATTCACAGAGGAACAGAATGGCATAGTCACGTTATGGACAGCGAATCCCTATGAGATTTTGACCGTCGACGGTCAAATGCATGATATCGACGACGAGGATGAAGATCGATGGTAAGTAAAAAATAAAAATTTCCTGCTTCGTGCTAATGCAGGACCGTGTATCCAGGTGCGAGTATATACTCTACCGAGGCGTTTACCGCACTTCGTATGCTCGCGTATCCCGCGGCACTATCACCGATACAGAGCTCCAGGTCGGACAGTTCCTACTGCCCAGACATGGTACAACTGTCGTCAATGACACTCACGAAGCACGGTATCTACGATCCCATAAGGAATATCTTCCGGAAGAACATGTCTGTTTCTCTGTCACTGCGCATGACTTGTAACGCTGATGTCTTTTTGTACATTCAGTGGTTCCCAATGTCGTACTACGGAAACAAGTGGCAAGGAGGTGTTAGCGGCCATTTTTATCATGTATTCAATACGGTGGGTTGTAAGTCCCATTGCTGCTGATTGAGCTTTACTGATGTGCACCACTCCCAGCCTTTGTATTACCAGATTCCAGAGGACGCTGTGTTATGATGATACCATACCGTATCTTAAACTTATTGCTTTCACCGTATTGATCTTGCTTTATAAATTATCTGCATTGTTGTTTTCCTAGGTACCGTGTGTGTAATAATACCCAGGCAATGCAATGGCAGCCCTTCTCAAGTACGCGTTAGCGGAGGAAACCATTCGTCTGTTGGAGTACGGGCGTACAGGACAGTAAGTGTAGAATTGGACGATCCACTAAGATAATTAATTACAACATGGCCGAAGTACGACGTAAAGAAATCGAATGGTAATAAATAGCTCAAATGACGGCTCATCTGGTCGGTGGACTCGCCGCCGAAGTCTTGATTGTCTCGAAAACTGTAGCGTGCGCAGCCGATCTGGCGGGACGGCTGGAGGTTTTCGTCGCTTCGGTGGTATCGGAGGAGGAGCTGAATAGACGCCAGGTTGTCTGAAAGCAGGCGACGACGGAGCGCTGACTACTACGGGGGCAGGTGGAGGCTTCCGGTGCTTAGGGCGAGATAGTTCACCACCAGCATCGGATTGGGCGGACAGATCGAGGTAGTGAGAATGTGATGGTCGTTCGACATGTAGTCTGTCCACATGCTCTGAGCTAGCAGTTCCTTTCCGGCGTGGGTGAGGGATCGGGGGTTAGAAGTGGAAGGAGAAGGAGCAGCGGTCGCCACGCCAGAGAAACTACCGGCACTCGCATTACTCGGTCTTCTCACCGCGCCCACCCTGGTTACCCTGGAGCCGTTCACTCCATTCACTCCATTCACTCCCTTCGCGACTAGATTCTCCGCGCTTCGGCAAGATTTCAGCGACTTTCCAGGCGTTCCCGAGCCGACCCCGTCGACACTCGCTGGCAAACCCAGGTGACTCCGGCTTGGCGCAACAGTATCGCTCGGCGTAGATGATCTGGACACGTCGTCTGCCTTTTTCAGCTGCACGCACCACTGTCCTCCGAGACATCGCTCCACGAGCCGCTTCGTCGTTGGATTGATATCGTGTATTCTGCTGTCCCGCACCAAGCTCTCCAAGGCATACTTGATCTGGGGTCGTTTGTACGGAACATCCTTGAGCTGTGTCTTGGTTAGTAGCGGATGTAATACACGGAGATAGGTATGCCGCAGCTAAATGACTTCAGTCAAGATCCGAGGTTTAGGTCAAGCGACTTACCGACTCGCTATCCTCGTCTAAATCAACCACTTCTCGCAAGAACACGTCGACCAACACGCATAGATCGTTCGTATAGAAATATTCTTCGGTACCCTTTGTCGTAAATAACAAATAGATCAGCTTGAGTACCAGTAACTGCATACACAGGTCGTCT
The DNA here is from genome assembly GCA_030435615.1 of Armillaria luteobubalina. Taxonomy (NCBI): domain Eukaryota; kingdom Fungi; phylum Basidiomycota; class Agaricomycetes; order Agaricales; family Physalacriaceae; genus Armillaria; species Armillaria luteobubalina. The sequence goes on along the minus strand of JAUEPU010000018.1, from coordinate 519,875 downwards.
GGTGTCCGCTCTAAAACAAAAGCCCATGAGAAGCCGTTTGCATCAAAGAAAAGAAAGAGCTTACGAGCTCTGTTGAGCATAAATATCATATTTTCTCCAAAAGTTTTGCTTGAACCTAGTCGGCGCATCAACACCCTGAGAACACGATTCTTCTCCACTCCACTCTGCTCCCGATCGCCTATGGATGCTACCATGAACTGCTCGTTGAACGCCACCTTTAGACCGTCAATGAGAAAGCACAAGGAATATGAGAACGTCGAGCCTCACTATCAATCTTATTACAGAGTAGTTGAAGGTCTCGTCCTGGACATGTCTTGTCTGTTCTACGAGGTCAAATAGATAATCAATGAATGAATCGTCAAAAACGCCTACGAACGTGTTAGAAGATTCTCGACCCGCCACAGCACGACGCACTCACGTAATTCAGCGACACTGAGCTTTTGCCAACGACAGACTTCATATAGCAATCTCACACCCACCAGCCTTAGTTTAGCCTCAATAACACCATCTTCGTTCTCATCAATCTCCACAAGCATATGGTCCATTAGCAACGGTACCAACGTGGCCCATCGCTTTTGCGCACGAAAGAAATCGGCTTTTCGCTGCCCGTACCGGAGTAGAACATTGAAGGTAACGAGCTGAGCGTGTGGGTCCGTGTTTGTCTTCGCGGTCTCTGTCAGATTCTCGCACATTCTCTCCGAGTGGAAAGCCCACAGCTCCGAATCAAGCAAAAGGTCGACCGCGTGTTCGAGCTGGAGCGGTGTTTGCAAATACAGTTCTGCCGACGATGAGAACGGTTCAGATGGCTTATCGAAGAGGAACTACCATGATATATGCCACATATTCCCAGCCACCTGCTCATCATTCCGTCCAGCTGCCGCAACGTCGGAGGCGCTCCTCGTGGCATCGTCAAAATGTCGTCCAGCTCTACACACGACCTGGTCAGCAACTGTGGCTTTATATGTTCTTGACACGTACCAGACCAAAACTGCTGAGCGTTCTCGACGACGTATACGATGCCAAAGTCGTCTTCCATGGCAAGCGACATGGTCCGTGGTCATCGAAGGGTGGAGGCAGGAATGGGAGTTGAGTAAATTTGGATTGATTTGGTTGCGGTATGCCTTGGCTTGGCTTTTGATGACATAATACCACGGACCCACTTGTTCCGGTCCGTGAACCCCGATACAATCTCAAACTTTTAGAGTCATGTCGCGCTTGAACGACATAATATCCCAGTCGTATTTCACTGTGCCTCGCTTCACCCTAGAGTCAGGTGTGGAGCTGCGTGACGTTCCGGTTGCTTACAAAACCTGGGGCCACCTAAATGCTACGAAGGACAATGTTATGATTATCTGCCACGCTTTTACTGGCAGCGCCGACGTTGACGACTGGTAAGCGTCACCTCTACTGTTCCTACACTTGCTTATGACGCGTCAAGGTGGGGTCCGCTGATGGGAGTAGGGAAAGCCTTTGACCCCAAGCGCTTTTTCATTTTCTGTGCCAACGTTATTGGATCACCCTACGGCACTGTGTCCCCCATATCCATCAACCCTGATACAGGAAAACCTTACGGGCCTGAATTTTCGGCGTCAACTATACGCGATGACATCCGGTACGCAATTCCTTTCCCTTTCCCCCTACTCAACATATGACTCCGCTTCTTAGGTTACACAAACTTGTACTTGACCACTTGGGCGTCGTATCCGTCGCAGTAGCCATCGGGGGTTCGATGGGTGGAATGGCGGTACTGGAATGGCCGCTATGCACACCGCCCAACTACGTCCGTCATGTTGTTCCCATCGCTACATCGGCTCGCCATTCAGCCTGGTGCATCAGTTGGGGTGAGGCACAGCGCCAGTCAATCTACAGTGATCCCCACTACGCCGACGGGTACTACTCTTCCCAACCAGCATCAGGACTGGCTGCAGCTCGCATGGCAGCCTTGCTCACCTACCGCTCGCGCGACTCCTTCGAGAAACGGTTCGGGCGGAAGTACCAATTAACGGAGTCTGCGCCACAACCGCCAGATGCACTTTCAGCCCACAACGACGGCTACAAAAATTCTCGTGCTTCGTCACCTGCCCCAAATAATATCTTCTCCGCTCAAAGCTACCTTCGCTACCAGGGCGACAAGTTCACTGCTAGGTTCGACGCGAACTGCTACATCCACATTACCCGGAAGATGGATACACACGATCTATCACGGGACAGACACAGTCTTGCTTATGCACTCTCCCAGCTTCCCCGAGGCGCCCTAGTCATCGGCATCGCTACGGACGGTCTGTTTACAACAACGGAACAGCGAGAGATTGCTGCCCACATCCCTGATTCCGAGCTGATTATCATACCGTCGCAAGATGGACATGATGGATTCCTGTTAGAATTTGAAGCCATAAATAACCACGTAATGGCATTTCTCAAAAGGCAGCTACCGGAAGTGTACGATAAGGAGGTAGAGGAGGACACGGTCGATGAGGGATTTGAGATAAAGAAGACTAGTATATTTGGAGAGGCCGAGGTGGATATCACGCAATGGTAGCAAAACGAAATTCACCTCATTGTATCAGAAGGAGGTTTGACATTCTGAGAAGGAAGCTATACCATAGATTGTACTACGTACTCTTTTGACACGATGACGAACGCCCGGGGCTAAATAGATTCAGCATAACCTCAGGTGCAATCTCACAGAGTTTCGCATGAAGTCCCTGAGCTTCGGTAGTGGGCACGCAACCTCATTCAGCCTTTCACCATTATCAACTTCTATCAACATACAGAAAATTATACAAACTGATTCTCCAACTTTCTAGATACTTTCAATTCCACAAGCTTGGACACGATCTCATCCAGCGGAACCATTTGTCCCTTTGATTTCGTCCCCACATCATCCCGATTTCGAACATTCACCGACTGAGCGTCTAGCTCTTCTTGACCAACAACTGGGAAAAAATTAATCTACTGAAAAGCAGATACTGGATCGACATACCAAGGATGAAGTTATATTGGGAAATCTCGCCATTACGGATCTTCTTAGGAAGGGTATTGTCCGAGTTATCGACTTCTGCGTAGAGCCCTAGAGCTGAGAGTCGGTCGACAATCTGACCTGCGTATTCTTTCTATATACACATGTCGCATTGTGAGCCACGAACAATACAACCGGAAAAGGAAAACGTACATAAGGAGCAGCAACAGGAATCACGACCACCTGACGGGGAGATAGCCAAAACGGCCTAAAAATCGTCAGTGCACAGTAGCTCATGCTGATCCATGATATACGCACCATTTCCCAGCAAAATGTTCCGTAGCAACAGCAATGAACCGCTCAAGACTTCCAAGGATCGCACGATGAATCATAACAGGTCTCGACACAGGCTTATCTGGATTCCCAAAGTCGTCCGCTGATCGGTATTTGAGATTGAATCGCTCAGGGAGCTGGAAGTCCAGTTGGATCGTTGCGCATTGGAATGATCGACGCAGAGCATCTCGGACGGTGACATCGATCTTAGGACCATAGAACGCCCCATCACCTGGATTGAGCTCCCATTGCCCCGGGTAGTGCTTGTCCAGAGCCTTCTTCAGTTGCTTGAGAGGATCCTTCTCAGGACAAGATCAAATCGCATACATTGAAAAAATCTTACATCTTCTGCAAGGTCCCAGGTTTCAATCTTGCCCAAGTAGTTATCCGGACGCGTGGATAGCTCGAGATGGAAATCAAATCCGAACATTCCATAAACGTGTTGCATGAAGTCGAAGAGCGCGCTGATCTCGTCCTCGAGCTAAATTTAAATTAAAAAAAGATGATGAATGTCTGTAGCACATAGATGTAAGGGAACGAACCTGAGATGGCATGCAGAAGACGTGAGTATCATCCTGAACAAATCTCCTTACACGCGTCAATCCCGTCAATGCACCCGAAGCTTCATTACGATGGAGGATACCAAACTCCGCCATACGAATAGGCAGCTCCTTGTAGCTACGGTCCCTTGAATCGAAGATAATACAGTGCCCTGGGCAGTTCATCGGCTTCAAACCCCATTTCTCCTTTTCAATATCCAACACAAACATATCGTCTTTATAGTTTTGCCAGTGCCCTGACGTTTCCCACAATTTGCTGTGATACATGTTCGGGGAGATGACTTCCTGGTAACCCCGTTTGAAGTACTCGGACTATGCGAAACGTCTGAGAACAACAAAGGCTTGACAAAGGTAGGGACTTACTCGAAGTAGTTCGACAAGAGCATTATAAATACGGGTACCGTGAGGCAAAAAGAAGCAACTTCCGGGGCTGAGATCGTTGAAGAAGAAAAGGTCTTGCTCCTATAAAGGATGAGATACGAAATGGCTAGAATTAACAATTCCAAGACGTACCTTTCCGATCTTCCTGTGATCTCGCTTGGCAGCCTCCGCAAGGAAAACTTTGTACTCTGCCAATTGCTTTTTATCTGGGAAGGAGATACCGTATATCCGCTGCAACGATTCATTGTTGGAATCTCCAAGGAAGTATGACGCGGAACTCTTGGTGATCATGAAAGCTTTAATTTTGCCGGTGTGTGGTATATGAGGTCCGACGCAGAGATCTATCATTGTTCCACACCGATATACTGTGGTAGATGTACCGTCGGGAACCTTGGTTTCGATCAAATATTTTTTGAACCTGTTGTACTAGAAAATTGCAGCGTCGTCAGTTTCAGCGGAGGAATCAGAGATAAGGCGTACCCCGAACATCTCCAGAAGTTTCTCCTTGGATACTACAAGGCGTTCGAATTTTTGTTTTTCCTTAATAGCAAGCTCGGAAACTTTTTCTAAAGCGGGATAGTCTGCCACGGTAACGGATCTGAAAATTTTTAGGACAGTATCAAACTGGACAAAATAGTTCATACCTGTCTTCCATACCCATCTCGTAAAAGAAACCGTCATCAGTGGGTGGACCAAGGCAGAGGTGACATCCATAATGTCTTTCCGATGCTTCTCCGAGAACGTGAGCAGATGAATGCCAGAATACACGCTTCCCTAAAAGATGTGTGAGTCACGATAAGGACAGATTTGACCGACCGACCTTCCGGATGCTCGAAATCAAGCAATTCCAGTCTGCAAGATGCTTCTAACGGTCGTTCAAGGTCCCAGACGTCGCCATCGACCTAAAATGAGGTATATAGATGCAGTGACATATATGCTGCAAGAATCACGCACTTTAGCAATGACAATCCGTTCGGAAAGACTTTTCGAGATTTCTTTCGCTATATCCATAGGACTTGTTTCCCAGCTCTTGCCCGACCTTGTCGATCCGTCCGGCATAGTGACAGTGATATCCTCGCGGGGCTTAGCTATGGATACACGCCTAGTCAGATGACACGTATCGTCCAGCAAAATGCACGCACCCTTCACCGATGCATCATATTCAGCCTTCAGCTCCTCGAACATCTTGATACGATGATCAAAAAACGCTGGGGCTGGTCGCATCTAGCGCAGATGCACGTCATGAAAGTAGTCGACGATAAGGATAGGCCGTACCTCCAGAGGGTATGTAGAGTTGACCGCTGCTTTTGCCTTCTTGTCCTTGCCTTCCTTTGGTTTTTGTGCATCCTGGGAAGCCATGATGTGATTCAGTCTCTTCTGGGGACCCCTGTATGCAAGACGGGTGTCGAATACGCGAAAGGCAGCGGTGGTATAAAGAACGGGTGAATGGCTTCGATATCGAGTGATTCGAGTCAACTGGCGAAGCATCCAAATGGGAAGGCAGAAAGAAACGTGACTTTTCGATATGTCCACGCGGGCCGGTCTGCCTACGTGACCCTCGTCGGTTACGTTCATGTCTGGGGAGTACCTCAATTCCATCACCGAAAATGCCTCTCGACTGGGCTTACGACTGCAGGAATCACTCAGCGAACATACCAGGGATATCGCGAAGGGCAGCAGTTCCATGTATTACGACTCCCCCGACGACAAGGGCAGAGATATCCGCAAGCAACTTGATTCCAGCAGTGATAGGGAGAAGCTTGACGCGATGAAGAGGCTCATAGCAGTACGTTTCTGCATTGTCTTCCGTTCGTCGAATGACACGTTCAATAGCTCATTTCTAAAGGTCGTAACGTCTCCGAATATTTTGCTCAAGTAGTCAAGAATGTCGCCTCCCAAAATCTCGAGATACGGAAACTGGTCTATATCTACCTTTTGAAATACGCAGAACAGGAACCAGATCTCGCATTGCTTTCTATCAACACGTTCCAGAAGGATCTCACCGACAGCAATCCCCTCATACGCGCTATGGCCCTACGTGTTCTCAGCGGGATCAAGGTGCCCATGATTGGCAACATCGTTGTACTTGCAATCAAGAAATGTGCTGCAGATATCAGTCCGTATGTTAGAAAGGTCGCCGCCTTGGCTATCCCAAAATGCTACGAGTACGTCTACCCGGCATCATCATTCTCGGCTCTGTTCACCTTCCATCCAGCCTCGACCCAAGCCATCTCTCTTCTCTTATCGAAATCATTGTCACCCTTCTACGAGATCGCTCATCTCTATCCATCGGGAGTGTAGCTGTTGCCTTCGAGGCGGTCTGCCCCACTCGCCTCGATCTACTGCACAAGCACTATCGGCGTCTCTGCAAGACCCTTGTCGATGTAGATGAATGGGGCCAAATAGACCTCCTTGCTCTACTGCTCCGGTATTCTCGCACAATGTTACCACGACCTCTCCTCAACGGCGAAGAGGAAGAGATTGACAAGGACGTAAAACTGCTCTTGAATTCCGCGGGACCTCTTTTCTTCAACAGAAATCCTGCGGTATGCCAATAATCTAAAGATACCCACCACTTTTGACCTGATGAATCATAGGTGGTTCTGGCCGCTGCCCGTGTTCTTTACTATGCTGGACCACCCTCATACCACGCTAAAATCGTCCAACCATTACTCCGGCTTCTATCAATATCTAAAGAAATAGAACGGGTTGTACTTTCCTACACGCTGATAGTCGCTTCCGCCTCCCCAGTACGCACCTTTTACGTATCCAGCTGCACCTGCTAAGGTGTCTGTAGGCGCTATTCTCCCCATTCTACTCTCGATTCATTCTTTCATCCGATGATCTCCGGCAAGTCAAAATCGGCAAGATAAAAATGATGCTCATCATCGTTACCTTTGACAATTACCCGACGATACTTCGCGAATTCATAGTGAGCACTACTTCATTCGCCTAGACTCTGTACCAACTACTGTAGGACTACGCAGAAGACATCGACGACGAAGTAGCAGCCGCATCTATTCGTGCGATTGGCCGATGCGCTAGTATTATATCGGAATGTGTTCAACAATCCCTCACGGCCCTAATCGGCATGATTAATAGTCCACACGGTCCGCTCTCCACCTGGTTGCCAATTCCTTCCTCATACTCTATACAGATACAATTGTAAACACCGCTGTTGTGGTTCTCAAGAACATGGTTCAGGTTCAACTCACCTCGAGGCGACCCGCTACTATTGGTCTATCCCAATCTCCGCTTGTTATAATATCCCAGCTTGCGCGGAAAATCGATGGCATACGACACCCACAAGCTCGAGCATGTGTCGTATGGCTTGTGGGTCAATATGCCGGTTCAGAAGAAGGAACTCCCTCTCGTCTCGAAGGTGTAGCAGACTGGGCACCAGATGTTCTACGGAAAATGGCCAAGTCGTTCTCGCAGGAGGTAGGCTCCAACCATATTGTCGCTCATTCCTTGCTAAACTCTTCACAGGCATCCGTAGTTAAACTTCAGGTCGTCACTCTCGCAGCTAAATTGTTCGTTCTTTGCCCAGTTGACCGAACCTTGGGTCTTCTCAACCAGTACACCTTCCTACTTGCTCGCTATGACACCAACTACGATGTCCGTGACCGGGCAAGAATGTTGTCCACACTACTCTCTGGGATAGACGCTAGCGTCCCCGTGACTAACGACATTGATACTCCAGCGGAGCGTGAAGGAGTCGTCCTTCGGCGCGAACAAGTCAGGATGGTGCTGTTCGAGGGAAAGGCTGGTATAATCGATGCCGAACCAGTCATGACAGGTACTTCTCTCCTCATCGCCATCATCGTCCGCTTTCTGACATTTTTGTCTAGGTCCGCACGTTATGATCGGATCGTCCAGCGCAGTCACTGGGAAACCCACCCTGGGCGAGCCTATACTCCCTGACTGGCTAGAGAAGGGTGTAGAGTCGTCTCTGAGAGATACAGAAGAGGATATCGCCCCGCCGCCTGTTGTGCCTATCGCTCTGTCTTCGGCTGAACAGCAAAAGATGCGAGAACGAGTGTCGTTGACCCCCACGTCGCGACCGGATGTGGGTGCACAGGGTACGAGCTCGAAGGTTCTTCTGACTGATCTGGATAAGTTTTACGAAGAGGAGGATGACGAAGAGAAGGATGAGGATGAGGAGGAAGAGGGAGGAGAAGAGGAAGAAGAGGAGAGCGATGAGGAAGGCGAGAGTGAAGATGGTCACTCATCCAATGAGTCGTCTCAGGAAGGAAGCGTTGACGACGCTTCCAGCGAAGAGGAAGACGTAAATACACTCTACAGATCCTCTATTGCATAGTTTACTTACATCTAATGATTTCTATCTGGCTCTCGATGGTCTCAGTCCAAGTGACGACGAACCCAAGTTCCAATACTTCCATGACATTGGCAGAGAAGAAGTCGGCGCTACAAGGCGGTAGGTAAGCCCATGGCCTCAAGAATGATTCCGAGCCCGTTCCCAATACCTGCGTGAAGATGATATGGTTTTTAGCAAAACTGAATTCAGATCCTCAATGTAATCGTTAAGTCAGGAGCACAATTTGGGGTTCAACAAATGTCGCGTTTTGGAGAACCTAAAACCGCCAGAGGTTAAGGTCGGCGGGACGACCGAGGATGAATTTCGATTGTTGTTTGGCTCAATTGCCACTGGTCGCACAATACCTGGCACCTGCCCTCACCCAAACCATAGTCAACCCCTGAACAGCTACTTTCCTCAATGTCTACATGATTCCATGGGTTTCAATGCCGGGATCATGCTCTGGGAACTACCCTGAAGACAGATGGCAAGGAAAATTTCTCCTAAAAACAACCCCAGGTCTGCGAGCAATGCCACCTATTGGATCTATTTCGGGATGTACCAGAGGAGCACGAACGTATTTCTGTATGTTTTAGCGCTCGTTTTATCACGGAAACTGACTGATTTATCTACAGGCATATTTTCAATGCAAATATCGTGGCGCTGTCAATCAGGATATCACAGCAACCGGCTGCTGCCCTGGCTGCATGGCTGAATTTCAAAGTAAGCATGATATCTGGAATATTCAGTTAGTATCTGACAGTGTTGGCCTATCGTAGAATGTGTTGGCTGTCTTCCGGAAGACTCTTGTCAAGGAACTTGCCCTTTAAAATACCTACCCTGCTTGTGAATGAACTGGCCTCCAGACATCGGTCACAAATCATCGAGGGCTCCGCACGCATTTGAAGCAGCATCGGAGATAATGCCAAGCCACTATCTACAGACAAGATTGAGGAGTCTTCAGCACCGGTATTAATGAAGATGCTTTGGTAGGACAAGACTGTGGGAAGGTGCATTATTCTTTTCCTCTAATTCTCCTGCTTGAGTTCTTATAGTTAACAGCGTGCTACAATGCTGGTTTCGTGGCCCTTGTCCTCGTTCTCATACTTATTGTCATCGTCGGGTTCTAAGTTCTTATGGTGTAGGATGCGGAACAAGCGCAGACTGTGGCTACCGATGGACCTCGGAACGAAGCTAACGCCCACAGAGTTTATGGTCAGATGTTTCCCCCGCGGAGACGCCAACTGGGAGCTCGAATATCCTGAAGATTGTCTATTTCCGCTTATGGGCACCATTACCGACGAAAACCGGCTACTTTCCAATGGTTTAGGTTGACACGACCACCGATTTACTTCATCTACTTTTCTTGCATGGAGTGCTTCCCGGAAGAGTGAAGTTCTAGCGTCCTATAGCGATTCGTAGCATCAAATTTTGCTCTGGTTCGCTTTTCTCTTGCAGGAAGAATTGAACGGGGCTTTTTTTGCGCAAACCTTCTTAGGCGCTCCCGAGCCGGCCCAGTAACTCGATTACTAGTTTCTCTCTTCTCACTGTGGACTGTAATTGTCTGCTACATGCTAAATATTCCCTTTGTTTTGGCTTCGGAGGGGGGGAAAATATAGGGCTCGGTCCTGCCACGCAGATGCGATGGCCCTCACCAACTAGTTGAGGACACAGGCAATAAGTTATAGATACGCACCCTCGTTGGCTTTGGCTCCTTTGCTAGTGTTAACATCTCAGCTACCCTTCAAGCTACAAGAATAGTGTTCACGGTCAATATTGTCGAGGATAAATCCTAGCCCGTATATTTCATTTCCTACTATCTGAACTTACTATATATGTACAGATTTCACCCCTTTGTTTCGCCGCATATATTTCGCCGTACCTTTATTTTACACCTCAGTTGATCACCACCATTCCGTGTGACTAACTGAGGTGTGTATATCTATTATCTTCTTCATTGACTTATACTCATGCTACAGTATTACAGCTGTTGTTTCGTTAACAGGTAGCGTAGTCAATATCAGTTGATCACCACCATTCCGTGTGATTAACTGAGCTGTTGTTTCGTTAACAAATATATTTATGTCGATCTGAGTGGAAAGTAAGAGTTGCTGTGAACGAGGTGGCAATAATGCTGCGAGATCATTCGGATTGACAGGAACGAGGTGGCAGTGCCACCCATGGATTCAAAAACAATCACCAAAATCAACCTCGGTCGTCCCGCCGACGGTAAGAGGTGTGGTTCGGGAACATTCAATTTTTTGTAAAATCTTTGCTAAAATCGACCTCCTAAAGCATCACTTTATTGTGCGAATTCTGGTTCTCATTTTTCCAATACGAAGGAAATTGACTGGTCGTGCATGCGCATGAGCTGTCGGCAATTGCCGTTACCTTACCTTTCCTCTCTCTCTATTTTTTCGTTTGCTATGCTACCAATTTCGAGCGGCTGGGCAACCATTTGCGACCAATCGGGTTTTCTACATTATAAACTGGAGATACCGCCTCAACACTTGCCGCCATGAAAGTCGCATCACGATTTGATACACGCTGTTGATCTTTGAGTGCCTTCATCAATGATAGGCGCCAGACTTTCAATTATCAATTATCAGGGTACTGACGAGTATCAAAGTATCTTTACTTTGATGGCTTGTGCTCTGAGTTCAAATCTGGCTGTTCATCGCGGTTGCTCGAGCTCTGCAACTCAATTCTCGCCCCTTCTCAAGTGTCACTGAACTCTCGCCTGATACTTAGACGCTGAAGCGCTGATTTGTTGACGTTTGATGCTTCTTTGTTTACCTGTGAACTGGGCACGACATATGCTCCGCACACGAGGCCCTTCCCTGTCTTAAACTTCACCTCCTGCACTGTGCGTCCTTTTTCTCTGACACATTTGCTAAGTTTTCGAACTATCCTGCTAGACTTTACGTATACTATACAATGCCACCACGACCACCTGATTGGTTTTTTGCAGCCTCGGCCGCCGCTGGGGTTGTATTGACGCCTATCCTTGCGCCTGCTGCTCTAGGTATCATTGGGTTCAGCGCAGCAGGGCCTGTCGCCGGTGAGCAAGCAAAAGCACCGTCTTCTGCTGACGGTGGTTCTGATTCGACCTCGCAGGTACACTCGCGGCTGCCATCCACAGTAGTATCGGCAACGTCGCTGCTGGGAGCGCTTTTGCGGTGGCACAATCCATAGGCATGGGAGGCGCTATCCCCGCTGGAGTGTATGCAATTTCTGGAGCTGTTACCACAGCTGCGGCGTGGACTGCGAGTCGATTCTGTGGTGAGTTTGGTGAAACTCATATTGTGCTTGCTTCATTTGATTTCTTTCTAGGTGATGAACCGGATCCAGCACTTATCCGCAAGCAGCTCAACTTTGGCAGTGATAAAGAGAAGCTTGACGCGATGGAATGGCTCATAGCAGTACGTCTTCGTATCTTCTTCTTGTCGTCGACTGACACGTTTATCAGCTCATGTCCAAAGGCCGTGATGTCCCCGAATATCTTGCCCAGGTTGTGAAGAACGTCACCTCCCAGATTTTCGAGATACGGAAGCTGGTCTATATCTACCTTCTGAGATATGCAGAGCGGGAGCCTGAAATTTCACTGCACTTTATCAAAACGTTCCAGAAGGATCTCAACGACAGTGATCCCTTCATACAGGTCATGGCTTTACGTGTCCTCTGCGGAATCAGTGATCCTGCGCTTATTCACGAGCAGCTCGATTCCGGCAGTGATAAAGAGAAGCTTGATGCGATGGAATGGCTCATAGCAGTGCGTTTCCGTATTTTCTTCTTTTTGTTGGCTGACACATCCATAAGTTCATGTCTAAAGGCTGTGATGTCTCCGAATATTTTACCCAGGTCATCAAGAATGTCACCTCTCAAATTTTCGAGATACGGAAATTGGTCTACATGTACCTTCTGAGATACGCAGAGCAGGAACCTGAACTTTCATTGCGCTTTATCAACACGTTCCAGCATGATCTCAACGACAGTGATCCCCTCATACAGGCCATGGCTTTACGTGTCCTCCGTGGAATCAGTAGAAGAAGAGGAGGCTACGAAGAAGGCGAGAGCGAAGATGGTTACTCATCAGATGAATCATCTCTGGAAGGAAGTGCTTAGGTCTACATGGTCAAAAGATGAGTCGCATGATCTTATTGTCAATGAATTTTACTAGTAGAGCTGTCGGTAATTGTCGTTAGGGCCTTTCTTCTTCTTATGACATCATCTACTTTTGTTATCATATTACTGGTCTAAATCTCGCAAGCTACATCTAAGGTGTTCATGACAGAATGTCATTTAACACACTACTGTCGATTCTACGGAAGGATGAACTTAAACACACAATTTTGTATAGCTCAGTTTGGACTCACCTAATTTCGTATCCCCAGAGTTGAGGCTATTGTCTGGGAAGGTTCCGATATTGTCATTGGACATATACACTGCTGTATGCACTTCAATACTTGATCGTGAAGTGTGCATTAGTAGAGGCCTTGGCGGCCTCATACCAGTAGATAGCTGCAACCGTGTTTGTTCAAAACTTTGTATTGCTACGTCAAGCGTGGATCTCATGGAGACGAGGATGATAATCAGGGTGGGATATATGGCCTATATTGAGAGAAGCATCGCGTACTGCGCACCAAGGAAAGAGAAATGGCTCTTACTGTAAGCTGGGAAATTATGTCAAGCATAAGGTTTATTCCGTTGCTTGTAGTGATAAAAATAATAATCGTAGCAAGCTGTTGGCTGGTTCATATTGTTCAAATGCTTGCGCTAGAAGCTGACTTACCCATGTGCAACAATAAAACACGCCAGACTCAATTAAGAGTGGGAAGATGCCATTCTGTTTGCAAAGCCGAACTATGCCGGATTGTCCGGTCAAGGAGCGAAGCAATTGGTGGTGAGACCTGCCATGGGTATAGTTAGAGGTGATATTTTAAGAATAAGATAAAGTAGATTACCATGTACGATAAGCAATTAAGAATGTGGCGAAGAGATTGGTCATTGTTGTCAGCATCATAGTAGCAATCCCCCAGGCGGACAGCTTTGGGTCATCGAACAGATTGTCCAGTGTGATGGGGGAGGCACTTAGTGCATATGTTAGGTTGGCTACTGTTACTAACAGTATACCACAGTTCTGAGCAAAGTATTGAATAGTAAAAGGTAAACAAGCTTGTACTTACCGCCTGTGCCAAGAAGCAAGAACGAAGACACGGCAAGGATCCATCGTCTTTGGTTCCACAAGTGCCATGCTCTCCATATTACCACACTGTCCCCAATTATAATCTAGCATGCAACAATGTGAATCGAGTTTTCAGGATGAGAAAGTTTACGCACGTTTATGCCCTCCAAAACTAGCTGCAAGTATATCTCTAGTGTAGCATACTCATCGAAAATTGCAATGTTTTCAAAGCCATTTTGTCGGAGAAATCTTGTGGTGTTCTTATACATGTTCATGACAACATTAGTGGTTGCGACAGACCACATGATAGTGTTCAAGACTATCATTATAATGATGACCCTGGACTTCTTCTTCCGAAATCTACATGGGTCAGCCTAGCACGATCGTCGATTTTGCAGGCATAAGTAAACCTACATTAGCAGATATGATGCTTCCAGGAAGAGGCAGGCATATATTCCTGTCCGCATATTTTTAGTGGAACGTCTGAATGGTATCGAGGAATACCTTACCATATAAAAACATCTGAAGCAAAATAGAGATGAAACAGAGGTCAGACATAGATATCGCCATTGAAATGGTGGGACAATATGGATAGCGTGAGCGGATAGGTATGATGTGGAAGATAATTGATAAGGGCCCAAGTATTTGCCAGGACGAAGGGCCTCTGAGTCTACTAGCGGATGGTATATGTATGTCTTGGACCTCTTATGTTTCAGATATCGGACATACTAGCATCCTGTTACTGATGATAGATGGTCATTGACTCGGATCATGGTGCTTTAGCGATTGCGGATGATGAATATTAAGTTTATTGAGTGTTGAGGCTCGAGAGTCCAACTGGTCTTGTCCTCGACTCCTCGTTCCAGGGGCAGTCTGAAGAGTTGTCTTGTTTGCCAAGTCAAGATGGAACTGCGAGATCAGTGATGGAAGTAGTAGTGAAGGATGTGCGAGAAAGCATCACAGTCTTAAGTAGCCACCTGTCTTCGGGATCCTCGTCCTTCTGCCGTGATGGTGTACCTTGACACAGCATAGGCATCAGATCCGATGTGCCAGAGCTGAGAGTACTGTACAGACAAAGTGCAGCTCCAGAGTTTTACTCGAGGTGAAGTTTAAAAGGCTTTGACAGGATACCGGTAGATGTATAGTCCTGGAGGACAATACTAGAGTATTAATCTCACAGTGTGCAGCGCTGCTATCATTGCTCAGCTGATATATACATCAGAGAAGGTGATTTTGGGGCAGTAGTATCACATCCAAATCACATCACTGATGAAGGGTGCACCAATAAGAGTGGTCCTCAAGTTCCATGGCTCCGAGCGGTTGACTCTGCGTAAAAGCATAGAGCCTGGAATGTGATGAGGGTCCAAAATTGGGTAGAAGTCGCCACGGCAAGATTTGGCATGGCCTGTGAACGGATGGTGGATAGAAGACAATTTACAGACGAGTTTGAGGTGTGGCTGTGCACCACTTTTTTGGCATCGCCTTTCCGTCACCACGCTTCACTGACAGTGACCCAGTATGCGCGCTAACGAAGGATTCGTCTCAACTCATGCAAGCTCACGACGATTCATTTCGATAACCCAATAGGACTTTGTATTGGTGATCTGCATTTGGTGCAACATCACGCATTATTCAACAAGCGGTGCGTCTCCGGTTCCTCTGTGTGAACCAACCTTTCTCTGTCAGTAGTCAACCCAACTTCCTGGCATCTCTCTGGAGCTTGCTGTTCCATATTTTGGCTAATTCGCTTCCAAGTGGCTCATTTCTCGCGTCTTCCGTGATGGCCAGCTACTTCCATAATGTTAGGGAACACATTGGAAATCCAGGGAGCACCAGGAAATTTCTCTCTTGGCTTTGTACTTCACATATGGCAGTCCCTCGACCTCGGCGCCTTGAGGGTTGCCCTCAAAATGGAGCAAATCCTCCCAGTTCACCAGCCCAGGCCATATCTAATTCTGCCAGCTTGTCCAAATCGCCGGGGCAGCATGACGGTCGAGTAGTGCTGAGGATACCGGCATCATTGACAAACAAGAACCCTTCGAAGTCAGAGCTTGCATCATTTTACGACTCGTTCTGGTCGAGCCTCTTGATGTGTCTTCCTGTCAGAGGACCAAGTCGCATCAATACAAGCTCAGCGAGATGACGACGGCGGACATACCCTGGAACCACTGATGACACATAGGATGACGATCCTCACAGTTACAGAAACACCCCTCTTCCCTCTCTCAATCTACGTCGTCCTATCCATAGCTAGTTATTTGCTCACTTTCCTTCTAGCCCATCTGGATTCTCCGAGTTTCCCTCTACCCAAATCTATTGCATTAAGAGCACCCTTCGAGTTTGGGATCACTACTCTGTGAGGTACAAGCTGGGGACTTGGAAGAACGACGATGAGGGGAATGTGCACGTCTTTGGATGCGGAGAGCTTTCACTAGGTGATGAGCGTCCTGAGGCGAAGCGTTTGGTCGCAATGGGTTAACCGGTCCAATCACCGACGTGAGTTCGGTTGGAGTTCAGCTTCAACTTTGAAAACTTAACTCTCCAAGTCAAGGGCAAAGGTCAATAAAAGATTTTTCGCCTGTCGTACATGAGTTTTGGGCGATATGATACAATTACATTCTTCGTTTGACCGTATCCCTGGTTCAAATGACCTCGCGAAAATTAGTCGTGTTTCCAATGCCCGCTCTGAGGATACGCTTGATGATAGCAAGCTCTTCGTCATCTCGAGGTCCGTAGATCATCAGGTATTCTTTGGGTAAACTGATAACCCTCCTGGCGCCATTAAATGGATGTCATTCACCCCACCCTTTCTCGATGACTATGATAGCACATCAGTATTAAAAAACAGTAGTTAAGCGCGACGCATACCTTGTTTACAGTCTTGGGGGGCAAGAACGATGTGCAACGAATGATCAGGAGTATGCATATGGCTGATCTCGAGAAGCGAGACGTGCGCGACTTGATGCGGGGGCGGGATGGAGGGATGGATGTGTATGCCGGGTACGTACCCTTCATTGGGTGACATGCGGTATTCGACGAGTGTCGGGTTCTTTTTTCCGATGCTGTCGAACAGTACTTACAGTCTCTACGTGCCCGTGGTCAGTACAGTGACCTCGAGTAAGAATAAGAAGGGTACCTTCTTCATAGCGTCGTCGGGCACCTGTACGAGCTGCCTATGAGGAATCGGATGCCACCCCAAGGGCGGCCTCGCGTCGCGTCGTTCCGGGATCTCGCCCAGCCACATATATGTATTCAAATCCTGGTCATACTCCTCCGTCGACACCGTCTCACGACCGATCAGCTTTTACAGCGTCGAGAGGAGCCATCCGACGGCGTTGCATGGTAGTCCTCGCTCGCCGAGACTGATGTACTTGGAATAGTTGTTGGGCATCCATACCGTAGCCACGGCTGCTCATTTTCCGGTGCGAATGAATTCTTACCAGTGGTCGTGCATGACGCATGATGCATGAGGTGTCGGCAATTGCCGTACTTTTCCTTTCCCTGTCTTGCCATTTGCTATGATACTAGTCTCAAGCTGCTGGATAATCATTTGCAGTGATCCATCTGAGTCGAATTTTCTGTGTTATAAACCATAGGTACAGCTTCAACGCTTGCCGCCATGAAAGTTCAATAAAAGTTGCATCACGATTCGACAGATGCTGTCGATCTTTTAGCGCCCTCGTCAATGATAGGCGCCAGACTTTCAGTCATCAGTATCTTTACTTGGGTGACTTAGTCTCCACAAGTTCTAAATTCTTGCTGTTCTTTTGTGGTCGCTCGAGCTCTTTCGACTCCATTTTTGCCCTTTCTCAAGTGTCGATAGTCATCCTCGCCGAAGGCTTAGACGCCGTTTAATCAACGCTTGTAGTTGCGACTATTTGCCTGCCTCAGGCGAATTGGGCACATCATCAAACCTCACTTTGCACATGAGGCCCTTTCTAGTCTCCAACTCCCGTCCCCCGCATCCTTTTTACTGTGCGTCCTCTTTTTTCTGATATGTTGGCCTTTCCTTACCATGCTTCTAGACACTACTATGTGATGCTGCCGCTACTACTACTACCACTCCTTTGGATCATCGGAGTATTTAGTTTGTTGACGCTTACGATCATACACTTCCTTCTGGGACTTATCGGCTTCGGTGCCGCAGGGCCTGTCGCTGGTAAGTGTATCATCGTCTGCGGATGATCGTTCTGAGTCTGACCCGGTATTGCAGGTTCGCTTGCTGCTCTCATCCAAAGCAGCATCGGAAACGTCGTTGCTGGGAGCCTCTTTGCACTGCTACAATCCATAGCAATGGGAGGTTCTCTCTGGACCATTGTTTCTTTCTTTGGAAAATTTGTGGGGTCAATCATTGGTTGGTTGGTTTTATCAGGAAAAACTTACTTCACTATGTTATGGTATGTAGTCTATGTAGCGCTGGTAGCGCCGTAGCACAGTTCTCCATATTTAGTGGCTTGTAGCACACCACCGAGTACATAGCGGTCTGTAGCAGGTGATAGCGCCTCACTTAAACTACTGCATCGCTATTGTGCCTGTATATACGAAGATATATTCTACTGAAAACTAAATCGGGAAGCTCGTAAGATGATTCAAATGAATATATTAGTACTACATGTAGCTACTACACTGAAGTACAATACTTGTGCTATGCCATCTCAAATGTTCCATCCATTGCTGAGGTTCTATTCCGGTCCAGCGCACATCTAGAAGAACAGTGAAACAAATCATTGTTCTAGCGGAGGAGCATCAAAAGTAGGGAAAGATGTAGGAATGTTCAAGAATGATGGATTAAGCAGGACTGGCGCCGTAGCTCTCGACAGTGGTCGGAGCAGCAGTATTCCTACGTACGTTTCCGGCCTGTCCATTCATTCGATTTTCGGACTGAACTGAGCTTTACGCTTTACCACCACTACCGATGCTGGACGCCACTCGACCGTGTTTGCTCCTCAAGCCAATTGTTCCAGTTCTCTAGTGCGTAAATCGTCCAACGGTCAATCCAAGGTAGGTGAAAATCGGCATGGGATGGGCTGGAAAGAGACAGAAATAGCAAGGGATATGCTAGTTCATTGGCGGCTTGCTTGCATTGTACTCATCGTAGTGTTTTAACCTGTTGAAACAGAGACTGGTAATCATTAATATTCGCCTTACTTACACAAGGAGGATCTGCAAACCGAGTGATTTGAGCTCGGTTGAAGCCACCCAATATGCGAATCTGGCTATAGCACGACTCGAATATCCCCAAAACGAGGATGCCTTGAAACAGGGACTAGAAGGTAAGCGGCAATGTTCGACTGGCTGAATGCAGAGTCCCTGGAGTGCATCGATACTTCCAATTCATAGAAAAACGAACAATTGCTGGTGGAGTCTTGATGATGACCTTGATCAGATGGTGATGCAAGCCGCGTTGGATGTTCGCCGGGAGTGATGTATGGAAGGGGAGGAATGGAAAGCCGGTAAACGTATCTGAATTGTAGGTAGGAATTCCGCACACGATAGCAGGATGACGGGCTGAACGGAATAATTCTGATCACCAGTGTATCGTCGGAGAGGCTTCCCAAGCTTTGAATGGGGAGAAGATCTCAGACGCGTCATTTAACGCGAGGTGTTGCGTTGAAGCGGGTATAAGAACACTTCAGATTTGACGGGTGCGAGAACACTTCCGATTCAGATGAGGGTGTAGTGGACGCCACACGGTGGAGTGACTAGGATCAGAGCGTGAACGAGAGGGGAGATAAGATCGAAGATGGACAACGTCACGCGTGGCTATGAGTAGTCCAAGACTAAAGATAGAGCGAAAAAGCCCAAGAGTAGATACCAGGAGTGGGGACCTTGATCAGATGTAATGTTTGCCAGGGTCGAACTATGTTCTGCGCTGTTAATACAAGCAGAACCCAGGGGGGCCATATAAGTGCGGCAGATCGTGATGCAGTCTTCTGCCCAAAGAACGGCTGCCCAAGCTATGTATGATCAAAAGACGGTTTGAACTGTGGCCTGTGGTGCTCATATTGTATAGCTTGAGGAAATTAGCAGGATCTGAGAAGTCGAAGGGAATTGTTGGAAAGAATAACACGCACAGGTGCAGGGAAGCCAATGGTGAACGTGGCCTGCTTCAGAACACCGGTCCTTGACACGAAGTGGGGCTTTGATAGGAATCGATTTTTGCGGTGAGCTAGTTCTGATTTTTGTCAATTACAAGACAAATTGTGGGACCCCACTGTAGTCTGAAGACTCCTAGAACGTCAGTACGCCTCCACCACAAGAGCCGCGACGTCGTGTCACGAGAAGTCAGAACTATCGCTGCTACTCCTGTGTTGACTCTGGATTCGGCCTCAGAGCGGATGAGGACAGAGAATTGGCCTAGTATATCACAGCCAAAAAGCACGATGGTCGACGGGTTATGTCAAAGTCGAAGATAAAAGCGGAGAAAGCAAGTTCAATTAACAACACGTGCCTTTCCTTGACCAGTGACCACCATGTTCCACTCTAATGTCCAACGGCCATATAACGCCCTCTCACTCCATGCATACCCCCCAGAGCCGCCATGAACACCACCCCTCTCCTTGACAATGCCCAGGACTTTTTACAGCGCAATCCCCAGACCATCGTCGCAGCCACCACCGTAGTAGCCGTGGCCACAGTATGGATGCTCGACAACTACTCCAAGTACATCAGTCTCGGCGAAGGAGGACTACCGTGCAACGCTGTCGGATGGCTCCTCTCGACACTGCTGAAGCTGTTTGGTCGCGAGACGGTGTCGATGGAGGAGTACAACCAGGATTCGAATACGGATACGTGGTTGGGCGAGATCCTGGAACGACATGACGCGAGGCCGCCCTTGGGGTGGCATCCGATTCCGCATAGGCAGCTTGTGCAGGTGCCCGATGAAGCTATGAAGAAGGTACTGTTCTTATTCGTACTCTACTCGAGGTTATTGTACTGACTGCGAAAGCAGAAACTCCAAGTACTATTCAACAGCATCGGCAAAAAGAACCCGACGCTCGTTGAATACCACGTATCGCCCCACGAAGGGCACGTACCCGGCATACACATCCATTCCTCCATCCCACCTCCGCATCAAGTCGCGCGCGTCTCCCTTCTCGAGATCAGCCATATCCATACTCCTGATCATTCGCTGCACGTCGTTCTTGCCCCCCAAGACTGTAAACAAGGTACGCGCTGTGTTCAACTATCGTGTTTTCCTTGCTGACGTGCTGTCGTAGTCATCGAGAAGGGGTGGGGCGAGCGCCATCCATTTAGCGGCGCCAGGAGGGTCATCAGTTTACCCAAAGAATACCTGATGATCTACGGACCTCGAGATGATGAAGAGCTTGGCATCATCGAGCGTATCCTCAAAGCGGGTGTTGGATACATGACTAATTCTCGCGACGTCATTTGAAGCTGGGATACGGTCAAAGCGGAGAATGTAATTGTATCGCCCAAACCTCATGTACGATAATCCTTGAATGATTTGCATTGACTTGGATCAAGCTTCCCTCAACCTTTCAAGTATCAGTCGATGCTTGGAATTGAATTGGGTCTGCATCGTGACTTTATAGTTCCTGGCGAGGTGGCAGTGCTATGGACTAGCTATAGAGGATAACGCTAGCTTTGGGTTTGGGGCGCGTGGTTTGGGTGGTGACAGCTTCCACTGAGGACAGTCATGCATCATCCACTTTGACATCAACCTGTCGGCCATACGGTCTCTTTTGGACTCGTAGACTTCATCTCCAATGCGACCACCCAGGCAGCAGGTACACCACCAATGGCGAGTACAGAATAAAGAGCGGTGGGACCATGGAACCGAGAAAGCATCGACCAGTGGTGGCCGACTACTCTGGTTGAGGATGATACGAAGCGTTCTGATGCAATTGTCCTTGGGCGCGCTCAGCCAAATGGATGAAGGACTTGCCTCCACTCTGCAAAAGCGCTTGCGCGAGACTTTGCAGGAATCTGATTGCCCTTCGCGTGATATGCATGGGCATCCGGAATCTGGTATGGCCACGATGCAGGACAGGATGTAGCCTCTAGCTTTTAGAGGACGCGAGACTACACGAGACTTGAGCTTTTGAGACTACACGAAGCAATGAGAGCTGGCGGTCGAGTTCGCTACACAAAGAGCTATGTCTATTACATCACAGCCCGAGGTTAGGTATGAAAATGTTTTAGACTACAAGAGCGGCACTGCTTGCGATCTATTATTACATTACAGCCCAAGGTCAGGCATGAAATTTGAAATGCCGTCATCCTACTCACTTTGTTCTTTGACTTGGAAAGTCAAGTTTTCAAAGCTGAAGCTGAACTCCAGCCGAACTCGTGTCGATGATCGGACCGGTCGACACGCGGTGACCAAAAGCTTCCTCTCAGGACTCGGCCATCACCTAGCGACAGCTCTCAACATACAAAAATGTGCACACTCCCCTCGTTGACGTTCTTCTGAGTCCCAGCTTGTACCTCACAGAGAAGCGGATCTCGAACTCAAAGTACGCTCTTGATGCAATAGATTTGGAAGAGAAGGAAGAGGGACGTTCCGGTGACTGAGGCTCATCATCTACGTGTTATTAGCGATTCCAGGGTATGTCTGCCGTCATCATCTGGCTGAGCTTGCACTGACGTGACTAGGAAGACTCGACCAGAGCGATTCGTAGAGCGATGCAAGCACTAACTCCGAAGAGTTCTTACTCATCAATAATGCCAGCGTCCTCAGCACTATCGCCAGGGATCTTCTGTATCCAAATCTACTGTCTCTTCTCAACTTTCTCGCTGGCCTCCGATTCCCCTCACCCACACTGCCTGGAGAAAACCCCGGCTGTGTGTCACTGAGAATGCGAAATTTGTTTCGGGACCACTTTTACGCTGCGCTGCTGAAAGGACGCAATGGTTATCACGCTGCCTCCCCATCTTGACAACTCATCTATGGCTTAAATGAATACACAGCCGGCTGTCAAGTTCAGATTTGCATTGTATGGTGACCGACTTACCATCACTTCCAGATAAGGTATATTATATGGAGAAGTCTCCATTCCACTGGCAAGCACTTTCTTCAATTGGCGATCTTCTCTTCTCATCGATCTTCTCCAGTCGTACTCTGTATATTTCCGCCTTCAACATCGAACTTTCGCTGTTGTTGGGATCTCGATTTATTTTAACGTCCAGTCGGAAATTGTGACTACCGGAGAGTTGTTTGGGACATCCTGACAGGCACCCGATTGATCAATACACGCTAATCTTATTCATCTTCTAAGCTAACTTCTTTGAAAGCTCGTCGCTGACTTGTTCAGCCCGGCGCAATATGTGGCCTTTTTCGCTCCGGGACCCATCCTCAATCGATATCTTTTGTTACCTCACATGTTACTTCCCTCGGATAAGGGACATTTCTCCTCACCGATATCACACTTTGGCACTCAAGAGATCTCTTGCCATCCAAGTTTCGCCCTGCAGCATAGCTTAACGCAATTTTTGCAAAATCCTGTTGTCCACTTGAATTTTCCGAAACCGATGCTAGTTGTTTTGGTGGTTCACTTAGCGACTGCGTATCGTAGTTCTTGTCGACGAACTGGGAGGGAGAGGTCCAGCAGGATCGTGAGGGCCATGACAATTTCACCACTCACCAAAAACCTCCGAGCTTCGACTTCACCAATATCCTGTCCATGGATCCACCTGCCAAAATCCCCGGACTACATCTTCAACTTACTAGACGCCGACCTGAGACAAAGGGTTGTTGAACTCAACATTTCTTTGTATGTCAGCGTTCTGAGAGCAGCCGTCGAGATAGCACCAGGACAGCTTCGGAAATTTTTATAGATGCGCTTGCGAGTCGCGATGTCTCAAAACTCATCCAGGTTTTGGTAAAAATTTATGCATAAATTTTTACCACTTACCCAAGAATAGCCCAGAAAAAATGATCCAAAGGGAAATCGCAAGTGGGCACATCTGGGGTTGCTAATAATGGAATGAAGATTGCAGAAACTGCACTGGCGATAACGTGAGAGGGAGACGAAATTTAATTTTAGACTCTGAGTAGGTGACGTTACATACAAGTGCTTGACCAAACACTGTACTGACGATCACTTCACTTGCAACCACATGTCCTTACAAGGCCAAAATTATCGCAAGGCTATAGTTCGCCCAGGCCTGGTGCTTGCTCTTTATAGGGGACCGGTCAAAGGTCCACTGAGTGTACACACGAAGTCAATCGTGAAAATTTTTCGTCCGTTCGCCTATGAATGCCTCCTTTCCCATGTTCATAGAACTATCCCCCGCCGACATTATGCCTCTTCACATTTCGGTCGGCTCGGCTCCTTGTCTACACCGACGTCCACGCATCCATCGTACATGATCGGCCTTTGGCAAGTATATGTATAAGGCTCCTCATTGCAATGCTTCGCTCTGTTAAATTCTCTTGCTTTGATGTACATCGGACGTTCCTCGTCGAGGCTCATTGGTTCCCATACAAGAAGAATCCGAAAGTAGACGAAATTTGATGTCATGGTGGCTCGGAAGCGGGCAGCGATATAAAGCAGTGGACGAATGCTATGAGGTCCGTGCACGAGGAGAAGAATCACAAGTTCACACATGCGTTTCCTGTGTGGCATGATATCGAACAAATTGAAGGCATTGGCGCTGATGTCGGAGATAGGTCAGGCTGTGTCGCCAGGCAAAGAGTATCAGGAGCGTCGTCGCAAGCCTGAGATAGGTAAGAATTGGTTACTAGTACAAGTCAAGTAGTACGTTTATATACAAGGGGCGCCGTTACTAGAGTTTCCTGCAGGTTTCGTGAGGTCGTGAGTCATAACAAACACATCAGGCTGAGTAAGTGACAGTAAAGAAAAATATGGAACAAGGGAGAAATCGGACTTTCATGCAACAGGAGACTTCCAGAGCATTCTATAGGATTCCATCGATGCGGAAATCCATAACACCAAGTGACCGCTAATTTTTCTCCCACTCGGAACGACCCGATTCCAGAACTTGATTGGGAACGGCGTAGGGCTGGAATGGAGAAAGAAAATTTTCCAATCGTTGCAAAGAGGCCATAAGCCATTTTTCGAGCTAAGAGAAGTATAATTAAGACTGGAACAATACTTGAACTGACAAAACACCACTCACTCCGTCCATATAATCTGCGTGCTTTGTAGACTGCTTCTCGCTGCATAAATCACTAGATTGGGAGGAAGAACTTTGAAAAGTTTCAGCGCGTTTTAATACGATAGGGATGGTTCTTGATCCCCAGTCATCTGTAACTGGTGGCGGAACAAGGGCAGCACCCCGGCCGATTGAATCGGTAAACGGAGATAGCTGTGAGATGCTTCCAAAGTCTACTCCCTTCTTCATCACGAAAATCTTGAAGAAGCAGAGGTCTACCTCTTGGCCGTCTGGAATCGAAAATTGGACTGGTTTCATGCCGCCACTTCCGAAGCCAAGAGTGAGTGTCGAACCTGGTAGAAGGCTGGTGTCGATGACATTATTCTTTTTACCATTGCTCAGGTCTGGAGAATACCACTCCGCTGTATGGCAACAAGGTCAATGAGTAACGAGAGCACATGCAATGTGAACCTTACCTATAGTTAGGGTAGAAGCATCAAAGTAGAATAGATACGTGTATAGAGGGATGCTAGATGTATTGCGGATCGTGAATCCATAACGTTTCTCTTCAGACGAACGGTCTATGTCAAAATGGACAGGTTTCTCTTCACTATGAAGTAGAAGGTCGCCGCCAGTAGGTGATAAAGAACCCTTATTGATTCTTAATTCGTGCATTTCGATAGAAATGTACTCGGAAATGGGAAGCGAAGGTGACCCAGGCCTAGTAAGATGAGAGTTGAACTGGCTGTAGCGATCAATGACCCTGTGGATTGTGGTAATGTCCTTGATACCGGCACCAAACGAAAATCGCGAGGGAAAGCCCATGCTTGCACTAATGATGGTACTTTTTCCCCCCCAATCAAAGTACACAGTGTTGTCTTTAACTGTCAAGCAGAGATCTGCCTCGGGCTGAGTTTTAGCAGGGATGGCAGGAACTATGAGCCTGGATTCACAGTCTTCCTTGAGAAGGTTATCAAGGAAGGGTGAGTCGTTGCAGTAGATCGCGAGGCTGGCTCCAGAAGCTTTATCCAATCGTGCATACCAGACAGCCTGAGGAGCGTCTTTACACGCGGTGAAAAAATGATCCTTATCACTGGCAGGATAAAGGCGGGAAACGAATGCTTCAACGGTCTTCACAACAGCAGTTGCAAGTGGATCATGTGAGTCAGATAGATCCGTTCCATAGATCGTGAACGTAGATTTGACGGCGATGCCATGAAGGGACCCGGCAGATAGGACAAGATGGTCTTCTTCACGATGACAAAAGATCATTGAACTATCCGCAGGACTCTCCTACGAGTCAAACAGACATCGACGGATATGTTTCCCATTGAAATGCGGTGTCTGGCTATCCATACAAGTTATTCAGCTTTGCATAGTGCTAGCGAATTCCGAAGTACTTACGAGTATGGCATATTAAGACGATGCAACAATGAAGCATATGTAAGAATGCCCATGGTAGGCTTGTTTTTCATGCATGTGAGTAGGGCGTCCGTAAATACGCCAATTCCGTTTACCTCTATAGTGGTTTCCGTACGGTTGCACGCTGCCAGAAGCACATGGGAGTCCTGAAGCGAACCTGAAAGGCTAGATTCCCGAGAATGATAAATGTCTTCATCGCAAGCAGGAGAAAGTGTTCGGATATCTGTGGAGGTACGTGCTCGCACGTCTACTGTTCGTCCTTCGAGTTTGATAGACTCGGAGCCCCCCCCGATTGATTCCGGCAGCATGACAACAGTCGAGAATCATGGTCTGGAAAGAAGTCAACGCTGTACATAAAACTTGCGCCGAGATAGACAACGTACGATATTGTTAGAGTAATAGAAGCTCAGTCAGTCACACGTAGGGTAGTGAACGGCTTTATTAGCAACGCTACCTGTTAGAGTAATAGAAGCTAAACGAAGTAGCGTAAGAATCAATGGTAAGACGAAGTATAAGCAGACATACACACCTCAGTCAGTCACACGTAGGGTAGTGAACGGCTGAGGTGTCGGAAAGGAGGGATGCGGTAAATATACGGATGGGTATAGGAGATATCCCGTATATAGTAAGTAAGATCGAGGAAAGTAGTAATAATAGAATAAACTGTATGACTTAGCGTAAGGGTGAATACCCAACACTCCCCCTGAACCCTTCGCGAAGTACGCCTCTACACCCCAGTCATGCCCATCCTCTTCAGTAGTTCAACCGCTCGAGGTTTCGGAAGGATCTTCGTGAATATATCAGCCAGATTGTCTTCGGATGCGACATATTTGACATCTAAGTCCCCCAGTTGGACAGCGTCACGAATCCAGTGATAATCCATCGCAAAATGCTTGGATTTTCCGTGTCCCTTGGTGCTGTTCACCAGGTTAATCGCCGAGTTGCTATCGCAATGCAACAGGAAAGGGCGATCCTTTGATAATTCGATCTCGTCAAGGAAAGAGCCCATCCAGAATGACTGGCGACCTCCGTGGACTGACGCAATGTATTCTGCCTCAGCTGTCGATAGAGCGACATGTTTCTGCGCTCTCGAACTCCACGAAACGGGCCCTCCTGCCATGGTAAACACATATCCCATGGTAGACTTCCCCGTCGTTCGGTCGTCACCATGTGAGGAGTCGACGTATCCTATTGGCATCAGTCCGTCGTCATTTGCGTTCCCTCTCTGGTAAGTAATCCTATACTCCATAGTTCCCTTGAGGTATGCTAGGACGTGCATCGCGCGACTCCAGTGAATGGGACGAGGGTCAGAGGCATATCATTGAAGATAGTTTGTGGCGAAGGCTATGTCCGGTCTGGTGCCATTGGCAATGTGGTTTAATGATCCGAGTACGCCGCGGTAGTCTTTATGTTCCATGAACTGTCTGTCAGCTTCGGGTATCGGCTGACTTTGCGTTTCCAGATTCATCAAGCTGCCTGATAGTAGAGGTGTTGCCTTGGGTTTGCAATCCTTCATCCCGAAGTTGTCCAACGTCTTCAAGATTAGGTTTTTCTGGTGCAACGAGACCGTACCTCCCTCTTTGTCAATCTCGACCGTCATTCCTAACACGCTATTATGCTCCCCCAAGTCTTTGATCTCGTAGACACTCCCTATTTCCTTTCGGACTCATTCCCCTTCGCCTACTGATGTGGATGCGCCTGAGACGTCGTCTGTGTACATACATGTATAAGTCCGGTCGGATCCGTTCTTGAGTAGACGAACGCATGGGTCGGCTCATGATTGCCGATGCCCTAGGTCAGTCAGGGTGTTGTTTAGTTCGTGGAACCATGCGTTCCCTGCATCCATTGTGCCATACATCACCCATAGCATCTGCAGAACGTAGTCACCCTTCGGATAATCATGAGTTACCACATCTTCATATCCCTGTGGCAACGACACATAGTTTTCCCCTTGAGGTTCCGCATTCAAGTATGCACCAACAAAATCTATCAGCCAGAAGTTTAGACTGTGTGCTGCGACAATAGCGAAAAGCATTCTAATCGATTCATACCGGACGACAGCTGCGAAGGAGTCGTAGTAGTGGATCCCTTTTATCTGAGTGAAACCCTTCACAATGAGTTGTCCTCGACGTTTGATGAGATCACCAGTGTCGCCATCCAGCTTCTTGTCGAATGTCCATCTCGTATCGATAACTTTCATCCAAGGTTCTCTCAGGATAACTCTCCACACATTCCTCTCTTCCATCCTTCTAATTTCTGCGTCCATCGCTGGTTTCCATATCTTTGCTTTCGTCATCGCTTGGTTGTAATCCTCGGGCACCCACAAGTCATATCTATCTGGTATGTTGCTAATTTCCGATGCTTTGAGGGCAACTATGTCTTCGACATCATCTTTGTCCTTGACTAAGGGTACGTCGTTTTCGTTGGCCCAGTTCTTTCCCTGCTGATGTGCATTGGCTTCGCGTCATAGGTATTCATTGGAATCGGTGATTGCTCGAGTTGGCTTGGGTATCCTAGTCGGTCTATCAGGGCGATCATGGATTGGAATCTGGCGTCATATCTCGGTAGGATGGTTATTGTCAGGGTTTTGGGTTGGAGTAGCTTGTGGTACAGGGATGTGTGATGGTCTTGGAGTATTGGGAGTTGGTTGTTGTGGTGTGATATCAGGTATTGTTTCTTCTAGTGGCTCGTTGAGATCTTGATACGTTATCTCCCCCTCACCAGAAGAAACAGTATGCGTTGGAGCCAGTTCTTCGAATATGACATCATGCGAGATTATGATCTGGTTCCCCGGTGCATCATCGATCACAATTCGGTAAGATCCGTGGCCTGCCAATCTGATCAATCGACCTTTTTGGCTCTGTGGAGACAATTTGCTGTGTCCCTTCACCACCGGTATCTTTGCATAACACGTTGAACCCCAAACTCGTAGGTGTCTCACCGTCTGTCTTTTACTAGACCATTCCTCCTCAGGGACCTTCCCAGGATGTCTTGAGCTAGGGAGGAGATTACCGGCTTTAATCGCATAGTCACATGCTTCTGCCCACCAACCATGCGACATCTTCGCTTCCACCAACATTATCCGTACCGCTCCGATGATTATCCCTAATGCTCGTTCGGCCATCCCATTGGCCGCTGAGGAGTATGGTGGAATTAACTCGATAATGACCCCCCATTTCATTGCCCAGTTTCTCCATAGTTCACAGTCAAATTCATTGTCGCAACGTATTTTCATCAGCTTCTTCCCAGTTTGGCGTTCAGCCATAGTGGTAAATTCGTCCAAAGCCTTTACTGTTGTCTTGGATTTTCGGTCAGCAAGGTAATATGGTGTACGTCTTGATGTTGCATTGTCTGAGAATACCATGGCATATCTAGAGCCTCCGATGGATTGGACACGAGCAGGCCCCCATATATCCACCATTACTCATGCTAGTACCACAGTTTCGGGTGCCACGTCAGCATCAAAGGGTCGCTGTTTTTGGTTTCCCAGTATACAGGGCTCACATCTTCCCCCCAGATGTTCACCCTTCTTCACGTTTAGGCTGTCGACCAGTTTCCCGTTAACGAGGGTGTTGATTTGGTCTATGCCATGGTGTGCAAACCTCATATGCCATGTTTCAATTGACACTGGAGCTTCCAATGATCTCGCAGATAAAGCATTGTATTCTTCTCCATGCAGCAGGGTGCCGTTGATTGCATATAGGTCGTTCATCATCGTTGCTGTGAAGTGTTGGGTACCATTCTGGTCGGAGAAACTTGCCCTGCCTGCTCTGAACTTCACTGACCACCCTTCCTTGTCCAGTCGGCTTATTGATAGTAGGTTTGCTGACACGTCAGGGCAGTGTAGAGTTCTGCTGAACATAATTATACTTTCAGATCCAGCAGGCCTCATAGCCACGGTACCCGTTCCCAGTATGCTTAACGACGCTCCAACTTTCGACGAATTTCCGGTGGTATCACCCAGTGGGACATAGTTGGAAAAGAGATCTCTGTTCTGGACAAAGTGAGTTGATGCCCCCGAGTCACCATACATCCTTGACCTGTCTAATCCAGGACTAGTATTATTCACCACCAACGCTTTCTTGTTCTCCTGGATTTTCTCCTCGATAACCTTCATCAAATCCTCACCAATGTGTGCGTTCAAGGCAATGACGTTGCTGGTTACGGATCCTGCGTCTCCTGAGGGGTTGTCGGCTGTAACAAGATTGGCTGACGGGATGGGTGCATTCCGCTTTCCTTTCCACCACGCCGGGTATTGACCCTGTCTGCCTCCCCCTAATTTCCAGCACTCTTCCAATGTATGGCCTACACCTTTACAGTTGTCGTTCGCTGTGTGGGATTTCTCGGGGTTACTGGAGTTGCTGTTCTTCCTCAGTGACGATAGGTTTTGAACTTGTAGGGTTAATGCCTGGATTGAAGCCTGCAGCGCTTGGACGGATGTCTCCTGAGTCGCAGATGATCCATTATGGCTGACAACACGTTCGCCATGGGCAATGAGACGTGATACGACTTTCGTTACGTTTGGCTCACCATATAGTGTGCTGACGATTGGGTCCCAGGATTCGGGGAATGAGTCGAGGAGGGAGGTGATGAATTGTTTGTCATCGATGCCTGCACCCATGTCGTTTGCTTCCTTTCGTAGCTTTCTCATCTTTTCAATATATCCCCCGTCGCCGCTGACCTTTTCTCCTTCCTGATAAGTCATGGCTTTGAACTCTTTCTCCCTCCTGTTCTGTACTAGGTCAGAATAATCACCATATTGCGTCTTCAGGTGATCCCAGGCCTTGTAAGATGGTTCACGTGGATTGAGACCAAAGCCGAAGACGTCTTTGACATTGCATAAGATGCATGCTAGTGCTACGCTTTCACATTGGACGTATTCCAGGAGGTTTGGGGTAAGGCTGTTAATTGGGGTTGCTGGTAGTGGGGCTATCGTTTGACCCGGGTTTATTACCTTGTTTTCCCAGTAGTTAACGAGGCCTCGAGTGTTCCCTTCGGTAAGCATGGCCATTTTGAATGAAGCCCAATTCTCGCCATTGAATTTCTCGGTTTCGTCGAGTTTGAACAATAGAATTTGGTGGGTAGAGGACATGTTAGGGGTATTGTATGCACCATCTGTGCGTTTCTTGAGCCGTCAGGGATTTTAACGTGTGTCTATTGACTAGCAGCGTAAGAGCACGGGAGCCCAGAACCTGTTAGAGTAATAGAAGCTAAACGAAGTAGCATAAGAATCAATGGTAAGACGAAGTATAAGCAGACATACACACCTCAGTCAGTCACACGTAGGATAGTGAATGGCTGAGGTGTCGGAAAGGAGGGATGCGGTAAATATACGGATGGGTATAGGAGATATCCCGTATATAGTAAGTAAGATCGAGGAAAGTAGTAATAGTAGAATAAACTGTATGACTTAGCATAAGGGTGAATACCCAACAGATATTATTTCCTTTAGCCGTTGTGTTACGATTTTCCCCACTTATTCATTTTCTTTCTTAATTATCAGAAGACCGAGTCATCCCCGACCCCACGTGACCATATAAAACCATAACTGGATGGCTTAAGCCAAGTAGCCAGTAACTACGGCTCGCGGATGCAGCACGACAACCGTATTGTCTTCGTACGTTGTGACTATTATTAGTACTACAGTTTTCGTATATAAGTAGGTAGCTCTCACTGTAATACCCAGCTTCGAGCTAAAGTTTATCAATACCGAACTTCTCTCTTAACTCACGCTCGACTAAGACATTAGTCTGATCTCTTCACTTATATCCGAACTCCATGAGACTCTCGGGTGGTTGTCTGAACGTGAGGCAGCCCGAGTTTACTCTTGTTTGGATCACGTGAGGTTCGGGTCTAACAATTAGCTCGAAGCTTCCCTTCTTTCCTTGCGCACGATGCAAGCAAAGACCCATGCAAGTAACCAGAGACCTGACACCCGCTGAGTTCCACATCACCCTAGTGGCCATCCTGGTCCCGTTCACCCTCACCATCATAGGCATAGGACTAGGAGTCCTAATTCCTAGACTACGCAGACAGTGCTATGTCTACCCCCAGACGTATGAGCTCGAAACCCTCGAGCAGGAGCAGCCCCTACCCCAGCCAGAGACTGAAGAGTACCTGGGCGAAGGTGACCGGGAAGCTGAAAGAGAGTGTGGACGCACTTACCCTTGGAACCTCCCGCATCTCTCTACTCACCCCTACCAAACCCACACCCCCATTCCCGACTATGACAAAGCCGCCTCAGAATACACCGCCTCGGTCGCCCAAATCATCAGGGTCAACACAGAGAGCACCGAGGAGTTCCCCACCTGTCCCACCACCAAAGAGCCCCACCCCCTCACTCCGGCCCACATCCCCCGCAACTGCGCCGCCCTCGACCTCCCCAGACTCTACCAGCGGCGCTTCAGCCCGCTCACCGATCCTTGGCCACAGCCACCGAGTTATACTCCCAGAAGAATGGAGCAGCTTGAGCCCCGAACAGAGGGAGAAGCTCCCGGCAACTGGTGGCATCGTACCCATCACGTACCCCCCCTCCGACACGCCACTATCAGGATACCCGCAGGAGTCGTCTATCCCCCTTCCCTCCAAATCAGCCAGAACCGCATTCCCCTCGACCTCGTCCCAAGGGAGCCTACACATACTGGAAGAGGAAGGGGACGACGAGACTCAGGAGACGGAGTTGACAGCGGAGCCGAGTGGCTCAGTCAGAGAACCGGACTGGCCAGAGGTCGATGACGACTATCCGGAGATCAAGACGTTCCTAACTGAGGAGGAGGTAGAAGAAGAATACGACTCCAGAGTCGACGAAAGGTATACGCATATAGTAGAGGAGATTTCGTGGTTGGCAAGCACGCTAGGGGTCTGATACATGAAAGCAGAGCGAGAATGGGATGAAGAAGAAATGAAAAGGTTACGGGTACATGCCGCCCATGAGCAGGCCGTCTTTATGTTCAATACAGATTTTCCACTCTACACGAAGGCACCAATAACCAGCTACGACGAGCTGTACCCGCCTTTCCCCAAACCAATGCCCGACTCTCCCCCAAAACTGAGACAAAACATCTGGCAACAAGGCGGACCCCCAATCCCGGGGAAATCCCGACTATTCGCCAGAGCACCAGAAGAAACCACGGAAGAATG
Organism: Armillaria luteobubalina; assembly: GCA_030435615.1. NCBI lineage: Eukaryota > Fungi > Basidiomycota > Agaricomycetes > Agaricales > Physalacriaceae > Armillaria > Armillaria luteobubalina. Next base: position 486,495 of record JAUEPU010000018.1, on the reverse strand, counting down.
AGAAGCTATGGCCCAGGCCCGCCGGAACCTTTACCACGATATTCTAGCCAAAGAAGCAAAGCTAGAAACCGCCAGGGAAGAGACGGCCCAGAAGTTGAACGATCTAGACGCCCTCCGGAAGAAACATGGCCTCCCCCCTAACCCCAACAATGAGCCACCGGACATTCCAATTCCCGATGCACCCGGAGGACCACCAGCACTGGACCCAGACTCGCCTGGAGGCAGAGGAGACCTATGGTCCCTACCCAGACCTCTGCCGGATCGTATGCCCCCAGCCCCAAACCCAGGACATCACCAAGGACACACCAACGCCAATGCCCCTTTCCTCGGGGTCAAACCCACCATGATGCGAATGCCCGAGATGTTCTACGGGAAGCATGACAACATCCAGAGATTCTTCCTTCAATGCGCCCTCTATTTCGAAGTACACCGAGGCTATTACGAGGAGTCCCAACAGATCACCTTCGCCACATCCCACTTTGGCGGCAAGGCCCTCACCTGGTGGGTACACCACGCGGAAAAGTACTTCAGCAAGACCGAAGCGAAGTATCGACTCCCCTCATGGAGAGACTTCGTCGAAGTAGTCTGAAAGGAGTTTGCTGACCCGGCAGTAGAAGAAGTCCACGAGCAGCGGATGTATGGGCTGCGGATGCAGGACAGAGGAGCAAACCAATACTTCCAGGAACTGGAACAACAGGCACAGCTCGCCGGTAGATGGGAAGACCAAGGGGAGAAGAGCCATATCGTCGCAGCAGTACGAGCCGGGGTACCAGATGAGTATACCATGGCTGTCGCATCCGGAGAAAATATTCCCCAAACTTACTCCCAGTGGAAACGCTGAATTATACAAATCAACGATCAGCGGGCCGTCAAAAGAGCCTTCGATAGAACCCACAAGGGCTATCGCCCCCAAGATCCCCGAAACCGACAAAACGTCCCCCGCAACGACAACCGCGCTCCACCTCGATACGACAACCGAGCCCCGAAAGCACAAAACGCTCCCCCACAGCCGCCCAAGAAACCCAGACCCTCCAGCACCAACACTGGAACCGGACCAGTCTACGGCGGCCAAGGCCAGCCAATGGACATAGACCGTATCCGACGAGAGCGAAGATGCTTCAACTGCCATCAAAAGGGCCACTTCACCGCTGACTGCTGACAGCCCAGAAAACCAAGGGACGGAGGCGGAAGGTTTACCCTGCACAACAACAATAATCACCGCGATAATCGGGTAGTGGAACAAGAAGTGGATTCAGATGAGGAGAAGACGCCCTCGTCCTCCGGAGTCGAGGAGGTAAAAGATGGGGCCGATGAGTAAGCGATTCTACTCGGTTGGCCGGACTTTCTCATGGTGCTTTACATACTGCTGGACGGACTCATAATACTTCTGTAGGACAATTACATATGCATTCGAATATACCCATCTCTACCGCTCCCAGCAAAGCACCCAAAGAATAGCAAAACCGGTACAGTATTCTAACTAACTTAATGGACCAGGAGGACAAAGAATACCTCGCCAAGATGGAACGAACCCCGACGGGAAGCGGGACGATACTTCCCCCAATGGCCGAGTCCCACTTGGGATCTTTGCCCAGGATCTCTCAGGATAAGTCGCTTCGCGCACCGAAGGAGGTTCTCCCAGGACGGTCAGAGGTTTACAGATCCAGGAAAAACAGCAAGCAGAGGCGTGTGGCCTCCCCAAAAAGAAGAATCCCTGACCGCAAACAGCTGCAGCAGAGGGAGCACGGAGTGGCAATAGCCCCGGGCCGCAAGACCAAAGGAGCGATCCCTTGAGGAAAACTAACTGCAGCTCCTGTAGATACGCACCCGAATGCCGGGGACAACCTGACTAAGGGTGGATGGGACAGAGCAGAAAAGTACCCTCCTGGATCAGAACAGTTCTCAATCGACGGGGCACAAGCGCCTCGTCCGCCATGCGAGACGGGTGGTAGGCACGCCCAAGACCCAATAAGTCCCCCTCCAATATCTCCACACTCACGCAAAGTCTCTCTAGAAGAAGTACCGGATGATGAAGACGATACGTCTTACTGAATGGCTGCTGCAGCCAAGAATGCAGATGCATGTGGGCCCTCCCTGACGCGAAAAAGTCCTCCTTCGGAGGCAAGACACCCAACCCACGGAGCCAAAAGAACGGCTACCAACGGTGGCAACGTCCTGGTGGAAACACCCATGAATCCTAGCGGTTCTAGAAGGACAAAGAAGAAGGCTGAAGAAAAGTACAACGAAGATGATGACCCTGAGTGGCAAGTGTACCTCAAGGGACATCGCTATCGCAAGGAAGGAGATCCTGACGCCACCGACATGAAGGCGTACAACAGGTGGTGGACGCAGGTAAAGAAGGACCACGATTGGATGGAGCTGAAGACCATCGAGAAGGAGGAATCTGGATACATGATTCCATTCGAAACGGAATGGACATGGCGCACGATCAGACAAGCGACGGGCAGTGACGAAGCCCATGCCATCCTAGCGCACTGGACTCACAAAATGCGACAAGCGGAAGCAGACCGAGAAATGCTTATGCGCATTGTCACTCTTCCCCGCACCCAAGCCCTCGAACAATTAGAGGAACTCCGCAAACCAGTCTGATACATCCGAAGAAGCGCCCAAGCCGGAGCAAAAGATCTGACCACTGAAATCTGCATTGAAACCCTCACCAACCGCCAAACACTCAAAACCACCGCCCTCATTGATAGTGGATGCACTGGAAGCTCTATTGACCGCAAATATGTAGAAGAGCATGATCTACCAACCCGAGCCACCAGTGCCCCAATCCCTGTCTACAACGCCGACGGCATGCGAAACAAAGCCGGCGAAGTCACTCACTTTGTTGAACTCCGTGTTGAGGTTAGGTATTGAAATGAGCGCAGTGTAAAGAGTTGTAGCACACCAATGGCTGGGATAGTAGAATACAATTGATTATTAGCTCGGAAAAATTCTAGGTACTTATATACTGCTAATAGACTATTTCTACAATGTTCTACAACCTTCTGACAATGTCTACAAGTTTCTACACTCAGTCAGCAATGAGCTGAACTTGGAACTTCAATCATCTCGAAGATTCCGGACTTTTCCGGATTGATTGCCAAACCTGGCATGTCCGATCGATCTCGATCTCAACACTCCCCCTCAAGCCGGTAAAGTCCCAATCCCCTCGTAAACTTGTCATGCTTGGGTCGATGCAAACCTTTGGTAAAGATATCTGCAGTCATATCTTCAGTTGGACAATATTCCAGCTCAATGATATCATTTTCAATCTTTTCCCTGACAAAATGATTCTGCACATCAAAGTGCTTCGATCTAGCATGATATGCTGGATCACGCGCAATGGCAATAGCGGATTGGTTGTCCTCATAGAGTACAGTAGCTTCGTCTTGAATATACCCTAGCTCAGCAAATAAATTCCGGTTCCAAATTGCTTGCCTTGTTGCATGTGCAAGGGCTGTATATTCTGCTTCTGTTGAAGAGAGCGCCACAGTAGACTGTTTTTTCGAGCTCCATGCGAAGGCAGCACCTGCTACAAAGTAAGCGTAGCCAGATATCGATTTCCTATCATCTGGATTGCCAGCAAAGTCCGCATCTGTGAAACCATGGCTGATTACTTCTTCTCCTTCTTCTGAACAGTATACCAGCTTGTAATTTCGAGTCCCTGCAATGTATTTGAAGATTCTCTTCAAGGCAGTCCAATGGTCCGGTCCTGGGTTCGAAGCAAACTGACTAACAGTCTGTACAGCGCATGCAATGTCCGGTCTAGTCCCAAGTGCTAGGTATAATAAAGAACCTATCATAGACTGAAATCCATGTCTAACTTCGGGATTTTGACACTTTTCGGTGCACTTGTGCAGTATTACATTCGGGTCAAGTGGTGTGCTGACTGGGGATGCATCCTGGAGGCCATAACGAGACAGTATCCCATCTATATACTGTTTCTGGGAGAGGGATATCGTCTTCTCCTCACGATTTCTTCGTATTTCAATGCCTATAATCTTTCCTGGCTCCCCAATGTCCTTCACATCGAATAATCCCTTCAACTGCTGCTTTACTGCCTCGAGTTCTTCAACTGTCTTCGTGAAAATAAGCAAGTCATCGACCCAGACTGTTATTACAGTCCTTTTGCCTTCGTTAACTCGCTTGTAGACACAATGGTCAGCTTGTAGCTTGGAGAATCCGATTTCCGACATCTTTCTGTCAAATTCTCGGTTCCATTCTCGTCCTGACTGTTTAAGACCATATAGCGTCTTGTGCAGTCGACAAATACGGCCTGTACCATCGTCATATCCATCTGGTTGCCGCATATAAATTTCTTCTTCAAGTCTGCCATTTAAATAGGCTCCTTTGACGTCCATCTGTGCGATTTCAAGGTCCTCTATGGCTGCGATTCCAAATATTGCCCTGACAGATTCTAGGCGTACTACTGGTGCAAAAGTCTCGAAATAATCGACTCCTGGGATCTGAGAATATCCCTGTGCTACCAGCCTTGCTTTGTATCTTGAAACATGCCCATTCTCGTCGAACTTCTTTGTGAAAACCCATCTGCTACCTATAGGAGATCTTCCTGAAGGTAAATCCTCTATGGTGTATGTTTCCATCGCTTCTATGATGCTCATCTCCTCGTCCATGGCTTCCTTCCAATTTGGCCATTCCCTTGATGCTTTGGCTTCGTTTAAGGTGCGAGGTACATCATCAAAGTCAGTTCCTTCTCCAGCTAGGTAACTCCGTACTAGATTTGCGAAATGCTGCTCTGGAGTCATCTCTGTACGTGTTTTGGGTTCCCTGGGTGCTGGTGGAAGTCTGGAATCAGGATTTCCGAGAGCTCTGTAGTTGTGGTCTCGTAAACTTCGGGCTGAACGGCGGGGGTCTTTCTTCTTGCAAAGTCGTGTCATTAGCTTTAGTGGATCGTGCTGATGGTACAGATGGCTTCTGTATCTCGCTTGGATGCTTGGAACTCGTCTCTGTGGGCCTGGAGTGACTTTCTGTGTCTGGCTGCTGCGTTTCCTCTTCGCTATTTGGTTCTTGAGGTACTCGGGTGAGTCGAGGGTCGTTTTGACTCCTATTCTCCCCCTCGAGCTTCGACTTATCCGTGCTTGCAATATCTGCAGTCTTGGGTGGTTCTGCGAATACAAAGTTCCTTGATACTCGTATGGATCGAGTTCTGGGGTCATAATAGCGGATTGCCTTTGGACCGTCCAGAAATCCGACAAAGGTGAATTTCTGCGACTTAGACTCGAGTTTTGACAAGTTCTTGCCCTCCATTAAGACCCAGACATCGCATCCGAACTCTCTGAGGTGGGAAACATCAGGTTTTTCACCTGTATTCATTTCCTCTGGCGTCTTTCCACCCAGCGCTTGTGACGGTGCTAAATTGCGAATATAAGCAGCATATTCCACTGCTACTTCCCACAGATATGACGGAAGTCCTTTTCCTATAAGCATGGCTCGTGTAAGCTCCATCAGAGTGCGATTGAATCGTTCTGCTACTCCGTTTGATGAATGTGCATAGGGAGCAGTGGTTTCCAGCTTGATTCCCTTCTCTCTCAGCCAAATCTTCACTTCCTTGCTCACCAATTCCATCGCATTATCCACCCGAATGACTTTTGGCACTAAACCATACTGCCTTTCAATAAAGGTGATATACTCCTTCATTTTACCCAAGGCCTCGCTTTTCTGCTTCATGAACTTCGGAGTACAGTGGCGGATCGCATCATCTGTGAATGCAATGTAGTATTTCGATCCCTGGAGTGAAGCAACTCGTGCAGGTCCCCAAATATCGCAGTGAGTGACCTCTCCATGCTCCTGGCTTCGGTGTTTTGCCTCCTGAGGGTATGGACGATGTGTCTGCTTCGCTTGAATGCATGCTTCGCATTGGGATAGTGGTGGTGAGTCTTTGTCAACAGAGATGATACCTTCCTTCTCTAGTTGCTCCAATCCCTTCTTTCCAAGGTGTCCATATCGAAGATTGCCATGAATCCCAAGTGTCTACACTTCCTCTAGCAATGTGTGACTTCTCTGGGTTCGTTTTGGCTCGCATCTTCATGAGATAAAGCCGGTTCACCTTCTTCCCTTCTGCAAGCACTGTACCATCCTTTCGATGGAATACCACTTGTCCATCGCCGAATTTCGCTGTCAGGCCTGCGTCGTCGAGTCGGGTAATCGATATGAGGTTGTTTACTGCATTTGGAGCATATAGGGTGTCCTTGAGGCGATGTATGCGAGTTTCTTTGCCTACCTTTGCTTCCAAAACAACAGTTCCTCGTCCTAGGGCTTTAATCGACTGGTTTCCTATCCCACTGATTGAGGATTCCGTCAGAGAAGTAAGGTCAACGAATGAATTCATATCATTGCAGATGTGCGACGTAGTTCCAGAGTCTGCAAGCCAATCTTCTTTCGAAAATTTCGAGCTGGGCTGCAAGTTATAGCAGTTATCAGTCAAGTCTTGGTTTGTGCTCGCTTCGTTCGCCTGGTTTGACCTATCCTTCTTCTTCTTTCGCCCTCCTAGTCTTCCTGGACCTTTCCCCTCGGATCCACCACCTTTGGACCAGCAATCCTTTGCATAGTGTCCGGGTTTTCCACAATTCCTGCAAGTATCTTGGTCTGAATTGTCACTTCTCTTTGACACATTCAACCCCCTCCATGGATTTTTCCTCCCATGGCTATATAGTGCGTTCTCCTTGCCTCCTGACTTCTCCAATCTACGCCTGTTTTCCTCCAAAACGATGGCTATAAATTCATGAGACGTTATTGTCGGATTGTTACCAGTAGAACCGAGATATGCAGTCGTGAATTGGTCCCAAGATTCAGGCAATGAAGTTATCAGCAGCATTAGGAAGTCTTCGTCCGAAACAAGACTCCCAAGCATGCCTAACTCCTCCTGGATGCGTCGCATTTCAGTGACATGTTCTACTATGTCAGTAGACTCGTCTGCAGTCGTACGATAGAGGCGACGTCGATATGAGAGTATTCCCAGCTTTCCTCTAGCTTCCTTCACTAACTTCAGCTGCTTCCACATTTCGGCTGCTGTATTGGCTCCAGCGATGTGAATCATCTGTGAGTCACTCAATGTAAGCTCGATTTGTGTCTGCGCCTTCCCGTCTGTCTCATCCCATGTTTGCATACCCTTCATTTCCTCTGCTGTTAGCTTTTTGGGGTCTACAGGCACTGGCCTTGTCTTTACCCCTTCTGCATACTTCAGGAGACCTCGTTCTCGTAGTATAGCTGTCACTCGACGCTTCCACGGAACCCAGTTGTCTTCCTGCAAGAGCTCAATGCGAAATAAGGATGATGGGATTGAATCTGATGATGTAGACATGATGTATGACTAGGAAATATATAAGTTGTGTAGAGCGGTTGGCTGTGCGTATTAAATCGTCAATAAATGATAGTAGGGTCGGGGCCCATAACCTGTTGAGGTTAGGTATTGAAATGAGCGCAGTGTAAAGAGTTGTAGCACACCAATGGCTGGGATAGTAGAATACAATTGATTATTAGCTCGGAAAAATTCTAGGTACTTATATACTGCTAATAGACTATTTCTACAATGTTCTACAACCTTCTGACAATGTCTACAAGTTTCTACACTCAGTCAGCAATGAGCTGAACTTGGAACTTCAATCATCTCGAAGATTCCGGACTTTTCCGGATTGATTGCCAAACCTGGCATGTCCGATCGATCTCGATCTCAACACTCCGAATGACCATTGGAGGACACTCGGAACGGATCGATCTGGCAGTAACGGACCTAGGCACAAGGAGAGTATTCCTGGGGCATGACTGGCTGATACGCCACAACCCAGTCATCAACTGGAAAACGCAGAAGATCATATTCGGACGGTGCCAATGTCAAAAACAGCTGTTCACACTACCAGACACAGACCCGGAGGACAGATGGGATGAGGAACTAGAAGAGGGAGATACTATATTAGCAGTAGACATGACAGAGGAAATAGAAATCAGGGCGATTCACCATGCCAATGATTTAGCTGCCAAAGCAAGTGAAGGGAAACCAAAAAGAAGTTTCGAGGAAATGGTACCCCCCCGACTATCAAGATTTCCAGGATCTGTTCTCGAAAGACAACTTCGACGAACTCCCCGACCAGAAGCCTTGGGACCACGCAATCGAACTTGTCCCTAACGCCAGCAATACCCTCGACTGCAAGGTATATCCCCTGAATAGGAACGAACAGGAAGAACTTGACAAATTCTTGGACGAAAACTTATCCACTGGAAGAATACACCCATCCAAGTCCCTGTTCGCGTCCCCATTCTTCTTCGTAAAGAAAAAAGACGGCGCCCTTCGCCCTGTCCAAGACTATTGGAAACTCAACGAAATGACCATTAAAAACCGATATCCGTTACCGCTTATCTCGGAACTCATGGACAAACTCCGAGGAGCCAAATACTTCACCAAGCTAGACATACGCTGGGGATATAACAATGTACACATAAAAGAAGGCGATGAATACAAGGCTGCCTTCTGCACCAATCGTGGACTGTTCGAACCAACAGTCATGTTCTTCGGACTCACAAATTCCCCTGCCACATTCCAATGGATGATGAACAACATTTTCCATGATTTAATCACTGAAGGAAAAGTAACCATATACCTCGACGACATTCTCATTTTCTCCAAGAACCTTCAGGAACACCGACAGATAGTCAGACGAGTACTTCGATGCCTACGGGAACACAAGCTGTTCCTCAAAGCCGAGAAGTGCAAATTCGAGGTTCTAGAAACAGAGTATTTAGGCGTCATCATCAGTGAAGGATTGGTCCGAATGGACCCAATCAAAGTCAAAGGAATCATGGAGTGGCCCACTCCCACCAAGAAGAAGGAGCTGCAAAGCTTCCTGGGCTTTACCAATTTCTATCGAAAATTCATAAAAAACTACTCCAAGATCGTATGACCAATGACCCAACTCACCGGGAACGCCCCTTGGAACTGGGGCATGGCCCAAAACCAAGCGTTCCAACAGTTGAAGAAACAAATGGCAGAAGATGTCATCCTGGCGTTGCCCAAAGAAGATGGAAAATTCAGAGTAGAAGCAGACTCCAGCGAAGGAGCCATTGGTGCAGTACTAAGCCAGCAACAGGATGGTAAATGGAGACCCGTAGCCTTCCTTTCAAAGTCGTTGACGACGACAGAAAGGAACTATGAAATATACGACAAAGAACTCCTTGCCATAATGCTCGCTCTTGCTGAATGGAGGCATTACCTGATGGGAGCTGCTGTTGACTTTGAGGTATGGATGGATCATCAAAACCTTCAATATTTCCGCAAACCCCAAAAACTCAACCGCCGACAAGCCCGCTGGGTTACTGAACTCACCGAATACCATTTTTCCCTACACCACAAGCCCGGCACTGCAAACCGAAAAGCCGACCTCCTATCCCGACGGGATGATCATGACCAGGGGAAAGAAGACAACGATGAAATCGTGGTCCTCAAACCCGAACATTTCCAAGCAATGATCATGCCCACGTCATCCAGCATCCACTCAAAAATCAAGCATGCTACCGAGAGCACCGACAAGTGGGATAGAGGAATCTCCGACTCCTTAAACCATGAACGAGGCATCACAATGGAGAAAGGACTCCTGATGCTCACCAGAAGGATCTACGTACCCCGAGATGAGAAACTCAGAGGGGAAATTATTGCCATGTCCCATGACCACCTCACTGCCGGACACCCAGGCATCGACAAGACCAATGAGCTTGTTCAAAGAGAGTATTGGTGGCCAAAGATCAAGCAAACTGTTGAAAGATACGTAAAAGGATGCGAGACCTGTCAACGAGTCAAGTCCAACACTCAGGCGCGAAAAAAACCCCCTTCATCCCAACGCAGTCCCATCCGAACCATGGACCCATATCTCTGTCGACCTGATCACCGGTCTCAAAGAATCCGGTGGATACGATGCAATCTTAGTAATAGTAGATAGATTTTCAAAAGAAATCATTCCAGTAGCATGCAATGGGACTCTTACATTGGAAGGAACCGCCAAAATATTCCGCGACAAAGTCTTTGCCATCCACAGCATGCCAAGAACCGTAATCTCGGACAGAGGGCCCCAATTCGTTTCCAAATTCATGACGGATCTCTACCGAATCCTTCAGATCACTCCCAATGCCTCCACCGCTTTCCACCCCCAGACCGACGGACAGACCGAAAGAGTCAATCAAGAAATCGAGAAATATCTACGGATATTTACTAGATACCAACAAGACGACTGGCACGAATGGCTCGCCCTGGCAGCATTCGCCCACAACAATCGGAAACACTCCGTCACGGGCCAAAGCCCTTTCTTCACCGTATATGGACTCAACCCCCAAGTCATTCCAGAAACAGAATGCCGAAGCCCCTTCACCAATCCCGCAGCTGGAAACTTTGCATCGCAAATGCAGAACATCCACAAGAAATGCAAACAAGCCCTCCAAGAAGCTGCTGCCAAAATGAAAACCCAATACAACAAGCGAAAAGGCAAGGCAGTAGCATACAAAAAGGACGACTTGGTATGGCTCGACACTACAAACCTTCACCTCCCACAGCCAAAGAAGAAACTCGATGACAAACGAGTAGGCCCATTCCGAATCCTCGAAAAAGCAGGCGCCTCTGCCTACAAGCTCAAACTTCCCCCTCATTGGTGCATTCATCCACGCTTCAATGAGAAACTCCTAACCCCGTACACACCACCAGCATTCCCGAACCAAGAATTGCCACCGCCACCACCACCAGACCTCATCAAAGATGAAGAACAGTACGAAGTTGAAGAAGTCCTCGACACTCGAACCCGAAGGGTAAGAGGAAAGAAGGGCCAACCTTCTCGACTAGTAACCGACTACTTCATGAAATGGATGGGCTGGACAAGGGAACACAATGACTGGGTAACGGAAGAAGACATGGAGAACGCACAAGAAGCGATAGAGGAATACCAGCAGAGCCAAGTGGAACATGGAAGAGCAATCACAGCCGAGGCCATCGTAAACCCAAAAGCGATAAAAGAAATTGTGGGACACGAATACAAGGAAATCAGAGACGGAATATGGAATTACTTCTATACAGTGGAGCGAAACGATGGAAAAAGGATTCAAGTCCAAAACCCAGACAGAGAAGCATGGATAGAATATATTCAGGACTATTGGAGAGCACTGAAAGAAGAACTAGAGGAGATGGAGGAGCCCTAATGGCAGTCGGGATGACTGCCTTAACGAGAGGGTAATGTTACGATTTTCCCCACTTATTCATTTTCTTTCTTAATTATCAGAAGACCGAGTCATCCCCGACCCCATGTGACCATAGAAAAACCATAACCAGATGGCTTAAGCCAAGTAGCCAGTAACTACGGCTCGCAGATGCAGCACGACAACCGTATTGTCTTCATATGTTGTGACTATTATTAGTACTACAGTTTTCGTATATAAGTAGGTAGCTCTCGCTGTAATACCCCAGCTTCGAGCTAAAGTTTATCAATACCGAACTTCTCTCTTAACTCACGCTCGACTAAGACATTAGTCTGATCTCTTCACTTATATCCGAACTCCACGAGACTCTCAGGTGGTTGTCTGAATGCGAGGCAGCCCGAGTTTACTCTTGTTTGGATCACATGAGGTTCGGGTCTAACACGTTGACAGATCTATGAGAAGTTGGCTAATCGTTCGATCTGGAATCCCATCTACGATCTTGTTGTCGTCTTGTGATCCGATGTCATAGGGGCACAACACCTCAACCTTATTGTCGGGTGTTTTCCAGTTCTCCCATTCAACTGGCTTTTGAGCCACCGCCCCATGCCCTGCGTAGTATATAATGATGGTGGCCATATTTTTGACAATATCTGGATTGCGTTCAAGGCTCCTGAATCCATCTATGATGGCCAACCTCATTGCATCTTCATTACGAAGGCGGATGATGTTCTTCGAAGGAACACGAAGATCCTCACACAGATATTGCTCGAATTTATCAGCATTGTTGACGGCACCTTGTAGACTCTGAGATTGAAGGGTTTCCATTTTGTATGCGTTGATTCCGATTGTTAGTGCATATGTTAGGTCTCCTCGCCTACATGGTGATGATAAATCAACATGAAGTCTCAAGCTCAAGAGCGGGAGGCTCACAGTGTAGGCTTGTCGAGTCTACATGTTCAAACCGATCAGTTAACCATCAAGTCTGAAATTTTTGATATTCTTACGGTGGAGATGTAGAGGCTCATTTGGTTTTCTCAGCACCACTTGTCATGTCCAAGGTTATGGCTGATGAGGTAGTGAGAGGAGAACGGGAACCATCACTTGAAGGGGAGGAGGCAGTAACACCCATGTCAATGTAGCGCTACAACAACTTGAAGTTCGATGGGGGATTCGAGAGATGCAGCTGTCGGAGAATATAAATATGAGTGTTCATGTACCCTCATTGCTTTCACACATGAGAAGACCAACACCATTATATTCTACAACGGTCAACTGAACGTTCTAGGCAGCTAGGTAGAAGAGAAGGAGACCTCATGCGTGGTATTGCATGCACAGTCGAATGGATGATGGGACCAGGCATCACCGCAGCGATTGTTATAATTAGCTGAGTAGGGTCTGTCAATGCCAAACGGAGCGCTGCATTGCCATGAGGTTGGATAACAGTAGGTCACGTTGTAGTAAATGGCATGAGTGACAGTTTGAAGTTGCCGTTTATAGTACGGGCAAATATTCAGCCATAAGCAAAAGCACTTTCTTCCATGATTGGGCAGATATGTAGGCCCTGTCTCTGTCACAGTCAACTCGTCTTCACGAAAACAAAGACAACTTCATACTTAACTTCGCGTACTAAGCCCTGAGGGGTATACAGATGTTCCTAATGCTGGCAGCAAGACCGCCTGTTGCTCTTCCCCATTGACTGTGGTAAAGACCAAAGGCAAGAGTATTCTTTCTCATAAGGTTGCTCAGGAAATCTAGGGGGTACAGCATTGAATAACCGTTGAAGAAGCTAGGCACAAGATAAGCAAATGAAGCGTACGGCAATGTGAAAAGACATACATGAGCATGTCCGCCCGAACACATTCAGTACCGATGAATTGAAGGAAGACACAAAGCCTTGAGGTGGAAAAGAATCTATTGGGAAAGAAGCAGTAGACACCTTAGCGCTAACCTCATGCTTCTTTGCTTCCAGGGTGTTCGAAATTATTGGTTGGGCGCATCTCTGTACAATGGGTATCGCTATCAAAGCCCAAGTCCGGTGAGATCGGAAGAGGATGTGACAGGTGATTCGCCACGGCTGGTCCTCAAATCTGAGAATAGTGAAGAATGTGAAATACTTCCGAGATGGCCTAGCTTCGCGGTTAGAAACAACTTGAAGAAGCGGACATCCACATCCTGGCCATCTGGCACAATGAACCTGATTGGGTCCATCTCACCATTCCCATAACCAAGAGTAAGCGCTGAACTCTTTTGAAGGCAAGTGTCAGCGGACCTTGCTCCTCTTTGTTGTTAGGGCTAATTTTTGAGGAGTATCAAGCATCTGAATGATCCGGAAGTCAGCCATAGCATTGGTATGAAGTACGAAGATACCTATTTTAAAACTTGTGGCATCAAAGTATAAGAGATATGGTGCGTATGGACCTACATCAGACATGTTACGGATTGTGAACCCATAGCGAGGATATTGATCTCGAGAGAGGGATGTGTCCACAACAAACTCAATGGGTTTTTCATCTTCGATGGCAACTAGCAAATTGTCGCCGACTGGTGTCAGACTATGTTCATCGGCTCTATTCATTTCGATTGAAATGAACTGGGCGACAGGTAATGGACTTTGAATTGTCAGTTGAGCACCGGTGAAGCGAGCAAGGAGGTTAATGATTCTTCATGCGCAATGTCTGTGACTTGAGAGACACGAGGGAACCGTGAGGTAAAGCAAACCCTCAGACTGAAGAGGCCGATTTTGTTCCCTCGGTCGAAATAGACCACTTCGTCTTTCACTGTCAAATAGAGTTCTGCAAGGGGATTCCATCGGAGCAAACCAGGACATGATGTAGGGGGGTAGGGGGGGGGGGGAGGGGGGGGAGGGGGTGGAGCCTTAAACACATAACTGACATACCAAAATTTTGATGTATATATCGACAGAAATAGAAAATTTTGACTGTAATTAGCAATATCTTGATTAGAACTATTGGTTTCCGCACCATTTTTTAGCCAGAATTGGGCCAGGAACAACCAAATTGAGGAATTGCCCTGATAATGTAACACAGGCTTTGCGGACCATCTTGATTGTGAGGGGAAGCCAACCGGTAAGCACACTGTGTGCATTCCCACATCATTTACTCAATTTATGCTACTATAAATCAATCTCTCAATATGTCTAGCATGCAATTCTGTCTCATGTGTTAACATGACATATTGCTTTTGCTAGTGAGATAAATCAAAGATAAATTGGTCCAATCACCTTAATAGCTGTGAACATTCCAAGAATAAAGTCCTCAAAAAACCTGTTCCAAGTTTTTCGGCCACCATCAGACCATGGCATCGAATATCCATTCCAGGGTTGTTCTTTTGTCCGACACTGTGGGAATATATGTCTTGAAATGGTTGACAGGGATGGTAAATTGTGGGAATAAGATACTATAAAAGGAAGGAGGGGGAGAGGGGGGGGGGGGTCCAGCCTTCCTTAAACGCAGTAATGTATGTCATGTCTGTTGACACAATTGTGCAACCCCCTTGGAGTTCTGCCTTGTCTGGGGTGTGGACAGAGATGGTAAAGACCATAACCTTGGGTTTACAATCCTCACTAAGGATCCAGATGAAGTAGTTCAAGTCATTACAATAGACGCTGAAGTTGGCACCGGAAGCTTTCAGTGATCGGACATACCAAACTCGACGGCTCTTGTTCGAAATGAGGAACACAGAGTCCAGCAGAACGAGGGGGGAAGTGAATGTCTCCACTTTGTTGATGGTCACAGTGGCAAGTGGATGCTGCAAGTCAGAGATCCGTTGTGAAATTTAATAGATAGGATCAAACAGTTATGCTATGAAGCAGCCCGGCATGTAGCACAAGGTGAAGTTCCCTATGTTCATGACCACAGAGAATCATGGAACTGTCTGCTGGTTCCTCCCAAGAATTGAACAGACATCGAAGAGTATGTCTCCCTTCTAAATGTGGTATTTAACTATGAATTGTTCAGCTTAAAGTGGCATAATCCAGACCAGTACTCACAGTGCTGGCATAACTAAACGATGGATCAATGTCCGATACATAATGGGTTGAATGGAATGAATTCCAATCACTAGTGTATCGTTTGTCAGAGGAGACGCTTCCCAAGCTTTGAATGGGAAGAAGATCCCGGACGCATCATTTAGTGCAAGGTGTTGCGTTGAGGCTGGTATAAGAACACTTCAATTCAGATAAGGGTGTAGTGGACACTGCACAGTGGAGTGTGGAGTGACTAGGATCAGGGTGTGAACGAGAGAGGGGAGATAAGATCAAGGACGGTTGATGTCATGTCACTCCCAGGAGTATATGTAAAGTCTAGCAGGATGGTTAGAGAAGGTGATTATATCAGACAAAGAGGCCCCACAGTAGAAAGCGTGTGGGATGTGAGAGTTCAAGATGAGGATGGCCCTGTGTCAAAAGCGAGGTGCTGGGCAGGCAGATAGCTTCCATCAAAGAGTGTCTAAGCACTCAGTGAGGACATCAAGAAAGGGCAAGAGTTGGGGTTGATAGCCTGACTTGAGCAACCACGAAGAACAGCAGGAACTTGCAGAGACCAAGTTAGAGTACTGGAAGTCTGGCGTCTATCATTGATCAGAGTGTTAAAAGAGCAACAGCATCTATAACAGAAGTACACCCTGTACTGGGCCTTGAGACAGCTTTCATGGTGGCAAGCGATGACATTTCTCCAGTTTATAGCACATAAAGCTTGGTTGATCTGAGCGAGTAGTTGTCCAGCAGCTTGAGGCTAGCAAGGCAACAAACGGAAAAATAGATAATGTTGTAGGAAGAAGAAAAGTAACAGCAATTGCCGACAGCTGTGCATGACTTGGGCGATCCATTCCTGGGGACTTAGTGTCATCCTCTTCTCTGCCAATGACTATGGATGTATTTGCATTTGGACATCGACAGGCATGTCATTGCTTGGACAAACAAGGATAGCTGTTAACCCACTATTCCTCTGAGGACAGTCGTGCATCATCCACTCGCGTTGCTTCCAGGACCTGCCTTTGACATCGACCTCTCCACCACATGACCTTCTTTCAAACTCGTAGCCTTCATCTCCAACGTGACACCACCCAAGGCAGCAGGTACATGATCGATTATGAGCACAGAATGAAAGAAATCAGCGGTGGCAGAGTGATAGGACCATTGAGCTGAGAAAACGTCGGCCAGCGGTGGCCGACTACTCCAGTTGAGGATGATCAACAGGTATACACATACGAAGCACTGTGATGCAATTTCCTGGGAAGTGATGGCGTGTGCGCACTCAGCCAAATGAGCGAGGGACTTGGCACCACTCTGCAAAAACACTTGTGGAAGACTTTGCAGCAATCTGGTCGCCCTTCACGGGACACAAGGGCATCTGAACCCTGGTATAGCCACAACAGGAAGGATGGGACATCCTTCGTGTTGTCCATGCTTTGGAGGATGGTCATGAAGCCACTGTTCGACTTCCTCCATCTCAAGGTTTGTGCATGCTACCTTACATATGAAAATATACAACTAACATGTAGATTCAAAAGCCGCACAACTCCTCGAGTAGTTCAACCCTCCACACCTTTGGTGGTGCCTGACCAGTCCTCTATCCTTCCTTCCCCTACACGCTGCCGGCCTATATAATATCCCAGAGTGTCAGACCAAAATTTACAAATTCGTAGCTTCGTCCTATATGACCCTTGGTCAATATCCTCGCAGATATCAGTGTTCAACCATCAGAGGAGTTTAGTAATCTCCTAACTATTTGCCAGCCATACACGCCAGGCCAGAATCCAATCCTGAAGACAGAGGATAAGGTACGCTCAGTCGTCCAAGTTGCTGTTGAGAGTGGTCTTGCGATGGATATTACATTGTTGAATAACAATGACTTGTGACTCTGTGAAAGTTGTAGTAGCCTATGAAACTTCTGAAGTCATCCCTTCTATCATTCGACTTGAATGCACCTTAACCCAAGTGGATGGGGAAACGCAGATGGCAGTGTTGGACTCGCAGATCCGGAGTGGTCGACAGAGAACGAGGATCTTCAAGGATTCGGGGCCCTACATAAAACACTTTCAAGTTGTAAATTCTATTGCTGATTATTTTCATTTCTTTCATGATCATCTCACTGATTGGACCACTCAATGGGCAGCCTGCAAGGTTCCAAAATTACCTTTCTGGACAGAAAGATGAAGCCATGTATCGGATGGATCCATCGTCATCTCCAGGCATGATCATGATATCCATGTCTTTCCCTTGATTAGCATGGCTCCAATGTCGTTTCAGTTTTTTTTGGGAAACTGTAGCGATCGCATAGTGATAATTTAGCTGATCCATCTGCAAGTGCCCACATCTTTGCCACAGGGTATATCGACGGCTTTTCCCTGTACCCCTGCTTGCCCTGTTGCACTGAACATTCATGCACATGCCAGAGAGCGGAACTGGCCTCAAGTTCTATTGAATCCTGATGGAATACCTGGTCTGAAGTAGTTCCTTTCCTCAAGTGTATTTCCCTGATCTCCATCTTTCTAGTCATATTCACTGGGTGCCCACTTCTGAGAATGGTTCCATGTCTGTGTTCAGTTGTTTGTCTATGAGCTGGAATAGGTAATGATACCATTGACTCTCTCACACAAGACTCTGTTCCTAATTTTCTATATGCAGTGAGGAATCATAATTAAACAGATTACTGTTGGTATCAATGTATAAGATAGCTGTGAATTTCCCCCTCATCAAAGCTAGCCCTGGAAATGATGGGCTAATGAAGATTTCTGAAAAGATAGGCTCCTCATATTCATTTGGATGGTCTTCAGAGTCACATCCCTCTCCAAATGTCGCCAGTTTGTAGAACAGAGAAAAGACCGATATGCATCCACTGGATCAACCTCAGTATTTGCCACTCTCTAAATGAGTTCTGTCAATTCTTATGAGGTAAAGAGAGCTCAGGTTCAACTCACCTCGAAGCCACCCGCTGCTATTGATCTATCCCAATCTCCACTTGCTATAATATCCCAGCTTGCACAGAAAATCGATGGCATACGACACCCACAGGCTTGGGCCTGTGTTGTATGGCTTGTGGGTCAATATGTTGGTTCAGAAGAAGGAACTCCCTCCCATCTCGAAGGTGTAGCAGACTGGGTGCCAGATGTTCTATGGAAAATGGCCAAGTCGTTCTTGCAGGAGTAGGCTCCAACCATATTGTCGCTCATTCCTTGCTAAACTCTTTTCTGGCATCCAAGGTCAAACTCCAGGTCATCACTCTCACAGCCAAATTGTTCGTTCTTTGCTCATTTAATTGAACCTTGGGTCTTCTCAACCAGTACATCTTCCTACTTGCTCGCTATGACACCAACTACGATGTCCATGACCGGGCAAGAATGTTGTCCACACTACTCTCTGGGATACATGCTAGCATCCCCGTGACTAATGGCATTGATACTCCAGCGGAGCGTGAAGGAGTCATCCTTCAGCATGAACAAGTCAGGATGGTGCTGTTCAAGGGAAAGGCTGGTATAACTGATGTCAAACCATTCATGACAGGTACTTCTCTCCTCATCGCTCCGCTTTCTGACATTTTTACCTAGATCCATGCATTATGATCAGATTGTCCAGTGCAGTCACCAGAAAACCCACCCTGGGCAAACCTATACTCCCTGACTGGCTAGAGAAGGGTGTAGAGTCTTCTCTGAGGGATACAGAAGAGGATATTGCCCTGATGCCTGTTGTACTCATTGCACTGTCTTCAGCCAAACAGCAAAGGATATGAGAACACGTGTCATTGATACCTATGTTGCAATCAGATGTGGGTGTGCAGAGTATGAACTAGAAGGCTCTTTTGATGGATCTGGATAAATTTTATGAAGAGGACAAGGGGAAGGGCAAAGGGGAGGAGGAGGGTGATGAGGAAGGCGAGAGTGAAGATAATCACTCATCGGATGAGTCGTTTCAGGAAGTATTGGCCATTGCATACCATGTGCACATACTGGGAACAAACTGATCCCATTTCATGACAACAAAGGGACATCAGACTGTTGGTGCTACTAGCCACAGGAATGGATCGTGGATGAGCTGTTGGCAATTGCCATTACCTTTCCTTCCTCTCTCCGGCTTGTCTACCTTTCCGTTTGTTATCATACTAGTCTCAGGCTACTGAATAACTACTTGCGATCAATCAAGTTTTGCATGCTATAAACTGGAGAAATGACTTCATCGTTTGTCACTATGAAAGCTGCCTCAAGATTACAAGGTCATGTTTAACTTCGATAAGTGCCAGACTTCCAATTATTGAGGTACTTCTAAGCATCCTGACTTCTGTGGCTTGGTCTATACAAGTTCTAAGGACTTGCTATTTTCCATGGTCACTCAAGCTCTGTCAACTCAATTTTTCATCTTTTCTCAAGTGTCGATAGTTGTCCTCTGTGAATGCCTAGATGCCATTTGATCAATGCTTGAGGTTGTGACTATTTGCCTACCTATGAATGAGCATGTTATAAGCCTCGCTTTGCACATGAGGCCATCCTTGTTTTGAACTCTCACCTCCCCATGCTTTTTACTGTGAGCCCTCTTTTCTCCAACACATCCACCTTTTCTAACCATCCTGCTAGACTATATAATATACAATGCCACTGTCATGAGAATTTAGAGGTGACTAGAATTATTGCACTGAAAACAAAATGTCAGTACAATAATATGAGTTTGGGGGAAAACAGCATGAATGCTATGATCTGTTTGATTCCCAAGATGTCTGGTGGATGGACATATACAATGCTGGATGCTAATCAGAGCACACAATGCACCTTGATCTCTGATTCTTAAGGAAAACTGCTGCTATTGAGCCAACCATGCGGTCATTGGCTTCTTACTGGATGTGTACTGTGCTAGACATCAATCAGAGTGCGTGATGTGCTTCGATCTCTGATTCTCAAGGTTACTGCTGATGATGAGCCAACCATATGGTTGTTGGCTTCTGACTGTTATACTGACTGCTGTCTGACTGTCTTCACAAAATCTACATTGATTTTGTGAGCTGCTGAAAAGTATTGGTGGACTCTGTCCACCCAGGTTCTGACTTTAATGTTCTGAATTCGTGGGGTAAAAGCTTCCTTCTCTTTCATTCCTGGGCCTTTATATACAAAATGGCTAGTCTATTTTTAGCTACTTTTGCTTACTCATCTAAGTCATACTGAGTCGCCCTGAGTCACTCTGAGTCATACTGAGTCATACTTGCTTGCTTACTCATCTATTAGTAAGACTTTTCCAGTGCTTGGCTTACTCAGCCATTACTAAGCACTTACTCAGCAGCTTTTAGTCATTCTGATCTTTGGAGATTCCTTCTGGCCCAGTTCCAGGCCTGACACCACCACAACTACCTAACTGGGCTATTGGAGCCTCAGCCGCTGCTGGGGTTGTATTGATGCCTGTCCTTGCCCCTGCCACTCTAGGTATTGTGGGATTCAGTGTAGTAGGACCCATCACTGGTAAGCAAATGAAAGTACTATCTTCTGCTGACAGTGGTTCTGATTTTACCTTGCAGGTACACTTGCAGCTGCCATCCAAAGTAGTATTGGCAACATTGTGGCTGGGAGTGCTTTTGCAGTTGCCCAATCTATAGCCATGGGAGGTGCTATCCCCGCAACAGTGTATGCAGCTTCCAGAGCTATTGCAGGAGTTGCAGTGTGGGCTGCGAGTTGGTTCAGTGGTGAGCATGATGAGACCCAGATTATGCTTGCTCCATCTGATTCCAAGTCCTATAATGTATATTATAGGTAATTGGTCTTTATGCTGGTTTTGACCATGGGAATGATCCTATTCAGGAGTTGCTGAGCACTCACATGAGAAATATCATGGGAAAAAAAGCATTGTCCATCAAAGTCCTGGGAATACCTTGCCTTTTCATCGCCTTGTTGCTTATGATGTTCCTTGAATCTGTCCTCCATCACCACTACTTCCATTGCCTCACACTTGCCTCACACTTGACTATATTGCATATATGAGAGGTATGTTTTACTTGTCATGATACTACACGTCAATTTTTATATGTTTTAGTGCATCTGGCAACCCCAAGAGCCCCACATAGTGGCTATCTGATCCCCCTCCCAAGCGTAAGCCCTGGCTTGAGGCTGCAATGTATACAATGTCCATGATGCCTCACATCGAAGGTCTCCAATCAGGGTGATGGCAACAACAATACTTGCACAGCCAAGACCCTGATGTTGCGACTGCAAACATACCAGCCATGTAATTTTGTGATTTATTCTGAATATAACTTGTAATACAGTATAGGGAGCGAGTGTACTTAAAGAATAAGTGAGTGTACATAACAAGTATGCAAGGGCATCATAATTGTATGCACCAGTGACACCTGATGCGACAGACATAAACCAGAGCTTAGTTACAGCAGGTACTTGACAGGCATGCTTGACAGAAAGTTCACAAAGCACTGTTCGGCCATGGGTAGTCACACTTACTGAGTGAGCTCACTTCCATAAGCAGAGAATAAAGATTGTAATTGAAAAGATCAGCACACTCGCTAAATTAAAAGTGATGTACCGTACCTGAGAAGGCCGGACCAAACCTCACACAAGAGATAAGATAAAATGATATGGCTAGCATGTGGCCTGAATAGGAGTTTTGGCCGAGTGCTAGTAAACCGAGTAATTGGTTGACAAGGATATCCATTGCTGTGCAGAATTAGTGAGCTCACTGTGTGCCTGGCACTAATCTAGAAGATTGTACACATAGCATGAAGGGCTAGATGAGGAGCAACATGTGGTCGGGAGGTGATACACCCTCAGACTTGTAAAACAGTGTGAGCCTATTGGGCCTTAGTGAGCTCACTATGGAAACAAAGCTATAGGAGGAAATACCGAGTCGGGCACCAAGTAAGGCTGCGGCAGCGGCAGGCTATGTACGTAGGAGTCTAGTTTACCTGGGCACTGCTGCAGTATTTGTAATTAACAATGGTTGTAGTATAAGTAGTCAGTAGTCTGGGTTAGTATACAAGTTTTGAACCCCTGAGTTACAGTGTGCACATAGAAAGCGAGCACTGTGATAAAGGATTAGTTTGTAGCTTCGAGTGTCATATAGAAATAGCGAGCTCACTCCGAGGAATAGAGATAACTTCAGAATCTGACTTGTGCGCTTAAGTTCCGAGTGAATAAGAATCAGTGTTCGGTTCTGTTCCATCTGAGTACTGTTTGGAGTCTGTTAGAGTATGAATTGAAGTGAAGTTTCTGAAATCTGTTCTGTCTGTCTGTTCTGTCAGTCTGTTTCTGAAATCTGTTTCTGTTCTGTTCTCTGAGTTGTTTCTGTTCCGAATCCAAGATCCATAGAAGGATTAGAGGTTGTTCTTGTTGTTACAGTCAGTTCCGTTAACCCTACATGCCTGTGTGTAGTGAGCTCACTAAGTTTGTACTTGGGGAGCGGTTAAAAGAGAGAGCTCAGTGTTGTTGCGACCTGCAGTGTGTCCGATTGTGTTGTAGGACAAGTGTCCTAGTGTAGTTTTGAATATTACACTTCGCCTGGAAGGTTGCACCTTGAAGTGTACCTTCTTGTAAAAGTTCCTAGCCTTAGGATCAGTCTGAAATGAGTAAACACTGCATAGCATCGAGATAATAAGGTGCTTTACTAGTTCTAAAGTACTAGTAGTCGCAAGGTGATATAATCTTGTCCCCCCATGTACTTATGAGGGTGATTGTATAGATTGAGTAGTTGTGTGAGTGTGTGTGAGGTTTAGTGTGTGTAGCACACTGTTCCAAGTGCTATTCCACAGGTGCCCACAGCCAGCCTCTTCACCAACAACCTGTGCTATACCCTGTATACTCCATAATTTCTACTACATCAAGATCAGGTCTGATCGCTTGTGTACTCTGAATCTGCATGCCAACAATCATGGACACTGTTGAGCATCCTGCATCATGTGACATCTGCAGGCATGCTGCCAGAATGAGTACAGTACAGCACAATATGGATGACGACAACAACAAATAGAACAACAATGGGAAGCATGTCGTCCATTGAAGGATGGTGGAGGAGTATGGAGTTGAAGGATAATGGAGCAGTATGGGAGAGGATATCACACAAGTTTAGTGCAAGGTGGATGTGCTGGGGACAGTGTAGTGAGTTGAATGGCATGGGTGGGAGGGCATGAGCAAGATCAGTCATTGATGTTCAGCAACAGCAGTGACCACTGCTTCTATTTGGATATCGATTCTTCTTCTGTTGATGTATCAAATGACACCAAGCAGATGGAGATGTGAGCACTGAAGGCCCTGCCACTGTCACCTCGCCTGATATCAACATTGGGTCCTACCCCCTGCCCCAGGCTCAAAATCCCCCATTCCTTCTTGTATTCTTCATTGTCGACAAAGGGATTCCACAGGCCAGTGGTCTCTTCTGACAGTTGTTGCCATCGACCAAGACAACGACCACACCACCAAGGTACATACTGTCCATTATTGTCCTGCTGCCACCTCGTAGTCAAGTCCAGTCGATGCCAAATTTTGAAGCAAAACTTGCCTCTGCCAGCCTGTTTCAAACAGTATTCAAGGTTCCACATACTCCACAAGGGACAAATGGCACAACACACTCTCCTCACTGTACATTTCCTTCCAACCATGCTTGAACATGTCCAATATCAACCCCATACTCTCCACTGCTCCCTTCACCACTGTCCTTTCCCCAGGAAACTCACTAAATATACCGACATCCCAGTCAGCACCTACCACATTGACCTCCCCCAACCTCCCCCAACGAAACATCACTAAAACAGACCTGTCAGCACTCCTGAATTCACTCCCGTAACCTTTCAGTTTTCTTCTCATGACCTGGGTCTCTTCTAGAAGCCACCATTTCCGATGATGGCTCACAGGAAGCTGAGGCAGCTGGCGACATTGAAGAAGCACCAGTGTCTTCAATTCCTTCAGCCAATTCCAGTGTGAGCATGTGATCTCCCTTTACTCTTCTTGGTGTTGGATTCATGTTCAGTGGATGTTCACCTTCTTCAGCAGGCATTCCAATGCCACCATTCTGAGATGTCCAAGCTGTCTGCATACACATTCTCTTCAAGAGGGGGTTTACATCTCAATGTCCGTTGTTTCTGCAGCTGTGTATCTCTTAGAAGCAGAGCTGTCCTTCAGTACATTCCTTTGCAATTGACCCAACTTTATTGGAGCTGATGGCCCACAATTTGTAGCTTTTTGGATGCATTCATTGGGTTATTCTTAATGGCCTTGGGTGTTGAGCTTATTGGCATGAGTCATGGACCACACTACTTGTTTGAAGTGGAATCTCAGGTGCAGAAAGTCAGTGAGACACAAGCCCCCTCCCCTCTGGACATGTCCTGGTCTTTCTTTACATGACAAAGAGGGAGCTGAACATTTGGATGTCCTTTTTTTCTCTGTACACATTGAGAATTTCCACTGAATATGATAATATAAGAATTAAATTATACATGTGAATTAATTCTGGGAATTGCTGGATGATGAAGCAGATTGTCATGTGCTGTTCAGTATTCGCCCACTGTGTGTGCCTTTTCCTTTCTTCCTTTTCTCCCTTTTCACCACCGATATCTCAGTATGTTGGCACATTTGTGGGATATAACTACCATTTCTGCAGTTTGTTTTTTTCTCCCTCATGTGTCTGTTTGTTGCTGACTATCACCAGGCATATTGTGCTGTATTTCTGTCTCCTGACAGCAGCACAAACTTTCAAAATAATACCTTTTTCATGTGTATATTTCTGCATAGTAGATTTCAGTATCTGAAAACTTTTCATGATGTGCCTCAACTATTGGTGTGTTCTTCCCTGGTCCAGCTGCCTGGTCTCCTGCTCATTCCCTGGTTTTCTGTCTTAGTCTGCATCTATGCTCTTGACATACACATACTCTGTCGATGTTCAGAAGCAGGCAATTCAGCCTTTTGCTATCCATGAGCCTATCACATCCGCTAGCTCATCTTTGGACCAAACCTGTTCTCCGGAGATGGCATTTGCATTTGCTACTGGCTGTGTGATCTGTGTGCCCTCTGTTCCTTGTCTGGAACAAGAGGTGCTTATGGCTTCTCTTATCCATGTTGAGCTGATTCAAAGTCATGTTGGCAGATGCTCTTCGCCTGCAAGCATGTGTTATCAACACCATGTCTCTGATTCAGAATTGATAGACTGATTTGCACCTGCCCTCAAAGATGTTGAACCTGGCAAGTCTTATCTGGTCATATGTCCTTTGCCGAGGTGTGCAAAGTTGTTCTGGTTGATGTTGGCACATTCGAATGGTGAGCATACTCCTCTGTCTCTGTTTTTATATAAATTAACTTGATTGTTCTACATGTAGACTGGTTTGCTGCCCTCAACCATCTTATAGATGTCGAGGCTTATCTGCCCATATCTTCTTCAACGGCATGTGCAACACCATTCTCATCAACATTGGTGTATTTGGACAGTGAGCATGCTCCTTTGTCTCAGTATCATATTACTAACTTGACTATTGTGTGCAGGCCTGCTTTTAGGCTTCCATTCCACTCTGCAAATGTTTATTTTGAATGCTGAACATATGGGTTCAGAATTGTATCATGACTTGCATGCCGAACATATGGGTGCAAGCATTTCCTTTATTTTGAATGCCAAATATATGGGTTCGGAATTGTTTTGTGACTTGCATGCTGGACATATGGGCATAAGCACTTCCATTACTACTGTGAATGATGCAGATGTGCATGCCTTATGCTTAGATGTACATCTAATGAGACATTGTCTGGACTATGTCATTAGTTCTGTTCTTTATACTGGACCAAATGTATATTGGCTCGATCCACACATGATATATGTATTATCCATGTTCCTAGTTAGCGCAATGATCTATGTGATGTTTGATAGCATCTTTGTGACCCTGTTATTTTTTTCTATGTTGTGTCAAACAGATGATAAATGTCTGAACCATATTGGTGGTGGTTTTCAATACATTGATTATAATACACTGAGCCCATGGTTACAACCCACAACTGAGTGTTTGAATAGTATACAAAATGCATGTTGGTACAGCTTTATCTCACATCATGTCACAGAGGAACATCTTCCTGCAGTCTCACCTGATAACCACATTAAACTTTGCATACCGCTTTCAGTAATATGTGCATTTACTCCTGTGAAGACACTGAAAATGTTGGCAAAAATGCATGATTTTGAGTCAACCGGTTTGTCTTATAAAAATAAAGATGCTATGATAAAATTATTCCAATCCCATAAATGCTGCAAATGTACTGATGCAGTGACCATTTTAAAACAACATGGACAATTTGGTTTGACATCTACACCAAGAAAAAAAAATCATAAAGGTATGGGGCCTTTTGAAGACAATAAAACATATCCTTTTCCTCCCCCACCTCTAAATGAAGCACACACTCTATCTATTGTTGATTCATTTTGTAAGGCATCCAGCCCAGAAGCATTCTGTGAAGCAGGATGTGCAGTATGTGGTCAGCTAGTCCCTTTGACTCAATTAAGTGATATCAAACATGTCAAGCGATTTCTACATATATTAGAGAATCCTGATGTAACCAGAATTGAACGTTTCAATGAGAGAGATCCTGTTACAAATATCAATGGTCCAGTACTGGCAGATTCTACTCAGATGATATGCTTAGCTTGTCGTGCCTCTGTTTGTAAAGGTTGTATTCCCTCTAATGCATTGTGCAATGGATTATGGCTTGGAGAGGTACCTGATGTACTGAAAAAACTAACATTTGTTGAAAGACTATTGGTGGCTAGAGTACATCACAATTCATGTTTTGTGAAAGTCTCCTTGGCTTCAAGTGGACATCCTGATCTTGGTAGTCATAAAATGATCTCACATGTTATTTCTTTTGAGTCTCCTGTAGCTAAGGTTTATGATATGTTGCACCCTCCAAAGTCAGACATTGATGAAGTGCTTGCTATAATGTTTACTGGACCAAATCAGCCTACTGAAGAAGATTTGAAATGTACTACTTTACTGGTGCAGCATCATGTTGTTGTCAATGCTTTACACTGGCTATGTAACAATCATTCAGAGTATCGACATGTACAAATTTCTAGAGAGAATCTCAATGAATATCCAGATAATGCTGTACCAGTAGAAGTAATATACCAGCATAGTCTGACAAATAAGGTTCCAGAAGGTACAAGTGTGTTTGACAATTCTGATGCTGATGGTACTGAGGAAGGACAATGTCCAATGGTTGTACATGGTCTGATTGGTGAAGGATTACCACTTCTAGATATAAAGACCCAGAAAAGTTTAGCCACCAAACATTTCAAGGAAGACAATGGAGTTTTAGCAATAGGACATGCAGAACAACCTGAATCTATATATAATAATCCTTCATGGTATTCATCCATGTTTCCATGGCTCTTTCCATATGGAATGGGAAGTATTGGAGACACACCCCTTTCAGATGCTGCTCATATGCACTGGCTGATGATGTATCATGATAAAAGATTTCAGACAGATGTCAGCTTTCCATTTGTTGCATTCAGCCATACACAGATCAAAGCTAGTACATCTGCTGGATACCTGCTTGTTAAGAAGGATAGATTTAAAGGCATTGCAGAGAGAATTATGACTATAGATGAACATGTTCTAGAGGATTTATCCAATTGGTTGAGTTCTGGCCAATCAGTTGTACCACAGACACAAGCAGAAAAGGATTGTTTCCAACTTTTCAATGATTTAGATTATGTATCTTACAAGGTACAAGGCTCTCTTACATCAAAAAAATATATGTGTAATGAAGTATACTCATTAATGGCAGCTGAAGGTGCTCCAACATGGTATATCACATTTTCTCCTTCTGATTTCGAGCATCCTATTGCTCTATATTGGGCTGATAAAGATATTATATTTTCACCTGCATTACATTGTGACCAAGAAAGGCTTCTTCTTATTACTAGTAATCCTGCTGCTGCTGCTAGATTTTTTAATTTTATGGTCAAGTTATTTATTGAACATGTACTTAAACCAGATCAGGAAGAGCCTGGTGCATATGGAAATGTATCTTCTTATTATGGTGCAGTGGAACAACAAGGTCATCTCACCTTGCATCTTCACTTGATAGAATGGATATGATGCAGTTTGAATCCTCAGGAAATAAGAGACAGGTTAGTTAGAGAGGAGTCTGAGTTTCAATGGCAGTTGATTGCATATCTGGAAGCAGCTCATTCTGGTGACTATATTACAGGCTCAAGTCTTGAAGTGATTGAAATGAGACACAAGGCTAGTTTATTACCAGATTTTCAAGATCCAACTGAAACACTTCCCATTCCACCACCCTCCTTATGTGCCTGTAAAGTGCCTACCTGTCTTGGATGTAAGCAAAATAAATCATGGTGGTCATATTTTAAGCAGACTGTTGATATAATACTCAACCTAGTCAATGTACATACATGCCACCAGAACACTTGGGCAGATGGTACTTTGAAGCAGAATGTAACAGCTAAAGGGTGTAAAGATAATAAATGGGGAAAATGATGTGGAAGGTTTCCAAGGCCATTGTTTTCAGAAAGTAATGTAGATACTTCTACTGGTCATTTGAATATCAAGAAAAAAGAGTCCTGGCTTAATACATTCACTTATCTGCTGACATTTCATTTATGGTGTAATACTGATGTTACTTCCTTGCAATCTGGTACTGCAATTAAAGCTGTGTTGATATATGTAAGTGACTATGTCACTAAACCTGCATTAAAAACTCATGTTTTTTTTGATGTTATCAAGAGTGTATTTCAAAGAAATAAGGAGCAACCCTGCTGGGAAAATCTCAGCATGACAAAGCAAGAAAGCTTATGACTCAGATGGTCAATACATTGGGTGCAAAAATGGAAATTGGAGCACCTATGATATGTTCATATTTACTTGGCTTACCTGATCATTATACAAACTGAACATTTGTGACTTTTTACTGGAGATCCTTTGTTGCAGAAGTTAAAAATGATTGGAAGGTTGAAGGTGATGTGATTGAGGAGATTAAAGTACATATTAAAAAGACAGATGATGCCATAATAGGTATTTCACCAGTTGAAGATTACATACATTGACCTTCTGAATTGGAACATATGTCTCTGTATGAATGGATCTGTAGATGTGAACATATGCATATTCATGCTTCTAAAACCAACACCAAAACCTCAGATGCAACAGATACAGAACACAGTGATACAGATTCAGTAATAGAAAAGTTAGAAGAACATGGTGATAACTGCTCAGATGCTGAACATATGTCATCTCATGACTCTGATAACTGTTCAAATTCATCATCCTTAGCTGACTTTATAGTCAATGATGATGCCATATCTGATACTACATCTGACATTGAATTGAAACAGCAACAGTACCATAATGATTCTTCTCCAAGTTGCTCTCAATCTACTATGGTAGGTACACAAAGCTCATCAAACAGTCCTCCTCTGTATTCTCAACAATCAACTCAGTCAACACTAGTAGATGACCTGCCAGTTGATACCATACATGATACTTCACCAATATTGAAAAATAAAGTCAAGCACCCTAAATACATGTTTCAGGTCACACATCCTTTATATAATACTCATCATGTGTCTGTTAAGCCAGAGACTCTGAGATGTGTTCCTAATTTTGTAGGAGGTCTGTTACCAAGACATAATGTTGGAGACCGTGAATACTATTGCATCACTATGCTTACATTGTTCAAACCTTGGCACCGTGGAAAGGATCTCAAGTCTGTAGACACTAGCTGGGATGTAGCATTTACTGAATTCAAACTTCTTCCTTGGCAGGCTAAGATAATCAGTAATTTTAATCTATGTTATGAATGTTTAGATGCAAAGGATGATTACAATGCACAGATAAGACAAGGAGAAATACAAGAAGCTCATTTATTTGATACTAATTGGTCAGTATTAGTCCACAATAATGATATCTATATTTCTCCAGATGATATTGATACAGGTATTTCTGGTGATTCTGAACAAATGACAACTAAGCTTGGAACTGCTTATATGAAACAAGCACAAAAAATTGCAAAGATTGCAAAAAATATGGGAACTGATGGATGTTCATGGTCAATTCCAAAACATGATTTAGCTGATATGAGACATATCCAAGAATCTATTGTTATACAGAACTGGCCTGCTTCAGAATGGAAGCAAGAAGTTGCTGTATTACAACAGGCAGTACTTGATAGCAGAACTACTGAGCATAACAAAAACATGAACAATAAAACCTCCAATCATCAAAAATATGTTGATCAGGCAGAAGTCATAACCCATAACCATCTTACCAAATCAAAACATCAGACCAATGAATGTGATATTTTAGATAATGTTACTCAGCTCTTTAAATTAAATACAGAGCAAGACAGAGCATTTCAAATTGTTGCTCAACATTCATTAGATCCAAGTGCAGAACAGCTAAAAATGTATATTGGAGGTATGGGTGGAATTGGGAAGTCTCAAGTATTGAAATCACTTACAGAATTTTTCAAACAGAAACAAGAGAGTGGCAGATTAGTATGTGTGGCACCTACAGGTACTGCTGCCTCTATTGTCAAAGGATCCACATATCATTTCGCATTGGAATAAATGAATTTACTGGAAGCAATTTGAGTAAGAAAGGTATGGCAGAAGTTAAAGCCCACTTGGTCACTGCATGATAGCTTTGATATTCAAGATTAAAATATTGAAATTGAAAGATATTTATCTTTAGCAAAGGTTCAACTCAAAATATTGAAGTAATAGTTGAAATATCTTTTCAGTATTCCTGTTTTTCTAGGGTTTTGAGGCAAATTTCCCAAATATCACAAATATATTCAATGTTTCTTTATGAAATTTTAGACTCAAACATGATAAAAATAAATATCTTTCAATTTCAATATTTGAATTTTAAATATCAAGACCACCATGCAGTGGGTGGGTGTTGAATATGTTTTTCTAGATGAAGTTTCTATGCTTTCCTGCTCTGATTTATTTAAAATCAGCAGCCAATTGGCAGCTTGTTTAAACCATCCTGATTTACCCTTTGGAGGAATGAACATGATATTTGCTGGTGATTTTGCACAGTTGCCTCCTGTTATGGGTGGTGAATCTTCTGCATTCTCCTCCAACAGGCCTAATTGCCTCAAGTAAAAAAGGTCAAGATAGTGCCCTAGGAAAATCCATATGGCATCAAGTTACAACAGTTGTGATATTGCATAAAAATATGTGCCAACTATCTCAGACAGAAGATGATAGAAAATTATGGACTGCATTATCAAATATGAGATATAAAGCATGTACAGTTAAAGATATTGAATTTCTTGCATCTTGAGTGTGTGGTTCTTCAGCTGTTGCACCTGATATAAATAGCAGTGAATTTAGAAATGTATCAATAATAACTGGGCTGAATGTACAAAAAGATGAAATCAACAGAATAGGGACTATACAGTTTGCTCAGGAAACTAATCAAGAGTTAGTCTATTTCTTTTCAGAAGATATGATTTCAGAAAATGTTAATTTAGCCCAAGTCAAACATGGAAAATCAAGCAAAGTGACTATACTGTCTCCACCAATTCAAATTGAATTATGGAACTCTCTTCCTAGTGCTAATAATAAACAGATACCAGCAAAGCTGTCATTATGCAAAGGTTTACCTATTATGATCAGGTTAAACACAGCTACAGAGCTAGGAATTACTAAGGGACAAGAAGCTTTTGTGTACTCTTGGGTTGAGGGCACAGGAACAAGAGGCCAGAGAGTGTTGCAAACATTATTTGTCAAACTTGCTGCACCACCTGAACCCATACATATTCCTGGTCTACCAGAAAATGTTGTACCTTTAACAAGAACATCTGTTGCTATCACATGTATGCTGAAAGATGATTCAAAGCTTAATATCACTCGACTTCAGGTGGAAATAACTCCAAACTTTGCCATGACAGATTATTGTTCCCAAGGTAAAACCAGACCATGGAATGTTGTTGACTTGAACAACTGCCAATCTCATCAGTCCTATTATACAGCATTGTCCAGAAGTGCATCTTCACAAGGTACCTTGATCTTACCTGATTATACTGACCACAGTATGGAAGCATTTGATCCAGCAAAAATTCATGGTATGTGTTCTGGTCATCTTCGACAAGAGTTTCAAGAACTGGAATTGCTGGATCATATAACACATCTGCAGTATACTGGACAGTTGCCTTTGAGTGTTTGTGGTGGCCAGCGCTATGCATTAATTGAATCTTTTCAAAACACATTTGGCAAATATTTTGTACCTGATGCAGTAGAGCATAGTATTCATTGGACTAAATCAGATCCACTAGAACTTATAGATCAGACAGTCATTAATTGGGATTTATCGAAATATGTACATAAACCTCTTCCAAAACCACCTCAACCCACTCAAATTGATCTTCAACCTGCCATAGTAAAGGCTACAGCATATTCCATATCACAAGGATTGCCTAAATCTATTACTACAAACAAAGTTCACTTGATTACCCCTATGAAACAATCCACCAAAAGAAAGAGCAGACCATCTGACCCATCATTGGTATCTTCATTTGTTGTATCATGTGCACATAAACAATCCAAACATCAAAGTAATGATAAGGATAGTAATATAAACACACCAAGTACATCAATATACACAATGCCACAGGGTTGCAAGTGGCATAGAAATAGTTGTGCATATGATGCAATACTGTTTATACTTTTTAATACATGGAACTCTAATCCACTCAGATATACTGATCAATTTAATAGTATGAACACAGGATGGCTAGGGCTTCTTGCAGGGTGTTTTCAAAAGCATATAGATAGTGAATATACTCTAGAAGAAGTGCAAGACTATTTTCGTAGACACTTGAGTAACAAGTATGGTAACTTGTTTAAATTTGGAGAGGATACAAGTGTAGATGCTATTATAAGTAAGATTTTTATGGGACCTGATGTATTCAACAAATTGACCAAAATTTGTTCTAATAACCATGTGGCATCCACAATAGAATCATTCAACTGCTCTATTATGCCATCTAATACTGGCAAACAGCTTGTATGGCATTCTATTCAGGAATACTTGAGTATCAATGAAGACAGAAAGTCTGTAAAGAGCTGTACCCATTGTTATGCTCCAGTTCACATGAAAGAGCAATTCATGTATGCTCCACCACTCATAGCAATACTGGTGTCTTTTACTACAACACCTCCTGGCCCTTATTTTGATGTCATGATAAAGACTAATACCAAACAATATGTGCTGACAGGTATAGTGTATTTTTGCAGCAATCATTTCACTGCAAGGTATATAGATGACAACAGGATTGTATGGTTCAATGATGGCATAACACTTAGATGTAGTGCAAGACAAGAAGGCCACATAAGCACTATTGATTTATGCAATGGAATAGAAGAATATGAAGCAGTGATATATGTTTATAAGGTGACAAAGTGAAAAGAGGAAACATTTCTTCATATTCACACATTTTATTTATTACACTACAAGAAATTTATTTATAATATATTAAAGTTTTTTTTAAAAAAAATAGACAATAGGACTCGGTTATGCCACACGTATGTGATGGCCCACACCCACTAGTTTCTTTCTAGGTGATGAACCGAATCCAACACTTATCCACAGGCAGCTTGATTCCAGCAGTGATAGGGAGAAGCTTGATGCGATGAGAACACTCATAGGAGTATGTTTCTGTATCTTCTTCTCTTCATTGACTGACATGTTTATCAGCTCATGTCCAAAGGCCATGATGTCTCCAAATATTTTTCCCAGGTCATCAAGAATGTCACCTCCCAAGTTTTTGAGATACAGAAGCTTGTCTACATCTATCTTGTGAGATACTGTAGATGGCTGTATAGTAGAAATGGTAACGCATAATGCAGGGGTCATTGCGTTGCTTATTTCACCCTATGTAACACATAACGGTGGCTTGGTTTCCAAGTTTCTTTGTTACATTATAAAAAATCGAAATAAATCAGAAAAAATCGGAATAAATTTGTATGAGGTCAAGACATGTATGCTAATCATAAACAGTACTTTTGTCATCATCTGAAAGTGCTACAGCTCTATTTTCAATGTCCTTCCAAGCTGTACCATTGTCATCATATTCCAACATACTCTCCTCAATTTTGTCTGGAATTAGCCTCCCATTCTCATTTCTAACATTCTGGACAGTCATGAAATCATTGTGAAGAGTATTACCAATACTGATACCCAAATCATCACAAATGATTGCGCTGATGGGGATATCAGCATCGTCTTCTTGATTCAAGTTGGCATCTGCTTCAGCTCTGGTGTAAGACCAAATACCATCCCAAGCCGATTCTCAATCTCCGTTCGAAGCTCTGCATCATTTTTAAGATAAGCATTGAGTGCATTTTGAGCTTTTCGACTGGTGAGACACTCGGCAGATAAGCACCATTCCTTAGCAGTGCATTTCTCCCAGGCCTAAGACATAAGAATAAGATACTGAAAAAGAAAGAGACCAAAATAAATACTACTAACCTTCTTGACCACATCGTGCCCATAGGGACCAGTCATAAAATCATAGAGCTCCACCAGACCAGCAATAGATGCATCACGAAGCTTTGGTAACCCCATCGCAATTTTGACAGCTTCTGGATCAATTCCGCCTGCTACTTGCTTCTGCTGTTCTTCAACAAGGTACTTGAAGAGTGTTTGCTTTAAGTGATGTTTTGAAATATGCTGCAGTCCTACATCTGCTGGCTGGAATGCCCCAGTACAGTTCCCAGGAACAAAAATCAAAACAATAAAAGGATGCTCGGCATAGACATAACTTGTGAAATCCTTGCTTGTGTGGACTGGATAGATATTAATGAAAAGGATACATTTCTGATCAGAGGGGAGATCGGGGTTGGATTCGATGACACTGAGGTAGTAGGGAACGAGAATATGAATGATCCACTCCTTCATTGTCTTGAATGTACTGAAATGGCTCCAAGGACTGGTAACACTGGCAGCTGATGCAAAATGGAATCCATGATGAATTGCATCCTTCATTCGAGGAGAGTTCTGGCTCAGAAGCGATCCTGCTGTCTTCCTGGCCCAAACCTGCTGAAATGGGAGAAAGGCACCACTTGCTGTACTTGCAGTCAGGGCAGTGTAACAGTGCTTCTCGTCCTTTGCAACAACATCAACTTGGTGTGATCCCTTCTCATGAAAGGTATAGCTGTTATTGGGAAGAACCCAGACTCCAACCTGATCCACATTGATAACAAGCTAGAATGTCCCAGGTCAGATCTGCGAATAAATTCAACTAGCAAAGCTCACCTCCGGTGGAATATTAAACCACTTCATGGCATAAACAATCCTGAAAAATGCTCTCTCGCAAAGATCAGGAGCATTCACAGGAAGATGGGCAGCCACACGGGTGGCCTTCCTTGGACTCCATACTAAAACACTGGAATAGTAGTTACGGATGAAGTACTCAGAGCATTTGAAACAGCTGAGTAGCTCTGGTGCCTTTTCCTTGATAATCACAATCATGATTGATCAGCTAATGCTGATGTTCAGGGGGATACCAGATGCTCAGAGACCCTTCAGTGTCATGTTTATTGCCTCCCGAATGCTGTCATAGCTTGCAAGAATGCCAGAATGTCCAGATGCTTCAAGAACCATCCGATTTTGCACATTCTGAAGTGTTTTTGTGCTCCATTCTTTTTTTCCATGTTGCGTCCACTTTGAGATTGTACCCTTGTTCAGCTTCGAAAACAGCATAGGATGGTCACGCTGTAATAGCCTGACAGCCACACTAGGGCTCCAATCAACAGAATGCATGGCCTTGTCAATATGCATCCAAAGGAAGGGATGATAGTAGTTCATTCGGGTGGCCTTGGAAACAACAGCACCTCCCTGGGTACCATTCCGAACATTGCACCAATTCTTGTCTGGTCTAGAGATTTGTGCAACATCTGGAAGTGCCTGGGACAAGGCCACTGCATTAGCTCCATGCATTAGCACTGCGGTGACATCTGATGTTGGTTCCTGGTCTTCTTCCATGGCTTGCTTCTGCTTCTCTCATTTCCAAAACTCTCTCACCCTTGCTGCCCCCAATGCACACCTCCTTTCCTTGGCTGCCTCCTTGGCTCTCTTCTCTTTTTCTCGCCAAGACCTTCTTTCTTCAGCAGCATGAGATGCTTCTTTCTTCAGGTATGTATCTTGCTCTCCTGGGCCCCATTTCTTCCAACCGACAGCATCTAATGTTCTCTGTGTCCCATTCACAGGTTTTCTCCAGTCCCCAAAAGCTTCAAACGATTCTGAAGTGGCTGAAGATGTAGATGAGGCAGTCTTGCTTGTACTTTGAGTTGGAAATGTGCCTGGGAGTTCGTCATCTGAAGAACTGCTAGCTATGACTATTGCATCATTTCTAGGCTTTTTCAAAGGGTGAGACTGCTGTGAGTCCGAATCCGGGGAAAGGATTGGTGTGGTAGGTGTGGATTTCGAATTTTTGTTACTCTGAAGAACATCTGCCTTGCGCTTTGGACGTGGTGGAACTTTGGCACCAGCATGAATAGCTGCCCAGATCAATCTCTCAAGCCATGCATCCTTGAACACAGCATGATCAATTTCACTCTTCAAGTGATGCCTCAGAACCTCCTTCAAGAACTTGATCAGATCCTCTGCAAGGCACCGTCCTCGTTCAGAGAATTCAATTTCCCCATCAGGCTGATTCCAGGTATCAAATGCAACCTCAAGACATCGTGAGAGAGCTGCCATTCCTCCCAGATCTTCTTCTAGGATCTCTGGATCAAGACCGAAAATGTACTTGGATTCAACAGGATCAAGAGGAAGGGCATGAGATTCTGGGAGATGTTCAAGGAGTAATTTTAGGTGGTTGATATGTTCAATCAGGGATTTTGGGGGACCATTGGCTGGCTTAGAGCCTCCTGCATGTGCTGTAACTTCAGGTGCCATGGGAGATTTGAATACTTGCTTTGATGAAGAAAGAAAATGGAAGATAGGATTGAAGATCACTTTGCGAACAATAACCAACCATTCTTGCCACTCAGATGTGATTGCACCATTGGTGTTCTGGGCCCCGTTGCTTATTTTGGAAACGGTAATGCATAACCATAGCGCTGTTTCCTTGTTTCTTTCATTTCTTAGTGTAACGCTCATATATTGGTTGCCTCCATACAGCCACCTACAGTACACAGAGCAGAGGCCTGAACTTTCATTGCTCTCTATCAGCATGTTCCAGGACGATTTCAATGACAGTGATCCCCTCATACAGGCCATGGCTTTACATGTCCTCTGCAGGATCAGTAATCCAACACTTATTCACAAGCAGCTCGATTCCAACAGTGATAAAGAGAAGCTTGGTGTGATGAAAACACTCATAGCGGTATGCTTCTGTATCTTTGTCTCTTCATTGACTAACACATTGATCAGCTCATGTCCAATGGCCATGATGTCTCCGAATATTTTGCCCATGTCATCAAGAATGTCACACCACAAAAAGTGAGAAAAGCTTACCATGCTTAATGACCGATCACCAAGTATATAACCTGGTGTAAAAATAAGCTGAAGTTGTAGACCTTAGTAAACCAGGCCCAGGGTTATTTAGGGTTATATTGTATTATATTATTCCCAATGACATTTATAAAGTATTCTGTACATTCAAGATACCAGCCAAGGATTATTGTGGTTCATTAAGGGTTTTTAATTCATCTATAATGCAGCATATCCAAAATCAGGTTCTACACCTAGTACATTGTTATCATCATCATCACAAATTTCATGGAGTTCACCATCCACCTCCTCATTGAGCTCTGCATTGTCATCCTCAGGATCATAGTAACTTCCAAATCTTCTGCATTAGTTCATGCTTCAAGAAAGTGAGAGTTTCTTTCAATGCTGGTGATCTGAAGATTTGCATGTAGACATCTTGAATATTATCAGGTAACTAGATACCGCATTAGAACAATTCATAATCACAAAATACTAAAGACAAACCACAGGAAAATATGTGAGATGATGACTCTGAAAAAACAATGGTACCACTCACACATACTTTGACATGAGTCCAAATCCAACATATGCTGGCCAGAGCACAGCAGTCCCAAAGTTTGCAAGACACGTTGAATCAGAATACACCATCATAGGTGCTACAACTGTCTCCAATGAACAGCCAGGTTCAGGAATAATTTGATCTTCCATCTCTAAAAATGCATCCGAGGTATATGCCTCACTGTATACATGTTCCGTTGAAGAGCTGCCTGTGTGCACAAGCTAGAAATGCAACAGAGTCGAAGACACTGATCACACCCACACCTAACACTACACACACAAACACACTCAAGTTCATTGGGGGATTCTGATGTGATAGAAGTAGCGACACAAAGAACTGTATTCTCAATATCTCTAAGATACACGTATAGCGATAGCACTTGTATCGTATCTAGACTTCTCTAAGTCTAAAAGCTTTTCTCAAACAAGAGGAGCAACGTTCGTCGCTTGGCCTCAAGGCAAAGGGGTTTAACAACAACTCTATATGTCAATAGACATAACCACAACTCTTCTAAAGTTGCGTGCTATTCAAAACAGCCACAACAGACAACAGACCTAACCACTAGACACGACTCAAAGCACAGCACTCCAAGCAGAAACCGATACACTAACACAATCCACACAAGCCACAGGGTCTACACCTATGCACTTGAGCTTCCAAACTGATCATAGATCCACAGGGTTCCAACCTATGTGATCCAGAGAACACAAACTAACACAGAAAACCCCGTCCAACAAGCCAAAGGGTTTGAACCTTTGCCAACCTGTGGAAATACAGAAAGCAAGCACTAATCAGACCAAAGGGTTCGAACCTCTGCCACCTGTAGCGCCTTGCATCACACAAGAACCTCAAAGAAGTGAGAAAGTGTCCACACTGACACTCAACTCAAATTCTCTATAGGAGCACAAGTCAAACAATGACCAAAACCTATGCACAAAGTGCCACATTAACTTTCTTTGTCTAGTGCGCTACTCAATATCACACAATAAGTCTCAGCTAAGGTCTATATTCTCTCACTCAAAGCTACAAACAACTCCAAGTGCTAGAGCGCATGGCAGAAAAGCTTTGCACCATTACACCAGGGGTCCGAAACTTGTACACTACTTCTATACTACTGTATTTATACTTTCTATGATCTACAAATTAATACAACTGGCTATAGTATTATTTCTTCTGTGGCCTTCCATCCCTTGCATCCCGCGCATGCCACATGAGCATGCCATCGCTTGGCACTTAGTCAAACATCCGACTCAGACCCAGACTTTGTAGCGCACATGGTTGTGACATCGGTTAACACTGTACCCAGTGATAGGTCACATCTCCAGTTATATCCTCAGAGATATCTCTTATCAAACAAGTCCCAATTCGACTTATTCATATTTCTCTAAGTGTCTCTGTCATTTGTGATGACTTAGTATTCGTCTAGGCCTTGCACTCTTCAGCCAAAGTAAGTATTCTTGGTTTTATTTGTTTGTAGCCATTATATCACTATGCACACAAGTTGCCAGTTGATCCGTGCCTTGTGCATCATAGATCAATGTCTCTCATAGTTTGTCTAGTATCACATGTGTCTCTAATTATTATATTCTGATACCCATGCAATGTTATCTTAGTGCAGTTAGTATCAAGCACTGAGCTCTCATACTTAGATTGACCTTATCTAGTATCACTCTAAGCTAGAGCATGCGCTCTACCAATAGTCACTTCCAATATTCATTGTACTTGCTTAATATCATTGCACTCTTTGTATAATCTCTCTTATTGCATTCACAGACTTCTATTTTAGGTATGCAATGCCTAATAACACGAAATTACACATGTAAATGCCCTGGGGGCATGTCACTGTGTGACCATCAGGCTGTAACCAGTGTTCCTTGAAGCCCTTGAGATGAAAACAGAGGGAGGAAGTGTCTTGAAAGGCCAAGCAAACAATGTCCAATAGTGAGTGGTGCCAGACATTGGGAATGTTGAGAGATGGTGCAGCATCTTCTGAAGCATGGCATACACCTGACTGCAGAAGCTGAAGGGTGATATGATCACAGATCCACCCATTGGCTGCAAACATCGGTAATGTGTCAGAGTCAAGTTGTTTTGCCTCGTGGTTGGCATTGAAATCCTTCAGGTCATTGGCTGAGAAATCTGGCACATGTAAGATGTCAGTAACAAGATGGTTTAGGTTGCTCAAAGTTTTTGTTGTTGTCGAATAGAACCAGTGCATGAGGTGGCACATTGTTGGGGTCATGAACAGTGCAAACCAGCTCAAAGACTCTGATTCAGAAGTTGGCAAATCCTTCAACACAAGCTGGGACTTGTTTGTTGCAGCATGTGCACCATACACACAGAGTGGGGAACACTGCTTGAGGGTGGAAGGAGGGAGGGAAAATGTGGGGGCATTGCAAAGATCTGCTATAGTCAATGCATCATCTGGATCCACAGATAGTAGCATCTTGTACAGGCAGTACAATCTGAAGGCATTAGGCTCTGTTGGAATGAGGGGCCAAGGTTCAGGCACTGGAGAAGGAGATGAGTCTTCACTGGATATGGAGGAAGCGGGGGTAGGGGATTGTTGTCAAAGCAAGGCATATTGCTGGAGGGAGGCAAAGAATGTCTGTGTCAGTAGGTAATCTTGAAAACATTGAGGGATCATGCAGGTATGCTGGGATCATTCAAGGATCTCTGGTTCAGGTTCAGGTGTAGGCATTGTTTCTATTGGTAGGTCACTGTCAAATACATTACTAGTATCTTCTGCCATCTAACAAAAAGTTAAGCAGATAAAACAAAGATTAAAACTGAATATCACTCACAACTACTGCATTGGTCTCTGCAGGCCCAGCAGATGTCCTTCATGGCTTCCTTTTGGATCTCAATACCAAGGCTTGCAATCACTTTGCACCTCCTGTTGTCAATGGTACTGTGCCAAATGCTCCAATAGTCCGAAAGTGTTCCACTTGCATTGGGCAGCGAGATTTATGCCCACTGATAGCACAAGCATGATTCTTGATTTTCTTGCCAGTCACAATGATAGGAAACCATGAGAAGGAGGAAAAGAAGGGTGCACAACAAATGGTGCATGTAGTTTGGGAGAGAGTGATGGATTGGGACTCAGAATTATCTGGTCACAAGCTTAGGGTCACAGATGAATGTGTCCATCATGACATGTTTATCCTTCCTTCTTGCCATCACATTCATCCTTCCTGCCCTCTATCGTTATGCCTCAGCCAGCATCCTCTCTCAGCAGGAACTCGAAGCCTCCCAGCAAGAACTTGAAGCCTACCAGCAGCAGCAAGCATGCAAAGTCAAAGACGACATTGACCCAGCAGTCCAAGCCTATTGTACGGAAGAAGGAGTCAGCACCAGCTTGACAGCCTCTTGCACCAGTAACCAGACCACAAGTGCCATTACCACCATTAGAGTCAGAAGACAAAGATATCAAGGAGGTAACAAAGGAATCCGAAGATGAGGAGGAAGCTTCTGAGGCAGAGGTTGAAGGAAAGCAGAGGGAAAGGGGGTATGGGTACGAGAGTGAGGATGAAGACAAGAATGAGAATGATGACGAAGATGAAGACAACAATGACAATGACAACAACGAGAACAACAATGGCATGAAGGCTCAGAGTGGAGGAAAGCATTGCAAGAAAGAGCCAACCAGGAAGATAGTAAAGAAGGCTGCCTGGTGCTCTGGATACATGCAAAAGTAAGTCCATATATGCTGCATATATGCTTAATATCTATTATCTAGGCAAATGTTCATCCTTGATACCTGCCATACTATTGGGAAATTGGTCCCTCGAGCTGTTTCCCTCTTTACTCCCATGGATGACATTATGTGGGCCGGTGCTTGTCACTTCAACAAAGCTATCAAGTGAGTAATATGCATCTTTGTGAACATGTACTAATAGCTCTCTAGACTTGGCATAGAAATTACAGATCATCCTTATTCAACTCTTAATGAAAAGTTGTTCGACATCCTTGTCAAATTCCTGGAGCAAGACATAGCAATCTTTGAGGCCTTGAACTGTTTCCCCAATACTCAAATCGGAATGCAAATGATGATCAAAGATGTGAGATGCTTCAATTTATTTCACTTATACTACTCATGGATCAGTCTTCAGTTATGCCTAGGATTCAAGGAATCCCGCAGAAGTGACACAAATAAGGTCCAAACAGACATCCTCATGCTGCTTATCAAGGATCCCCTCAATGATTCTCTCACACTTCCCAAACCCGCACACAAGACGGTGCAAGGGTTCCACCACATCAATACTGGACATCTGCTGTGTCCACAGATACACCTCCAGTGCTTCAATGAGAAGTAGTTCATATTTATTTTGCTAGGGTATTTGCTAACCAACCATTTAGTGAGTGTTTCATATTCAACCTCACAAACAGTAGGGTCAAAGTAATGGCATCGGAATGGCCATCATTTGTCTACAACCAGGATCTTTATAACCCACTAGATGCCAAAACTGGTTGTATGAAGGGATACTTACTCCTATGCATGCATAATTGATTCATGTTGACCTCACTTGTCTTATGATTCTTTTATAGGTATTTTTACATATTTTCTGCAGTAATGGTGACCCCACAAAACAGGATGGGCCAAAATGTGGGAGTATCGCAAAGATCAATGGTATTTGTGGTTACTGGCCACATGATTGCCTATGCTGCATGCCAGGTTAGTACCTCCACATGTTGAGAACCCTATTCTGATGGGTTTATCAGACTCACTATGCTTTGTCTTCGAAAGATGGGTGGTGCAAACAGGACAGGGCCTTCAACATGACTGCTTTCTATGGCAGCATTGTCACACTCTTTGAAGATCAACCCGATGATATTTGGGTCTTACAGACATTGGCTTGGTGGAATGAGTACATATTCTATTATTTCATTCTTCATTTTTCTAAATTCTATACCCTTTAGACAGGTATTTGGTGACGAGAATGGACACGTAGATGTTGACAGAACCCAAGACGACCTCCCTCCCACCAGCACAATCGCAAGGATGACAGCCCATCATGAGGCATGAGCTAAAGAACAAGCTGAAGCTGCCGCTGCCGGGTAGATATCCAAGTTGGTTGAGTTTGTCTCCTCATCTCTTTGCTTGCAACTTTGCTATGGTGTGATTGCTCATTCATGGACAATCTTAAATTACTCTTAATGTATTTTCTTGGTGTATTGATATTGCTAGAATGTATGGTATAGAAAAATGTCTCATAGATAGATTAGTCAATGCATGGTTGCTTTTGAATCATCGATTGGAAGGAAATATGTATCAAGTGAGCTGTGGTCATTATTAGGGATACCTTTGTTATGTCTTATATACTCTTCAAACCCATATATATGATCATTTTTGTAGTCAAACTAGGGGTAGGACTAACAAGGTATATCATTGTTGACTCAGTTTATTTAGCATTATATTCGCACATATAACTGCTTTATGATAATCTTGAGATACGTCAGACATCTATATAATCTATCCAATCATTGATGTGGTTTATAAAGCATTCTGTTGTTTATTAAGTGTTACAACAAGTCATATTAGTATATACTTGTCCCTAAATGTTGCCTATTTTTTGTGGTGCACCTCCCACATTTTTGAGATACAGAAGCTTGTCTACATCTACCTTCTAAAATACTCAGAGCAGGAGCCTGAACTTTCATTGCATTTTATCAACATGTTCCAGAGTGATCTCAATGACAATGATCCCCTCATGCAGGCCATGGCCCTACATGTCCTCTGCAGAATCAAGCCACCTACGACTGACAACACTACTGTGCCCAAGGAAAGCAAGAGTGAAGATGGTTATTCATCAGATGGTCTGTCTTAGGAAGGAAGTGTTGAAACCCACATGGTTAAAGGATGAGTTGCCTGATCTTGTTGTCAATGAATTTTATCAGTACTGGGCATGCATGAGCTGTCAGCAATTGCCATTACCTTTCTTCATCTTATGATGTCATCTACTTTCCCATTTGTTACCATATTACTAGTCTCAACCTGCTGGACAACCATTTATGATCAACCACATTTTGTATACTACAAACTGGAGACTCAGCAGCTCTGCTTGCTGCCATACAAGCTGCCTCTGAAA
Source organism: Armillaria luteobubalina (assembly GCA_030435615.1). NCBI lineage: Eukaryota > Fungi > Basidiomycota > Agaricomycetes > Agaricales > Physalacriaceae > Armillaria > Armillaria luteobubalina. The sequence continues at coordinate 442,207 of JAUEPU010000018.1, read as the reverse complement.
GTTTACAAGGACCTGGTTAACCTCAATAAACACTGCTCATCTTCTGGCACTCTCATCAATGATAAGCCAGACTATGAATTATCAAGGTACTAAGTATCCTGCCATGGGCAGCCCAGTCCCTGCAAGTTATAAGTTCTTGCTGAGTGCTCTTCTTTGTGGTTGTTCAAGCTATGTCAATCCAATTCTTGCTCTTTCTTGAGTGTCACCAGTCCTCATTAAATACTTAGACACTCTTTCACATGCTCTGACTACAATGGGCCTCTCTCCTGTCCCCATACAATATCTGCCATTTCTTGTTGTCATGGGTGCCTTTTATACACTTTGGAGCTTGACTGCAGGTTGGGAGTAATCTGATCCTTTATGTTGACCCCACAATGGTGTCATATCATCAGGAAGGCTCCAGTTGTTCCTTTATGTCCTATCTCTTTCTTTACTTGGCTTCTTAATACACTCAGTATGACTTGTGACTCCACAAAAGTTGTAGCCTATGAAAATTCTAATATCCACTTCTATCATTTGACTTGAACTCACCTTAGACTGAGTGGATGGGGAAAGGCAGATGGCAGTGTGGGACTTGCAATTCTGGAGTGGTCAATGGAGAATGAGGATCTTTGAGTTTGGGGCTTTATGTAAGACACTTTCAAGTTGTGAATCCTATCGCTGATTATTTTTGTTCATTTTGTGATCATCTTATCTCAATCAGATGGCATCTCTTCACCAAAATCATCATCAACATCCTTGGAACTGGTTTGCCATTTTCTCTATGTCTTGCTTGTTATTTTATTTGACACAAGACACATTACTGGATCCAATGACTGACCCCATGCCTTGGAAGGACATTGTTGGAATTACTAAGTATATGCTTGTAGCTTCCCTGGCTACTGGGTTACAAACTCGCAAGGAGTCTGCCCATTATTCACAGATATATATACTAGCTACTACCTAATCTAGTATCTTCTCCATCTTTCATGCTATTTCTATACTTACTAATCATGCCAAGTGATGCTGGCTTGCCCGAATCTCAACAGACATGCTCAAATTGCATGCATTGATGACTCCGTTTTCACACTTCAGCAGTAACCTCTTGCCTTCTTGGATGTCTCCATACACCGTTTTCATTCACAGGCTGGCTACAAAGCATGCTGTGAAGTTACCAGTACCGAGTGGGTTCTGCATGCCACCAGATAGCACCACCTACCTTGCTGTTCCTTGAATAAGCCATTGGTGCCATCAAGCTGCTGTTTGGAATCTGGAGAATTTAGATACTCACAGTAAAACACAGGGATATGATTGGAGAGGAAATAAATCTATTTCATTGTTTCAATCACAACTGTGATGATGTCAGAGCTCTCGATGGGCAGCCTAGGTTCTGTTGAATTCTGATGGAACACCTGGTCTGTAACAGTTCCTTTCCTCGGATGTATTTCCCTCCCTGATCTCTGTCTCTCCAGTCATACTCACCTGATGCCCAGTACTGAAAGTTGTTTGATCTGAATAAGTATTGTAGGAAATCATGGGATTTTATCAGCAGTGAGAGCTTTCCACAGACTTTAATACATCCTCATATGTCTTATACCCTCTTACCTTATTTCTTCTATTCCACTCTTTATTGCTATGTTTCTTATGGACTGGTGAACTAGCAGGAGTGTTAGAATCTGGTGTTCACCATAGATGCTACTACATTATTTAGTATTATCTACATAACTGTTGTTATACTTACTGATCAAATAGAAGTACCTTATGCTCATACCACTACCATCTGTACACTCTTCACCCAGAATATACCCTCTCAATCCATATTTGCATCAAGGCCCCAACCCACCACCTCATTCCTTCAAAATCTTTAAGGAAACCATAGCATTGTAAGCAGAAATTTCCTTGGCTAGAGCCCTATTAGCCTTGCTGATGCCTTTTCCATGTTCAACACCCTCAACTATATGATGTTGTGAGGATCAATCCATTGACATATTGTTTAGAGACATACTATAGGCAATGACAGTCCAAGATGATTCATTCAGTGGGCTTATATGAAATTCCCTATAGGTGAGTGTCAATCCCATCTGTATGACATAATTGTTCAAGTCTTGACGGTAGTGTCATAGAGGGTCGGATGGATAGCGACGGTCATCATTGTTGATAATACACTGAGCAGACACAGCCTAGTCGATTGTTGCAATCGCTATGTCCCCAGATTGAGCACTTGATGCATTTGATGGTGGGAGAAATTCCATCATCAGCTGGACATTTATTATCAAACAACATAATCATCAAGAGAGACAAGCAAGTGAACATATGCTCTCCACATTTACAGTTGAATTCCCCCTTTTCAACAACCTTTCCACAAATTAAGCATTTCTCATGGAGAGAAGGTGTCATGTGCATGATGACCTTACAGTCTGAGAGTGCTGGCCTGAGTGTTACCTCCTCTCGTCGATATCCTGGGCACCTATGCACGGTGCGATAGCCACGGGTGGTCCGTGCTATGCGCTCTAAAGAGAATGAGGTAAAGGACAGCGATGAGACAGCGGTCTTAAAGTGATACGAAATCTCATCCAAAGTGGTGCTGTTCTCGCCAACTTCCTGCCACATTATCTCTCTGTGCGATTGTGATAGATTCACATCTATTGTCACGGCGGTATCAGGCTTACCAGACACCGTATTCATTTGACCCTCATTCCCCGCATCGACAATGGGGTTATCGGAAGGCTCCAAACTGTCACCATTACGGGCCAAGGTATCTCCTGCAGCATATCAGCATAAACCCATTGAGCTGATGATAGAAAATATAAGCATACTGTATAATATTTCATTCGCCGCATTGAATGTCTAACATAAATATGAGGGCCGAGGCAGCACTTAATGATAGACTAGACTTTCCGCACCTTATAACACAACTCACTGAGGACATCATGACCCATTTCATCTCGCTTTGATACAGCTGAAGCCAAGTTCGAAAAACCATCAAAGGACAGGACAACTTTGCCAGTATGATTCATGAAAATACTGAAATCCTGGCCAACTCAAGATTGATGAGGAGAGAAATGTGCTCATCTCCATCAGGCTTACCTCGATTCCAACCGAGTGAAGGTCGATACCGCGACGAAGTAAGTTACTTAATGCTGCCTGTTGGTATTAGGGAATATTATTTCCACAAGAATGCTTTCTGTCCCATGAGACACATACAGCAATGCCAGAGATCTTATTCAAAATTCAGTCTAAAGAGGGATGAATCTAGATGGAATGGGTACTATACCAATTGCACCCCTGCTACGAAAGTTGGAATGACCCCAGAGGGAATTGCCGCAGCGATAACTTGTTCGGCGGTTGCTTGGACATCTGCTCAGCGGGTGGGTAAACAAGTTCAAATGTGTGATACAGATCACCTAACCTGGGTTGTAGACTATGAAGGGTGAATTACCGCTGGCATAGCAAGATTTCAAACGTAGAAAGTTTGAATGTCTAAGGAGTGCGAGATGAATCTGCAAGACATAACCATTCCAAAGAACAATACAAACATTAGGTGTCTTTCAAAGCTGACTGCCTTTTCATAGTTCTGGGATCAAATACTTTGATTAATGGAAACTCAATGACAAAACATGTCACCACACCTCTTGTGCGTCTTCTCCTTCAAAGACTTTAACAACAGCATTTCTACCGCAGACTTGAGCAAGAAGTAATCGAAACCCATTTCCAACTCGGAGTTCCTCTTCAGGTATGATGTCGAGTTCCTCGACTGTCTAAAAAGCTCATTAATTATATCTTCACCTCTCGATTCAAGAAAGAGGCATACTCGAACATCAACTTCGTCTTTTGGTGTCCTTCTGAGGCTGGCTGGGCCCGAGACTGCGTCATTGATTTCAAGATGACTTGTAGAAAGGCGGTGGATGATGTCATGAAGAGTTATCAAGGTGGTAATCTACATATCAGTCAGATGCAAAGGCCAAGACTAATAAGGAGGTGTCGAACTTGAAAAAGTGTCATTGTCTCTTGAACCCTTGATTGGAGTTCTTGAAGTCGTCCAGCACGTTGCTTGGCAAACATTGTGAAGTAGAAAATATTGCTGCTCATCTCCTTCTCGATAAAATCTTGTATCTCATACAGATTCCTAACACATTTCATTCCAAGTTAGTAAGAGTATAGGCGCATTGAAAGCTCACTCTTCAAAACTTTTGATGTTTTCTAATACTGCAGATGTAATTACCAACGTCTCGAGGTGTTTAGAGATTGTAGCAAGCGCCCTTGCACAGCAGGCGGCGATCTTTAGTGCCAGCTCTGTATTCTGTTGAGCCTGCGATATCTGCCGCAAGATAGAAGAAACGATTCCAGCAGCGGCACCAAGGGCTGGTATCGAAGTCGCAGCTACAGCCGCAGCCTAGTAATACTTACCCATGAGCAAGGTCTTTGGAATGAAATCATTCCTCACCTTGAGAATGTCAACAGTTAAAATAGCTAGATCGACCCCATCTTCTTCGATTCGCCGCTTCACTCCAGTAGTTCTCCGCTTTATCCGTTTCATATTTACGACTGGGAGGACTAGTAGTAGATGCTGTTGAGGCTCGAAGATAGAAGAAAGAGGGAGCGTTCATGTTGAGCAGTGCAGGAAGCTGTTATATACCAGCCACACGAGGCGCCATGCTTTTTGATCGGGGCTAGCCGTTGAAAAACTACCAAACTCAGCAGGCGTGGTGAAACATATTCCTAAGCAGGTGACTGATTCACTGGTCAAATGCGAGCGAAACAGCTCGAATAGAGACATATTCCCCAGGTCTTCACTATTAGCAGCATACAGGAGGTGGAGAAATAGAAGTCAACCAGATGTTCAGATTCATAAGCCCACAACACCGTCACATTTTGTGTTGTATGGTAAGAGGCACTTGGTCTTCTTTTATGCTATTCCGATTCAGCCTGCGATGTCGTTCAAAGTGACATTTACTACGACTGCAAAGTCCTCCGGTAATGCATTTGAAAGATAATATGGCATAGTAAACGTCCTCTACTATGTTTCCTGAAGGAAGATGAGCTCTAGAAGCGACATTTTGGGGGAGGAGGCGCACCTTCTCCGCCTCCAGTAACTGTCTCACCCACAACATCGATGGGATCCACTTCTTCGATGCTACAGGGCGTTGCTGTCGGCTTGTAGATCAGCATCCTTGAAATAGACGAAGATTTCGATAGACGCACCTCTCTTTGGGCAACCCAGATGATCCAATGAGGTGAGCGATAGCAAAAATTCCGGTGGCAAAGACGGTTGTGTTCGGTCTCCAGTTGGATGGCTCAATCCACCAGCCACCTTCAAACTAGTCAGCAACCGCTTATATCGATCACCATTAAGTACAGACTACTCACTAGCTGGCGACCAAACGTACTTGAGATATGGATATTGTCCACTCCGGCCTGCAGAGTGTCAGAAATTTATCCTATGGACAACGACGACACAGAGCATATGTATGTACATCATCTCTGCAATGATAGACACATCAACCGCCCACATGGTCACGATGACTCTGCGGTGTCCAGCCATGAGCATGCCCGCAGCGAGATGGACCGATTCTTCGTTGCTGCAAGGTCTCGCGCAAGCGTTTTCGCAGAGTGATGGCAAGTCTCGTTCATTTGGCTGAGTGCACGTGCTATTACTTCTAAGGATGGCCACCACTGGCCGATGCTCCGGGCAGTGTAGGTGAGGAGAATCAAATGCCAGCGAGAAAGTGGAGAAAAGACGGTAGATATGAGATCCCTGGCGATAGTGCTGAGGGCGCCCGCATAATTGACGAACAAGAACTCTTCGGAGTCAGAGCTTGCATCGTTTTACGACTCGTTCTGGTCGAGCCTCTTGACGTGTCCTTCTCTCGAAGGACCAAGTCGCGTCAACACGAGCTCAGCGAGATGACAATGGCGGACATACCATGGCATCGCTAATAACACATAGATGGCGATCTTCAGTCACCGAAACGCCCCTCTTCCCTCTACCATGGCTTTCATTCGCCTTCCTTCCAGCCCATCTCAATTCTCCGAGCCTCCCTCTACCCAAATCTATTGCATTAAGACCGTCCTTCAAGTTCGCTATCCGCTACTCTATGAGGTACGAGCTGGGGACTTGCCATTCTTCGAAGCAAGGTTTGGATGTGGAGAGAGGAAAGCTTTTGGTCGCCGCGGGTCAACCGGTCCGATCATCGACGCGAGTTCGCAAAGTGAGTAGGATGACTGCATTTCATGCCCGACCTCGGGCTGTAATGTAATAATAGATCGCAAGCAGTGTCGCTCTTGTAGTCTAAAACATTTTCATACCCGACCTGGGGCTGTAATGTTGCAGAGTGGAGGCAAGTCCCTCGTCCATTTGGCTGAGCACGCCCAAGGACAATTTCATCACAACACTTCGTATCATCCTCAACCAGAGTAGTCTGGCCGACGCTTTCTCGGCTCAATTGTGCTGCTCTCTTTCATTCTGTGCTCGTCATTGGTGGTGTACCTGCTGCCTAGGTGGTGGCGTTGAAGATGAAGTCTATGAGTCCGAAAGAGGTCATGTGGCCAAGAGGTCGATGTCAAAGACAGGCATGTGGGACGATGGCGTCCATGGAAACAACGCAAGTGGATGACGTGCGACCGAATAGGGGTTGACAGCTGCGCGATCAGTCAAGTCCGTAACCCACTAAGAACCACCCGAACCGCGCGCCCCAAACAATGGTTGTCTCAAACCCGAGACTAGCGCTATCATCTATGCATTCCGGTCCAGCTAGTCCAGAACACTGCAACTCGCCAAGGAAGCTTGATCCAAGTCAGGTGTAAAAGTCAGTGAAAGATTCTTCGTCTATCGTACATGATGCATGAGGTTTGGGCGATACAAATACATTCTTCGATTTGACTGTATCCTGCTTCAAATGACCTCGCGAGAATTAGTCATGTATCCAACGCCCGCTTTGAGGATACGCTCGATGATGGCAAGCTCTTCGTCATCTCGAGGTCCGTAGATCATTAGATATTCTTTCGGTAGACTGATGACCCTCCTGGCACCGCTGAATGGGTGTCGCTCGCCCCACCCCTTCTCGATGACTACGACAGCGCGTCAGCGTACAAACAACGATAGTTGAACATGACGGTACCTTGTTTGCAGTCTTGGGGAGCGAGCACGACGTGCAGTGAATGATCGGGGGTATGGATATGGCTGATCTCGAGGAGGGAGACGCGTGCGACTTCATGCGGAGGCGGGATGGAGGAGTGGATGTGTATGCCTGGTACGTGTCCTTCATGGGGTGACACGCGGTATTGGACGAGCGTCGGGTTCTTTTTGCCGATGCTGTCGAATAGCACTTGCAGTTTCTGCGTTCGCAGTCAGCACAGTAAGCTCAAGCAAGAATAGAGACGTACCTTCTTCATAGTGTTGTCAGGCACCTGCGCGAGCTGCCTATGAGGAATTGGATGCCACCCCAAAGGCGGCCTCGCGTCGCGTCGTTCCGGGATCCCGCCCAACCACGTATCCGTATTCGAATCCTGGTCATACTCCTCCGTCGACACCGTCTCACGACCGAACGGCTTCAACAGTGTCGAGAGTAGCCATCCGACGGCGTTGCATGGTAGTCCTCCCTCGCCGAGACTAATGCAGTTGGAATAGTTGTCGAGCATCCATACCGTAGCCATGGCTGCTCATTTTCCGGTGCAAATGAAATTCTACCAGTGGTCGTCCATAACGCATGATGCATGAGCTGTCGGCAATTGCCGTTACCTTCTCTTCCTCTCCCTACGCCATGATACTAGTCTGGAGTTGCTGGATGATCATTTGCAGAGATCGATCCAAGTCAAATTTTCCGTGTTATAAACCGGAAGTACGGTTTCGATGCTTGCCGCCATGAAAGTTCAATAAAAGCTGCATCACGGTTTGACAGACGCTGTCGATCTTTTAGCGCCCTTATCAATGATGGCGCCAGACTTTCAATCATCAGTATCCAAGTATCTCTACTTTGGTGGCTTGTACTCTACGAGTTATAATTTCTGGCCATTCATCGTGGTTGCTCGAGCTCTGTAACTCGATTCTTGCCCTTTCTCGGGTGTCACTCAGGCTGGACTCTTGCCCAATGCCTAGATGCTGAAGCACCGATTGGTTGGCGCTTGATGCTTCTTTGTTTACCTGTGAACTGGGCATGCCATACGCTTTGTACACGAGGCCCTTCCTTGTCTTGAACTCACCTCCTGCTCTGTGCGTCCTTTTTCTCTTTTATCTGATACAACCGCCTTCTCTAACCATCCTGCTAGAATTTACATATACTATACGATGCCAGAGCGACCACCCAACTGGCTTATTGGAACAGCTGCTGGTGTTGCATTGACACCTGTTCTTGCACCCGCTGCTTTAGGTATCGTTGGATTCAGTGCAGCAGGACCTGTTGCTGGTAAGCAAGCGAAAGTACTATCTTCTGCTGATAGCAGTTCTGATTTGACCTCGCAGGTACACTAGCGGCTGCCATCCAAAGCGGTATCGGCAACGTCGCTGCTGGGAGCGCTTTCGCAGTGGCCCAATCTATAGGCATGGGAGGCGCTATCCCCGCAGGAGTGTATGCAGTTTTCTGGAGCTGTGGGGTGGGCTGCAGGATGGGCTGCGGGATGGTTTGGAGGTGAGTATGATGAGACCCAGATTGTGCTTGCTTCGTCTGATTTCTGTCTAGGTGATGGTCCCGGCGATGGTTCAAATGATGGTCCCGAAGATGGTCCTGATGGTGAACCGGATCCAACGCTTATCTGCAAGCAGCTCGATTCTGGCAGTGATAAAGAGAAACTTGACGCAATGGAATGGCTTGTAGCTGTACGTTTCCGTATCTTCTTCTTTTCGTTGACTGACACATTTATCAGCTCATTTTCAAGGGCCATGATGTCTCCGAATATTTTTCCCATGTTATCAAGAATGTCACCTCCCAAATTTTCGAGATACGGAAGCTGGTCTACATCTACCTTGTGAAATACGCAGAGCAGGAGCCTGTACTTTCATTGCCCTTTATCAAGACATTCCAGAGGGATCTCAATGGCAGTGATCCCTTCATACGGGCCAAGGCTTTACGTGTCCTCCGCGAACTCAGTGGAAAAAGAGGAGGGCGACGAGGAAGGCGAGAGTGAAGATGGTTACTCATCCCTTGGATCGACTCAGGAAGGAGGTGCTGAAACCTACGCGATTAAAAGATGAGTTGCTTGATCTTGTTAATGAATTTTCACTAGTACTGGGTGTGCGTGAGCTGTCGACAGTTGCTGTTACCTTTCTTCTTCTCATGACCTTGTCTACTTTTCCATTTGTTACTATATTACTAGTCTCGAGCTGCTGGCCAATCATCCTCGATCAACTAAGTTTTCTATGTTATAAACTAGAGACTCGGCCGCTCTGGTTATTGCCATAAAAGCTGCCTCCGAAAGTCTACGAGGTCATGGTTCACTTCGATAGACACTGTTCATCTTCTAGCGCCCCCATCAATGATAAGCCAGACTACCAATTATCAAGGCACTAAGTATCCTGCCTTCGGTAGCTTAGTCTCTGAAAGTTCTAAGTTCTCGCTCTTCTTTCTGGTTGTTCGAGCTCTGTCAACCCAATACTCGCTCGACTTTTCTCGGGTGTCACCAGTCATCCTCGCTAAATCCTTAGACGTTGTTTGCTGGTGTTTGAAGCTTATTTGCCTGCCTGTGGTGTGCTAAGGTCCTCGCCTGGCACACGAGGCCCTTCCTACTCTCTAACTCACCTCCCGCACGCTTTCTACTGCGAGTCCTCTTTTCTCTGATATATTGGCCTTTCCTTATCACATATCTAGACACTAACGATGCCGCTAGTACCACCTCATTGGATCATCGGAGGAGCTGCTGGTGCTGGGTTAATGCCTATGATCATACGCCTCACTCTGGGACTTTTCGGCTTCAGTGCAGCAGGGCCTGTCGCTGGTAAACCTGTCATCATCCTCTGCTGATGATCCTGACCTAGTCTCGCAGGTACGTTTGCCGCTCTCATGCAAAGCAGCATCGGAAACGTCGTTGCCGGGAGCCTCTTTGCGCTGGCACAATCCATAGCAATGGGAGGTTCTCTTGGGACTAGTCTTTCATTTTTAGGAGGAATTGTGGGATCCGTTCTTGGTTGGTTCTTTTGACATTCAGGGTATATCCAGTACGCAGTGGCAGACTATACAAGAATTGAATTCTTGTCTCCTGGAGAGAATATACTCACATTATACACTCTGCTTTTTTCTGAGCTCTGCGGTCAGTTGAAGGGTCTCATCCTCTTCGGTATAACGCATTTACTTTCCCGGATCAGCTGCTTCCCTATCCAATAGATCCACCATATATCAGTATTTCCGTTCACGAGAAGGTGTGGACTTGAGAGTTTACGGTGAACGAAATACGTGTTTCTCTTATGACCCTATCACGACAAAGTTCCAAATGGACGAAATGGTATATATCGAGCAAGGTCACAAAAGAGCGCTACACGAAGTGATGGTGCACGTGTATGTTATCACTACTCATGTTTTTCTTTCTGGCGATCTGTCCTAGTATCAGAAAAGGTCTTTAGTATCCCCTTGCACACGTACAAGGAATACTTAGATGATTGGCACTGGTGCATCACGTCCCTCCCGCTTTACCCACTCAAGGAGGCTCTCATCGAATTCAAACCGAGCGATTTGAACTCGATGGGAGAAGCCGTTCAATATGCGAATCTGGCTACAGCACAGCTTGAATTGCCCCAAGGACGAGGATGCCCTGAAGCAGGGACTAGATTACCTGCGTAAAAGGTCAATGGCAACGTTCGACTGGCTGAATGTATTCATCTGACTCCCTAGAGTGCATCGATACTTCCTATTCATAGAAAAATGACCAATTGCTGGCTGGGTCCTAATGAGGACCTTGATTCAGACGGTGACGCAAGCCGCGTTAGATCTTCGCCGGGAGTAATGCATGGAAGAATGGAAAGCTGGTGAACGTATCTGTATTGTAGGTAGATATTCCGCACACAATAGCAGGTTGACGGGTTGAACGTAGTCCTTCTGATCGCCAGTGTATTGTTTGAGAGGCTTCCCAAGCTTTGAACAGGAAGAAGATCCCGGATGCGCCATTTAACGTGAGGGGTTGCGTTGAGGCGGGTATAAGAACGCTTCAGATTCAAAGGGTATAAAAACACTTCCGATTCAGATGAGGGTGTAGTGAATGCCACACAGCGAAGTAACCAAGATCAGGGCGCGAATGAGAGGGAAGATAGGATCGAGGACAGTTGACGTCACGTCGTTTCCGGGGAACAACAGGGGCGTGTTGTCGCGGAGAGTAGGCGTAGTTATGAGTAGTCTCAGAACGAAGTTTTGACCAAAGATGGCGCGATGAAGCCCATCGGGGACGTTGATCAGATGTAATGTTTGCAAGGGTCGAACCAAGTTCTGTGTGGTCAATACAGGCGGAAATTAAGGAGGTCACATAAGTGGGGCAGATCGTGATGCATTCTTTCTTCTGCCCGAAGAACAGGTGTCGAGCCAGAAGAGGATTGAAACTGTGGCGTTCATATTGTATGGCTTGAGGAAATTAGCAGGATCTGAGAAGTCGAAGGGAATTGTTGGAAAGAATGACCCGCGCAGGTGCAGGGAAGCCAATGGTGAACATGGCCTGCTTCAGAACACCGGACCTTGACACGAAGCGGGGTTGTACGAGGAGCTAGCTCTGATTCTTGTCAATTACAAGACAATTTGTGAGACTCCAACGTATCTGAAGACTCCTAGAACGCCTCCACCACAAGAGCCGCAACGTCGTATCACGAGAAGTCGGAACTATTACCATGAACTCGGCCAAAAAGCGGGCGAGGACAGAGAACTGGCCCCTTCTGTCCTAGTATAAAAGCACGATGGTCAACGGGTTATGTCAAAGTCGAAGATAAAGGCGGAGAAAACAAGTTCAATTAACAACACGTGCCTTTTCTTGACCAGTGACCACCATGTTCCACTCTAATGTCCAACGGCCATATAACGCCCTCCCACTCCATGTATACCCTCCAGAGCCACCATGAACACCACCCCTCTTCTTGACAACGCTCAGGACTTTTTACAGTGCAATTCCCAGACCGTCGTCGCAGCCACCACCGTAGCAGCCGTGGCTACGGTATGGATGCTCAACAACTACTCCAAATACATCAGTCTCGGTGAAGGAGGTCTACCATGCAATGCCGTCGGATGGCTCCTCTCAACGCTGTTGAAGCCGTTCGGTCGCGAGACGGTGTCGACGGAGGAATACGACCGGGATGCGAATACGGATACGTGGCTGAGTGAGATCTCGGAACGACGCGACGTGAGGCCGCCTTTGGGGTGGCATCCGATTCCGCATAGGCAGCTCGCGCAGGTGCCCGACGACGCTATGAAGAAGGTACCATTCTTATTGTTGCTCGGGGTCATTACGCTGACCGCGAGCCCGTAGAAACTGCAAGTACTATTTGACTCTATTGGCAAAAAGAACCCAATGCTCGTCGAATACCGTGTGTCACCCCACGAAGGGCACGTACCTGGCATACACATCCATCCCTCCATCTCTCTCCCGCATCAAGTCGCGCGTGTCTCACTTCTCGAGATCAGCCATATTCATACCCCTGATCATTCACTGCACGTCGTTCTTGCTCCTCAAGACTGCAAACAAGGTACGTGTCATGTTAAACTATCGTGTTTTGCTATCTGACGTGCCATTGTAGTCATCGAGAAGGGGTGGGGCGAGCGACACCCATTTAGTGGCGCTAGGAGGGTCATCAGTCTACCGAAAGAGTACCTGATGATCTACGGACCTCGAGATGACGAAGAGCTTGCCATCATCGAGCGTATCCTTAAAGCGAGTGTTGGATACATGACTGATTCCCACGACGTCATTTGAGGCGGATACAGTCAAAACGAAGAATGTAATTGTATCACCCAACCTCATGTACGACAGACAAAGAATCTTTTACTGACTTTTTGCATTGACTTGGATCAAGCTTCTCACAATGTTTCAAGTATCAGTCAATGCCCGGAATCGAATCGCGTCAGTGTCTTAGTGGTAGCTCGCAGGGTGGCAATGCTGCAGACACGTCCTCTTCTGAACCATTTATGGAAACACTCGAACTTGAACTTTGACGGGCTTGTCGTCACCTGGGCAGACAATGACCCCCTACAGCGGCGAGCCAGATACAAGTTATTAGATGTAAGTGAACTACGCAACAGAGGATCTGGATGGTTTATCTACGTCTTTCTCTTCGCTAGAAGCACCACCAGTACTTCCTTCCTGAGACGACTCATCCGGTAAGTCCTCTATGTATTTCAGAAGGTATACATAGACCAGTTTCCGTATCTCAAGATTTTGGGACTCGAGGTTCTTGACAACCTGGGAGAAATATTTGGAGACATCTCGGCCGTTCTTCATGAGCTGATAAACGTGTCAGTCGACGAAGAGAAGAAGACACAGAAACATACTGCTATGAGTGTTCTCATTGCGGCAAGCCTCTTCTCATCACTGCCGGAATAGAGTTGCTGGTGGATATATGTGCTTATATCCAGTTTATCTATGTCTTCTTCTTTGCCAGAAGCACCGCCAATACTTCCTTCCTGAGACGACTCATCCGGTAAGTCCTCTATGTATTTCAGAAGGTACACATAGACCAATTTCTGTATCTCGAGATTTTGGGAGTTGAGGTTCTTGACAACCAGGGGGAAATATTTGGAGACATCACGGCCTTTGGACATGAGCTGATAAACGTGTCAGTCAACGAAGAGAAGAAGATACGGAAACTTACTCCTATGAGCGTTTTCATCGCGTCAAGCTTCGCCCTATCCCTGCCGGAATTGAGCTGCTGGCGGATAAGTGTTGGATTCGGTTCATCACCTAGAAAGAAAATCAGATAAAGCAAGCACAGTCTGGGTCTCATAGAACTCACTACCGAACCAGCCCGCAGCCCAGCCCGCAACTCCGGCAGTAGCTCCAGAAACTGCATACACTCCTGCGGGAATAGCGCCTCCCATGCCTATAGATTGGGCCACTGCAAAAGCGCTCCCAGCAGCGACGTTGCCGATACCACTTTGGATGGCAGCTGCAAGTGAACCTGCGAGGTCAAATCAGAACCATCGTCAGTAGAAGACACTACTTTGCTTACCAGCAACGGGTCCTGCTGCACCGAACCCAACAATACCTAGAGCGAGAGGCGCAAGGATGGGTGTCAATGCAACTCCAGCGGCAGCAGCTGAGGCTCCTGTAAACCAGCTGGATAGTCGCTGTGGCATCATGTAAAGTCTAGCAGGATAGTTGGAAAAGGTGATCGTGTCAGGCAAAGAGGCCCCACAGGAGAAAGCGTGCGGGAGGTGAGAGTTCAAGGCGAGGATGGCCTCGTGTCAAAAGCGAGGTGCTGGGCAGGTTCCAGCGTCCATCAAACAGCGTCTAAGCACTCGGCGAGGACATCGAGAGTTGGGGTTGATAGCTTGGCTCGAGCAACCACGAAGAACAACAGAACCAAGCTGCCGAAGTCGGAGTACTGGAAGTCTGGTGTCTATCATTGATCAGAGTGCTAAAAGATCAACAGCGTCTATAACGGAGGCAGCTTTTGTTGGGTATTCACCCTTACGCTAAGTCATACAGTTTATTCTATTATTACTACTTTCCTCGATCTTACTTACTATATACGGGATATCTCCTATACCCATCCGTATATTTACCGCATCCCTCCTTTCCGACACCTCAGCCGTTCACTACCCTACGTGTGACTGACTGAGGTGTGTATGTCTGCTTATACTTCGTCTTACCATTGATTCTTACGCTACTTCGTTTAGCTTCTATTACTCTAACAGGTAGCGTTGCTAATACAGCCGTTCACTACCCTACGTGTGACTGACTGAGCTTCTATTACTCTAACAGGTTCTGGGCTCCCGTGCTCTTACGCTGCTAGTCAATAGACACACGTTAAAATCCCTGACGGCTCAAGAAACGCACAGACGGTGCATACAATACCCCTAACATGTCCTCTACCCACCAAATTCTATCGTTCAAACTCGACGAAACCGAGAAATTCAATGGCGAGAATTGGGCTTCATTCGAAATGGCCATGCTTACTGAAGGGAACACTCGAGGCCTCGTTAACTACTGGGAAAACAAGGTAATAAACCCGGGTCAAACGATAGCCCCACTACCAGCAACCCCAATTAACAGCCTTACCCCAAACCTCCTGGAATACGTCCAACGTGAAAGCGTAGCACTAGCATGCATCTTACGCAACGTCAAAGACGTCTTCGGCTTTGGTCTCAATCCACGCGAACCATCTTACAAGGCCTGGGATCACCTGAAGACGCAATATGGTGATTATTCTGACCTAGTACGGAACAGGAGGGAGAAAGAGTTCAAAGCCATGACTTATCAAGAAGGAGAAAAGGTCAGCGGCGACGGGGGATATATCGAAAAGATGAGAAAGCTACGAAAGGAAGCAAACGACGCGGGTGCAGGCATCGACGACAAACAATTCATCACCTCCCTCCTCGACTCATTCCCCGAATCCTGGGACCCAATCGTCAGCACACTATATGGCGAGCCAAACGTAACGAAAGTCGTATCACGTCTCATTGCCCATGGCGAACGTGTTGTCGGCCGTAACGGATCATCTGCGACTCAGGAGACATCCGTCCAAGCGCTGCAGGCTTCAATCCAGGCATTAACCCTACAAGTTCAAAACCTATTGTCACCGAGGAAGAACAGCAACTCCAGTAACCCCGAGAAATCCCACACAGCGAACGACAACTGTAAAGGCGTAGGCCATACATTGGAAGAGTGCTGTAAATTAGGGGGAGGCAGACAGGGTCAATACCCGGCGTGGTGGAAAGGAAAGCGGAACGCACCCATCCCGTCAGCCAATCTTGTTACAGCCGACAACCCCTCAGGAGACGCAGGATCCGTAACCAGCAACGTCATTGCCTTGAACGCACACGTTGGTGAGGATTTGATGAAGGTTATCGAGGAGAAAATCCAGGAGAACGAGAAAGCGTTGGTGGTGAATAATACTAGTCCTGGATTAGACAGGTCAAGGATGTATGGCGACTCGGGGGCGTCAACTCACTTTGTCCAGAACAGAGATCTCTTTTCCAACTACGTCCCACTGGGTGATACCGCCGGAAATTCGTCGAAAGTTGGAGCGTCGTTAAGCGTACTGGGAACGGGTACCGTGGCTATGAGGCCTGCTGGATCTGAAAGTATAATCACGTTCAGCAGAACTCTACACTGCCCTGATGTGTCAGCAAACCTACTATCAATAAGCCGACTGGACAAGGAAGGGTGGTCAGTGAAGTTCGGAGCAGGCAGGGCAAGTTTCTCCGACCAGAATGGTACCCAACACTTCACAGCAACAATGACGAACGACCTATATGCAATCGACGGCACCCTGCTGCGTGGAGAAGAATACAATGCTTTATCTGCGAGATCATTGGAAGCTCCAGTGTCAATTGAAACATGGCATATGAGGTTTGCACACCATGGCATAGACCGAATCAACACCCTCGTTAACGGGAAACTGGTCGACGGCCTAAACGTGAAGAAGGGTGAACATCTGGGGGGAAGATGTGAGCCCTGTATACTGGGAAACCAAAAACGGCGACCCTTTGATGCTGACGTGGCACCCGAAACTGTGGTACTAGCACGAGTAATGGTGGATATATGGGGGCCTGCTCGTGTCCGATCCATCGGAGGCTCTAGATATGCCATGGTATTCTCAGATGACGCAACATCAAGACGTACACCATATTACCTTGCTGACCGAAAATCCGAGACAACAGTAAAGGCTTTGGACGAATTTACCACTATGGCTGAACGCCAAACTGGGAAGAAGCTGATGAAAATACGTTGCGACAATGAATTTGACTGTGAACTATGGAGAAACTGGGCAACAAAACGGGGGGTCATTATCGAGTTAATTCCACCATACTCCTCAGCGGCCAACGGGATGGCCGAACGAGCATTAGGGATAATCATCGGAGCGGTACGGATAATGTTGGTGGAAGCGAAGATGTCGCATGGTTGGTGGGCAGAAGCGTGTGACTACGCGATTAAAGCCGGTAATCTCCTCCCTAGCTCAAGACATCCTGGGAAGGTCCCTGAGGAGGAATGGTCTAGTAAAAGACAGACGGTGAGACACCTACGAGTTTGGGGTTCAACGTGTTATGCAAAGACACCAGCGGCGAAGGGACACAGCAAATTGTCTCCACGGAGCCAAAAAGGTCGATTGATCGGATTGGCAGGCCACGGATCTTACCGAATTGTGATCGATGACGCACCGGGGAACCAGATCATAATCTCGCGTGATGTCATATTCGAAGAACTGGCTCCAACGCGTACTGTTTCTTCTGGTGAGGGGGAGATAACGTATCAAGATCTCAACGAGCCACTAGAAGAAACAATACCTGATATCACACCACAACAACCAACTCCCAATACTCCAAGACCATCACGCATCCCTGTACCACAAGCTACTCCAACCCAAAACCCTGACAATAACCGTCCTACCGAGATACGACGCCAGATTCCAATCCACGATCGCCCTGATAGACCGACTAGGATACCCAAGCCAACTCGAGCAATCACCGATTCCAATGAATACCTACGACGCGAAGCCAATGCACGTCAGCAGGGAAAGAACTGGGCCAACGAAAACGACGTACCCTTAGTCGAGGACGAAGATGATGTCGAAGACATAGTTGCCCTCAAAGCATCGGAAATTAGCAACATACCAGATAGATATGACTTGTGGGTGCCCGAGGATTACAACCAAGCGATGATGAAAGCAAAGATATGGAAACCAGCGATGGACGCAGAAATTAGAAGGATGGAAGAGAGGAATGTGTGGAGAGTTATCCCGAGAGAACCTTGGATGAAAGTTATCGATACGAGATGGACATTCGACAAGAAGCTGGATGGCGACACCGGTGATCTCATCAAACGTCGAGGACGACTCGTTGTGAAGGGTTTCACTCAGATAAAAGGGATCCACTACTACGACTCCTTCGCAGCTGTCGTCCGGTATGAATCGATTAGAATGTTTTTCGCTATTGTCGCAGCACACAGTCTAAACTTCTGGCTGATAGATTTCGTTGGTGCATACTTGAATGCGGAACCTCAAGGGGAAAACTATGTGTCGTTGCCACAGGGATACGAAGACGTGGTAACTCGTGATTATCCGAAGGGTGACTACGTTCTGCAGATGCTACGGGCGATGTATGGCACAATGGATGCAGGGAACGCATGGTTCCACAAACTAAACAACACCCTGACTGACCTAGGGCATCGGCAATCACGAGCCAACCCATGCGTTCGTCTACTCAAGAACGGATCCGACCGGACGTATACATGTACGTACACAGACGACGTCTCAGGCGCATCCACATCAGTAGGCGAAGGGGAACGAGTCCGAAAGGAAATAGGGAGCGTCTACGAGATCAAAGACTTGGGGGAGCATAATAGCATGTTAGGAATGACGGTCGAGATTGACAAAGAGGGAGGTACGGTCTCGTTGCACCAGAAAAACCTAATCTTGAAGACGTTGGACAACTTCGGGATGAAGGATTGCAAACCCAAGGCAACACCTCTACCATCAGGCAGCCTGATGAATCTGGAAACGCAAAGTCAGCCGATACCCGAAGCTGACAGACAGTTCATGGAACATAAAGACTACCGCGGCGTACTCGGATCATTAAACCACATTGCCAACGGCACCAGACCGGACATAGCCTTCGCCACAAACTATCTTCAACGATATGCCTCTGACCCTCGTCCCATTCACTGGAGTCGCGCGATGCACGTCCTAGCATACCTCAAGGGAACTATGGAGTATAGGATTACTTACCAGAGAGGGAACGCAAATGACGACGGACTGACGCCAATAGGATACGTCGACTCCTCACATGGTGACGACCGAACGACGGGGAAGTCTACCATGGGATATGTGTTTACCATGGCAGGAGGGCCCGTTTCGTGGAGTTCGAGAGCGCAGAAACGTGTCGCTCTATCGACAGCTGAGGCAGAATACGTTGCGTCAGTCCATGGAGGTCGCCAGTCGTTCTGGATGGGCTCTTTCCTTGACGAGATCGAATTATCGAAGGATCGCCCTTTCCCGTTGCATTGCGATAGCAACTCGGTGATTAACCTGGCGAACAGCACCAAGGGACACGGAAAATCCAAGCATTTTGCGATGGATTATCACTGGATTCGTGACGCTGTCCAACTGGGGGACTTAGATGTCAAATATGTCGCATCCGAAGACAATCTGGCTGATATATTCACGAAGATCCTTCCGAAACCTCGAGCGGTTGAACTACTGAAGAGGATGGGCATGACTGGGGTGTAGAGGCGTACTTCGCGAAGGGTTCAGGGGGAGTGTTGGGTATTCACCCTTACGCTAAGTCATACAGTTTATTCTATTATTACTACTTTCCTCGATCTTACTTACTATATACGGGATATCTCCTATACCCATCCGTATATTTACCGCATCCCTCCTTTCCGACACCTCAGCCGTTCACTACCCTACGTGTGACTGACTGAGGTGTGTATGTCTGCTTATACTTCGTCTTACCATTGATTCTTACGCTACTTCGTTTAGCTTCTATTACTCTAACAGGTAGCGTTGCTAATACAGCCGTTCACTACCCTACGTGTGACTGACTGAGCTTCTATTACTCTAACAGCTTTCATGGCGGGTAAACGATGACGTTTCTCCAGTCTATAGCACATAAAGCTTAGTCTACCCGAGCGAGTAGTTGTCCGGCAGCTCAAGCTCAAGGCTAGCAAGGTAACGAACAGAAAAATAGACAACGTTGTAGGAAGAAAAGCAACGGCGATTGCCGACAGCCATGCACGAGCTCACATACCTGTTACTTAGCGTCGTCCTCTTCTCTGCCAATGACTATGGATGTATTTGAATTTGGCTGTTGATGGGCTTGTCATCACTTGGGCAAACAAAGATAGCTGTTAACCCGCTATTCCTCTGAATACAGTCATCGCACGTCATCTACTTGTGTTGCTTCCATGGACGCCATCGTCCCAACATGCCTGCCTTTGACATCGAGCTCTCAGCCACACGATCTTCTTTTGAACTTGTAGACTTCATCTCCGAGGTACACCATCAATTACGAGGACAGAATGAAAGACAGCAGCAGAGAGGTGGGATCACTGAGCCGAGAAAGCATCAGCTAGTGGTGGGCGACTACTCTGGTTGAGGATGATCGACAGGTATATACATACGAAGCGTTGTGATGCAATTGTCCTTGGAAGTGATGGACTTTCTGAAGCTGATTACCTGAACTGCAACCGATCCAGTAGCAGCAGTTACCGGGTCCCCAATTCTTTCCCTTTGGATCATGAACTGGAATGTTGTTTATCTCAGAATGTTAGACCTGAACCTCATGTGATCCAAACAAGAGTAAACTCGGGCTGCCTTGCATTCGGACAACCACCTGAGAGTCTTGTGAAGTTTGGATATAAGTGATGGGATCGGACTAAGGTTTTAGTCGAGCAGGAGTTTAAGAGAGAAGTTCGGTATTGATAAACTTTAGCTCGAAGCTGGGGTACTACAGCGAGAGCTACCTACTTATATACAAAAACTATGCTACTAATAATAGCCACAACGTATGAAGACAATACGGTAGTCGTGCGGTATGCACGAGCCATAGTTACCTGGCCTGAGCCTCCTGGTTCTGGTTCGAATGATCATGTGGGGTTGGGGATGACTCAGGCTTTGGTTAATAGGAAGAAAAATGAATATCTGCGAGAAATCATAACATTACCCTCTCATTAAGGCAGTCATCCTGACTGCCATTATGGCTCCGGCATTTCCTCTAGTTCCTTGTTTACTGCTCTCCAATAGTCTTGAATATATTCTTGCCATGCCTCTCCATCCGGGTTTTGGACTTGGATCTTCTTCCCATCATTCCGTTCGACTGTGTAGAAGTATTCCCATGTCCCATTCCCTATGTCCTTGTACTCATGTCCCACGATTTCTTTTATCGCTTTCGGGTTTACAATGACCTCGGCCATTACTACTCTTCCATGTTCCACTTGGCTTTGTTGATATTCTTCAATTAACTCCTGAGCATTCTCCATGTCTTCTTTGGTGACCCAGTCATTGTGTTCCCTTGTCCAGCCCACCCATTTTACTAGATAGTCGGTTACCAGTCGAGAAGGTTGGCCCCTCTTTCCTCTTACCCTTTGGGTTTGAGTGTCGAGGACTTCTTTGACTTTGTACTGCTCCTCATCTTCAATGAGGTCTGGTGGTGGCGGTGGTGGAAGTTCTTGGTTTGGGAATGCTGGTGGTGTGTATGGGGTTAAGAGTTTTTCATTGAAATGTGGGTGAATTCGCCAATGTGGAGGAAGCTTGAGCTTGTAGGCGGAGGCGCCTGCTTTTTTGAGAATTTGGAATGGGCCTACTTGTTTGTTGTCGAGTTTCTTTTTTGGCCATGGGAGGTGGAGGTTTGTGGTGTCAAGCCATACTAGGTTGTCCTTTTTGTATGTGATTGCCTTGCCCTTTCGCTTGTCATATTGGGTCTTCATTTTGGCCACTGCTTCTTTGAGGGATTGTTGGCACAGTTTATGGATCTTCTGCATTTGTGATGCAAAGTTGCCAGCAGCGGGGTTGGTGAAGGGGCTTTGGCATTCGGTTTCTGGAACGATTCGGGGATTGAGTCCGTAAACAGTGAAGAAGGGGCTTTGTCCTGTCATGGAATGCTTCCGATTGTTATGAGCAAATGCTGCCAGTGCAGGCCATTCATGCCAGTCATCCTGTTGGTATCTTGTGAATATCCTTAGATACTTTTCAATTTCCTGGTTTACTCTTTTGGTCTGTCTGTCGGTCTGGGGATGAAAGGCAGTGGATGCGTTGGGGGTAATTTGGAGAATTTGGTAGAGGTCTGTCATGAATTTTGAAATGAATTGAGGGCCTCGGTCTGAGATTACAGTTCAGGGCATGCCATGGATGGTGAACACCTTGTTGCGGAAGATTTTGGCAGTTCCCTTGGATGTTAGGGTTCCGTTGCATGCTACAGGGATAATTTCTTTGGAAAATCTGTCTACAATAACTAAAATGGCGTCGTATCTGCCAGATTCTTTGAGGCCGGTGATTAAGTCTACTGAAATATGGGTCCATGGCTTGGAGGGGATCACGTTGGGATGTAGAGGTGTCTTCTGTGCTTGAGTATTGGACTTTACTCGTTGACACATTTCGCACCCTTTTACATATTGTTCCACTGTCTGCTTTATCTTTGGCCACCAGTACTCTCTTTGGACGAGTTCATTGGTCTTGTCGATTCCAGGGTGTCCGGCGGTTAGATGATCATGGGACATGGCAATAATTTCTCCTCTGAGTTTCTCATCTCGGGGTACATAGATTCTTCCGGTAAGCATTAGGAGTCCCTTCTCCAGGGTAATTCCTCTTTTGTGGTTCAGGGAGTCAGAGATTCCTTGATCCCACTTGTTGGTGCTCTCGGTAGCATGCTTGATTTTTGAGTGGATGTTAGGTGTCGTCGGCATGATCATCGCGCAGAAGTGTTCGGGTTTCAAGACTATGATTTCATCGTTGTCTTGCTTTCCTTGATTATGATCATATCTTCGGGATAATAAGTTGGCTTTTCAGTTAGCCATTCCTGGTTTGTAATGAAGGGAGAAATGGTATTCAGCAAGTTTGGTTACCCAGCGGGCTTGTCGGTGATTGAGTTTTTGGGGTTTTCGGAAGTATTGAAGGTTCTGATGGTCTGTCCATACTTCGAAGTCTTCGGTGGCACCCATGAGGTAGTGTCTCCATTCGCTAAGGGCAAGCATTATGGCGAGAAGTTCCTTGTCATAGATTTCGTAGTTTCTTTCAGTCGTTGTCAACAATTTTGAAAGAAAAGCTACTGGTCTCCACTTGCCATCCTGTTGCTGACTTAGTACTGCGCCAATGGCTCCTTCGCTTGAGTCTGCCTCTACTCTGAACTTTCCGCTTTCCTTTGGTAGGGCTAGGATTACGTCTTCTGCCATTTGCTTCTTCAGTTGTTGGAACGCTTGGTTTTGGGCTGCACCCCAGTTCCAAGGGGCATTCCCAGTGAGCTGGGTCATTGGTCGTACTATTTTGGAATAGTTTTTGATGAATTTTCGATAGAAATTGGTGAAGCCCAAAAAGCTTTGTAGCTCTTTCTTCTTGGTGGGTGTGGGCCATTCTGTAATGCCTTTGACTTTGACGGGGTCCATGCGGACAGATCCTTCGCTGATAATGACTCCTAGATACTCTGTTTCTAAAACCTCGAATTCACATTTCTCGGCTTTGAGGAATAGCTTGTGCTCCCATAGGCATTGAAGTACTCATTGAACAATTTTTCGATGTTCTTGGAGATTTTTGGAAAATATTAGGATATCATCGAGATAGATGGTTACTTTTCCTTCAGCGATTAAATCATGGAATATGTTGTTCATCATCCATTGGAAGGTGGCAGGGGAGTTGGTAAGTCTGAAGAACATGACTGTTGGTTTGAACAGTCCTCGGTTGGTTCTGAAGGCTGCTTTGTATTCATCGCCTTCCTTGATGCGTACATTGTTATATCCCCAGCATATGTCTAGCTTGGTAAAGTATTTGGTGCCTTGTAGTTTGTCCATGAGTTCCAAAATGAGTGGTAAGGGGCATCAATTTTTGATGGTCATTTTGTTGAGTTTTTGGTAGTCTTGGACCGGGCAGAGGGTGCCATCTTTCTTTTTGACAAAGAAGAATGGTGAAGTGAAGGGGGATTTCGATGGTCTTATTCTCCCAGTGGACAAGTTTTCATCCAAGAATTTGTCAAGTTCTTCCTGTTCATTTTGATTCAGGGGGTATACTTTGCAGTCAAGGGTATTGCTGGCATTGGGGATGAGTTCGATGGCATGGTCCCAGGGTTTTCAGTCAGGAAGTTCATCAAAGTTGTCTTTTGAGAACAAATCCTGGAACTCCCAATAGTCGGGGGGGTACCATGTCTTCGAAGCTCTTCTTTGGCTTTCCTTCATTCGCTTTCATGGCCAAATCATTGGCATGATGAATCGCCCTAATTTCTATTTCCTCGGTCATGTCTACTGCTAATATAGTGTCTCCTTCCTCTAATTCTTCGTCCCAGCTGTCCTCAGGGTCTGCATCTGGTAGGGTGAATGGCTGTTTCTGACATTGGCACCATCCGAATATGATTTTCTGTGTTTTCCAATTGATGACGGGGTTGTGGCATATTAGCCAGTCATGTCCTAGAAATACTCTTCGGGTGCCTAGATCTGTGATGGCAAGGTTGATCCGTTCTGCGTGTCCTCCTATGGTCATTCGCAGTTTGACGAAATGAGTAACTTCCCCCACCTTGTTGCGGGTTCCGTCAGCATTATAGACTGGGATGGGGGCACTGGTTGCTTGGGTTGGTAGATCGTGTTCTTCTACATACTTGTGGTCAATGGAGCTTCTGGTGCATCCACTGTCAATTAGGGCAGTGGTTTTGAGGGTCTGGCAGTTGGTGAGGGTTTCAAGTCGTATTTCTGTGGTTAAGTCCTTTGCTCCGATTTGGGCGTTCCTTCGGATATATCAGACTGGTTTATGGAGCTCCTCCAACTGTTCGAGTGCTTGGGTATGGGGTAGCATGACGATGCGCATCAGCATTTCTCGATCTGCTTCTGCTTGTCGCATTTTGTGGGTCCAGTGTGTGAGGATGGCGCAGGCTTCATAGCTGCCCGTTGCTTGTCTGATTGCTCGCCATGTCCATTCCATTTCGAATGGAATCATGTATCTGGATTCTTCTTTCTCGATAGTCTTCAGCTCTATCCAGTCATGATCCTTCTTTACTTGCGTCCACCATCTGTTGTACTCCTTCATGTCTGTTGCATCAGGGTCCCCTTCCTTTTGATAACGGTGTCCCCAGAGATATGCTTGCCACTCGGGGTCATCGTCCTCATTGTATTCTTCTTCGGCTGTCTTCCCTGCCTTTCTAGAACCGCTAGGGTTCATGGACATTTCTGTCAAGGCGTTGCCACCCTTGGTAGCTGTTCTTTTGGCTCTGTGGGTTGGGCATCTTGCCTCCGAAGGAGGACTTTTTCGTGTCGGGGATGGCCCGCATGCATCTGCATTTTTGGCTGCAGCTGCCAGTCAGTAGGACGTGTCATCTTCGTCGTCCGGTACTTCTTCTAGAGAAACTTTGTGTGAGCGGGGAGTAAGTGGAGGGGGACTTATCAGGTCTTGGGCACACCTACCACCCGTCTCGCATGGCGGACGAGGCGCTTGTGCCCCATTGGTTGAGAGCTGTTCTGATCTGGGAGGGTACTTTTTCATGCCATCCCATCCACCCTTAGTCAGGTTGTCCCCAGCATTCAGGTGCGTTTCTACAGGAGTTGCAGTTAGTTTTCCTTGAGGGATCACTCCTTTGGTCTTGCCACCCGGGGCTATTGCCACTCCGTGCTCTCTCTGCTGCAGCTGTTTGCGGTCAGGGATTCTTCTTTTTGGGGAAGCCGCATGCTTCTGCTTGTTGGGCACCATCCAAGGGTGTTTCGAGGACGTCTTTGGTGGGGCCCATTCGGTTTTGGCTAAATATTCTTCATCCTCCTGATCCATCATGTTAGTTAGTATACTGTACTGGTTCTGTGATTCCTTGGGTGCTTTGCTGGGGGCGATAAGAGTGAGTATATTTGAATGTGTATGTGAATGTCCTACAGAAGTATTATAAGTCCATCCAGCAGTATGTAAAGCACCTTTAGAAAGTCCGGCTGACCAAGTGGAATCGCTCACTCGTCAGCCCCATCTTTTACCTCCTCGACTCCAGATGTAGAGGGTGTCTTCTCCTCTTCCGATTCTACTTCCTGTTCTACTGCTCGATTGTCATGGTGCGTATTATTGTTCTGGGTAAATCTTCTGCCTCTGTCCCTGGGTTTTCTTGATTGTCAGCAGTCCACAGTGAAATGCCCTTTCTGATGGCAGTTGAAGCATCGGCGTTCCCATCGGACTCGGTCTATATCCATGGGTTCGCCTTGTCCACTATAGATGGGTCCAGTTCCCATGTTGGTGCTAGCTGGTCCTGGTTCTGTGGGGGTTTTTGGCAGTGCGTTCTGGTTCTGATTCTGATTGCATGGTGGGTAATTGCTGTTGTTGCTGTTGTTGTGCAGCGGGGGTCAGTTGTCGTACTGTTGATTGTTCCAGTTCTGTGGGTCTTGGGGCCGGTAGCCTTTGTGGGTGCGGTCGAAGACCTTGACCTTGGTGAGTTTGTTGTCGAGTTCAATGATGTGGCATTTCCACTGGGGGTACGTGTGTGGTGGTGGTCAGTCTCTGGCGGCGGTTTGGGCATAGTCAGTGGGTATTCCACCCCTGATGGTGGTGACTATATGGCTTTGGTTGTCCTGTTGTTCCCATCTCCTGGCTAACTGTGCCTGTTCCTCGAGTTGTTGGAAGTATTGATATGCGCCTCCTTCCTTCATTTGGAGTGCATACATGTGTTGTTTGTGGACTTCTTCCACTGCCAGGTCAGAGAACTGTTCGCGAATTAACTGGACAAAGTCATGCCAGTTCAGGTATCGGTATCTTTGATATCGGCCACTATAGTAGGTTTTGACATGGTGGACCCACCATGAGAGCGCATGTCCGGCTAGATGAGAGGTGGCAAAGTTGACTTGCTGCGCCTCAGTTAGGTAGATTCGGTGAGCCTCGAAGTATGCTACGCATTGGTAAAGGAACCATTGGATGTCGTCATGCTTCCCATAGAAGTCTGCCGGGACTTTTACAAGTATTGGTTTGATGCTGAAATAGGTGGCGTTATGGGGTGCTTCTCCTGTTGGTGCTCCCGAGAGGGGCGGAGGCAGCATCCTTCCTGGTGATGGTCTGGGTAATGACCATAAGTTGCCCCTTGCTCCTGGGGAATCTGGATCTCCTGGGTCTCCAGGGTTTGGCAGCTGTGGAGGTGGTGGTTGCCTTGGGTCTGGGGGTAACTGGTATTGGGCCCATATGTCGTCTAGGTCCTTCTGCTTCTGTGCTAATTCCTCCCATTGCCATTCCAGGTCTTCTTGTCCCTTGGTCCACTCATCGTATTTGGCGAGTCTCTGCGCTTGTTCAGTTTCGTCTAGTCCATGACTAGGCCCTCCCATTTCTGCTGGTCCACCTCCGGCTCTGGTGAATAGTTGGGACTTGCCATATGTTGGGGGTCCGCCTTGTTGCCAGGTTCGGCTAGTGGTTGGGGTTGGCGGGGTGTCAGGGAGTGGCTTGGGTAGAGTGAGGTTCCACTCATCATAATCAGGCAGGGGTGCATAAGCTTGTAAAGGAAAGTCTTTATTGAACATGAACGTTGCTTGCTCATGAGCAGCGTACATTCGCAGCCTCCCTTTTTCCTCATCGTCTCTTTCCTCATCTGCCTGTAAGTACCTTTGTCCCATTTCCATTGCTAGCCATGACATTTCTTTATGCAGTTGGCTGTATCTCAGCTTCACCCTCTGCTCGTACTTGTCCCTCTGCTGGTTCATGGTCAAGAGTGAAATGAGCCCCGGGAGAGGCAGGTCTACTTCCTGCTCTGGTGACTCCTGTGAGCTGAGAGATCCAGTAGCGATTGAGGTCGGAGGGGGTGCGGGGACAGGGTCCTGTTCATCGTGCATGGCTTTCTCCTTTCCTTTCCGTGACACTGAGGATGGAGTTTCATCAGCTGATTCAGAGTTCGTCTGGGTAGACTCTTCCAGCGGGTATTCTGTATGGAGTGCGTGGTATGGGATGAATTTGGTGGCAACGGTGCCACCACTCTGCCTCACTTTCTCCTGTTCCTCTTGGCTCAAGTAGGGCCATTTGCTGCGAGTTATAACTCGGTGGTGGAGTCCCAGCGTGATTGTCTTTGCCTGTGCGTCTAACCAGTCCAGGTAGGTTGAGAGTGGCGTGGTTTCTGGGAATATGGGTGGCAATGGTAATGTGGGGTTCTTTGGAGGAGGCACGGGCAGGGAATTCAGAGCTGCTATCAGTGTCGTAGATATGGACGACCTGGGTGACTGATGCAGTGTACTCCGAGGCGATGTCCATGGAGGTGATGCTGGGAGTGTGGGGCACGGTGCTGATTCTAAGGACATTTGGGACATATTGCAGGTGAGGGCTGTCAGTCCCTCCGTGACTGTTGCCCATGCTGACTTCCTCTGTTTGGGGTAGGGCTCTGCCCTGTTCAAGGTCTTCGAGCTCGTACATCGGCTCAACATGGTTGCATTGGTTGGTAAGGATCCACGGGATCAGGACCCATAGGGCTATGGCGGTGATGGCGAGAGCGATTATGCTCAGAGTCACCACTAGGGTGATGTTGGTTTGGGCAGTGGTAAGTCCTCTGGTGTGGTACATGGGTTTTTCTTGCATCGTGCGCTAGAAAAAGAAGGGAAGCTTCAAGCTAATTGTTAGACCCAAACCTCACGTGATCCAAACAAGAGTAAACTTGGGCTGCCTTGCATTCGGACAACCACCCGAGAGTCTCGTGAAGTTCAGATATAAGTGATGGGATCGGACTAAGGTTTTAGTCAAGCGGGAGTTTAAGAGAGAAGTTCGGTATTGATAAACTTTAGCTCGAAGCTGGGGTACTACAGCGAGAGCTACCTACTTATATACAAAAACTATGCTACTAATAATAGCCACAACATATGAAGACAATACGGTAGTTGTGTGGTATGTGCAAGCCGTAGTTACCTGGCCTGAGCCTCCCAGTTCTGGTTCGAATGATCATGTGGGGTCAGGGATGACTCAGGCTTTGGTTAATAGGAAGAAAAATGAATATCCATGAGAAATCATAACACAGAATAGCTTGATAAAGTGGTTGTGCAAAAATCTCACTCAGTGGCTGTGCTGCCAGCTCGCATTTTGCACAACCTCAAGAATCTAATCACAGTATGTTCTTGCCCTCCATGGAAAATCAATGATAACAGTATGAAAACAAAGGCTGAGTAACAATTGTGGATGGCACACAAAATCATCAAACAAATATGAAGATGCACCTGCATGTCATGTACCTACTGTAGCAAACTGTAGCTATCAGGCTGGCCATGAGCCAGCACCACTATATCTCTGTACACAGAATACAGCTTGCAGTCTGGAAACATAGAGACAGAAACACATCAATGGTGACACCCTGAAATAACCCCAGATGTGCACTTCTTTGCAGATAACATGGCTGCAGTTGGTGCAGTGTTCTGAGGATGGAAAGCCCACCTGAAAACCAGATTCTTCACACCCTCCAACTGCATAGCACTTTCCCTGAAACCCACAAAACACTACCATGAACTCCATGAGAAACACAAAGTCTTTGGCTATATGGTCCAGTGTTGAACTGGTCACTGCTTCTCAGGCAGATACTACACTTACTTTATCCCACAAGAGGACATCCAGTGCCCATGTGGAGAACCCATTCAAACCTGATCTCACATTATCCACAACTGTCCACAATATAATGGGCATGGCAAGTGATTCTACAAGGTGTCAAACAACATCTACCTGCTGGACATCCTAGGGACCAAAGAAGGGATAGAAGCCCTGGCATTGTTTCTGGATAAATCAGGAGCTTTCACAAAGACTGGCAACCCAAAACAGCCACCAATGCACCATACATTTGAGGAGGAAGAATGTATTCTGGAGGATTGGCTAGGAAACCACAACTCAGTGGAGTGAGAGGTGGATCCTGGAGGGTGAATCATGCTAGAAAAAGATAGCTGACTCAGATGCTCACAAGCACTAGACAAACATGCTCTACATTCACTTCTGTGCCCTGTTGCCCAAGTGGTGGTGGTGTTGCTCCCCCCCAAAACTCAACACACATCGCTATAGGAAACCTATACCATTCATAGCACAAAAATCCCTTTGCTTACATACTGTAGCTACTGGTGCTAGCCATGAGTGAGCACCACTGCATCTCTGTACATAGTTTATGGTTTGTAGCCTAGAAATATAGAGTAAAAAATAAAAATAAAACGGTGAGCCAAGGGATCAGCATATTGGTGAGCCAATAGGGAGATATCGGAACGAAAGAGGTCTCAGCCACAGCGGCAACCAAATGGCAAAGAAGCTGTCGAGTGCCGCTTGATTGGCTATCACTAAAAATTTGTAAGCAAACCCCAGGTAAAGCCCCTGTCCAGACAGTTTGGCACTACTCATGACCAGTTATGTTCTGATATAAACCCTCTATCGTTTCCTCATCCTTCAGAAAGAATCAGGAAACTTGGGTCGATGACTCGGATCGGACCGGTTGACCCGTGGCGACCAAATGCTTCTTCTCAGGACGGCCATTATCTAGTGACAGTTCTCGACATACAAGGATGTGCACACTTCCCTTGTCGGCGTTCCTCCAACTCCCCGGTTTGTACCTCACAAAGTAGCAGATCACGAACTCAAAGTATGCTCTTTATGCAATAGAATTGGAAGAGAAGGAAGAGGGACATCCATCTACGTGTTATCTGCGATTCCAGGGTATGTCTGCCGTCGTCATCTCGCTGAGCTCGTATTGACGCAACTAGGAAAGCTCGACCAGAACGAGTCATGAAACGATGCAAGCAGTAACTCCGAAGAGTTCTTGTTTGTCAATAATGCCGGCGTCCTCAGCACTATCGCTGAGGATCATTTGTATCCAAATCTACCGTCTCTTCTCCACTTTGTTGCTGGCCTCCGATTCTCCTCACCCACACTGCCTGGAGAAAATCCCAACTGTGTGTCACTGAGAACGCAAAATTTGTTTCGGGACCAGTCTTACGCTGCACTGCCAGAAGGACTCGATGGTTATCACGCTGCCTCCCCATCTTGACAACTCATCTACAGCTTAAATGAATACACAGCCGGCTGTCAGGTTCAGATCTGCATTGTATGGTAACCTACGGACCATCACTTCCCCCTCTTCGATCCGATTTGCAGTAAGAAGTTCTTGCACAGATAAGACACATTATATGGGGAAGTTTCCATTCCACTAGCGAGTACTTTCTTCAATTGGGAGTCTTCCCTTCTCATCGATCTTCTCCAGTCGTACTGTGTATATTTTCCGCTTCTCAACATTGTAGTTTCAATGTTGGAATCTTGACTTATTTAAATGTTACATAAGTCAGAAATTGTAACTACCGGAGAGTTATTTTGGACATCCTGACAAGCACCAGATTGGTAAATGCATGCTAATCTTATTCATCTTCTAAGCTAACGTCTTCAAAAGCTCGTAGCTGACTTGTTCAACCCAGTGCAATATGTGGCCTTTTTCGCTCCCGAACCCATTCCCACTCGATATCTTTTGTTACTTTGCATGTTACTTCCCTCGGATAAGAGATATTTCTCCTCACTGATATCAAACTTTGGTGCTCAAGAGACCCCTTGCCGTCCAAGTTTCACCCTGCAGCATAGCTTAACACAATTTTTGCAAAATCCTGTTGTCCACTTGAATTTTCCGAAACCGATGCTAGTTGTTTTGGTGGTTCGCTTAGCGACTGCATATCGTAGTTCTTGTCGACAAACTGGGAGGGAGAGGTCCAGCAGGATCGTGAGGGCCATGACAATTTCACCACTTACCAAAAACCTCCGAGCTTCAACTTCACCAATATCCTGTCTATGGATCCACCTGCCAAAATCCCTGGACCACGTCTTCAACTTACTAGACGCCGACCTGAGACAAAGGGTTGTTGAACTCAACATTTCTTTGTATGTCAGCGTTCTGAGAGCAGCCGTCGAGATAGCACCAGGACAGCTTCGGAAATTTTTATAGATGCGCTTGCAAGTCGCGATGTCTCAAAACTCATCCAGGTTTTGTAAAAATTTATGCATAAATTCTTACCACTTACCCAAGAATAGCCCAGAAAAAAATGATCCAAAGGGAAATCACAAGCGGGCACATTTGGGGTTGCTAATAATGGAATGAAGATTGCAGAAACTGCACTGGTGATAACATGAGAAAGAGACGAAATTTAATTTTAGA
Source organism: Armillaria luteobubalina (assembly GCA_030435615.1). Lineage (NCBI taxonomy): Eukaryota > Fungi > Basidiomycota > Agaricomycetes > Agaricales > Physalacriaceae > Armillaria > Armillaria luteobubalina. Next base: position 410,327 of record JAUEPU010000018.1, on the reverse strand, counting down.
CTGTGAGTAGGTGGCGTTACATACAAGTGCTTGACCAAACACTGTACTGATGATCACTTCAGTTACTTGCAACCACATGTCCTGACAAGGCCAAAATTATCGCAAGGCTATAGTTCGCCCAGGCCTGGTGCTTGCTCTTTATAAGGGACCGGTCAAAGGTCCACTGAGTGTACACACGAAGTCAATCGTGAAAATTTTTCGTCCGTTCGCCTATGAATGCCCCCTTTCCCATGTTCACAGACTATCCCCCACTGACATTATGCCTCTTCACATTCCGGTCGGCTCGGCTCCTTGCCTACACCGATGTCCACGCATCCATCGTACATGATCGGCCTTTGGCAAGTATATGTATAAGGCTCCCCATTGCAATGCTTCACTCTATTAAATTCTCTTGCTTTGATGTACATCGGATGTTCCTTGCCGAGGCTCATTGGTTCCCATACAAGAAGAATCCAAAAGTAGATGAAATTTGATGTCATGGTGGCTCAGAAGTGGGCAGCGATATGAAGCAGTGGACGAATGCTATGAGGTCCATGCACGAGGAGAAGAATCACAAGTTCACATATGCGTTTCCTGTGTGGCATGATACCAAACAAATTGAAGGCATTGGCGCTGATGTCGGAGATAGGTCCGGCTGTGTCACCAGGCAAAGAGTATCGGGAGCGTTGTCGCAAGCCTGAGATAGGTAAGAATTGGTTACTAGTACAAGTCAAGTATTATGTTTATATACAAGGGGCACCGTTACTAGAGTTTCCTGCAGGTTTCGTGAGGTCGTGAGTCATAACAAACACATCAGGCTGAGTAAGTGGCAGTAAAGAAAAATATGGAACAAGGGAGAAATCGGACTTTCATGCAACAGGAGACCTCCAGAGCATTCTATAGGATTCCATTGATGCGGAAATCCATAACACCAAGTGACCGCTAATTTTTCTCCCACTCGGAACAACCCGATTCCAGAACTTGATTGGGAATGGCGTAGGGCTGGAATGGAGAAAGAAATCTTTCCAATCGCTGCAAAGAGGCCGTAAGCCATTTTTCGAGCTAAGGGAAGTACAATTAAGACCAGAACAATACTTGAACTAACAAAACACCACTCACTCCATCCATATAATCTGCGTGCTTTGTGGACTGCTTCTTGCTGCATAAATCACTAGATTGGGAGGAAGAACTTTGAAAAGTTTCAGCGCGTTTTAATACGATAGGGATTGTTCTTGATCCCCAGTCATCTGTAACTGGTGGCGGAACAAGGGTAGCACCCCGGCCAATTGAATTGGTAAACGGAGATAGCTGTGAGATGCTTCCAAAGTCTACTCCCTTCTTCGTCACGAAAATCTTGAAGAAGCAGAGGTCTACTTCTTGGCCATCTGGAATCAAAAATTGGACTGGTTCCATGCTGCCGCTTCTGAAGCCAAGAGTGAGTGTCGAACCCGGTAGAAGGCTGGTGTCGATGGCATTGTTCTTTTTACCATTGCTCAGGTCTGGAGAATACCACTCCGCTGTATGGCAACAAGGTCAATAAGTGATGAGAGTACATGCAATGTGAACCTTACCTATAGTTAGAGTAGAAGCATCAAAGTAGAATAGATACGTGTATAGAGCGATGCTAGACGTATTGCGGATCGTGAATCCATAACGTTTCTCTTCAGATGAACGGTCTATGTGAAATTGGACAGGTTTCTCTTCACTATGAAGTAGAAGGTTGCCGCCAGTAGGTGATAAAGAACCCTTATTGATTCTTAATTCGTGCATTTCGATAGAAATGTACTCGGAAATGGGAAGCGAAGGTGACCCAGGCCTAGTAAGATGAGAGTTGAACTGGCTGTAGCAATCAATGACCCTGTGGATTGTGGTAATGTCCTTGATACCGGCACCAAACGAAAATCGCGAGGGAAAGCCCATGCTTGCACTAATGATGGTACTTTTTCCCCCCCAATCAAAGTACACAGTGCTGTCTTTAACTGTCAAGCAGAGATCTGCCTCGGGCTGAGTTTTAGCAGGGATGGCAGGAACTATGAGCCTGGATTCACAGTCTTCCTTGAGAAGGTTATCAAGGAAGGGTGAGTCATTGCAGTAGATCGCGAGGCTGGCTCCAGAAGCTTTGTCCAATCGCGCATACCAGACAGCCTGAGGAGCGTCTTTACACGCAGTGAAAAAATGATCCTTATCACTGGCAGGATAAAGGCAGGAAATGAATGCTTCAACGGTCTTCACAACAGCAGTTGCGAGTGGATCATGTGAGTCAGATAGATCCGTTCCATAGATCACAAACGTAGATTTGACGGCGATGCCATGAAGGGACCCGGCAGATAGGACAAGATGGTCTTCTTCACGACAACAAAGGATCATTGAACTATCCGCAGGACTCTCCCACGAGTCAAACAGATGTTGACGGATATGTTTCCCATCGAAATGCGGTGTCTGGCTATCCATACAAGTTATTCAGCTTTGCATAGTGCTAGCGAATTCCAAAGTACTTACGAGTATGGCATATTAAGACGATGCAACAATGAAGCATATGTAAGAATGCCCATGGTAGGCTTGTTTTTCATGCATGTGAGTAGGGCGTCCATAAATATGTCAATTCCGTTTACCTCTATGGCAGTTTCCATATGGTTGCATGCTGCCAGAAGCACATGGGAGTCCTGAAGCGAACCTGAAAGGCTAGATTCCCAAGAATGATAAATGTCTTCATCGCAAGCAGGAGAAAGAGTTTGGATATCTGCGGAGGTACGCGCTTGCACATCTACTGTTTGTCCTTCGAGTTTGATAGACTCAGAGCCCCCCCCGATTGATTCCGGCAGCATGACAACAGTCGAGAATCATGGTCTGGAAAGAAGTCAACACTGTACATAAAGCTTGTGCTGAGATAGACAACATACGATATTATTTCCTTTAGCTGTTGACAAATCTATGAGAAGTTGGCTAATCGTTCAATCTGGAATCCCATCTATGACCTTGTTGTCATCTTGTGATTCAATGTCATAGGGGCGCAACACCTCAACCTTATTGTCGGGTGTTTCCCAGTTCTCCCATTCGACTGGCTTTTGAGCCACCGCCCCATGCCCTGTGTAGTATATAATGATGGTGGCCATGTTTTTGACAATATCTGGATTGCGTTCAAGGCTCCTGAATCCATCTATGATGGCCGACCTTGTTGCATCTTCATTACGAAGGCGGATGATGTTCTTCAAAGGAACACGAAGATCCTCGCACAGATATTGCTCGAATTTATCAGCGTCGTTGACGGCACCTCATAGACTCTGAGATTGAAAGGTTTCCGTTTTGTATGTGTTGATTCCAATTGTTAGTGCATATGTTAGGTCTCCTCGCCTACATGGTGATGATAAATCAACATGAAGTCTCAAGCTCAAGGGCGGGAGGCTCACAGTGTAGGCTTGTCGGGTCTACATGTTCAAACCGGTCAGTTAACCATCAAGTCTGAAATTTTTGATATTCTTATGGTGGAGATGTAGAGGCTTGTTCGGTTTTCTCAGCACCACTTGTCGTGTCCAAGGTTACGGCTGACGAGGTAGTGAGAGGAGAACGGGAACCATCGCTTGAAGGGGAGGAGGCAGTAACACCCATGTCAATGTAGCGCTACAACAACTTGAAGTTCAATGGGGGATTCGAGAGATGCAGCTGTCGGAGAATATAAATATGAGTGTTCATGTACCCTCGTTGCTTTCACACATGAGAAGACCAACACCATTATATTCTACAATGGTCGACTGAACGTTCTAGGCAGCTAGGTAGAAGAGAAGGAGACCTCGTGCGCAGTATTGCATGCACAGTCGAATGGATGACGGGACCGGGCATCGCCGCAGCGATCGTTATAATTAGCTGAGTAGGGTCTGTCAACGCCAAACGGGGCACTGTGTTGCCATGAGGTTGGATAACAGTAGGTCACGTTGTAGTAAACAGCATGAGTGACGGTTTGAAGTTTCCGTTTATAGTACGGGCAAATATTCAGCCATAAGCAAAAGCACTTTCTTCCATGATTGGGCAGATATGCAGGCCCTGTCTCTGTCACAGTCAACTCATCTTCACGAAAACAAAGACAACTTCATACTTAACTTCGCATACTAAGCCCTGAGGGGTATACAGATGTTCCTAATGCTGGCAGCAAGACCGCCTGTTGCTCTTCCCCATCGACCGTGGTAAAGACCAAAGGCAAGAGTATTCTTTCTCATAAGGTTGCTCAGGAAATCTAGGGGGTACAGCATTGAATAACCGTTGAAGAAGCTAGGCACAAGATAAGCAAATGAAGCGTACAGCAATGTGAAAAGACATACATGAGCATGTCCACCCGAACACATTCAGTACCGATGAATTGAAGGAAGACACAAAGCCTTGAGGTGGAAAAGAATCTATTGGGAAAGAAGCAGTAGATGCCTTAGCGCTAACCTCATGCTTCTTTGCTTCCAGGGTGTTCGAAATTATTGGTTGGATGCATCTCTGTACAATGGGTATCGCTATCGAAGCCCAAGTCCAGTGAGATCGGAAGAGGATGTGACAGGAGATTTGCCACGGCTGGTCCTCAAATCTGAGAATGGTGAAGAATGTGAAATACTTCCGAGATGGCCTAGCTTTGCGGTTAGAAACAACTTGAAGAAGCAGACATCCACATCCTGGCCATCTGGCACAATGAACCTGATTGGGTCCATGTCACCGTTCCCATACCCAAGAGTAAGCGTTGAACTCTTTTGAAGGCAGGTGTCAGCGGACCTTGCTCCTCTTTGTTGTTAGGGCCAATTTTTGAGGAGTATCAAGCATCTGAATGATCCGGAAGTCAGCCATAGCATCGGTATGAAGTATGAAGATACCTATTTTAAAACTTGTGGCATCAAAGTATAAGAGATATGGTGCGTATGGACCTACATCAGACATGTTACGGATTGTGAACCCATAGCAAGGATATTGATCTCGAGAGAGGGATGTGTCCGCAACAAACTCGATGGGTTCTTCGTCTTCAATGGCAGCTAGCAAATTGTCGCCGACCAGTGTCAGACTATGTCCATCGGCTCTTCATTTTGATTGAAATGAACTGGGCGACAGGTAACGGACTTTGAATTGTCAGTTGAGCACCAGTGAAGCAAGCAAGACGGTTAATGATTCTTCATGCACAATGTCTGTGACTTGAGAGACACGAGGGAACTGTGAGGTAAAGCAAATCCTCAGACTGAAGAGGCCGTTTTTGTTCCCTCAGTCGAAATAGACCATTTTGTCTTTCACTGTCAAATAGAGTTCTGCCTCGTCTGGGGTGTGGACAGAGATGGTAAAGACCGTAACCTTGGGTTTACAATCCTCACTAAGGATCCGGATGAAGTAGTTCGAGTCATTACAATAGACGTTGAAGTTGGCGCTGGAAGCTTTCAGTGATCAGACATACCAAACTCGACGGCTCTTGTTCGAAATGAGGAACACAGAGTCCAGCGGAACGAGGGGGAAAGTGAATGTCTCCACTTTGTCGATGGTCACAGTGGCAAGTGGATGCTGCAAGTCAGAGATCCGTTGTGAAATTTAATAGATAGGACCGAACAGTTATGCCATGAAGCAGCCCGGCATGTAGCACAAGGTGAAGTTCCCTATGTTCATGACTGCAGAGAATCATGGAACTGTCCGCTGGTTCCTCCCAAGAATCGAACAGACATCGAAGAGTATGTCTCCCTTCTAAATGTGGTGTTTAGCTATGAATTGTTCAGCTTAAAGTGGCATAATCCAGGCCAGTACTCACAGTGCTGGCATAACTAAACGATGGATCAATGTCCGATACATAACGGGTTGAATGGAATGAACTCCAATCACTAGCGTATCGTTTGTCAGTGGAGACGCTTCCCAAGCTTTGAATGGGAAGAAGATCCCGGATGCGTCATTTAGCGCGAGGTGTTACGTTGAGGCCGGTATAAGAACACTTCAATTCAGATGAGGGTGTAGTGGACGCCACGCGGTGGAGTGTGGAGTGACTAGGATCAGGGCGCAAATGAGAGAGGGGAGATAAGATCAAGGACGGTTGACATCATGTCGCTCCCAGGAGTATATGTAAAGTCAAGCATGATGGTTAGAGAAGGTGATTATATCAGACAAAGAGGCCCCACAGTAGAAAGCGTGTGGGATATGAGAGTTCAAGACGAGGATGTCCTCATGTCAAAAGCGAGGTGCTGGGTAGGCAGATAGCTTCCATCAAAGAGCATCTAAGCACTCAGCGAGGACATCGAGAAAGGGCAAGAGTTGGGGTTGATAGCCTGGCTCGAGCAACCATGAAGAACAGCAGGAACTCGCAGAGACCAAGTTAGAGTATTGGAAGTCTGGCGTCTATCATTGATCAGAGCGCTAAAAGAGCAACAGCGTCTATAATGGAAGTACACCGTGTACTGGGCCTTGAGACAGCTTTCATGGCGGCAAGCGATGACGTTTCTCCAGTTTATAGCACATAAAGCTTGGTTGATCTGAGTGAGTAGTTGTCCAGCAGCTTGAAGCTAGCAAGGTAACAAATGGAAAAATAGATAATGTTGTAGGAAGAAGAAAAGTACCGGCAATTGCCGACAGCCACGACTTGGGCGATTCATTCCTAGGGGCTTACCTGTTTGTCCTCTTCTCTGCCAATGACTATAGATGTATTTGCATTTGGATATTGATGGGCTTGTCATCGCTTGGACAAACAAGGATAACTATTAACCTGTTAGGACAGTCGCGCATCATCCGCTTGCATTGTTTCCATGATCCCAACATGCCTGTCTTTGACATTGACCTCTTGGCCACACGATCTTTTTTCGAACTTGTAGCCTTCATCTCCAACACGACCACCCAAGGCAGCATGTACACCATCAATGACATGCACAAAATGAAAGAAAGCAGCAGAGCGGTGGGACCATTGAGCCAAGAAAAGTGTCGGCCAGTACTAGTGGCTGACTACTCTGGTTGAGGATGATCGACAGGTATATACATGCGAAGCGCTGTGATGCAGTTGTTCTTGGAAGTAATGGCATAGAAAAGGTCATGGTGTGTGCACTCAGCCAAATGAACGAGGGACTTGCCGCCACTCTGCAAAATCGCTTGCGTGAGAACTGGCAGCAATCTGGCCGCCCTTCGTTGCATCTGAAGCCTAGTATAGCCACAACAGGAAGAACGGGGTGTCTTTCGTATTGTCTGTGCTTTGGAGGACAGCCGTGAAGCCACTGTTCGACTTCCTCCATCTCGAGGTTCGTGCTCGTTACCTTACCTATGCAACTATACAACTACCATGTAGATTCAAAAGCCGCATGACTCCTTGAGTAAATCCGACCCTCTACATCTTTAGTGGTACCTGACTGGTCCTCTATCCTTCCTTCCCCTACACGCTGCTGGCCTGTATAACATCACAGAGCGCGGGACCAAAGTCTACAAATTTGTAGCTTCATCCTCCATGCCCTCGGTCAATATCCTCGTGGCAACTGTCAGAGGTTGGTGGTCTCCTAACTGTCTGCCAGTCACACATGCCAGTCCAGAATCCAAACCCGAAGACTGAGGATGAGGTATACTCAGTCGTCCAGGTTGCTGTCAAAAGTGGTCTCGCAATGGATATCACATCTTTGAATAACAATGACGTGACCCCGAAGGCAGTCCTCAGTGGCATGGCAGAGCATAGCTGGATTCATCTCGCATGTCATGCGCACCAGGACTCTACTCGGCCGCTTGAGAGCTCGTTCATACTTGCACGAGAAGGGCCATCCCCTCAAGCTGGCTGAAATTGCCGAGCATGCAAACACAAACACAGACTTTGCTTTCTTGTCCGCATGCCAGACCATGATGGGCGACATTTCACTATCAGATGAGACGGTACATCTCGCCACTGGCATGCTCGTGGCGGGATATTGTAAAGTCATCGCGACCATGTGGGCAGTCAACGACAGCGATGCACCAGTTATTGCAGAGATGGTGTACAAACATATGCTCTCCAATGGGAAGGCGGACAGTGGGAAGTTGTTGGAATTACTGAGTATATGCTCATAGCTTCCCTGGCTACTGGGTTACAAACTCGTAAGGAGTCTGCCCGCTATTTACTTGTATATATACTAGCTACTACCTAATCTAGTATCTTCTCCAACTTTCGTCCCATTTCTATACTTACTAATCATGCCGAGTGATGCCGGCTTGCCCGAATCTCAACAGAAGTCATGTCTAGCACTGCACCGTGCAACAGCCTCGATGCGACAGAAGGTGGGGGAGAAGAATTTCATGTCGTGGGTGCCTTTTATACACTACGGGGCTCGATTGTCAAGGCCGGGAGTAATATCATCATTTACATGCACCCCGCGATGGTATCCGTATCGCCAGGAAGTCATCAGTCGTTTCTTTCATCTTTCATCTCTTTTTTTACTTGGCTTGACGATGTACTCATGATCTCGTAAAACTTGCAGAATCCTATCATAACGATTTCTGTATATAAATGTAGCTACTCGACATGTACTCTGTATGAAACTATACCTATCTTGAACCCTTACCCCCTTGGTAAACTCAAGCATGATCAGATACTAAGCTACGAGCTAGTCCTGTCCAGCCCATAAGTGAGCCGCGTGACACAAGACTGAGCATGCCAGTAGAATGCAAGTCAACACGGGTGCTGGGAAAGTGTAACGCGGATCGCTAAACAGGTTTCCGCCATCGTTATCAAAACTAATTACTGAGGAGTTCGAACAAGTCTAAGTAGAGCCAAGATTCAATGAATACGGGGCTACAAGTGCTTCATCAAAGCCGGGCGCTCGAACTCATTCCCCGATATTCCCGAAGTGATACACCAGTCCAATGATTTAGAAATTCCTTGTATGGTCTGTTCCGATATCAAGACAGAGATCGTCAGAAAGGGAAACGCGGGTGGTGATAACATACATACATCTCACCATTTCGTGAAGTGCCCTTTTGTGACCTTGCTTGATATATACCATTCCGTCCATTTGGAACTTTGTCGTGATAGGGACATAAGACAAAAACACTGCTGTTCAACGTCGGCTACTTTCTCGTGAACGAAAATACTGATGTATAATGGATTTATTAGATGGGGAAGCAGATGATCCGGGGAAGTAAGAATTTAATTCGTGTATAGTTTATCACTGAGTACCGGATATACCCTGAATGTCAAAAGAACCAACCAAGAACCGATTCCACGATTCCTCCGAAAAGGAAAGACCAGTCCCGAGAAAATCTCCCATTGCTATGGATTGTGCCTGTGCAAAGAGGCTCTAAGCAACGACGTTTCCAATGCTGCTTTGCATGAGAGCGACAAACGTACCTGCGAGACTAGGTCAGAACGATCGTCAGTAGAGGATGACACGCTTACCAGCGACAGGCCCTGTTGCGCCGAAGCTGATAACTCCCAGAGCGAGGCGTATGATCATAACCCAGCACCAGCAGCCCCTCCGATGATCCAATAAGGTGGTACTAGCGGCATTGTTAGTGTCTGAAAGTACGATAAGGAAAGACCAATATATCAGAGAAAAGAGGACTCACAGTAAAAAGCGTGCGGGAGGTGAGTTGAAGAGTAGGAAGGGCCTCGTGTGCCAAGCGAGGACCTTAGCACACCTCATTCGCAGGCAGGCAAATAAGCTTTAAGCACCACCAAATAGCGTCTAGGGATTTAGTGAAGATGACTAGCGTCACTCGAGAAAGAGCGAGAATTGAGTTGACAGAGCTCGAACAACCACGGAGAACAGCGATAACTTAGAACTTGCAGAGGCTAAGCCGTCGAAGACAGGATATTTAGTACCTTGATAATTCGTAGTCTGGCCTATTATTGATGAGAGCGCTAGAAGATGAGCAGTGTCTATCGAAGTTAACCCTGTCCTCGTAAACTTTTGGAGGCAGCTTTTATGGCGGCAAGCAGAGCGGTCGAGTTTCCACTGGTTTATAGTATACAAAACGTGGTTGAACGTAAATGGTTGTCCAGCAGGTCGAGACTAGTAATATGGTAACAAACGGGAAAGTAGATGGTAGACGACGTCGTAAGAGGAAGAAAGGTAACGGCAATTGCCGACAGCTCACGCATGCCCAGTACTAATAAAATTCATTGACAACAAAATCAGACGACCCATCCTTTGATCATGCGGGTTTCAACACTTCCTTCCTAAGACGGACCATCCGATGAATAACCATCTTCACTCTTGCTTTCCCCGGGTACAGTAGTGTTGCCAGTCGTAGGTGGCTTGATTCCGCAGAGAACACGTAGGGCCATGGCCTGTATGAGGGGATCATTGTCGTTGAGATCACTCTGGAACGTGTTGATAAAGCGCAATGAGAGTTCAGGCTCCTGCTCTGAGTATTTCAGAAGGTAGATGTAGACAAGCTTTCGTATCTCGAAAATTTGGGAGGTGACATTCTTGATGACATGGGCAAAATATTCGGAAACATCACGGCCATCGGACATGAGCTGATCAACGTGTCAGTCAACGAAGAGACAAAGATACAGAAGCGTACTGCTATGAGTGTTTTCATCGCACCAAGCTTCTCTTTATCACTGCCGGAATCGAGCTGCTTGTGGATAAGTGCTGGATTACTGATCCCGCAGAGGACACGTAAAGCCATGGCCTGTATGAGGGGATCACTGTCGTTGAGATCGTCCTGGAACGTGTTGATAGAGTGCAATGAAAGTTCAGGCCTCTGCTCTGCGTGTCTCACAAGATAGATGTAGACAAGCTTCCGTATCTCGAAAACTTGGGAGGTGACATTCTTGATGACCTGGGAAAAATATTCGGAGACATCACGGTCTTTGGACATGAGCTGATAAACATGTCAGTCAACGAAGAGAAGAAAATACGGAAACGTACTCCTGTAAGTGTTCTCAACGCATCAAGCTTCTCCCTATCAGTGCTGGAATCAAGTTGCCTGCGGATAAGTGTTGGATCCGGTTCATCACCTAGAAAGAAATCAGATGGAACAAGCACAATCTGGGTCTCATCATGCTCACCACCGAACCAACTCGCAGCCCACCCCGCGACTCCTGCAGCAACTCCGGAAGCTGCATACACTCCTGCAGGGATAGCGCCTCCCATGGCTATAGATTGGGCCACTGCAAAAGCGCTCCCAGCCACAACGTTGCCAATGCTACTTTGGATGGCGGCCGCAAGTGTACCTGTAAGGTCAAATCAGAACCACTGTCAGTGGAAGATAGTATTTTCGCTTGCTTACCAGCGACGGGTCCTGCTGCACTGAATCCCACAATACCTAGAGCGGCAGGGGCAAGGACAGGTGTCAATACAACCCCAGCGGCAGCTGAGGCTCCGATAGCCCAGTTAGGTAGTCGTGGTGGCATCGTATAGTATATAGAGTCTAGCAGGATGGTTAGCAAAGGCGGATATGTCAGAGAAAAGAGAACTCACAGTAAAAAGCGTGGTGGAGGGAGGTGAGAGTTCAAGACAAGGACGGCCTCATGTGCAGAGCGAGGCTTATAACATGCCCAATTCATAGGCAGACAAATAGTCACAACTTCAAGAATCGATCAAACGGCGTCTATTGAGCACACCTCATCCTCAGTCTTCGGGATTGGATTCTGACCTGGGCTGTGTGGCTGGTTGACAGTTAGGGGTCCACCAAACTCCTCTGACCATTGGTTGCTGATATCGGCGAGGATATCGACCGAGGGTCGTATAGGATGAAGCTATGAATTCGTAAATGTTGGTCCCATGCTCTGCGATGTTATATAGGTCATAGGTCGGGACTGTGTAGGGGAAGGAATGATAGAGGACCCGTCGGGCACCACTAAAGATGTGGAGGGTCGGGCTTACTCGAGGAGTTGCCATAAGTAAGAAAAAGAGCACGAACCTCGAGATGGAAGAAGTCGAACAGCAGGTTCACGACCGTCCCCAAAGCACGGACAACACGAAGGACATCCCATCCTGCCTGTCGTGGCTATACCAGGGTTCAGATGCCCGTGCGTCCCACAAAGGGCGACCAGATTTCTGCAAAGTCTTCCACAAGCATTTGTGCAGAGTGGCGGCAAGTCTCTCGTCCGTTTAGCTGAGCGCACACCCCGGAACCCTTTCCATGCCATTACTTCCAAGGACAATTGCATCACAACGCTTCGTATGTATACACCTGTCGGATCATCCTTAACCAGAGTAGTCGGCCGACGCACTCAACTCAATGGTCCCACCGCTGCGCTGCTTTCTTTCATTATGTCTTCGTAATCAATTGTGTACCTGCTGTGTCGGGCAGTGTCACGTTGGAGATGAAGTCTACGAGTTCGATGGCTGAGAGGTCGACGGAAACAATGCAAGTGAATGACGCGCGACTGTCCTCAGAGAAATAGCAGGTTGAGTCTGGTCGAGCCTTCCTAGTCGCGTCAATAAGAACTCAGCGAGATGACGATGGCAGACTTACCCTGGAATCACCGATGACACGTAAGATGACGGTGCCCTGAGTTACCCAAACGTCTGTCTTACCTCTCTTAGTCTAGGTCCTCCTATCCACGGTTTTCATTTGCCCGCTTTCCTTCTAGCCCATCTTGATTCTCCGAGGTACAAGCTGGGGAATTGGAAGAACGTCGACGAGGGAAGTGTGCACGTCTTTGGATGTGTAGAGCTTTCGCGGGAAGCTTTCGGTCGCCGCAGGTCAACCGATCCGATCATCGACGCGAACGCGGGTTAGGTTTAGAGTTCGTCTTCAGCTTTAAAGCTGAAGACTTGACTTTCCAAGTCAAAGGAAAAAAGTCAGTGAAAGATTCTTCGTCTATCGTACATAAGGTTGGGTAATACATTTACATTCTTCCTCTGACTGTATCCTGCTTCAAATGACGTCGCGAGAATCAGTCATGTATCCAACGCCCGCTTTGAGGATACGTGTGATGATGGCAAGCTCTTCGTCATCTCGAGGTCCGTAGATCATCAGGTATTCTTTGGGTAAACTGATGACCCTCCTGGCGCCGCTAAATGGATGACGCTCGCCCCACCCTTTCTCGATGACTACGACGGCACGTTAACAAGCAAAACTCGATAGTGAAACACAACGCGTACCTTGTTTGCAATCTTGGGGAGCAAGCACGACGTGCAGCGAATGATCGGGGGTATGGATATGACTGATCTCGAGGAGGGAGACGCGCGCGACTGGATGTGGTGGAGGGATGGAGGAGCGGATGTGTATGCCAGGTACGTGTCCTTCATGGGGTGACACACGGTATTTGACGAGTGTCGGGTTCTTTTTGCCGATGCTGTCGAACAATGCTTGCAGTTTCTGCGTTCGCAGTTAGCACGATAACCCCGAGCAATAATAGGAACGGTACCTTCTTCATAGCATCGTCGGGCACCTGCGCGAGCTGCCTGTGAGGAATTGGATGCCACCCCAAAGGCGGCCTCGCGTCGCGTCGTTCCGGGATCTCGCCCAACCATGTATCCGTATTCGAATCCTGGTCATACTCCTCCGTCGACACCGTCTCACGACCGAACGGCTTCAACAGCGTGGAGAGTAGCCATCCGACGGCGTTGCGCGGTAGTCCTCCCTCACCGAGACTGACGTACTTGGAATAATTGTCGAGCATCCATACCGTAGCCACGGCGAGTACGGTTGTGGCCACGACGATGGTCTGGGGATTGCGCTGTAGAAAGTGTTGGACGTTGTCGAGGAGAGGGGTGGTGTTCATGGCGGCTCTGGGGGGTATACATGGAGTGAGAGGGTGTTATATGGCCGTTGGACATTAGAGTGGAACATGGTGGTCACTGGTCAAGGAAAGGCACGTGTTGTTAATTGAACTTGCTTTCTCCGCTTTTATCTTCGACTTTGACATAAACCGTCGACCATCGTGCTTTTTGGCTGTGATATACTAGGCCAATTCTCTGTCCTCGTCCGGTTTGAGGCCGAGTTCAAAGTCAACACAGGAGTAATGGTGATAGTTCCGACTTCTCGTGACACGACGTTGCGGCTCTTGTGGTGGAGGCAAACTGGCGTTCTAGGAGTCTTCAGGTACGTTGGAGTCTCCCAATTTGTTTTGTCCTTGACAAGAATCAAAACTCGCTCTTCACTTCGTGTCAAGGTCCGGTGTTCTGAAGCCAGGACGTATTCATCCTGCGCGTGTTATTCTTTCCAACAATTCCCTTCGGCTTCTCGAAGCCCTGCTAATTTCCTCAAGCCATACAATATGACCGCCAGTTTCAATCGTCTTCTGACTCGGACATCTGTTCTTCGGGCAGAAGAAAGAATGCATTACGATCTGCCTCACTTATATGGCCTCCCTGGGTTCTGCTTGTATCAACAGCGCAGAACTTGGTTCGACCCTGGCAAACATTACATCTGATCAAGGTCCCCGCTCCTGGTATCTACTCTTGGGCTTTTTCGCTCTATCTTTAGTTAAACCTTTCGTTCTTGGACTACTCATAACCACGCGTGACGTCAACCATCCTCGATCTTATCTCCCCTCTCATTTGCGGCCTGATCTTGGTCACTTCACCGTGTGGCGTTCACTACACCCTCATCTGAATCGGAAGTGTTCTCGTACCTGTCGAATCTGAAGCATTCTTATACCCGCCCCAATGCAGAACCTCGCGTTAAATGACGCGTCTGGAATCTTCAGCTTGGGAAGCCTCTCCAAAACGATACGTTGGCGGTCAGAATTATTCCATTTAGCCCGTCAACCTGCTATCATGCGCAGAATTCCTACCCACAATACAGATGTGTGACACCTCGCAACCTCGCGTTAAATGACGCGTCTGAGATCTTCCCATTCAAAGCTTGGGAAGCCTCTCAAACGATACACTGGTGATCAGAATTATTCCATTCAGCCCGTCATCCTGCTATCGTGGACGGAATTCCTACCTACAACACAGATACGTTTGCCGGCTTTCCATTCTTCCATACATCACTCCCGGCGAAGATCCAACACGGCTTGCGTCACAGTCAGATCAAGGTCTTCAGTAGGACCCAGTCAGCAGTTGTTCGTTTTTCTATGAATTGGAAGTATCGATGCACTCCAGGGACTCAGCGCTCAGCATTCAGCCAGTCGAACATTGCCACTTGCCTTCTAGTCCCTGCTCCAGGGCGGGGTCATTTGAAGCAGGGATACAGTCAAAACGAAGAATGACATTGTATCACCCAAAGCTCATGTACGATAGACGACGAATCCTTGATTGACTTTTATCCCTGACTTGGATCAAGCTTCCCTTGGCGTTTCAAGTATCAGTCAATGCTCGGAATTGAATGGCATCTGTATCATGGCTTCGTAGTAACTGGCGAGGTGGCAGTGTTATGGACTAGCTAGACCGGAATGCATAGAGGATAGCGCTGGCCTCGGGTTTGAGTCAATCATTAATTGGGGCGCGTGGTTTGGGTGGTCTCAGACGACTTTTCTTCATACTGATCGTTGAGTCTGGTTTACGAGACTACAAGAGCGGCACTGCTTGCAATCTATTATTACATTTCAGCCCGAGGTCGGGCATGAAATGCCATCATCGTACTCACTTTGCGAACTCGCGTCGATGATCGGACCGGTTGACCCGCGGCGACCAAAAGCTTTCCTCTTTCCACAACCAGTTCAAAGAATGGCAAGTCCCCAGCTCGTACCTCACAGAGTAGCGAATAACAAACTCGAAGGACAGTCCTACTGCAATACATTTGGGTAGAGGTAGGCTCGGAGAATCGAGATGGGCTGGAAGGAAGGCAAATGAAAGCCATGGGTAGGAGGACGTAACTGTGACAATCGTCATCCTATGTGTCATTAGCGGTTGGTGATGGTATAATGTCGTCAGGAAGTCTCCAGTCGTTTCTTTCATGCTCTGTCTCTTTTTTTACCTGGCTTCCTGATACACTCGTTTTTTTTATGACTTGCGACCTCACGAAAGGTGCAGCCTACGAAACTTCTGATGTCATCTGCTTCTATCATTTGACTTGAACTCACCGTAGACCGAGTGGACGGGGAAACGCAGATGGCAGTGTGGGACTCGCAATTCCGGAGTGGTCGATGGAGAATGACTCGGAGGATCTTCAAGGATTCGGGGCTTTACGTAAAACAGTCTCAAGTTGCGAAACTTATCGCTGATTATTTTCGTTTCTTACATGATCATCTCAAAATATTGGACGCTGTCTCTTCACAAAAATTATCATCGACACCCCTGGAACTCGTTCGCTATTTTCTCAGTATCTTGCTTGATATTTTATATGACACAAGACACATTACGAGATCCAATGACTGATCCTATGCCTTGGAAGAACACGTTCAAACCACACGCATCGACGACTCCATTTTCACGCTTCAGCAGTAACCTCTCGCGTTCTTGGACGTCTCCATACAGCGTTCTCTTTCTCAGGCTGTCTACAAATCATGCTGTGAAGTTACCAGTACCCACATCAATCACAGCTGTGACAATGTCGGAGCTCTCAACAGGCAGCCTGCAGGATTCCAAAATGATCTTTCTGGATGGAAAGATGAAGCCATGTAGATGGATCCATCGTCATCTCCAGGCATGGTATCCATGGCGATGGATTTCGTCTTTCCCTCGATTAGCACGGCTCCAATGCCGTTTCAGTTTTTTTTTGGAAACCGTAGCGATCGCATAGCAGTAATTTCGCTGATCCATCTGCAAGTGCCCACACCTTTGCCACAGGATGCACCGACGACTTTGCCCTGTACCCTGCTTGCCCTGGCGGAACCGGCCTCAAGTTCTATTGAATCCCGATGGAATACCTAGTCTGTAGCAGTTCCTCTCCTCGAATGTATTTCTCTGATCTCCATCTTTCTAGCCATACTCACCGGGTGCCCACTTCTGAAAGCTGTTCGATGTCCGTGCTAGGTCGCTCGTCTACGAGCTGGAATGGGCAACAGCACTATTGACTCTCTCACATGGGACTCTGCTCCTAATTTTCCTATATGCAGCGACGCATCGTAATTAAACAGATTACTGTTGGTATCAATGTATAAGATGGCTGCGACTCCTCCCCTCGTCAAAGCTAGTTCTGGATGCGATGAGCTAATGAAAACTTCTGAAAAGATAAGCCCCTCATATCATTTCGGACGGTCCTCGGAGCCTCATCCCCCTCCAAATGTCACCAGTTCGCAGAAAAAAGACCAATGTCCATTCGCAAAATCGACCTCGGAACTTTCTACTCTCTACTAAACAAGTTCTCAATTCTTATGAAGTAAGGAAAGCACAGGGCTTGATTCTTACCAGGTCGCCACGACAAGATGAGGACAAGGACGAAAGTACTGCACGAAACTTACAAGCGGCTCCCAGGACTCGGAGCTTTGATCCTCGCCGGTCGGGGTCCGATCTTCCTCGGAAACAAACATCAACGCGAGTTCAGCTTCGGCTTCGACTTCCATGTGGCCTGTATGTCCCACAAACAGTTCCGCAATTCTAATGACTTGGGTCCAAACATTACTCGAGTTCATGTCCGGGCACAGACGTTCAGATTGAACATCACCTAGATGCACGGTGCGGGACAAAGATTTCCGACATCAAGCCATCTATTTTCATTTTGAATCTTGCCCTGGATGTTGTTAAAGCCGGGTATCCTCTTTCTTCGTATAAAACCCTCCAGAGACAGAGTGGTGATGCCCAAACAATGGAGACCGTTATCCTCCTCTTTCTCCTCACCGCATTCCTTGCAATTTCTCTTTCAACCTGGCTTTTGAGAAGGAGACGTAGTGTTGTCAAGCAGCTTCGAGGCCCCCCATCAAACTCGTGGCTCTTGGGTGATGCCCATTCCTCGTCTCGTTTATATCAACGCCACTCATTTTCTGGCATAAGGCCATGAATATATGACGCAGCACCAAGACCAAGTCGGTGATCTAGAGTATTTTTGGTATAAGGAATACGGCACTGCCTATCGTGCAGCTGGCTGTTATGGTGTCAGTCCTCTTGCATACTATCCTTTACTAGTTGCTAACTTGTACAATATCCAGCAAGATATTTTGTACATCGCCGATCCAGAAGCTTTGCGGTATATTACGCAATCGCTGGCTATCGTTACGCTAAAACGGCAAGACCATGATTTCAACCTCAATTTTCTTCTCGGACGGGGAATCGTCACCGCCGCTGGTAATATTTTCTAGCGTCGTACTGTTTACATTCTAAGACTGTTCTTAGGCTCTGTTCACCAGCGGCACAAGAAAGTCATGAGCCCTGCGTTCTCTCCCGGACAGCTTCGAACGTTTTCAAGTCTTTTTCAACGGACGACCGGACGTGTACGTATGCCTTCACTCTGTTTTTGTTTTAAATTGAACGAGACTCGCGTAGTTCTCGCGGAAGCTTACGGATCTGATCGAGAAAGGGGAGTCGACCTTGAACATTAAGCAATGGCTTGGAAAGCTGACTCTTGACATTATTGGCGAGAGTGAATTCGATTTAAACTAAGCCGTTACTTATCTATACTGATACTATATATGCTTATAGGTGCCTTTGGATACCAGTATGGAGGAATTGATGATGATGATAACGAACTTGCTAGGATGCTCAACAATCTATTGTTTGTGAAGGTTATTTTGATTACGATTCGCCACTTACATCTTCGTTGCAGTCATGACGCAGGCGTCTTACCGAGTAGGGCTTCTGTACTAATCTCAACTCTTCCCCGTGTTCTTCCGACCCCTCTTCTCTACCTTCTCAGCTTTATTCCATCCCGCTTAAAGCGACATTATACCGATTTCAATGTCCTTATGAAGGAGATAGGACGCCAAGTGCTCAAGCAGAATCTCGAGGGGTTTGCCACCTCGTCCACTGGAAAAGATATATTGAGTATTCTCGGTGAGCCCTAATGGTTGAACGTAGTACCTAGACGCTATCTAACACTTTTCCCCTTTAGCTCGTGCTAACGCTGCGGAAGAACAGAAGAAACGCTTGAGCGATGACGGGGTCCTTGCGCAAGTAATGTTAGTGGTTCTACTACTGATTGAAAAGCTGCCGCTCATTGACGGTCTTCATTCCATAGCACGCTGACCTTGGCAGGGCATGAAACTACGGCATCTACACTGACATGGCTTTTGTACGAGCTATGCAATCATCCCGAACAACAGAACCGTATTCGCCAAGAAATCGCTGAAGTCCGTGCTCGAGTTGGAGCAGAAGGCGAACTCTGTTCGACCGACTACGATAGCATGCCATTCATGAATGCCGTGATTAAGGCATTTACTATTCATTCATCTGCCCAGTTGAATCCTCTAACCACGAACCTCTGTCCCATAGGAAACCCTTCGATTTCACCCTATCAATCCCGCAATCATGCGAGTTGCAGGCTCGGACGATGTCATCCCTCTCCTTGAGCCGGTCACCATGTCAACGGGAGCTAAGTTAACTAGAATACCTGTGAAGAAAGGTCAGCTCATCCAGTTGGGAATCGGGTACTACAATCGGTCGGGATGCATGTTATCTTCCGCCTGTCTCTGGATTGACATCAAGTTCTTTTTAGCCATCCCACTGTATGGGGACCGACCGCCAATGTCTGGAATCCAGACCGTTTCTTGGGTGAACTTGGTAAAACAACTCCCGTTGGTGTTTATGCTAATCTGTAAGTTCTTTCTGCGTTGAAGCTGATAAAAAATAATCCTTTTTTTCATGTAGTTTGTCCTTCAGTAAGCTGATAAACTTGTATTGGTCTCGATCAACACACTGATTCCCCTCAGGTGCAGGCGTCCGTTCGTGCATTGGCTGGCTATTTGCGTGCGTGTCCTAATTATCATCAACCAGAGCTTGAAACTAACACGATACTTATTCTAGCGTGGTAGAAATGCAGGCCATCGTATTCGAACTCCTGGAATCCTTCGAATTCTCTCTCCCCCAAAAAAATATTCAGATTAAACGCCAGCCCGCTTCTGTTATGCTTCCAATGGTTCGTGAGGAGATGTCCAAAGGTACACAGATGCCATTGCATCTCACTCCGATTAAGAGGAATATTTGATCGTGATCGATGTTTAGAATAGACAGCATGCATCAGTTTGACACCTGGACATGAATGCCTGATGAGAACCAAGTAACGTTAGAGACGAAAGCCTTCCTCTATGAGGTCAGTACAGCAACAATGGATTGGATATAAAAAACCTTCAATGTATTGTCCTCTTTCGACACCAGAGATCTCTCACGGACTCGGATCTACCACAATGGATGGGAAGGCTAGCACTGGGCATCATGTACAATGGAGTGATTCGACTAACACTGGGTAGGCAACGAGGAGGGCACCCATAGACCACTGTGATAATGAGCTAGCCGACCATAAAGTCCAATTAACGACATAGATTTGGAAGACGTCAAAAAGTCACTGCCGGCAATTGCCGCTAGTCACTAGTACCTCCATTTTCTTTTCCAAAGTTCGCTTTTAAGTTTGCCAATGACCATCATAGTCTCGAGCTGTTAGACTACCATTAACGGACAGTACGGGCCTCCGCATTACCAATCTAGAGCTCCACTATTGAAGTATTATCTCTGGGCTAAAGTTTATGTTTTACTTCGACTTCTGGTTCCGACTTTGGCAGACTGTAGACGCTGCTGGCTTCTTACAAGCGCTATGATCAATGATAGACTCTTTGGGTTCCCGACAACAATAACCATGGAATCTTAGGTATCGTTTCTTTGCATGGATCGGTCTCCACACAACACACGAAAATTTTCACCGCTCATACTACGGACTGTAGTTGTTCGATTCTCACCCTCTCAAGTCATGCCAGTTTCTAGCTGAATGACTAGACGCCACTTGATTGATACTTGTTGACCTGGGAATCGAAGCCTTCATCCGCGCTTAAATACCTTGCTTTGTCCTCGAGGACCTCTTATCTTGAACTCTCACCTCCGCCTTACTCAAAGACCTTGACTGTGAGAGCTCTCTCGCTGAATGCATCTACCTACCTGACCATTTTGCTAGAATGCCGAAACTACGCACTTACTTCACCATTGCAGGTGTAATCGTCGGTATCGTCTTGACGCCCGTCATCCTCCCCCACACTTTGGGACTTTTGGGCTTCGGTGCAGCAGGACCTGTTGCTGGTGAGCAAGCTTCAATGACGACTCGGATGGCTTCTGATATGATCTTCAATGCAGGCGGACTTGCAGCTGTTGCCCAAAGCGGTATGGGCTGTGTCGCTGCTGGGAGCCTCTTCGCACTTGCACAATCTATAGCGATGGGAGGTCCTATCCCAGCTGTAGTGTACATATTTCCAGGAGCAGTAATTGGAGGGATTACGGGATGGCTTGTTGGTTGGGTTGTGGAATGGCTAGTGGATTGGTTCCAGTGAGTTCCTGAAGTCTGTGATTGAACGGGCTCTAATCGTTCTCAAGGAAAAGGAAGGTTAAAGTGGTCGTGACGCCTGAGAAAGTGTAAGATAAGATCTCCGTGTTGTATGTTTAACTCGTGTTCTCCAGGAAAAGATAAGCTTCTATGTCCATGTACTTAATTTGAGAGCAACGAATCATGGTTATGCATCCAAAGGTTGCAGAACTTTAACACCGTTTTCTTCTTATGTTGGACATGTCGTCACTGAATCGGTATGGCTACCGTTAAATGCAGAGAGCTTGGACCCGCTTGAACTCGCGCATTCCACCTTGCATTCAGCATCACCCTACCAACATATTTTCTTACCTACATCTCTTGATGCTCGAAATCGGCTCTCCAATTTGGTATCGCAGGCCTTATCATGAATTCGTACATTGTACATAGTATCTTGTATCTCAATGCTCAGTTCATTAGGTATTTTACCTACCCCAGGGCCCTGCATCGTACTGGGGGTCTAATCTTTAATATGGCTGTCCCGGACCAAATCTTGCAAAAGACACCATCGAGTCCCTGGACATGTTGTCTACGCCAGATTTAATGAAATTCTCCTCAGTTTCATCGAGTCTGACACTTACCTAGTGATACAGACTGGTCGCTACCCTCCTTCAGAGGGCTATCGACCATGATAGAAGCAATATTATCATAGGAACTAAACGTTGTTGTCTCTATCTCAACCTTCAGATGTGGAGCATGCATAGAAATGGGACGGTTTGGAGATTCGAGTCCAGTGATGGATGGTGGCATTGGCCAGGATTGGCTCATCCGTTGAGAACTTTGCATGGTAACATCAAGCGTCGATTTCAGGCAAACGAGGGCGATAATCAGTGTAGGGTAGATGGCCTATAAGAGCTTCAAGAATAAGATGTCATCATATTAGTAGGTGACGACTCACTGTGAGCTGTGCGAGCATACAGAAGAGGATGTATATTCCGTTGCTTGCGGTCATAGCAATAATGATAGTAACTAGCTGTTGACCATCATTTAGAGAGCGCTGTCGATCATCAAGGAGATATATACACACCCAGGTGCAACAGTAAAATACGCCTGATTCGATCATCAATGACAATATGCCATACTGCTTGAAATACTGAGACGTGAAGGATGCACCAGTTAGGGAACGAATCGATCGATAGTGAGTCCTGAATGATGCCAAGACATATAAAGAGATATAAGTCATCACAAGAGATAAACGGGTTACCAGGTACGATAAGCAACCAGAGACGTAGCCCAAATATTTATCGACAGTGTCAATATCATGGCGATAGTCGCATGGACACCTGCAAATAGGCCATCAGAAGCGGCAATCGTAAAAGGTTCCTTGTTCCATAGGCATGGCAGCATCGCGGAGGCAGTAGTAGCTTGTGTTGACAGTCAGTATACAACTGATAGTCACAGGCAAATCATGATCCTCGCCGTATGCAGTTACACTCAAGGTTGAAGACACCCAAAATACCCATCTGCTACGGTTACAGAGTACCCATGCCCTCCACAACATGATTCCGTCTCCAATAAAGAACTGTCAGAGGGTGACATGATAGCAGTTCAGTCGTGATTGCAGGAGTTAAGACGTACATTTACACATTCTAGCGCGATGAGTGAATAGAGTCCCGGGGAGGTGTTATTATCCTCGAAAATCACATTGTTTCCGTTGTTTTCAGTACCCCGTTGATACGCCCAGTGAACCTTAATGATGGCCATCGTGACATGAGTCGTCGACACAAACCACATGGTAGTATTCAAGCTGATCATGACAATGACAACTTTGGTCTTCTCCCTTTTCAATCTACCAAGACAGTATTCAGTGACAAGAAATCTTTCTCAAGAAGCAGAAACCCACATCAAAAGGTAGGACGATCCTAGAAAGAGGCACGTATACATCCCTGTGACACATTTCGTGAAAAATCCTCTTCGTAGGGTTAGCAAAAAGACATACCATATAAAAGGACCTCGATAACTACGCCGATGAAGACCGCATCAGATACCGACGATGTCATCTTGCTCGTAATCGACGTGTGAGTTCGGAGCCGCACTGAGAGACAGGATTTTCGATGAAATAAGGAATGCATCGTTGCTCTTTACTTATAGTTGAGCGAGGCGTAATCAGGGCATATCTTTCATTTATCATCAATGGAAGTTGGCAGCATCATGGAAGGGGAAAATGCGGACGATTTTGCTTTGCTTCGACACCATCCCTTGCTACTGGCATCAAGAGCCTCGTGTTGACAATGGATTAAATGTACGCTGATAAACTGGAAGGGATTGACTAGGACAATGAGTATTAGGAGGGAGACGGAAAAATTAGTTACTTACCCATGTCATTATCAAGGAACACATCAGAGAATGCTTTGATATCTTGTGTTGCCTGCCCGGAAGGCGGAAATAGATCTTACAGTACGATAAATGTGAGCTCACATAGTCAGTAGCTGAGGTGAGAAGAAATATAGAGATGAACTCACTTATGATCAGACATATCATAGATGAATACGAAGGGAAGTCCATGCCGACGATGCTGTCAATATACTTATGAGGATGGTACCATCTGCGTCAGCATTTCACAGGCTTTCATCTTTGATCATTCTCCGGAGCTTCGGAGTGGACTTGGAAATCAGAGATGCAAAAAGAGTCAGAGGGTGGCGATTCCATTCCAAAGACAGGCGAAATAGTCCGATTCAACTTCCCACGACGCTTATTCAGATAAAGCGAACAAAGACCAAATAGCTGACACGCAAATGTGAAAACACGTACATCGTAGGTCCGTGAAATCCGAGTTACCATTGTAAAGATTGGATGAGAACTACGTGATATGATTTACCGCTCTTGAGACGGATATCACAACTCTATTGACCAATCAAATCAGTAGTATGAGATTCTTAAGTTAGACATCCAATGTCATCAAAATTAGACATGAAAAATGTTGAAATTACAAGTAGATACTCAGTATTATGAGCGAAACCTAAATGGTTCTTGAAACGTCTAAACAGCCTAGGGCCTTGTCTATTATATCGGTTTTCGGTGTTCCTAGAGGGAGGTCATCAGATGGAACACTTTCATTAGATAATAGATGCTTACTGGGGAATGCGTCGTCTCATAATCGACATGTACGAACGCTCTTTCAACCGTCGGGAGCTCCTCGATCTTATTCTGCAATTTCTGACTGATGTCATGGGCCTTATACAACGGTGTCGATCCATCCATCACGATATCGATTTCAACAAAGTATTCGGGACCACTCTATGGGGATGTAAGAGCTCAGCTGAGGTGCGGCGATTTACAAGCTGACATACATGGTACGCCCGAACGGTATCTAGTTGCACAATGTCGTCGCTGAACGTCATGGACTTGTATATGAGGAGCTGTAAGAAATCGTGCGAGGCTGACTTTCCAGCCAGAAATTCAAACTGGCGATAGATAGACCGCATCCACGCAATGATGATACCTACTCCGATCTGCTTCACCATTAGTTATCAATTTATCTCAATGGAGAGGTTGACTTGCGATGATAGCACCCATAGGATCGAGGTCTGTAAAAGATGAGTAATGTATCAGATTGAAACAATAAACACTCACACCACCGTAGTTTACTCCCACCAGTAGACATGAGGATACCTTGGAAGCCTCAGACAAGGAAACTCACTAATAGGATCGCAGACATACCAAATGTATTGATCCATAGATCATTGCGATGGTCCTCCCAAAGAACGGCAACTTGGCTGGAGTTTTTTCGGTAGGGATAGCATAAGATAAACAGCATCAGCTTGACACCTGGACACTGGGTGAGAACCGAGCAACATTAATGGCAAAAGGCCTTACCTAATGCGGCCGCTACAGCAATGATGGATGGGATATGAAAATCTTTCAACTCGTCGTTCTCTTTCGATACCAGTGATCTCACAGATTCCACCACGACGATGAGATTAACACTAGACATCCTGTGTAACAAGGTGAGTTGACAAACATTGAGTAAATAAGCGAGGTGCGCACAAAGAACCTAACAATGGTAAGCACTCGTAGAACACCATGATGAAGAGCCAACCGACCATAAATAACGTTCCCAATATTCTCCAGACGTGCGCCGCCTACAGGCCACTTATTCACGTCAAGCTTCCCTGCCTTCAAGTGCAGCCAGAACAGCACAACGTTGCTACCGATATCAAAAACAGAGTCGATGCCGGTTGCGAGAAGGGATAAGGACACAGCGGATATGGCCGCGTACACTGCGTAAGGCGTAAGTCATGAGGTTGACTACATAGGAAGGAGAGCGTACTCTGAATGACACATAGAGCAAGGTTCGATATAAGACTAACCCATACAGCTATCTTTACCTACAAGAGCACGTCAATAACCAGACGGTAGCACAGCAAAATGGATTCTCACCCAAAGCCTGGCCGATTCCTCTTCGTCCTTCGCATCACTCGTGTGCTGATCCAGAGGCTTCAAAAGATACGCGATAAGCTAGCACAATCCATCAGTACGACATCTCTTATCCAGGGCACCTCCAATTACACGCACGTTGTTTTGCCGGTTCTGATACTTGACCACATCAGCTTGCTTCTTGCCCTTGGGCCTGCGAAGCCCGGCAAGCTCTGTGTCGGACCGGATGCCATTCTTGAGACTTAGCGGGTCCACGCTACAGCCCGTCACGGTAGAGGCACCGGATGCCTCGACATCCTGAACTTTCGATGAGTTAGAGCTGGTTGCCGTCCATTTGGAGTCCAAATCAGAAACCTAGGAGAAAAGCCATTAATCCTTGACTATACGTGCCAATAATGTGCCTATGCTCACGCTAGTAGTCGATGTCGAGGTCTGAATAGCGATAGTGAGCAAAATGGTCCAAATTAACGGAAACAAGTGGGAAGAAACGAAACAACGGATGAACCAAAACAGTGGAACGATCCAAGCCAAATCAGGCACGATCAACAACTCACCATTAATGAAGCGTCGAAGGTCTTGGCGTCAGTTCTTCTTGAAGGTATCCAAAGTTCCAAATCCAAATTCAAAGTTCGAAGGAAAGAAAGGGATGTACAAGATGGGTGCTTCGTAGCGCTGGCATAGTGCTGGAAGGCTGTTTTTGTACTCTTCTCGGACTTTGTTACATGTTTTTCCCACCCCCTAGTATATACTATGGAGCCATGGCAGTGTAGTCATTGTCATGATACAATTGTGCTGTATACGTGCTGTACAGGTAGGCGAAGCAATACGTCATTTGTAAACATCAACATCGATCAGATCTCCCTCTTAATCGGAGTGAGATGCAACGGCATCTGTGTACCTTTGGACATCTCGTCGCGAACCATTGGAATCATGATCAAAGCTGGCTGGCGCTTGATTTGAAGATCTTCCTTGGGGAGCGAAAATTTGAAGGATTCCAGAAGTTCGAATACGGCTGCTTGCATTTCCATTACGCTAGAATAGGTATCGTATTGACTTTAATCTCTGGGTAATGATAATCGGGACACGTACGCGAAACGCCAGCCAATACATGAACGGACACCTCCACCTGTAGGAAGTCAGTATATTGATCGAGGCTGGCATTAATGTATCAGCTTACTGAAAGATAAACTGCATGAAAAAGAGCAATTAGTCCATCAACTTCACCCAAGGCCAATGGGACTTACACATTAGCATAAACACCAACAGGAGTTGTTTTGTCAAGTTCACCCAAGAAACGGTCTGGATTCCAGACATTAGCAGTCGGTCCCCATACGGTGGGATGACTAGAAGTATTCGACGTTAATGTGGGGACAGGCAGAAGGTAATGAGTCCTGACCGATTGTAGTACCAGAATCCCAACTGGATGAGCTGGCCTTTCTTCACAGGTATGCTGGTCAGCTTGGCTCCCGTTGCCGTGGTGACCGGTTCCAGGAGGGGTATGACATCGTCGGAGCCTGCGACTCGCATGACTGCGGGGAGGATAGGATAGAGTCGAAGGGTTTCCTATGGGACAGAGGTTCGCGTTCAGAGGGTTCAATTGACGCAGATGAATAAATACCTTAATCGCAGCATTCATGAATGGCATGCTATCGTAGTCTGTCGAAGAGAGTTCGCCTTCTGCTCCAACTCGTGCGCGGACTTCAGCGATTTCTTGGCGAATACGGTCCTGTTGTTCGGGATGATTGCATAGCTCATACAGAAGCCATGTCAGTGTAGATGCCGTGGTTTCGTGCCCTGCCAAGGTCAGCGTGCTATAGCATCAATACCGTCCGTTAGCGGCAGCTTTTCAATCAGTAGTAGAACCGCTAACATTACTTGCGCAAGGACCTCGTCGTCGCTCAAGCGTTTCTTTTCTTCTTCATCGGCATTAGCGCGCGCTGAAGAAACAGAGTTCTAAACAGCGTGCTATAAGTTCAACCAGTAAAGCTCACCCAAAATACTCAAGATGTCTTTCCCAGTAGATGAGGAGACACCCTCTTCGAAGTCCTGCTTGAGGACTTGGCGTCCTATCTCCTTCATCAGGGCATTGAAATCTGTATAGCGTTTCTTTAAGCGAGACGGAATGAGGCTGATAAGGTATAGCAGAGGGGTCGGAAGAACACGGGGAAGAGCTGAGATCAGTACAGCAGCTTTGCTCGGTAAGACACCTGTGTCATGGCTATAACGAAGACATGAGTAGTGAATCATCGTATAAATGACCATCACGAACAATAAATTGTTCAATGTCTTGGTTAACTCGTTATCGTCGTTATCAATTCCACCATACTGGTATCCAAAGGCACCTATAATCACGATTAAGTATGGATACTCAATGGCAGACGTTAGGTCGAACTCACTCTCGCCAATGATGTCCAAAGTCAGCTTTCCCAGCCATTGATTCATATTCAAGGTCGACTGCCCTCCTTCGACCAGGTCCGTAAGCTTCCGCGAGAACTGGAACACCTTGTTTAATGAAAAACGAAAACAGAATGTATGCATACGTACATGTCTTGTCGTACGTTGGAAAAGACTCAGGAAGGTTCGAAGCTGTCCAGCAGAGAACGCAGGGTTCATGACTTTCCTGTGCCGTTGGTGAACAGAGCCTGAGGAGTCTTAGAAAACGCAGGTAACACAAAGCTAAAACGAAATTACCAGCAGCGGTAACGATTCCCCGTCCGAAAAGAATATTGAGGTTGAATTCGAAATCCGCCGTTTTGGGGTAACGATAGCCAGCGCCTTGCGTAAGATACTGCAAAGCTTTTGGATCGGTGATGGCCAGTATTTCTTGCTGGATATCGTGAAAGTTAGTAACTGATAAGAGATAGCATACAAACAGACGGACACCGTAACAGCCAGCTACGCGATAGGCAGTACCATATTCACGATTCCAAGAATACTCTAGATCGCCCACTTGGTCTTGGTGCTGCGTCATATATTCATGGCCTTGTACGAGAAAATAAGCGACGTTCACATATGGGATGGTGAATGAGCGTCACCAAAGAACCATGAGTTTGAAGGAGGGCCGCGGAGCTGTTTGACAACGCTACGTCTCCTTCGCAATAGAAGAGTTGAGAGAGCAATTGCAAGGAATGCGCTGAGAAGGAAGATAACGGTCTCCATGGTTTGATCATCACCACTCTGTCTCTAGAGGCCTTTATAGGAAGAACGAGGGTATCGGTTCGGACAACCAGTCGGCTAGAAATCACAAGCTTTCCAGAAATTTCGAGTGCAGATTAGGACATTGTACAATGACGCCGCAGCAACGTCTTCGATTGTTATGCGATACGCGTGGACTATCCACCAGGGTTGTCTGCGAGAGTCGTTTGGCGTGTGTTCAAACGCTCGCTGAGGATAAACGAATTGAGTCAATTCGGGCCGTAGTTAGGAATGGACGACGAACCTTGGAAACGGTGCTTCAGCATCTCACCAAAGGCACCAATCCGATTGTAGGGAGCATAAGCAAGATTTAATCGACGGGGCCGGTAATTCAAATTCACGGGGCCGAATTCAAAATGCAATTGAACATCTTGATGGTTAGAAGTCCTCGCCCCGCGACATGGACCTGTGGGACGTCAACAACTGGCTGACTCTAGACTTGAATCTTACCTCAACGAAATGTCAGTATCCGAATAAGAAGTCAGGTTGGTTTTGGACCAAAGTCGCGATGGATTGGCGGGAAATATCTGATCACATGGAAGTCAAAGTCGATGCTCGTGTCGATGGTTTGTTACCGAGGGAGATCGGACCGGTTGACCCGAAAGTGTCCCCTGACGGCCATCATCTAGCGAAAGCTCTCCACAAAGACGAGCACACTTTCTGGCTCCCGAACTTGAACGACGCTTTCCATGCGATAGATAGAAACTTGGAGAAAGGGTTGGAAGACAAGCAGGCAAATGACCGGCCATGGATAGGAGGAGAGAGAGAAGAGGGACGTTTTGGTGGCTGTAGGGATCGTTACCCAATATGTTATGAACCATTCCAGGGTATGCCCGCCGTCGTCATCTCGCTAGCTCGTATTGACGCGACTTATCCCTTCGAGAAGAAGACCGTTAAGAAGCTCGAATGAATCTCGCTGCGATGCAAGCAATGGCTCCGAGGAATTCTTGTTCGTCGACAATGCCAGTGTCCTCAGCCAGGAATCTTTTGTACCCAAATCTACTGTCTCCTCTCTGTCTCCGATTCTCCTCGCCTACACTGCCTGGAACGCCCGTGTAGAAAATTTCGACCACGTGAACGCGAAATTCATTCCTTTCGGGATTAGTTTTTACGCGAACGACTGGACTGTCGTCACGTTGCCTCTCCATCTCAGCAACTCAGCTACAACCTAGATGAATTTTTACTAGCCGGCTATCGAGTCCAAATTTGCATCGTGTGGTGGCTTCTAGACCATCGCTTTACCCTCTCCATCCAGCTTGCAGTGGGAAATCGTCGCGCAAATAGAACACAGCATCCTCCATTGTGTCGCTCTTCGGCTAGATATTTCCCATACTTTTACGCCAAAGATGCTACCGCCAGCCGAAAACTCGATCTTACTATACGGTGGACTACTCTTACCGAGAAACGATGATTCTAACGGAGGGAACATCGCAGTGTGGGCTCGACCAAGCTCGTTCATTCATGACATCACTGTCGTCTTTCAATAATTCTAAGGAGTTGTTCACTTGCAATTTCTATCTTGTCGAATGTGCTGATATGGGTCGGACCTCACCATCTGCACGCTAACTTGAGATAGTTTTTCACGACTCTTCTTCCCTCCCACTCTCAAACTCCTTGATCTGCACCGAAGGCGATCTTACCATTAAAAATAATCTATTGTCTGCTCTCCCCACTACTCTGCAGCACACTTGGGCCAGTCTAGTTTTTAGAAGTCCAAGGCTCAGCTTTCCAAGCCAACAGTGACTAGTTGCCCATCAATCACAACTCTGACGATCCCAAATACGTCAAGCTCTCAACGGGCAGCCTAGCCGATCCCAAAATCGCCTTTCGGGACGGAAAGATGAAGTTACCCAAATGGGTATAATCTTTCGTCTCTAGACACACCGTTCACCTTCAGCAAGGATTGAGAAATACGCAAAATTTGGATCATGCCAGGAGGAATGGTACTCTTGCAAGACGTCCTCACTAGCTCTTCACCTCGGTGAGCGAATAAGTGACGAGGGGGCAACTCGGCAATTCCGGCTTTAGGAACATCTCCTACTTTTCCCCGTTGTTTCCCCGATGCTGCCACCACTCGTACCGTCTCAACCGTCCATACAATGTAGACGCAAACCCGGACCAGAAAATATTATTAAATGGGCTAATCCGTGTTTCTATTCTCTTCGTTTTATCCTTTGGTGGTTCAATTGGTGTGGACAGTGGAAATACGTCTGAAACGCGACGCGACGTATAAAACAGTTGAATATCCATCCTTTTCTCAGGAAATTACTGTTGTCTTTGAATCCCGCGACTTTGGCAATTTCGGAACACAGTCTACGATGATATTCTCCTTTTGTGAGACTTTAGAACTCATCCGTCTGTAGAGCACGAACCAAGAGCAGGGCTCATAGCTGGTCAACTGTTTCTCAGAGCGCGAGATCGTTATGAGTCTGTGTGGACGCCACAACTGTGTCTTACTATGCCTAAAATTCTAGACGGCTTTCTTTCCTGGACTTCCAGCACTGTTCTACCCGTTTCGATTCGATTCTTGTTATATAATCACAACTCTATAACAGGCTCCACCTTTTGGGATCGCCGGCGACGATGGGACGATGGAAAATTCACCACTCCGCATCTTTTCTCCCAAGGCTGCTAACAAGATCACGAGGCGCCGCTTTCATCTTCCCCTCTCACGCACTATTACTCATTGTCGAAGATATATGCTATCTATACAGGCTGACTAACATGAGGAGCGGAGGGCTCTTCTATTGCGGAGTCATCCCCTATGGATGGCAGCCTCCTCATCAATTCAGGAGTCAACTTGAGAAGGGAATCCGAAGAGAGAGGACTAGAGAGGAGGAACTGCCACAGCTTGCCTGACCAATGAGGGCCCAACCCACATGTACTTTGCGGTGTCTGATAGGTACCCGTCCACATCTATCGTTGACCATCACCTTCCTCCAAGATGGCTAAGTATAAATACAATGTCACCCCGATTCAATTAGGTCGTCAGTTTTTCTACATACCTGGACGAGTGTAGGTGTCTATTCAGTCGTATTCGATTATCTGCTACCTACAAGTATGTTCCCTACTCCCTTTTATTTGAATCCGGTTTGCTAATGTCGCCTTTAGAACTAGTACTATCTTCTTCGTGAAACATAGATATCATGATGCAACTACATAGTAGGAGCAAGCACCGTTCCCCTCTTTTTCTAAAAGCCTTCTTGGGATGATCTCTTGGCTGATGACGAGGACCAGGACTGACCAGAATTAAAATGATCCAAAATGAGCTTTACGACGCCTTCACACCATTACATCCTGTGCTCAGCTCTTGGAGATCTCACCGCTAGTACTGCTTATCCACGATGAAGAACCTTCCTTTCATCATTGAACTCCATTCTTAGCGGAATTTTACATTGTTCGATGATCAGAGCCGCCTCCTTGTTTGCGAACGTCCGGTGAGGTACAAGCATCGAGACCCCACACCAATACATATCTCCAAGGGGGGATAGGTGTGCCTGACTGACAAATAAGTACAGAAGCCACTTCGCAGAGCTATCATCTCACTGTTTAAGTGATGTGGCGTTTTTCATAATATAAAACCTTCTGTCGCTTTATTCTTGTTCCTGGAAACTATCTTTCTCATCCTGTCTCCGACGATGATATCTTTTACTGATTGGTCACCTTCATCGTTCTTATGAAACCCAGGTCCAACCTTATCGAATGAACGGGATAGGTCCTCAATCGGAGCATCCTATGGGAAGGTCGAACTTCTTCACACGGTGCAAGCCTCTGGAGTTCGGGGACATTAGAGAGCGTCGTTTAATCAATTTGTATACAACCATCATGATATACCCCGGGCGTGATTGAACGTGTAATCACCTGCGGCGCGTCCTGGCAAATAGTCAGTCCACAAAGCGAATCCTTTCATCGTTGCTGCGTGCGTTTATGGGTCTGTTCTGGTTAGTCGAGAAGGACCCATAGCATAAACAGTGCCGTGGAAAACAACAACCAAAAATGGAGCATTTGTGGGCGCATAGGGTAATGAATATGATTCTTGTCAAAGATCGACCACCACTAGAATGACCAACGTGATATGTTTGTGCCGTTTCTCACGGGTTCTAATTTTACAGAAGATGATGGCCGAAAGGTTACAGGGTGATAAAGTGCGCCGGTCTTTCCTTCTGGTGTGTTTTCTCAGTACATCCTTCTTCCCTCACTGAGAGCATATCGTGCTTCACACTCTCCAAGCATAGTGTTTTGCATACAACGTTATATCAGCTTCTGAGCAATGCCGTTACCGGTGCCCCAAGCCGTTTTCATTTCTCTTGCTTTAGAGATCTTTTTGTATGGTGCGTTATATCGTTGAAACGAATACTTAACGAGTGATCTTAAAGATTGGATTTCAGGACTATACAGCTGCCTCTTCGTTGGATCGACGTATCTTCTGTTGTGCGCCTCCTCGATGTATCACCATGGTTGTCGCTGAATGCAATTTGCAGATTCCGAAGGAAAAAAACCAAAGTCATCATTGTCATGACGGTCTTGAATATCATCATGTGGCTCATGTCTACTGGCCACGTCACATTGAACTTTGTGAAGCTATTCCGCGGATTTTTCTGGGAGAACGGATTCCAGGATAGCAGTGTCCTCGAGGACGATGCTAACCCGGTGGTATTATCACAGTTAATCATGGAGTGCATAGAAGTATGTCGCTGTCTATTCATCTGTATTGAGCCCTCAGTGAAACACCCTACCCAGTTCATAATTGGAGACGGCATTGTCACCTGGAGGGCGTGGGTACTGTGGAACCATGACCGACGAATACTCTACATCTCTTCAACGCTTATTCTTGGCTCGGTCGGTCAGGGTCTTTTTTTTTGCTTCTACCGTCGTATCTACTGACTCTTAATGAAAAAGTGACTGGCATCATGCTTTTCGAAACGTTGGCGAGCTCCTCAAAATCAATCTCTATATATCGAGATAAGGGTACAAGTGCTTGGACAACCAGTGCCATGATACTGACGCTGAGTACGAATGCCTTTGCTACAATTCTCATTGGTTATCGAGCATGGTAAGTAATCAAGTCCTTTGAGCTTCATAATCTGTTGACTTTGTGAAGGGTTCATCGTCGCCAAATCCGCTCTCTGACCGGGGTATCCTACCATGCGGCTCAAGTTTGCGGGAAGATTGACATCCTAGCACTCTTAATTGAGTCGGGCACATTGTATTGTTGCACTTGGGTATGCATGTTTCTTACTTGGAAACATTGCGTATTCTAACGGTTGGTGAAAGTGTGCAATGATCTTTGTTTTCGTTTTCGTAAACAGTGGAGTATACCTCATGATAAATATGCTTGCACAGCTCAGTGTGAGTGTTGTCCCTTTTTCCGCTTAGTGCCTCATTCTCAGGCCCTTTTTCTCCTTATAGTCCATCTATCCTACGCTTATTATAACGCTCGTCTGCCTAGGCTCAACCCTCGACGTCTCTATCCAGACCTTCCACCAAAGTCGTCCGTCTCATCAAGTCCGATCCCTTACTGACATGCGACATTCGATTTCATCACCAGTATTTTCAACAAGGGTTGACATGTCAGAGGCCTCAGTCTCTTAATAATCCTTTCGCGATGATTCAGAATGACTATAACCGACCTGTATAGAATAAGTCGTAATGCAACTACAAATTTGTGTCATGAAGGGGTAGTTGGAGAGCTACAAATTTCGCTTTCTCTCTGGCATGGACGAATCTACTCATCACTAGACCTCGACAACATCAAGAGAATACTACTTCCTGGATCAAAGACACCAATACTGTATACTAAGGACTCGGATATAGGTGGATACCTTCCGAAAAACCCAATAAACTCTGAGTCCCCTGGCCTTCCCATTTCGACTGGAGGTCATCCGTTGACATGGGAATGATTGAAGTCTTCAAGTAAGCTATTCTTATAGAAGGGTCTATTGGGCAAAGTGTGAGGCGCATATGCACATGGCTTCAGATCGCATTTCCGACTTTCCAGCGGTGCCCCGGGCTCCCGGGATCAGTGAGACTAATCAAACCGAGTGGCTGTCAGTTGTGCGTGGATACCAGATGGTTGGGCGCTCGAGTATCCGCGGGATTTTCGCTACTGAATCTGCATCACCACTAGCAAATCACTGAAGTAGCCTTGATCCGAGAGTGCCAAGCGGCCCCGGTAAGTCGCTACTTCAAACATAAGTGAGGTTGAACACCGCGTATTCATAGCGATGCGATGCGCTCAGCCCTTCTAAAAGTCTAATGCAAAGTAATTGAATTGACCTCGCAGAAAACGGATCCCAAGAAGGTCAAGGTCCGCATGAATGAATCACAGAAGAGCGCTGCACTTCGTGATAATTCGAGCAGCATGTCATCGGTTCGAATAGAATAATGATTATCATGTGGGAGTAAATCATCAACAGAAGAGGGCACCATTCATCATTTATGCCCCGGGAGAAAGAATAAAAGACGAACTCGTGGTATGCCGGGCCGAATTTCGACACAGCCACTGATTTCAGCGCTTGTTTTTACTACTCCAACTCCATATCCTTCAGACTCAATAACGCCATCCCTCTGTGTTAACTATGGTTAAGCAAACTCGAATACTGTGAAGGTGCTACACTATTATGGACAATTCGTCCAAGGACATCGGGTCTGCCTGACTCATAGGTTGTACCGCCAGACGGCCGCCGCTACTAGGATAGCCTGAGCGCCTGATACGATCCATAATTAAACGCTCGAAGGCTGGAATAGTCTGTTCTCCGATATCTTGACTGAATTACACTCAGAATTCTTCGAAGAACGATGCATTGATGCTCGGGTAAATCTCTTCCTGCACACGTTCCGAGCATTGGGTTCTCAGGGTATACATATTTAAACCCGCTTCCGCTTTCCCTGAGTCTTTCGGTCTTCTCTCAACGTAGTCATCTCCCTAAAACCACCTTGAAGCCCTCCTGGAAAATGACACTCTCTGTCTCAGACGCCTCCTTTATTGCCTTGGCAATTGAGATGATACTATATGGTACGTCGCCTCCCAAAATTCAATCTCGTGCTTTTCATAAAACCGGCTCTCAGGAATGTACACATGCCTCTTTGCTGGGTCGTTGTATCTCTTAATGTGAGGTTCCTTGAAGAGATCATAACTGATGCTGATTGATTTCTTTCCCCCACTTCAGCTTCAAACGAAAGAAATCCAAAGTCATCATATCCATGATAATCCTCAACATCCTCATGTGGTCCGTGTCGACTGCACACGCCGGTGTGAGCTTCGATGAAAAGTTCACGGGATTCCTCCGTGAGGATGGAGCTCACAACTCCTTCGTTTTCGAAAACAATGGCGCCCCGAGGGTATTATCACAGCTGACACTGGAATGTATAAACGTACGTTCTTACCTGACTATTGGAGTTAACTGTCAAGACGATGACACGTGGTGTTACAGTTCATGTTCGGAGACGGAATCATTTTATGGAGAGCGTGGGTGCTCTGGAAATGCGACCGACGGATACTTTGTATGTCCGTGATTCTGCTTCTAATCACGCTCGGTAAGGACCTTGATCTCCTTTCGATGCCGTGTACTGACTTTTGTTGCCGAAAGGTATGGGCTGTGGCTTGGGTTATACATTATCGCACCCTCCAGAGCCATTTGTTAACAATGAGTCTCGAAATCCGACTGCTGTGATTTGGGGTGCCTGTGCAATGATTTCGACGATGATAACAAACGTCTGTGCTACGTCCCTCATCGCATACCGTATCTGGTACGTCGTTTCTTCGTCTCCATTACCCGCCAACTTAGCCCTGTCCAAGGACTCATCATCGTTTGATTCGTTCCTTGACAGGCGAGTCCCTCGCGGATCAGTTCTCCAAGCAGAACAGTATCTTGATATTCCTGATCGAGTCGGGAATGTTATATGTTTGCACATGGGTGCGTATCTGTTTCTTTGCATTAGTGATGCTTCAACTTATGAAATCGATCATAGTTTGCAGCGATCTTTACTTACATATTGTCGAGCTCCGGGATATACATCATGTTGGGTATGCTCGCCCAGCTTACAGTGAGAGCTATCTATCTTTCCCTTACGCCTCATTTCCAATTCCTCGTCCCGTTGTAGGCCATCTATCCTACTCTCATCATCACGCTCGTCTGCGTGAGGGCGACCCTTGACGTAGCCATAGACACCTTTGAGCAAACACGGATGTCCCAGCACTTCGTCGCTGCCAGTGGTCCGAGGCGTCATCCCTCCATCCCAATGCGTACGAGGGTCGGAATAGAGACCACGACATATATGTCTGCCGAGAATGTTGAATATCTCGCCATCAATACCACAGCGTCGAAAAACGACAAGGATCAGCCGACCAGCAAAGTACCAAGTGAGTCCACAAAAATGCTGGGAGGATTTATATTCATCCTTTGCAGACATGGCTGGCGTCAGAACGCCCGAGACGAACTCCTCGACATCGTCGGTTAACATTAATCCAGAAGAGGAACCGCTCTCTGGAACCAGCACACAAGTATGATGCATCATTTAGATGGGAGTAGAGATACCATACTACACAATCATGGTATTTCTTAAAGTAAAATAACTTGTACGCCATATGGCTCGTGTACATATCTATACATTTAGCATCGAATCGCATTTGCGGCTACCATCTATAAGATGACCTTCGGAAAAATTCATTGGAATGTCTCACGGCTCGTATGGCCTGAAGCGTCGATTCCGACTGAGAAGGTTTCGGACGGCGAAGCCTACGGAATGATGATTAGTATCACAGATGCTTCGGAATACGGGTTTTCCAAGTACGTAGTCACCGCAGGGCTGTCGTTGCTGGCGTTACTTTGATCACTTTGATAACTAGTTTCGCCGGAAGGTCCTTTAAAAAAAGAAGAGGTGGAAGGGTCGGAAGAGGAATAAAAGTTATCCGTATTGCGATGAAGGGATGAACTGATTATAATTCCATGTGTACGTGCTAACATGTTAGCAGGAGCTCTAACAAGTTCTTGAATTTACATCATGATGGACGTTATCATATAGCTTTACTGATGTGACAAGCCAGAGGGGCAGAGGAGGGTGCTCGGGAGTGTAGAGTCGCAACTCGGCAGTATGACGACGTGATCATTCACTTGCATAGGACGAATGATAGTAGGAATGCTCTATTCAATGCCACCTTCTTGTGTCGTAGATACATAAAATGGTTGATACATTAACAAGTCCTAAACATCTCCGTGAGTACTACAGCAAGATAAACGCGTTACTAGAATTCACTGATACTCATTGGTCTCCATCCTGGGTTCGCTTATAGATGACAGAAAAAGTGAGTGCCGCCTTGAGTCTTTGATCGTGACTTCCCCTTGCGACATGGTCGAGCCACCACCTAAGCAGAGGCGCAGCTTCCGCCTCACTGACCAAACATAATCCACGCTCATTCACTGCCTCGCGCACTTCGTCAGGACCTAACCCATCCAGACCATCCTTCACCAGCCAGGCATCATCCTCTTGAATAAACTCCATATGGGACTCGATACCGAGTGGAGGAACTGGGATTGAATGGAATGCCGGTAGGCCATACAAGCGGCAGATCGCAAGGCGGCAGCTGCGATGGAACCAAAAGTCCTCTTCATCGTCAACTTTAACACTTTCTACACTGTCTTCGTCTTCGACCTCATCCTCATCTGCGAAAGGCTGGATCTTGAGGCGCTCAAGGAGCTCGTGGGCCTTTCTGAGCTCCGGGAGAGCCTCCCTGACGCTCTGTATATGCGCTTCACGCTGACGACGAAGCTGGCCTGGGAGGATAATCGTCGACGGAAGAAATGAAGGTGGAAGCAGTACCACGAACGGAAGAATGATGGGGTCCAACAATAGCACGCAAAAGGGTGCTATTTTGGACATGTCTCTGTCCTGTGTCCTCAGCATGCGCCATTCTCTCCTCGTAGTCGGCGTCTTTGACAGCTTGGTTCTGCGTCTGATTACTTCAAATATCCCAGTCGCGTAAAAGTATAAAAGCTGGAACGTCGATGTCGCGACCCAGTTGGCTAGAGTAGGCTTGGGTCCAAAACTTGGTAGAATACCGCGAGATTCGGCATCATCAACATCGCCCTTTATACGCCTGAAGATGGAAGGTTTTTCTTGGGTGGACAGAGGACGGCATCCGACAGTGAGATGCAGCTGTCGGCAAGGCCGCACAACATGGCGGGTTATCATGGTGACTGGCTGTCACCCTGTCACGTGTGACCTCAGCGAGCGATTTCTTTTTTTTTGGGGGGGTATTCTGCATTTGGTTAACCGCAACAAGTAAACTATCTACCAAGACGCGGTGGAGGTATTAGTCCTCAGGACTCTCCTTCCCTCTTGTTCCAATCCCTCCGTTCCTTCATTTCGTTTCGCCTGGGGGTCAACATGTGATGTGCAGTAGAGTAACGAACTTCAATGTTATTTTTATGCCTCAGTGGGCGATTTGTCCCGCTCAAGATCACGCTCACTCCAGTTTCGGCAGCATCGGAATACTCTGCTGCTATTTCTCTAGAAAGTATCGCTCCAGACTCGGTCTCCTGCTGCTTCTGTTTTGCATCCAATGTAATTATGTAAAGACCGTCTCTTTTAAATACTGATTGATCAGTGAATTCGATACTATATAATCGACGCTCAGGCTGGCTATGTGATCTTCTCGTGACTCGCCGTCTTTGTAACGCTACTTCACATATCATTTCCTCCTTCAAAAATTGTTCTCCTGATTCAGCTTCGATGCTAACGAGCCCTTCCTGGTTCAAGTTGTCCCAGTCAAGATCAAGCTCACTCCAGTCTCTGCGCCATTAACAGTACTCTGCTTGCTATTTCAAACTCTACAAGGAATCGCTCCAAAATCGGCCTCCTGCTGCTTCCGCTTTGCATTTACAGACCCGGTTGGAAATTACCAACGTACCTTCTCCCTCTTTACATCTGTATCCTAATCCCCCTTCGATATCCTCTCCGCAGATCATGCAATTCTCATGGAGAGAGACTGTCCCGGCCAAGTAACCCGAGAGTACCCGCCCGAATGTTACTTTCTCTAGCTGAAATTCTTCATATTCACCCACGGTCTGAAAACGGATGGAACGTGCCCTGTCCTTCGAAAAGTATGAGGTAGAGGACAACGAGGAAAGCGCGTTCTTGAAGTGGAAGGAAATATCGTCCAGGGTGACACTGCTCCCAGTGCCCCCGGTCCCCTGCCACGCCAACTTTCTGTGCGCCGATGATAGAATCACAACCACCGTCACGGCATAGAACTCACCAGACGCCCTGTTGGTTCGTTCCTTGTCTGCTGTGTCTACTAGCTCGACATTTGAAATGAACAGTGACTCCGACTCATCAGCGTGGACCAACGTGTCGTCCGTATCATTTACGCTCGCACTGAGCTGGCCACAACAAAAAAGATTGGCATTCTTGGATGAAATTTTATTCGCAACGTTGAACGTCTATGGCATATAGATATAAATCAATATGAAGGTAGCCCTTGATGGCAAACCAGACTTTCCATACCTGACGACACAGTTCACCAAGAACATCGAGTCCTGTATCATCTTGCCTGCACGCAACAGAAACCGAATTCCAAATACCGTCAAAGGACAGAATCGCTTTGTTAGCACCATTCATGAAGATGGTGAAATTCTGACCAGTTCATATAAGACCAAAAGAGATGTTTTCGTGACGATCAACTTTACCTCGATCCCAACGGAGTGAAGGGGAATACCACGAAGGTGTAAATGGCTTAGTGCTGACTGGGAGTATAATATGGTATGTCAATTCCGCGAAAATACACCTTAGCTCGCGAGACTCATACAGCAATACCGGAGGCCTGACTCAAAGTTCAGCCTAGAAAGGAATGGAACGAGATGAACTAGGTATACCAATTGTGCTCCTGCTACAAAAGTTGAAAAAATGCCCAAGGGAATTGCTGCAGCAATAACCCGTTCGGCCGTTGCTTGGACATCTACTCAGCTAGTCAATAACCGAGTTTTACTTAGGCACATATCACTTAACCTTGGTGGTAGACTATGAAGGGCGTAGGAGTATTGGTACGAGAAATATGCTTCAAGCGGAGAAGGTGTGGATGCCTAGATCAATCAGACAGTTGTCACCATCCTAAACAGCAATACAAACAATAGATGCTTCTCAAATTCAACGGTCGCCCTGTAGTTCTGTATAATATCAGATACTTTCAGTGATGGTGCTGCGAAGTTATTGATATCATACCTTCAGGGCATGTTCACCTTCAAAGACTTTGACAACTACACATTTACCGTTGACTTTAGCCGAATGCAACCGAAGCCCATTTCGAACAAGAAGTTCCTCTTCAGGTACAATGTCGAATTCTTCATCGGTCTACAGAGTTTATCAATGATATCATTACCAACCAGCTCAGAGAATGAGGCACACCCAGCTGTCGGGTTCGTCCTTCAACATCCTTTGAGGTCTGCCTTGACCCGAGACTGCATCCCTGATTTCAAGAATTCCGCTTTCCAAGCTTGAAGAGTGATGCTGGACGATATCGCGAAGAGTTATCAGGGTAGTTATCTGTATTCCAATGAGGGGAAATAATGCCAAGATCTATAAGAAGACTCCAACTTGAAAAAGTGCCATCGTATCTTGAACCCTCAGTTGGAGATCTTGAAGTCGTTGGGCCCGTTTCCTCGCGAAGAGTATAAGGTAGAATATGTTGCTGTTTGTCTCTTTGTCGACAAAACCTTGTACCTCATGCAGATCCCTGATACTTCAAGTTAGGCAGCAACAGAGGAAGCGCACTAAAAACTTACGCAACCAAGTACTTGATGTTGTTCAATATCGCAGGTGTAATTTCCAATGTATCGAGGTGTTCAGAGATTGTAATAAGTGCCCTTGCACAGCGAGTGGTGATTTTCAGGGACAGCTCCGTATTCTGCTGAGCCTGAGATATCTGCTGCAGGATACAGGACACAATTCCAGCAGCTGAACCTAGAACTGGTATTGTAGTTGCAGTCGTAGCTGCAGCCTGGCAATCGGCATGAGCAAAGTCCTTATTACAACGTTGTTCCTCTCACCTTGAGAATGTCGATAGTGACAATGGACAAATCGACACTGTCTTCTTCGATTATTCGTCTTCCTAGATTTTTCCGCCTTGTGATTTTCATATTCGTGCCTAGAGAGCCCTATAGCTCGCCACTGAAGGTTGAAAGGTCGAAAGTAGTAGAGAAGGAAGAAGGTGTGGGCGACGGCAGGAGGCTGTTACATGGCTATTCGAAGCACCGTGTATAATTAGCGCTATTCGCCACAGGCTAGCCACTCGTAGCTTTACTGTCACGGATGATGGAAGCCAACACAAAGACTAGTACCGAGCCGAAATAATTAAGTAGTAGAGGTGAGGTAAA
This sequence comes from Armillaria luteobubalina, assembly GCA_030435615.1. NCBI lineage: Eukaryota > Fungi > Basidiomycota > Agaricomycetes > Agaricales > Physalacriaceae > Armillaria > Armillaria luteobubalina. The sequence continues at coordinate 368,181 of JAUEPU010000018.1, read as the reverse complement.
GATTAATTACTGAGATAAGAAAATCAGTACAGACGCCAACGAAAGACTTGAAGTTAAAGACTTGCCAACTTGGAAGGCGCCTGTCATTTAGCTTTCGCACGTGACTCGACTCGGGTAAATCCGAGCGCACTTGAGCTCACCTTCTTTCAGTTCCATCACCATCCACGGCACCGCGTCTTCGGTCTTTTCCCCTTGTTGCTTCTTGCTCATTTTTTGAAATTGAATACCTCTATTATTTTGGACGGTCGCCGAACTCGATATACGGTCAATGGCCCAGGCTGGCATCAGAGCAGAGTTCTTTTGCGATCCACTCTGATTTCTCCGACCATCATCACCCTGAAGGGCAGTACCATGCCACGATCTACTATGTGCTGACTGCTGTACTACTCAGTAAACTTGCATGAATGCAAAATTTTGGAGTTGGCAACCCGCAAGACGACTCTTAGAAATTTGATTCGCTGATGATCCCTTCCGTCATGGAAATTCCCCGTATTGATCGGCAGCCATGTCGACACTATGTCTGGGCCCTTTACTGTGCATTCTATACGAGCCTTTCGGCATAGTATGAAACGAACGTGAGGAGTCGGTCGTATGTCTTTTTTAGTGTCATACTTCCCACTAAGTCCACCGTCAGGTATGATTCCGGGCTCGAGTTTATGTGCCTATCTTGGTCATAACCCATCCAGGATAACCCGTAGCCTCAGAACATTTACCCTTGTGCCCAGTTTTGCCTACCTGGCCTTTTCCAAATGCATGTTCGCTATCGATCTATTCGCCATAGTTCAGTTCTCGTCCGAGTCACATCAGCCAATCTACCTCAAATCCATATAGTGAAGATATATCTCCTTGCTTTTGGGTGTTGTAGCTTCGAGATGAATAGACTTCGGTGACGCCCGCGGACGCCCGTCTTTCATGAGAAGAGAACAGAATTCTATCCGATCTTGGTAATAAATTTAGAATCGCCTGTCTTGGCAACGTAACTCACCCTTCCCTTCCCACTGAGGATCCATCGCCATCTCAAGTAGATGCCACGAATCGAGCCCATCGAGATTTCGAGACTTGAAAGAATTGTGCAGTGACTCCTCCACGTGAGGAGTGAAGTCGACGAAGGACCGCTGTTACACTTGATTGGATGATACTCTACCGTTCGACGGAACCCACCTTGAATTCCCGTATCCCTCATCTTATCAAAACCGAGAATACACCCGATTTTATCAATGTGCTGAACGGCAAGTCATATATTTTCCCAGGCGTCATCCACGGCGCCACTGCAACGATTCACTCTCCTTCTCCGTCGCTCTTGGGCACAAGGGCAAGCCTAGTGATTCCTCCAGCGCACGACATCGACGGCGAACCTCTGAAACCGACGCATTGTTTCTTTCATCTCGGCATCGAGCTGATCGCGGTTTCTCATGGCGGCCCCACCAGTTCATAGTTCGGTCATTAGTGAAGGTGCGCATGAGGAGAATGGTGACTTCTTCATAGTCGGCTTCAGTTATGATGTATAGTGGCAGCAAGCGTGTCTCGTGGCGAAGCCATAAAGGGCAGCGCTTTAAGTACCCGCCGGCTGGAAGCATCATGATAGAATAAGTGCCCAGCTTTTGGATTTCATGGTTGGTACTCAAATATACACACCTTCATAACGCCCCTGCACTTTCTCCGATCGTTCTAGATCTCTGTTCCGAGAACTCCATAAAGCCCAGATTGCACGAACTGTTACCGAGGACGCACGCGCTCATCATGCAGTTGCGGTGAAGGCATTGATAAAGGTGCGCTTGTTCAGCTTCAAAAACCTGCTAGCCAGAAAAATCACGACAGAATAGGTAAGCTGTAGAATCGTGTGAATCCATCGATTTTGACAGTACGAAGAGGGTGTATACAAATTACACTCTTAGACCATTCTGAGCAACAGAAGAATCTGTTCGGGTCACACATCCACATCGCACTCTCATGATCTCTATCTGTGTCAATCCTCGATTCTGTTTAGCGCCGTGATGCCAAAGTGTCGAGTTCTCTGCAGAACCTCCTTCAAGAGCGCAGTATTTCCCTACAATCTCGAGAATATGTTTTTTGCGATGTTATTCCAACTTTGGACAACTTTTAATGAAGAGCAGGTTGCATTTGGTGTGGAAGAATGAGACCCGGGACTTTGTCCACGCTCATCCTTACTTTGGTCCTCCTCGTCACGATCCAGAGTTTCTGGTGCCTGTGTCCTTTTTTGCAGCCTTCCGTTTGCCGTTATATCCGACTCGGACTCGGATGCACCCTCGTTGCGGGGACTTCGTCGTTATCGAATGTATGTTCCTGTTTCTAGTGTTTGGTACGTACTTAAACCATGTACTATAGGCCTCACTGTTCTGGACCTTCCCGTGAATTCCAAGAACATGGCAATAACACTTCCAGAGGCGTTCTTTGTTGCCCTCACCCTCGAAATGCTTTTGCATGGTGCGCAAAGCTGATTGCGGGTGCATTATCTCTACACTCCGTATTCATTCCTTTCATCTGCAGGAATGTACACCTGTCTCTTCGTGGGCTCGCTATATTTCATGGTGTACGCATTGCGCTCTATGTTGATTGTTCAGTGACTGACGTACTTTTTTGTACGACTTAGATTCAACCGGAAGAAAACCAAGGTCATAGTTGTTATGATCGTCTTGAATGCTATCATGTGGTCTTTGGCGACATCCCACGTAGCGCTTAGCTTCCAGCAAAACCTCCATGCAATTTTGCGAGAACACGGAGCAGATAGACCTGAAGTTTTTGAAGACAACGCGTCTCCGAGTATCTACTCGCAGCTCTCTCTAGAATGTGTTAATGTAAGTGTTTCCAGAAATAGCATACCGGCGAATGCTGCTAACGATGTGAACCACAGTTTCTCATCGGCGATGGAGTCATCATCTGGAGGGTTTGGGTTTTATGGAATCGCAAACGTTGGATACTCGTGGTATCCGCTACCCTGCTGCTAACTACCTTTGGTGAGAATGTTGTTAATTCAAGGTGCAGTAGACTGACTTTGGTATGATAGTGGGAGTTATTGGGGTCGTACAATCATTTGCAACAGCTCCTCAGGGCGTCAGCGTATTTGAAAATCATAGCCTGATTTCTTGGTGTTTAACCTTCGTTGCCTCGACGTTGACCACAAATATATGGGCTACGACTCTCATTGCATATCGCACATGGTCCGTTTCTGACACTTTGGTCTCCTTTCTTTCATGATTCCTAGCTATCCCCCCAGGTCTCACAACAGATTGATTCACTCCATAACAAGAGAGGCCCTCATGGTTCGATTAGGTAGACAAAATGGCATTCTCGCGATCTTGATCGAATCCGGCGTCTTGTTTATTTGCTCCTGGGTAAGTACGTCACATTTCTCTAGTCCTATCTGCACAAGTTCTGAAGAAAGAGTTAGTTCATAGCACTTACTATCATTATTTGTGGGAACAACGGGGTTTACATCGTGATAGTTATACTCTCTCAGCTCACGGTAGGATCAGCCATCCCATTCTGCGAGCTCATCTACAATGTCCCACGCTACAGGCTATCTACCCAACGCTAATCATAACTCTGGTGTGCCTGAGGTCAACTCTGGACGTCGCCATGGAGACATTCCTCCAGACAACTCAGTCCGGCCAACCTTCACAATGGGCTGTTGGACTCGCTGAACTAGATGCCAATGGTACGACATCGTATCCGATGCGATCTTTACCAGTAAGTATCGGTGCGAAACCGACAACATATGCCTCCGACTTGCAAGAATACGAAAGCGGGGACAGCTTTGGTAGATATGCGGTCAACGAGAATTTTATGCCGCAGAGATTGTTCTATGATGAAGCTCATGTATAATATTGACCTACTACGCATTACTTTCGGACTCTATCGACTGAACAATAAATCTTATCCAGTACTACCAGGTGCACCTGCAGTCCGCCTCATGGAGGATAATCATTCCAAGAACCATTGGAATTTTTACCTAATTTGCTTAACCTGCGCTCAACCGACTACCTTAAAGACCATAGCTAATATCTATTAATTGGAATCCGAATCCCATGTTGCTTCATACGGCGCTATAATCTACAGAACTCGTTGTCCCGCCGACGTGGTGATAATCATGTGTACTGTCACGGTCAAGTGACGAAGCTCCCTCCACTCGTCCCTCTGTAATGTCCTCCAAACCCGCTTCCAAGTCCAGCCTTTCAATCGAAGATGTGTCCCGTCCGGATTCAACACTGATTTGAGTGTGATTCTGCGACGTCGAGTGATTTCCAAATCGAATTGACGACCTGGGGGCGCTTTCACTCCAGGAATCGTCTGGGCGTGCATGCCCTGCTGCAACGCGGCCAACGAGTATTGTTGGCATTATTCCCTAGCAGAGATGATTTAATCGCGAGATAAGGAATGAGGACAAAAAAGGCTGAATATACTTACTCTCATTGCAATCGCCAAGTCCTCGACGTAAAGTGTAGCTACCTCATTACGAGCTTCGAACACCAGCAGGACAACTATCACAGCAGAGTAGAGTAATGCTGATTCAACAAGCATCTCAATCACTCTCTGATATACGTGTATCCTGCCAGCTGCGCCACCCACTCGCAGGATGCGATAGATAATGAGAATGGTGCACCATAGCAAGGTAGCCATCACGAGCGAAGAGTATAGCACGGCCCAGTTGACTGCTTCCTCGAGTAATAAAGCTCGGGGTGACTCGGATGCGAGAGATTCAAGCGTGTCGTAATACGCTACAATCCCTCTGCTGGCTGTATGCACGGTAAGTACCGCTGATAAGTCATAAATCATCAGTGTTAAAAATTCAAAAGCGTACCTGTTGCCAAGGTAGTACAAGCAATTGGAATGAGTACAACACGCCATGACCGACCCCAAACAATCCAACAGCGCCATATCTAGGAATCAATAAGTACGGAACCATGCACAACGGTATTGAAAATCTCATGCCAAGGCAGCGTCAGCAAGAACTGTGCTCAGAATTGCACCGACCTCCCCAGTCAATGTAAGCGGAACGGGACTATTGAGCAAGGCGAATTCCTCCCAAACGGATTTCCATGCAAGAGTGGTATAAGCGATGAGACACCCGGCCCATCCATGGTAAACGTTGAAACCTGCCAGAAGGTACAAAAGCAGGATGATAGCAACCAAAAAATGCGGCCGTCTACGATTCTCGCCGCAGTTCCTTGAAGCTTGACAGATCAGTCACCGTTAAGATGTGCTTCAAAGGTTTAAAGAAGCAAAGAGCACAGACCTACAGCCCACAACGTGACGGCTACTACTCCGGTGTATATCCCTTCAAACATTGATTACTGAAATCAACCCATTGTGTGAAAATAAATTCGCTTACCGTATAGTAGTGCACTAAATATTGCATTGTTTAGAGTCTCGTCCAAATCCGCCAAAATAGCTTCGATCTGGCTGTCGGTTAGCTCAGGTATAGCAGTGGCGGGATGTGTTCCAGTGGCCATGATGGTGACCCCAAAGATAGCTGAAGGAAGGATATTGAATTGTAATACCAAGATATCAGCTCGTTATATAGCAGAACACGAGACGGAATTCATGATAACGCACGGTACAATCAAGACCTCCTATTGGGTGAGGAAGCGGCTCAAGCATCCTGTTCCATTGATTGACATATCAATCTTCGATGAAGCATTGGATGAACATGGGCGAAGATTGAAAACTTTAAGGAAGTAAATAAGTACCCCATCTTTTTTTGTTGTGATTTGAATGCAAAGCATTCCAGCCGTTATTCTGTCAGTCACTAGGTAGATAAACTCACCCGGAAGGCCATGCCAAAGAAGCTGCATTTCAAGACCTTGATCTAGTGTCAAGTCGCTAGCGGATGATAACTTTTATGAACATGGAAAACCAGGCTGTGTCCCAGAAACATGGGAATGAAAATCTTTCCGTTATACCGAGGAGATGGCTGCAAGGATAATCATTGAAACAAACCAAAAATAGTTGAGCTGTGCTGATCCCGCCCACTTCGAAGTTCGAGGAGTAGCAGCACAAATTCATGACTCTGAGATGAAATGAGTCGTTATCAGTCAGGAGCAGTGAATGGAACGATGCCTCGAGCACTCTGTCGGTTTGAATCACGAACGCAGACAATTCGAAGATTGCTCGCTCGGCACGCACCGGCAGACCGTGCCAGATCGATGTCTTCTCGATTTGGGCATGAACACCATTTTGTTCATGATTCCTTTGTATTTTTGATCGCACGGCGCTCAGGAAGCAAAAGTAGAAGACAACAAGATACGATATCTCGTCATCATGAGCGCAGGCCAAATATGGTCTTGATAGATTGTCAGATACCGACTCGGAAAACAGTGTAAACATACTCTGCATAAGTATCAACATCGCCCGTCTAGATTTGGAGCAGCCGTATCATCTCGATATGTGGGGAGCGGCTTAGAGGGGCAATGGAAAAGAGGCGAGGATGGTGTCGGACACTTGTCGGCCCTCACGATCGTACGTGACTCGATGGAATTCGGGTTGGTACCTCGACTGCTGTCGAGTATGTACGGTCAAGGAAGGGCAGAGTGCACGGTCGAGCACGGTCCCATCCGTACGTGCCTCTCAATGTTGAACATATCCTGGTCATATTCCGCGCCACTACGGCACGCGACGCGACGCGTTTGTGGCGGATATCACGTGTTCCGGTTGACAGACCTTTTGCAATCGTCGTGACTTGGAATTACTCCACTCTCCTACTCCGGTCGTCACCAAGCCTCAAGGTATTCCTGGCTTCCCTTGAGGGCACCGAAATCGTAGTGCAGTCACCAAGGTAATCAAGGCATCTTCTCTCACCCTTCTGCTGCCACCGAAGATGACTAATGCGTGTAACCTGCTCAGATGCTCCTTTCTCCAGCTTCAAGTCCGATATTGCGTACGCCGTCGCACAGACCGCTAAAATCCTCCCCGCTGGCCAACCAGTCGACGTCACCACTGAGCCCGGCATTTTCTTCGCCTCTATCCGCCGCCCAAGCCCGGCGAAAATCCCAATACAAATCCATCATGCCCAGTCCACCAACATCCAAAAGGTTCTCTCGACGTACCATCAGCATTCCGGCACTTCTTTTCGGAAGCGACGCCAGCACACCCGAGCAGTCACAGAAGGAATTTCTGAGACAGCGCTTCCAAACGCGCTGTTTTCAGCGCGCGGCCAAGGCGAGGGAGTGTGCGGTTAAGAGGAAGAGACATGCGGACAGCGACGACGTGTTTGACGACGCTATGGATGATGATAAGGAAGAGACAGAAGACGACGTTTTGAAAGACGAGGTACGTCGCAGGCTGGCTTTGAAGACCCGAAAAAGAGTCGCTCATGGCTTTCATAGTTCTTCCTACGGATCGTAGAGCATGCCAACCGTCGGACCCAGCATGCCTACAAACTTTCGTACGCCGATGAAGTTGGCTCATCCTTGGATCCGGACATGGAGGATCTCGGTGCTTGGGAGGCTGAGTTGCACGGTAGGATACCTTTGTCGTGCCATACGAACCAAGAATGACTTGAACTTGACCGCAGAATCGGATCGGAAGTCGCAGTCTTCGCCTAGGCGGGAGGAGCTCACACCAGAGGAACGCGAAAGTTGCGGAGCTGCAGGCCTACGCGGACGAATGCGAGCGACAAGCTGCTCTGGCAGACCTTGAAGACATACCCGAGACGTTTTGGGACGACTCGGACCTCGATGAGGTGAAGGTGAAGGTGATGTGATGGACGTTTTCTTGATCTTTTCGTGGCAGGATCTTCGTTTTGTGCTGCTGTATCATTATCATTCATTTGTAAAGTATCCTAGTTTTGTCACGTCTTCCATTGCACAATCTTACAAGTCCTTGCACCATACATCCGTCCAGTCGGAGGCAATTGTCTATTTCCTCATCCTACAGGACGGTTTTGGAGGTCCATGCACCATTATTTTGAGGACTTGTAAAAGTATCGCAGTATTTGGGTAACCACCCAGCGCACTGTGCCAAGTTATTCAAGTCCACTCGTATTAGCCCGGCATACTCCAGGTCTTTGTTCTTCCGCGTGGATTCTATACGAACCGTTCTGCATAGCATAGTATAGAACGGGCGTGAAGCAGTCGTATGTCTTTTTTAGTGTCATATTTCCCACTAAGTCCACCGGCTAGTAGTAGCCCTATAAGGTCCTTCCTCTGTCGCTATTCTAACTAAACTTAACCTCTCGTTATCTGTAGGCCCTCTATCAATGGAGGGTTGTATCGGAGGGGTGACGGAGCAAGGGGCCCCGGGATCCTTGCCACATCTGTGTTAATAGAAAGGTGTGGCCGCCTTCCATTGTGGTATCCAATACATTCAAACGACGCCAACTTCAAAAGCGGGTTTATAGCCGTTCCTGAGTTGTCGTCACTGTAGCTGCTATCGGTAGTGCGAACACATCTCCAGCAGGTATCACCCAATTCGCTATTACAGCATCTATGTCCCCAGACTGAGCACTTGGTGCATTTGATGGTGGGAGAGACTCCATCATCGGCTGAAAACTCATCATTAGTGATACACCCACCTGTCAAGCAAACCGATTACCAACGCACGTTGTCCGCATTTACAGTTGAATTCCCCCTCTTCAACGTCCTTTCCGCAAATTAGGCATTTCTCATGAAGAGGTGTCGTATGCGTGATGACCTTGCAGTCCGAGAGTACCGGCCTGAGTGTTACCTCCTCTCGTTGATATCCTGGGCACCTATGCATGATACGATAGCCACGGCCGGTACGTGCTATGTGTTCCAAAGGGAACAGGGAAAAGGACAATGACGATACAGCTGTCTTAAATTGATATGAGATATCCTCCAAAGTGATGTCGTTCCCGCCAATCCCCTGCCACATTATTTCTCTGCGCGATCGTGATGGATTCGCATCTAATGTCGCCGCGGTATCAGGCGTACCAGACGCCATATTCATTTGACCCATTTCTCGCCTCGACAATGGGATTATTGTAAGGCTCTAAACTGTCACCATTACAGGCCAAGGTATCTCCTGAAGCATGTCCATGTAAACTCGTTAAGCTGATGAAAAACATAAGTATAAGCGTACTGTATAATATTTCATTCGCAGCGTTAAATATCTAAACGTAATCTAAGACAACACTTAATGATAGACTAGACTTTCCGCACCTTATAACACAAGTCACTGAGAATATCGAGACCCATCCGATTTCGCCTTGATACAATAAAAGCCAAATTCGAAAAACCGTCAAAGGACAGGACAGCTTTGCCGGTATGATTCATGAAAATGCTGAAATCCTGACCAACTCAAGATTGATCGGGAGCAATGTGCTTATGTCCATCAGGCTTACCTCGATCGCAACGGAGTGAAAGTCGATACCGCGACAAAGTAAATTACTTAATGCTGCCTGTTGGTATCAGGGAATATTCTTTCCATAAGAACACTTTCTGTCTCACGGGACACGTACAGAGATGCCAGAGATCTTGTTCAAAGTTCCGTCTAGAAAGGGATGAACCTAGATGGAATGGGCACTAGTAACCAGTTTTGCTCCTGCGACAAAAGCTGAAAAAATGCCCGAGGGAATTGCTGCAGCAATAAACCGTTCAGCGGTCGCCTGGACATCTACTCAGCCAGTCAATCACCCAGCTCTACTTAGGCGCATATCACTTAACCTTGGTGGTAGACTATGAAGGGCGTAGGAGTAATTGGTACGAGAAACATGCTTACACCGGAGAAGGTGTGGATGCCTAGAATCAATCAGACAGTTGTCACTGCATCCTAAACATAATACAAACAATAAATGCTTCTCAAATTCACGGTCGCCCTGTAGTTTCTGTATGATAACAGATACGTTAGTGATGATGCTTCGAAGTTATTGTTATCATACCTTCAGGGCGTGTTCACCTTCAAAGACTTTGACACTACCACATTTACCGTTGACTTTAGCCGAATGCAACCGAAGCCCATTTCGAAACAAGAAGTTCTTCTTCAGGTACAATGTCGAATTCTTCATCGGTCTACAAAGTTTATCAATTATATCTTCACCTCTTGGTTCAAGAAAGAGGCATATCCGAACATCGGAATCATCTTTCCGCATCCTTCTGAGGCTGCTTTCGCCCGTGACTGCGTCATTGATTCTAAGATATTTCGTAGAAAGGCGGTGGACGATGTCATGAAGAGTTATCAAGGTAGTGATCTACATATCAGTCAGATGGAAAGGCCAAGACTGACAAGAAGGCTTAAACTTGAAAAAGTGTCATTGTCTCTTGAACTCTTGATTGGAGTTCTTGAAGTCGTCCAGCACGTTTCTTGGCAAAAATCGTGAGGTAGAGTAGAATATGTTGTTGCTCGTCTCCTTCTCGATAAAATCTTGTATCTTATACAGATTCCTAACAGAATTCATTCCGAGTTAGGTAGCAAGAGTATAGGCGCATTGAAAGCTCACTCCTCAAAACTTTCGATGTTTTCCAATACTGCCGAGGTAATTACCAACGTCTCCAGGTGTTTAGAGATTGTAGCAAAGGTCCTTGCACAGCGAGCAGCGATCTTTAGTGCCAGCTCTGTATTCTGTTGAGCCTGCGATATCTGCTGCAAGATAGAAGAAACGATTCCTGCAGCGGCGCCAAGAGCTGGTATAGAAGTCGCAGCCGCAGCCTGGCAATTTTAGGCATGAGCGAGGGTTTTATGATGAAGTCATTTCTTACCTTGAGAATGTCAACAGCCATTACAGCTAGATCAACCCCATCTTCTTCGATTCGCCGCTTCATATAGTCGTTCTCCGCTTGATCCATTTCATATTTATGACTGAGAGGACTAGTAGTAGGTGCTATTGAGCTTGAAGGTAGAAGAAAGAGGGAGACTCATATTGAACAGTGCGGGAAGCTGTCATATAGTCACATGAGGCACTGCTCTCAATTTGTGCTAGCTGTTATAAAATACCGGACCGAAGCAAGATGGTAGAGGCACGGTAAAATCCGTTTCTATCAGGTGACTGATTCGCCGGTTAAACGCCAGCGAAACAGCTGGGATAGAGAATGCAAATTGACACGTTATGCAGATCTTCGCTAACTTCAGCGTGGATGCAAGTCTTTCCGCATGAGAAGAAACGAACGTTGAAGAGTCAGCGTATGTCTTTTTAGGTCATTAGCTTTCTACATGTATGAAATGAAGAAGCGAAGGTCAGTATATCCCGGTGTCTACTTTCCACTAAATCCACTGTCATGTATGAACAGGTCGAGCATTGCCATATCTATCATAGCTCAATGAGAACCCGTAGCCTCAGCACCTTTGGCTCCGTGCCCGGATTTGTCTACCTGACCTCTTCCAAAATGTAATGTTCACTGTCGATCTTTTCGCCATAGTTCAGCATTCATCCGAGTCATATCAGTCCATATACCTCAGACCTATAGTGAAGATATATCTCCTTGCTTTTGAGTGTCCGTAGCCTCAAGATAGATAAGTTTTCGATGACGCCCCGCGAACACCAAGTCTTTCGTGAGAAGAAAGCAGAATTGTATCCAACCCACGTTGACCAAGTAAGTCCCTGTCTGCAACGTAACTCACCCTTCCCTTCACTACTGAGGATCTACCGCCACCTCGAGCAGATGCCGCGAATCTAACCTATCGAGGTTTCGACACTTGAAAGACTTGTGCAATGACTCCTCGCCGTGGGGAATGAAGTCAACAAAAAATTGCTGTTGTAGTTGAGTGGGTAAGACTCTCCCATTAGACGGAACCCACTATGAGTCCCTGTATCCCCCATCCCATCAAAACTGAGAATGCACCCGATCTTATCAACGTGCTGAATGGCAACTCGAATGTTTTCTCGGGTGTCATCCATAACGCCACTGCAACGATTCGCTCTCCTTCTCCGCCGCTCTTGGCCACAAAAGCAAGCGTGATGACTCCTCCAGCATTGATAGTTGCATGGATGACGCAGCTCTGGAACCGGCAGAGGTTCTCCATCGCTTTTGTCATCCCAGCGTCGAGATCATCGAGGCTTGTCACGGCCCCAGTCTCCTTCTTTACGCCTCTCCACCTGGTCATAGCGGGGTCGTTGGCGAAGGCGCGCGCGAGGAGAGTGGCCACTTCCCCGTGGTCGGCTTTAGTTGCGAGACGTACTATGGCAGCAGGAGGGTCTCGCAGTGAAGCCATGGAGAACAAACGCTTCAACTACCTGCTGACTGGACTGGAAGTATCGTGATGGAGTGAACGACCAGTCCTGGAATTATCTAGCCCATCCTTGAATACACACACCTTCATAACGCCGCTGCCTTTCTCAGATCGTTCTAGGCCTCTGTTCCAAGAACTCATACAGCCCGACTCGCCATCTTTCTAATATTTCGCGATAATGTTTGTTCGCCGTTTCTCCGCAGAAGTACGAGGCTTCTTTCAAAGGGCAGTAATCCCATAGATTGTCCTAGCACTACCTCAATGTCCGACAACCTGATAAGGGTAAGGACTTAAAATGGAAGCGGAATGAAGGTTAGGCTTGGATCGGAATGAAGTAGCGGATTCAGATGCGTCGCCAGGAACACGTGATCTCGTCCCCGTCCTGCTAGCACACCATCAAGAAAGTTTTTCCTCATTCGCGTAGCCCGCCTAGCCGAGAAAGGCCTTCGTTCAATAAAATTGATTACTAGACCGCTAGACAACCAGCAGCATGTTGAGCAACCTGCGGAAAACAAGCAGAACGAAGCCACCGGTACATCCAGCCACGCTGAGACGAAGCAAGAGAAACACGAGATTGGAGAACAGAGAGGTCGACAAAACGGAGGAAGCAACAACTTAGGGGTAGCAGGAGGCCACCCAGGAGATCGTTGAACGTGACAGGAGCTGGGGCAGATGTTAGCCCGCCGTCTCTCCACAATCCCAGACTTCCTTCAAATGTACAGCAATGCCATAAAAACACTCTCAAACTTGATCTCAGTGAGGTGAGGTGAGTTGTATTTGACTTGCAAATCTACGAGGTCCGAGAGGGCCTCTGTTTTATTCTGAAAACTGCTGTCTTTTCAGGTCCTAGATTATTCAACCCGGTACCTTTTACTCAGGGTCAGTACTAGTCAGTGGTAACAACAGCGCTCACACCGCCTAGAAAACTGATCGTTCCGTCCTGCAGTCCAGTCTAGTTTCAATGATGGATACAATCATGATTGTGATACATCGCATTCACAGCAAAGCATTCTATACGGACAATCAGTGGACTCAAAGGCCCAAGTTGGACGAAGCCTTGAAGAACGCTGATGATTTACTGAATTGCAATCACTTCGCAAATTGCAAGTCCCAGGTGTGGTATATACCACCCGTCGCGCCGAGGGCTGAACATATGTTGAGACTGATTTCACCAGTCACGAAACTTACACATCCGTGTTCCGCTAAGAAACATATCTTTAGCACAGGTACCAAATGACCAAATAGTCGGTACTCACCCGGACTGTCCTTCTCTTCGAAGCAGTCGCCCTGATCGATTGAGCCTCAGGATGCGTAGGATGAAGACCCGCATTAGACGCGCCGTCCGTGACTACTCTCAAAATCCACTTGTAGTCCTTATGCTCCCCGGCAGGATCAGGAAGCATCGCTTCCACAAGCCCCACGGACACACAATTCGTCGCCTGGCACGCAGCAGTCATCTTGTCCAGTAAACTTCCTTCAGTCTCCAAGGGAGTGCGAGCCGAATACGCTGGAAGCGCATCAGTGACTCTGGATAACAGTTCCACGATGACACTTCCGAGGAGGAGAGCGACCGAGAGAAGAAATCCGTTCGACGGGGATAGGATGACGACAACCTTTTTGAGCCCAACCAGAGATTTTCAACACTCCTTTACAAGACGATTCCTTCCAGGATGCATTGTTTCTCGGAAGAGGCACGGCCGCATCCTCGAGATTGATATACTCCACCCCACGATTTTTCTTTATGGCCGGTTCATGGGCGACGACCAAAAGATGGCTCGTAGTCATGCCGGTATGCAAGGCATAAAACCTCGGTGTCCTGACGATCCTAGGAGGGAGAGCGGGAGGATAAGCCCACGCTACCACGCCTTCAATCCCTCTGGCAAACAAACCGGATAGAATAAGCCATCCCTCCCTTTCCTGCCCTCCCACGAATCCGTACACCGCAAGTCCCAGCTGAATGACAAGCGTCGCCACTACGACTGCATGCTGCCACGAGAGATGCGAAGAGTATCCCGCCTCCTTGAGATGCAACAGCGTGACTCCATCGTGACACGAGGACGTATGCGTGTACAACGCGTGCATCCACGGTGCCTGGATCTCCCTTGTAGCTCCGGACTGCATATCCGTCACCTTGAGGTAAGGGACATTTGTGCCATCGGGGGGTGCGTCTGTAAGCGAATCGGTGTCCCAGCCCATGTACAATGGCATAGGTAGATAGCGGCAGGCAGAACGAAGGCGGACGGCGAGTCCAGTCTTGTTCTGTGGGACAACTTGCGCTGCAAGTTCGACGTAGTTGGCCATTGTAGAAGAATCGGTAGTAGGCATCTGGCTGGCAGATGAACCCGTGGCGGCTACTGCTGGTGTCGCGAGGAATAACAGCCTGGTCAGATGAGTGAACATTCTCCGAATAGTGGAAGCAAACCGACAACAGGCCGCCCAAGATATGGAACAGCCAGCCCCAAATGACAACTCAGTCAGTGTTCGCCGTCAACAATGAAATAATTGCTTCTAAGGATAAGGTCAGAGTTGATAGGCGCTTTGAGAAAAACAAGGCGCCTACTGCGTATATTGACATCGATCTTGGCTAAATGCGACTATGATGAACCTATTCAGTGGACGTTGCGGCACCGGAGTGGAGTTCCGCCAGGTCAAGGAGCAACGCTTTCAACTGGTTGAGTACGATCTAATTCCGCGGTGGAAAGGCGGTAGATCGCTGCCACTAAATGATGAAAGCGCGTGGTGATTAACATCTTGGTGCATCGCAGCGTGTAAATCCCGACGCAATTCCCGTAAAAGTATATGGTTATTGATCTGTACGCCAGTCATCAAGGGGTCCACTGGGAAGCAGTGACATGCCAAAAAAAATCGGCATCTTGAATACGATTCTGACCGTGCTATGAGTCAAAGACCGGAACCGTTCCTTGCCAAGTATTCGTTAGTCTGACAGATTCAATGGTTCAGTCCAGGGGAGTCGATCCACAGCCGCCACCAACTTCGGAAGTGTATTCCGGAGAAGACTTAGTGTTAGGCATCAGAGCTCGATTAGTGTACAAGGCGCTCTCGAAGAGGATCATCGAGTCCGGAAGCAATGAGAACGGGGCTGTTGAAACCTGTGATTGATTCCTTGATATAGAAGGCAGCCTTAAAAGAGCGCTTGTATCCACTCACCGACAATTAAACACCCACTAAGGGCTAACCGCCTTTACCACGATGCCCAGCTGGGTTTCAAAAGCTAGAACTGCGCTCTCTATCTCCTTTGCAACCCTTTCGTACGTCCGACTAGGGCGCCTTATTGTTGAGGACCCCAATGTCAAAGCCCCATGCTGGTTTTCTCGCAGAAGCACAGACGTCTTTCACGTTCCAGCCCAGATCCTTCGCCTCCTCTTCCAGATCATCCTCGCTCCCGTTTACATTTGGATCCCGCATAACTTTTATGGCCAAATCTCGAACTACTCCAGTGCATCTTGGGCGTACGAACTCACGTCTACGCCTGACGCAGTATTAACTACTGCTCCAGGCGGCGGTGCGGGAGCATACGCACCCACAGGTTCTACTCCACGGTGGGTACTAAGAGTCCAGATCGTAAACGGTGCCATTACGGTCAGAGAACAGGTTCCCTGGTCGGAGGATGTCAGAAATCGAGGATACAAGGCACTCAGCTATCCTATGGATAGCGCATACGTGCTATTCCAGGAAGCTGGCTTGTCTGTGGAGGCTCCGCCAACAGAGAAACGTCGGTTCACATTAAGGGACCGAAAACGCATCGCCGAAAGACTCCTCATCGAATATTGTTCCGCGACTCGCGACGTAGGAAACCGTACCGAATATATATGGCTGGACGAATTCTGCTTGTCCGACGATAGACAGCCTGATAATAGCCCAGAAAGAAACCGAGAGCTCGGGCGTCTCGCCGATATCTTTCGCAATGCATCCCAGGTCGCCGTCTTTTGTCATGAGGAGAATTGTGACCATAGCTCAACCACCTGCATCTGGGGCACGCGCCTCTTCACTATCGGCAAAATCCTCCACGCGTCGGAGGTCATCCGCCTCACGAGACAGCAAGACCCGGACGGTGTGCTGAGGACCCATGCATACCAGGAGGCTGCCCGTACGTTTCGCGAGAAGATGCAAACCAAGGCCTGCATATGATGACCGTTGGCATCTGTACGCCATAATGCAGCACTCGACTAATGCTGGTTCAGTTTCTTGGCAAAACGCCATTCATGCGCTCGTAGTCGAAGCCATCACTCGAGACCTTGCTGGGACGGGATTTGAAGAGCACAAGTTCCTCGGGAAGGCGTTGAATGGGTTGCTACCTCGCCGGGCGCGGCTCGAGGACCTGAGGGGAGAAGACGGATGGACAGATCTTGCTTGGTTATTGGAGCTAAACCAAGGTTTTTACAATGCGGCGAGCTTGGCGCAGTGTGCAGCTTGGGAGAAGGTGGCTGGTTGGGTCCTCCCATTCGACCTGTAGCAGGGAACGAGAGGCTCGAACCAATCGTCCATGCGTTTCCGGTGGGAATGTCGGACAGAATGGGTATCATGACGCCGCTGTGTGTCATCGGAAGCAAGACAGTTGGCTTGCGGAAGTCGCTGGAGAGAGATCCCTTTGGCCTGTACAACAACAAGGACATGCGCGGGCTTAAATGGCTTTCTCTGTTCTTCCTCGTCTTGTTCTGGGTGATTGCATTTGCTCTGATCGCCACGAACTGGACCACCTTCGTCGCGATTGCTTGGGTGAGCTCCAGTATATTCGTCATGTTCGAAATAGCGGTTGGGACGATATACCTGCAGCGAGATGGGTGGATATTCCTCGAGGACAGCACGTGGGGACACGACCCTCAGCAACGACTCCGAGTGCAAGACCCGAAACTCGCGGAGCTTATTGAGTGGGGGGACCGCCAGCTCATTCCGAATTGGAATCCGCCCGGAGAAAAAGTGAAGGAATGGGCCAATGGGACCTTGTTGGACCTGAATAACGGGGTAATGGTGAAAGTCTTTGTGTCGGGTCAGCCGAACGCCTTGATTGCGCTTGCGATCCACGGCAGCGGAGTGACGTCCATGCTTGTGGACAGGAGAGAGGATCTGGAAAGCATTGTAAGCAAGGTTGGCATGTGCAACGTCCCGCCGTATGTCTTGGCACAGACAACCCGTTCTGGCACATTATGTATCGGCATTCCTTCGGAAGATATGGAGAGGTGAGTGTCGCCTATACTGTCGAGGTGCTCAGTACTGACTCAAAGCAGAGATAACATATCGCTGGAGGAAACAAGGTCTTTCTTCATGGACCTATGTTGTTTGGCAACGTCCTAGTACCGAACTTTAGTGTATATACCTTCTTTTAGCCTACTATTTCGACTTTCTAGGCGATACTTGTACACTTTGATAATGTTGCCGTTTGGCGAGATATAGTAATCCCTTCGCTTGCCTGATACCGAAATGAGGGAAGGCGTCACTGTCCTCACTACCGCAAGATCGATTCGAGAGGTGATGATCGTGAGAAAGAACCCAAGCTTAGGGTCAGGAAGTTGCCGAGCCAATTTTTCAAATGGTAAAATTTGGAAATTCAAAAGAAATTCTCTACTTGCATCTCATAATAGACGCGTACTTGCATCAGCAATCTCCATCACTGACACTCATTTTGCCTTTGTTTTCTGGTACTTGCGAGACGGTAGCGCGCTCTTCCGGTGGGTAGTTCTTCACGACAGGATATGAGAACGCTTTTACGCATTGTATACAGGTAAAATACGTATCTGTAGTGCACCGATGTACTGGCTACATCCATAGCGCAACTCCCAAGGATCGCGTGCCACCCAATATCTCGTGTCTTCATCTTGAATGTATGTAATAGCCTTGCCCTTTCAGCTATATCTAATCCCGACTGATAGATGCCGGGCTCACGCCTCACACCAGGATCGCGAATATTTCGACGATGCTTCACCTCCACCCCCGTCCCCCAAAGAGCATTCATCCTACCCGACTTCCGAAACCTCGACACTCAAATCCCTGACCACGCTAACGCCATCCGTTTTCGCGACACAGACAAAGACACATCCCAGGTCTTCCGATATTACAAAAGCATCGAACACGTTCAATTCATGGAAAAGAACATGTCTACTGTCTTCAATGACCGGCCGCTCTTGGATACGTTATCCAAGATGCCTCTCAAATCACTGCACCTCTCGTCAGCCAAATTCCACAACATAAATCACCTCTGCTCGTTCATACGCCGTTTTCCGTCTGTTAAAGAAGTCTACTGCTCGCGTCTGCGTCTTCTGGAAGAGAGGCCCCTTCGGAACACACTCTTAGAGGAGGGACCGGCGCTTGAAACACTCAGGATGGACAGTGAGGACTTATGGTGTCCGGCTCTAGATGGATCCTTTGGGTCCATTGACCAGCTCCGCAACGTCACAATCATGGACGTAAAGTACAAGCACCTGCCCGATATAGCTCTATTCCTTCAACGAACTGCCCAGCAAGGTAATCTCAACAAGTTCAATATGAGGCATATGCACAACTTCGACGTCAGAGGCACGTAGCCTTCAAATTTTCCTTTTCCCTCTCTGACTTTGCTTCAGATAGGGCTAAGGGCAACTCGTCGTGGAAGCGCAACCCTCCCCCTCTGGATATCTCACATCTCAAGTCCCTCGGAATTGACATCCACGGACGCTATAAACTCATAGGCATCAAGCAACCAGTCGTTATATTGAAATGGTGGATAGACATGCTGAAAGGTTTGGCTGAGAAGGGTCAAGCGTCGAATCTCGAGGATCTGCTACTCGTCGTAGGCATATGTAGGCGAGAGCCATATATCCTGGAGGACCTAGAAGGAACGTGGCAGCTGCTTGATTCTCTCCTAACACAGAATTTCCCTGCATTCAAGTCCTTGCGTGTGGCCATCAAGGTGTTCAGGCCTACGACCATGGAGACAGGAGTAGTACCACAAGAAAGCGATAGAACAAAGCTGCCCTCGTTTACTGACAAGGAGGATGCTCAAGGTCATGTGTGGGACTGTACAGACAAGTAACAATTTATATGCGATGAATAATTTATTTTGAATAGCCACAGCATCGGTTTCCTTGAACCGGACAACATCTAATATCACGCAGCAGAGACCCTAACGCACAAATCAATCAGTATCTTGATAGGATTTAGCCAATGCTGACACGCTGTTTATATCGTTTCTTATAGTGAATATTTCCTCGGTCCTAGAATCGACTATGAGCGGACACTTCAAAAATATTCTATTCCGTTTCATTACCTGTCAGTCATCACTATCCGGTTCTTCCAGGAAGTCATCTCTAGAAAACAGGGAGAAACCAGCAAAAGTCTGAGGAGTAATAGCCTCAACGGATTCATCAAGGCACATCGAAGCAGGTGAGTGAGCAGAATGGATAGTCTTGTTAGCAGAAAAGGTTTCGTCAGTTAATTCAGGTGCAGGTTCGATGGCTGGTTCCGGATCTTGTACAATTTGAGCATAGCAAGCAAGAGAGTCTGAACTTGGTGTATTGGCGTTAATAGTGATGGGTAAAGCAACTAGCCGCTGAGCGTCATCGGGAAGACAAAGAGGAGCATTCGAAGGCGAAGAGTGGGAAGTACGCGAAGATCTATGTGCCCGACACCGAGGTAAGGAAGAAGCAGAAGCATTTGATGAACCGTATTGAGCAACATGAAGGTCATCTTTGTGAATGCTAATTTGAGCAGGCACCGACGGGGATGAACAGTACTGTGGAGAAACGCCACTCGGTTCGGTGGTAATTAGGTCTTGTCTATGAAGAGAGTCAGGCGAGGGAAACCTTGGACTATGATTGTCAGGAATCGGTTCTTCTACGCACTGATGTGTATCAGGGATTGCCCAAGACGATGTCTCGAAGGAAGTGTACTCGTCAGCGTCATCAGGATCAGCGTAGTCCTCATCTTCATCGATGGCAGGTTGCGAATGACAATCAGAGTTACAGTCGTCAAGCAAAACATTATGGTCGAATAAAGAATCAACATCTTTTCTTTCTTCGCCAGCGACAGGCGAACCAGCCAAGTTGTTGAAATGGTCATTGGAAGAAGAAAAATAAGCAGATGGCAAATGCGATTCGAGATGCAGTACGGAAGGCGAAGAGCTTTGGTGTGCGTGAGCAGGAACGTCATGGATACCCTGGTCGTCAAGATCGTGATCACTGTCCGACCCGTCTTCGCCGAAATGAAAATCGTCAGACTGGCCGTAAGAATCATCTTCGTCTGCCTGGGGAGGAGGAACGTTATCTGAAGGATGACTACTTGCAACCGGAATGCCTTCAGAGGAAGCCTGATCTGACGAATAAACTGTATGCCTAGCTCTGGGCGCAAGGCTTGGAGGCCGTGGTTGTGCCGCCAAGGCGGATGTATTGTCCGCATCCTTCCCTGGAGTACTGGGAGCAGATTCCAAGCCTAGTATCACCCCCACGGCTGCCCAGGGATCGTCGTAGTTGAATATGTTTCCTGAAAACGAGTGTTGGAGTGAAGACGTGACAGCGAGGGTCCCAAAGGAAGTGGCTGGTTGAGCGACATCGGTCGGTATGGGTATATGCGGTATTCTTTGAGATGGAGCTGAGACGGGGGAAGACCGGGTGCTACTCGAGGTATTGTAAGAACCGAGATGAGCTTGTAGAAACGCGTCGCTAGGTTCTTCATCGTACTCATCATCTGGACCATGGTATATCTCCCGTAAAGACGCGTCGGGATTGTCGCACAATTCATCATTCTGGGATCCAGAAGAGAGCTCCTCTTCATCCGTCTCTGGTAACAATTCCGACTTGACCCTCTAAAGCAAGCGTCAGCATTTCGCTCTGCCATTAACGAAGTAAACCTCACCTTGAGCATTCGCCCTTCAGGCGAAGATACAGCCAAGATTCGCTTTCTTTTCTTGTAGGTAGATAACCCAGCCAAGTCCGGTAATGAGAGAATCTGATTCATAGCAGCTCGCAAAGATATAGCTGGACGGAAGTTGAATCACAAGCGGTACGAGCAAATTCGAGGTTCGTACGCTCTGATGTATCCAGGGCCTCAAGGACTTTTGAGCTGCTACTAGCCGAGCTAGGACCATCTCGTTTGGATTTCCAAGGCTTGCTCGGACTCGGGATATATCCTCGCGGCGACAGCGACAAGGTAGAGTTCTGCTTTGCGTGGGCCAGTGAGATGCTGGGCTGCGGCTGATTCTTCGGCGTTGGAGAGTTGATGGAACGGCGCTTGGACAAGAGATTCAGGCGTTGGCGACCGAAGAATCGTTTCTGTTGACGACCTGCTGCATCTCTGGAGCGAATCTTGGCAGCATTTCTAAAAACGAGAATGGTCGGAAAAGAAAAGGAATAGTGAACGACCACGCACTTTTTGCCTCCCATGTAGTTGGCACCAGCCATCTTGAGCCCTTTAGACTATAAATGCTGTCCAACAGCCGTCGCGACCAACTCAACCGAGTAAATGATAGAAGAGAGTTAAAGACGCAGTCCTGGACACAACGATGGCGTTACAAACAAATGGTAAGTATTTCGAAAGAAAAAGGTAAAAAGAAATGATTCTCAGATCAAGCTGAGTGCTGAAAAATTGGGATACACGGCATACGATAGCAACACCCACGGAATCCCCTAGTAAAAGGCGAGGGGATTGTCTGCTTGAGCGTTACTAAGCCGCTACAGACGAATGCACCAAATCCGATCACACCTTGACAGTTTTGTATTTTGCACAGCTCACTGGGCCACGGCCAATTTAGGACGACTACTACTTTCTCGCAATTTTCCATTCACCCTTCGCCTAGATTATCTCCTTATGAAAATCGGTCTACATAAATTAGAATGAATCTCACGGATTCGAGACTTTTATTTCCGAGAGTCACACGGCTCCGCAATGCGCGGGAAAATACAACGCATGTTCCTTCCCTGCCGAGTCACTTGGGTGTGGGATTTTGGGGAACGAAAGAAATGTAAATTCGAGGTAATCTGGGAATCATTCCTTATGCCAAGATATCACATCTTCTATCATTCTATCGGGCGAAATGACAAATGTAGACAACGGAAAATGAGGAAACGCGAGGCCGAAACAAAAGAGGCAGCCCAAAAGTAAAAC
The DNA here is from genome assembly GCA_030435615.1 of Armillaria luteobubalina. Lineage (NCBI taxonomy): Eukaryota > Fungi > Basidiomycota > Agaricomycetes > Agaricales > Physalacriaceae > Armillaria > Armillaria luteobubalina. The sequence continues at coordinate 345,948 of JAUEPU010000018.1, read as the reverse complement.
GGTCTGGCCATCGTTCCCACTCTCATGGGCGGTGAGACCTCCGGCTATCGTCCAACCGCAAACCAGGGGAACCCTCACCAAATCCAGTACACCCATCGACACGGGCGCGAAACCGCTCTTCTCAAATTTAAATTAGCGCGGAAACCGCTCTTTTGGAGATTCCCACCCGCAATGAATTTTCTTTAAAAATGTTCCAGAGGTTGGGAAAAGGTTCTCGCTCACACCGCAAATGCTTTTCGCATCCCTCCTAACTCTCATTGTCGCGTCCGCAGCTCTGGCATCCCCTCTCCAGGGCCGCCAGGCCAGCAATACCAATGTTGCCATTAATCAGGTCGTTGATGCTCTCGATGAGAGCATCCATATCAACATTCCCAACATCTGTACATTTTTATATCCTTCTGAAGACGCTCTGACTGAACCGGAAAATTTTAGTAACCCTTCAAGCCTCGCACCAAGCCAACGATAGTACCATAGGAGAACAGATCAATGACCTCACCACTGTCTTCAAGGTAGCAGCGCAGGACCTAAGCAACATCGCCGTGAGCTCAGGCTCTACCACGGTCGTGCCTACGAACGATGATATCAGTATTACATTCGCAACCGTTCTTTCGTAAGTCTGATGCGATTGCAGCCCTTAGCGGTCATCGTTCATCTCAGTATATAGACTCGTTGCTTCGGGTCTCTCGGGCTTGACAGCTGAGATAGTCCCGGAGATGGTGTCGATGGTCCAGACACTTGACCCCGAGGTCGCCGCCGCCTCTTTGGCGTTGAATACCACGCTTCCAGGGTCACTTAAACTTGTACACACCATGTCAGTGCTGTTGCTCGGTGATGAAGGGAGTGGAGAACTTACAATGTTTTTCGTCCTACAGGATGCTTGATGCTCGACAGTTCTTGATCGCGGAAGGCATGACCCAGACGGTGGCTGCTATTGGGTTCTAGTAACTTGGCACCTTAAGTCCGTGCAGCAGTCTGGCGGTTTTTATTCAGTATTTGCTTGACCAGAATATGATGCTAATTGATACTGTTATGCGAATACAAAAGAAGCTGTTAAAGACATTGCACATGCATTAGTCCTCCCTGTACCATGGCCAGAAGACAGGGACAGATCTAGTCGGCGACAAGTTAACCAATGAATCCATGGACGGAATGGGAGACCTACTTTTTATATTCCTTCCACTTAGGATCGTCGCCCCAGCGCTTCTCGGCTTGACGTTCGAGTGGCGGAACGCCGGAAAGCTGATTCCATTGAGTTTTATCGGGCCCCGAACACAGCACACACGCACCTTTCGAAGGAGGAAATACGTCATGGCCGGACTAAGCCCAGCCAAGAGAACTGTACCACTAGGGAAATATGGGGTACGGAGCGCCGAGGATGATAACGCCCAGATGCCCGTCCAGATACCGAGTTCACCGACATAGTTAGGATGTCTGCTGATGCTCCACAAGCCACTGGTGATGAACTTTTCATCGTGTTGTTTGTGATTCTTCTTGTGTCGCCAGGAAGACTTTTGGTAGTCTGCTATTACTTCGAAGAGGAAGGAACCGGCAATGAGACCAAGTGCGGCGTAGTCGCGCAGCCGTAATGCAGGGTGTAAATTTGATGGAAGAGTGTTGCACAGATAGACAGGAAGTCCTGTGAGAAAGACCCAAGAGGCTAGACACAATATCGTTGGTTGCGAATCCAGGCAGGGAAGAAGTGGCCGCACCTTGACCGAACCAGTAACAACTGAACACCGCTGGCTTGCGCTTGATCTCGCTGAATCGAGAATCACCACCAGCTTTGATTGCTCTCTAAGAGAGAGTTGAGGATCACTTGGAGAACCGTAGGGAAGCATAATCTCACAGATGCCAAGAAGATACCCATCCGCGATGCCCATATTCCAACGATGGCGCTCAGGATTACTTGTCGTGGGGCAAACAATGACAAAGGTGGCAGCTGAGTCGGAATACCATCCCAGAATTTGGTTTTCAGTGCAGGGTAATAGAGCGAGATGTAGGCCGTTGATAGAAATCCGAGTGAACCGCCCAAGTCAAAGTACGTTTCGTTCTGCTGTGGTACAAAGACCAACGCGAACACTAAGAGAAGATAATTACTTGTGCACCTAGAAGAGCAAGCTATGGACGTACTAATTTGTAATGCGTATGCGCTGGTGAGCGAGGGAAGCAGACGAGAGAACACTGTCATGTTTTGAAGGAAAGAGTTGGGAAAGAGCAAGGACTCTTGGTCATAGGACATTATATTTTATATGGGGCGGGATCGGACCAAGTGTGACGCCATGTCCTTCGACATCGGCACTGAATATGAGACACGGAGGCGTGTATAAAAAGACACATTCAGGACGAGAACCGATCGGGGACTTGCCGTAATCAAAGAGCCAGCGGAACTGCTACCGGTTTCCTGTCACGTGCTCTGCTCGTGATCGGTGATCGGCGATCGCGTATGTTGATTGTTGAACTTTGCCCATTCCCCTTTCACCTATATCTAACGGTACAACAAATGGTTTTAGGCACGACATAAAACTCTTTACAGGAAAACTTCTGGAGCACCAGGACGCACTGCTTGAATATTGCCTCTGATTTTACACGAGAAAGAAACTACCGCGAGGGTGGGCTTGCAGATATCCCAAGGCTATATTGCGGTCCGTCATATAGGCTAATATACGCTTGCAAAGTACTTTGTAAGTAATAAACCTCTCCGAAAGTGGTGGGAGGGTGTCAAAAAAGGGGCCGGTTAAAATGCTTGTAGATTGCATGGTAGGCCTACGCCTTTGCGACCTAGTATCAGCAGTACTGAATGAGAATAAGAACAAGCGAGCGAGCGAACCTCGACTCATCTTGTGCCAGTGCAAAAGGACAGTGGGTGCAAATGAGACAGCTGCTGTATGAATTTTTTGCCGCGGGAACGACCGCCTGGAAATGTACTTAAAACCATACAAGACAGCTTGACGTATTCATCGATTTATCATTGGAGCGAAGCAGCAAGAAGCGGCGCCACGCCGAGGCGATGAGGTAGGCCCGCGCATAGAAGCAAACTGATGAAACAGCAGTCCCTACAGCTCAAAACTGCGATGTTAGTGGGGGGAAGACCTCGCAAGAGCAAGATACGGTGCAACCCTGGACTATCTCTCCGGTGGCAAAATGAACAAGGCCGTCAGAGTAACCCGAAATGGCGTTTCGATTGCTGGAACTTACGAACGTCCACATGGGTGAGAGCTTGGCCGCGACTTGCCGAAACAGAAATTAATCGGAGATCGAATAATAAACTCGTCGGAAATTGGGGCAAGAGATATCTCACCCCCTGCTCATCGTCGCTGGCAGCGAACTCGACGAGATTCCCTTCCCCATATCGGAAAATTACTTGTATTTTCTCCTAATAATATTTTGAAAGGATTATTTGGAGTCCAGGAGGCTGCACATCCGATTCTGCAAAGGTCCGTTATTTTATTTTGTGGTATGTTTATCCTTATCGGCGTACAGGGAACGTCACACTCCGGTTTTGAATATCTGCTTTTTACTTTGACGTCTAGCAGCAGGCGTCCAGATCGAGAATATACTGTTCGTCTATGATTTCGACTTTGTTCTTGCATGCGCTGAGGGGCGGCTACTATGCCTTCCTTTGTTCCGTAATGCGAACAGTCAGTGTATGGATAATCCTCAGCATTACCAGCCTTTGTCCCACGCCCTGCGCCTCCCGGTAGGTGCTCCAGCACCCCCTACGTATACACCAACAGGCTATAATTCCAAGCCACGACATGATGACGACGACGAGGAGGATGACGATGACGAGGTGGTAGCCCAGCAACTCAATCGGCCAGAGGATCCCCAAGCGAGCGGTACGCCAAGCCCAGCTATGAAGACGGCGAGGTGAGCAGTGCTCTGCTGATCCCAAACGTCCGGCTAATGCTTTCACAGTGCACCCACGCAGCAGCAGGACGAACCAATCATCCATCAATACGAACCAGAGCAAAAACGAAGGCCAGGTCGACCCCGCGGCTCAAAGAACCGTCGCAATCGTTCCAGCCAGCCGCCGAGCAAGCCAGTGATTCATTATTCTCATCCACCTTTACACCCTAGTGGTCCGGGAACAGCACCGCCCCAACATCCAGACGTGAACGCTCAGAACCAGCAATACTATGAATTTCAATGGCGCGTCTTGAACCTGTGTGCAGAGTTCTATAATGCCGCGGAAGAGCTAGTGGTTCGTATGGCATACTCTTCCAAGAAAATGTCGCTGAAAGGGTGCTTATAGAAAGGTGCGAACCCGCTGGTTATTGCCCAATGCTATCAGTCTGCACCAGGCAACAAGGTCGATCCTTTGGCCATGCTGAACGAGGCGAAGCGCATTTGCGATACACTGGTACGTACTTTCCTCTGCTCTCTCCGCATGTAGGGGAGGAACTGTCAAGCATCACGGCGGGCTTTGCCCAGCGTCCTCATATTATGCTTGACGGCCTAAAACCTCGTTGGAAACCCTCGATTTTGTGTTTGTTTGAGGCCCAGTCTCTCCGTCATACATTATTTCGGGCTGGTTTCCTATTGAGGGGAGATTTGGACTGTTACAATTCTTTGGCAGTGTCCTCCCTACATGACAGTATAGGCCTGCACGAGAAGGACGAATGGCGCCTTGCGTCGCCCTTCGTGACAAACAATGATCCTCGTTTTCCCGTGCAGCTCATTCATCCTCAGTGACATGTATTCTGACGATCTCACAGCTGGCAAATCCATCTCGCCTCATAACGACACCACCTCCACCACCCATGTATCCAGTGATACCGACTTTGTACCAGCCTCCCCAACCGGCTGTGCCTCCGGCTGGAGTAGCGACCACATCTAATGTCGCTCCGGCTGCCGTCATCAATCAGCCGCAGTCATTCGTTGTGTCTATGAGCGCACCCCAGTATCCTATGTACGGCCCGCCACCTGGTCAATATCCCGCAGCTCCCTATTACCAATACCCGTCTTATATGCCAGGACCGCAATACTATGGCGCGCCTCAGCCTCCTGCTCCGCCTCAGCAACAGCAACCTCAGCAGCCCCAGCAGCAGCAGCAACAACAGCCACCACAGCAACAACCTCAGCAGCCACCACAGCAGCAGCAGCAGCCACCGGCAGTACCGACCCCCACGGTCTCAACAACGATGCCAGGAGTGGGCGGTAATCAAGGAGCATGGTCAGACGAAGAAATTGAAAGACTGAAGGCCCTTGCTGAGGAGAGCAAGTCGCAAAACACTACAGGAGAAATGGAATGGGATTGGGTAGTAAACCGATTTGGGAATGATCGCACACGGTACGTCCGCGTCCACCGTGATCCTCGTACCTACTCACACGACCACTTCTTAGGCATCAAATTCTCATCAAAGCCACCCAGCTTGGTCTAAAAGAGAGCAGTACGCGAGCAGTCAACTCACGGGGGGTAAAACGGCGCCGCGAGACGGACGGCGAGACTGCGAGTCCGCCAGTTCCTGCCGAGACGACGTCGCCTACGTCCGCGAACCCTTCGAACACGAACCCATCACCGTCTGCCAGCCATGGACAGTCCACTCCCGTGGCATCGCCGTCGATGCAGAACCAGCCCAAGCCTCCCGCGTCCACATCCAAAGTGTCATTGCCGTGGCCGATGCCTACCGTGGCAGTCAATACACCTTCGCCTGTGGTGGCCACGTCGTCTCATGATCGTCCGTATTACCGCCCTCGGCCTACAGACACGTCGTCCAAGCCTCTTATGGGACCCCCAGTGCAGCATCAGTATATGTATCAGCCCAATGGGAGCACAAGTTCGGTGATGAATGGCAAATAGTCTTGGAATCACGGTCATTGTTTAGCTTTTACGCCCTAACGAGTTTTCTTTTTTTACTTCATTGTGCTTTCTACTTTGAACGCTCATGGTATTTATACCGTATTCCTTTCTGTTGTCGTCTTGCATGTAAAAGTTTTGTCATGTATATACGTCTTGTACTACGTACGTACATTACGTCGCCGCGGTTTAAAAATTCCTCCTTTGTAGCTATCTCTTGAACTTTTAGTCGTCAATGTTGGTGTATGCTACTTGTACTTTTTAAATGCATGCTATACAATCTGCGGATCATCTCAAACTATTGCCGCTCCGACTCGGCGTGACAAATTACAAGGTTTGATCCTACAAGCTCATACACTCATCAGCACAGCAAGGGCGAATCACATTCAATTCATTCCTCCACCACAGTATTTATATCGATAGCTTCTATTACTCTTACCGACCTTCTATCTACTCTCCTCCAAACGTTGCTCTCGGCGCAAATTCTCTGTAGCTTTCGTCCCTATAAGAACAAGGTCGTCGTAAAGACCGAGCTAGCAGCTGGTTTTTTCGTGGAGGGGAAGGCCCCGGGGTGTTCAACCAAGTCCCGGAGCGTGTCTGGCCCCCCTCTTATGTTGTCAAGTTCTTTTTCCAGCTCACTGCGGCAGAACTTTATCTGGGGGATTAGGAGCGCCCGAAGAGTGCCTTTCGTTTTTGGGATATTCAAGCGAGGAAGAACGGAGCGCAACATTTCAATAGCCACCTAGGATGTGGATACCATTTCTGAGGTCAACTTGCTAACAATTCATTGAGCCGGCAGTTCTCATTTGAAGGCCTTAAACGGGTCGGAGTGGCAAATTGCAAGGTTTGTCCGAACCATCATTCCATTCAGTAGTAATTAATTGGCGCTCTCGCTTCCAGCGCCTCTTCTTGTTTTCGTCGGGACTCATCTGATGTGTCACTGGCGTATTCTCGGTCCGCTGGAATCCGTGATATCTGATATCTAGCACTGGTTGTCGTCATCTTTTCCCAGGCTGGGCAATACAGTTTCAACTATGAACGAAGTAGGTGAGGCTCACCGGCGCCTCATTCCCAAGACATCTACTCGTATTCGCACACTACCACTGCATCGCCTCCATATCAGTCACACAGTAAAGCCTCCGGGACCTCCATCTATGTCGGACTACCACTCCCCCGGATCCGCGTTATTTAACTGTACCTCAAGGCTCGAACTGGTCCGGCGTGATGGGTTATCACTATCATAGTTTTACTCCAGGAATGGACATCAACAGCACATAAATCAAGGAGGGAGAAGTACTGCTGATCAGCTGCAACCAATCATCTGTGAAGAGGGCATCTTTGGTTCTTCGCATGCATTACAAAGTCCATCGTCCTATCAGAGAACCCTGCACTGCCCGTGTTTTCCGTCCCTTAAAGATGCTCAATGTAAGCCGCGCGACTTAGTATCGGTTGCCCATCAACTATATCGTCTCGTCCCTCAGGCCCACTCAGGTGAGTATATTCGCATGTTATCTCATTATATCATCTAATCGAGTACCATTGTCGTTTTCAGATCAGTTATGGCTCACATACGGAAGCGTAGTCAAGACTCTAGCTCCTCAGGAAATGCAGAGTAAGTTTCTCTCCCTTACCACACTGATAAACCTAATTCACCTTCAATTATCAAGTTCGCAGCCATCGCCTCGTTCATTATCCTCGTCGAGGTCAAAATCCTTCCTACGACGCTTATCCGACGCCTTTAGTACATCTTCCGCCGATTCCTCCACGGACACTCCGTCCGCCCTCGCCAAACAACGCAGAGAAGACGCCCTTCGTGAAAGAGGGCTACTACCACCTCTGACGGTAACAACCCCGCCCGATTCACCGCCATCAAGCTCAGAATGGGATGCTTCGGCGCTCTTCGAGGAAGTTCGCTTAGCGAAGGAGAAAGCATCATCTCAGCAAGGCTCTACTGCTGCTGAACTTGTCAAGAAGCAGTGGGAGCAAAGTGATGCCAGTTCGTCAATACCTCGTCCAAGCCGATTCATTGAGCACATCTCGATCGAAGACGATGTAAAACCTAGAATCTTCACCTCGCTTCCCAGTGTGTCTTTCCAAAGATCCAACACAAAGCGGCCATCCACTTCACCGACTTCCACCTCCCCTAGGAAACCTCGACCTCTTGGGCCTCGAAATCGTAGCGATACGAAGTCATCATCATTATCCTTTCCACCGCCCCTGCCCAAGGGGGCAAGTCCACCCGTAGCATTTGTCACTCGGTCTGCTCCTCCAACTCCAAATCCAGTTCATCCCTCTATATCCCAACGATCGCGTAATAAGGATTTACCTCCCATCCGGGATAACGATCCTGTCCCCGATGCAGTACCTCGCATAAGAAAACCGATTCAAGTTACGATGCATAATCGTGCGAGCCTTGTCATTGAGGCTGGTCAGATAGCGGATGTGGAGAGTCGAAGAGCTTCGGAAATGGCCTTTTTGGAGTTGTAAAGAATTCACGGTCTTAATCGTTGTATCATACTTATATTATGTTTTCCCCCATACTTTAGACGGAGAGTTGGACAATTAATGCGGAATAGGAAGACATTGCAGCAGCACCCACTAAGACTTTAAAGATCGGATCTACTAGGGTATGAGGTATCCCCAGAACATTTCTGAAGTTCTCATGTTTAAACGTCTTTCCGTACTAATCAAGTGCTACTAGTGCATGTATGGCTTTCCCATCCATTTTAGTCAACTTTGTATATTCCTATGAAATGTGATACGCGTCCCAGTACAACCATGATCATGATGATGCGACCAGCGCCGAGGATTATCCTGATCCTTACTACCTCGCTGGATAAGTGTACTCGTGTATAACACTGGGTATGCTTACCGCTAACGTTCTCTTGCTCTTGGAGCTGATTTCTTCATCACGTCGGAGAATATGCTTTCGCCATTTGTTCTTGTTACTTCTGTTATTTTGTTGCAAAGGTCACCAGCGGCACGCTAAGGTTATTCCCTATGTGATCGGTCCGATGCAATCGATATTACTGGTACTATTTTGTGATCTGTATCTCGTGTAAGAACTAAGCGCGCTGGATGGTCACTATCTGACAACGTCAGTGGCTGGACATCCCAGTCTGAACCATGGTCTACATAGCATCGTGCGGCGGCTTCCGTAACTACGTTCCGTCAACAGTGATTCAAGATCCAACGTTAATGGAGCGTTCGGGGGTCCCAGGGGTATAGGTGTTTCTATTCCTCTTCTGCAGGTCTTATTTCCGGTACCCGGACTGACGGAGAATGGGGAAACGAATCGAGTTATGTACACTTTAGAATCAACGGTGACCATCCCTGCTGGAGAGTATCTGATCAGAGCACGGCTTCTTAAAAGGATGCTCGTACAAGTTCTTAACATGAGTCCCTAACTTTTCACCTTGCCAACACCAGTTCTGTTAGTAAGATCAAGTTCTAGAGCTTCTTCCTCAGCTTTGCACAGGTGATCATCACAGGCGGTGAGTCACCTAGTACTGAATACCTTACGAGATTCCAGAGTATGAAGATCATTGATGATCACTATCAGTTCCTCCTGAAACTTTCAGCGAAGGTTCAGGCGCTTACCCCATGGATGCCCCCGGTGTGAACATCAACATCTACATCGCAGAAGCGGTTACGATTGCCCACATATAAGGTACACATATAAACTTTGTGTTTCATCTGGATGCTGGTCGTACTTTGTTCGAACACGGTCCCCGGACTAGATACGTGTCATTGCTTCTTCGTTTTTGCGGTGCCTTTGCTCTGAAATCACAGCTGTTGATGTGGACCGATGCGTAACCACAAGAAGTACATGTATTTCTTTATCGGTGCCCTGCGTGGGAGAAAGCACTTGGCATATCATTTTGATAGAGTACCACGGAGGAGACAGACAGAGATAGCAGACACTCCAGCAAACGCAAGACAAATTGACAAGACACGGGTTGAATCGTCACGATTATGCATGTTCGATTGAGGAATGGAGTCTAAGGCTCCTTACGTGCGGTTTCAAGCCCACGTTGCGCCCCAAGTCTGATTGCCTCAACAACCAGAGCGGCCGCCAGCAGGCATGGTGAGCCTGTTCGATGACCCATAGCATAGTAAGCACGACGGAACCTCGTTGTGATGCGCCGACCCCGGAGGACATAGAAGTAGAAGTACACCATGGCCCACGACGTCAGCGGCCTTCTTACGAGGTTATCAGGCTTTAGTAGTAGTGGAGTTAGCTGTCATTAAAAATCCTGCATAATCAAGTAAAAATGCCAAAATAATAAAACGAGGGGGACAGAACCACGGGTGACCCGTTCCGTAGAGCCTACGGTAGTCGTTCCGACCTTCATAGACGAGACGCATATCTCCGGATGAAAGATTGTTATCATTATTCATTCTCATGCTTCCTTGGGACCGTATGCTGCAGAGGTTACCGGGCTGTCAAGTGGGAAAGCGAGGCCGTTTTGCCCCCTTTGTCAAAGACTGCGGTGAAGAGATGGGTGAATGTCAGGCAACTAAGATCATTCGCTTGTAGCCAAAGCTAGGAAGATGGCCGGTCTACAACCAATATCAACGCCTGCGAAGAAAGTCAATCGTACTGAGTGCATCAAGAAGAGTGCTTATTAGGTACCTTGACACATCCTTTCCCAGCGTCGCGCCATCCATCGCTCGCCTTAGATATCTAGCACTTGGCGAGCAATTGCGGAGATAGTCACTATGTAGACAAGGTTAGAGTAAACGGTTACTCACAAGCTGGACGCGTGCCCCACTGCTCAAACACGGGGTGTCGGGTTACGTAATAGCACGTGGCTACGAATCGCTTGCGACCACGAACCTCCGAGTCTGCCAGCCCTAACAACCACGACATTCTGACAAGATTTTCCGTCGACATAGATGCTCAATTATTCGCCTCTTTTTACCTCATTATTGCTTAGATATGAGTTCGGTAGTGACATTCGATCTAGCCTAACAGGTGCGTATCGTCTTAGTAGTACCCTTGCGTGTCGACGTCAGCATTGATAGATGTTCGTAAAAACAGCAGCAGGTTCGTCATGAAGAACAGAACGTACACCCAAGCCAAAGGACCAGCTTAGCTAGAAATTCGGATGTTGTTTCCGAAAATATCTGTACATGAGGCATGCTCTGTACGTTATTGAACGTCTTCATCCAGACACTGCTAACGCGAAACGTCGGTATTGCTTCTGTAGCGTATGGTCTCGACCCATGCTCTTCAAGGTTCTGTGGACGGCTTGGCCGTAGATTCTACGATTCCTGCCGTTTATTACCTTGTCAATCATCTCACGCAGGCCAACATCTCCGGATGCACTATCTTCGCGTGAAAGTATACCCTCTACTGGATACGTCTTCAGATCGAGCTATCTCTTAAAATCTCCAACTCATCGCATGTGGGAGACGGGGACCAGGGCTATCTTTAGGCTACGCCGAACTTTCGAGCTACCCTTTGGATGATTTCTCATCCTCCGGACTTCCGCTTCCATAGAGGGTACACGGCTCCTTCGTGGATGAGGAGCCGCAACAACGCCACGGAAGCGCTCCTATTCGGCAATCCGGTATCGAAGCTACGTTGCCGATCATCTTTGGACACCGGTACCTGGGAGATCCTGAACGCGACCATCGCCAGGTCATGTACATACCCCAGGCCCTCTTATCTACGCGCTGAGACCTGCTAAATACAGCCCTCACTACTTTAAGGCGCGTACGGTGTCTTACTTTACCAATGCCAAGGTTTGTACGAGACACGTTGACGGGCACGAGGCCCTGCTTGAACAACAAAGCCGGCTTCCATTCGCATGAACTTGCATATCTTCCCAAAACATTCCGGCTTTTCAAGTGGCCTCAAACATTGGCGTCAAAGCTGATTTGAAGGTGGTAGAAGGTTTCGCCAATATTAGCAACCGCCACCGGATCCGACTGACGGGGCGGCGCCGTCTACGTTTTCGTTTTCGGTTTCCCACCCTTAACGGTTCTTAACACGTTCATTCGATGGCAAAATAGATGGAATCTCACTTACTCGGTAAGCTCAGTGTCTAGTGGTGTCATACTTAATACCCACCTCAGCTGTCTCATTCACGTGAGAAGCTATCGGAACCTTATGAGGAGGTCAGAGAAGGAGGGTTTATTGTGATCGATGCCGATTCAGATATCTCAATGGATCCCTAGTGTCACCTGAAAGTCAGAAATAGGTCGAACCTCAGGATCCCTGCAAAGTGCCCATACATATTGAGGAAGTCCCTACGCTTCTGTAGGCTTCTGTTCATTCAACGCTTAAATTCTATCTGACTCGCTTACAGGACCGGCAATGTAACAGAACGGAATTCATCCATTTCAAATTCAACACGCTTTTAAATTTCGTTCTTGTTAGTTTTACAGATTCGGACGACCCTGATTACCCCCGGTCCGAGAAGCACAAAAAGATGGCCATTATTTCGCTCCCCCCGGGCCCGTCATATAAGTCTCCCTTACAAAGGCCCTTCCCGTCTTCCATTCCACTTCTCTCCCCCGGGAGGTCATGTCTTTTCTCCATTTCTTGGACTTCTTTCTCTTTGTTGCTGGTATTTACTTCGTTCGACGCCTTCTCTCTAAACGACGCTCTCCACTGCCGCCTGGCCCCCGTGGTTATCCTATCATCGGCAATGTTCTCGACATGCCCACAGACCGCCCCTGGCTCACCTTCACTCAATGGGGTCAAACATGGGGTATGTCGCTTAAGTCTCTTTCACATGAACGCTAGTAACATCATTCAACGCGCTAGGCGACGTGTGCTCTGTGTCTATGTTTGGACAAACTATTATCGTGCTCAATTCTCATCGGGCGGCATATGCTCTTCTCGATAAACGAAGTGCCATATATTCTGAGCGACCTAAGTTGGTGATGGCAGGCGACCTCATGGGCTGGAACGACATTATTGGCCTGGCTCCCTACGGCGAAACCTTCAGGGCACATCGAAAACTCCTGCACTCAGTTCTCGGGAGCAAATCTGCCATTCGAACTTTCTACCCTATGGAAGAACAGGAAGCCCAAAGTCTGATGCGACGCTTGCTGGATTCCCCCGAAAGGTTGCACTCACACATATCCCAGTACGTTGTGGAATTGTCCTTGCCTGCCGTATACGAGGAAAACGTTGCTGATCCGTTTTCAGGGACGTCGCAGCATTAGTACTGCGTATTACTTACGGTTATGAAGTCGAAAAGGAAGAGGATGATATGGTTGCGTTGGTGAATCGTGCCATGGAGGAATTATCAGTTGCTTCATCGCCTGGACAGTTTTTGGTTGATATTATTCCCATTTGTACGTCGCCTTTGAATCTTGGTACTATATTCTCAAGACTTTGCAGTACGTCATGTTCCAGAATGGTTTCCTGGTGCAGGATTCCAGCTCAAAGCAACGCAATGGGCCCAAGATTTGCGTAATATGGTAAACATACCCTATGAAATGGTTAAGCGGCAAGCAGTGTGTACCTGATTCTATTTCTGATATTCCTTTTTGACACGAACGTACTGTAGGAAAAGGGCGAGGCGCCGGAGTGCTTCGTGTCCAATCTCCTACAAGGGGGTGGATCTGTTCCCGAACATGACTTGAAGTGGGCCGCTGGAGCTATCTATGCAGGTACGTTCATATTTTCAAATAACCGCGATCAGTCAGTCACTAACGCCACACTCTCAGCGGGCGCCGATACGGTAGGTTTCATTTCCATATGGGAGTATGGGATTTGCGTTGATTCCCCCCAGACGGTCGCAGTGCTGGACACCTTTTTTCTTCTCATGATACTTTATCCGGACGTTCAGAGGAAGGCCCAGAACGAATTGGACTCGGTACTTGGTGGGGACAGGCTGCCTACCTTCGACGACCGAGATGATCTACCGTATGTGAATGCTCTATGTAAAGAGCTAGTTCGATTTTACCCTGTGGCTCCCATTGGTTCGTAATTCGACAATAGCGCCCGTGTTCCACTGACCAATCCCCGTTAGCTATTCCCCATGCGACACTAGAAGACGACGTCTTTGAAGGCCATTTCATCCCGAAAGGATCGGTTGTTTTCCCAAATATATGGTAAGTGGCTACCCTTTCTTTATCCATCCATCCAGTGGTAACGTTGCCTTTCTTAGGGCAATGGCACACGACCCCGAAGTTTACAAAGATCCCGATACGTTCAACCCTGACCGCTTCCTTGGTCCCACTCCTGAACAAGATCCCCGGGAAATCAGCTTTGGATTTGGCAGAAGGTATGTTAAATATCAAACCATCATTCACTCATTGATGAATGGTATGTCTTCCAGGAGCTGTCCAGGTGAGGCGAATGGGGAAATTTTTTTCCAGGAATCTATTTTTGACGTCTGTTTTCCTTCCTCGTCAGGACGTCTCCTTGCGCAAGCCACGACGTACATCGTGTGTGCCATGGCCCTCTCCACCTTCGATATTTCCAAGGTCAAGGGGGATGAACCCGTGTTCAGTCCTTCCCATGGGAGTGTCAGGTATGTTGACGCCTTCTGTGTGAACAATGAACTAATAACATGAGGCAGCCATCCGGCTCCGTTCAAATGTAACATCACGCCGCGATCAATGAGAGCGGTTGAACTTATCACTCAACACGAATAATTTCTTATAATCTCATGCCTGTCACCTGTGTTCATCTTTTACGCCTTTCCTCCTTGTTACTTCTCTTGATGTCAGTCACGGTTCTCTTTTCTTTTTGCTACGATATGAATTATAGATCACTTACGAATGCGCCTACGATTTACGACATACCCTACGCATTCTAAAACTGGCAACGCTTAGTTGCCTGTCTTATTTGTTCATTACTGTGTTATATAGTTTCGATACCCTTCTTCTTCATTGTATTAAATAGTACCTTTGTTTACTTTTTTCACACCTGGGAACTTTCGGAGCCGCAAGTTTCGATCTGGCTGTCGGAGGTTCGGATTCTGTAGTGGTGTGATATTACTATACTTGATGCATGCAAAGCATTTGAGGTTTTTGTTAGGCCCTTTTGTTCCGAACTTGTCACAATTAATTAATTCCGACGAAGTTCCCTTACGAAGGAAACGGATCTCTTGCATAATTAAACAATTATAAGGTCCTATATTTACGCTCCCGTAAAGGTTTAAGGTCGAAGTTTTAAATATATTCTCTGCCAGCACGTTTTCTAGCTAGACTTCGCGCTCTGAGTCCTCAGCACAAGCCTTGCGTGGATTGTGATGTCATTGACACAGTGGTGATTACTCATCACGTGAGAGATCCATAATCGGCTTTGGCATCCCGAAGACGGATGGCAAAGGGATGACGCCATTGAGTACCTTTAAAGCCAGCACCGATGCTTTCCCGACTCTCAGCCATTTCGCGTTACTTCACCTCCTCTGCTGCTACACAGAACTCGTCCAACATGTCCGTCAAGAATTTCGTTGAAGTTTGTCCTTCATTTGAGAGGAAAGGGGACTTAATTAATGTGTTTTTCATATAGGATACCATCACTTCGCACAAGATAACCGTGTTTTCCAAGTCCTACTGCCCTTACTGTCGGCGCGCAAAGACCTTGTTCAGCGACAAGTACCCTGACGCGGACATTGGTGTAATTGAGTGGGTCTTTTTGTAAATCTGGCTTATATTTGCACTCATCATCCCGTTGCTAGGCTCGATGAACGTGATGACGGAAGCGATATCCAGGATTACCTTCGCCAGAAGACTGGACAAGGTACCGTTCCCAATATTTTCATTGGTGAGCTTCCTTCTTCTATTCCAGTGCGAGTGCAAGAGCTCACGTCGTCGACAGATCAGCAGCATATCGGTGGATGTGATGATACAATGAGTCTGCAGAACACGGGAAAGCTAGCCGGTCTGATTGCTGCATGAGGAATGGACCCTTATCATTGGGTTTCCACTGCAGTTATCTACCATGCCTGTACTGGGGCATGTGGTACGTTCGGCAATTTCATTTGAGGTTGTTTCTCTCATAAGTCTTGCGTAAATAGATTAAATATATTCATCTAAACATTCAGTAAATTATGGTGGGCCAGAACGCAATGAAGATGGCACTATTCACAAAAGACATAGTGAATGTGGTACAAGCCTATACGATGGGATTCGGACCGGGAAATGGAGTTCCACCTGGTGCTACCGAAATACCGGGACGAGTCCTACTAAGTATCCCTTATGCCAGGACGCAAGGTTCCGCCCACAGATTGCGGGCCGGTGCACTGGCATCACTTTTTCAACGCTAAGTCAATGAGCATCACTGCCACTCACATGATGCAGGGTGCATCCTTCTCCTCATATGTATGATATTCACTGAAAAAGGTTCATTTCATAAGGAGGCTGAATATTATCCCCTTTGCCGTATGAAACGTTATTCTACGAAGATGCAATGCAAATGAAGATCCTTTACAAGTAGCTTCAAAAATGAAGGCATGTTTTAATAGCATGGCTTTATCAGCTGGGTTGTATGCAAGACCGGTATGAGTCTTTCGCCACAGTTGGAGACCCACTTATCCACAAAAGAAATAACGACAAGATCCTGCTTGCACCGCCAACATCAGCAAAAGCTAAGCTTTTGCCTCGCGACTCTGAGCATGTGTACATCCCACAGGTACTGGCTGTGTATGTAGTAAACGCCACCAAGAAAGCAAACAACCTTATCTGAGCCAACGGAAATGCCTGTAGTCGCCCATTTTGGCAGGCACAACCTTTCATTTCTCCTTTTGGGACCGACACCCAGTGAAATGGACGAAAAACAAACTGGGTGCCTTCAGGCGTAAGTATCACGACAGTTAAAATGCATTATTTGATCACGGGCGGCAATCCCCGTTACTTCATTCCGACTGACCAATCCACAGCGATGAGCAAATCCAGCGCACCACAACTCTCAAACCTCAAAAGCATCTGCAGAGAATCGTCGTATAGAAGAGTAAGTAGGATTTCAGCCATTGAAGTGAATCTCATTGGTCGCCTACGACAGAGCTCGATAAAACCGAATTCACCAACTGAAGCCGGCGAATTTCCTTGGCTATCACCCGAACTTACGGACAACATCATCGATTTTCTTTCACCTGACACTCTCAGTCTTAAGTGTACAAGTCTCGTTTGCAGACTATGGCTTCCCAGAAGCCGATTCCATTTGTTTTCCTCCGTACGATTAGAGTTGATCAAACTAAGGAGGATCAACAAGTTCATGCAACTGATACAGTCACCCCATTGTACCATCAATATTGGCACCCTCATCATTTCCGCCCGGGTATTACCTCTAGAATGGACATCGGATTATCCTGACGTCGCAGCTAGCGTATACTCAATTCTAACCGCCCCTGGTCCCTGCAGGGCTCTATCCAACGTAGAGTCACTGGTCCTTGACCACTTCGACACTACAAAGACTCCCCTCTCAATCGGCTTTGGGATCGAAGCGTTCTCCCGAACCTTCACAAACGTCCAATGCATAACATTCAAACGCGTTCGGTTCCAAAACTGCGCCCACATGATGTACTGTGCCCAGTCCATCCCCTCGGTAACCAAATGGACTTGCTGCAAGGTCACATTCGTTGATGGTGATGACACCACGGACCGTTATGGTGTGGATTCGATTACCCAAAAAAATGCGCTGCACATTGTGGTGCTAGATGATGTCCCAGATTGCGTATACGAGTGGTTCTTCCTGCATGAGAATGATGAGAAAACCATGTGCATGGACACCCTCTCAGCGACTCTAGTCGCTGATGATAGGCTTCCTTTTCTGCGAGGAATGCTTCTATCACAGATTGGGTCTCGCCTGACCGTGTTAGAGGTCTCCTTCCTTGATCACTATATCCCCAGACAATCATCAGGTATGGCCGTTCTCCGTTTCTTCTTCCTCCGGGCTGATTTTTTCATCTAAGTAGAATTTGCACCCTCTTCTCGAAATCTCCCCGACTTCTCTCATCTCACCCAGCTTCGGAGTCTGAGGTTCTGTGACATTTCTATAGATATACTGCCAGGGGTGTATCGAAAGGCCATCCCGCGTCTGCTCTCGCAAATACGCTCTCGTTCATTGGAAGAAGTGTATTTTGAGTGTACCACGTTCGCTCTTCCCCACCAACCGGCGGGAGGGAAGAAGTGTCTCGCCAATCGATTCTGGATACACAATTTCCTGGATTGGGACCTTCTTGCTGTGGTTCTAGCGCGGAATCGGTTTGGTGATCTGAGGAAGCTGTGCTTTGTGTGTCCGCTGTATTATGGAGCGAGGTTCACGAGGTTGGCCTGTAGAAAACTGGAAGAATGTCAGTGTCGCGGCGTTATCTTGATTATTGAATCTGGGGTGTGAGTTTCATGACCTTCAGGTGTAAACCTTGTGGTTCTCATACCTCAGGAAAAGCTGCATCGAAGATGCATGACGCGTGTCTAAAGGTGGTAGAGCGAAAACTGCTTCAAACAACGCGTTACAACGTGCAAGATCTCTAAAATTATAAGTCCGAAGATGTATACAGTAGAAGTGACTTAACGTAAAGATAAATAATGAATAGATACATGTACAGTATGAACTGCATTCCGCGACATTCGGTGTGCGTGCTCACCTAACCATCCCGGCTAGCTGTTGACCACCAGGGTCAGGTGATGGGTGAGAGGCCGAAGATATACCCAGCTGCGCCAAATCAGGTTCGAATGTAACGCGATGCAGAATAGATGTCCGACTTAAGGCCAACTGCTCTTCGTATTCCCGTTTCTCGTGAGAGGCAGGAACCCGCGCCGCCTTCACCCCACGAGGGGCAGGAGTTGGCGACCATGGCTCGTTAGTTTCGTGTTTATGACGAGGCGGTGTCTGTGCCGGCGTGGAAAGACCGAAGAATTCTCGTGTTGATGATGACATTGGTGGGACGAAATGCGGACGTGGCGGTATACGTATGATGTTCTTTTTAATAGGCGTCACAGGTGTAGGAAGTATCAAGGAACTGGATTTCCGCCGAGCAGTCGACTTGGGAGTCGGTGGTTTCGCTGTCTTTTGCCGTTTCGTAGGCGTCAACGGCTCAGATTCGTTTTTCCGCTTCTTCGATGGAGTTTTTGGGCTCGCCAATTTCTCCTCCTTTTTCCTCTTGCTCGCCTCCTTCGCTTGCATCTCCCTATCCAGCTCCTCCTGCACCAATTCAGCGAATTCTTGCGCGTCACCCTGTATCCAGGTATCAAAGACGCCTTCCCATTCTCTTGTTGGTACCGGAAAATCCAGATTCAGGTATATTGACTTGAACGTCGACTCTTCTTCCGTGTTTGGCGTTGGACTTGATTGCCGACAACGAACCGCCTTGGAAAACTCCCGCACCATCCTTTTCGTCCCCGGGACCCTGAGGCTGGTTCCGACAACCAGCAACAAATCTGCACCGCTACGCCCCTTTCCCTTTGAGGACCCCACTAGATCTCTCCTGACGACCTCACCAACCCCCTCGCCGTCTTTGTGAGCCTCGTTGTACAGTACGACACTCGGACGAAGCTTTCCGATTCCACGAGATCGTTTCCCGATAACCTCTCGTGTCCGTTCCAACGCTGTACATTCTGGACAATGTGGAGGTACCCCAGCTAGCAGTGAAGTCACATAGTCATCAAGAGGAAAGGAGTGGTTGCATATTTGACAATGAATCATCTGCAGAGTTCCGTGAAGAGGAATGCATCTCGGTGTCTCTCTAGGCGGAGTTGGAAGGCGTGAGCTAGATGGTTGTTCGACATGCGATGGTCTGTACGCGGATTTTGTCTTCTTCTCCTCGAATTCGGGCACTCCGAATGAAAGGCCGCATTTAGTCTCGATAGCGTCGATATTCTGCGTGTATACACGTAGCAATTTTCCGGAATCGTCAAGAGATTGAAGCAATCTATGAAACGGGGTAGGCTCAGCAGCCTTAGACAGCTCTGACAACCGAGCGATCATTTGGCAGAAGAGAGATGTAGTGTGTTCAGACTGAAAAGGCGCCGTTAAATCGAAAAAAATTTCGGTCCACATGCAAGACATGTGTTGCCCCAGCGGATTACGCACCTTGAAGACCGATGCATCGAACAGATCCTTCCCTGACACCAAAGAATCCCGTGGATTATCTCGTTTCAAAGACTGGAATAGCCCATCTGGAGAGCGAAAATCGGGAATTCCTGCCTGTACAGAAATTCCTGCGCCTATACAGAAGGGTTACATGGGGGTTAGACACTGAAAAAAAGGATAAATCTTACCACTAATGACTACTATCCGCCTCGCCTTTAATATTGCCTTCACTGCATTCGACAGCTGCGTCCGAGGGTACCAAGACTCAGTGAGAAATGATGGCGTAGCAGGTATAGACGCAGAGTCCTCCAGAGGGAGGAATAGTGTCATTCCAGACACAGATGACGGGAACAGAGACAGGAAGTAATGTGGCGACTGGGCCGGTCTGGCAACAAGTTTAATTACATTTTTAAAATAAAAGAAAACGCCCAAAATAGAAGGTTGTCTCCTAACTACCCTAACGCCTCCCATCTGGTTTCTCAGGACCTTGTTGCTGGACAACACGTTTCAACAGAAAATAATAACGCGTAGTTTTACACAAAGGATCCATCAATATTCTACTCAGAATGATGGTGCTCTGTGAAATTTGGATTGAGCGCTTTACTTTTTTTTTCAGACTCTTAGCTGGCAAACTTTAGCCTGAACTCTTCGAGCACTTACACATATTTTAGGGTTCCAGACGTTTCGCTGCTTCGTCATCTTGGCAGAACGGTTTTGGCATCTCGAAATATCGAGGGTGCAGACACAATAGAATTCAATGACCTCGCGATATTCTTTCGGACCTTTTACTTTCACGGCTGAGTCGGTACGCGACGGCCCGATACCATCTTTTCTCATGATCCGACAACGAGGCCTTGTCGAGTGTTGACGAAACAGGCCCCCCAGATTTCTGGTCATCAACGACCGTATAGGATACATCAAGGTCCAGTGTTTAGCTCGCAAAAATGAAACCTCGAAAGGTTTCGCTTTGGCGAAGCGATTCCCGATCTTGAAAAAGCCAACAGTGAAACGGGACAGGATGAAACAGTTTTATTTCAATTGGAGTAAGTGCCTTTTGTTCTAATCTCAAAGCGTGAATACTAAAAACCCTTGTTAGGATCCTGTTTTGGGCTATCAAAGATGCACCCACCTCGGCAGCGGGTTACCGTAGTTCTTGTTGATCCTCGAGGCATTCAGAGCGACACGATGCTACTTCTCCTCGGGGCTTGTTCGAACTATTGCTCCTGAAGGCCATCACGATACCTATTGGCTGGCGACTCCTGGCATCCTAGGATTGTGGTTTTTTTGTTATCCAGAGACCTAAGAAGATGCTTTTGCCTCTTTCTTTGCCTCAAGACAACTGCTCTGACCACCCCTTCCATGTCTACGAGAGGAATATTCCATTGTAACCGTTCACCTTCACCAAACGGCGCGAGACTAGAAAAACTGGCCGCAGTTGCAGGTTGTAGACTATCGCGCCTTCCAGACTATCCTTATCGAACCAGTTCAAGTTCTTCCTCGACAAAGAACACCCGGACAGCTTTCAATGACGTTGTTCAAGCTGTCATCTCCTGGAGTGTCCTATGCTTGGATGCGCTCATTCTAAACCTCGCCACCAAGAAGGACCTCTCACATGATGATCGCGATATTCTCCCAAAGATCCGATATGACTCCGGTCTCTTTCATGTGACAGAATGAATTATTCTACGCATCTTGGAATCTTAGGCTTGGGAAGGAGGGAAGGAAGGAAGGAAGAATTTTTTATCAATCTCGTTGGAGAAGCTGACATCAACTATCCCGTAGTGGAAACCCCGTTTGTATATGGAAGATGAGTCTGCACATGCGCACAGGACGAGGCATATTCAGTCCAAGGTTAGCGTTCCTTCAGTTCACCTCTTGGATTACGACGTGCCTGGTGGCTGATTATCACGGACAACTGTAAGGTGCCTCGTTGTCAAGATTTGCTCCGCTTTCAAGTGGACGTGAACTTTGTGCGCAATGCTTCTTGACATTCATCGCGCTAGCGGGATTCTAAGCTACCTTTCGACGCCGCATCTCGGACTCGGATGGTGTGGTCCACAAGTTCCGCTTCTGTGATGGCATGTGATTCCCTATCACTGCAGCCCTTTCGTCGAAATGTGCCTTGGAGTCATTTAACCTCCTGCGCTTTGCGCGCTCACGATAGTTTCCAAATTGCCCGTGTTAGAGCGTGATGAAACACGGGCCTTATCTTTGATATTTACTAGATGAGGCTTCCCGGAGTATTGAAGTTAGGCGATATCCAGTTAGCAAATCACGGAGTGGTTATTCAGCCATAACAACAGGTGTCTGTGGAGCCTCGACTTGACATGACGGCAGTGCGGGAGGCTTTCTCCCGATGAAAGGGCATATTGTCCTAATGACGCTTTACAGATTGGCCGCTGAAGGGACTCAGCCGATACCAAAGATGTATTACTAATATTATGTACGGTGTATGTACATAAGAATGATCTCTATCATCATATCGTAAGTGTTTTCTCCGTACAAAACGAACCTGACCAAACTATATATATGATAGCAGGTATAACGAACCGCTGGTGCTCCACAACTCCCGTCTTTTTTTTACCCCCCCTTTCTTACGCAGATTCTAGGTCAGCCATTGATTACCGACATCTCGGAATTTTCGCCACTACGTAGGAAAAAGCAAGAATATGGTTTCTTCCATTGTTCTCGGAGGTCTTTTTCTTATCGTCACGGCCTACTACTGCTTTGCAGCATCCAAATCGAAGACACTTCCTCGTGGGCCTCGCGGGTTACCGATACTCGGGAACGGTCTCCAGCTCTGGGCTTCTGGACTTCCGCTTGAACAACTATTCATGAAATGGTCCCAGTCTTACGGTATGTTCCCGTCTAACCTGAGCAATGCGCGCAGTATTTTCTTTGCCCATATATGACTCTGCGATGCAGGAGATGTTATGCTTGTTACAGTTCCACGTCGCTCGATAATCGTTTTGAACACTTACAAGGCTGTAAAGGATCTCCTTGACAAACGGGGCTCGATCTACTCCGACAGACCGCCTATGATTATGCATATGGAATTGTAGGAATTTACCTTTCACTCCGGAATTTCACCGCGACGTCAACTTACAGGGCTGGATGGAAACGATTGACCCCCGGTCTCCCATAGTAAGTTGTTTCTATGATTTTTTAGCCTCTGTCGTCCGCTTACACCTTTAACAGTGGTGAACAAATTCGTGCGCACAGACGGATCATAATCTCGACGCTAAATCCCAAGGCCGTCCAACAATACACTGAATTGCAAAATGCCAGCATACTTCGACTAATCAAGGCATTAGCCGAGATGCCAGATGAATTTAGTCAGCACCTCAAGAGGTATTCTTTTTCTACCCACTATACGACGTTCTATACCGATCTTTCGTAGCTATGCAGCTACCACTGTTATCAAACTCGTGTATGGTCAACAGAACACCGAGGAGATTCTTGAAATAGGTTTGTACGGTCTGCTAGCATATATATTCCTCTCAATAATGACTCCGCATTCGTGTTGCCACTTATAGCCTATGAAGCAATGGAATCCTCCAATACTCTCGGATTTCCTGGGGCCACTCTGGTCGATTTACTTCCTATCTTCAAGTACACACCTATGTGGACGCCGTTCATGTCTTTTCGGAGGGCTGCCGAAAAAGTGCGTTTGATCGTCGAAAAGGCGCACGAAATTCCGTACAATCAAGTCAAGGAAGCATTGGTATGTCTCTTGACTCTGTCTAAAGGCACCTCGCTAAACGAAGGAAAGAAAAACGGAACTGCCGGATCTTCGCTGGTTGCTGATAATCTACGAGCAAGAGGCGGACTAGAAAATGTATCTGAAGAGGAAGAGGAAGACATCAAGTGTGCTGCCGCCACTCTTCTTGCTGGCGCTCTTGATACTGTATGTCGCTCAAATTTTTGTATCAGCCACTCTTAATTTTAGTGTTGGAGACAATTTCTGCTCTTAACGAATTCATTCTGGCCATGGTCTTATATCCAGAAGTTTACAGGAAGGCGCAGGCTGAGATTGACACCGTTATAGGTGACAGTCGCCTTCCGTCCTTTGAGGACATGGATTCGCTACCTTATATTGATGCAATCACCCGAGAAATACACCGGCACGTCTCCATTATCATATTCTATCATATCTTTACTGAACAACCCATCTCATAGGTGGGGTGCCGCATTTACATTATCGATCCCTCATAAACTTATTCAAGACGACATATACGAGGGCCACCTCCTACCTAATGGCGCACTTGTAGCCCCCAACGTTTAGTGCGTTTGATTCGTTGACCTATGCATTTCAGCTGCATGATTTATAAACAGCGCCATGTTCCGCGCGTGCCCAGACCCGGAAAGCTTTATTCCCGAGAGGTATATAGATGGGACTTCTCTTGGTGATGTTCCAGAGGATCCTAGGGAGCTGGCGTTTGGATTTGGTAGACGGTAGGTTTCGTGGTTGTTGTCTTGTTGTCAAAACTTACGTTTTGAACGTGCCCTCCCAAAGCCGTTGTCCAGGAGAACACCTAGCCAACCGCACCGTATTCATCGCACTTGCCCAAATTACGGCATTATTTGATATCTCACCAGAGAAGGATTCGTCTGGACGTCCTCTCCCTCCTTCCGCTGAGTTTGTGTCCGGTGAAGCTGTACGGTACGTACACGTTGATTTCCTTTGGTGAATATCGTTTCTGATGGCGAATTAGCCGGCCAAAACCTTTCAAATGCGCTATAAATATTCGATCATCTCGAAAGAGCTACGTCAACGGCATGTAGCCGTGAATCCTGAAAAGTCTAATGTTCTGGTTCCAGAATGTGATCATCCCTTCTACTTGTAGCCAAGTAGACGTATTACGAATCTTGTAATTAACAAATGGGCCCCTTGGTACAAACGATTTGCGGCATACTTATTTCCTTATTTCAAGTTGTCGCCAGAAGTTCCTCAATTCTATAAATGTTGAGTTAGTATACTCTCAGCAAAGATACATACACACCGGTTCGCAATTTTCTCAAATATTCACCAACCAGGTCATGCACAGGCATCATTAGAACTTTACACAGATGGCCGTGATACTATGAAAGATACCCTCCTCCTCGGAAATCTTCAGTCTGGACGATCCCAGGCGAACAAGTAAAAGCCGCCAGCGGCCATGTAGGTTTCCGAAATCGAAATGGCATGGAATGTCACTCTCTTTGCCATGTCAGTGGTCGTTGAAAGGAATATATTGCCGACCGTGACTACACAACGGCTACAAATTTGAAGTGTTTTCGTTCCAGATGCACTACAGAGGACAATACACTTGGCCCTTTGCGGAATCCCTGGGCCAGGAAGGAGAGTAACTACTGGAAATCAGGGTCTATCGCTCACCCGCCAAA
The DNA here is from genome assembly GCA_030435615.1 of Armillaria luteobubalina. NCBI lineage: Eukaryota > Fungi > Basidiomycota > Agaricomycetes > Agaricales > Physalacriaceae > Armillaria > Armillaria luteobubalina. Next base: position 320,761 of record JAUEPU010000018.1, on the reverse strand, counting down.
TGGAACCGGATTTGAGGATACAGAAGCGGTTGACACTGTGTACTGTGTCCGAGAAGGCCGGGGATAGGCCAACTTGATAAACACAAATACCTCGCCTGTGACACTTCTATACAACATCCTTGGCATGTGTTGACTGATGATGCGCCAAACTAATGGATACCTGACGCAAGCCTGACGTCCATGACAGGCAATGAAGTTGGGATTTGTCAGTTTCATCTTCTTAGGCTGCTTGGAACTTTATCTGCCATATTTTATCAGTTCCATGGTGTCACTCAAAATTACCATGTAGCATCTTTGTATCTGTCTCTCTTTCACATTGGTTATCGTAGAGCTGCCTAGTACACCACAAGCAGGTCTTTAATTTCTAAAAGTGCAGAGCAAAGGCACTGTCGACTCGTCGTTGGGCCCAAAAGTCTGTATTTCTGATTGTTGAGCTGTACTGGACATAGTTCGCTGCAAACATGTGATTGAGGGTAAATCAGTAGATATGTGAGGGAATATTTCTTGGCATAATACAGAGACCGGAAACCTCACGAATGAAGGCTTCCCAGACATCCTCTCTCTATCTGGTGCTCCATTGTATCCATCATCTCAATACTGCGATGCATGCACCACTCCTAGCTTGTTATGTCTCCAAATATGATATCATGATAGCTATATGCATGGTCTATGCCCATGGATCATCAGGTGAATGGCTGAAATCGCTTTGTTGCAGTGACTCTGGCAGGGTGCTAGTTCCGAGTCCTATATGTATATATAGGTATCGGTTCCTGATTCTTTCCAAATGAAGTGAGAGAAGAGAGGGCATTGTCAGTCTGAAAATGACCATTTGCCCACCATAGACCATGGGCAGGGGCTGGCTTGCTACTGATGCTTGTGGGTCGGTCTGGAAGAAAAACAAAAATAAATTAAAAAGAAAAAGGAAAAAGAGAGAAAAAGAAAAGGGAAAGGAGGAAAGTTTCAGAAGACTTACCTGCAAGTTCTAATGTAACTTTTGAGTGACAGAGACACAAATTAGAGAGGGTGGGAGGAGACAACGTTCTCTGCACATTTCTGATGCCTGAGGCACAGCCACATCAAGTGGCAGAACTGCTGTTCAGTAGCGGATTCATTTAACATATGGGATACATTTCATTTTTGAGCCTCAAAAATTTGTCTCAAACACATTTTTATGAACACAAGATGATCTAAATTTTTTGGGCCCTCTGGGCATAAATTAAAATTTCCAGCCTTTTGTAAATTGTAGCAATCCAGTCGCTACTGACCAGAGTTTGAATATCCAGCCCAATGCGGTCCACTGCCACAGTGTTTCATTGGTGCTTGCTGTCGCAGCAAGAGCATTCAACGTTGAATTGCTGTTGGTACCTTGACTTTAGATTGAGCATAGGTAACTGACTTCAGATATTAAAACTGTTTGGGAATTTTTCTTCTCACCAATGCATGCACTGAACTTCAAAGACTGTTCCATTCCATGGGCAAACTAAAACATTACAGCATGGGAACGAGGCAAGATTATAATTATTCAAGCAATATGAGAATTAAAAATTTCAAGGTTAAATTACTGGCTGCCGTAGAGAGCAGGAAAGCAGCCAGCACAACAAATACAGGTTGCAAGATGAATGGCACTGCACCTTCAAACAGGAATTTCTGGCCTAATTTGAACACAGTTAAAGCTCCGGTCGCTAGCAGTTGCTATCAGTAGCGATCCCCCAAGCATGGGTAGCCAGCCCAGGGCTTGTTGTACCTATCTGAACATGCATCCATAATCCTCTGGATCTAACAAAAGTTAGACCCTCGTTTTTCTGAGACTGCTTCTCAGATGGTTCACCAGAGTTCCACTTGTGTCTAAGGTGCCAAACACTCCTGTTGCTTATAAAGTCGAAGTGGTATTGGTTTTCTCCATTGCTGTTTTTTTTCATACTTTCCCCTTACCTCGACCCCTAGCTCAAATTTTCTCGTTTTTGTGACTTGTTGGTATGTCTTTTGTTGTGAAATGGGGGATCAAGTTTGTTCCCAGTATGTATGCATAGTGTTCAAGCCAATAGTATTGTGCTTGGCTGAGCTCTGCAAATGCATGAGGATGTACACTACAGTACCTACTTATATACTAAAGGACTATTTACTAGAACTTTCTATACCTTTCCTCAATCTTCTTCCTTAATAAGACAGATTGGCATGATGCCAGATTGCCAAATTCCAACATCTTTTTAATTTCTTTTCTATACTACCATATTTGTTTTAGGTCTTTTTGGCACATCTGGAAGTCCCAAGAGCCACAGATAGCAGTCACGGTTCATCTCCCACTCATGCTTACTCCCTCACAAAATTGCACACTGTACGATGACCATAGGATGCATCCTTAGTGACAGCTATCAACCCTGAGTTCACTTCATTCAGCCCATTCATCCAAGTACTGGGACCAGGATATATAATGTCAGTATGGATATACCATGTTCTAATTAATCTTTGCACATTACTGGCTATTCTATGAAAAGTATGATAGAAAGGGGCACACTTAAAGTAAGATAGGGCTCATGCACAATGCACCAGCATCAGGTGATGTGACCAATGTGTGACAACTAATTAAGACAGCTTGAAACTCTGCCTGCAAACTCACACCACTCCTCTGCTGTCTCCCTACCACTCCTCCCTCCTTGACACTCACTCCTGCCTACAGAACATTGTCTGGGGGCATAAATAGAATGGAAAGGGGTGGATTTCTCTCTCTAGGCTTGTCTCAGGATAGCTGAAGGTGTGTGATCATGACTATCTGATTGTATCTGATTCACTCACCTTATATTCTGAAAGAGCTGTTGACACTTGTACAGGTTTCTTTCTTGTGTGAGAGGTATCCAGGCTTCCATGTACTTCCTGAGGTAGTTGTCAAAGTACTTATTGGTCAGAAGCAGTATAGTGAGTGATATATTTAAATTCATTCTATATCCTTCTCTTCTAAGTCTTTCAGTATACTCTGTTAGGATCATGCCAATAAGAGGAAGTGAAGCAGAATGCACATGGGCTTGGTGAAGCTATTAGCAATGTCACCCCTGGGTTGAAGCCCTAAGATGAATATGGACAGAGTCTGCGGAGTAAGACAAGTAGAGATTAAGATGCAGTCGCACAGAGTTAGAATCTGTGGACTTGTAGAAGAGATTGAGATTAGGCTTGAAGGCCAAGTAGAAGTGAGTGCAAGAGTATTGGGCTAAACCAAGTTCATATTCAAACTGAGATATGTACTACTAGTTCTACAGTTTATATACTAGAGCAGAGTCCAACAGATGGAGGCTAGAATAAGTATGGGCATGGCTGGAATAATATAAGTCTGGAATATTCTGTATCTAGAGGAGTTGAGTATTCCATGGACTCTGATATAACACCTACTTGCTACCATGGATGGATTATAGGTGTGATAAATGAATATGTGAAAGAGAGATATGAAATATGGAATAGAAACTGGGAAACGGAATCCATCGGATTCCAATAAGTGAGTTGGAGCTGGTGAAATGGGTTGAAGGTTGAAGTCCATGGAGTCTGCAGCATGCTTGTTACAGTATCCCCCCCTTAGTGTTCTTGCCCTCAAGAGCACTGATCTTGATGACTGAGTGTGTTGTGTGGAATTTTGTGCAGGGATGTCACATGATAAACACCCCTTGAACTCCAACCACCACCATCTCAAGTCAAAAAACACTCTCCTTAGGATATGGAGGGTGGTCAAGAGACTGAGGTGGAGGATACTGCAGAGGATCCTCAAGGTTCCAAAGGGAAAGCAAAGGCGAGGAAGGTTTTGGTGGAGAGTCATAAGGAACAACATGTGTGGGCACCAGTGGCCACAGCAATTAAAAAATGCAAGGCAAAATCCACTCCCAGGAAAGGGGGATGTGGGATTTGTTGGCAAAGGTAAGTTGCCATCTGGGTCCATGGAGTATACTAATTGTTATCTAGATCACTGTGGTCGGTGTTGCACTGATGGAGCCCCTTGCTTTCCTGCAAAGAAAGGACATTCTTGCGAGTGGTGCAGGAGGAAGAAGGCAAAATGTGTTTTTGGGGATGATGCAGACCCAGCAGTGATGGAGGAGGTCTTGGATTTGTTGCATGGTCTTCATGCAAGGATGGATGCAATGGAGTGAAAGTTGGAGGCCTTTGGAGACCACATGGACAACTTGTTGGATGATTACCATCCTGGTGCTGACATCAAATATCCTCAAGACTTTGTTCTGATGGCATCCATGGATGAATGGGCTGTGTCACTCCATGAGCTTCAAGATTTGCAAGGTGCAAATCCTAAGGCTCTCTGATGGGCAGTGACTATGGGTCTGGATCAAGATGTTGTGCAGGTCTGCCATTCAAGGATTGCCAATTCAGAGATGCTAAATGGCAAGGATCCATTTGAATTGGTGAATATGGAGTTGTGGATTGGAAGCTGCAGTCTTGGAGTGCTGGAGGAGGCCATCGAGGCTAGTAAGAAATTCCAAAATGCTAGGGACAGGTTTTACAGCATCAGAGGCCATTGGTCAGAATGAGGATTATGGAAGAAGTTTCTTAATGGAATGGATGAATATCTGGTGGAGGATTCTGATGGAGACTTTGAGGAGGAACCAGTTAGATCAGGAATGGTGCTGGGCATGGGTACCATTGGAATTGTGGAGTTGGATGTTATTAAGGGAAAGGATGGAAGGAAGCTGGTGAAGAGGGTTGCAGATGAGGGAGAGGTGGAGGCCTTGGAGGGAGATAAAGGTGACAGTGGGGATGAAGAGGAAGTTGAAGACTAAGTCAAAGTGGAGGCCATGGGAGAGGATGATGATGTAGATATAGAGGAAGGTGGGGAGTCTGTGGCCACCTAGTCTCCTTTCACTTCTTGAACAATTTTTTATATATTGTATGTTTGTATATGGACTGTGGTGTATCGTGCCTGGAGGGGCATAAAAATGTATAGCTTTCTTGATGTCTGGAATGTAGTGAGGAAAAATATATGAAGTCAAGAAAGGAGCCGGTGGAGTCTGTTCCTGATTAGGAAGGTACTTTGCAATTTTTTCCAGAATCATATTTGAAATTTGGGTAACATTTTTCCAAATGGAACTGGTGGAGATGTGAATCAAGAAATGGTAGAGGAAAGTTTGATAGTGACTTTTTGAATGGTGACCTTGGATAGGGGTCCTGGTTTGTCTGGGTAATGACAATGGAAATCTTCAATGTATTTGTCTGCAGAGAATTTGGTAGCAGGAATCCAAGCAAACTCTTCATCCATACCTTCATAACCCAACCATTGGACATGATAGATAAGAGGGCATCAGAACTGATGGTTAAGCTTAGAGTCAAGAATCTGTGCAATCTCATATTGTTCCTTGCTGTCGACTTCAACTGGAGGTGAAGGTGGTTGGGTACAATTGGGAATGGTATTGGATTCCATGGGTTCAAGCTGTGAGACATGGAATACAGGGTGAATGGAACAGAGATCCATGGGGAGTTTGAGAGTAAAGGAATTGGATCCAGGCTGTGCAATGATGTCCAATGGACCAATGAATTTCTCTGAGAATTTTGCAGTAGGGCAAGTAGTCCTGATGTGTTTGGAATTAAGGAAAACCTTGTCGCCTACTGTGAAATCTGGAGCTGGAGATGGTCACTTATCTGCTTGGAATTTGTAGCAGGACTGGGCATGGAAGATTTCATTGCAAAGGAATTGGTGAAGATCATCGAGGTTGACTATGAAGTCGTGGGCCCAAGTGGAGGCGATATTGCATTTATGGTATACTGTGATGTTAGGATGGTAACCTTTGTTAGTGAAGAATGGAGAGATTCTGGTGGAAGCATTGAGAGCATTGTTGTATGTGAATTTGGCAATGGGCAATAGGGTATCCCAATTGTCTTGTTGGTAAGAACAATAGATATGGATGTATTGTTCGAGGGTTTAGTTGGCATGTTCAGTCTGTCTGTCAGCTTCCGGGTGATAACCAGAAGGGAAGTGAAGTTCCATATCGAGAGCTTTAGCAAGTGCATGCATAAATTGGGAGACAAATTTGGAGCTGCAGTCAGAGGTGATGTGATTAGGGATGCCATGTTTGGAGAAGACATGGGTAACAAAAAGTTGCATGAGATTCATGGAATTAATGGTATCATGAGTGGGTATGAATATAGCCTGTTTGCTTGCATGGTCAATGATGACAAGAATGGCAGTGAATCCATTGGAGTCCAGAAGTTGTTTGATGAAATCCATGGAAATAGAATCCCATGGATGCATTGGTACAGGCAAAGGTTTGAGTAGGCCAAAAGGACGATGTCTAGGTGTTTTGTTATGACCACAAGTAGTACAGGACTTGACATAGTGGCAAACAAATTCATGCATCTGTGGCCAGGTATAATTCTGTCGGACTAGTTCAAGCATCCAGTTTTGACTGAAATGACTTGCCAAGATATGATCATGATTGTTTTGTAGGACACAAAGACAGAGGTCCACAGAGTCTGGGACATAGATGTGATTGTCAAGACAGAGTATTCCTGACTCATCCATAGACCAGCAAGAAGGATTGGAAGGGGAAGAAGCAAGACAAAAACCTTCAGTCACTGCAGAATCCATGGGTTGTGCTTGCTTGATATCAGAGTGGAGCTTATCCATGTCCATGATAGCACTAGCACAGAGTATGGGACCTTCAAGAAATGTAGCATGGAAAGAAGTAGAGAGTTGTTCTTGAGTGAACACAGGGTGGAAATTATGAGGATTGACTATCCCCCTCTTTAGGGTAGATGTCCCATCGTCTAGTGAGTGTGTCCGGTTTCTGTTAAAGTAATAGACACTCAGTCAGTCACATGTAGTGTAGTGAACAGCTATATTAGCAATGCTACCTGTTAAAGTAATAGATGCTAAACAAGGTAGTGTAAGAATCAATAGTAAGACAAAGTAAGGTAAGAATACACACCTCAGTCAGTCACATGTAGTGTAGTGAACAGCTGAGGTGTCAAAAGGAGGGATACAGTAGATATATGGAATGGTATAGGAGGTAGCCCGTATATAGTAAGTAAGATCAGGAAAAATGATAATATGAAAATGATTATGGGACAGACAGAACAACTTAGTGTAGGGTGAATCCCCAACACTCCCCCTGAACCCTTCGTGAAGTACGACCCTATAATCCAGTCATGCCCATCCTCTTCAATAACTCAACTGCTTGGGGTTTCGGGAGAATCTTCATGAAGATATTGGCCAGGTTATCTTCCGATGCGATGTACTGCACATCTAGATCACCCAACTGGACTGTGTCACAAATCCAGTGATAATCCATAGCGAAATGCTTGGATTTTCTGTGTCCCTTGGTGCTGTTCGCTAGGTTGATTGCCGAATTGCTGTCACAGTGTAAAGGGAAAGGACGATCTTTTGATAGTTCAATCTCGTCAAGGAAGGAACCCATCCAGAATGATTGGCGACCTCCATGGACTGATGCAACATACTCGGCCTTGGCTGTTGACAATGCTACTCATTTCTGTGCCCTTGAACTCCATGAAACGGGCCCCCCTGCCATGGTAAACACATACCCCATGGTAGACTTCCCTGTTGTTCGGTTGTCACCATGCGAGGAGTCGACATATCCTATAGGTGTTAGACCATTGTCATTCGTATTCCCCCTATGGTAAGTGATTCTATACTCCATAGTCCCCTTGAGATATGCTAGGACATGCATGGCACAGCTCCAGTGGATGGGACGAGGGTCAGATGCATATCTCTGGAGGTAGTTCATGGTGAATGCTATGTCTGGTCTGGTGCTGTTGGCTATATGATTCAGTGATCTGAGTACACCGTGATAGTCCTTGTGCTCCATGAACCTTTTATCGGCATCAGGTATTGGTTGACCTTGTGTATCAAGTGTCATCAGACTACCTGATGGTAGTGGAGTTGCCTTGGGTTTTGTAACGAGCATGCCGTGGACTCCACGGACTTCAACCTTCAACACATCCAACTGGCCCCAACTCATTATTGGAATCCATCGGATTCCATTTCCCAGTTTCTTTCCATATTTCATATCTATATTTCACATACTAATTTCACATATTCATTTATCACACCTAGAATCTGTCAACGGTACCGAGTAGGTGTTATATTGGAGTCCACGGAATACTCAACTCCTCTAGATACAGATTATTCCAGACTTATATTATTCTAGCCTCCGCCCCTTGGACTCCACTCTAGTATATAAACTGTAGAACTAGTGGTACATACCTCAGTTCGAATATCAACTTGGTTTAGCCCAATACTCTCGCACTCACTCTACTTGGCATTCAAGCCTAATCTCAATCTCTTCTATAAGCCCACAGATTCTGACTCTGTGTAACTTCATCTTAATCCTTACTTGTCATACTCCACGGACTCCGTCCATATCCATCTTAGGGCTTCGACCCAGGGGTGACGTTGCTAATAGCTTCGCCAAGCCCATGTGCATTCTGCTTCACTTCTCTCTATTGGCACGATCCTAACAGTATATTCGAACTCAAACCCTTGAGTCGAAATTTTAGGAATGTCTACCATAATTCTCGAACAAACCGAGACTACTCAGTCCACCTCGGACCCCAAACCCACTTTCTCGATGAACAACATTCCCCAATCCGCCTCCAAAGGAGATCAACACCTTTTTGGTGAAGACTCCGCATCCACCAGCCGGTCCCATAGGGAAACCTACACCCACAATGGCTTCACCCAACACCAAGCCAACAACGGAATCAACCCTGATCCGTTCAACCCCAACCTCGCCCCCAGACCCTCGGAATCGATTTCAGGTGGCTACGGCAGCTACCGAAACGACCCTCCATGGACTCCGATTCCTAACCCGCGTTGCCCATTCCCCGTTCAAAACGAAGAGGAACCTGGCGGCGATTCCGAGGACAATGTTGACTCCCCTAGTAACCGCAGCTCACGCCTTCCACAGGGCAACGACAACCACCGACCTGGCAGTGGCCCACCTAATCCTGGTGGCCCTGGAGGTCCCGGCGGCCCCGGTGGTCCTGGCGGACCTGGCGGTAACCCTCCTAACCCTCCTAATCCTCCTAACAATCTTAACAATGACAAAGCCATGATCAGGGACTTCTTTAACCTGCTCCGCGGCCTCGCCAACCAAGTCAATAACCCTCCACAATGCCCCATACACACCAAGGTCAAGGAACTGGATACCTTTGATGGCTCGGACCCGCAGAAACTGAAGGCGTTCATTGTTTCCCTCCAGCTAAACTTCAACGACAGGCCCGACGCAGTCCGTGCTGATGCCTTGAAGGTCAACTACACTGTATCCTTCCTTTCCAGTGTCGCCCTTGATTGGTTTGAACCAGATATTCTCCATCCTAACCACGTTCACCCTCCTGCCTGGGCATACTCCTATGCCGCTTTCCTTGTGGAACTCCGGACTAACTTTGGTCCGTTTGATGCCATCGGAGACGCTGAAGACGAGTTAGAAAACCTTCGGATGCACAACGGAGACCAGATTATGAAGTATAGTCCATTTCAATCAACACGCCTCTATTGTCGGCTATGGTGACAATTCCCTGCACCACGCTTTTTACCGCGGATTAAAGACGATATGGCCCACCATGGTAAGCCCGATAACCTCCATGACATGCATACCCTAGCACAGGAACTCGACACTCATTATTGGACTTGGAAGGCCGAGATTTCACGTGAAAACCGTGATAAACCTTCCTCCTCTTCATCCTCCTCCTCCAAACCTAAGGGTTTGGGCTCAAACTCAAGCTCCTCCTACTCCGTGGCGCCCAAATCCTATGGTTCCACTTCCGCAGGCTCCACCCCCACCTACCAGTCCTCTTTGTCCTCTTCCTCTTCCTCACCCGCCAAGAAGCCCTACGCTGACAAGCTAGGCAGAAATGGTAAGCTCACTCCTGAGGAGAAGGAACGCCACCGGTGATGTGCTCGGTAATGGGCAGCGCTCAAAGGAAAACTAAACTCTAGATGAGAAATCTAGAGACTAACTCTCACTCTAAACACTCACACTATCACCAATGTTTGTAAGTTCGAGGTTGAGTACAGTAGAAGCACTCGTGTACGATCTTAGACTTTGACAATTCAATGTAAGGCATTCGAAAACTACTTCTGATTCTGATCTAGAAGATGTTTACACAAGATACACTAGTCGAGATAACGGGTTATTACGACGTGGGGTTTTAATAGGTAGGTAGGAACTGGTCTAGTTCAGAGAACAAACGTCGTCTAGGTGAGCAAATAGCTGGTCTAGATTACTTCTTAACTCAAACAATCAAAGAACACACAGGTTCTACAAAGAGCTCACAGGCTCTAGAGTTCACTAACTCTCAACACAAGTTCACAGACTCGAGACAAAGAAGTACACAGACTTCTACAAAGGATACACAGATCCTACGTCAAGTACACAGACTTGCAAAGAGCACGCAGACTCTAGAGTACGCTGACTCTTTCAATTGTTCGAACTCAAAGCGTTCTAGGGCTTATTTCACTTCAACTACTTGTTCTTTCTTATTGGGTGACTTAGCAACGAATTACTCAGTCGAGGACAGGCACTTAAATCCGTTATTTGATTAGGTAGCTTATGGGCCACTAGCACAAATGCGGGGAATGCTTTCCTATGGTGCTGTGTGGCTATTCATTCAGTACTTGTTTAATTGCCTTAGTATCTTAGTGGATGTAACCATCGATCGTGGATCGATCGAGGTACCGAGATTGTATGGTTGCGATCACTTGCGTGATCTAGACTGGTACCTCGGGTTCCTGACTAGGCTATTCGTTCATGCAGGGTTCAGGGTTTCTCATTCATTTCTTTTTAGACTAAGTTCATGGAGGATTTTGGTTCCGTCGTGACTTAGTAACTTATTCGAAGTGGTTTTCAGCTTTGTTGAGTTTGACAAGCTAATCTAGTTCAGGTTTTCTAACTTCTGGTTTTTGAGTTCATCTAGATACAGTGAGGTCCCATTGTGTGGTGACTATGTGTAGTCTGTTTTTAAACAGGAAATAGCAAGTAATCTCGAAAGGCTTGTAGAGTTGACTCGTCTAGATGTCTTCTCTTACTTCCTCTTCTGTTACGGTTTTAGGTGCTTCAACACTGATCTAGATGACTCGACTTAGCAGTGCGAAGTCTCCACTCTAGTCCTTAGTACAGCTAGTAGTTTGCATTAATTTGTATAAAATTCGCAAAATCTATGGGTAGCCTGATACCAAGCATATCATCTCCCCCACACTAAAATAGTGACTATCCCTAGTCACCTGAGTCTTTTCTTCGACCCAGTAGTGTAGCTTTTTGTACTGTTATTCATGTTTATATTTTTCTAGTCTAGATTAGCCGTCTTTCCCTGGTCTAGATCTGAAAGTCACTTTTGTCAATCTACTTTCGTCTTTGACAAATTCCCATTCCGTCATGATTCTCAGGGTCTTTGACAGGTGCGATCATGTTCGCCCGTTTATAAATAGGTCTTATTTGATGCGTCTGTCTCTTCACACAGTTATTCATTCCTAAGTCCTCTTAGGACTCCAAATCTGTTTTATTCATTACAGTCTGTGGCTCTTTCTCTGTGCTGTGCTTTCGAGCGCGCGGCAACCTCCGGTGGACTTTCAATCGGTCTCCAAAGTCGTCGCGGTGTTGGCCCATGCACTTTTACACTTTTCTATCATCGCGACCAGTGATCGAGACTATCGCCTCTTTACCTCGCGTTCTCTTCATTTCCCGAAAATGTCCATCGAGGACCTCAAAAAGCTGTGGGGCAAGATTACCCCCATGTTCTCGGTCAGTTCGCAGATGCAGGTGGCGGTTATGCAACGCGTGTTTACACTAAAGCAAGTGGTGCCTATCGCGGTAAGTTTTGACTTTTTACGCGACTTAAGCCCGCATTTCTCCATTCTTACTGATTTTATTGCTGCTCTAGATGGGACTACTCAAGGATTCGCGTCGTGTTTCCAGCACTCATTACCACGAGTTTGCCGTTAACTTATGCCGTTCTTTGAGTTTGGTCATTGCTGACCTCCCGCAGGATCATTACCATCCAGAGTGGGACGACTTGTCACCAACGGCTCATGAGTCCGCTAGAGTGAGTTTCTTGTCCTGTTTTCCAAAGGTGCCTTCTGACTTTCTTTTAGGCTCGCCGTTTCCAGCATAACGAACCTTTTCCTGTTCTTGATGAATTGTCCCCCAAGAAGCCGAAGGCGAAACTTAGGGGTCCTCGTAGGGTTAGCTCATTTTCATTTTCTTTCATTTCTGAGCTTATGTTCGGCCACTTTTTGATTAGGTACTTAAAAGTGTCGAAATAGTCGCCCGCAAACCGAAGTTGGTCCACAAAATCCCCGATCCGATAGTCTATTTGGATGAAGAGGATGAGGGGGTTGATGAGAGCGACCACCCTTCTGAGGAAGAAGTTCTCGAAGCCCCATCACCGCCTGTCCAACTGTCACCAGTGCCCAAGTCTCCAGTGGTGAAGAAGTCAAAGGCTGGCCCCGGCAAGAATTCGGTTGCTGGTACGTATTTCTTTCTTACATTTCTTTCTTGTTTCTCTGATCTAGTTTACCAGCAGTAGTCGACAAGGACATGGTGCCCCCCATTGAGAAAGCTCCTCCCGCGAAGAAGACTATGGTACTTTCGAAGAAGGGCACCGCACCGGCTGCTGCTAAAAAGGCTGCAACCAAGGCAGGCAAGGTGGACTCGCGTACCCGAGCTGGGAAGCGCAAGCGCGATGAAGACATCACGGCGGCCGAAGGTCAAGCCAGTACCTCGAATATTCGGGCTACCACGGCTCCTGTTCCCCAGACGGCCAGTGACAAGGCACCTCCAGCCAAGAAGGTTAAAGAGATGTCAAAAGAGGAAAAGGCAGAACTTGGTCGCAAGGCTGCCACACAAGTCCCTTGTAGGTTCCCTTTTCTCTGCTCTAGATAACCCTTTTTCTTATCACAAACGTTTCGTTTCAGCTTGTAATATCGGCTTCAAAGATGTCGATCTTCGTATTGTCAGTGCAACTGATGTTAGCTGGCTGGCGACCACGGATATGGACATGAGCAGTCTTTCCTTTCTTTTCTTAGTTCTGCTGACTTATTCCTTTCTTAGCCCAAGCTCCCATGCTCCCTTTGTCTCATGGGTGCACAGACTAAGCCCTGTGAGTTCCTTGGCTGGGGCGTTGCCTGTGGCAACTGTCAGTGCAGGAAGAAGGTTGTCTGTTCATTCAAGGCTACTCCCCACGAAAGGTACTGGGCTCGTATCTCAATTGAGCCATTCGCCGAGCGAACCCCTGATAGTAGGTTTTTCTTATTTTTATTTCTATGTTTTTGTTCACTGTGGTTTTTCTTCTCTAGATCTCCGTAGGCAACTCCGTATGGCTAATCATCTAGTCAAGGCTTTTGACACGGCCGTCGAGGCAGCTGGTCATCTTGCTGAGATACTTCATCGCCAAGTAGCCGAGATCGACGGGATCGTTCGAGATAACGTGGAGTTTGAAGGATGGATGGTGGCTGAGACAGCATTACTCGAGGATGTATCAGCGGTTAATTACATCCTGGCGCCTCATCAGCCTAAGGAACTAACTCCGTCCTCTGATCCCGAGACTCCAGTTGTGTCTGGTTCTCAACGTGTCACTCTAGCTTGTAGGTGCTCTTTAACTGTTCTCCTTAGTTTCCACTGACGGTTTCGCTTCTAATCTAGATGACGAAGTTGACAGTGAGTCAGAGGAGGTGCAGGCGACGCTGGAAGCGACTGCTGACAGTCCCGTCAAGAATACTACTGGGGATGTTGGTGGAGATGCCTTAGGTGATGACTCTGATGCTTGACCGAGTCCTTTTCATACTTTCATACTTTTTGTCTTGCTATCACACTTTCTCGAGTTTTTCTCTCAATGTATTAGTTCGTCAGCCTTTGAGCCAAAATATACACACTTTCTCTTGGTTTACTCCTTTATGGTGTGATAATTTTTTTCTTTTTAAGAAGCTCTTTTTCTAGGTTTAAACTTTTTATTTGTACTTGATGCCTTCTTAGGTTGCCAAGGGACTTCAAATATAAACTTTTTGTTATTTGTTCTATTTATAGGTCCCCGAGCACTCTGCACACGATCTTGGCCATAGCTAAGTTGGATCTGACTTATTTGATCGATCTTAGTGGTTCAACCTGTCGTCTAGATTACTAGACAAGTACATTTTTCAATTCAATCTTGTATTCTGTTAAGTTCTAGGAGTCTGTGTTGAATGTGATTTCTGGTATGGCTAAGGTTTTACACGTTGGGACTTCAATACAATTTCTAGGGATTTTTGTTCCGCGAAATTTTTCTCGGAGTTCCGTGTGTCTTCTCCCCCATACTATAAATTCAACGTCCTTGTTGATAGGTAAAGTCATTCTACTTCACCTTGAAGACTCCAGAACATACACACTCATTTAAAACCAACACCCGACTCGTATCCCAGACATGACCACCGTCAATCCTTCTGCAGACATCGATATGGCTGGGCTTGTTGCCCGGGCTAACAACGCTATCCGTTTCAGCGACCAGTTGTTCGAACTTGGTGTTGACGCGGGGAAGCAGATGGAACAGTGCCACAAGCTGTTCAGTATAGGTGTAAGTACTTCAATATTTTTCTTATTTATTCCTGATCTAGATCACTCAATTCACTTGTCTGTCCATAGGTCGAGATGACACGTCTTCCAGGCGCCGTTTTCTCGAACAAGGCTAACGAGGACCTGTTATTCCGTATTAAACAGGTCTATGAGCGTATCAACAAGCACCATACTGGGATCATTGCGTTCCCTGACTATCACACTGTCCGTGCCTTTACTGGCCAGATCCATGCGGACCGTCAACGTCACACTTCTCTTGCGACTGCGGCAGTGGTAGCCCAGGACCAATCAGGCAGCGTCACCGCTCAACCTGTCCCAGCCCCGGCTGTGGAAGCGCCTGCTGTCAAGCCAGCTTCTAGCAAGGTTAAACCCAAGCCCGTAGTGAGTTGACCAATCCCTGCGTCTTATCTAGATTACTCAACATTTCTCTTCATGTTTCCTCCCTGATCTAGGCCATGAAGAAGGGCAAGAAGGCACCCAAGTCGAAGGCCATCGTTGAAGAATCGTCCGACGAAGAACCTGCGACCATCGTGTTGCTAGGTTTGGAGGAGGACACCGTCATGGGTAATGCAGAAGTTTCTTCAACCAATGCAGAAGCTGATACGGTATCTATTCTTGTTTATTTAGCTGCCATCGCACGCACCGCTGACGAAGTTATCGCTCGTATTCAGCAGATGTCTATCGACGATGAAGTCGAAATTGTGGTCAACAAGGACCCTACTGGTGGCAACATCGTCAAAGGACACAAGGTACCCTCCAGGGCGAAGAAGCCCAAGGCAGTTGTGCGTTATCTTTCTGATCTAGGCAAGCTGAATTACTCATCTTCATACTTTTATCTTTGCCACAGAAGCACCAGCAACCACAGCGCACGGAGGTGATTTTCCTTCCTTATGCATTAGTTCCGGGCATGGACTTAAATTCTAAGGACTACCAGCTCGCGGAGACTGTTGTTGCCAAGGCCACAGCCAATGAGGCTGCTACTCAGGCTCGCAAGCGACCCAGGGCTGTGAATGAGTTTTCGTTCAATGATTCAGCGTACTCCATGGCTGGTTTGTACTTTTCATTTTTCTTTCTGTGGCAAGAGTACTGAAATCTAGATTACCATCCTAGCCGCCGACTTAGCCATCAACAACGAGAGTACCAAGAAGACCTTGGAACTGGCTGCTGAGTTAGTTGCTTCAGACGAAGGCTTGAACCCCAGCGAGACGGTTCTTCGATCTCATGAGGCCGACTTGCACAACGACATTATCTCGACGATTCATCGCATCCAGTACCTGATGCAGTACCGTCACTTCGTCGTCAGTCACCATGCGCAGGTTGTGAATGCTCTCGAGAAGCGCTTTGGAGGCGCTGAGTCCGACTGTGAGCTCAGTCCTGATCTAGACTCGTCTTATTCCTTCACAACGACTGCCACAGGATATCGTTCGGTGTAGGCAAATTCTCAGGGCATATTAACCAACTTCAGTCACTCTTTTATCTTTCCAATTCATCATTAATCTCTATCGCGTTTCGGAATTTTTCTTATCCCACTGTCTAGTAGCCATTTCTAGCATACACAGTCATTACAAGTTTTGCGAATACAAGGGTGTTATGTGTTTATTTTTATTTGACTTGCCTTGCACTTCTAAGTCTTTTTGTCAGAGGTGACCCATCATCTAGATCACTCTCCTCGCTATACTCTCGAAGCTCAGGGTAGCCATCATCTTCTGACTTAGAATCAGAATCTGTTTCCTGATCTAGATGAAGCTTTACACTGTCAATTC
The DNA here is from genome assembly GCA_030435615.1 of Armillaria luteobubalina. NCBI lineage: Eukaryota > Fungi > Basidiomycota > Agaricomycetes > Agaricales > Physalacriaceae > Armillaria > Armillaria luteobubalina. The sequence continues at coordinate 304,455 of JAUEPU010000018.1, read as the reverse complement.
CGTATAACTCCTTATTCCTATTCAACGCGTGATATTGATATTCTGTTCTAGATGACTCTTCTTCTCCGACCAGCTTGTCTAGAGTAGCCGGACTTATGTCGATTAAGTCATGTATATTACTGGGGAGGTCAACCCTATACCTGGCGTTGTATGGTATGACTCGGAACTGAGCGAACTTTCCTCCCAGTACTGAACCGTCCATTTCTGCCAAAATGTAGGAGCCTCCTTTCGTTCTTCTGATTACAATCATTGGGCCTAGGTATCTAGGTTCCAATTTATTATTCAAACTATCTTCTACACATGTATTTCTTACAAGTACCAGGCAGCCAGGTTTGAAATCATAATCGGTTATGGTAGCTTTATTTTCTCTTTCATAGTGAAGTACGTTGTCTAGTTAGTCTTACTCACACGTACCCTCATGTCTTGGACATGTTGAATATGTTTAGCCAGGGCTTGTGCCCGTAAGCCTATGAGTTCTTCAGTAGACAGTATACCGCTTGGAGGTTTTACCAGCCAAGTTGCTTCGACTATGTCCAGAGGTAAGATCGGATGCGCGCCTAGAACCATGAAGTATGGTGAACAACCCGTTCCTCGTCTAGTCGTGATATGATCCGCCCATAATATATGCGAAAAGAAATAAAACCATTTACTTGGGTTACCATCCGTTGCTTTGTACAGCGCTTGACGGATATCCCAGTGAGGCCTTTCAATTTTGCCATTCGCTTGAGAATTGTAAGGTGATATTCTTATACCAGTGATCCCATATTTATCCTCAAGCCACTGGAGTACTGCCACCCATGGTCCACCATTATCAGTGACCATTTCGTCAGGACACCCCCAGCGACAAATGACATCTTCAAAGAACCATACTGCAATGTTCTTAGCATTCTCAGCAGCCAGTGGTCTACCTTCTGGCCATGAGGACAGAGAATCACGGACATGAACTATATATTTACATTTATTCGAAGGGATAGGCATTATCATAGTATCACAGTGTACTTTCTGAAATAGACTAGGTGTTGCCGTTCGACTAGGAGGTATCCTGAGCATTCTTTTCTGTCTGACCTGACACATATGACAAGTCTTAACATACCAGCTCACGTCCCAATCTAGTTCAGGCCACCAAAATCTCTGTTCTAGAAGTGATTTCGTTGCATAAAATCCCCGATGTCCAAGTGAGTCATGACTCGCTTTTATCATGTACATTCGGTGATCTCGATCAACTACTAATTTGTGACACCCCTCTAGATTACGTCTGTATAACCTATCTTCGTTGTCCAAGAAGAAATTCCGGCAGTACTGTTTAAAATTGGTGTACTGCTTCTCGTTATAATTCTCAGGTGTAAACTTAGGGTTCTTTAACCATTTCCTTACAAAATAAAGTCACTCATCTTGTGCTATACCACCCTTAGTTCGATGATCTGTTGGGTACTCCGCCGACTGTTTAGGGTCGTATCGAGACTTCAGATCTATAAGAGGTGTTTCGTTCAAGAACTGACAAATAATCTGGTTCTTATTTTCCTGAGCCAAGTATACATTACGGTAATCCTGTTCTTGTATTCTAGCTTCTTCTAGTTCTTGTTCTAGATCAGAGATACTGGTCGCAAGCATGTATCCACCTCGCGTATCTATCTCATTCTTAAAATCATCCAGTTCTTTTGGGATTGTAGTTGTCCCTGGTGCAACTTCGTAGTCGAGATCACCGAAATCCTCTAATTCCATGCCATCTAGATCAGGATATACTTCGTCTCCAGGCTGTGGGTCTCGTCTAGATAACCCATCTGCAGGGAACATTGCTCCTTGTACATGTCTAAGAGTGAAATGGAACATTAAAATTTCCTCGATCCATCTATTTATCGTTGCATTAGGACCCATTCCTGGGTTACTCAGCATCCCTTTAATATACTGTGCGTCAGTTTCTACCACCAGGTTTCTAACTCCTATCAGCCAGTATTGACATGCTTTTAGAGCACGCAAGAGACCGTAGAGTTCTCGCTTTGGCTGAGAGAACCGCGCTTCTCGCTCATTCAAGGTTATTGACCCAAATCGCGCATAGTGACGCTTACTTGGATCCTCTTCGTCAATCTGATAGATAATGAATCCTACAGCTTTGTATGAAGTATCCACTGCAATCCCTATTTTGCCTTTGCCATCTAGCCATAGAGGCCTTAGAGCAGGGCTATCTAGAACAGCTCTTTTTAAAGCATTCATAGCATCTTGCTGCTCCTGGTCCCAAGCAAATGGTACACTGTTTCGCATCAACCGTACTAGTGGCTCAGAGATTTTGGAATAGTCTTTGATATACATTCTACAAACTCCACAGGTTCCTAGAAAGCCTCGAACATCTGTAAGGTGTTTACATGGTCCCCAAAGTTCGATTACTCCAGCTCTATCAGCGCTGATTTTTCGCCCTTCATAAGTACACAGATGTCCTACTACGGTCATCTCGTCAACACATATATATGACTTAGGTCCTGAAAATGTTCCTCCACAGTATTTCATTCGTTGAACGACTCGGTTCATATTCTGCATATGTTCCCATACAAAACGTCGAATGCCAGGGTTTTCTGGTATAGTCTCATACGATCCGTCCTCAGTTTCATACCTAGATTTAGGTCCTTGTACTGGCACATCATCTATATAAGGCCTGGTAACATGTGGAATTTCTTCTCGTAGTATATGTGTTACATCTTCATGAAAGATGGGTACAGAGTTCGTCCATCCCATAGGGAGTTTTACTAGTCTCATTGACCCAAAAGGTGTCTGAAAGGTAGTGTAATCTCGGGAACTAACGGCTATATTTCGCTCATCGTAACCCACATATAGATCTAGACAACCTCCACAAGCCCTTCCAGCGAAATGCTCTGAGAGCTCATCAGTTGCTGGAGGAACACCTGAGTGCGCAATTGTTACCGTGTTCAAGGGTTCCAAGCTGTGAACTAGACGAAGGCTTTTACCATCCTTCTTGATTACACAAAACCATCTAGATCGGTATGACGAATTTGAAGGCTCATAGACTCCAGAGTCGATTTTCGACTTGATAATTCTACAAACTTCATCATATATTCCAGGTGGAATTGGTATGTTTCTTAAGACCCAAGGTGTGTGTGGAACCACAGGTATGTCTATGGGTGGGAAGAAATCTTCTCTAAAGTGCCCTGCTTCTGTATCATCCCAGGCAAATCCTTTTTCCTGTAGACACATGAAGTGGTGTACGAGTTTTCTTTCTTCTGGCCAGAGAAATCCCATAGGATGGTTCTCCTCGATCTTAAGTTTTCTTTCTAAAGTATAACGTCCTGTAGGTACGAATTCCAGGGGATGAGGACTTAACTCAGGCATCCCTTCCAGTGGGTCGCCTTTGATCTCTCTTACAATCCTGAACTTGTCTGGAAGGTCTCCTAAAAGTGGCTTGACTTTCAAGGCTACAGGTTTATACTTTTTAGTAGCTAGCACCGATACTGGTTTGTAGCTATTGTTATTCATTTTCTCATCTAGATGCTCAAATCCTGGTACTAACGCTGTCCTTTGGTGTTTAACCTTGGTTATTGATCCTTGTCTAGACCAGTCGGTGCATTTTACATTGTATATCGGTATTGAATGCTGATCTAGATGAGCTTTCTCATCTCTTATTCTATCATACACACTGTTACAATATGAGGATGACTGCTGCGAGATTTTCCCATTAAAATAGGATCCTAAAAGGTCTGCAGCAGGGGCATCTTTTCGTAATTCACTATCACAGTTGACGGCCACCATGAGGAACACGTCTCGAAGATTCTCTTTGGAGAAGCTAGCTTTGTCCTCAGGGCTGATATAGGCTTCGATCTCAATGCTTCCATTAACATTCCTGACGAATTGTACTGCTAGCTCTCCCTGATCGTCCATCAGATCTTCGAGCTGCAAAAACCCTCGGTCTCAACAGGTCTAGATAACTTAGACCGTGCCCCCCTTGTGTAAGTGGGTATGGTGCATCGTCGACCGGTGTTAGGATCAGTAATGGTGATGACCTGACCTCCGTCAGAATTATTCTGTATAACACTTTCTGTTACTACATCAAAAGGTCTTCCTAGAAGTACTTTGTAGGCTGGGTTGTCTATGATATGTACCTGCAGATAGACTATTACGTCTTGAAATACAAAGGGGACATTCCTTGCCAATCCTAAAGTTTTAGCAAGGGACCCATTCGCACTCTGCATATGGATGGTTACGTCTGGGTCCCAACCGATATCTAGACTGCGCGCTATATGCTCAGCCATCAATACAATCTGGGAGCCTCCATCCACTACACATTCTTCGCGCCCTGTGCCATTTATTACAGGAAAAATTGCCTGTAGACTAGTTGATGCTTCACCAACTATCACAGGTCTAGGTGTTTCTCCTGGTTCCAAAGTATCTAGGTATTGTAAATACGGGTTGCCTACAATTAAAGTCCCAGTGGGGATTATGCCAGCTGCAAACTGAGAGACCGTCAATTGTGCAGGTGGTAGCTCGGTTACCTCGATTGCGTCAAACTTAAGAGTTTTTGCTCTTTTGTTGTCTAGATCAGGGTTTCCTGTGCTAAATGGTAATGGAGTCTGATCTAGATGATCCTCCCCCACACCATATGCACTTTGCACTATTGGTTGAGTCGCTACTCGCTTTTTAGCCATTAATCTCGCTAATTCTTTTCTTACTGCAGGTGACAGGTCTAACAATTCTTTTGTGTCTATGGAAATAGAGGACCCTAAAATTTTTGACGTGACTTCCTGTGCTCTGCCATCTTTATGGATGGGTAGAACATTCTTATATGCAGGTGTTTTGTCATTTTCCAAGGGCTCCCGAAGTTTCTTAGTATTACTGGCAGTTTTAGTATGGGTATCGACATCTAGAGGTTTGTAATTTAAAGGTTTCACATTCCTGTAAGGAAGCTCCTGCCTTGGTTCATCCTCATCATCCGTTACCCTCGTCCAGTGTTACTCTAGACTTGGTTCTCGAGACCAGCTTATTTGGGCTTTTTTCTACTTCCTTCATAACTTCTTCATCACTACTTGACTCGACGTGCTCCACCACTTGCTTTTTATCTTTTTGTAATTCTTTTTGTTTGCCTTGATTTTTAAAACGGTCCTCCAGCTTTCCATGGGGTAAAGTCGTAGGCTTGGACTTTATTTTCCCCTTTGCCTTCATCGGACCCTCTAGAAATCTGGCTGAGTCGAGCCTGCACCAGTGCGTGTTGCCACGAATTGACTGTTCTTGGTTTGAGATGTAGATCCATTAGTGGCCGAGATTTGGTTCATAAAGAGCCTCATCTGATTCATAAAGGAATTCACATCTAGATTAGAATTATTATTTTGATTGGCAGGTTGGGATACAGGTTGTTGTACTAAGTGACTATTCATACTATTATTCTGTTGTTGCAATTGCAACTTTTGAACGTCTTGTCGAAGTTTTTGGATAATGTCGTCCCTAGTATCAGCAACTCGGTTGGTATACACTGAGTTTACTTCAGTACTAAGAGGTGCAGCTAATTGGTAGATGCCCCCGACTTCTCCAACATCTTCGAAGTATAACTGACCGGCCTTCTTTTTCCTGAAGTGCTCGACCACTCGTTCATACAGTGCAGTCTGTGACGGTTGACTAGGCACCTGGTTGCCATTGCTCATTACTAGTTTGTTTCCATCGAGCTTGAGCATCCCTTCTGCGATATGCTGCTTGACAGTTCCACAATCTTTGGCAAAGTGCCCAAGTTTACGGTCGTACCAGCATACATCGTCAGGAGCGGCTACCCTTCCTTCACCGGTTCGTGATCTAGATGACTGTGTGCCACTATTTCTAGACTGCTGGAGGACTTCCAGTAGCTGTTTCTGGCGCGCATCATTCTGTTTCTCGGTGACCTCTAGTCAATCAAGAAGACTAATAACTTGCTGCTTAACCTCTTCGACTTCTACTTTCAAGCCGGAGTTGTCTTTTCATGAACTAGATGAGGAATCTACAGGCTCAGTTTCTGTTGAGACACCAAAAATTCCAGATGTATTCAATATCATATCGTCTGCTTCAGCTACTACCTCGGTAAGAGTATGTAAATCTTCTCGCCTTTCGACTTTAGCAGCCGTAGTGGTAGTAGTAGTAGTGGGTGCAGTAGGCTGAGTGGCAGCTGCGCCTGTTGTGGCAGGTGCCGCCGCTGGTGCCAGACTGCTTTTAAGACTGCGTTTGATACTTAATCTTGCAGAGAGATTTTCTCGAAACGAGGGGGACAAAGCTTCAAGAAATTTTACAACTAGTTCTCGATTCGTGATAATCAGGGGAGGTTTCTCTAACTTCCTTGCCTCGGTCAGAAACTTTCTTTTGAATTTTAAGTACTCTTCTCGCTCGTCTAGACCAAGGTTTTTGAACTGCCGCGTAATGCGGGTCAACCTATTTATGGTCCCAGACTCTGCATCTTGAGCCTCTGGATAATTCTTTATGATTGCTTCTTTAAACTTGGCAAAGGTGCCCGAGTCATACTCCGCTATAGACTTCCACTCTTCTTCTGTGTCCGCATCAGCGTACTGAACCAATTGCTTCTTCTTTTCAGCGTTGTCTGTGATACCACAATCAGAGAATAAATCCTCCATCTGCGACAAGAAACGCCTGATAGTCTCTGACTTTTCGCCATCGAATCTCGGAGCGTCCCTAGCCGTAGGTCTAGGCATCTTTTGGGTACTAGAAGACATGTTCGTACTTCTAGAGGTTTGAGTGGGCTGTGAGTTCGTAAGTACAGGCCCAAATGGGGTGAATGTTGGAGTATTATTTCCAAGATTCGAGGAGGATCTAAATCTAGATGAGAGGGCAAGAAGCTGGGCTCTTTGGTGATGATTTGCATTGCTAGCTTGGACGCGTTGCTCTGCTCTAGCTTGTGGGCTGTGAGGAACAAGTGGTCTCCGTACTGTAGTGGTTGGACTACTGGGTACAGGTGCACTGCATTTTCGCTTGCTAACTAGATTATCATAATTCGAGGGCTCAACAACTCCTGCTAATCTAGAGTTGGTAGTAGATCTTCCAAGTGGCTTCGAAACAGTTCTCGATGAAGAACTGCCTGAGGCTGTTGCTTGTACGGGTTCTGTGGACTTTGCTTTGCCTTTTCCTTGCGGTTTTGGCGGGGCAAACAGATTGTATACAAGCTGTTATCACGTCTAGTTTCTGTTTCAACACTTATAGCATCGAATAGAATTTATTTTCAAACGAGATTTATCAAAATCTAGATATACCCCTCGCGGTGGGCTCCAGATGATGTGCTCGGTAATGGGCAGCGCTCAAAGGAAAACTAAACTCTAGATGAGAAATCTAGAGACTAACTCTCACTCTAAACACTCACACTATCACCAATGTTTGTAAGTTCGAGGTTGAGTACAGTAGAAGCACTCGTGTACGATCTTAGACTTTGACAATTCAATGTAAGGCATTCGAAAACTACTTCTGATTCTGATCTAGAAGATGTTTACACAAGATACACTAGTCGAGATAACGGGTTATTACGACGTGGGGTTTTAATAGGTAGGTAGGAACTGGTCTAGTTCAGAGAACAAACGTCGTCTAGGTGAGCAAATAGCTGGTCTAGATTACTTCTTAACTCAAACAATCAAAGAACACACAGGTTCTACAAAGAGCTCACAGGCTCTAGAGTTCACTAACTCTCAACACAAGTTCACAGACTCGAGACAAAGAAGTACACAGACTTCTACAAAGGATACACAGATCCTACGTCAAGTACACAGACTTGCAAAGAGCACGCAGACTCTAGAGTACGCTGACTCTTTCAATTGTTCGAACTCAAAGCGTTCTAGGGCTTATTTCACTTCAACTACTTGTTCTTTCTTATTGGGTGACTTAGCAACGAATTACTCAGTCGAGGACAGGCACTTAAATCCGTTATTTGATTAGGTAGCTTATGGGCCACTAGCACAAATGCGGGGAATGCTTTCCTATGGTGCTGTGTGGCTATTCATTCAGTACTTGTTTAATTGCCTTAGTATCTTAGTGGATGTAACCATCGATCGTGGATCGATCGAGGTACCGAGATTGTATGGTTGCGATCACTTGCGTGATCTAGACTGGTACCTCGGGTTCCTGACTAGGCTATTCGTTCATGCAGGGTTCAGGGTTTCTCATTCATTTCTTTTTAGACTAAGTTCATGGAGGATTTTGGTTCCGTCGTGACTTAGTAACTTATTCGAAGTGGTTTTCAGCTTTGTTGAGTTTGACAAGCTAATCTAGTTCAGGTTTTCTAACTTCTGGTTTTTGAGTTCATCTAGATACAGTGAGGTCCCATTGTGTGGTGACTATGTGTAGTCTGTTTTTAAACAGGAAATAGCAAGTAATCTCGAAAGGCTTGTAGAGTTGACTCGTCTAGATGTCTTCTCTTACTTCCTCTTCTGTTACGGTTTTAGGTGCTTCAACACTGATCTAGATGACTCGACTTAGCAGTGCGAAGTCTCCACTCTAGTCCTTAGTACAGCTAGTAGTTTGCATTAATTTGTATAAAATTCGCAAAATCTATGGGTAGCCTGATACCAAGCATATCACCAGTGCACCCACTGTCGATTAGGGCAGTGGTTTTGAGGGTCTGGCAGTTGGTGAGAGTCTCGAGTTGGATTTCAGTGGTTAAGTCTTTTGCTCTGGTCTGGGCACTTCTTCTTATGTATCAGACCAGTTTGTGGAGTTCCTCTAACTGTTCGAGCGCTTGGGTGTGGGGAAGGGTGACAATGCACATCAGCATTTCTCAGTCTGCTTCTGCTTGTCGCATCTTGTGAGTCCAGTGCACTAGGATTGCACGGGCTTCGTAACTACCCATCACTTGTCTAATTGCGTGCCATGTCCATTCTGTCTCGAATGGAATCATGTACCCGGACTCTTCTTTCTTGATCGTCTTCAGTTCCATCCAATTGTGGTCCTCTTTCACCTGCGTCCACCATCTGTCATATGCCTTCATGTCGGTGGCATCGGGGTCTCCCTTTCTTTGATAGTGGTGTCCCTGGAGATACGCTTGCCATTCAGGATCATCATCCTCATTGTACTCTTCTTTGGCCTTCTTCTTTGTCTTTCTAGAACCACTGGGGTTCATGGGTGTTTCCACCAAGATGTTGCCGCCATTGGTAGCCGTTCTTTTGGCTCCACGGGTTGGGCATCTTGCCTCTGAAGGAGGGCTTTTTCACGTCGGGGATGGCCCACATGTGTCTGCATTTTTGGCTGCAGCAGCCAGTTGGTAGGACATGTTGTCTTCATCGTCTGGCACTTCTTCTAGAGAGACTTTGCGTGAGTGCGGAAGTAGGGGAGGGGGACTTATTGGATTTTGGGTGTGCCTACCACCCGTCTCGTGTGGCGGACGAGGCGCTTGTGCCCCGTCAGTTGAGAACTGTTCTGATCTGGGAGATGACTTTCCTGTGCTGTCCTGTCCGCCCTTAGTCAGGTTTTCCCTGGCATTTGGGTGCATATCTACAGGAGTTGTGGTTAGTTTACCTCGAGGGATCGCTCCTTTGGTCTTGCCACCTGGGGCTATTGCCACTCCATGCTCCCTCTGCTGCAGCTGTTTGCGGTCAGGGATTCTTCTTTTTGGGAAAGCCACATGCTTCTGCTTGTTGGGTGCCATCCAAGGGTGTTTCAAGGACGTCTTTGGTGGGGCCTGTTTGGTTTTGGCAAGGTATTCCTCATCTTCCTGGTCCATCATGTTAGTTAGTATACCATACTGGTTTTGCAATTCTTTGGGTGCCTTGCTGGGGATGATAGAAGTGGGTATATTCGAATGCACATATGAGGGTCCTACAGAAGTATTATAAGTCCATCCAGCAGTATGTAAAGCACCTTTAGAAAATCTGGCCAACCGAGTGGAATCGCCCACTCATCGGCCCCATCTTTTACCTCTTCGACTCCTGAGGATGAGGGCATCTTCTCCTCATCAGATTCTTCCTCCTGCTCTACTGCTTGATTGTCGCGACAATTGTTGTTGTAGTGGGTGAATCTTCCACCTCCGTCTCTGGGTTTTTGTGGTTGTCGGCAGTCTGCAGTAAAGTGGCCCTTCTGGTGGCAATTGAAGCAGTGCTATTCTGTTAGGATCATGCCAATAGAGAGAAGTGAAGCGAAATGCACGCCGTGGAGTCCGCGGAATGCATGTGGGCTTGGCGAAGCTATTAGCAACGTCACCCCTGGGTCGAAGCCCTAAGATGGATATGGACGGAGTCCGCAGAGTATGACCAGTAAGGATTAAGATGAAGTCACACAGAGTCGGAATCCGTGGGCTTGTAGAAGAGATCGAGATTAGGCTTGAAGGCCAAGTAGAGTGAGTGCGAGGGTATTGGGCTAAACCAAGTTGATATTTGAACTGAGGTATGTACTTACTAGTTGTACAGTTTATATACTAGAGCAGAGTCTGACGGATGGAGGCTAGAATAAGTATGGACATGGCTGGAATAATGTAAGTCTAGAATAATCTGTATCTAGAGGAGTCGAGTATTCCGTGGACTCTGATATAACACCTACTCGGTACTGTTGACGGATTCTAGGTGTGATAAATGAATATGTGAAATTAGTATGTGAAATAGAGATATGAAATATGGGATAGAAACCGGGAAACGGAATCCATCAGATTCCGATAAGTGTATTGGAGCCGGTGGGGTTGGTTGAAGGTTGATGTCTGTGGAGTCCACAGCATGCTCTTTACAGTATCCCCCCCCTTAGTGTTCTTGCCCTCAAGAGCGCTGATCCCGATGGCCGAGTGTGATGCGTGGAATTTCTTGCAGGGATGTCACGTGATAGACACCTCTTGACCTTTAACCACCACCATCTCAAGTCCAAAAATCTTCTCCTCGCTATCCGACATGTCTTCTTTGTATCGTCGTTCACAAACCCCAGAGGCGTATGTTGCCCCACCTACGCCAGAGGATGCAGATCCCGACGCGCTCGAAGTTCTGTACGCTGAGCGGGATGAGAGGGATGTGGCTTATCGTGTGGCTGTGGAGGCTCACGATGAGTGGAGGATTGAGCAAGAGGCTGCTGTGGCAAAGACGAGGAAGGAGGCGGCAGCCGCAGAGGAGGCTCGTAAGAAAGAGGAACAGGCGAAGGCAAAGAAGGAGGCCGCAGAGAAGAAACGGTTGGCCGACAAGGCAAAGAAGTTGGAGTTGGAGCGATTGGCCGCGGAGGAGAGGGAAAGGCAGGAAACGGCAAGGGTTAAGAGGGAGAAGGCGTTGGCAGAATTGAGGGTGACACAGGCTGCGGAGTGGGAGAAGCAGAAGGAGCAGGAGGAAAGGGAGATGGAGGTTGGAAAGGATAAAGGAAAAGGGAAGGCAGTGGAGGACGTGGAAGTATGCGAATTCACATCTGGTGCTTCGGATGAGGAAGATTTGGAGGAATCTGGGGCTGAGGATCCCATGGAGGCTCCTCAAAGTTCTAAAGGGAAAGCGAAAGCGTGGGACATTTTGATGGAGCATTGCAAAGAACGACAAGTGCATGCGGCGGCGGCTGCAGGAATCAAGAAACACAAGGCGAAGTCCGCTCCATATGTGGTGGATAGTGACGACGCCGCAGGCCCTTCAGGGCAGAATCATTCGGGTGGACCTGTGATGAAGAGGTTGAAGACGGATCCGGTCCCAGGGAAAGGGGACGTGGAATTCTTTGGCAAAGGTAAGTGGCCGTCCGGTCCTGTGGATATGTCTTAATGGTTGTCTAGATCACTGTGGTCGGTGTCGTGCCGATGGGGCTCAGTGCTTCCCCACGAAGAAGGGATGCTCTTGCACCAGGTGCAAGCTTAGGAAAGCAAAGTGTGTTTTTGGTGACGAGGCAGATCCGGCGGCAATGGAGGAGGTCATGGACTTGTTGCATGGTCTCCATGCTCGAATGGATGTGATGGAGGGAAAATTGGAAGGTCTTGCTTCAAAAGTTGAAGACCTCTTAGACAATTACCTCCCCGGTGCCGATCCCAAATATCCGTACGATTTCATTCCGAAGGCATCCGAGGACGAATGGGCCGTGTCCCTGTACGAGCTTCAAGACTTGGAGGGAGCGAACCCCGAGGCGCTCCGACGGGCTATGTCAATGCGACTTGACAAGGATGTTGCCCAGGTTTGGCATTCGCACATTGCCAACCCCAAGACTTTGAATGGCGCGGACCCGTTTGAGTTGGCAAATATGGAGCTCTGGGTCGGAAGCTGCAGACGTGGTGCGTTGACTGACACTATTAATGCCAGTGTCAAGTTTCGCAAGGCAAGGGAGAGTTTTTTACCGCGTTGGAGGAAGTCATACTGAGTGGGGATTGTGGAAAAAGTTCCTGAATGGAACAGATGAGTATTTGGTGGAGGATTCCGATGGAGAGTTTGAAGAGGAGCCGGTGAGGGCAGAAATGGTGCCGGGCACGGGGACCATCGGGATCGCGGAGTTGGATGCGATCAAGGGTAGGACATGTAGGAAGTTAGTGAAGAGGGTTGATGAAGAAAAAGAGGTGGAGGCCTTGGAGGAAGAGGAAGTTGGTAGTGAAGATGAAGAGGATGGAATTGAAGGGGAAGTTGAAGCGGAGGCCGCGGGCAACGATGACAAAGATGTAGACATGGAGGAAGGTGGGGAGTCTGCGGTCGCCTAGTCTCCCTGTCGCTTTGTAAAATTTTTTTATGTATGTATGTTTGTAAATGGACCGTAGTATACTGCGCCCTGAAGGCATAGAATGTAGATATTTTCTTGGTGTCTGAAATAGAGTGAAGAAAAATGAGATGAAGTCAAGAAAGGAGCCGGCGGAGTCGTAAATCAAGAAATGGTAGAGGAAGGTTTGATAGTGACTTTTCGAATGGTGACCTTGGATAGGGGTCCTGGTTTGTCTGGGTAACGACGATGGAAATCTTCAATGTATTCGTCCGCAGAGAATTCGGTAGCGGGAATCCAAGCAAACTCTTCATCAGTACCTTCATAACCCAACCATTGAACACGATAGATAAGAGGGCATCGGAACCGATGGTCGAGTTTAGAGTCGAGAATCTGTGCAATCTCGTACTGTTCTTCGCCGTCAACTTCAACTGGAGGTGGAGGTGGTTGGGTACGATTAGGAATGGTATTGGATTCCACGGGTTCCAACTGTGAGACATGGAATACAGGGTGAATGGAATGGAGATCCACGGGGAGTTTGAGAGTGAATGAATGGGATCCAGGCTGTGCGATGATGTCGAATGGTCCGAGGAATTTCTCTGCAAATTTCGCAGTAGGGCGAGTAGTCCTGATGTGTTTCGAATTAAGGAAGACCTTGTCCCCTACTTTGAAATCTGGAGCTGGGGACCGTCACTTATCTGCTTGGAATTTGTAGCGGGACTGAGCATGGGAGATTTCGTTGCAAAGGAATTGGTGAAGATCATCGAGGTTGACTATGAAGTTGCGGGCCCGAGCGGAAGCAATATCACGTTCAGGATATACCGTGATGTTAGGGTGGTATCCTTTGTTAGCGAAGAATGGAGAGATTCCGGTGGAAGCGTTAGGAGCATTGTTGTACGCAAATTCGGCAATGGGTAATAGGGTATCCCAATTGTCTTGTTGGTAAGAACAATAGATACGAATGTATTGTTCAAGGGTTTGATTGGTGCATTCAGTCTGTCCGTCGGCTTCTGGGTGATAACCAGAAGTGAAGTGAAGTTCCATATCGAGGGCTTTAGCAAGGGCATGTGTGAATTGGGAGACAAATTCGGAACCGCGGTCAGAAGTGATGTGAGTAGGGACACCATGCTTGGAGAAGACATGGGTAACAAAAAGCTGCACGAGATCTGCGGAATTAATGGTATCATGAGTGGGTATGAATATGGCCTGTTTGCTTGCACGGTCAACAACGACAAGAATGGCAGTGAATCCATTGGAGTCCGGAAGTTGTTCGATGAAATCCATGGAAATAGAATCCCATGGACGTGTCGGTACAGGCAAAGGTTTGAGTAGGCCAAAAGGACGATGTCTAGGTGTTTTGTTATGACCACAAGTAGTACAAGACTTGACATAGTGGCAAACGAATTCACGCATCTGTGGCCAGGTATAATTCCGTCAGACTAGTTCAAGTGTCCGGTTTTGACTGAAATGACCTGCCAAGATATGATCATGATTGTTTTGTAGGACACAAAGAAGGAGGTCCACGGCGTCCGGGACATAGATGTGATTGTCAAGACAAAGTATTCCTGACTCGTCCACAGACCACCAGGAAGGATTGGAAGGGGATGAAGCAAGACGAAAACCTTTGGTCGCCGTGGCGTCCATGGGTTGTGCTTGCTTGATGTCAGAGTGGAGCTTATCCACGTCCATGATAGCACTAGCACGGAGTACGGGACCTTCAAGAAATGTAGCGCGGAGAGAAGTGGAGAGTTGTTCTTGAGTAAATACAGGGTGGAAATTATGAGGATTGACTTGAGCGTATTGACTATCCCCCTCTTTAGGGTAGACGTCCCATCATCTAGTGAGTGCATCCGGTTTCCCACCAAGTTTACCCGGTCGGAACCGAATAACAAGGTTGAACTGGGAAAGAAATTCGGACCAGCGTACCTGTCATCGAGTAAGAACCTTGGTAGTAGAGAAATACTCAAGGTTCTTGTGATTGGTGACGACGTCAATGGATTCTGCAGAGCCTTCCAGGTAATGATGCCAGTATTTAAAGGCTTCAAAAATGGCTAGAAGTTCTTTATCATGGGTATCGTAGTTGAGCTTGGCTCCATGGAGACTTTGGGACAAGAAGGAAATAGGGTGAATCTCACCATCCTCAAGGTAAATAGAAAGGATGGCGGCAATAGCGTAGTCGGAGGCGTCGGTTTCCATGACTAATTGACGGTCGGGAATCCAGTGGGTAAGGATAGGAGCATGAGTGAAAGCCTGTTTCAGCTCGTTGAATGCGGCCAGGCATTCGTCGTCAAATTTCCACGGAATACCCTTGCGAGTGAGACATGTTAGGGGCAACACAATCTCACTGTATTCATGGATAAAACGGCGATAGAAATTAGTGAAACCAAGAAATGATTGAATATCTTTGACCTTCTGTGGGACCGGCCAGTTGACGATAGCTTTGACTTTGTCTTCAGCCATACGTAAGCCTTCAGGAGAGAGGACGTAGCCTAGATATTCGACGGAATCCCGATGAAATTCGCATTTGGATCCCTTGCAGTAGAGATTGTTCTCTCTGAGTCTGCGTAGGACCTCTCGTATGTGTTTTTGGTGCTCCGTGGGGTTGTCGGAATAGATGAGGATATCGTCGAGGTAGACGACGATGGAAACGTCAAGCATATCTGCAAAGATGTCATTGACAAAGCGTTGGAAAGCCGCGGGGGCATTGGTAAGACCAAATGGCATGACGTTGATGAGCCTCTAGGCTCTGTACACTCAGAATTGGCGATTTTTGTCATTTCTAAGTGACAACGACTCAGCACCAGTTATAACGATAACACCAGTGTGTACGCACCATTATATGACCTCTTTGACACTTCAACAGCCGGCTATAATGACGAATACCCATCCCAACTTGTTTCGCGACCTAACTCATATGCCATCACGAATAGGCACAGTATTGATCGATCAGGCAAACCCCGGTGATAAGCGAACTATGCATCAGGACCACATCACCAGTGCATCACGGTGTAACGGACCGGTGTTGATCCTTTCATTATATGAGGTCATACCTGCCAACAATTGCCCTACCACAATAATCATCAAGTTCTTGTCATCCAAACAACTGGCGCTGATAATATCGCTGTGCCCAGCTCACTAGAAGGCGTTATTCCTTTTGTTCATCTCAGTAATTCCACCATACCCTCACAGTCCACAGTTAAAACAGCACCCCAATGACCCCGCTGTGACAACCCATGATATAACAAATTTATCTGTCTTCAGTACTGCTAAGGATTAGCTGTTACAAGAGACTACGGAGATTCATATGGACATTTGACTCATTACAAAGCTGCAGCCTTACAGCTTTACTAAGTCTTTCTATTAATAAATATCTCTAGTAGTATAAAATCCATAGAAAATCGTAGAAGTGGAGAGAGAGACCTATCTACCCACCACTTTGCTATTAGCACTCGCTATACCGCTCACAACCGGCTATATTCTCATCGCTACACTCTTGCTATGCTCATTAGCACCAGTTTAACAACCATATTTCTTGCATAGCGCAGTACATGAACAATAACATTTGTTTGCATCCCATACGCTCGCTATAAGCAACGGACTGGTTTCGCACCATCTTTAGCTTTGCACACCCTTTGTTCTCTTTGAGAAACACGCTCTACACCATGATCGACTGGCGTTGGCATTATCTTCGGTCGCCTGTCACACCTTTGATTGCAACCCGTCATTATTGGTTTAATACTCGCATCTAGCATGTAACACCGTACGCTCACATCATACATTGCCTCTTTTTGTTTTATAGGATCGGATCATCTTCCTCTTCGTACCATAGGAGTTTTATTTGGCTTTACTTTCAACATTGTTCATCGCAGCCCACTTGGGTAGTCTCTGGCAGACTTATAGGAATCAACATCGTCACATAGGATCGTATTGGACTCAACACCGGTTTACACCGTCATAGGATAGGATAGGATAGGATAGGATTGGATAGGATAGGTTTGCACGCATAGGATTGACATTGACATAGGATAGGACCGTCTCCGAGTAGACTCAGTTTTCAACATCGCCCTCAGTATATTTCGTCTCGTATAGGATCAGCACTCGTCATCGCCACGTCCCACCGGACATAAACACATTTTCACACTTTTGCCACCATTAACTGGCATTATTAGGATCGCCCCCTTCAGTATTTCGACACTACACCGGTTATAAACCGTCTACTGCACACATAGCTTCATTATTGCCATTATTTTCATAGGACCTTCGTCTAGAGACCCCATCTAGTCGTTTCTCCTTCTTTTACACCGGACCTGTGGTATTCACATCATACCCTCTTCCGTTCTATCTTGTTATCGAGATTATCACTGGCCTACAGCCAAAACCTTTTAGTACTCGATCGCTTGAGTGCTACTTGCTTGACTGAAAAGTCGCAGTATAAACTTGTGTCTAGAGGAAGTGATTAGGTCGCACGGAGGTGCCCCGAACAACTTGCACAACACAGTACCTTTATAACCGGTTGTCACCGTCATTAACCATTACTCTTCGAGTTTTTGGTGTGCCGTTGCCACGGAAGTCTAGGTTCATCAACATGCCATTCAAAAGACCCATAGCGGGTGCGGAATGTGGTTTTCCATTCGTCTCCTTCGGAAATATGGACAAGATGGTAGGCATGGCGGAGGTCAAGTTTTGTATATAGATGCGCAGACCGCGCGGAGTCAAGAAGATCAGAAATGAGGGGAAGTGGATAGCGATCTTTTTTCATGATTTTGTTCAGGCTGCAGAAATCAATGCAGAGCCTGAGTTCACCGGTTTTCTTCTTGACGAAGAGTACTGGAGCTCCATGGGGAGAACGTGAGGGAGAGATGGAACCATTATGGACATTATCGTCAATAAATTCGCGTAAGGCTTTGAGTTCGGATTCAGAGAGGGAATAGATGGGTCTGAGCAGAGGAGAAGTGCCTTCCTCAAGATTGATTTTGAGGTCGTAAGGGTGATGCTCGGGGAGTTTCTCTGAGAGGGAATCACTGAACACATCAGCAAAGTCATGGTACTCCGGTGGGACATCTGTTAAATCCACAGGAGCTGTGGAAGTGGCTTGGCCACTAACACTAGGCATGGAAGGCTGTAACGTGAATTGTTGGGCACCTTCTTCTGCACAAGCTCGTATGAAAGTGGCCGCGGAAATAATTGATATCTTGGGTCCAACCAAGGCAGCGAATGATGGGATGGAAGGATATGAGTAGATAGGCTCATACGGCGGCGGAGTCCTTCGGGATCTTGAAGGAGGTTTGGATGGAATGGGACCTGAAGGGTCCGTGTGGTGTGGCACTGTTGTGTTGGAGGCCGTGGAAGCGCTAGAAGGAATAGAAGCACCAAATAGCTTTGAACAGAAAGTGATACTGTGCCTTGCCCAGTCAATCAACGGATTGTAGCGGGAGAGCCAGTTGTATCCCAGAACAATGTTACAGGATGAATCAAGACGAGTGACGTAGAAGTCAATGGGGATGATGTCGCCTGACGGAAAGCGTATGGGGAGCGAAATGGATTGGGAAATGTGAGATCCGGTGGAGCCATCAAGAAGTCGAAGTTGAACAGGGGGAATGGAAGTAGTAGGGAGGTGATGATCCTCAACGTATTTGGAATCGATGAAGCAATGGCTTGAACCAGAATCGACAAGAGCAAGAAAACGAAGGATAATAGAAATAGGAGAGCCATCAGGTTCTGATCCAGAACCGACTTCAGATGATAGTGATACAGTTAGTGAATGATTGGAAAGAGCGGCAGTGTTGAGGGTTACGATCTCCGAGGTGCAATGACAGTCAACGCAACCCTGTCCTTGCACGGAGGAAACAGGGCTGCTCTCTATTTTTCCGACTCCGAGGGAGCCAAATCAGTAGAGATGGGAGGCTCTGAAACCTCAGCAGCACGACCACGAGTGGAACCCATGGCCTTGCGCTTGTTACAGTCCTCGGTCTTGTGCTTGTTGCCGCAGAACATACAAAGATTGTTCTTCCGGTGGCGTTCCTTCTCCTCGGGAGTGAGCTTACCATCTTTGCCTAGCTTGTCAGCATAGGGCTTCTTGGTGGGCAAGGAAGAGGAAGAGGACGAAGAGGACTGGTAGGTGGGGGCAGAGCCCATGGAAGTGGAACCATAGGATTTGGGCGGCGCGGAATAGGAGGAGCTCGAGTTTGAGCCCAAACCCTTAGGTTTGGAGGAGGAGGATGAAGAGGAGGAAGGTTTATCATGGTTTTCACGTGAAATCTCGGCCTTCCAAGTCCAATAATGAGCGTCGAGTTCCTGTGCTAGGGTACGCATGTCATGGAGATTATCGGGCTTACCATGGTGGGCCATATCGTCTTTAATCCGTGAGCAAAGTCTGCAGTAAAAAGTGTGGCACAGGGAATTGTCACCATGGCCAACAATAGAGGCATGTTGGTTGAAGCGGACTATATACTTCATAATCCGGTCTCCGTTGCGCATCCGAAGGTTTTCCAACTCATCTTCAGCGTCTCTGATGGCATCGAACGGACCAAAGTTAGTCCGGAGTTCCGCGAGGAAAGCAGCATAGGAGTATGCCCAGGCAGGAGGGTGAGCGTGGTTAGGATGGAGAATATCCAGTTCAAACCAATCAAGGGCGACACCGGAAAGGAAGGATACAGCGTAGTTGACCTTCGAGGCATCAGCGCGGAATGCGTTGGGCCTATCATTGAAGTTCAACTGGAGGGAAACAATGAACGCCTTCAGTTTCCGCGGGTCCGAGCCGTCAAAGGTATCAGGCTCCTTGACCTTGGTGCGTATTGGGCGTTGCGGAGGGTTATTGACTTGGTTGGCGAGGCTGTGGAGCAGGTTAAAGAAGTCCCTGATCATGGCTTCGTCATTGTTAGGATTGTTAGGAGGATTAGGAGGGTTAGGAGGGTTACCGCCAGGTCCACCAGGACCACCGGGGCCACTGGGACCTCCAGGGCCACCAGGATTAGGTGGGCCACTGCCAGGTCGGTGGTTGTCGTTGCCCTGTGGAAGGCGTGAGCTGCGGTTACTAGGGGAGTCAACATTGTCCTCGGAATCGCCGCCAGGTTCCTCTTCGTTTTGAACGGGGAATGGGCAACGCGGGTTAGGAATCGGAGTCCATGGAGGGTCGTTTCGGTAGCTGCCGTAGCCACCTGAAATCGATTCCGAGGGTCTGGGGGCGAGGTTGGGGTTGAACGGATCAGGGTTGATTCCGTTGTTGGCTTGGTGTTGGGTGAAGCCATTGTGGGTGTAGGTTTCCCTATGGGACCGGCTGGTGGATGCGGAGTCTTCACCAAAAAGGTGTTGATCTCCTTTGGAGGCGGATTGGGGAATGTTGTTCATCGAGAAAGTGGGTTTGGGGTCCGAGGTGGACTGAGTAGTCTCGGTTTGTTCGAGAATTATGGTAGACATTCCTAAAATTTCGACTCAAGGGTTTGAGTTCAAATATACTGTTAGGATCATGCCAATAGAGAGAAGTGAAGCGAAATGCACGCCGTGGAGTCCGTGGAATGCACATGGGCTTGGCAAAGCTATTAGCAACATCACCCCTGGGTCGAAGCCCTAAGATGGATACGGACGGAGTCTGCGGAGTATGACCAGTAAGGATTAAGATGAAGTCACACAGAGTCGGAATCCGTGGGCTTGTAGAAGAGATCGAGATTAGGCTTGAAGGCCAAGTAGAGTGAGTGCGAGGGTATTGGGCTAAACCAAGTTGATATTTGAACTGAGGTATGTACTTACTAGTTGTACAGTTTATATACTAGAGCAGAGTCTGACGGACGGAGGCTAGAATAAGTATGGACATGGCTGGAATAATGTAAGTCTAGAATAATCTGTATCTAGAGGAGTCGAGTATTCCGTGGACTCTGATATAACACCTACTCGGTACTGTTGACGGATTCTAGGTGTGATAAATGAATATGTGAAATTAGTATGTGAAATAGAGATATGAAATATGGGATAGAAACCAGGAAACGGAATCTGTCAGATTCCGATAAGTGTATTGGAGCCAGTGGGGTTGGTTGAAGGTTGATGTCTGTGGAGTCCACAGCATGCTCTTTACACATTCCCTTTGGAGTCAGTCTATGTCCATTGGTTGTCCTTGTCTGCCATAGACTGGCCCAGTTCCGGTGTTTGTACTGGTCAGTCCAGAGTCTTTCGGTGGTTGTGGGGGCACATTCTGGTTTCTGGGTGGCGGGGCACGGTTGTTGTTTCTTGGCAGGGCTCGGTTATTGTTGCAGGGGGCGTTTTGCCGGTTGCGGGGGTCCTGGGGCCGGTAGCCTTTGTGGGTTCTGTTGAAGGCCCACTTTACTGCTCGCTGATCATTGATTTGGAGGATGCAGCATTTCCATTGGATATAGGTGTGGGGAATGTTTTCCCCAGAGGCGATGGCCATGGTGTATTCATCAGGTACTCCTGTGCAGACTGCAGCGACAATGTGGCTCTTCTCCCCTTGATCTTCCCATCTGCCAGCAAGCTGCGCTTGTTGTTCCAGTTCCTGGAAATATCAGTTAGTGCTTCCATCCTGCATTCTTAGTCCATACATCCGCTGCTCATGGACTTCTTTGACTGCCAGGTCCGCGAACTCCTTTCAGACTAGTTTGACGAACACCCTCCATGTGGGGAGTTGGTACCTGGCTTCTGTGATGCTAAAGTATTGTTCTGCATGGTGAACCCACCAGGTGAGGGCCTTGCCACCGAAGTGGGATATGGCAAATGTGATTTGTTGGGATTCTTCGTAGTATCCTTGATGTACTTCGAAATAGAGGACGCATTGGAGGAAAAACCTCTGTATGTTGTCATGCTTCCCGTAGAACATCTCGGGCATGCACATCATGGTGGGTTTGACTCCAAGGAAAGGGGCGTCTGCTGCAGCAGCTCCATGTCGTTGTCCTGGGTTTGGTGCGGGGGGCATGCAGTCTGGTGGGGGTCTGGGTAGAGACCATAGGTCTCCTCTTCCCCCAGGCGAGTCTGGGTCTGGTGGTCCTCCTGGTTGGCCAGGGTTTGGGAGGTCTGGTGGGGCTTTGTTGGGGTTTGGGGGAAATCCGTGTTTCTTTCAGAATTCCTCTAGGTCTTGCTTCTTCTGGTCAATCTCCATTCTGTTGACTTCCAGGGTGGCTTCCTTGTCTAGAACACTTTGATATAGCTTTCAGCACTCCTCAGCTATGGCTTCTTGCTCTGCTGCCATTTCTTTGTTTGTGCCGGCAAGTAATCGGGAGGTTCCTGGAATTGGGGGTCCACCTGATTGCCAGATTGGCTGTTTTGGCTTTGGCAGGGAGTCGGGGAGCGGTTTGGGGAGAGGTGGATTCCACTTGTCGTAGTCAGGCATTAGGGGCTTTGCATAGAGGGGAAAATCTGTATTGAACATAAATGTCGCCTGCTCATGGGCAGCATGTACCCATAACCTTTTCATCTCTGTCTTGTCCCGCTCTTTCTCTGCTTCCATATACCAAATCCCCAATGAGCTTGTTAACCACAAAATTTCCTCCACTATGTGCTCGTACCTCTCATCATACCAAGTGTTGTATTCTTCTATATCTTCCTGTTCAGTTAGGAATATCTTCACCTGAGGATAGTCGTCCCCTGCCTCCAGCCATTCCGGTTCATTGGCTGAGCCATGTGGCTCCATTGTCGACTCCATCTCCAGAGTCTCATTGTCCCCTTCCTCTTCCAGTGCTCATTGTTTCCCATGGGACAAGGTCAAGAGGAATTCTGTTTTGGCTGATACGGAGGGTGGGGGGGTAGACGACGCCTGCTGGGATTCTGATGGTTGCATGCCGGAGGGGGCAAAGTTGATGGGTACAATGCCACCAGTTGCCGGGAGTTTCTCCCTCTCGCTGGAGCTCAAGCTGCTCCATTCACTGGGGGGTATAACTCAGTGGCTGCGGCCAAGGGTCAGTGAGGGGACTGAAGGACCGCTGGTAGAGCCCTGGGAGGTTGAGAGCTGCACGGTTTCAGGGAAGATGGGCTGGACTGAGGGGATGGGGCTCTTTGGAGGAAGGGCGGGTGGGGAACTCCTCAGTGCTCTCTGTGTTGATCCTGATGACCTGGGTGACAGAGGCGGTGTATTCTGAGGCGGCCTCATCATACTCGGGTGCGGGTGTGCAGGCTCGGTAGGGGTGGTTAGCGAAATGCAGGAGGCCCCAAGGACGAGTGTGTCCACACCCTCTTTCAGCTTCCCTGTCACCTTTGCCCAAGTACTCTTTGGTCTGTGACTGGGGTAGGGGCTGCTCCTGCTCGAGGTCTTTGAGCTTGATTGTCTGTGGGTAGACATGGCGGTTCTCGTGTATCCATGGGGTTAGGACTCGTAGTCTGATGCCTATGGTTACAATAACAAAGGGGATGAGAATGGCCACAAGGGCGATGTGAAACTCAGCAGTGGTCAGGTCTCTGGTCTGTTGCATGGGTCTTTGTTTGTGTCGTGCACAAGGAAAGAAGGGAAGCTTCGAGCTAATTGTTAGACCCGAACCTCACGTGATCCAAACAAGAGTAAACTCAGGCTGCCTCATGTTCAGACAACCACCCGAGAGTCTCATGGAGTTCAGATATAAGTGATGGAATCGGACTAATGTCTTAGTTGAGCGTGAGTTAAGAGAGAAGTTTGGTATTGATAAACTTTAGCTTGAAGCTGGGGTGTTACAGTGAGAGCTACCTACTTATATACGAAAACTATGCTACTAATAATAGCCACAATGTATGAAGACAATACAGTAGTCGTGCAGTTCGCGCAAGCCATAGTTACCTGGCCTGAGCCTCCCGGTTCTGGTTCTGATGATCACGTGGGTATGGGGATGACTCGGGCATTGGCTAATAAGAAAGAAAAGTGAATATCTGGGAGAAATCATAACACTAACTCTCACTCTAAACACTCACACTATCACCAATGTTTGTAAGTTCGAGGTTGAGTACAGTAGAAGCACTCATGTACAATCTTAGACTTTGATAATTCAATGGAATGTGTTCAAAAAACAACTTCTGATTCTAATCTAGAAGATGTTTACATGAGATACACTAGTCAAGATAACAAGTTAATATGATGTGGGGTTTTGGTAGGTAGGTAGGAACTGGTCTAGTTCAGGGAACAAATGTTGTCTAGGTGAGCAATAGCTGATCTAGATTACTTCTTAACTCAAACAATCAAAGAACACACAGGTTCTACAAAGAGCTCACAGGCTCTAGAGTTCACTAACTCTCAACACAAGTATGCAGACTTGAGACAAAGAAGTACACAGACTTCTACAAAGGATACACAGATCCTACATCAAGTACACAGACTTGCAAAGAGCACACTGACTCTAGAGTATGCTGACTCTTTCAATTGTTTGAACTCAAAGTGCTCTAGGGCTTATTTCACTTCAACTAACTTGTTCTTTCTTATTGGGTGACTTAGCAACAAATTACTTGGTCGAGGACAGGCACTTAAATCTGTTATTTGATTAGGTAGCTATAGGCCACTAGCACAAACATGGGGGAATGCTTTCCTGCTGTTGTATGTCTAGATGATGGTATTTTATAGTATTCTATGTCTAGGTATAGGAGTTTGCTTATCTAGATGACTGGTAGTGTGATTATGCATAGCAATACAAACAATGAATAATTAATCTATAAGAATTGCATGATTCTAAGATATTCATTCAGTTGTACAGGAAGGCAACAGGTTTTTCTATTGCCTAGGAGTGCCATACTGGTCTGCAAGCACTCCTGCCTCTGTTTTCCTATAGTGCCATGTGGCTATTCATTCAGTACTGTTTAATTGTGTAGTATCTTAGTGGATGTAACCACCAATCATTGATCAATTGAGGTACTGAGATTGTATTGGTCACAATCACTTGTGTGATCTAGACTGGTACTTTGGATCCTGACTAGGCTATTCTTTCTTTCAGGGTTCAGGGTTCTTCATTTATTTCCTTTGGACTAAGTCCATGGAGGAATTTGATCCTGTCAGGACTTAGCAAATATTTGAAGTGGTTTTTCAGATTCATCAAGTTCGACAACCTAATCTAGTTCAGGTTTTCTAACTTCTGGGTTTTTGGGTTTGTCTAGATACAGTGAGGTCCCATTTGTGTTTTTTTTTAATTTGAAAGTGTATTGATTATGCAAACATATCTTCCAATATAAATACTGTGTTTTTGGTCTAATTACTGCTTGGAGTACTATGATGTCATCAATTTGAACCTGCTCAACTAGCATGTGACTATGGCACAGAATTACCCCTCACCCTTGATAATTTGGTGTGACTCAGACACTGCCACCTTCTCCCATTTGGGAAATCCTAGCCTCTGCTGAAAATTGGCTGCAATCTGACCATCACTGTTGTTTCTTCACTGGTCCCTTCTCATGACCGAGTCCCACTTCCCACCAGACTCCATCAATCACATTCCTTCTCTGGTCTCTCTGTCCCAGACTTGCCTCACTCAGCCAAGGTTACCAATGCAGTGTGATCAATTGATGCCAGGGTGATGTGTTGAGCTGTGGTGTGCTTGGATCACCACTCTATTTTTGTGACCTGGGTTCCCAACAAGGCAGCACACAACTCCATTTCCCAGTCTTATTCGAAAGAACACTGGGAGGGCCTCAAATTGATGCCCAGAATGTTAAGAAGAGATCAGATTTGTCATGTGATTTTAGAGGGGGTAATGTGATGACATGATCATTTTTAGCAAGGGAGGCTGCATTTTATGTGATTCAGGCATTGGACATGGTAGAACCTGGAAAGTGTCTAGATTGTTACTTTCTGGGGGGTGGGAGACTCAAACTCGCAAGTGTGAAAATAAAATTTTCTGTATGGAACAAATTACAGCCAAGCAAGCAGATATGACCACTACACCATCTGCCCCCCCCATTCATGTTTTGACTATGTGTAGTCTGTTTTTAACAGGGAATAGCAAGTAATCTCAAAAGGCTGGTAGAGTTGACTCATCTAGATGTCTTCTCTACTTCCTCTTCTGTTATGGTTTTAGGTGCTCCAACACTGATCTAGATGACTTGACTTAGCAGTGCAGTCTCCACTCTAGTCCTTAGTACAGCTCATAGTTTGCATTAATTTGTATAAAATTTGCAAAATCTATGGGTAGCCTGATACCAGGCATATCAGCAGAATCCCTAGTTTCTCCCATCACAATATCCTTATCTTTCCCTGCAGCCTTCACTTCATTTTCTCCTTCAACCACACCACCTTCATTCCCCAACTCCTCCTCCAAGGCCTCCACTGATTCTTCACCTTCAATCCTCTTTAACAATTTCCTTCCATCCTTTCCCTTGATTGTGTCAAGCTCAGCCAATGCAACAGTCCCTGCTCCTGGTACTATTTCTGCCCTTACTGGCTCCTCTTCAAACTCCCCATCAGAATCCTCCACCAAATATTCATCTGTTCCATTCAGGAACTTCTTCCACAATCCCCACTCCATGCAACTCCCTCTGACATGGTAAAAACCTTCCCTTGCCTTGTGGAACTTTATACTGACATTAATGGCATCCATCAATGCCCTGCATCTGCAGCTTCTGATCCAGAGCTCCATATTTGCCAGCTTAAACAGGTTCATGCCATTTAAAGTTTCTGGGTTGGCAATGTGCGAATGCCAAACTTGGGCAACATCCTTGTCCAGTCACATTGTCATCACCCATTGGAGGGCTTCAGGATTAGCACCCTCCAAGTCTTGAAGCTTGTGAAGGGACACAGCCCATTTGTCCTTGGATGCCTTCAGAACAAAGTCATAAGGATAGTTGGGGTTGGCCCTGAGGAGATAATTGTCCAGAAGGTCTTCAACTCTTGAAGCAAGGCCCTCCAGCTTTCCCTCCATTGTGTCCATCCTTGCATGCAAACCATGCAGCAAGTCCAAAACTTCTTCCATTGCTGCTGGCTCCACATCATTCCCAAATGTGCACCTTGCCTTTCAAACCCTGCATTGCTCACAGGGGCACCCTTTCTTTGCAGGGAAGCACTGGGCTCCATTGGTGCAACACCAAGAACAGTGATCTAGACAACAATTAGTGCTACCCATGGACCTGGACAGCCACTTACCTTTGCCAATAAATTCCATGTCTCCCTTCCCTGGGACTGGATCCATTTTCAACCTTTTCATGGCAGGCTCACTAGAATCATTCTGCCCTGAAGGGCCCACAGCATTGTCACTGTCCATCACATAAGGTGTGGACTTCACTTTTTGCTTCTTGCTTCCCATGGTGGCTGCCACCCATACATGTCACTCCTTGTGACACTCAACCAACACCTCTCTTGCCTTTGCTTTTCTCTTAGAACTCTGAGGATCCTCCATGGGTTCCTTGACCTCAGTCTCCTGACCCCCCTCCACATCTTCCTCCTCATCTGATGCATAGGACACCAAGTCCATCAGCACAGTGGCCTCCACCACCTTTCCTTTCCCCTTATCCTTTTTAACTGCTTTCTCCTTCTCCATGGCATCTGCCACCTTCTTTTCTACTGCCTTCCACTTCTCTTCCCACTTCTTCTCCTTTTCCACCTCCCTCTCCATGGCCTTGGTAGCTCTCAAATCTGCCAACAACTTTTCTTTAAGTTGCCTTGCTGCTTCTTCCTTCTTCCTTGCCTCCACGGCCAACTGCTCCTTCTCCAACCTTTTTTGCCTCATCCTCCAATCATTTCCTCTCTGCCACAGCCGCAGCCTCCTTTTTTTGCCTTTGCCTCCACAATTTTCCTGGCCCATTCCTCTTTCCTTAAGGTCTCTTCTGTGGCCACTGCCACTGCTGCCTCTTTTGCAATCTTCCACTCATCATGAACCTCCATGGCTGCACAATATGCAGCATCCTTCTCATCCTGCTCAGCATACAGCTCTTCAAGAGCATCAGGATCAGCACCCTCTGGCATAGGTGGGGCAACATGCACCTCTGATGTTTGTGAATGTTGGTACAAAGTTGAAGACATAGTGGATAGTGAGGAAGGGTTTTTTGACTTGAGATGGTGGTGGTTCAAGTTCAAGAGGTGTTTATCACATGACATTCCTGCATGAAATTCCACACATCACACTCGGTCATCAGGATCAGTGCTCTTAAGAGCAAGAACACTAAGGGGGGGATACTGTAATGAGCATGCCACAGACTCCATGGACATCAACCTTCAACTCATCCAACTGGCCCCAACTCACTTATCAGAATCTGACAGATTCCATTTCCTGGTTTCTATTCCATATTTCATATCTCTATTTCACATACTAATTTCACATATTCATTTATCACACCTAGAATCTGTCATGGTAGTGAGTAGGTGTTATATTGGAGTCCATGGAATACTCAACTCCTCTAGATACAGAATATTCCAGACTTATATTATTCCAGCCATGTCCATACTTCCTCTAGCCTCCATCCATTGGACTCTGCTCTAGTATATAAACTGTAGAACTAGTAGTACATATCTCAGTTTGAATATGAACTTGGTTTAGCCCAATACTCTTGCACTCACTTCTACTTGGCCTTCAAGCCTAATCTCAATCTCTTCTACAAGTCCATGGATTCCATCTCTGTGTGACTTCATCTTAATCCTTTACTTGTCTTACTCCATGGACTCCATCCATATTCATCTTAGGGCTTCGACCCAGGGGTGACATTGCTAATAGCTTCACCAAGCCCACATGCATTCTTCTTCATCTCTTCCTATTGGCACAATCCTAACAGAGTCACACTGTGCTCCTGTGCATTTTGCTAGCACAGTTAGGCCATACTGTGTTCCATCTCTTCATGTCACATTGGCTGTAATGGTAGCCACTAGATCTGTCCTCATTGGCAATCATCCAAGTCTCAGCCATCATCGTAGCTACCACTGGAGATGGCTCTGAGATCCAATTAAATGTATGGATGTATCTTAAGTGGACAAGCCTGGATGGGTGTTCATTGGGACTCGCACTTGGTAGGGTTTCATGTCTTGTTGTGCAAATTCCAATGCACATTACTATCAATAGTGTACTACATGATCTGTCACTACCCCCAAATATGCCATGCATCTCTTGTAGTACTATAGGCACCTATGCATACCTTCTGGAACAGTGACATCTATCATCACCTTTACCTTTGGACTCAAACTCAAGGCTGAATGTGTTACGATTTATTCACTTTTTTCGCTTCTTTTCACACGTTATGCAATTCGGCTTACTCATTTGTCCCAGATTCCGCTTAGTAATGGACTTCTATTGTCATCCGGAACCATCGTTTTAGCTTAGTCGTTTCAGTATATAAGTAGTAGCTCTCGCTGTAGTATACTCCAGCTTCGAGCTAAAGTTTATCTACAACAAACTATCCTCGTTGACTCGCTTAGCCGAACAGTTAACCCTACGGATCCGTTCCACGTCTAAACCTTACGATAACTCTTTGGGTGATTGTCCGAACGCGAGACAGCCCAAGGTTTATATCTGTTTGGACCTCGTGGCACTCGGGCCTAACAGTTAGCTCGAAGCTTCCCAACTCTCCTTAACGTACACCGAAGGAGAACCCTTATGATTACCCCCAGAACATTGGACAAGCCCGCTGTAGAAACCCTTGCAGGAGGAGCAGTTGCTTTTGTGATTGTAACCCTCATCGTCCTCCTAATCGTCTGCTACTGGCAACAGAACAGCGTGGGACGGTGGATAGAAAGCCATAGCCATGGAAGGCAGAGGCAGAGGCCGACGCAGGTGGGGGAGCAACAACCCGTTCCGACCCACTACATCCCAACGAACTACCTCCAACACGTCAGAGGAGGGGACCCTTTCTATACCCCACCAGCTAGCCCGACTACAAGGCAGCAACCGAGCCTTAGAAGTCTTGCTCCAAGACCATCCACCACCGAGAACGTCGTCATCCCCCCCGCTGCTGGACCTTCTGGAACTAGGCACACCCTTACAGATTCCAGTTCTAGCCCCGATAGCGAGGACATCGAGCTCGACATCGCAGATCTCGACCCTGGAGTTGACGCCCCACCAACGCGTTGGTCGACATCAGGAGCGAGGAACATACCTAGGCCCAATAGTCCGACCACCCCCAGTACCCGTACCATTACCCCGAATCGCATCACCACAGGACCCATCTGGCAGGCCCATCAGACCGAGACCATTCTCGACGGGGCCCCCGACACGGGACAGCCCGTCCCCTACTCCGAACCCCTCGTACCAAATTCGTGGCCTGGCCACCTCCTCCTATCGGAAGGGCTCCCCATTCGAGCCAACGACTCGTACGCCGTTCCCCCAAACCCTGGAGAGCAGTCCGACCATGACCATAGCGTCGCAAACTACTACCGACAGTCTCGGCTTCGAATCCGCCTGGTCAGGAGGAATGTCTTCAGGTACAGAAGCCCAGTGGCGGGGGAACCTGCGGACCACTACCTTCACCGACAGGATCGAGACGATCCCGACACCGCCCCAGGGATACTGGTCTCTGAACAAACCCTTCTCCTCTGGACCATCGCCCACGACCCTTTTAATGGCAACGGACCAGACAGAGAGTGGCCCATACTTCGAGACCAGGACAGACCCGTATTGGGGAGGTACCGAGCAAGGGCATGGGACAGAAGGGCCCGAGACATACGAGCGAGGGGGGGAGATCAGCTCTCCATGGGAGAATATTGGGACAGGGAGAGGCTCCGAGATACCGACCTCAACGAACGCCAACTATTGGCTCGAAGGATTGAGGGACCCCTACCAGGCAGAAGGATTGCCCACCTCCGACGAAGAACGGAGGAGGAGCATAGAGCCTTGGAGCGGGACCTACGACAGCTACGAGAAGATTGGGAAAGATCCGAGGAACGAATGGAACCCGGAGAGACCGGAGGATCAGATTAGACCGCTACCCGATACGCCGCCCTGGATTAATTATCGACAGCCAGGGTCTCAGTGGCAAGGGAGCAGTCGACTATTTGCGGGGAGCGGAGAAGCGGAAGCAGGTCCCTCCGAGAAGGCACAAGGAAAGCGGAGGGATGACGAGATGGAACAGGACCTAGATCCTGACACTGACCCGGGGGCACCCCCGGACTTGGGACCCCCACCCCCAGGAATGGGACAAGTAAAGACCAACGCCGACCGAAGGGCAGAGGCCGAGCAGGCAGTCAGGGACATCCACGCAAACATGAAAGACGCCCAAGCCCTCCTAGAATGGATGGACAAGCGGTGGGGCTTCTCGACGGTTCCCCCGACAAAACCACCGCCCCCGCCCCCGGTACATCGAGGCTCCCCCAGGGACCGAACGGACCGATGGTCGCTCCCGCGACCACCCCCCAGAGACTTACCTCCTGACCCCCCCGACTGGCCCACAGGCGCCCTACGAGATGATCACCCCTACTACAGCATTAAACCGACTCTCATAGCTCCCACTAAATTCTTTAATGGAAAGCATGAAGACGTCGACCGATTCATTGGGGACTGTCTCCAATACTTTGAAACGTTCTCTCGCTTCATAATCACGAGCCCCATGATGATCAACTATGCCGCATCGCACATGGAGGAAGGACCCAAGACCTGGTGGGTTTACCATCGAGTCGAGTTCTTCTCCAAAAGTAAAAACCGACACCGTTTTGGACAATGGGACGAATGGGTCGAAGCCTTCCGAAAACAATTCTCGGATCCCGCCATTCAAGAAAAACATGAGCAGAAAATGATGGAATTACGAATGGGCAACGGAATGGCAACCGCCTACTTCCAACGCCTGGAACACTTGGCCATGTTGGCAGGACTCCGACACGAGGAAGGACCTCGATCTGCACTCGTCCGAGCCATCCGCCAGGGACTCCCCAATGATTACACCCAGTTCATCTCCGACCTCGGCATGTTCGTCCCCATCTACTACTGGCAGTGGAAACAGAGAGTCTGTACTATGTACGACGAGCGCGCCAAGAAGGCTGCCTTCGACAAAATCCACTACCGAAGCGACCCCCCACCAAAACAGAAAACCCCTGCCGTTAGCACTAGTCAGAAAGCTAGCGGCACGACAAGTTCGAGTGGGAATAAATCAGCAGGAAGCGGTTGGACAACTTACGAAGGGGCAGGAGAACCAATGGACATTGATCGGATGCGCCGGGAGAAGAGATGCTACAATTGCGGAAAAAAGGGGCATCTGGCCAAGGATTGCCGAGCCCCAAAACGACCACGGGATGCAAAGACCGGAAGATACACCTATACGTCGGAGCAGCTACGCGCAATGCTCGACGACCAAGTCAAGGCAGAAGCAGAGCAGAAAGAAACAGTCGAGGAGAAGACGCCCTCGACGTCAGGAGTCGAGGAGGTAAAAGGGGAGGCCGACAAGTGAGCGATTCCACTTGCTCGGCCAGGACAATAATTCCATCGGTCACGCGCTCGGACACGGCTAGCCGGTCCTCTTGTAAAAATACTTTACGTACGTCATATCACACGCATTCGAATATACCCGCTTCTACCTCCCCGAGCGCACAAACCCCAAAAGAATCACAACAAACTCCGACATCGGAGTTAGAAACCCCACATAAATACCCCGTTCGCCTTCCGTCCAACCCTCGGGCCCCACTTTCCAGCTATGAAACCGTAAGACCTGGGGACGCACCTAACTTGACCGCGGAGAAGGTGCCCTCCGGAGGTGTTAGACTGTTCTTACGGCACAAGACACACGACGCCCCCGTTGCCACCAAGCGGGCTGCGCCCCAGGCCGGAACCCCGACCAAGGAGGACACCGGAGCCGCCATTCCTACCGACGAGGCCCGAGTAAAGGCCGAAGTTGAGGGCGGCCTCACCCAAGAGAAACCCAAGGGAGACCCCACGAAGAGCCCACACGAGGGTGAAAAGCGGCGAAGACCTAGGACCGCCTCGATCTCAATCGCCCACAAGGATCAAGCGGGCCGAACTGGGCGAGAGACGCCCCGATTGCCGCGAGTCACCATCGAGGAGGTACCCGACGAAGACGACGACACCTCCTATCGCCTTTCCCAACTAAAGACACGACCGCCAACGCCCGAGAACACCGCGGAACGCGCTTCGCCCCCGAAGAATACCTGGTTTAAGCCTTTTGGTCCTGACTGGACTCTTCGGGCTATTCAGGAAGCGCGAACCGACTCCGAGGCGTTGGCGGCCCTCTATCTCTGGGTACACAAGGGAAGGGAAGTGGAAGTAGACGAGGAAGTAATACGGCATCTTCGCCTGGGTGGGGAGCCAGCAAGGGAACGACTGTACGAGCTCCAACAACCAATACGCTATGTACGACAAGTACGGACCGACGGGGCCAGGGAACTACTGATTGACGCTCAGCTAGAGACACTAGCAGACCGACAGACCCTAAAGGCCCGCGCTCTCGTCGACAGTGGTTGCACGGGGAGTTCGATCAGCAAGAAGTACGTTGAACGTCACGGCCTCCAGACCTACCCGGCACCCTCCCCTATACCGGTATACAACGCTGATGGAACTCGAAACCAAGCAGGAGAAATCACTGAGTTCGTGGAACTCTGGATGTCCTTAGGGGATCACGCCGAACGGATTGACCTCGCTGTGACCGAGTTAGGCAAGGGAGACCTATTCCTTGGGCATGACTGGCTCAAGCGGCATAACCCCATCATTAATTGGGTTACGGGGCAGATCCTCTTCGGTCGATGTCAATGCAAGAAAAACCCGTTTCCCTTACCTGATACGGACCCAGAGGATCGCTGGGATGAGGAGTTAGAAGACGGAGAGACCATCTTGGCCGTCGACGTCCAAGAAGCCATGGAGATCCGGGCTGTACACCACGCCAACGACCTAGCCGCCAAGGCTGCCCAAGGAAGACCCAAACAATCCTTCGAAGATCTAGTCCCGTCATGGTACCACGAGTTCCACGATCTATTCTCCAAGGAGAACTTTGATGAACTCCCTGAACGCAAGCCATGGGATCACGCAATCGAATTAATCCCCAATGCCCAAAACACCCTTGACTGCAAGGTATACCCCCTCAATCGAAACGAGCAAGGAGAATTAGACAAATTCCTGGACGAAAATCTGGCTAGCGGAAGGATCCGCCCATCCAAATCGCCCTTCGCGTCTCCATTCTTCTTTGTCAAAAAGAAAGACGGGTCTCTCCGACCAGTCCAGGACTACCGGAAACTCAATGAGATGACCATCAAAAATCGCTACCCCGCTTCCCCTGATTTCCGAGCTCATGGACAAGCTACAAGGGGCCAAATACTTCACTAAGCTCGACGTCTGGTGGGGGTACAATAACGTCCGGATCAAAGAGGGAGACGAGGCCAAAGCGGCATTCAGGACCAATCGGGGACTCTTTGAACCCACTGTCATGTTCTTTGGGCTGACCAACTCGCCGGCCACCTTCCAATGGATGATGAATGACATCTTCCACGATTTGATAAGCGAGGGAAAGGTCATGATTTACCTCGACGACATCCTAATCTTCTCGAAGGACCTTGAGGAACACCGCCGTCTTGTCCGTCGGGTACTCCGACGACTCCGAGAAAATAAGTTGTTCCTCAAGGCGGAGAAGTGCGAATTCGAGGTACTGGAAACAGAATATCTGGGAGTCATCATCAGCGAAGGAGCGGTACGGATGGACCCAGTAAAAGTGAGGGGGATAACGGAATGGCCCACACCACTGAAGAAAAAGGAACTTCAATCGTTCCTTGGATTCACTAACTTCTATCGAAAATTTATCAAGGACTACTCCAAGATAGTCCGACCCCTCACCCAGCTGACCGGCAAAGCTCCCTGGATCTGGGGAGCCGCACAAAATCAAGCCTTCCAACGCCTCAAGGACCAAATGGCAAAGGATGTCGTCCTTACCCTACCACGAGAGCGAGGCAAATTCAGGGTAGAGGCCGATTCGAGTGAGGGGGCAATTGGGGCCGTTCTGAGTCAAGAGCAGGAGGGGAAATGGAGACCGGTGGCTTTCCTTTCAAAGTCCCTTACCACGACCGAGCGCAACTATGAAATCTACGACAAGGAGCTATTAGCAATAATGCTCGCCCTGTCGGAATGGAGACATTATCTCATGGGGGCCGCCGAGGACTTTGAAATCTGGACGGACCATCAAAACCTCCAATACTTCCGAAAACCCCAAAAGCTCAATAGGCAACAAGCCCGGTGGGTCACCGAGTTAGCAGAATACCACTTCACACTCCATCATAAACCAGGAACAGCGAACCGGAAAGCCGACCTCCTAAGCCGAAGAGACGACCACGATCAAGGGAAAGAGGATAACGATGACATTGTCGTACTCCAGCCCGAGCACTTCCGAGCCTTAATTATGCCCACGATGACAGAGACCCATCAACGAATCAGGGAAACCACCCGCGACCAAACCAAGTGGGATCAGGGGATTTCCAACTCACTAAACCACGAACGTGGGATCACCCAGGAGGAAGGGATCCTCTACTACGACGGGCGAGTCTATGTACCCCGAGATGACAGGCTCCAGGGAGAAATCATAGCCCAGTATCATGATCACCTCACTGCAGGCCACCCGGGCATCGCCAAAACATGGGAACTGGTCGAGCGTGACTTCTGGTGGCCCAAAGATCGCCAGACCGTAGAGAGATACGTAAAGGGATGCGAAACTTGCCAAAGGATAAAGACCAATACCCAAGCAAAGGCAAACCCCTTACATCCCAATGAAATCCCTTCTGCCCCTTGGACTCACATCTCCATGGACATGATCACCGGACTCGAAGAATCGAACGGATACGATGCGATTCTTGTAATCGTAGACCGATTCTCCAAGGAGATAATTCCCGTCGCATGCGACGTCACCCTATCATCCGAAGGATGGGCCAAGATACTCCGAGACCAGGTCTACGCCAGACACGGAATGCCACAAGTGGTCATCTCGGATCGCGGCCCACAATTTGTCTCTAAATTCATGGCTGAATTGTATCGACTCCTATCAATTACCCCCAATGCCTCCACCGCCTATCACCCTCAGACTGATGGTCAGACGGAACGAGCGAATCAGGAAGTCAAAAAATATTTGAAGATCTTCACCGATTATCGCCAAAAGGATTGGAGCGAATGGCTGGCACTCGCAGCGTTCGCTCATAACAACCGAATCCACTCCGCCACAGGCCAAAGCCCTTTCTTCACAAACTATGGCCTACACCCTCGAACACTCCCAGATTCAGTATGCGCTACCGCCTTCTCGAACCCAGCAGCAAAGAACTTCTCCACCACCCTACTTGAAATACATAAAAAGGCTAAAGCAGCTCTTGAAGAAGCGGCGGGGAAGATGAAGGCACAGTACGACAAACGACGACAACCGTCGAAGGACTACCAGATAGGAGACCGCATTTGGCTGGACACAAC
Organism: Armillaria luteobubalina; assembly: GCA_030435615.1. Taxonomy (NCBI): domain Eukaryota; kingdom Fungi; phylum Basidiomycota; class Agaricomycetes; order Agaricales; family Physalacriaceae; genus Armillaria; species Armillaria luteobubalina. The sequence continues at coordinate 268,639 of JAUEPU010000018.1, read as the reverse complement.
CAATCTTCGACTTCCACGACCCCGGAAATCTCTAGACGACAAAAGGGTTGGACCATTCCTCATACTCGAAAAAGCCGGCGCCTCGGCATATAAACTCAAACTACCACCTCATTGGAGAATACACCCCCGATTCAATGAGAAACTCCTATCACCCTACGTCGCACCGGCGTTCCCCAACCAAGAACAACCACCTGCTCCACCGCCTGACCTCATTGAAGATGAAGAGGAGTATGAAGTAGAAGAAGTGTTGGACGCCCGAACGAGACGAGTACGCGGCAAGAAGGGACAGAGATCACGTCTCACTACTGACTACTTCGTCAAATGGAAGGGGTGGACGAGAGAACACAACTCATGGGTAACGACGGAGGATATGGAACACGCCCAAGACGCGATCAAAGATTACGAAAGAAACATCGAACGGACACAGCGAACCACAGTAATCCGCGCCATAAGCACGAAAGAGCAAAAAGCCGCCGTAGCGATTCTGGATGACCACTACCAGAAGGATGGGACGGTCTTATACCAAGTCCAACGCGCCGATGGAAGGAAGTTCTGGGTCAAGAACCCCGACGAGAAGAAATGGAGTTACCTGCTGGAGCCCTACTGGGAAAAATACCGCCTCTCTCTGTTGGAAGAACCACCCGATCCCGACCTAACATAATGGCAGTCGGGACGACTGCCTTAACGAGAGGGTAATGTTACAATTTATTCACTTTTTCGCTTCTTTTCACACGTTATGCAATTCGGCTTACTCATTTGTCCCAGATTCCGCTTAGTAATGGACTTCTATTGTCATCCGGAACCATCGTTTTAGCTTAGTCGTTTCAGTATATAAGTAGTAGCTCTCGCTGTAGTATACTCCAGCTTCGAGCTAAAGTTTATCTACAACAAACTATCCTCGTTGACTCGCTTAGCCGAACAGTTAACCCTACGGATCCGTTCCACGTCTAAACCTTACGATAACTCTTTGGGTGATTGTCCGAACGCGAGACAGCCCAAGGTTTATATCTGTTTGGACCTCGTGGCACTCGGGCCTAACAGAATGACCCTTTCAACATCCTCAGTTTCCTGTTTTTCTGTCTTATTTTCACAAGGCTTAGCTGTTACTGACACCTTCTGTTGATCATTGGAAAGGTGCATATTGGAATAGTGCAACATTTTGGACCCTTTTCTGCTCCAGATAGAAAGATCTCAGAACAACTTATCTCTGATCTGACAGATTAACATTCTTTGGCTCTGTACCAGCAATGAGTTCACCAATACAGAGAGTGGTGCAGATGCTCAGAAGTTGAGGGAAAATCTCATCTAAGTGCTCCATCAGGCATACCTTGATGATGGTTCTTAGCTTTGCCACATGATAAAAGAGTAGGCCAGTAAATTTATCTCACTGCCAATGCTCACCTGCCTTTCAAAGTTTTCCCCAGAGACATTGATCACATAGGATCTAATAGTGCAGATTGCTTTATTTGTCAACATGCCAAATCCCCCAACAGCCACACCAAAGAATGCAGAAGAATTCAATGTGTTGCTGTTCCTGTGTTCTGTAGGAATCACAAATGCTGGAACAAAAATTTCAAGGAAATATTTGAAGCTCATAAAAAAAACTACAAGATCATGAATCAAAAGACCAATTCAATATCATCACAGTAGCTCTCCTCCACCTGAAATCACAACAATATCATTGGTTTATATGTACTTTCCTGTCTATAGGTATTTGGATTCTTCAACAGATCAGTGGGTAATTCATCTGGTTTCTCTGTTGTGGCATTGACTACTAGATGGTGGCAAAGAATGGGTTTCATACTAGTGCACTTACATGTGTCTGATGTGTCTAGAGATACTAGTAAGATACAGAAATCAGCTAAAGAGGCTGTGCAAGTCACAACCATAGTAGTTGTCCTCATTGACAGGTGGTCTCTCTTCTCTTATGTCCCATGCTGACACCTATTCTCTTCTGGACACTGGGTGCTGTTGTTGCCCAAGATTTCACTCCTTTGTCTTCTTGGCGAGTAAGTAATCTTCATTGTCATCATTTTACTCAAATGGCAGCTAATCATCACTCTCTGTTAGAGTCCAAATGTAACCACATCCCAAGGTGACCGTATCAGCATTGTAGGTGCTGCCCTGGATAAAACAATTGGCTTCCTTCTAAGTAATGGATTATTCAATGGCCAGTACTTTATCTCTCCCCTTGCACATTTTTGATGTCATGCTTAGATTTTGCTTATGCAACACCTGGAATGCTATATGCTCAAATGGCTGAGTTTGACAGGATAACAAATCAGACAAAATACAAAGAATATTTGAAGGAATACTTTCCACTCATGGAGGCAGCTCGACCAAACTTTTTAGATGAATAGTGCGTCTCTCTCACTGCAATGCAATCATGACTAATTTGCTATATCATAATGAAGTGTCAGTCTATGTTTCCTACATGCCCTCCAAGTCATTTGCTCATCTTTCTTCTCTCCCTCCCTCTTCAAAAGCTGAACAATGGGCTGTAAGTTGTGGCCTCATTCTTTTTGCCAGATGACATATGTCAAAATGGGTTACAGCTACTATGGATATGCAGCTGCTCGTGCTTATGAAGTCTACCAAGACAAAATATTTTTAGACTATGCTATCACCTCTTGGACCTCTGCAGGTGCATACACCCTCTCAGACAGTGACACTTCATCTGGGAGTATGCCTGGAAAATCATTCACTGTGCAGGCTACTTGTCAAGGCAGTGAGTATCACATCATGATGTCTGGTCTCTGTCTGAATGAGTCTGATATCAGTTTGCAGTCACAATGGCAGGTGGTACTTTCTGGGTAACCATACTTGCTCAAGTGTCCTGATCACATCTCATTTTGTGTTAGGCAACTGACACAGGCAATGCAGTTATTGATGTATTGGCTACAGGGTGATCTCTTTGACTGAACCAACTCCCCAGAATCTGATTTGATCCTTAGGTCATATCTAGTGTGGGTTCTGTGGATTCTCCATGCATCCCTGACTCTTATAAGCCACCTGAACAGTTTATCTGCTCTGTTGGCTGAGGCAACTGGCAACAAGACCTATTTGGATGCTGCTGTCAGTTCTGCAACTTTTATCCAATCTCATCTCAGTGATGCAAAGCATGTGGTTCAAGATAACATTTCAGCCAGACAGAGTGACTCATGCTCAACTAGTTCAGAAATAAGCCCTTATAATTCTGGGTTGTTCATTGAGGGCCTGGCCATACTAGATTCCATCAGTGGAAATGCAACTATACAAAGTTTACTTCATGATACTGTAGCAGCTGCAGTGTCCAATAATGCTTGGCAAGGCAATGATGGCATTATTGCGACCAGGGGTGGGTGCAAAGTGTTTGATTCCTCATCACAGCAACTAATTGTTGTTGCACAGATTCCAGAATTGGCGACCTCCTTATAATGCGTGGTCTGGGTGCAATGTATTGGCGGAACACCACGTATTCTGATATGCGGAATTATGTCAGGGAATACATTGGTGTGCAGGTATGTGTATCTTTGCGTATCTCCATTTTGCAATTTATGTATTTACTCATCTCACAATCTCTCTAGTACAATGCCGTCCTTGACCTGGCAACAACGAACGGAACCAATGTATATAGTGCTTCATGGGTCGGCCCACCAAGCTCTGTTTTCTCAAGTGACAACCAGACCATTGCCCTGAGTGTTCTTATCAATGGAATAATGCTCAAAGACCAAGAACCCCCCTCCTCAAATACGTCGGACTCGGGCTCGAGTTCGGGCCCGAGTTCTGGTTTTGATTCTGGTTCCACCCCAGATAGTAAATCTTCTACTCCAACAGGTGCCATAGCAGGAGGTGTCGTTGGTGGTATTGCCCTTCTGGTCAGTATCGGTCTCTCCGTATTCTTCGTTCGGCGACGCTCTGTCTTATTGGACAGCGGCTTCTCTCTATCACCGTTATCACCCCCTGCGCCTACACCATTCATAATAGCACCTCTTAATTCTGCTCAGTCGAGCTCTGACAAAGTGCCATCTTCCCCGACAAGAAGTCGGTGGTCCAACAAAGTGCCAGCAGGAGGATGTAGTCATGTCAGGCAGTCATCTATGAGAGAGACTGCTGCTCCTCTGCATGCTCAGCCTGAGTCAACGGTGAGCCTACAAGAAGGCGGCTTGACGCAGCCTCAGTCATCGGCACCAGAACCCGCACCTGCAGTCCCTGGGCCGTCAAATGAGGAGCCACAAAGGGTTAACCTGCCCACGGAGGAGTTGGTTAGACTCTTGAATGAAAGACTACAAGCAGGTGGTCATTGGGATGAGGACGAAATGCCGCCAGAATATCACACTGCTTCATGATGATGCTGCTTTGCTCAAGAATGTTCGTTTTTTCTTGGGTATCTTGTTGTGGGGATTTGCTTTCACAGCTGAATTATGAGGTAGCGGTGACCTGCCTATTGTTATTATTTGTACCAACCGTACCTGGCAAGTTATGCAATAATTTTTTATGAGCGCGACAAGCATGTATGTGATCAAACAGTTTACGGCTTTCAATATCATCGTTCCGACAAACTTCTCAGTGTTAACGTGGCATTTGTCAAGTTCCACGAGCTTCACGACGCAGAAATGGACGGCCTGTTAACAGATCCCTTTCTAAGAGAAGGCTCGGACTATGTTTGCGGTCCTCGGCGATGTCTACGTAGTCGTAGTGGGCCTACTAACCATACCTCCAAGGCCAGTCGGTATAAATTTATCTGTTGTTGCATACACAACTTCCTAACCTTATTTATACACAATATATCTTAATTCTGTCAGAATTCCTTGGTTTGCTAATTTTGACGCCCCAGAGAGATACGTTCTTTCTCGTGCGTTATTGCTACTTCTACGTCTGACAATGTCTAACCTGATTCCAGCAAACATCAAGATCCAAACATCCAACAACGAAACTCTCGGTTCGTGGTTCATTCTTTCGACAGGCTGTACCAATCCAAACCATTTCCAACTCAATCACCCGAGCTGATGCTATAAGAGGCTCACCTAATATCATTCTCTTCCTGCATAACAACGCCGCCACCCGTGCTTTCAATGCACACGTGCAGCATTATCAGGCTTACTCTTCTCGCCTTCATGCTAACATCCTAGCAATTGACTATCGCGGGTTCGCCCGAAAGCTCCGGAATACCTGGTGAGGATAGCTTGGTTCGCGACGCGAGGAGCTGAGTGGGAGTGGTTGATCAGCCAGGGTGCCAAGGCGAAGATATTCTGATTGTTGGTCACAGCCTGGAATCTTCACATGCACACCTATATCAGAATCGTCGGTAAGGAGGCAGATCTCCTGGAGCGTGGCGAAGTACTAAATATTCACGACTATGTCGCCCTCCGGCGCGAGACGGGTGCCATACGACCATGTTTCGAGCCCCGAAGCTGACACTTGTATTTGTAATTTGAATGTTGAAACGGCCTTTCCTTGGAACAGCGTTCAGCCATTGACAGATTTATTTGAGACGGGAAGCAGAATACACGAGAGGAAAGCAAGAGGAAAGTAAAGCTCGTAGCTGAAGGTACATGGTAGGCACATGGCAGAACGGGCCGAAGATCCTTTTTGTTCGTTACGTCAGTAGCAACCAGCCTTCGTTCAATCAACCACCTCTACTTATACAGCGGTGGACCACAGCAGTTCCGCACACGCTTATACTCGACTCTTGTTCTCAATCAAGACACACCATCGGATTTGTGAAGGCTAAATGTCCTCGCCTAATGTAAGGGACGTTCGGTTTGTTTCTGTAAAGTTCTCACCATGCAATTTCTAGGTAATTTGTACCCAGTGCAATCGTCCTGTCTTGTCTTCTATCAAAGACGATTTCAGCCTACCGCACTTAGCACTTGACGAGACTACGTCTATACTCGGCACGCTCCTAGGGACGAACAACTGCCTCAGCCCACATCAGTATGCAACTCTACGCGCTTCACGGGCCAAGGTTGAAAATGCCCTGCAAGAAATCGACACTGTTATGGAGCATCTCGAGCGCGAACGCCACCGGCTTCACGACATCCAGGAACGCCACCGCAGCGTCATGTCTCCTGTTCGCCAACTCCCAACTGAAATTCTCTCCGAAATATTTGCATTGTCCACCAGCTCTTTCTATGATGTGTTCGGCCCTAATCTCATGGGAGGGCCATGGACCTTATCCAAAGTTTGCTCCAGGTGGCGGGCGGTGGCAGTCGGGTGCTGCCCGGCAATGTGGAAGAATATGAACATCGCGTTCAATGTGGATCCAAGGGATCCTGAGGCGTTGCTACGCTTGGTGTTCTCACGTTGTCGAGATGGTCCTCTCCATATCCGAATTGATTATGTAGACTTGAACGCCGATCTCCTTTCAATCGTGATGGAAGCATCGCCCCGCTGGAGAAGCTTTAAAGTTGAATATCCACACCCGCAGCTGATGGATGCGCTCAGGGCCGTACGAGGGAAGCTAGACATCCTCGAATCTTTGAGCCTTCGGCTGTCTAATGACCCTGTCCAAGGGCTTGTTACGACATTTGAGATGGCTCCCAGTCTGAAGACGGTGGAGTTGTTCGGTCAGACAGGGGAGATGCGGGTTTCGTTACCTTTCTCGCAGCTCATGTCCTACGTCGATGACAGCTGCCCTCCGGCGCCGGGTGCGAGCACTGCCAAATACTTCTTGAACATCCTCGAAAAATCTCCTCGTCTCCTCAAATTCCAGGCTGGATGTTATACCTGGTTTCCGAGCCAATATCCTCCCGTTCAGTCAGTTGTAGAACACCCGATTGTTCATGAATCGTTGGAAGAGCTTTCATCATATGACCCTGCGATGCTTCGAAGTGTTTCGCTCCCGAAGCTGAAGGTAGTGAAGATGGAGATTCCAGACGAGGGAAATTCGCTGAGGACACCACTACTTGCGCTGCGTGAACTCATTGTCCGTTCCAATTGTTCTCTGACCAGCCTGACGCTGAGAAACATCGGGCTTGGAGATCGGGGGGCCCCATGTTGGAAGGATGTTCTTGAGTTGACACCATCTCTGACGAAGTTGGAAGTGGTGATGCGGCACGGTTTTGGCACGTATACCACGGATTTCCTGTCTGGTTTGGCCAATGGATTGGCTGAGAGGAGGGAAGACCCCGGAAACCCTACACGTTATGATATAGTGCCACTTCTCACTGATCTGACGATCCAGGTTGCCGACACAGCGCCGGGCTCGAGACTACACTACAGTTTTTTGAATTCCAACTTCGTGGACATGGTCGCATCGAGGTACCATTCAGCGGCCTTGCGGTATGTCCGGGTTGTCGCCAAAAGCTATAGCAGTAATGACAGTATCGACTTTTGGGAGTTTGGGAATGATGACTTTAAGCGTATGGAGGAACTGAGGGCTGAGGGACTGAAGATATATGTCTTCGAAGAACATGGTAGGCGCGGTAGGCACATAGACTGCTTGGTAACAGCAGCAGGATAGGGAGAGATCGGTGATAAGGTGTAGGACCGCACTCAGTGCAGTAGAAGTACCAGACCAGGAAATCATCATCTATTCCTAACAAGAGAACTGGAAGGTTAACGTTTATCAAGACAACACAAAGGGACGGCAAAGATGAACAACCTGACAAGGAGGTGGTCAAATGAAAAATAGGTGCACGGTGCGCTGACTTGTTGACCTTCTTGGCCTGCTACAAGAATAAGTTGGAATGAGAAATTTATCTCATCAAAAATTCGCGGCGTCTAGCCGGTTCTACGTTCTACTGGAACATTTGAGCAGCTAGTCAACTTCATTTCTCCAGGACTACACTCCCCAGGTCCCCGGGCTCAAATCGATCGAATACGACGTATGGATAAACTCTATGGAACTCGAGGCGGCACTCTACGTGCCACATTCTTGAACAAGTGCTGACGCTTCCTACAGTCTCGACGTATGAATTCCGAGGCGTGACCCCGAGATAGTGATTATGAACCGAATCGATAAGGGTAATCTCAAGTGGGCAAACATTTTTCAAGCTCATCTGTGAGAACAAGCGAACAATTCTGGTACTGGTACAAACCACTGTCACTGGAAATTTCAAGTCTTCATACCGAGTACATACGGGAAGATACGAAAACCTCGATTAACTATACGATATTATGCGTAAGATGTCATTTTACTCTATACAATACAATGAAGCACTGCTGGAATATGTCTATACTATACAATTGTTATGTAAAGAATGAAATGTCCGCGAGTTCGCAAAGCCTTAGATTTAGGAACTCGGACCGTCTGAGCCGGCTCCCTCTGTGCTCTTTTGGAAAAGGAACGAGATGGTACCACCAGGGACGCCACGCAGGCCGCTCGCCTCAACTGTGTCCAACTGGGCAATCAGACGTTGCGTCCGCGACTGCGAGTCCTTCCTCGGATTGGGTTCAGGAATGTGCATTATTTCTCGGAGGATATCGTCTTGAATATCTTTATGGTTATCGCTGCTGATGCAGTTGATATGTTTCCATTCACCGAGCGCCGCCAGACCCTCCTTCTTCTTCTGTGCGTACTATTGGACAGGAGGAAGGTTAAGCCGTGTTAAAACACTGAAGGGCTAAACGTACAGCTCGATCCATCTTGTTCAGCTTGCTCACGCTGACCTGGGATGCTACCACAAAGCCTTGGTGCGAGTCAGACTCGGAAGTAGCGCCATTGTCGTCCAACTCCAGGGTGGATTCGGGTTGGGAAGACGAGGTGATGGACTGGACGTCGCAGGGACATTCAAGGAGGTCGTGGGTGTTGCAGAGCGTGTCTGGGTGAATCCGGAAGATATCGCGAAGCTGGAAAATCTGTCAAAGCGAGTTCTTGAGACGTAGTGGATTACAAACATCTTTCCGGGTAAACGAGTCGCTCTTGGAAGAACCGGAGCCCTGTCAAGTGAAACTGAGTCCACCGAAGCCGACTACGTTATGATCGGGTCACATACCGATCCCATGAGAGCTGAGGGAGGACCGGTAAGTTGTTGTCATATAAGGGGAATATGAGTTGCTTACAGTTACTCAAGCCTAGTTTCGTAACCTGGCGCTGAAATATCTTTTCTGAACAAGCTGTAAATGCTGAGATCCAAACGAGTCAATGGGTTCTCACCATCAATAGTACCTGCTGTCAAGAATCGATATATATAGACAGGTCTCTTCTGGCCGTCCCTGTGGAGGCTGTTAAGGTTCGAACAAGGTGGTAGAAGGAAAGCACATACCGATGACATCTTGCCATTGACTGTAAGTCATGACTTGGTACTCACTTAGTACGACTGATACATGAGGTGATTAAGCGATCCACCAACCTTGGGTTCCAATCGGAGTCGATCAAACATAGTCTTGAACCGCCTTGGAAAGAGAGTTAAAGTTTACCTAAGTAGAGAGGAGGAGAGGTTACCAATAAGGTTAATTCCGACGCCTCCTGCCTTGGAGCTTAACAAGAAGATAACTGAATACTCTTTACGTTAGGCCCTTGGAAAATGGGACCCGAAGATACACGTACAGCTGCTGGTCTGGCTTGTCTTGTTGAAGGTGTTGACGAATTCTTGACGTTTGGCCGTCGGAGTTTGGCTTCATACGAGTTAGATAAGATATGGACGAACTGGTCAATTCTCACCCATCGAGTCGATAATAGCTGTAATGCATTTTCTTGCAGTATGCTTCGAGAATATTGAGAGTGGACGTGTAGTGAGAAACTAAAACACATTTCTCTTCCGTAGTCTAACGCGTGGTTCAGCAGGTATCTCCTTGGATCATAGAAAATTAACTTACCTCTTTGATATGCTCCAATAGACGAGACAAGGCCGACAGCTTTCCTGATTATATTTTCAGGACAGATGTCATTGTACGAGAATGAAACCTACCACTTAATGACATGTCGTCGATCCGGGCCGTCTCAGGAATACAACCAAGTGCTTCCCTTACACTGCGTTTTCGTACGGTGTTGTCTTGCTCACTACTGGCCCCTTCCTTGTCCGCTGTAGCTTTGAGGAGGATGGGACTATTGCTGACTTTGGTTAGAAGGTTCATGAGGGCTAGCGACTCTGCCGTAGATCCCTGTACGAGATCTTCCAATTTGTCGGGTTGTAAGAGTTTCGAGAATAGAGACACCTGAAGATTCGTGGGCGTAATAAAGACAACATATTCATCTGCGACATGAGATAGAATGTCAAGCAAGTACAAAAGAAATGCTGGATCATCTTACGTTTCGGCGGTAGATAGTTTCCAAGAATTTTCGCTTCTCTTCGTAGAACAAAACTCTTTGCGACCGACATGAGCTAAGTACATTGTCAGCGATGCATCAACGGGAACGTAATGCAAGATACCTGAGCCAAGCGCGCTTCGCCAATTTCTGTTTCCTTTGTTGTACAGTCTGGCGCACGACTTTTCAGAATAGGCGCCTCGTAGACGCGACGGAACACGCTGTATTCATCTGTAGATCAATCAAGACATGTTCCCTGTTACTAATGAAGCATAAATCTAACCGAGTAATCCAGGGTTACAGAAGTCGGCCTGCACGAACCCTAAGCTTCGAGAAAGCTCTTACGTATTGAATCACATACCATTGCATGAAACTCGCCCAAATCATTTTGAATGGGTGTACCGGAGAGAATTATTCTTCTGGGCGTCCTCAAGGCGTCAAACATTGCGGTGGTCTTATTATTCGCCGATTTCAATCGGTGGCCTGCACGACGGTCAAAGCTTACGACATGCTTTAGAATACCACGACATACCTTCGTCGCATACAATCAATCCTATCGGAGGCCTGCACATGCTCGTTATCATTTCTTCGGAGGCGCAGTGAAATATACTTACACACAAGCACCCAAGGTTTTTCTTAGGATAACGTCAGGACTCAGTCCAGAGAGTACCAAAAAGAGACCACTTACATTACAGTACGAAGTCGCTCATACCCGATTATCAATACTTTTTGAGGCTTCCTACAGAACAAATGAGTGGTAAGGATTTTGGAGATACTTTGAAAGACATACGAGTTAATGAACACGGGGATCGCGTTCTTCTCCTTGTCGCAAACGGTCACTCCCACTCTATCTCGGCCCAGCCACTTGTAGAACTCGGCTTTCCAGTTCTATTCGTATTCGATGAGAAAGAGAAAGACAATCCGACACTTGGACTGACGTTGATCAACGAAACGGGGCAGACGATTAGGACCTTTTCCACCACAGGCCCCATGCCGGAATAAGGGTTTTGTCCTGGGAAGATTTCAGAAGAGCTGAGGATAAATACACTCATGCCTTACTCAACAACGTCCAAACCAAACTGATTGTCTGCAAAGTAGACACTTTAGATCGCAGCAGAAAGGAGGGAAAATCCCAGTTCTACCTGCAAGGTCTTCCCCAAACCCCTGGATGGATGTTTAATCATCGCAAAAGAGCGTGGACAAGAACGTACATTTCATCTGCCAGTATGCAGCCTTTACCTTCGTGTTTCCGAAGACCCATAACACACTCGTACATAAATTTCACGCCTAGAGGTGTACTGAGACTAAACATCTGTATGAAAGAAGGAATACATACCCTCAATTTGATGCGGTCGTAATTTACTGGCGATGACGGGATCAAGGACGACAGGCAGTATAGTACCATTCCTGAAGGAGAGGTAAACAGGGAATGGATGACAAAGGCCAACAGCAAGACGTACTTCTTGTTGTGTTTTTGAATGTGCTCTTTGGTAGGAGGTTTCATGACTATCGCCCCTTCCGCATCAGGATCGTGCCTACGTCCAGTGAGAAAGAGCAATTCTTATGATACTGGACTCACAGTGGCTTCGCGGGCTTCTTCACAGATCCGTAAAAGGTTGCCGGGGAAACGCCGCCCGTCGACAGAGGAGTGGCAAATTTCTTGACACTATCGTTCGCTCCTGAAAGGGGAGTGGGTTTCTGGTTTGCTCGTACATCGATAATCCCAGAATGACAAGGCAGCTCGGTGAGAGAAACTTGATTAAGAAGCTGCACTTCCTTGCCGCCAAAATAGAGCGTTTGCCCGCTTTGTAATGGAGTGCCTTTCCATGCCGACGTAGAAAGCCTATAAGAAATTAGGACCTTTTCAGCAATCTGAGCTAATGGCATACTTTTTGCCGGTTTCCGAAATGAACGTGATAATTTTTCCGGTATGCGAGACGTAGGCATCGCCCTCCCAGTTTTTCTTGTTTCCTACCTTTCTCCAATTTGCGGCCCAATGACTCTCTAGACTGGTAATATTCTCCTTGGTTGGGGATTTGCATTGCGGCGAAAGAAGATCGACTTGCTCCAAAGGTATACCTTTCCTCTCGGTTGAGCCAGTGTTTAGCCGCGGTAGTGTCGACAATTTAAGTGGTGCAAAAGCCTTTGACGGCCCAGCGGAGGTCACTAGTGGCGCAGAGACGGCCGTCGCTTGACCGAAACATGTGCCGGAGTGATATTCTGCTCGAGTCGTGCGACATTCAAGACCAATGTCCTTCCCCCCGATACTCATTTCCAAGCCTTCATAGAGTGAGGTCGGGCGTGCTGCCTGTCCTATCCTACGACATTTCTTTCAAAATTGATGATTAAAGAAAATTAACGAAACGCACTGCTTTCCATCCGTATCAAAGAGAGTGGCCTGCGATCCGTCGACAACGACAACGCCATCTCCCTCCCATGTCTTGTGTTTCTTACTCTGATGGTTTCTCCTATGTGGTCTTGTAGGTATAATGCCAACTACACTGGACAGGTCTCGCACCATTGAACCATCCAGTATTCCGAACTGCCAACAGCTCCTATATCCAAAGCTTGACGTTTGCGACTTTGAGCGTCCAGTTGATCAGATTTCCGCTTTCCGCTGCTTTGCAGGGGCTGGAATGTAGGCATGCTATTGAAGGAGATAAAGAGAGAAAGATGTAGAAATATCTTCACACGGGTACGCGTCGTACCAATCGTGTAGTCAAGGTCATGTGATGTGACAAATCGTGTCATCCTGTCATCCAGCGGCTCTTGGCTTCACACCACTCTAGAGGAGACGGATCCCAGCATGTTCCTAGCTGCCATTTGTTCCAGAAAACGTGCGACTGATAATTGAAGATAGGTGCTCCGGGCCCATGGGGTGTATGTCAGTTCGTTAGACTCGGTGTCTACCATTTTTCGCATACCAACGTCTGTCACAGATCTTGAACAAGGCTGCCAACCTCGAACTGTTTCTCACCTCACAGTGGTAGATGGGCTATGTTAATCAATGTGGTCCTGCTCTCCCATGGTCTGACCCGCGTTGGGTACGGAGACTCGTTACAAGCGTTTCAACGTCGCAACGAGCGGGACATCCGTCCTTTGCTACATCAATGGCATAAAGACATCAATCGTGAAATCGACACGAAATCATGCAGACCTCTTCCTCGGAGATAGGGATGATTCGCTCTTCACGTCGATTTCCCCCATGTGGACGTCCTTAATGCTTACGCCAATCTAGTCTGCTACAGCAACCATGAACATTCCGCAGATAGAGGCGAAATATTCATGTCACATCTCGCTGCGTTTGGCGGAGACGAGTTCACTGAATGGGGTACGCACTTCATCATCGACAGGCGCGTCCAAGATCTTATATGGGAGGCGGCAGTCATCCGTGTACTACGTCAGGCACCCCTTGAAGCCGGCGACAGGGAAAGAAGCCAACGGCATGCCTCAGGAAACGAAGATCGGCACATTCGTGGGTCCCTGCAGCCGTCGTGTGCAGAAACTACCGGAACTTCCGCAACACTGATGAACTGGCACTTGGTTCTCAAGGACAAGGAGGACGATATATCCAACAGTGCCAGCGGAATGCGTTCGTGAACCGAGACTCCTTTCAAACCGCATCACCCGTTGTGCCCATTCCTAACGCCAACCCGTTCATCACGAAAATTGTAGGCTCCCGTCGACACGTATCAACAGACTACCTCCTCGAATATGGTGTCGAAGTTCATCTCATACAACTTATTCATCTCACAGACCCGGGCATAAAGGAGTCAGGTTTGACGACCGACCGACGCCTTTCAAAGTTGCGAAAAATGAGGATGCTGATCCCCATAGTAAAGTGCTCATGTGAATGCCAGCGAGTATGATGCTTCAAGGTCATCCCGGGTTAGTGGAGGATGTCTCCAGGCCTAAGGAAGCCAAGAGTCAAAAGGAAGCGAACAAAGGGAAGGGAAGGGCTAGCCGCGGAACCCGCAATCACTAGATCCGGCGTATCCGTGGCCTCAGATTTCATCGCCCCATGCGAATTATCTGAACTCGAGCCGCTCAGCCAGTCTACTCAAGAAGATGACGGCAGGGGATTCAATTTTACTTTACCGAATCCCGATATGTCCGATGTTGAAGAGGATGACGATGTAATCATTGTGGAGGGTGAGCACTTTGACCGCGTACTGAGGAATGAAACACGGGGTCATCAATGCGCACATCGTCGGAAGAGAGATTTTAACTGCTCCCCTCGAAACGGAAGACGACAGCTCTTTGTTCGGTGACATCAGTAACACAACATCAAGAGGCAGTCGCCACGAAACTATCATGGATGATCTTTTCGACCAAGTAATGATGGTGGGAAGGCAGCTCGTTCCAAGAAAGAGACTGGTGAGGGCAAGGAGTCCAGAAAAGAATGCTTGCGCGCAGTCCAAACGACCGCGCATTACTTCCAACGTTTGGGCACATTCATCTCCGGCCAGCTCACAGACCGTCATTGACATGGACGCTTACTGAAACTGTGATCATATATATATATCTTGCTATGCTTTTTTGGCTAATAACTAACCGTAGCTAGTTGGTCCTTGGTCCTGTGCTCCATGTGGTGACAACATAAAGCCGTCGGCAACGACGAGAAATCGATGCGCAAAAATCAGTTAGGACAACATTACCTTCTGTCACTGTATGGAAGAGTACAAGTGCTCGGCCTACTTCTAAAGAATTTGAGGAGTAATGGCGATACTACAGTTGAACTCCATTGACCATGATATGACTGCATTAGGGCTTGAATGTCAGCGTCGTTCGACTCAGTAAAAGAATGGTTTATATATGTTTAATACGGATACATCTACAATGAGGCGCAAGTCCTGATTAGAATAATGGAAAGAAGACAAGTGCATAACTAGTTCGTACTTGGTATAAAGGACAATGACAAACATCAGCGCTCAGCACTGGATATGAAACCCGCATATCACCACATCGGATGAAGGAATGGGTGTGTGTCCTGGAAAATGTGGTCAGTAAGATACCAATGACCCGCGGATGACACACGTTGGAATTTCGACAATCCGAACGATTGCTAATCATGATGGAAATCAGGCCCGCCTTCGAGTAGAGCAGCTCTCCTCCATGTGACGTATTGCATTAAACTTCGAATCGAAGGGTTTTCGACACATATCACATCGGAACAGCTTTAAATTGAGGTGTTTAGTCCTGATATGCCGGACATAGTTCTTCCATGAAATCGCCTGCTTATGATCGAGGCAATATACCATTCCGCCCTTCTTGTCCTGGTGACGTTGGTTCATGTGCCGCAGTATTTCAGAATCTTGGAGCACATCTTCACAGCCTAGGCCGCAAGAATGGCCCCTCTTTTTCTGACCAACCAGCTGGCTGCGTAACTGGCTGTGTAATACCTGGCGTTCAGAGGTATTCGCTCCCAGGGAAGAAACTATATCCGTATTGGTGTAACAACTATACCGTGCCGATGTTGAGGATCTACCGTGAATTCGATCAGAACTCGGAATGCCTGGACCAGAGGGGATGCAGATAAGTACGAACTGTGTGGAGAAAGTATTCCAAAGTACATCCTCTATGTAAGTAGCATGGGTAATCGCAGTCGCATTCAGACGGCTAAGGACTCATGATTAGAGGATGGTAAATGGGAATTTAGGCAATTACATACGGATTTGACGGAGCAATATCATTGGTGGAGTTACTACCGACTGCGTTGAAGGACTTTGACGTAGGCGGGTTGTACGAGGGTAGCATGTCAGATACAGTTGACATCCCCTGGACATCGTGGCCTGATGGCCACACACTATGCAAAGTGTGAGCCGTCGTGGAATCGTGGTGCGACCATAAGAGGCTAGAGCAGACAGAAACGCACGTCCTCATCCTCTCTTCTGGGAAGCAAGATTGCCGGAAGTCGTTCGGAGCATCGTAGCTAAATGTTAATGAGAGTAAGAAAGGAACGACGGGCATCGAAAAAATGCCTCACCTAGTTGGCGGGTAGTAACTGACGGCGCCGGGATCCTGGACACGCCAACTCGGGGACGACGAAAGGGGAAAAGACTCCAAAGAATGCGCATAGGACTCGTATCTTCTAGGAAATTCAGTAACGGTGCCAGATACGGCTTTTTCGATGACCTACGACTGTCGGTATGGGTCGGAGGGGTGCATCGCAAGGTTAAGGTTGACAGCCGTAGACTCGATAATATTATACACCTAGGAGCGGCCTCATGTATGGCGCAAGTAGACGAAAACCAAACATGCGATAGGAGGCGTGGAGGAGGATTACAGAGAAAGCGGAAAATTAACGGGAGGCGTGGAGGAGACATATTTCAAGCGGGGATATAGCTGACACGGGTGTATCACCCCCCAAACGCTTTGGATGTAAAGGCGCGAATCCAAGTCATCCGATCGCAGTGGCCCGGGGACTGATATGTTGGCGAAATGTCCTTTGGCTCCACGAACATCCCAGAACGTACCGCTCAACTTCTGTCACTGAGGGAATAGCTTGTAATATGACATGACCCATAGTTGGCGTGGCTAAACCCCGAATACGATGAATGAGAGGCAAAACAATAGCATGAAGTCTTGAACTCTGTGTCCACCTGCTCCGAGATAGTCAGAAAGATCCCTGGAACCTGTAGATAGAGCCACGCCTACTGACCAGTGTGACCTCGAGAACTTCTCAATAGACGATAATCGACCGCTCGACGGATATCGATGACCTCGGAGTTAGGTAGCATATATTCTTATCAGGAAAGGTCGCTGGGAGCACAAGGCTGGACGTACAACGTACTGTTGTTGAGACGGGAGGAGATGGCCTTGATGACGGGAACGCATATCCGAGAGTATTCGGGCATCCGGGAACCGTTTCATGGAAGGGGGAAGAGAACGACATTGTCACCCAGCAATGACCTGTCGCCGACTATCGATTTAAGATCCTAGTTCGGCAAAAGCGTTCAGAGTAAGAAGCTCCCGGCATGTTGACTGCCAAGATAAGTAAATTTCCAACAGCGCCAGTACATTCGGGAGCTGCTTGACCCCGTAATCAGATACGTTACGGCCATCAGAAACGGTAAAAAAAGTACAGGCAACGATTAGGCGCTTTTTGTATCTGGCGCTTGTCGAATATGTACCTCCAGAGAAAAATACTATCCTGCGGTATTTAGATTTTGTATTGATTCGAGCCTGAGGGTAGTAAAGCTTGAGATTGGTAACGTGTGAGACGAGGGTACCATTGGCCCTGGAAGATTCGGAATGCATTGAAAGTCCTTGATTCAATGATACCCACCTGAAGGCGCTACGTAGTCTCCTGACAGTTGGCCGAGACTACATAGTTACCGCCAGGGAAGCTGCGGCGTCGGGAGTTCGCAAACAAGTAATTGAAAGAATTGGAGCTTTGCGCAGCCGCGAGATAACCGGGATGTATATGTATTCTCCGCTGGTCATTTTTCTAGTTGCTTGCCCTTGATATGATGCTTTTTATTTTACAAGAGCTCCGATATCTTGACCAGAATGGAGGGATTAGACCGTGTTCAAGTTTCTGTTATAATCTTGTTAGTCTCGAAAGATACAAATCGGAGGAGATACCTATTGAGCTGTGAACAAAACACGATATGCCCATCAAATGGCCCGAATCAGCCTATTTGGTGTATTAGATTGGGATGGGCCAGCCTATGACGGGTTAACGGCTTAAACAATCCCGCAACGCTGATAACGAGGCAGATCCACGAAAATCATAGTGCCGCTGTATTAAGTGACATCACTACAAAGAGCATGGGAGCCTCACCTACAAGTCATATATGGATACGAAATCAAATCATGTCCGTCACCGTAAGTACAAGGCGCGGCGCACACGCAAAGACTTGGAGTTTCATGAGTGAACCTTGTGATTTGGAGAGATTGGTGCTGGGACATTGGCTCCTTGATTATCTCCCCCTACTCACAACAATTTCCGAGACCGTACGTTAATCTCACTGTGAGAAACGCTCGGAGGTACGGCAGAAAGGTGAAGGTCAAAGACTCGCGGCCTCACAGCCGGGGCCGCAAAACCAATCGGAATCATGTGCCATGGCCGTGACAGACTCTCCGCCAGATCTACAAATCTGGAAAAGTACAAGCAGCTCAGGACCCTCGCCGAGCCTAAAATCAGATCACACTTTCTAAAAATCTATGAGAGATGGAGGAAATTCAGTCTTTATGCATACAGATTTCAACTACAAATCTTTTAATTAGAAAATCAGGAAAAGAAGCGGGAGAATTAAGGTTTCCCTCTGTGACTACCACTATGGTATTTCGAGTTATGACGCTCCAAGTTATCGGCCCGACTAATACTCTTATTGCAGATTTGACACTGAACCTTGAACACGCCAAAGTGCATGTTCAGTACGTGCCGAATGAAATTAGTGGCCGTAATCATTCTTCCATCGCGTGGGCACTTTATCTTGTTACCCACACATTCCAGGTTGGGATGGTATTTATCAATATGCCGCTGAAGTTCACTGGCAGAGGGAAGGAATGAGTGCTTGCAGCGCCCGGTAAAGTCACAGACCACCAGCTCAATGTCATTGGCTGACTGGTGTCCGGGGGTAGTATATCCAGAAGTTTGCGTTGAATTCGGATCATCAGAGTGCCAATGCCCGCCAACGTGCCCCGAACTTGGCCTTCATGGAATTAATTACAGTGAAATGTTACATGACTCACAAAAACTCACGATTGTATGAATAAATCTTCAGAACACTCCAGAATTTCTTGAGGTCCACCGTAGAATTGTAGTTGTGGCAGTTCGACAGCCTGAGTATTTGGCAGACTATAAACCAGTATAGGTGCACACTCAAAGGACAATAGAGACGATCACATACCTATACGATCCTGGCCCGCAGCCCATTGGCACGTCGACATCTGAGGGCCCGGGGATATCTTGCCCGGTGGCACCGTACCTGCCAATTCATTCGCTTAAGTCTATGACAGTCGAAGAAAGAATGTCTTACCCATCTGGTGCGTGCACATTGAGCCTAAGAAGGGTGCATGATGAAACCCGGTTAGAAACGATAGGAAACTACTAACTATTGAAAGACATACCGGTCCAGCTCTGCGACGTCAGAGTCCAGATTGGGCCCCCCGTTCCCTTGGAAGACTTCGGTTTGCGAACCAGGAGCCATCTCACTGGAAAGAGATTGAAAATAAAAGCACGATAAGAAATTTGTGTAAATGAGTTCGAATTTTACATACGCTGTGTGGTCGTATGAGACATAGTATCCACTGAAAGAATTGGAGGCTGGTGAGGCATTGTGGGTACTGTCAATTAAAGTTTGTCAGCGACGAGAGACAAAAGACCGTAGAGAGCCTCCTACCTATCAGGTGCAATGACACTATAGCTATAAATCTAATGACCGTTGTTGCAATACCTGAGGAAATAGGACATACAAATGATCAGCGAGTCGATGAAGCTCAGATGCTTCGCTGCCGTTCCTGCTAGGAAAACTGATCCGAGTCAAAAGAGCAATAGTCTAAAGAAGGGAAAACTCGCTACTTGGTCATTGTTGGTTCTGAATGATACGTGGTGCAAGTTGTTGGCATGGGATATATGGCAGGGCGAAGCATCTTGAATATTCTTGGACAGATGGCAGGAAATCCTTCAAGCACAACGACAGCAATGCTTGCTGGTAAGCGTCTTTATACATAACAGAGGGGCACGGATGAGGAGCGAGGATATTAAAAGCGAGGATTGAGGATTGGAGGATTGGGGGACACAATAATTTGAGAACTCCGGCATAGAAGCCTAACTTGAGGAGAGGATATGAGGACCTATGGAGATCTGAGGGCTGGCATATGCGAGGATTGGATGGGCAATACGGTGCTGAAACGTAAGTTGAGGAGGCGGAATGAGGATCGATGAAAGAGGATTGAGGATATGAGGAATGAGGAGAGAAGGATCATTGGAGGAGGGAGCATTGGGGGATGTGAGGATTGGACGGGCAATGCGGCGTTAAAACAAATTAAGGAGTGAGGAGAGAGGAGCCGAGAGGATTGAGGATTGAGGACATGAAGAAGGAGGAGAGAGGAGATATTGGTAGCTACGAGGATTTGAAGAGCAGCGTGGCATTGAAAACCAGCTTGAGGGTCTTTATTCAATAATGTTGTGACAATCACGGCATGGGAGACCGATCAGGTTTCGCACAGTGAAGGGAAGTGATTGTCATGTATGAGTCGAAGCCTGTCTTTTTGATAGCAGTGCTGGATAAAGTGGCAAGTGCATATACACCTTATTCAAGCCATTTTCAAGCCATTGTCCCATTTCATTTGTTCACTATACATTTTGTTCATCACTTATTAGTTAGCTAGGTATAGGTAGAGGCTTCGTGACTGCAAGCGCGATGCCGCCTGATCGCATTGCCGTTGTCCATCACGGTGAGGCACATCATCACTTACATGCCAAGGCCCTCACTCGTGTTGCCGGGGAAATATCACTTCTCCGAAAGAGAGTTCATTGTCTGAATCGTGCCAGCCTGCCGTCATTACCAATGTGTCGGGTCTATTGAGATACAGGAAAGTCCTTTGACGGCTGGGTGGGACCGAACTATATTCATTGCATGAATCCGGAGGATCCAGTTAGCTATAGTTCTTTCTGTGTCCGGCACGCCTTAGTTTTGACTAGTCATTCATGATACATCAGGGAAGAGACACTGACATATTTGCGAAGATAGATACTAAAATTGTGAGGGCAAGGATACCGGGCTGGCGCCAAGATAGGACGGGTCAAGTTGTGCCTTCAGACTTGGACTTACTAAAGGCCACTCACCTGCTGCTATTGCATCCGCACCTGAGGACTCAGTGTCTCGTTACTGCATATAGGACCAAGGGTGATTGGCTCGTGCGAAACGTGCTAGGGGGCTAGCGGCGAGCTGATAGGGTGAAGACGCAGCAGCGGCAATGCTTTCACTCTGTTGTTTCAATTGCCTATCCAGAAATTTTCGATAGATACTACCTGCGCCGGTGACATTCCGACAAAAGAAACTCCAGAGCGACCGTTCCTAATTGGAACCCAACAAACAAAATGTTAAAAACATACACAACATCGAACTATCATAAGAAAAGAGCTCATTCTAATCCTGCCCCATGTGCGTCTTCATGTGACGTTTCAAATTATCCTTGCGACTCAAATCTTTTTTGCAGATGTCGCACCAGCCCTTCAAATGTTTGAAGTGCACATTCAAAATGTGCCGGCCGTAATTGGCTTCCGTGACCCTGTGTCCGTCAATGGGACAGGTAATCTTGCCATCTTTACGCTCCAGATTAGTGTGATGCTGTACGAGATGCTGTTGGATGCTGGAGGGATTGAATGTGACGCGGCAAGCAGGTAGATCACAAAGCACGTTTATGCTATTTTTGGAGGGCCTGCATAGATATTTAGTAGTCATAGAGAATAATAGAAGGAATCGGACGTACGGCGAATTACTCGTATCCAAACTCGAAACTTGAGGTGGCATTCTCAGAGATAGTCCATCCATAACGTCGCCATCACTGAATTCATTTAAATTGGCGACGTCAGAAGAAAAGAGTGCAGTACCTAGCTGGCTGCGTTGAGGTAGACTTTTCACCACCATCATGGGGGCCAAGCCCAGCCGTGTGTGAGCTATATATTTGGGCATGAAGCGCGATGCTCGAGACGAGAGAGAAGCCTTACGCAGAGTGGATTGATGATACAGCGTTGTGTCTACGCAAAATATAAGTGAAGCCCATAGTACAACACAGCTTATACCCACTGTGTGGTTTGAGTGTCCATTGGAGTAGCAAAGCAAGGTAAGGGATGCTGAAGCGACAGGCCAACGCGGAATTTATACGCCCATGGCTCCTGCAGGAAGAAATAGAATATGTGTTCAAAGACAATCGGGCAATAATTGAGATTATGACAGTTTGAGGAAGTGATTTGTCAGGGTAGAGGAAGAGAGGATAGAGGACAGAGGACAGAGGAAGAAGGGCGGATAAAGGAGAGAGGATGGATGGCAGAGGTCGGAGGTCGGAGAACAGAGGAGAGAGGACGGAGGACGGAGGATAGAGGATAGAGGATAGAGGATAGGGCATGAGGATACAGCACAGGGGTATGAGGATAGTTGATGGCAAAAGCGACAGTGGTCATGAGGGCTATCCGAAAAAATCGAAATTAAGAGTCGCAAGGCGATGGCGATGCAATAGCGGCGTCGAAAACTCTTTTTGTTGACTCAGGTAAGGCCCTGTATAGTGTCGTCATTCCTATACGCAAACTTCCAACGGTCAGAAATACTTACCTTTATCATCGTCTATGAAGAGCTTGATAAAAGATGAAGTTTATCGATGCGAGCTTCAACGCAGCCGGACATCACGGTCGGTTCACCTTCTTGAGAGACATGGTAGCAATTGAGTAGGAAAGTATCCTGGTCCGAAATCAACGATGTCGTTGATTTTACTGTATACATCTACTTATCCAGTAATGCTGACGTGTGCATGCATACCATGATACCAGTGACCAGTCGCACTATACTTAAGCTCATACAATTATAACCAGATCAGTCCTGGCTGCTCTAAAGTGAAGAAGGAACCCACTGATTCTCACTTGGCTCAGAAAAGAGAGAGGGCACCCCTGACGGTCCGAGGGATCGGTGTGATACGCGTGTGTCGGAGTCCTAAAATATTGCACAGCCTGGCCACGGTTGACTTTTTTTTGAAGAGCTGAATTATGAACTTGAAGTTCATTTCGTTTTCGTGGCTTGTGTTTTTCTCTTTCGCCGCGATTGTGGTCGGTACAGGCTCTTCCAATCCAAACAAATACTATGTGAACAATATACAGCCTCTTTCGAAGCTGACCTGACCACTCGGCCAACTTAAGGTTGCCCATAATAGCTTCGTAGCGACACCCCTTGAGTTCTGTAGGTGTCGCCGAACGAGTCCAAGCTGTCACCTTCTACATCAGTAGCAACGGCAGACTTGTCAAACAGGTGTGGAGTGATATATAACCCGCCTCTTCTCTCTTTTCGCGGTCACAGTGATCGTCAGTAAGATCTTCTATGATAGCCGCTGATTCGTTGGCTGGGTCCGCTCTTAACTTCTATTAACAGCAATCTCCTCCTCTTCCTTAATTCACCCCCTTCTCCTCAGGTCGCCTCATCGATGACCTTCTTTCCAAGATGTTTTCCTATCGTCTGAGCTGACACTTTGCTATGTCAGTCGGGGAGATTCCCCATCTGAGGTTCATCTTCTTCCGCAGGATGACGTATCTCCATCGTCACGTCCTATTCTCACACCAGAAACATAAATCCTAGGAAGAGGATGAGGAGAAGGAGGAGGAGAGGAGGAGGAGCTATTATTTTTGGAATGACAAAGGCTCCGGTTCGTAACAGCAAGGTAAGTATGTATGTAACTGGCAATTCCGATACCAAATCATGCAATAGGTACATCGTATCTCTGAAGAATTACCATCCTAATTTCAAAAGGCGTGGTTGTTTTACAACAACTTTGCCAGCACATCTAGATCGAGTAGGACCCCAATTGAAACTACGTGGAACAATGTCTCCTCATTCCTCTGCGTAGCTCCTTCAGCGAGGCCTACGGCGTCTATACGGCCACTGCTCGCATTATGAATTATATCTATTCTCCTGTCTACATTCAATTCCACTATAAGTATCGAAAGAGTTCATGGTGCTCACCAGGACCTGACATGCCTCTCAATCGGGATACCATCGACATCCAAAGCTCTATCTCGAGTGCCACTGGAATATCTTCACTCGCGTCATCCCTTACCGATATTACAGCAATCGTTGTCGGTTTCTAGTCTCGTCATAAGCATGATTGCGTATAAAATCTCTCCGCTGCTTTCCCCCCGCACGCAGCTTGAACAACTGAATCGCAATATCGATGATGTCCTTGCCCTATTAGATACATCCAGCGGACACCTGGATGCCGACCATCTTGATCGGGCATCCACACATTTGAAACAGTATGCTTCTCACCGTTGGGGGAAGTTTGTTCTAACACTTTTGTAGGATCCAAATTGATGCATGCGTAGCAGAACTACGTCTACTCAATGCTCAGAAATACGGCGTTTCATGGAGAGAATATTTTCGTTCCTCAAAGAGTGTTTATTTTGATGTGCGCGCCTGTTGCAAGGAGATCGACGGCATACGACTCGGCATACTGGTAATTTGACACACTGTCGTTTAACCCTTTTTCGTCACTGAACTCTTCATTCAGATAGCGAACGCAACAGCCAAACAAAAGAGCTTCTCGCTGGAGCAGGCAGAAGATATTCAACGGACAATGAAAACGAACCCAGAGAGTTCCGAGTGAGTCTGCTAAGCTCTTTCTCCTAAAGAGGCTTAACCGGACGGTAGGATATGTTCGAGTCCGAGCGCTGAGGTATGAACAACTGGGATGTAATATGGATTTTCCTTTTTTTGAAACATTCCAATGCTCTCTACTTTTTCGCTTCGCATTGACTCTATCTCATAAACATTCACCCAATCGTTCTTCCCATTATAACTTATTACCAAGCCACGCATGATTCCCGCTCACGATGTATCAATTCCTTGTACCTCCTGCCTACAGTTCGTACATTCAATTACTGGTTATTCTAACTGTCACTCTGTACGCCTTGGTCGTGAACCTGTCGTACGCAGCTTGGTTCCCACCGCTTGGCCTTTTGAGAACACCTATCCTCGCCATCTTCCAGCGCTCAACACCATCTACTTAATAGACATCTTCATATTTACCTGCTCACTTTCTCTCACCTCACTCTTCTTGACCTCCATGGCTATATCTTGCTGATACCTATTTGTATATCCCTACGACGTAATATTCATAAATAAGAACCTGGCAGTCCGAGGAAGATAGGTGTCGTCTACAGAGCCTTCAAGGCCGGCACCGTGGACAACTGGAAGCCTACGATGTCGGAAAGAGAGTGCGACACCATCAAGGACGCGTCAAAATAGCAAGCATTTGTCAAAGGTCGAGAATACAACGACTATACAAGTTGCGGACCGCCGTAGCCACAACATGATTTGCCTCGTCGATCGGCGTGGCGTTTCTCAACAAACGAGGGACGGCCTTTTTCTATCTCCGTATTGTGACTTCCACCCCTCCCCACGCTTGGAAAACGAGAATGTCAGTGTTGTCCGCTCAGGAAACAGGAGACTACTATACGTTTTATGGCAGAGCCTAGTAGTACCTCGCAATTGAATGTGCCGTCGTGACAGTCGGATTGGAATTCTAAAAGGGTACAAAGAAAATGCATGATGAAGAAAGTACGAAAAAAGGAATAAAGTGCAGAAATCGAGAAAGCCTCATATCCTCAGGTGAAAAAGAAGATAATTTGACGAAATGAATGCTAACCACACGATAATTAGTAACCCTCTTGCAATAGCTGTAGAACAACTTCGTCTGTCAAGAACTCGTAATGGCCTCCTTTGACGAAAACGACCCGTGCATCAGGGAGGCATCGCTTTGCTCCCAAATCGGCCCATGTTGTTCTGTCTTCTTCATTAATAGCTCCCAACGCTCCTTCAGGGGCAATAACCACCGTTATCGGTACCCTCACGGTCTTCATCCACTGCGCCATCAATTCAATGGAGGACAAGCCTGTCTCGTCTGTGGTCAAATCGTATACGAACTCAGCGTTAGCGATACGGAAACTTTTGATATTGCCGATAGCATTCCGTATGATATCATCGGCATAGACGCCTTTCCACCCGTCCAAAAGTCGTTTCTTCGTTCGTTGCAGCGCATCGTGGTTGGAGTCCCGATCCATCAGCCCTAGAATTGTTTCCCTGCTCTCGCAGAGTATGTTCCGACTATTCTCGGGAATCTTTGGGTCTGCGTTCCCCAACCTATTCGCTGAATACACGAACATCGCTGGAAAGTGATCGAGCATGACAGCTTGAGCAACTTCATCCCCATTATCCTCAAATAGTTTCACGAGAACGACAAGGAGGAGGCTGGAAGAGGAGTAGGATGCAAAGCGGTAGGGACTATAAGGCCTTTCTGTTTTGATCTGCGTAAAATAGAAAGATGCCAGCTCGGACAACGACTTCAGGGGAGTGCCGGGAACGATGGTCAAAGCCCAGACTGCGGTCCTGAATTTATCGGCATAGGATGCATATTCGAAATACAGTCCTCCTGCGCCTAGCATATTACACTTGGACGTTAGAGGATGGTCTCACACAAAAAGAGCTACGGACCATGGATTACAATCAAGGGTGGCTCGCCAGCACCATCTCGCAACTTGACTATGTTCTGATCAGAAACAATTTTGACTTCGGGATATACTGCTTCGCCGGCCTCGTCACTATTGATAGACCGTTCAGCTACAGGAGAAGTATGTGAGGCACCCAATACGACTCCGTGGACAAAGGTGCTCATAGCGGCAATGGAAGGAAGATCAAAGACAAAGTTAGGCGGAAGACCTCGAATGACCGGCACAGGGACTGTTTTTGACCTGCGAAGCGCGCGAAGAACGGAATTTCGGATTGACATCGCTGTCAAGCTATGGTAGATCGATAAGTGAGAAAGTTAGCGCCGGACCGAACCAAAATGACTACCATACCTATCACCTCCAGCAGCGAATATATCGTCGGAATTGCCTATTTCCCGCTCCAGGACAGTAGTGACAATGTACCGTATCATGGTTATGATATTCCTAAGAGACCACAGCTGCGGAATAACAACGTCCGCGTGTGATGCATCGTCGACAGCCTTGTACAGATCTTCTATTTCTTGATAGTATGCCCCCAAGACGGCCTTCCGCCGTACAGTTCCTTTTGCAGTAAATTCGAAAGGCTTCGACGGCTTTGCAACAATAATCATCTTCCGAGATAGATAAATAATCGTGGAGCATTATAAGTACTACGGAAAGTCTACCTCTTTGTAAATTCGAGACTGCTGTGGTGCATGCTCGTTAACTTTCATGATGGTGTCCCTGTCAACGTCAAACTCAGCAGCGCTCAGGAGAAGGAATGCGACGACTAACCAGATTTTGGACCTGTATTCCACGAGACGTGTAGTATCGCTTGGGTCAAATGTTTCCTCTGGCGTGGGAAGGATGAGGACGCCTGGCTGAAATTTGGACCGACCAAACATCAAGGCTGCTGCTACATGCTTGTCTGCTGCTAAACCGGCCTCTGTATTCGCCCTGTTAGAAAAGGATTCATGCATCCCATTGCTTGCTCGCCTATTGGGCCAGGGTTTGTCTACAAATTGTGATTAGGACCGAGGGATAAGTTATTAAACATGACTCACTTTCTCCTGCATAATGAAGACGCAAGTAAGCCAACGGCTTCAAAGGCGGGAGGAGAAGCTTACCCCTGTGCTATGCATGATCTGATCATCTGAAAACCAGTATGAGAAGTGAGAGGAATATAACTAAAGGTATCAACTCACCAGCACGCCCACAAATCTTGAACAAGTTCCGATTTGAAGGATGTATCTGTACTAGGTCCTTCGTGTCAAAAGCCGGTACTCCATCGATCTCAGCGTTGAAGACCGCAGGCGAGTGATGTGGACTTTCCTACCGACCATGTCCGAGCACTTTTTAGGTGTGGCATGGAGCACAATCGACGGTCACCTACTTTGATGTGGAGTCGATAAACATCTTTCTCGTCGGTCGGCACAAATACGATATTGACGTTGCTCCCTGCCTATGCAGCATGTCACAACAAATAGCCAATGGCGTTATATTACTTACCGTGATCCATTCCCACCCTTCCATCGGAATACTCTCTGGTGACAATTGAGATCGGACAATAGTACGGAAAAGATGGTATACACACTAGGTAAGACTGAGGAGACTCCACATTCGGTCCTAGAAACAGACATGAGTATTCGGGATAGTCACGGAGAACATGCAGTATCATACATTCCATAGAGACATATGAGAAAGATGCCATTTGCGACAAGGGTATCGCCAGTATCTTTCTCGAGGGGTCCGCCGCCGTACATCTGAGAATGCGGTAGTCATAGCTGGTTGGCTTCCAAACACTTTGAACAACCTACAACAGCAGTTGTGGATTTCAATGCCTCGATGGCCTTAGGATCACGAGCCCATTCCTATAGTTGCCACGCATTGCATGAGCGGTGGGGCCAACATCGTCGTTTAAAGGGAAATTCATACCACCAGGAAGGAGGGTACAGTGACGACTATAGTCGTCTTAGTATCCATTATGCTCGATAGAAAACGTTCAGCGGTTGGGATCAAAGGCGGCTCTACAGGAGGGAAGGATGCGATAATGACACCAGTTGTGGTCTGACAGAAAAATCAACAGCACGAAAAGGTTAGAAGTCAAATAACACACTGAAAAGGAGAGTGAAAAGAAACCCATTGAGTCTAAACATGACATTCATTACGTCGTCAGAGAATATGAATGATAGGATACCAACGGTACATCGGCATTGCCTGTAATCCAAACACTTCCCCGCAGATGTCCATTTCACCATAGTCTGTGGAACGTTGAGAGTGGATCGATATTGAATTGGGATACCCTTACATGGTCTCGAAGCCTTCCGCAATGCATTCTTGTGAGTAGTATAGACGGGACTAGGAAGACGAGTCGACCCCGAGGAATGTAAGACCAACGCCGTTTGTGACCAGTCAGGGCGAACATGGGGAAGAGGATCGTATTCCCCAGGTTTCACAGAAAAAAGGTCACTGAAATGCGGCGTTGGAATGGTGATAATCTTGTCGTCGACGTTAACTTTGCGGAACTGCCGACAGACTTCGTCTACCATGTTTTGTAAAGATGCATCCTGACTGACAATCAGATGCCTGGCACCCGTGGCCTTCATGAGATGTACAATAGCAGGAACCGAGTTACGGATCGAAATGGGGAAAGGAATGAATCCAGCACGCATCAGGCTGGCTAGTGCCGTGAAGTACGTAATTGAATCTGAAGACGAGGTTTAGAAGATGAACACTGTAAGGAACCAGACTTACTGATATTTGCTAAGATACCAACAGTGACGGGAGCATCGACTTCAATATACTTCTTGAAATAATGGCCAGCAGTGTGGAAGGCGGCAACCGCTTCCTCCCAAAGGATAGTACGAAATCCGCCGTTGTCAGGATCGTTATAGCGAAATAACGGGTGCCTGGGACTGTGAGTAGCATTATAGTCGAATAGTTCCGGAAATGTCAATGAGCCATCGAGTGGGGGAGGCTTGAAGGTCAAAGACGAGGCGCCTTGAGGGGTTGGTAGGGTCATTGTAAGCATAGAACTTATCCGACACTTCTTCTAGGATCTGGATTTATAGGCCTTGCATAGAAGATTCTCACGTTATCGTTTCAAGGGTGCGTGAGTCTCGTACTTTCCGTGCGATACTAAAATAAACTTCATCGGCACTTCGCCCATCGCTGGTCCAAATAAAGTTCACACTAAGTATAAAAAAAAAATTCTAGTTTCCTCACTGGGTCCGCAGGCGCGTGCGACCAATGGAGAGAAAGCCTCCATTTAGACCGCTATTTTTGTACATCGCTGAGTGATTAGGGCCTTCGGTCTTATAAACCGAAGGATCGATAATCGAGGAGGTGCGTCTTTCGATGATGTGTTAACTGTCCAAAAATCAGCATAAAGCCGGGGATATCATGTAACAGTACTCGCCGCTTCCTAATAATCATGAAAGGTTCATGTGTGCTACTGGTCAATAGTATGGCCAATTCCAGGCTCACACCTGGAGCATTCCAAGCATCACCCCTCATGCTTCTGGTAGATTCTGGGCGGGATCCTTACGCTGTCTAAATTTCTACTATCTGAAGCCTCTATCGTAACCTGCGAAGCGGAGTGGTGGGAGCAAGGGGCTACTTTTTTGAAAAAAAAAAAGACAGTGGGTCAATTAATATATTTCAGGCTTTGGCGCTGGACCTACCTACCTCCACGTGACTTTATGACGTCATATACCATTTTGGGATGTCGGTTGTTGCCGGAGATGACGTGTGATCTTGGTCCACAACGTTCACTCAATGCTCACGACGATTCCACAAGTGCGGAGACTATACTACCGTTTTCTCATGCAATACAACATGAAATTCAACATATAATACACAATTCATGATATTTTAGCCCATCCATTACCTTCTACTCGTCCCAAACTTGCCTAGAAACCTAGTCTACATGAATTCTCCTTGAATTCATCTCTATTGCCTCCCCTTCTTCCTCGTGCAAGCATCGCAACGCCAACCGACTGAGGCATAATCAAGTTGCAGACATTCTAAGTGGAACTTGAAAGCTCAGGTGAGTTTTCTGGCATCAAATAATAAAAACAAGGTCTCACCCAAATCGTTTCACAGCCCTTATTTCCACAGGACACGGCGTCAGATTTTTCCTGTTCTTCGACCGCTTTTCCACAGTAACACTCCCTCAAGTCTTCAAGCTCAACGATCCTTCTTTTTGTTCGCCCTGATTGACGAGGTTGCAAGTCAGCAAGATCCTTAGAACCGCCTGCAGCAATGATAGTCACAGTTTCAACCAGCACTGGGTCTTCGTCATACACAGGGTCTTGTACTACAATGCGACTGATAGTGAGGGCAGTTGTTATTGCTGCTGCAGGGGGCGGAGACATCGTGGCGCAGGAAGGAAGCATTGGAGGAGTAAGAGATGGATTTATATGAGATGAAGATTCAGCTTGACGTTGCGCCGACAATTCCTCCGCAGTCAGGGGCGATTTCGGACTGGGAGGAGCGAGCTGAGCAGCCAACGGCAAGCCACAGTGGAGTACTGGGGAAGCGACATCATCCAGCGAGCCCACTGCATGAAGAGGTGATGTAACCGTTGGAAACATGGAGTCTGGATCTGTGAGTGCGTTCCAATTTTCTATGCACTCATCCCACTCAGCGTCGCTTACTTTTTCCAGGTCATCAACTATGTCCTTTGTTCCAGAAGTGCTGTTGCTTGAGGATGACGTGTTATCGGCACCATCATCCGAGTCATCGAGTTCCGTGTCTCCTCCATCGCTGGTCCAATCAAGACCCTCCTCATTGCCCTTGCTGTTGACCCCGCTCGTTTCGGTGTCTTGAAGTGTCTCTCCGCTGAGATCTGTTGTTCTAAACGATGTAAATTGTTACTCATAATGAATAATATTCAAAAATTCGACGCCTACCTTCGTGCAAGTCGCATACTATGTGCTTCGGAAATAATAAGGGGACTAAGTCCGCCTTTCTTATTTTTTCCCTTGGGCTTCGGTACCTTCCTTCGCTCTTCCCATACTTTATCCATTGCTGCTATCTTGGCTCTCGATAATTCCCACATAATTTAAGTGAGGACAACTTTTTTTTTTGGGCCTGCCGGCCCGACTATCCGGCAGCCCCTTGGGTGGGAGTCGAGGAAGATGTACACTTGCTTACACTAGCGGTCGTCGGTCGACGACTACCACACCTTGCGTGACGGTTTCTATATGCGGAAGATCTGTCCACGAATGTAGGCTCAAGATTATCCCAACCACGATCTCGAAAGAACGCCTCCAAATCATACTTCTTCAATTCTCTTAATAAATCATACCGTTAAGGTTGACGTGGCATGGAAACGTCTAACATTAGCCTCGTAAGCATCACAAAAATACAGAGAGATGACAACGTTACCTGGATGATTTGTCTTTAACAGCAAAATTAACAATGGCGTACATAATTTCGTACACAGTTGCTCTGTTTGACGGTATCGCGAAATGCCCTCATTCCGAAGAGCTTCCTGCTGTGCAACATTGCAATTTCCGATGAAATAATACAAATACTCTCGTTTGTCCTGGATAGATGGTCCGACATGAATCTATACATTCGAGTTAAGAACAATCTTATCAATATATACCAACGTACGTTATGTCCCTACAATAACTTCACGGTATCGCTCGTATCCACTTCATCAAAGATACTTCCCACCGACGTGCCGTCATGAAAAGACATAGTGACCGAGAGCGATGGTCTGAGACAATCTCCCGAAAATTTCCGTACGTCACAATGATGACCAATCGCCACCGTGACACAGGTAAGATAGGATACATAATATCTCTTCCAATCTTTAGGATGTAGAGAGGGTTTTTTCCACATACATCAATAGTATGATCACTATTACACGTACTTTTCCTTCCATCAATGGATCTTTACTATAGTTGACGGCGTTATAGACCGATTGCAAAAATTGCCACTCAGCTCGCGACAAGGTCATGACGTGTGAGAAATCACGGGACCGACCTGGCTATTGTCAGCACCCGAGTAGACCTTGAGAGACCTTGCAAGCAAGGTAATAATTCACGCGTCTGTGTTGCTAGTGTCGGGCCTTCTTAGATAGTCGTATATCTCACCTTTGGGAAACGCGGTTCGAGACAATATTGCACATAAGTCGTCAACACCTAATGTCGACTTAGACAGTTTATTCGTGTAATTCGCGTATCGAACGTCAAGCAAGTCTCGACTAGGGCAGACTGAAGCCAGTCCTTCTACTGCACCGGGACTGTACGTATATGGAGAAGGGCGCGGCTGTACGAGTCTCATTGCATTTACAAATCATCAAAAGAGCTGTCCGCCATCAAAAGAGTATGGGATGATTATGAACAATTGGAACCTCATTTCTCAAATTCATTCAAAACAAACTGCGAATTCAGGAAGTTCGTTTTGTCCACGTCCCAGTCTAGGAAAAAAAATAGCCTTAGCTTTATCGAGAGGCGACACACTGACAGGAGTACATACCATCGGGTATCATAGTGATGTTGTCTCGCAGGAGCTGCAAGACATCTTTTGACGTCGGTGTATACCGTTTCCAGGCACCTGTCAAGGGCCGTAAGGACTCCTAGTTCAATCCATTGGGCTGTGGAGACACGCTCACCTCCGGGATTAAGATCGTTTATAAAGTTGATATAGAAGTCCAGCATTTGATTGGCGAACTCATCTTCCACATTCGTAGGTATGGGTCCGAAAAGCAAGGGCAACTCCGACGCATGGGCAACTTTCCAAGTTCTATCAGTATTTGGACGCGAGGAGGAACAATATTACTAACCGCCAAGTTCCGGATTATTCCCTGGTATGAACTCTCTGAAGTAATAAGCGTACATCGGCTGCAATGCACTCGCGTGCTCAAAGAAGAGCCTCCTTGAGGATAGAAACATCTGGTCGGTATACCACGCCTCTGCTCTGTCAAACAGGGAGTCTCCTGTGTTGAATGGCGCTCCGAGCGAAGAATCATTCGCCGGCCATAGCTTGTGGAACTCCGTGAACAGATCAGGGGTGAGGCTGCTGTTGTCAATTACAAGGTGATTCACGAAATTGTCAAAAGTTGCATCTTCCTCGCTGGCGGGAACGTCGAGGCCGAGTAAGGTGGTGCTGAAGGTGGTTCCTTCGTTTACCTGAGAAGAGTGAGGAGGGAAGATACCAGTATTGTTCTATACTTACATTTGTACCGCCAATATAAGGGAGATGTAAAAAGTCGCCCCTTTGAATTCTAGCTGAGGCTCGCTCTGGCACAAAGCTACCTCGTGGGCCAACCGAGGGTTGCCATAATTGATCATTGAGGGTATTCGAAATCATCGTGTTACTGATGCTCAATAAGGTCTGATAAAAAATGATTGAGCACACCTCAACGCGTGCGTAGACCCGAAAAAAGTTCACCTCGAAAGGTACATTCCTCAAACACTCCACAGATCCTGGACCGACGGCACAGCCCGTCTGCGTGAGCAATCTGTCGAATGGTTTCCCTGGTTTATCATATGTGCTGGCATTGGGGGAGTTTTTGCTGTAACGTTTGAGAATGAGTAAGTGCAGGGAAATCATATATTAACGTTAACGAACAAGGGTCCTGTCGATGAGTCTGTGATTCCAGCTCGGAAAAGTGCGAGAGAGGCAGGGAAGACGAAGTGAGCTTCGACACTTCCGGCACCAGCAGACTACGGAGGATAATCGTCCCTAGTTAGCTCATTCAAAGGACTGAGCGTACCTGTCCCCAAATTGTGACCTATTCATATATTCGTAGTGTCAAATAAAATACAGGTATTAAAGACGAGGTCAGGGAACTTTCCTTGGATGGATCGCCACCAAAAGCACGGATGTTTTCGTGAACAAATATCAGAGCTTGTCGTTGATCCAACAGACCCGCGTTGAGGTCCTCGGGAAGGACATTGGCGCTAGAGAGCTATCTTGTCCCTCAGGACTTGTCAGTTATATTGACGGAAACTCCGAACGTACGAAGCCAAAGGTATTCAGCCGGTAATTTCTGGGAAAAAATTTGAGCTGGTGGATTGCCAGAGTGATATGATTGAGGGGACTGACGTAGAGACGAACAAAATCGGTTTGCCGATTTCAATACTTCGGTTCACAATACCTGTTCATAGGGCCTGTCTTGTATGCTGGTATGACCTGCTGAGAGTCAAGGAACTTACGGGTAGGGTCATAGGCAGACTTCGATGCTGCACTGAGTAGATGTTTCTATGTATGGCGTAAGTCACAAGGGCAAGTAGACACACCCGCTAGTGTATTGTCCGCCCTAAACACAAGAGACACTGAGCAATGGAACAAACGATGATATTCCAGACGTACATGAATCCAAAACAAAACTGGAAGGTCCTCATTACTATCTACCCCCTCTGGCCTCCAAATCTACCGGTAATGCTTCGTCTAAACTGATACTCGCCTGAGATCTGAACTACGCACATTGAGAAAGAGACAGTCCTCGCCGATACTAGCGCCCAAATTACCGGGGAGCTGGGGACAAGCATCACCGAAGGTCGTGGCATCGCGTTGGACCCGGGAGGAATTCGTAGGGACAGGAACCGGAGCTTTGAACCTTAGATCGCCTACCGGCGGAAGAGCGAAGGGTATCCCAAGCCAACGGTCCAAGCCATTGATGGTTTGTCCTGTGAAACTACCAGAAGGGAGTTGTACGTCAAGAGAGGAGCGTGCTGAGCCAGCGGCGAGTAGCAATCCGAGTATGAAGTTAACAATCATGATGGTGCCAGCAATACCAGAAGTAAATTTCTCTAAAAGACAAGTTATATAGTGCTGCGGTGAATGAGAAACATTCGACGCCATGAGAGCGTAGGTCCTCGAATTGGGCAGTGCACTATGTGCAGCGGTGTTCTTCCAGGGGAAGTAGATATTAATGGCACAAAGATGAGTAAGCTGGGTGTAAATAGATTATTAGAAGGGGCAAGTGACCAAGTCGCCAGGAGACATTCTGCACGTCAGCTGAAGCGTTTGGAAGACGGTGAACTCGAAACACGTACGTGGCAGACGCGTGACTAGATCACGTGTACGTGTTACACCGTACTTTCGTCACGTTTGTCGGCGATGACCGATGACTCATGATTAATGGCAGATCCAAGGACCAGACTCGCGCTGTTGATTGGTAGGCCTGGGCAGGATCTGATAAACTAACGATATAAAGGGAAATTTGTATTAATGAGCGCAGGTGTTAATAAACATCATTTACTTAGAAAGAGGTATCCTCAATCATCATGATTAAAGAGGAAGGCAAGTTTTAATCTGATTGTGAATAAGGCGATGTCGGAGTATAAGAAGTGGAAAGCGGATAAAGGAAATACACAAGGTAAGTAACGGTCCGTGAGCGCTTGAGCGCGTGAGCAGTGGTGGATGATAATGATTCCGTTTCACAAACGTGTGTTTTTATGATTCTTGATCGTATTGATAACTTTGCCCCATGAAACTTGTCTATGATGATGTTTGGATGTCGAAATCATGACCAACATCCACCCTTTTGAAACAGTATGATTCTCGCCATCAAGGAAAGCTTGTTCTCACACGTCTTCAGGATCTAAATCCAATCCAAATCGATGCCTGAGAATCCGAAATACCGATTTACTCAACACTCAGAAAGAACGGCCTTTCGTGGACATGATAGTCTCGTTCCTCGAAGAATATCATTTATGCGGCTCCCACTACTTGATCTTTCGAGAGCTCCTCTTCTCGCCATCTTCAGGCATAAGACCTTGTGACTAGATCGGCGTAGCTTGCTGATCTGATTCCTTGGTGCTCAACGTTTCTATGCTCCACTTGGCGACAGGATTCAGCGAAAAGTCGTCGTGGTCGCCGGCGAGAAAACGATGCATAGAAGCCCACGCAACCATGACAGCATTATCTTGGTAAAGTTAGATCGTAGAAATGACGAAGAGTAAGAGGGTTTGACATACCTGTGCAGAGAGAAGGCGGAGGGTACTGTAGTGTAAGTTCTCCATTGACGGGAGGGTTACTTAACATTCGCGTTAATCTAAATCATGATCAGTGAATATGGTCTAACCCAACCAGCACGACTTACCTAGTTCGTAGATACAAATTACTCGCAACCCCACCACTGATGATGACATGTTTTATAGGAATGTTGTCCCGGAAACATTGCTTGATCCCCAGCATCAGCTTCGACTCCAAGTGATCGACAACGGCCTCTTGGAAAGCTCTAGCAACGGCGACCTTTTCCTCTGATGCAATATTCTCAACACCGCCGCGTCTATGGACGAAGCGCTCGACTTGAGAATGATAGCCCGAATATGAAAACCCCATTTCACCAGGCATGGCGTTACTGAAGGGAGTGAAATTCTGTGGAGTCTTGCTTTCAATATCCTGGTTACAAAACTGCTCCAGCGAAGGTCCAGCCCAGCCTAATCCTAGCTCTCGCGTGACTTTGTCGAATGTACGCCCAATGCTCTCGTCTCGAGTAGTAGCAAGAATCCGGAATGAGTCGACGGAGTTGGCTAGGAGGAGAAGAGTGTGGCCGCCCGATATGAGGAGACTGAGGAAGGGAAACGTCGGGATGTCAGGCCAAGAGGTGAGAAGAGGTGTCAAAGCGTGCGCTTGCTATGGCTGTATCTGAGAGTTAATACAAGTGGTAGACGCGGTAGATTACGAACCATATGGTGAACGCCAACTAAAGGTTTCCCCGTCACTGCTGCGAGGGTTTTGGCAGCATTGCAAGCTACGCTTAGGCAAATGCCCATGCCTGTTAAGTAATGGGTAAATCGGGTTCTCCGATGTCGGACAGGTCACACCTGGCCCCCTAGTAAATGCAATTCCATCGATGCCTGACATGTCAAGATTGGCCTCTGCAAGTGCCCTTTTGGCTGCGACCGGCTACGAACAGGTCAGTCCTTGCCCAGCATTGGAAAGAAAAGCTGCAGTACCATGTTCGCTTGGTGCTCCATCACCGCAGCCGCAGGATGGATTCCGCCCCATTTTTCGTTCCTATTGAAAGGTCAAGAAGAGGAGCTAGAGGTGTAGCGGCCACGCACAAATGGTGTTGCTTGATGACCACATTGGAAAGTATCTGGCGATCCGAGGTGACCACGGCAGCGCAAGTATCGTCTGCAGAGCTTTCAAAAGCAAGTACAGTGAATTTTTTGAACAATTTCGGAAAGAGAGCGCGACGACATCGAGGACGCGTCAAGACAGTCAGCATTCGTCAAAGTCAACCCCTAGTCCCTGCAATTTTTTCTGCGTTAAAAATAAATAATTCAGAGTAAATAATAAAATAAGGAATAGAGATAATCAAGCCCTAACCCCGATACATGTAGGAGTAGCCCTGAGCTCGCCAACCTGAACTCTTTAACAAATATCTCCGTCTTGTGATCCCCCCTCCATGATTGTAGAGCGAAAGGCACTGATGATTATAGACGTGCATTTGAATACAGGAAATTATTCCTTTAAGAGAGTATCAAAAGGTCATTATGTTCTGTCGAATAAGCAGTGGAACCACGGAAATATGGCTTTAGCTTGCATATTCCTACGATGATGGACAAGTCTTGGAGATTACATTCCTGAACCATCTGAGGCATGGTTTCAATATGTCTATACAAGCATTCCAATGCGAGGACCAGTTACCATGAGTTTGTACCGTAAACGTCAAGACCGAGGGACAAATATAAGATTTCGGGAGGCACCGCTTTTAGAGGATAACTAATGCTTCCTGAAACGACGTCCGGAGCGAAGACGTAACAGAAAGCGTTCCGAAGGACAATATTGCATCGATGTATGTGAATATATGGGATGAGACGTTCTCTGCGGAAGAACCGCAGCGGGGGAAAGCTGGCCCGCCTCAATGAGGACTACGGTAGTGAGCCTGAGGAACGTGGCGTCCAGTTCGTACTCGTCGCCGTCGAATTGCGGTGCCACCGATTTATATCCTGGCCAGACGAGCCAAGGATGTCGCACAGTTTTTCATGTTGGAATCGAAAGCCTGTACTCTCGTGTTTCGGACGACATTGCACTCTAGGTCGCTTTAAAGCGTTCCATATGATACATAGACCAGGCAAATATAATGGGGAAAGAATATGTTACAGCACCCCGCAGAAAAGTAGGTGGACTAAAATTGAAGCGACGTTGAGGACTCCTCGTATGGTCTGATACAGTGTCCAGCACCTTCAGAATTTTGAACTATTGCCCGGTGAGCTATCGCTGGGATACCCTGTCAGATGCCCGAGGCCTAGATTTCTTAGCCAAGGGTCTTCCACTGCGATCACACCGAAGCAGAGCTCTTCCTTGTCGCCTTGAAGTTACAGCCCAAGTCATGAGTATTCGTTTCTGCTCCAGAGCCAACTTGACAGCATTTTTTTGAAAACGAGAACGGTTGGAAAAAGGGAAATTGTGCCTCCGATCTAGATGGCACGGAGTCCATCATGCCACCGCTATCCCAGTTGGCGACTGAGTGGTAAGTAGCACAGTAGCAGAATTACTTCGACGCTTGCTCATTGGCTCCTTCGGTGGGAAAAAACGTTCGGCAGAGTCCGAAAAGAGCTGTTTGTCTGAAAACAGCCTTTCAGCACAATACCAGTACCACGACACCACCAGCCGGCGATTTTTTTTTTTTCTTCAAACTTTGCTGGGATACCTTGAAGAGCTAGCTAAAACTTCATTAATGGTACGTCCCCAATTCGCCAGTTCGATCTTGCCTGATTAGGCTTGGATCGTTCCACTGTTCTGGTTCATCCGTTGTTTCGTTTCTGAGATCTGAGCCTTCGCTTCCCATTCCCATAATTCGGATTTTTTGCTCACCATCGATGTTCAGGCTTCGACCTCCGTGACCGCCAGCGTGAGTATCAGGCAAATGGCTGCATATTCGGGGCTCACCGTGTCTTTTTTTAGGGTCCTGACTTGGAACGTAAATCGACGACACCCAGCTCTGGCTCGGCCCAGGACGTCGAGGCATCTGCTGCCTCTATTGCGACCGGTAGTAGCACCGACCCGTTCAATCTCAGAAATGGTATCCGGTCCGACTCAGAGCTTGCAGAGCTCCGACGCAGGGCCAAGGGCAAGAAGAAAGTCGCTGTGGTCAAGTATCAGAATCGACAGAATGATGTGCGTTTCGAATTCTATGTATTAAATGAGAGCTGACGTATTGGCACATTGCGCTAGCTCATCGCATATCTTCTAAAGCCTCTGGAACAGCACACAAGCGATGCGAAGGATGAAGAGGAATCGGCTAGGCTTTGGGTAACAATTACCCTGCTGTGCTACCGTCTGGTTATTGACGTGCTTTCTCGTAGGTGAAAATAGCAGTATGGGCTAGTCTTATATCGAATCTTGCTCTCTGTGTCATTCAGAGTGCGTTCTCCCCCTTATCTAATCAACAGTATACCTTATGTGTTCCGCAGTGTACGCGGCCATCTCCTCCGTGTCCTTGTCCCTTCTCGCCACTGGCATCGATTCCGTCTTTGATATCGGTAGTAATGTGGTGCTTTTCTGGCTACACGTCAAGGCGGAGAAGCTTGACATGAACAAGTGGCCTGTAGGCGGTGCACGCCTGGAGAATATCGGGAATATTGTTTATGGTGGGTTGGCTCATCATTTTTGTTTACTGATGCTCATCAATTTTATAGGCTCCTTGTAGGCTATTCCCCCTTCCTTGAATGTTCAAGCACCTCATCTCCTTGTCACAGGATGGCCAGCGTCAATCTTATCGTTGTGGTGGAATCTGTCAGGTCGTTGGTCTCGAAAGAGGACGACCAATTGAAAGATTTTCATCTTCCATCTATCATCGCCGTAGCGGCTGCACTGGGTAAGACCTGGCCTCCAATACTGTTAAGTACTTACCCAGCGTTTAGGTGTCAAGCTGATGCTTTTTATCTTATGCTATCCTTTCCGAAAAAATTCCAGCCAGGTTGCCGTTCTTTGGGAAGACCATCGTAATGATCTATGGATCAATACATTCGGTATGTCTGGGGTCCTAATGATGACTTTCTTGGTCTGATCTTTCCAAGGTATACTCATGTCTACTGGTGGGAGTAAACTACGGTGGTGTAGGTACTATTTTGTTTCTATCTGATGCAATACTCATTTTTTACAGACCTCGATCCTATGGGCGCTGTCATCGCAAGTCAATCCATCCATTGAGCGACTTAATGATTGATAGACAAACAGATCGGTCTTGGTATTATCATAGCGTGGACGCGGACTATCTACCGCCAGTTCGAATTCCTGGCTGGAAAGTCAGCCCCGCATGAGTTCTTACAGCTCCTCATATACAAGTCGATGACCTTCAGCGACGACATTGTGCAACTTGACACCGTCCGAGCATATCATGTATGTCAGCTTGTAACTCGCCGCATCTTAATTGAGCTTAAATCGCCACACAGAGCGGTCCTGACTACTTCGTTGAAATCGATATCGTCATGGACGGGTCGACGCCTCTGTATAAAGCCCATGACGTCAGCCAGCAATTGCAGGACAAAATCGAGGCGCTGCCGACTGTTGAAAGGGCGTTCGTACATGTGGATTATGAGACTACGCACTCGCCGGTATGTCCTCTTTTTTAAACAAAACACGTCTGACATTACCCTCTAGGAACATCGAAAACCCTCATAAGATGAAGTTTGAGCTTCAGTAGGTTTTTAATTTGCTCATAGACTATTTCTCCGTGCCTTCGACATTGATTATATATCAAATATTGATTGGAATCACAGCACCTTGCTCATGTATGCCTAGTCCTCCAACAGACTGCTCAGGAACTTAGCATGAGACATATATGGGGTATGTTGTTTACGAGTGTTCATTGACTCCAGCGGCATATTCAGTCGATCGATTGGTTTACAATTACCATATACACATTTGCCATTATGCGTAGATGGCTCCGTATGCCTGTGTAAATGGGTTCGTTTCCAATTTTTTGCTCAGCCCTGACTATTGACCATGTAAACGGAATCTATCAGATATCTGCAGCTCGCGTGAGATTCCAAAGGACGCGGGTAAGCAAGTCAGCGGCCATCTCAATTCGTTCTGCAGCTCTGATCTTCACTCTCTCGGAGTGCTTGTTTCCCATCACTTCATTGGCGCATACCCGATCCATCGGAAAAATGGGCTTTCGATGTGGGGGGAGCCTGCTGTCTGACAAAATGTTGACAATCTCTCGAGGATCGCGAAAGAGCGGGCTCTTAATAATCAAGTTCATCGTATTAAGCCTTTTTCCTATGGGAACAATATCACTATTTGATATACATATATATATATATCAGACACAATTTACGGAGGTGAGCACTATTATTCGTGATCCATTTCAAAAGTCCTTCATACTTCGTTTCGAAGAAGTATACATTGGGATCCTCCAAAACCAGCTGGAGACATTTCTATCATGTATGTAGTAGAGTAGGTAAATTTCGCCTACTTCTCAAAACATGATCTCGACGCAAAGTGAAAGCACCCGAATTTTTCCCCTGGATTCGTTTATGTGATGCTATCAGCTTCTGTTGATGATAAATGCAAAAAGATGCCATGGGTACGCCTAGCTGAGACTATAAGTTAAGAGCATGGTCCATCTTTTCATCGAGAACGTTGTCTTTCAGGGTGACTCTGAAGCCATTAGTCGATCACGAGCAAGATGGCGTTATCGGTATCTGACGCAGTCTTCATTGCCGTAATAGTCGAGGTCCTGTTTTATGGTGTGTCGTTTCGCTAACAT
Organism: Armillaria luteobubalina; assembly: GCA_030435615.1. Taxonomy (NCBI): domain Eukaryota; kingdom Fungi; phylum Basidiomycota; class Agaricomycetes; order Agaricales; family Physalacriaceae; genus Armillaria; species Armillaria luteobubalina. The sequence continues at coordinate 226,579 of JAUEPU010000018.1, read as the reverse complement.
CACGATGAGGATATTTTACGAAGTTTTTCACAGGGATGTACACTTGCCTCTTTCTAGGGTCGTCGTACCTTTTGATGTAGGTTTTCTGTTCCTTGGGGAGTTTCCCAAGAGCTTCTTAGGCGCTGAAAACTGTGTCGTAGATTCAAACGGGAGAAAACCAAAGTATTCGTTGTCATGATGGTCTTGAACACGATCATGTGGCTCATATCAACAAGTCATGTCACGATAACCATCATTAAGATTCACGGGGTGTATCTGCGGGGTACCGAGCACGCAGAAAATATCATTACTCTGGGCAATGATACATCCCCAGGACTGTATTCACTCCTCGCGCTAGAATGTCTGAATGTACGTCGCAACCCTCAGAATTGTAATTAACCATCGTTGAAACTGACTTTCGTTTTACTCTATCACCCTCTCACAGTTTTTTATTGGGGACGGAATTGTATTATGGAGGGCATGGATACTTTGTCACCGTAGCAGATGGATATTCTGGGTGTCTGCAATCTTGGGTTTGACTGCATTCGGTGAGGTCCAAACTTTGTCTCTGACTATACCGTATACCGACTCCTGAGTATCCACGCCAGCTACTACTGTCTCCGCACTGCTGCCACATTTATGGAGCCAGGAACCGCTTACGACCGTGGGTGGGTCATTTACAGGAATTCATGCGACTGTCGCCATGATATTGACACTATCAATAAATGTTTGGGCCACATCCCTGATCGCTCATCGTACTTGGTAGATTATTTATCTCTTTTGTTGAGCTACACCGATTTACCCAACTCAATCATCATTTAGGACTCATCATCGATCAATTCATTCCCTAACTGGTTCATCCTTCGTATCACAGTTTTGCAAGCAACATGGCGTCCTTAAATGGATGATCGAATCAGGTATATTTTACTGCTGCACATGGGTGGGTATATATCCGCTTGAGGTTTGACAGTTCTCTAAATAATGGCCAACAGTTTGCTGCAATCATCATTTGGGTCTCTGCACGCAATGGAATATACATCTTGTTCTGCATGCTTGCCCAGCTCTCGGTAGGAATTACCGCTGAATGATTACGATGACGTTCAATTCTCAGAATTCTTACAGGCCATCTACCCTACGCTGATTATTGCCCTGGTTTGGTTGAAATCAACACTTGATGTGGCCATGCAAAGTTCTCAACAGATGAGATGGTCCCAGCAATTTATCACTGGCCCTGAATCCTCGAATCGTCCCATTTCCATGCTTGCTCCACAGCTGAAAGTAGGGACAGAGACAACTGCGTCTGTGTCCTGTGATAATATTGATCAATAGCCTTCTGAAAGAGGCTAGCGTCCCGGCTGCTTTACCAGGTGAGTCCGCCTGGACAAAGTTTAGGAGAATTTATTCATTCCAGAGTAGACGAAGAAATTAGATCGTATGTTTGGCAAGATTTGGTCCGGGGGAGCGGTGTTAAAGATCGAACCTGCAACCAAAATGTCGGAGCAGGCGAAGATACCGTCAATTGATTGTTTGAGATACAAGATATCATGTACAGAGTGCGAGTTCGTGATAACTTGCGACACAGACCGACTACGAGACCTCCTGCAAAGAGGTAAAAAACGTTTTAGTAGCAACTAGCATATCTTCCGGAGTGTGAGGATCTTCGTTGCGGTTATCATAGTTCACGCTCCTTTGACGATCTCTGATCAGCCAAGATACATATATATTTTCCTGATATGTTCCCTCGTCTGTGTGAACTCTTGCACTTGAACAGTTCCGGAGCTTTATTTGAATGAGTACAGTACGATAATTGCTGCCACCACATGGCTCAATCGACTCGTCGTGTCTTTGGCACAAGCGCCCAGACGGCCGCTAGCGTGCACATCATTGAGATAACTCTATACACAAAGTTCAGTATGAAAATTTCTTGCATCCAACAATGCATGGAGCTTACAACGGCTGTAATGACTGGATTCCATAGCGAGATGCCAATAGACCTGTTATGAAAGGCAGGGCCGCCGATCCCGACATACCAGTCGCGGCAATCCATCCCACACTTTCAGTCAACAACCACGCAGGTAGGATCTTTGCCGCGTGGCCGACGAGTATCGGGAACATCGGACCCAGTAGTAAACCGACGAAAGAGATCTAGAGGCATGGTCAGGCGGTTAATTTCATAGCATGAATATAAGCGTTTTTACTGCAACTCCGTTCTCGATGATGGAAGGAACAAACCACACAGTTATTTCCAGTCTGCTTTGTGATTAACATAAAGTATGAGTGGTTTGCAATACTTGGCCATGACTTACACTATGGCGAGTAGAGCGTATACAAAAACGACACGGTGCTCTCCGACCTGGTCACAAAATTTGAGTCTCCTTTGATAACTTGGTGTACTAGGGCGAACCTTCTTGCTGAACCATATAAGACATAGTCGGCCCAGAGTCAGTCCTGATGGAGGAGTACAATTAACGAAATATTAACCAAACCAGTGCGAACGTTGCTCACCACCGAAGAAACCAGACGAGACGTAACCCGCGCTCTTTCCGCCTTCTCTTTCGTTGATTATAAATGTAACAATCCAGCCTGATAAAATGATGTGAGCACTAGAGGAAGATCTCGCGCGCGAATGCACCAACCTCCCAGAGTAACTTCAGTGCCGATATAGATTAAGGCAAACACGGCCAGGAAATGTACAGCTTTGGTGTTCAGAATCGATCTATACAAGTTTGCACTCCGCGATCCTGCGGCATCGGATTCCTCAGGCGCCTGACCTGCCTCCACGAGGAGAACTGGAGATACAATCAGTTTCTGATTCAAATCCCGGACCATTGCAGTTCACCTTCCTGCGTCTTGAAGCGGAACACCAATGCGAGGACAACCGAGTTTGAGACCGCAATACCGGTGGAGATTATGAAGTGACACGACCAGTGATTTTCATATGAAAAGTGGGTCGCAACTAATGGCGAAACGAAGGCGCCAAGTCCTGGGAAGTTCTGAGTGTACATCCGTCACCGATGACTATAGGTTATTCACCGTATGCAGCATGAAGCATATTAAGTTTGGTCGTTTTATGGTCTTTTAAACCGCCAACGAAGCCATTTCCTTGAGCATTCTAATTAAATGAAAGTGAGAGTAGGGAACAGCCGATGTTCTCCTAGATATTTACCTGCAATGCCATACCCAAACCAGCCAGAGCGTATGCCATGACCATGACCGGAAAGGTGGCTGTGGGCTCTCCATCGCATAAGCTGCGATCCTGAAACAGCGAACCGAATGAACATAATCTGTATTCAAGGTTTGCTTTCAAGCCTGACGAGCGTAAGGAAAATCGACGCTACCTTCCCTAAGCCATATCTTTCATTGAGATATACATTGGTACCAGCACCAAGGATAAATCCCTATTTAAGTTGAGCTGCTATAGCTATCGTACGAGGATACTCACAATGCAGTTGAAAACGAAAATCAAAGAAACGACGACGAAATTGATCTATACTCTTCCATTAACCTATCGGGTCAGTAATACTGAAGTTCAGACTGACGTGATAAGACTCTTGAATGACAGGCATCAATGGGCCCGTCGTGCCATCGTTCCATCCTTCTGAAAACGTTCAGTCTTCGGATGAAAACAATTACCATCGGTAATGACATACCTAAGAAAAAGCACCAACAGATGGCAGCGAACTGAAGATTCGCCTGCCTTCGGTAGCTCTTTGACCTTTCAGATCCGATGATCTGAGCTCGATGGTGGATGGCTGGGATGGCCACTCTCGTGTTCGTCGCAGTCGCCATGCGAGACTTCAGATGGACATCCTCGAGAACTGGTAAGGACTGTTCCGGAACAGCCCGGTCCTTGAGGGCAATGGTATCTTCAGTGGCGTCATTATGGAGGACAGAAGATTTCCTAGCGCGTTCGGTAAAATGTTCTGGAAGACAATGTGGTTCGTAAGTTCCTCCATTGTCTCCGCTAGTAGAGACCTTGTGAGCTTGGCGGCTAGGCGCTGCGGTATAATCGATTGACTCGCTAAGATCAACAGTTTCTTCATCCGCTGGATCTGGTAAAAAATTTATCAGTCATCTAGGATAAGTGATGAAGAATCGACAATTAACGGTCGCTAGGTGTCTCAACAACATGCTTGATGGCTACAGAGAACGACGACATGAGGCAGGGGTAGGGAAAAGGACTCAGAAACTGAGACGGCAGATATTTCTGCAAACTTATAGAGCTGCTATCGGATCGGCAGACCATGAGACATCAGCTGGTCCTTTTCGCTGTTCGCGGCTTGTTTACAGTCCCTTCTCCCTGGGTTAGCCAAATAAAAACCGGTTAGATGATGCCTCGATGTGTGATGTCGACGCGGGCAATAGACGATGATTGAACATTTTTTAATACAGTGGGCTAAACAGCCGTTTCAATCCAGTCGACAGTGGATCAGAACAAGTAATAGAGTCGTTCGAAATGGAAAACATTAGTTCGGCTTGAGCCTGAACAAGGTTATGGTTGAACCTCGGATAATCCACTCGTCCTCTTCATATCACATTCTCATATCGTATTTCTATCAAGGCAAAGTCGTTAGCATGGATCATACGTAAACGGCAGCTCACGCGCCTCGTTTTCGGTTCCAGAACTCAACAGAAGACTGGACTAATAACTTATAAGCAATTCGGAGAATGGAGCACCACAGATGATTTTGAATAACCTACTAGCAGAATGATCCATATCGCCAGGTCAGGACAGCCATGATCTGGACGAAACTTTCGCAGCGGAAACCGAGAACGCTAGAGTGAATCGACAAGTCTTTATCTACGCGACGGGCCACACTACTGCACAATGGAAACGACATGATTCCCCTACCTGGGAAGGTGTCAGAGAAACGGAGCCCGGTGAGCAAACAATCACCCTGAGGGTCTGGGAGGCAGTGCATTACAATTTCCGAAGTTACTCCGCCAGCTGTCACGTGATCACGTTGAAGCGAGATTAAATTCTTAGCTCAGCTTGACTTTAGTCTCGTCTTCTCCCAAATTCGAAATTCCTGCGTCTTTATTTTCACCTTTCGATATTCATGAAGTTCAAGACGATTCTCCCTTCTAAGTGCCATGTGATTGGGTTTACGAAGAACCTTTAGATATTGTTAACTTTGCCAGACTGGCCCCTGACGTGAAGCTCGAGCTTTGAATTCGAAGCTCAAAGCGTGAAGACTCATACACGTTTGCCATGTCGGAACCACACAATATCTTACCCAATCCTCTCCGCAACGTTTCATTGACACCTCACCCATTCAGTATGATCGCCGTCTCGACTTCACTTTAAGACTTCCACTGTACATGCGCGGCAATTGCCGATAGGGGTTTCACGCAGGTCTTCGTTATGCGCGTCAGCTTCGTCTTCACGTCCACTTCCTCACCTTTTTGCTTATCACTGTGGTAGATGCGGTACTATTTTGATGTTAGTGACGGTTATCGCAAGAGGACGGTCAAAACAAGCTCACTCGCTATGTCCGAATCCACGCAATGAGGGGAAAACATTCGTCTCAGAGCAACTTTGGACCAGATATAACATTCGCTTTTGAAATGAAATGACATGTTGCCTTGCTCGAATATTTCGCAAGCTCCATTGTCAGGTGACAATTTCCGGTGATCTCGGTTGGTGAGAACTGGTGGTTCAAAATGGCGACTCCCAAGGCTTGGTTTTCCTCTTCGACTACTGTGCATAATGGGTGGTGTTCCATCGAAAACCTTCAACCCCGTGGAAGATCTTCCTAGTCTAGCCGGGAAAGTGGTGGTAGTGACTGGCTCTAGGTGTGATTACTTTAGCTTGTTTTCACCCCTGACTGAAGGAGCTCGTCTCACTCCCACAGTAGAGGCATAGGTTTCGCTATATTGCAGCATTTTTCAAGGATGGGTGCAAAGGTTGCTGCTCATTAAGTGAATGACTCACAATCCTGACGAGTCTTTCTAGGTGTATATGGCTGCTCGAGATGAAGCCAGAGCGAAAGAAGCGATCGACCGACTTGACAAAGAGGGTCGCGAACCAGGTTTCGGGGAGATCATCTGGCATGAACTCGACCTTAAAGATCCTCGTTCTGCAAAAGAATCGGCGGAACGCTTCATTGCTCGGGAAAAGAGACTAGACATCTTGGGTTTGTGCGCAAACTGTCGGATAACCACATCTCTAATATTATCATTCAGTGAACAACGCAGCAGTGTTCGCGGCCATTCTCTCACTTTGTCTCAATAGTGATTGCTAATTCCTGTAGAATTGCTCCTCTCGGAAAGGTCCATGAGAATGCAGACGGAATCGTGGATAGCATGGCAGTCAAGTTTGCCCATTTATTCACCTTGTTTGTTCCGGCCATTTTGCTAACCCCATCTTCCAGCTACCTGGGACCATACGTATTTACAAGAACGCTCCTCCAGCTTCTTGAATCAACGACCTCGCTGGATGGAGCCGACGTGCGAATAATTAATGTGAGCCATGTGTACACCCCTCTATTTAAGCTACTCAGTTCACTCGGGTAACACAGGTCGGATCCGGAGGTCATACCATGGTAAAATACCTGGAATACGGTTCCAAAGAGGCGTGGAATCATCCATTCAAATGGTATCTGTCGCCAACCTTCGAGCGTTACAGTAAGTTCCATGCTGGGTGATTCCGCACACTAACAACGTGCTGACAGAATATTCCAAACTCGCCATGCATCTATGGAACAATGATTTAGCGCGACATCTTTCCGAAGAAAAATCTAAAGTAATGGTCCTAATCACGCAACCGGGTGCCATCCTAAGCGTTCGTCCTTCTTTCGCAACGGTCCGCCTGACCGTGGCTTATAGATTTCTCAGGATGGCGCTATTCGGTCCTTGAGTACGCTCCCTTATCCTCCGTTTTGGATATGGCTGGCAGGGTTGATGATGCATCCTCCTACTGCGGGAGCATATACTTCTGTCTTCGCAGCTTGTGCGCCGCGGGATAACTCCCAAATATCCCAGGGTGCCTATATATACCCTCCGAACATTGCGGTTGCGCAAGCGCCAGCTGCTTTGGATGAGATTAGGCAACGGAAGTTGGTCGAATTTACCGAAGAGTTCTTGCAGAGCATTGAGGTTTAGCGTTGGCTAATCTTTCACGACCGTCCATTTCGCACGTCAAGGACCTCGGGGTGGCGTATTCACTTTTGTTCATTTTCCGTTCCTTTCCGTTCCTGGCCTTTTCTCGCAGCTGGCAGCTTTTATGTACATCTTGGCCGCCTGTATCGTTAATTTCGATCAGAAAATCTTCATCGAAATGAGTTAATGAGGGAGAATGAGATAAAATAGCCTGATAGATAGAAATGGTTAGATGCACGACGAGTTTCGACGGTTTTGAGCACTGCACCACCTGCGACAGAAAGATGGTCCGGCGGCCCGGTGGATTGACACTGGGCCGAAGTCAGTGCGCTTCTTTCACACTCTCACCTCCGCTTGCAGATTTCGAGCTATCGCGTCGGAATACTCTACATTGACATTACTTATCAAATAATCAGCCTGGCCTCTGGTACTTTATGACACTTGGAAGACGACGTTGCCAGAATGGCGCTAAGCCTCCTCAGCGTTTGGCCCGCACGGTGGCCTATATTTCCCAGACATATGCTGTTGTCCTGCCCCTGTATACCAGAGAATTCACTAAACAGTTCCCGTTTAGAAGAGTTAGAATTGATTAGAACTCCTTGGAGTGATAGGGCTGTATCTGTAGGTAACAATGATATGGTACCGTTAGTTGTACGATCTGGTCTCTGCTGCGGGTCGGCGGCCCATAATTCATCGGCAATCATCTCGAACACTGGAAAGTGGGTATATAGTACGTTTCCATGTAACCTTCATTCTTAGTCTTCCCCGCTTCGCCAAGTGCATAATGGGTGGTATTCCATCGAAAACCTTCAACCCTGTGGGCGACCTTCCTAGTCTAGCTGGGAAAGTGGTCATAATGACTGGCTCCAGGTATGGTTGTCTACCCTTTTCCACCAACTAATTATACAGATTCCTCGAATTCACAGCAGATGTATAGGATTTGCCACGTTGCAGTACCTGTCGAGGATGGGTGCAAAGGCAATTGCTCACTAGATGCAGTTTAAATATTCGAAATATCAACACTTCCTCTCAGGTGTATATGGCTGCTCGAGATGAGAACAGAGCGAAAGAAGCTATCACAGACTTAACGAAGAGGGACGTGAACCCAGTCTCGGGGAAGTCATCTGGCATGAACTCGGTCTCATAGATCCTCGCTCTGCTAAGGATTCGGCAGAACGTTTCATTGCTCGAGAAACAAAACTTGATATATTGGGTGAGCTGTCGAAATATCCGGCTGTAACTTTGTCTGCCGCTGACGTTCACTTCAGTAAATAATGCGGCACTGTCTGTGGTTACGATTTTGTCCACCTTGGTAGTAATTTCACGGTACGCTGTAGGATACCGGCCTTTGGAAATGTTCAAGCACCGAATGCGGACGGCATTGACGAGACCATGGCGATCAGGTTCGCATTTCTATTCACCGTGGTCACTCGGCGTCGAGGTTCTGACACTGGTTCCCAGCTATTTAGGGCCCTACATATTTACGAATTCCCTCCTTCCACTTCTCGAATCAACAGCTTCGCTGGACGGAACCGACGTGCGAATAATTAATGTGAACCAGCCCCTTCTATTTGGGTAATTCGACATACTTATGTACTCAGGTTGGATCTGGTGGATACCGCTATGCCAAAAATCTGGAATATGATTCCAAAGAGGCTTGGAACCACTCATTCAAATGGTATTTGTTGCCATCCTTACAACGTTATGGTAAGCGCCTCGTTCGAAATCCGTGCCGTACCCTGATACCATCCCGACAGAATACACAAAACTCGCATTGCATCTATGGACGAATAACTTGGCTCGGCGTCTTTCCGAAAAACAATCCAAAGTATTGGTAATGATTGCACAGCCTGGTATTATACTAAGTGTTTGTTCTTCTTCCTGATCGCTTGACGATGACTTATAAAGCACTTTCAGGATGGCACTACCCGTCCACTCTACTCCCTCCCGTATCCCCCGTTTTGGATCTGGTTATTAGGTCTGGTTATGCACCCCCAGACAACAGGGGCGTATACATCAGTATTCGCAGCTTCCGCGCCGCAAGGATAATCCCGAAATATTCCAGGGTGCCTACATCTACCCACCGAATATCGCGGTGCCACAAGAGCCTATTGCTTTGGACGAAGACAAGCAGCGAAAGCTAGTCGACTTCACCGAGGAGTTCTTGCAGAGTGTTGTAGTTTAATATAATTTCTTACATCGGTTTCTTTTCATACCTTCTCTTTTCCGATGTTCTTTGCTTCTTTTCGTAACCGCAATTGGTCCCTACCTTCCTTGCAGAATGCAGCAACGATTGTAGCAGCAGCTTGTCGAGTTCAGTTGTTACTTTCGGTCAGACCAGCTTTTTCCCTCAGGATGCGCGCTTTAAGATTTAGGCCTTCCAGCTTCATCAATTAGTGATGATTTCAAGAAATTCCATCTCACCGCCAGTTGCCTAGTGTGACACAAATCACGATGATAATTAGTTATAGCAAGCACAAAATGTCCGCTTGTCCTGCCTTGCCTCCAAACTAAGATATGTCCTGTCACACTTTGGACGTCGAACTACCGACGGCAGAGATCAGCGACAACTCAAACTGCTCGGCAGCAGTTGATGTTGCATCAGTAATCTACCATTGAAGTGTCAGCCGACGTACAAGTAACAAGGTTATGACTGTGCATACAGTTCGAGCTGCAAAATCTGGAATAGATGATTGACCTGGTTGTGAGCTGCGTTCCATCTTTTCTCGAAAGAATTCCCGGGAATTGAGACTAGGGCAACAGAGACACGTGAGTTTCGCTTGAGCTGATGAGCGAAGATCGAACTTACATCGCCAGAAACGCGTTGAGATATGCTAAAGGTGGAACATACGGGTGAATAATACGCAGAACTGTTAAAAAGGCAAGCTTTACATTTAGAAAAAATGAACGAGATTCCTCCGTATATTGTCGCGCTCGGGAGCACCAGGTACTATTGAGGATTCGTTAAGAGGGTGAACTGATGCGGTTGGATAGACTTACGGTGACCAGTGCACCTATTGAAAGAAGTCTGTTATAGGAGCTCAGTAGCACACATGTGAAAATGGCACGACCAGGAAAACTGACGTTGTGAGGAGGTTCGTATTGACCGTAAACAATATGAGGATAGCAATGACATGATTACTCCTGTAATAAAATAAGAAACTTAGTTCCGTGACATATTAGTACCAAAGCCAAACCAACTACGTACCTTTTCATCCCAGAGCGGGAACGGTAAAGACTCAGAGCTACAAAAGGTCAGATGAGATCATCAATGCTCATATATCAATAAAGACAGAAGGAGCGCCCACTCATCGCCATAGTCGTGATAATCTCAAAAGCGATGCCGCTCGAAGCTGAAATTTTCCAGGAGAGCTGTTGCGTTGTTTATCGATTGAGACTTGGTTATCAAAGGTGATGACACACAGTAAATTGGGATGTATTGACAGTCAAGAGGCGGTGCCTGTAGCCAAAGATAGACAGAGCTACGGAGTATCATCAGTTCTATGGAGCTTGGATAAATGTATAAGCGTACCAATAGACGAAGCTGCGCATTGGAAAATGGAACTCGTAAGCTCGAGAAGATAACGGCAGTCTTATCCCACTAACCAAAGTTAAGGAATGCTAACGACACCTATGATTGGTCATAAGGAAGTCACAAGGCATATTACCGGGGGGACCAACCGCGACAGCTATGATTGCGATTCGAAAATGGAGATGCAGCGACGAGACACTAAAAGTCCATATACGCCAACAGAAGAACCTACAATTCATTGCCATTTAGACGATCACCGAGTAGGATGGTTCCTTACAGTTGTACCAGAAGAATGGAGCTGATCTAAGGCAATAGGCGGTCTTAGAGAGGGGAGGAAGGAACGGGAACTTACTGCAACAGTTCCCTCGTCCTGTTAAATACTTTGTTGAAACCACGACTGTGCGAAAAAAAAAATCGGCTCAAGGACTCACGTATGTGGTCAACCTACTCAGCTATTAGTAAAATCCGTACATATAGGTATGCAAAATGCACACACTCACGCTTCGCCGCTACTCGATCTCCTGCCGGAAGCGCAGCCGGATTGGCATAGTCAGTGACTAAGAAACGATACATTCCCGCCGACATGAGGCACTGATGTGCGGTATCTAGTCCCTGTTTATGAACACGATGAGAGTATGCTCGCCGAGATGGGAACGGAAACATTCACGCTACAATTAGAATGAGTTTTGCTATTGGGGAGTCGTCCAAAGTAGTAATAAAACTTACAAAAGAACGAAGACAAGCAATTTCATGAGCCAGCCGTCAGATCGAGTCCGGTTGGAAGTGATATATAAAAACGTCTGCACGCAGATGGCGCCGTAAAGACTTCGCCAAATCGTATTAGTTCTTAGACTTCTTGCAACGATTCGAAGGAAAAAGCGAGCACGCACGCTGTAGCAAGACTAGAGCCAACATAGAGGGCTCCCAAGGTGTTGTCAAAAGCCGGAAGTTCAACGGGCTGTCCTGTCGGTGCTGTTGACATAAGTTTGAAGTCGGAGTAATAAGGACTGGGCTTCAGAAACTTACCGAGGATCCTTTCATTTATAAGTTTCTTTCCTTCAGTATACCGTAGCCGTGAACGGGCATCGGCCGGATCGCTTGTGATGAAACGTGTGAGGTTAGCGCTCAACTGGTTTGAATAACGAAATGAGAGTGAGCGTCATATCACTGTATACTTTACCTCTTTCTTTTCTTAAGATACCGGTGCGATCACCACTGAAACATGGTCATGATGCAGGCGGTGAGTTCAGCCATGGCACTATGCCACTCGGGCACTCCAAGTCCCGGAAGTTTACATTCCTTGAATGGCAGGAGATTTGTGTACAGTACCAACAGAACCCGGCGATTGCCGGCAAAACTTCACGGGTTCGTTATAAATAGGAATCACCGCTTGATCACAATACCTGCAATTGGTCAAACGGCATGAGAAAATCATGCGATCACGGTCGTATTTCGGTGCCTCGGCAATAAATGATATAGTGATATCAGTATTACGGGCCCGGTCACTGCCTTCATCACCTTAATGACTGTGACTGTCTTCGTTCACCTCATCATCCGCCTGTAACATCGTTCGCGAGTCTCATGGGCGCAGCTCCCTCAACAACGTTCAACCCGACCAAGGACTTGCTTAGTCTTGCTGGAAAAGTTGCGATTGTGACTGGCTCGAGGTATGCCATACTTCCTGTCATAACAACAAGCTGATCTTACAGCTCGTAGTAGCGGCATTGGCTTTGCTTCTTTACAGCACTTGTCGAGGATGGGAGCAAAGGTATCTTGACAGTTGCAGATTTTCCTGGGGCACGCGCATGATGGCTTGGGTTTAATCGCGTCTGTTTAAGGTATACATGGCGGTTCCGGACGAAGACACGACAAGGGAAGCTTTAGAACGAGTAGAAAAGGAAGGGCGTGAGCCTGGTCTAGGAGAAATCATCTGGCATGAATTGGACCTCAAAGATCCTCGCAGTGCGAAGAAATCAGCGGAGCGTTTTATTTCTCGGGAGAATAGGCTCGATATTCTAAGTTTGTGTATACGCGTTCTTCTCATCAGTCCATACACTCACAATTCGATTCTCTAGTTAACAATGCAGCTCAGTTCGTCCTTGATCACGGGTGCCTCTCATAGCGTCTTTACGTGTCTCTTTAGGATAACCGACCTAGGGAACCCTCAGATGAATGTTGATGGAATTCAGAACAACATGGCGATCAAGTTTGTACCTAGTGATACATGACGCCTAGTGATATCGGTCTTCTGATGGTTCTGTTGACTAGCTATCTGGGCCCTTTCGTGTTCACCAGGACCCTCCTCCCGCTCCTTGAATCGACAGCATCTCTCGAAGGGGCTGACGTACGAATAGTCAATGTGAGCCAATTCAATGCAGACCGACCTCCCCCTCACAATGCACATGAATGTTTCGCAGGTCGGATCAGACGGTCACAAAGACGTCCGATACTTGGACTACAGTTCGAAACAGGGATGGAACCATAAGTTCAGATGGTCTCTACTTCCGACCATGTCACGCTACAGTACGTGAATTTCGATATGTTTTCCTACTACGGTATTCAACGTTGACCGCTCATTTATTGGCAGAATATTCGAAACTCGCCGTACATCTGTGGACAAACGATTTAGCTCGTCATCTTTCAACAGAGAAATCCAAAGTAATGGTGCTGATTGTCCATCCCGGTGCCATCCTGAGTGTGCGTGTGTTTTCAACCACAGTGAGCGTTGGGGCTTTAAACTTTGGGTGTGTTTAGGACGGCGCTATCCGCTCACTAAAGACTTTGCCGCATCCGCCTTTCTGGATATGGCTGCTGGGTCTGAAGATGCATCCCCAGACCCGGGGAGCCTACACGTCCGTCTTTGCAGCGTGTGCGCCACGAGACAACCCCGAAATATCGCAGGGGGCTTATATTTTTCCTCCAAATGTCGCAGTAGTGCAAGCGCCTGCAGCTTTAGATGAAAATAAGCAGCGACAACTGAAAGACTTTACGGAAGAACTGTTACGAAATATTGGTGTGTAATAAGTAGCGTAATTTACCTGGACCCTCATGTATCAATCCATGCTATGCAAAAATGCCAGCCTTCCAATAAGAACCTTGGCCTGATGAATGAAGACTAGAAGTTTTTCCTGTGAGAGACAAATACGATGAACTTGAATATATTGTTGACCTGTGTCGACGCCGCCTACCATATCCCAAGCAGCCGGCACTGGTTCCAACATTGCAGCATTCTGAGAGTGAATGTAGGCTCCCCGGGACATCACCGGAGTGCAAGCTGTACAAACTGAAGTTACACTGCCCGATGCTATCTACCAAACTGAATAGGGAAAACGCTCTCACAACAGCCCCGATACCTTCTCTCCGATGTTTGTGGCACGAGGCATTACTCATTTCACACTACAATCGTTTCTTCTTTTACCTACGGCCGTAGTAGTTGAATAGTAGCACTGAGAGGTCACAAGGAATAGTGAAAGAAGCAAGCCGACCATAAAGGTGCACTGGCATAAGAGACTACGCCACGTCAGGCACAATACCAAATACTGCCGAGGAAGCAAAAAGGGAAGCACTGGCTGGGCGCGCCTTGTTCCCTTCCTCTCGTCTCCCCTCTCTTGCTTTCGATCCACGTTTTTCCTTGCTATCCCTGCTGTCTGGATTTCGCTGTTACTTTCCATTGTATCATCATGCCCTTAATAAGGAACGGCAAGACAGGCCCCGGGGCGCCTAAGCCCAAAGGAACGCGGGCAAAGTCAGGCTGTTATACATGCAGAATCCGGCGGAAGGTAGGCGCTTTACTTTGATTTCATGGGATCCAGCTCAGTTGGGCTGTTCTCTTGCTGTTTGTTCCTTCCTGACCGCAATATCCAACGTTATCATCGTATGTGGCGCACCTCAGAAATGCGATGAAGCTCGCGACCACAATGGACATTGTAACACCTGCGTTCGTCTCAAGATCCAATGCCTTGGATTTGGCGATAAACGGCCGAAATGGCTCACCAAGGTACTCATTTCCTCGATTTTCGTTATTGTGGCGCTGACCGCCTAATGACAGAACAAATGTGATGAAATTCTAACAAATATCAAGCGTTTTCTTGCCGGCGGTTCGGTTCTGTCACCCGAAACGTCCTACTTGATTTTGCGGGATGAGGGCTTGGAAGCTACTACTTCTCCGAGTGACTCGTTTGAGTCAAGTTATGACACCGGCTTTGCTCTATTCGAAGACTTGGGTTTGGACAACTTGGCGGAGCCGGTGGAGCTGGAGGGAAATTTCAGGTCATGGAGCCGAGGCAGTGAGTCACTTCATTATGCGCAGATCTCGTATGATCATTTATTTATTCCATCCCAGATGTCCTGTTACCCCAGTCTCCATCACTCAGCTACAACGCTCCCCTGATATCCTACGACTTTGAGCCCGAGGATTATTTCAGTGAGCACTACCGCTCTCATGCTAGTGCTTGATCTGAAAACGATTCTAGCTCCCACAGCCCTATCTCTCCTCAGCTTCATGGACGTCGAATCCACGCTGATCGATGCCCAACTCGATAGACGCTATACCGATATGGTCGTTGGGATGCAATACCAATTTTCGGATGAAGGGACACGCACCGAAATATTGCACTCCATCCAGAGTCCCGGACGCCACCAAGCGTCAACTCGCCTCCTGGCTTTCATTCACGAACGGCGTCACGCGTCTCCATTATCTATCGCTTTAGAGGATGAATCTGCCCAAGCACGCTACTCCGAGCTTATGGCAGCTCTCAATGACCCCCGTTCTTACGACGATGACCAAGCAATGGCCTCATTGACCATGATATCCACTCTTCTCTTCGATGGTGGACGGGGTGACTGGCAAATGTGGTTGAACTTGGTAGTCAAGCACGCGCATATCCTGCTCGGTCAAACTCCTCGACTTGCCCTCATGCGTTGCAACAGGAAGCAAGCTTTCCTCATCAAAGCATGCATTTGGTTCGACGTCCTCGCATCCGTGACGACTCAGACGGAGCCAAGCTTCCTTCATGTCACCCGGGAATTGTTCTCACCAAATATCAGTGGCATCTCAGATGTCAACAATCCTGATAGTGATATGATGACGGTCATGGGGTGTGAGAGCCGCATTGTTTGGGCCCTAGCAGAGGTGTCCGCATTAGCTGCTTGGAAACAGCAAGAGATGGACAAAGGCAGGCTCAGCATTATGAAACTGGTTCAGCGAGCTGAGCCCATCTTCCAATGCCTCGACGAACCGCTGAACGCAAATGATCATCCTGCTTCACGGAACCTGTGTTCGGAGGTGTTCCGCGTGGCCGCAAGGGTTTATCTGCTCTCGGTTGTTAATGGGGATTTCCCGGATGCCGAGGACATGGAAAAGGCTGTGCAGGAGGCAGTTCCACTGATGGCAAGCGCGGACAATGCGGTGGTGAGAAGCACGGTGTTTGCATTCTTCGTGTGCGGGTGTCTGACAAACGACAACGTATCGAGGGAGGTGCTGTATGAGCAGCTAAGGAGGGAAGGCAGTATTGGGAATTGTGCTGCAGTTCTTGAGCTGTTGGAGCAGGTGTGCATGGACCCCAGAGGGAAGCAGGAACCTGTCCCTTGGAGGCGGGCTCTGAGGAAAGGTAACCTGCTGCTGGTGTAACCTCCCCCGGGTTTTGTAATTTTGGATATCAATGTCATGTATACCAGGTTTTTAGTATAGCGCTTTGTACTGTCACATTTTGTTAGTTTTTTTTTTTTTTGCTTTGCTTTGCTTTCTTGCTTCGTTATAGTCGTAGACGACTGGGTGTAAATATATGCATGTGTACCACTAATACGTTGGTCCTGGAACAGCCCACATGATGGAGATCGACAAGGACAGGTCACTTTCATAGCCTTCGTCGTATTCTGCAGGGAAGGTAGGGACGTATTGCAGTTGGTTATTCGGATGTGGTGGAACACAAAAAAGTAAAGTATTTGATTTTTATCGTCAAAAAGGTTGAAAGGCGGGAAGAGAAGAAAAAGATTTGAATCGTTATCAAACCCCAAAGCTCTGCAAGAAATCCCCGGTGAACTCTACTAGCTTTCGCCGCTTATACTCGTCCAAAGCAATGGGCTCTGGTGCCACTGCAATGTTCCGACGGTAGATATAGGCACCTTGAAATATCTCGGAATCACTGAGCGGCGTGCAAGCTACAAAATTGTCGCCCCTGTTGTCGGGGGTGCATGACCAGACCTAACGGTCAGACACAAAACGGAGGATACGGAAGGAAGTAGAGCGAACGGATAGCGCCGTCCTGAAAGGTGCTTCATAAGTCATCGTCAAGCGTCCAGGAAAAAGAACAAACACTTAGTATAATACCAGGCTGCGTAATCAGTACCAATACTTTCGAATGTTTTTCGGAAAGACACCAAGCTAAGTGATTCGTCCATAGATGTAAGGCGAATTTCGAGTATTCTGTCGGGGATTGTATTAGGGTGTGAAATGCTTTGAGACGAGGCGCTTACCTTAACGTTGTAAGGATGGCAACAAATTATTTTGATGGGCGGTTCTAAGCCTCTCTAGAATCTATTCCAGAGTTTTGGCACAGTGGTATCCACCAGATTCAACCTGAGTACTTTAGTGAGTCGAGTTATCCAGATAGAAGAGGCTGGTAGATCTGGCTCACATCAATCATTCGCGAGTTGGTTCCGGCGTCCAACAAAGTTGTTGATTGAAGAAGTGGAAAGAGATTTCGTAGATAACTAAGGCCCTAAATAGCTGGGAACCAGTGTCAGATTCGACCCCGAGTGACTACGGTGAATAGAAATGCGAACTTGCTCACCGTGCTCTCTTCAATGCCGTCCGTATTCAGCGCTTGAACATTTCCAAAGGCCGGTATCTTACGGCGTACCATAAGTCACTACCAGGGTTGGCAAAAATATAATCGCAGACAGCGCCGTGTTATATACTGGAGCGTATATCAGCTGTAGACATCACAACCGAATATTTCTCAGACTCACCCAAGGTATCATCAAGACTTGTTTCTCGAGCAATGAATCATTCTGCCGATTCATTAGCAGAACGAGGATCTATGAGATCGAGTTCATGCCAAAAACGCAGTCGATTCAAGTACCAGAGGGAGCGTCCTTGTGAAAATAAAAGGGCCAAGATAGCTGGTCAACAGAACCATCAGAGAACCGACATCATTAGGCGGCATGCATCACTTGGTACAAACTTGATCACCATATCATTCTGATTTCCACCAGCGTTCATCTGAGGGTTGCCGAGGTCGGTTATCCTAGAGAGGCATGTAAGCATGTTCATTATACAGAACAACCGTGGTCATAGACTAACTGAGTTGCATTGTTAGCTAAAGGATCTCACTGAGCGCGTGGATTAAAGAGAAAAACGCGCGCATACAAACTTAGAATATCGAGTCTGCTCTCGCGAGAAATGAAACGCTCTGCCGATTCCTTAGCAGTACGGGGACCTTGAAGTTCATTTCATGCCAGAGAACTTCTCCTAGACCAGGCTCACACCCTTCTTTTTCTATTCACTCTAGAGCTTGCTTTGTCATGTCTTCATCCAGAACTGCAAACAAAAGCCATTACGCACACACCCCGAGGAGATATGTGGGTGTTCAAATACCTTTCCCCCACACTTGACAAGTGCTGTAAACCAGCGAACCCTACGCCGCTATTACAAACAGTGAGATCGACCAGTCGTCCAGACAGGACTCAGGTATAGCCTACCATAGAATCAGTTGTAGGTCACGATATTTCTAGAAAGACTTTGCAGATCCTGTACCGGGTTAGATGCCGTTGAAGGAGTTGCGCTGAGACTCGAGGGCAAGATGAAAGACAGATGATGAGATGAACGGTGGCCGTCCCTGAGGTGACCAGGGCAGTAACCAAGTACCGTAATCTAAATCACTTTCCATACCGAGATATGGAAGTGCGACCGTGCTCGGTTGATTTTCTCAAGCCGCCGAGCTGATTGCAGGGACGGGGCGGTGATCAAGAGGTGATGCCTATTTATAGCCAACTCGTGCCCTTCTGCCGGCGGTTGCCGGTACTCAGGTTGCCCAACCATTTTCCCGTCATTCAAGGAGTAAGCAGTTCTGGGGCTTATATTACCCGTTTCGCATGGCGCTTCCACCATACATGTAATTTCGGTACTCTCTAACACCGTGGCCGAACTTCCCACTGCCTGCGTGCATCATGTTTCCTACTGATGATGACACCGGCGCTATCTTAGCAAAAAAAAGAGGTATACAGTAATATGACGCCCATTTTCACTTCTCTCCCCGACCCAGTTGCGCCCTAGTCTCACACGTTTGAATCACAAGCGACCACGTCGGTTCTCCGGGTACCGCTATAGCGTACTGAAGAAAAGCACCTATAAATGAAAGGATGTTTCAAAGGCATTCGAGAACCAGCCATTTTTACGCTGACTTCCAAATCATGTCAACAGTACCGTCAGGGCGGCCCACTGAACTTCCAGCCTTTGACAATACTTTGGGGGTCCTCTACATCGGATCCAGTCTCGCGACAGCGTGCGTACTCATTCTTTTCCTCGAATTGCCGCAAGAGCTCTAACTTCACTATTTCACAAAGGCTATACGGCATCATATGCGTGCAGACGTTCTTGTATATCACCTCCAACCGGACTCGATCCGATGGCTGGCCCATGAGATTGTTTGTTTCCATTCTTTTGTAAGTTTTACTACTCTGGACGACTTCCCAGTAGTGGAAGTCATCTTAATTGCAGTGTGAATACTTCTATCATTATCGAGTCGAGAATGTTCTCATTGTGTTCATAAATAGGGACTGGACACCGCACAGCAGGGCCTCACGTTGGCAGGAATGTATCGTTTCCTAGTTAGTGACTATGCCAATCCGGCCGCGCTTGCGATGGGAGGAGGGACTAGTGGCAGAGCGTGAGTGTATTCGTTTATTATACCCACATCTACGACTCTCACCAACCGATGAACAGGCTGACAACATATGTGAGTTCCGCTGATTTTTCTTTCGTATCGTCATGACTTCATAGTATCTCAATTTATGACAGAACGAGGGAATTGTTGGGGTGAGTTCTTATTTCCCGTTTTCCCCTTCTCCATGATTGCTGATTGGTTTAGATCTGCGGCATTCTTCTGGTACAGTTGTAAGGAAAGATTTCACCTGGCGAGCGACGAAATGAAAATGACTCGTAGGTTCTTCTGTTGGCGTATATGGACTTTCAGTGCCTCTTCGCTCCATCTCCACGTCCGAATCGCAATTATAGCTGTAGCGGTGGGTCCTTCGGCTGTGTATGCCTTGTGATTCCCCCATGACCAATGATAGGTCGCACTGGCGTTCCTTAACTTTGGTCAGTGGGACAAGACTGCCATTATAATACCTGGGGCTTACATGCTCCACCTTCCAATACACAGCATCATCGATTGGTAAGCGTATATATTGATCCTAGCTCAACAGTACTGATGTATTGCTTAGCTCTATCTATCTTTGGCTACAGGCACAGCTTCTTGACTGCCAACACGCCCGAATTTACTGTGGGTCGTCTCTTTTAATAAAGAAGTCCCAACTAATAAACACCACATCAGCTCTGTTGGAAACTTTCAGCTTCGAGCGGGATTGCTTTTGACGTTATCACAACTATGGCGATGAGTGGGCGCTTGTTTTCTCTCTATAGTTACATAGGCATTGATGATCTCATTTGACGTTTTTGAAGCTCTGAGTCTTTACCGTTCCCGCTCTGGTATGAAAAGGTACGTCGTTGACTTCCGATTTGGTCCTAGGAATTACTAAGTTTTCTTCATTTTGCTACAGGAGCAATCATGTTATCGCCATCCTCATAGTGTTTACGGTCAATACGAATCTCGTCACAACGTTGGGTTTTTTCTTCTCCATCGCGCCATCTTCACGTGTATGCGACTGAGGTTCTACGACAGATTCCTTTCAATAGGTTCACTCGTTACTGTAGGATCATTCGACTGTATCGGTTCCCTCACTTAACGAATCTTCAATAGTACCTGGTGCTCCCTAATGCGACGATATACGGAGGAATCACGTTCCTTTTGTCTAAATGTATAATTTATTCATTCCCCGATTATGAGTATCATTGACTCGTATGCTCGACATTCTAGCATATCTCAACTCGTTTCTGGCGATGTAAGCTCGATCTTCACTCACAACGTAAGCGAAACTCACATATTCTTATGACCCTAGTCTCAATACCCGAGAATACCTTCTGGGGAAGATGGAACGCAGCGCACAGCTAGAGCAATCTTCTGTTGCAGATTTTGCAAGCCCAAGTGTATGCTCATGTACCACCTCAGTACATATGCGTCGGGCTAACATTTCGCTTATAGACTAGTACAGATGTCCTATCGACTGCTGGTGGACAGTTTGAATTGTCTCTAGTCGAGGCTGCTATCAGTAGTTCCACGTCCAAAGTGTGACTAGTATCTTTCTAGATTTCGGGGCAGGGCAGGAAATCCGGAGCTTTTGTGCCTGGTTCAAAGCAGATCATGACATTTATGTCACACTATGCAATGGCTGTGATGTCGAACTCCCTAAAACCATCACCGGTTGATGAAATTGGATGACTAAGAGTTTCAAAGGCGGATCGTGAGGTAACAAGCAAGTCTAACGGAAAGGGCGGCAGCCCGGTAAGCCATTACGGTTGTCGTCATATCCTACAAGGAACGTAGCGACTGGTGTTGAGTGAATACACAAAACAGGCGCAGGAAAAAGAAGACCTGAAGAGGAGCGGGGGGGCCAGGAGAATTTTGCGAGCGACACTTGCGAGCTAGCGTTCAATTGCGAGCGCGACATCTTTAGCGAGTGTGACATCATTAGCGAGTGTGACATCATTAGCGAGCGTGACATCATTAGCGAGCGTGATATCGAGCCCAAGTTCAACTGTGAGTTATCTTGATATTTGGAAATGTAATGGAAACATTGGAGTAAGCCGTTAGCTATAATATAGACCTCACACAGCGTAGCAATAAGGATAACACGGTGTTATTTCACTGTACCTAATAGAGTACGCCGTTAGCTATAATATAGACTACAAGTACTCATCAGTAAGGTAAACGTAGCAATGTATGTAAAGTACTCACCCTCACACAGCGTAGCGATAAGGATAACGTGGTGAGGGTGCCGACTCAGTCAATAAAGTATATAAGAGTCCATCCGACATATAGGAGTACTGTTCCGCCGGCGGATTGCAATGGAGCTCCTGCTTGTTAATCAAACAGTCGGTACAGCCACAAATCACATACCGATCGGCCAACTAAGAACCCTAAAACATCGCTCGCAAGTGTTCTTACCTCACTCGCTAGTGTTCTTATCTTGCTCGCTAGTGTTATTACGTTGCTCGCTAGTGTTATTACGTTGCTCGCTAGCGTTGTAACCTTGCTCGCTAGCGTTGTCACATCGCTCGCATGTATGTCACAAAGAACGCAAATGAATGTGACCAATTTTATAACACATAGTACTCATCTTTATATCTTCTATTGTCTATGAGTCCGAATTTCTATCCTAAAACCACGAAGCTCCTATGGGCTCAGTAAGAATTCCATCCTGCATCTCATTCCAGGTAAGGAGCATAGAAAATACTAACAAGATCCTTGCCCTGCTTGCCAGACACCGATCCATACACTCAAAGCCCAGCAATACCATCACGATTGCGAGCGAGGGATTGGCTGTGCAAGGTTCAGAACAATTCAGACTTTGTTGATGTTTGTTCTTGGTAAGAAATTAACTAAAGGAAACACAAAATCCCTCTATTCCTCTGCCATTTCTTTGACAGCTATCATAACACTCCTCAAGCATATGACTCCTTGTATTTACATTTCAAGGGCGAGCAGAAAATTCACTGTACTGGTTTCATTTCCTCTTCAAGACTCTGTAACTCAGACATGCATTCTCTGCTGAAGGCACTGTACCGGCTACAGCCTGCCATGCTCACATTAAACAAGGATGCTTACTATGGCAGAATCGACGTATCCATTATATTTCCAAATATCAGGATAATTCACAGTTGAACTTGGGCTCGATATCACACTCACTAATGGTGTCACGCTCGCTAATGATGTCACGCTCGCAATTGAACGCTAGCTCGCAAGTGTCGCTCGCAAAATTCTACGTGCCCGGAGCGGGGGAGGTGATTCATCACTATACCCCAACACTCCACAAGGGCACCTTGGTGAACTCCACATTCAATGCCTATCTTCGCCCAAAACAATGATACTAGGCTGCGTAAGTATTACGAAGACTTTGGAATGTTTTTTCAAAAGAGGCCGGGACAGGTTATTCGTCCCTAGATGCAATGCGAGTTTCGAGTATTCTGACAGGATTATATTAATGAGGAAACGCTTGAGAGTAAGGTGATTACCACAATGTCGCAAGGATGGAAGTCAAGACCATTTTAATGGGCGGTTCGAAGCCTCTTTGGCACAGCGGTGTTTAGTTTCCTCGACATAATAGGCTGATACATCTGCCCCACGTTGATCATCTACGCGTCGGTTCCGTCCAGCAACGCTGTTGATTTAAGAAGTAACAAAAGCTTTTCATAAAGATGTAAGTTCCAAAATAGTTGAGAAGTAGTGGCAGAATCGCCACCGAGTGATAAGGAAATACCAGTGCGAACTTGACTGCGCTGCCCTCCCAAAATGCCGTGCCAGTTCAGCACTTGGATATTTCCATAGACTCGTATCCTAGAGCGTACTCAGAAGATTATTATCTTGTACAAAAGTAATCGCAGACAGTGCCACGTTACTTACTGGCGTGTATATCAGCTGTAAGACAGTACGATCGGATAAATATTTCGCCGACTCACCCAAGATATCAAGTTTCGGAGTAATGAATTATCTTGCATATTACTTTGCAGAACAAAGATCCTTAAGGGCAAGTTCATGTCAGATGCTTCCCCGAGATCGGGTTCACGTCACTCGTCGTTAAGTCTGTCGATAGCTTCGTTCGGTTTGGTCCTGTTTCGAGCAGTCATGCAAGCAAGAGACAAATGCTACGATTTTGCGTTTCATAGGCATCTAGTAAGCGATCTTCTTCGCACTCGTCGTCAACAAGTGCTGCTATGTTGCAAAACCAATGGATGTATTGTGGGTGAGAGGAGTTCCGCAGTAGTGGTGTAAGATGAGATGATCGCACCTAGAACCGGTGACTATCACCGCATTTCCGAAAAGACTGAGAAGATCCTGTACAGGATTGAACGTTGTTGAAGAAGCTGCGCCCATGAGACAATATCACAAACAGATGATGAAGTAGACCGTCCTTGAGACCAAGGAATTAAATCCCATAACGTCACATTCAGGAGTGATCAGTCAATTAGTACCAATCCGTTGATTTTCCCAGGTCTTGAACCAACTGCAGGGTGGGGTGGTGACAGACGGTGATCAAGCGGTGATGCCTTTTTATAGTTGATATGATGTACCGGCAACTGCCGGCTAAGGGGCTCTTCAGAACTACAATCCCCTGCCATTCAAGGAGCATGGGTTTACATGGCCCGCCTGTATTTACGATGTTGGTTCCCTTGCAGAACGCACTGTCTGCGTCATGTCCTCAGTGTCGACGGCACCGATATCTCACACAACAGAAGGAGACGGATAAGTGTGGTCGTGGGAGTTGAACACATGCCACATTACCGTAATGAGAAACTTATGTCTAGGTAAGATCTTTACCTGCCCAGCCCTGCACCATGAAGGCACTAGTTGACTTGCCTTCGGTAACAGCGTTTGTGACAGATAGCGACGGGAGCGCGTGAATCATTGTCAATCCGGCTCAGTTGCGTACTAATCTCATGCTTGATCACACCGTCACACGCATGTCTTCCACTACCCCTGCGAAGTCCTGGATAAAAAAGGGCTTAGAGTCACCTTTGCATTCTACCAATTCTTCGACACTGTCAACTTCAACATCATGTCAACTGTACCAACTGCGCAACCTATCGAACTTCCAGCTTTCGACAATAGTCTGGGAGCTCTCTACATTGGATCCAGTCTTTCCACTGTGTGCGTACTCATTCATTTCCTCAAATTGTCGCAAAAAAATCCCAATGCCATTCAGTCTGTACGGCGTCATCTGTGTGCAGACTTTCTTGTACATGACTTCCAACCGAACTCGATTCGACAGCTGGGCAATGAAGTTGCTTGTCTTCATTCTTTTGTAAGTCACACAGTTAGGACCCAGTATCAGCAGCAGCAAAACTCATCTCAATCGCAGCGTGAGTACCTCTGTTCCTATCTCGATAAACGCAGTCTGATCGTGTTCGTAAACAGGGACTAGACACCGCACAGCAGTGCCTCATGTTGGCAGGGATGTATCGTTTCTTGATTTCTGACTATGCCAATCCGGCTGCGCTTTCGACAGAAGGACCTAGTAGCGGCCTAGCGTGAGCATGTCTTTCTTATACTTATATGTGCGGCTCTCACTAATAGATGAGTAGGTTGGCCACCTACGTGAGTTCAAATGAATTTTCGGACCTCGTGGATTTAATGCGTATTTAACAGGACGAAGCAATTGTTGCAGTAAGTTCTCGTCTTTTCACCTTTCTTCAAGAGCGCTTATTGGATTAGATCTGCTCCATTGTTTTGGTACAACTGTAAAGAAGCATTCTACTCGGTGAGCTTCGAAATGACCATGGTTTTTAGGTTCTTCTGTTGGCGTGTATGGACTCTCAGTGCCTCTTCGCTGAATATCTACATCCGAATCACAATTATCGCAATCTCGGTGGGCCCTTCTTCTATGTGATCCTTGTAATTTCCTTACGACCAATCACCATAGGTCGCACTGGCATTCCTTAACTTTGGTTAGTGGGACAAGATTACTGTCCTCTTACCTGGGCTTATTACGAGCTCCGCATTTCACATTGCAGCCTCATACATTTGTACGCCTATACATTTGTGACGGCTCAATAAAACTAATAACGCCCTGTAGGCCTGTCTATCTTTGGCTTTAGGCACCACTTCTTTGCTGTCAATTCATCCGACTTTACTGTGGGTCGTTTTCGTTTACGAAGGCGCGGCTGATGAACAATGCATCAGCTCTCATGGAAAATCTCTGCCTCGAGTGGGATTGCCTTTGATGTTATCATGACTATAGCAATGAGTGAGCGATCGTTCCCTCCATATTTAGCTTTGCAGTTGATCATGATCTCATGTAACCTTTGAAGCTCTAAGTCTCTACCGTTGCCGATCACTGGGAATGAAAAGGTCCGTAGCCGGTATCACCTTCCTCCAGTGCCATATCACAGAACTAATTCATCTCTGTTTTGTTACAGGAGCAATCATGTTATCATTATTCTCATATTGCTTACTGTCAATACGAACCTCGTCACGACGTCAGTTTTTGCACCGTCTTCTTATGTCTACGACTGAGATCCTACAAAAGGCTTATTTCAATAGGTGCCCTTGTTACTGTAAGGCCTTCCAACCGTATCGGTTCACGTACTTGACGGATCCTCAATAGTACCTGGTGCTCCCAAATGCGACGATATACGGAGGTGTTTACCTCCTTCTTTCTAAATGTATAGCCCATCTGTTTATTCAACGGTTCTGAGTGTTTATTGACTCGTATTTGACCTTCCAGCTTATCTCAACTCGTTTCTGGCGATGTAAGTCTGATCTTCGCGCACAACTTGAGTGTAGTTTACATCTTTGTTAACTTACTAGTCTCAATTCTCGAGAGTTCCTTCGAGAGAAGATGGATCATCACTCACAGTCAGGGCAATTATCTATTCCAGATTTCGCGGGCCCAAGTGTACGTGCAGACACCACTTCAATATGTATGCGTCAAATTGACCTTTCGCTTGCAGACTACTGATGGAACATCGGCCCCTGGTGAAGAGCTTGGGTTGTCCCTGACCTCTGCTATCGGTAATTCGTCGTCGAAAGCGTGATGTATTTCTGTAGCATGACTAGCTATTATCATTTCACCAAGTGAACTGATGCTGAACCTGTGGGTGGATCTATAATCCTATACCCTGCAAAAGTTCCTCCGTAAACTCGGCTAGCTGCCGTTGCCGGTTCTCATCCAAAGCCGCTGGTGCTTGTGATATTGCCACATTCGGGGGAAAGATGTAGGCACCGTGAGATATGTTAGGGTTATCGCGCGACATGCAAGCTGCAAAAACAGACGTATATGCTCCTCTAGTCTGAGGATGTAAAAAAAAACCTAGTGACCAGATCCAAAAAGGTGGGTAAGGGAGGGAATTCAGCGAGCGGATAGCACCGTCCTAAACTCCTGCATGAGCAATAGTCAAGCAATGGAATGAAGTACGAACGCTCAGTATGGCACCTGGATGCGTGATCAATACCATTACTTTGGATTGTTCTTCGGAAAGACACCGCGCTAGATCATTCGACCATAGATGTACGGCGAGTTTTGAGTATTCTAACAGGATTTCAATTTGAATGGTGGGATAAAGCGCGAGGGACTCACTATAACGCTCCAAACTGGGGAGCAAGAACCACTTAAACGGATGGTTCCAAGCCTCCTTGGAGCCGTATTCCAAGTACTTGACACGGCTATGACCGTCGGATCCGACCTGCGTATAGTAAATGAACAGCCAAACAGGCGAGCTGAAGAAAACTTGCATTGATTATCCGCACATCCGCGCCAGGCAACGATGCCGTTGACTCAAGAAGTGGAAGCAGCGTTCTTGTAAATACGTAGGGTCCTAAATAGCTGGGAGATTGGGTAAGCAGAGTTTCCGAAGTTAACAAAGTGGATAGGAGAACGGACTTGGTCGCCATGCTCTTCCCAATACCATCAGCATTCATTTGAACCTTTTGAAGGTCGGCTATCCTGGAGCAAACGAAGATGAGTATCTATACTGAGAGATTAAACTGGTAACAGACAGCCCAGCGTTGTTGACTAAATGTGTGCATTAGTTGAATAGACAATAAATGGACAATACACGAACGAACCCAAGATATCAAGTCTACTTTCTCTAGCGACGAAACGCTCTGCGGATTCCTTAGCGGAACGGGGATCCTTGAGATCAAGTTCATGCCATATGATCTCTCCAAAACCGGGTTCACGTCCCTCCTTTTCAAGTCGCTCCATAGCTTCTTTCGCTCTCGTCTCATCTCGAACGGCCATATACACCTGAAATGAGTGTCAGCATATTCAAAGAATTTTATTTGTATTCATAAATGAGTCGCCTTTGCACCCATTCTTGAGAGATGCTGAAGGGTAGCAAAGCCTATGCCTCTACTGTGAGAGTGCGAGTAAGTTTGAGTCTCAAGACCGTAAAATGATATGCGGTACCTGGACCCAGTCACTATCAACACTTTCCCTGCTAAGCTGGGAAGATCCTCCACAGGGTTGAAAGTTGTTGATGGAGCGGCGCCCATGAAGTTTAGTCAAAGTATGGTTGAGAACAAGAACGAAAGCATACCGTGACACTGAGCGACGCATTTGAAAGTCCGAGATCGCCAAACGTCACTTCAAGTTGTGGCTGTACGACTCCGAATCGAGATTACATGTAGATCTTGGATCCTTGCGCATCTTTCATCTGTCTACCCTGCAACGGATATTTGGAAGTCACGCTGGAAAGATATATTAAAGTTGAAGGACAACTCTGTAAGGTACGCTCAAGTTATGTTTGCATAATCACAGAGGCCTGGACAATGAATTGAATGCGAAGGCTTGATCAAACTTGAAGCGTCTTTTCTCTTCCAAAGAACAACTAGTGCTTGAGGCCCATCACATACTCATGTGACATGGCCAAGTCCTGATCCAAAACTATATGCTCGATTCTGCTAATGTAGATTAGAAAGGACTCTTCCGCCACAATATCGAGAGAATCAAGGCCCTGCTTCCAGAGAAGGCGGTGACGCGACAAAATCCAATACGGCCAAGTTGCGCAGAGTGTGGTGGGGGGTTGGCTTTGGGGCTAAAAAAACACAGCTGTCAAGATAGCCATTAGATGGACTGAAGAATGGGATTGAAGAGGCATGGTGTACAGAGACGAAGAGCTTCCAAAGTATAATATATTTCTTCCAATAACGGGCCGATCGAGTGCGCTGGTAGTTGAGTGAGCAGATCATGTAGTGGTGTGGCCCCGGTCCTCTGTAAAAGACGGCCTAAGATAATCACGGTTCTGGATCATCTCTCAAGTCAGATATCCGCTCACCAATCGTGCATAGTCTTCACTTGCCTGAGGTTCTCGCCTAGACACCAAGGCATTGGTGAAACTAGCATGAACATACTGCAGGCAGACGCGATGAGTAGAAGACGCGGCATTAAAATGAACGGCTGGTATCAAGGCGAGCTCCAGAGGGGAAACGTAGGCCACTGTCAGAATTCCCCCACCATCGAAAATGGGTGTGTAGGCCCGATAGTGGTTATACCACCAGTGGAGGAGATCGCCGTATTCAGTGGCGGCTTCATATGTGATGCCCCGTGTCAATATTGAGGCCTAGGGATGGGCAAGGAAGAAAGTGAATTTGAGGCTGAGGAGCATGGAAGAAGCCGATCTTGGATTCGGGCAGAGGTAGCAACACGCAGGAATTTGAAACTCCGTAACGCACGCCTTCGTCGTGACCACGTGACACGCTCGCCACGCTTGCAGGTTCATGTTCTACTCTCATCAAACACAATAGCCATGGTAAGTCTTTCTAGATTTATTTTGCTCGTGTCGTCCTCGCTCTGGGTTAGGAATTTAGGCACTATCATTCATCCCATTTCCTCCCCTCGCAGACCCACCGACTGGTTGGTTTTCTCAGTATAAATGTGGCAAAAGGAATAAAACACGGGATTTTGATGGTGACTCCAACTGACGTCTTCTCTTTGGACGTGTCTATTATTGAGGTAAACGACGCCCTGGTGATATTGTTATTGCTTCGAAGGGAAATCCGAAGGTACGTCGACTTTATAACAATCATTTCCATATGAAGTCTGAGATCTAGTGTTCTACATAGTACATGCACATGCATCAATGTCCACGACGACACCCTGCGGCTACAACGGTAAACGTATCTACAAGTACTGTCCAAACACCATCTCCTATATTGACCTACTTTCCTCTACTTCATCCGGGGCTTGGAGACGATATTGCAGCTATTTGTACTGATGCTTCCCTGACTACGATGGACTATGCTGGCAAAAAGGATGAATACTGAGAACTCTGCCGAGACGAGAAGAAAGATGGTGATCTTGGGCTTAGTTCTGATATCAGATTTGTGAGGTGCGTAACGTCGTGTGGGAACGTATCTTAAGCTGACGGCTTTCAGGGAGGGTTGCAATATTTGGGTCGGTCGAAGGTAAGGTCAGGTCGGTCGCCATACATGTATCAAATTGAGGCCTGCTAGATCGCAAGTACGGAATTTCCAGAACTGTGCTACTTGACCGTTATTGCTGGGCAGCGTGACTGCATCACCAGATGACGAAGACCAATGTCTCCTCAAGCCAATGGATGCCGGTGTCACTGCAGTGTCAGAGCCTAATGCCAGACTAGTACGTCTATCTTCCTAGTACCATTTGGCTAAAGATTATAACAAACGAGATACAGACAGAGATGTATAGTGCGCTATCTGTGATGCAGGATTGGATATCAACCTACCCCATAGACAAAGTTGCGGGGCTAGTATTTTGTCTGGTATCACGTTCAATACCAGCATACTATGAGAGCCAATCTCTAGAGGATGCGTGGACAGCACTAGGTAGATTGTCCGCTATGTCCACGTCATTTAACATGTCCACAGCAGGGTATTTGAGGCCCAAATGCCCCAATCTTCACCACGCCCTCCCTCTCAAACTCCCATCTTCTTTCTCCTTGCACCGCAGCGTCGCCGGGTTGTTCATCATTGTCGTCGTTCTCGGTGTGAAATAGTAGCTTCTGCCTCGTCCTGGCGCACAGATGGCACCCGATATTGTACACTTGACAGTGTCCATAGTTGTAAGGAGCTGTAGATTCTTCAGGCACAGGTGAATCTCCCCGATGTTGCTGCAGGGGATGCTAGCAGAAGATAATGGGATGGCACCACTTGGGGCTG
This sequence comes from Armillaria luteobubalina, assembly GCA_030435615.1. NCBI lineage: Eukaryota > Fungi > Basidiomycota > Agaricomycetes > Agaricales > Physalacriaceae > Armillaria > Armillaria luteobubalina. The sequence goes on along the minus strand of JAUEPU010000018.1, from coordinate 195,994 downwards.
GCGGTACACCGTCTTTGTCAGCCTAGTCGATAGGCGTCACTCAAGAGGCATTGTGTGGTCATCGTAAAGAGTGCTGCTTTGTGTGAGGGCATAGGGTAAGTGGAGGATGAATGTATGGCTGTTATCTGTGGCTCTTTGGGGCCTCCAGACGGAAAAGACCTAAAACAGACAGTGTACCAAAGAAGTAATGTCACACTGTCAAGTCATGACATCGAGAAAAATTGAAGACGCTCAAATCGAATCGGAAAGCAGCTCTTTGGAGATAGATGGCAAGGCAACATTAGCAAGGTTTTCCCCTGATGGACGATAGCAAAGACCGGCATCACAGCGACGTAGGTTGCGCGCGCATTTCTGCGGTCGGGGCTGTAAGATTGCCGTTATGATAGCACTCCCGAGTCCTCACTTGGGAAATGTGTGCATTGAAAATAACTCAATCATAGCGTCGTGATATATTGCTTGCAACTTAGCTGTCAAGTCAAGGGGATTCCATCGGAGCAAACCGGGACATGACGTAGGGGGGTAGGGGGGGGGGGGAGGGGGGGAGGGGGTGGAGCCTTAAACGCGTAACTGACATACCAAAATTTTGATGTATATATCGACAGAAATAGAAAGTTTTGACTGTAATTAGCAATATCTTGATTAGAACTATTAGTTTCTGCACCATTTTTTAGCCAGAATTGGGCCAGGAACAACCAAATTGAGGAATTGCCCTGATAATGCAACACAGGCTTTGCAGACAATCTTGATTGTGAGGGGAAGCCAACCGGTAAGCACACTGTGTGCATTCCCACATCATTTACTCAATTTATGCTACTATAAATCAATCTCTCAATATGTCTAGCATGCAATTCTGTCTCATGTGTTAACATGACATATTGCTTTTGCTAGTGAGATAAATCAAAGATAAATTGGTCCAATCACCTTAATAGCTGTGAACATTCCAAGAATAAAGTCCTCAAAAAACCTGTTCCAAGTTTTTTGGCCACCATCAGACCATGGCATCGAATATCCGTTCCAGGGTTGTTCTTTTGTCCGACACTGTGGGAATATATGTCTTGAAATGGTTGACAGGGACGGTAAATTGTGGGAATAAGATACTATAAAAGGAAGGAGGGGGAGGGGGGGGGGGGGTCCAGCCTTCCTTAAACGCGGGTAATGTACGTCATGTCTGTTGATGCAATTGTGCAACCCCCTTGTGTCAAGTCTTCGGCTGTGAACCAATGCCGGGCACTGCAGAATGACAATGTGGTATCCATACCCAAATTTACCATACGTTATCTCTTTCAGTAATCATGTCCTGGTGGCTATGAACAACACATCAGTCCTCTTGAAAGCTTCCAGTCTCGAGCAGAATTCCTTTTGACATTTATACCACTCATGGCAAGTATTTTCTCATGCCCTGGACGGCTATTGCGAAGTTAATCTGTTACGCTAGGCCAGTCACTTGATGAATTCTTGTACAAAGCGAATGTCAGTTTGGGCGTTAAACGTCAGAACCGATCAATGATTGCCACTGTGTGCTACTACCTGTGCATCTGGCCACCCCTGCCCCTCTGACTCCCCCACCTGCTCTACTTGTGTGATTATTGAGTACAGATCTCTTCAGCATTGAAGTGTCAATATCGTGGCTCATCTGAACATTTCTCCTCCTCCGCATCCGCCTCTGCCGCTGCCTCGCTACTATGAGATCTGCATATGGAGAGTGTTGAGTCTATCTATAATTATGACTTCTTTGGATCTTCCTCCTGCACCTCCTCATCATCATCTCTGTGCATATATAAGAACAATAGCTGTCTTACTACAACTATCTTCAACCTGTTTTCTTCCTCCTGTTGAACACGGTCTACAAGAATAACCCAGCATCAAATACTGGACCTGACACTATGTAAGTCGTGCATTGATGAGTAGATACATTACTAAAGTGAAGCTCTTTGAAGGTCAATCAGTAATAGCTACACTGCCGTTCATTGCCCTCTACATTCTGCAAGAGTGGGCATTCTCAATTTGGAACCTAGAGGAAGTGTTGCAAGGTCGTTCTCGAGTCCCAACAATGGCATTGGATTGAATAGGTACAGCTTCTGCACTGTGATCCTGTTTACTGACTCCTGTATACTTTTTTTTTTGAACATCAGTCCTCCGCAGTCTCGGAATACACACTACTCCCGATATGATGTCAGGGCGTCTTCAAATTTCCCACTGTAAGATTTCACTGTTTCTGAATTTTCCATTGGCTCAATGTATGTAGGGAAAACCCAGTCCATCAGTACGCTTCTGCAGGCTGAGACCAGGGTAATAACCCTGATGCCCGGTATCAACACCGTTGTGTTTTACCAGAATGGGGACATACATTTGACATGGGGGGAGTTTCAAAGCACATCCCTGACTATCATCTATTCGGTGTCAACCAATGGGACACAATTTATTGTCCCCTTGATCAAACTACAATGCAGGTTAGAAATTTTGCTAGGCATTACGAGACCAAGCATCTTGAGACAAGAGTAAGCTGCCAGTACTGTCTGCATGATTTCAGCTGACATGACATTCTTGCTCATCACCTCCGAGAGAGTTGCCCATCTCGATTTCAAGAATAATGGCTCAACCTGCCAAAGGATATCCATCCTCATCTCCTGTATGTTAAATATATCCCCTGTCCCTGCTTGATCACCTATTTGACTCGATTGTAGATCCCCGATCACCATTGCAGTTATGCCCGACTGAGTGTTGTATTTATATACAGTTGATCTGTCTTAACCCATGGCAGTCGGTGGAACCCCAAAGCAATGGGCTATTATAGAGTATGGGTTATGGTGGTGTACATAAAAGGATGTATTTTTAGCAATTTAACAAGACAATTATTTTATTTTATGTATACATCTATCATTTAGAAGCATGGCGACTATTGGTAAAGGAAATAATCAGTAATGGTGGTCAATTCCCTCTCAAATCTATGGGTTATGGAGTATGGAGGGAACACCACATTTAAGTGGGAAACCAAGTTGGTCAAAATCTATGAGTTATTACAGGTATGGGTTAAGACAGAGTCGATTGTACTTATAATGTAATTGTAGTTGCCCTGTATTTGTAGTTCTTATCTCCATCAATTCACACCAATTTCCGTTGTTCATGACGAAGCCTTGCCACGAAACGGTGGCATCCAGTCGCTGTTATAGAATTGATTTATCTAGAACAAAACAAGGAAATTCCTTGTAACATCCAATGCAACAGTACCCACAGCTCTGCCAACTAGTAAGCCTTCCCTCCTGGCACCGGCTACTTGAGAATCACACCCTCAGTTTTTCTGTCATCACGTGAGTCACTTCACTCATTCCAGGATTCTCGGGACCTTGACTATCTCCTTCGTGTTTTGGGGCTGTAGGCTATTTGCAGTGCCTACGGCGACAACAACTGCGTGATGGACGTGCCATGCTGTAAATTCCCACTGAAATTTCCAGCATAGCAGCGATACTAGCACTCATAGCCATATTAGAACTCACTGGGTCATATACCATGTATTATGAGCCACATCAACCTGCTTCTTGAGACGTGTGATATTGTGCTTTCATACTTAGACATAGATGATAGTTTACGCTCACACCACTGTGAAACAATTGACATACTGCCCAGTTCTGTCAGGTCCTATGTTGCAAGTGAAATCATTCAAATCATCCAGTTTATTGTTACTTGTCATGGCAACAAGCAGATCACCTCTGGTTTGCCACAGCTGTCAAGTAAGCTGTCTCCTTGAGACCGTTGGGTGCCATCATGTCCACAGCTCCGAAGGTTCATGATGGATAATACTGGAGGACTTGAGCGCAGTGGAAATGAAGCGTTGGCTGCATGGGAACAAATTGCCCAGAACAGCATTGGATATTCGGACCGTCACGTTTGGCAAACCAAGTTCAATTGGTGTCTTTTTGTTTGCCATTCCTTGGTGTTCTCAATCTCTTCTTCAGCTCTTCGCTACTGTTGGGATTATGCTGGAAAGTTCTAGATAGGCAATCCGGCATTGTGCCGAGAGTTGATGAGTAAGCAAGAAAGCTGGAGAAAGCTGTAGTAACTTCTAGATAATGGGCTGAAGTAGTATATATATACAAGCTCTGTAGGAGCTGTAGAATATAAGGTTCTTCCTATCCAGCCTTACCAGCCTGGAGTCTAACCTGCGCAACAAGCCTGATTCTCAACAGCTACATCTCAAATTTTTCAGATCTTCATCCGGGGCTTAGCGAGGTTAAACTCATAGAAAACAGTCAACAGTGCTCAGGCATTGATAGACTAGGAATGCGATCTTCTAAAACTTGCTTATGGCGGTGGGGACACTGATCAAAGCCCATTTGATCATGGGTCTGTCCCTGACCTCTCACGATCTGTGGGCCGGCAGCCATTCCTGGTCTCTTATCATGAGTTCCTCCCACTTTAAATCACTTTACACTTTTCTCCATGTTAACAATGATAATAAGAGCTTGCTAGAGGCTATTTCAGATGAAATGCCTTCCAGAGAGATAGGCAAATTGTCTTGGCTACACAATCTCATCATAATCGCTGATTGGTTCCAATCCAACAGGAAACGATCTTTCCGGGTCTTTGAAGACCAATTATTCTTCAAGCTCTCTGAAATTATCTATCGAGATAATACCCGATGATGTGATCTTTGAAGTTGCAAGGCATGCATCTCCTCACAATGTTCTTCAAATGTGTTTGGCGGTGCGCAGTATCATCAACCAGTATCAATGTATCAGGAAGCTGGCACCCTGCGACAGAGTCGTGCAAGATATAACCTACTCAAACCTATTCTCTACTCTTTGGTCGATCTAGATTCTACCGAGTCCTGCCGAGAGACCTTGAAACTGTTCTCTCAACGCCCCGATATCACTGTGTTGATACAAGAGCTCACTCTAAGGCCCAGCCACCCATCAGGATGGGCAAAGAGCTCTGAAACAAAGATAGACAAGGACTGGGTTTCCTCTGTGGTCGAAGAAATTGCATCTGCTGGACATCTTCGTAGTCTTACTTCCTTTCTATGGGACGGAATGGAGAGTCCTCGGGATTCTTTGTGGACGGCGTTACAATTTGGGTATGAATCTACTTTCAATGTCGTCAATTTTGTACTCACCCTGTCTGTAGCTGTCCACATCTTCGAACCCTGGGCTCAAGTGTTGGTCCAAGAACACAGGCTGTCAATCCGGACAGCGATGTATGTTACACTCCTTGTACCGATGTACTGAAAATCATACTCATGAATCGCCAGATATTCAACTTCAAGGATCTCAAAGGCTTCTCTCTTTCTACCCAGCGATTGCAACGCTGGACAAGTGAGTGTTTGGTTCTTGCCATTCATTGGCAAAACACCTGACTAACACATCATACGAGGCTATACTCCATACCAGAAACTTCCTGTTCAGATGTGGAATATGCTTCTTATCCACAGTCCTCGACTACAGACCCTATACATCGATGGCACTTGCCATCTTTCTCAGCTCTGGGAAGTACGACCCATGTTAACTGGCCGCTGGGATCAGCTCCGGAAGTTTGCAGTGGGGAATATATTCCCTGTCGACATTCCCATTCAGGAAAGCACCGTTATGATATCAAATTTTCTAGAGAATCATCCCTCACTGGAGAACGTCGCAGCTTTGGGGTTCATGTCGTTTTCACACCAATCGCTGATAACACTTTCAACGCTTCCTAAATGGAACTCGTATAGAGGCAAGTTACTTCAGTTGAAGAACGTTCCTATTGAATGTTTGTTGAGGAAAGTTGTATTGACAGTAAGCCTTTCCGCTGATCAGTGTGGGAGATTCATTCATGCGCTGTAACAAGGATTGGCTTAGTCCTAGAGTCAATTTCAATGATAGGCCAATTCTAGCGTTGATCACTACTCTCTCCATCTGCGTCAACTTTGTGGATAGGGGTAGTAAAGAAGAGCTCAATTTTTTCTACCGACTTTTCAATACATGTCGGAAGCTACAGCACTTGGACATCTCATGCACGTCATCGGTGCTACTCGTGCGTTCCAACCTAACTTCAATGGTACTTAGCTGATCTTACATTTCTGCTCAGACTGATTTCCTTGGTTCCCTCTACTTGGCGCCTCAGCTGCACTCGTTCGTGCTCACTAGGCCCCGGAAATTTGGTGAGGACAATTTTACAAAAGCTGCAATGCGTACAGCTCGAATGCACTATGGCTTGTGCGAGTTCACATTCAGGGATGTGAATGCTTGGGACCATGTGGACTATCTTAACAGGACATTTAGGACGAAGAGTATGGGGACCTACATCGTTGTGTGTGACGAGATTTCGTTACCATTTGTTCGAGTGCGAGAGGCCGGTGTCAATGCTATGGGTCGACGCTACACGTGTTCGTTCACTCGCATTCTTCTCGTGGGTGATGCCAGTCCGGTGTATCCTATAGGGTAAAGACAAATTTCAAATCAGTTTTTTACTTGCTTCCTTGCTACCACCAATCGACCACCATCGCCACTGGTTGACCAAGCCCCAACTCTTCCGTTTGAACGGCTTTATTGTGAGGAGGTATCAATATTGTGTTTCTCTCCAGTCGTAATCATCTCACTGTCAGTATCCTAGCCGTCCTGGGCACAATGCCAAGAATGTGATTACTCCCACCATCATCTGCCAATGGGCGACAGAGCCTTCAAGAGTGACCGTATTTCTTCATCGGATCTGCAATCCTTGAGGCATTCAAACAAGGCGCCTCTCCCTGCACAAGTCGAGAGGAATGATCGCCCAACACAAAGAGGACCTTGATACCCTCGATTTACAAGTCACAAATCTGAGGAGTTACCAGAAATACTTACTGGACCAAGTAACTCACGTCCAGGGCATAATCGACGAGCTCAATCAGCAACACAGGAGGGCATACTCTGCGATCCAGCTCGGAGAAACAGACTATCCTCAGTCCCGTAAGGCGAACGCCCTCAGAAGTCCTGTCCAAGGGATTCTTGCAGATGGTGGAATTCAGCGCGTCCTCGCCGAACAGGAGTACTAGTCGCCTTATTGGAGTTTTCCCACTGTGAAAAACACTCTAACATTAATCGAGCTCGTCTCGAGACACTGGCGCCAGATAGTGCTCTCGGTTGCACAACTATGGTCCTATGTCAATATCTTGATCACAGAGCGAAATTTCAGAGATGGTCCTCATGGAGTCATACGACGCATAGCGCAGCAGAATTACCTTAGCAAGCTATATCCACTCTCACTTTGCATCACCTGTACCCAGGGGGCTCAGTCAAAAATCTCGAATTTGCCCCTTGATAACCATTCTCCACATTGTTGGAAACTGGACGAAGGAGCTGCATCTCTACGTTCCCTTTTCGATGTTTTCGCACTTTGGATCGCTGGAACTGTCCCTACCATTACTCGACAAGTTGGTAATTTTATCACAGGATATATCTGCCGAATCCCGGTGCCGACCTTTCGGCAATGTGCCAAACTGAGAGTTATCGAAGTCATCGATGTCGCTAATCCTTCGTTTTCATTTGTACTGCCTTCCGCTCAGATTCCGAAGCAATCATGTCCATAACATTGCCCCAATTGCCTTCCATCATCGAAGACTGTGGCCATCTGAGCCTTTGGAATGCGCTATCGAGCTTGAAATGGGCAACGAAGTCATATAGATTACCCAGCATCGCGCTGGAACTTATCCCGTTTTATGTCGTTGACTGAATGCACCAAATGTATCGTCATTTCCAAAGGATCATACCACTAAGAATGCGATGAAGCAGTTCTTCAATGGACCTATTTATACCGGACCTGCCTGGACAAATTTATCTCGCTATGATTTTGACTCTTTGAGCTTCGTAAAGATGGATATGAGTGCCGGCAAGATGGACCAGCTACCGATTTCAGCTCCAGCAAGACGGATTTGAATGCTGGCAAGATGGATTTCAGCTCCGGTAAGATGGATCTGAGCTCCGGTAAAATGGATTTGAATGTTGGCATGATGATTTCAGTGCCAGAATATGGATTTGAGCTCTGGCAAGATGGATTTCAGTCCTGGAATATGGATTTGCAGTACCGAACTTCTTAGGCTTTGACCTCTATCAGGTTTCGTTCTGACTTGCAGACCTGCATTTTTGCCCGCCTCTGAGTCTGATATGATATATTTAACCATCATGTGCAATTATGGCGTGATCAAATATCGCAAACAGTTTCTGAAAACTTGCGCTAGACTATCTATCTCTCCATCAACTATCCCAACATGTCCACTCCCAATCCTTTGAACAACATCCGCTCTGCATACAAGGAGATATGTCGCAATGTCACTGTTGCACTTCAAACTCAAGCAGGCAATGCTTGCGATCTTCATCACATCGCTCAAGATTGCATGAGATTTCTTCAGAGAGCAAATCAGGTGATATCTCATATCACAGCTTGAAAGATTTGGCTTATTTACTTATCTAGCATACACACAACATACCCGAGGAGGAGCTAAATATTATATGAGATAGTATTACTTCTATGGTCACCTGTCTAGACAAGGCCACACATCTCACCACTGATCCCCCTGATCAGGCATTCCCTTCAACTCCACAGCAGTTTGAATATACTGGTCGTCCTGGTAGACCCAGAAAAGTCATCGATCCTCAGCTTCTGTCTACTATATTCAATCTCCAAGGACCAACAGCTTTATTGGAATATTTTGACTGTTCTGCTCGTACTGTGTGTAGAAGAGCCATTGATTATGGGCTTGCACAGCCGGGAGAAGCTGTCTTCTTTGAATATAAAGCTGAAGATGGCACTGCTATATGTGTATATAATCGTTCTTCTACTGGGGCTGTTTCTGACATTTCCAACAACGATCTGGATGGTGTGGTCTATAAAATTCTTGAATCCTTTCCCTCTTTTGGCAGGCATATGATTTATGGTCACTTGAAGTGCATGGGCCTCCATATACCATGATCATGTGTTGAAGCTTCCTACAATCATATCCAAGGAGCTCCAACTCAAGGCTTTGGTGTCAGGAGGATTCTGCAACAAGTCTATACAGTCCCTGGTCCAAATTCTCTATGGCATAATGATGGACAGCATGGTATAATTCTGTATATTTCTGATATACAATATAATACTGATCTCACTATGTTAGGTCTGATCAAATATAAAATAGTCATCCATGCCTTTATCAATGGCTATTCTCGCTTCATTACAGGAATCAAAGCAAGCAGTAATAACCGTGCTATTACTGTACTTGGGCTTTTCTTGGAAGCTGTCGAGACTCATGGTTGTCCCAATCGTGCTAGAGGAGATCATGGAACAGAGAACTTATTAGTCACAGAGTTTATGGAAGAGATCAAAGGTCTCAATAGAGGTTCATATATCTGGGGCAAGTAAGTAATTCTATATTATCTCTAAATTTCTACTTAGCCATTAGTAGAAGCATTCATAATATCAGAATTGAACGACTCTGGCGTGAGGTCACCTTGGGATTTGGGGGAAAGTGGAAGGAGTTTTTCAGCAAATTAGAGCAATTTGAATGTCTCGATCCCAAAATCAACACTCATATCTGGCTGCTTCACCATCTCTTCCTTGATGTTATAAATGATGATGCTTTAGCTTGGGCAGAATCATGGAATCACCATCCTCTTACTATTCCACATCAAATGACTCACAGTCCTACCGATTTGTTTGTCTTTGGGATGATGGAGAGAGGTGTTAGAGGATTAAATGATATAATGCACAACAATGAAGAAGAGGAGGAACCACTCAGTGAGCAAGACCTTGACTCATTTGGCATTGATTGGAATGACTATGATAATGACATTATTCGCTCTCACCATGATGTGAATATTATTCGTGACAGTGATGATGCTTATAATCCCTTTGATACACATAGACCTGAACAATTTTCTCATGTGGAAGTTGAATCAGTGGAATGTCCTTTTATGGATATACAAGTTGAGCATCTTGATACTATGCTATCTCAATCTGAATTCTTTACTAATAGAGATATGGACAGTAAAAGAATACTATGGAGTACAGCGCTACAAATGTGCAGAACTCTTGTTGGTAATTAAATATATATTCTTTTTTACAATTTACAATTTATTTATTTATACCCTTCAACTAATACCACCACCACAACACAACTCGACCCCCCTCTCCTCTTCTCTGTCTCTCTTTTTGCTCTCTTTCAAGTAATTTCCTCAATTTTACAACAGTCCCAATGGCATCATGTATAGTCTGTGAATGTGCATGTTATATTGTCAATCCTGTATGTGTTTCTCCTTATCATATATCTTTTATTCAATATTCTTCTTATAGTCAGATGAAAGTGGCCATTGCTGGTGTACTCATACTCTAGCATCCCACCTGGATTCTACTGCTTCTTCTCATCATATCAATCCACCTGCAAAGGGAGGTATTACCGGGTGTTGCATTGGTTTTTATGCTGTAAGCCAATAGTCTTATATCTTGCATAGTAATGACTTATGAGTTTTATATAGCCAGCAGACTACAACCCTTCCACTCTCTGTAGTAGGCCAGGATGTAGGCAGTCATGGCTCAGCCATGAGCCTCTTTGCATGATGACAACTACTACTACGACTGCATCACTCAGTGTCCCTACCCCATTAATGGCCTCAGCTTCAACTTCAACATCTGCATCTTTGTTTGCTTCCACATCCTGAGCTCCTCCCATTCAGCCCTGGCAGCCACCGTCAAATCTCCCCAATCCATCTGGAAATACCAATTCCTGACGCATCAAAGCTGCTAGACATCATGCTCCCATGCCTGCTTTTGCTAATCCTGTTGTGACCATCTCAAGAATCAACATACCTTGTGATGGAAGTGTCACTGCTCAGCAAGCCAGTACTGGAACGAATGGAAGGAGACGACCAACAAATAGTAGCGCCTTTTCTGCTTTGCAGAATATGGCTAGTCATCACCTGTCTAATGGCAGCCGACCAGCTAGGTCTGGTAAAACCAATCGTATCAATGGCCCAGTACCGGATACCATCACTGGCCACTTTTCTCAGAAATTCCTCATTTTGATAATCCCAGTTCACGTACGTTTAATTATTATTGTGTGCGTGAACCAAACTGACCTCAATATTATAATAGGAATCCATGCTTACAGACATTAACAATCCTTATTCACCCTGTACTCGACCATGACCTCGTCTTTATCCCACAATTTTCCCTCAAAATATTGCAACTCTATGTCAATACAATCTTGCTCTGCACATCACCTTTTCTGCCACAGATTTGGACTGTACTTCTCTTATTCAGCAGCTCTATGAGCCTGTTGCTGCCCTTCTCAACTGTAATGATATGCGCATGGACCCCTGGTGTCCTTATCCCCTTCCCATTCAGTTTTCGCAACTACTTACCGCTGCTATGCCATTTACTGTCCTCCAACTTGGAAAATCAACTCCTTCAATAGGGACACAAATCAAGGACAGTGGGCTGCAGCATTACAATTTATCACTCTCTGCATTCAACCGATTTGCCTACCATGCTGATCTTGCAAATCCAGAAGATCGAACACCAATCTTATTACTTGGTACGTTTATATATCAACTAAATCTCTGTCTGGTTACTCAAAGTAAATACAGGAACAAAATATCATCTGAGTGGTAAACTTGGCGATAATCAAGTCCACAACTGCTTTGCCTATCATGTTCTTCATGATCTCCAGTCGCCTTTGCATCCCAATCATTCAGGATCTGATAGACCGGATTGTCACATTGACTGTCCTTCTGCCGCAGCAGCTGAAACACAAGAAAATCCACCAGTTATTGTGGATCCCTCCATTCCTGAATCTTCCTCTTCTTCGACATCTTCATTATTGTTCTCGTCATCATCGTCATCTTTGTCCATTCCAGATTCAACAGTATCTGCATCATCTTCTGTCGCTACATGGGATGCTGAATATGCTGCCAGCTATCATGCACAGCAGTTGACTCCAACTGGATTGGCATTATCCCTTCCACCCTCTCCAGTCATTGCATCGTCATCATCGTTAATGCCATCAGCTGCACCTAGCAATATTCTTTTTGTACCCTCGATGTCACCTCCCTAACCATTTACTGCTCTAGTACCTGTGATGCCATCTCCATCTACATCACTCTTAGAAATTCCCTCGACTTTGCCTTCTATGACTCCAACAACATCCTATTTCCCTCATCGGCAGCCTGAGCCTTTCCCTATGCCACTGCCATCTCCTAGCTTGCGTGCTAGCACTATAACTAGTGCGACGATGACTGCTACTAGAAGACAATCACAATGCCTAAGTGCTGCTGTGTCTCGTAATCATCATAGAGATACCAGTACTGATGATTCTGCATCAGTTGTGGATGCATACAAATGGCTTGAAGCTATTCGAGACCTTGTTGAAAAGGATGATAACGGTACTGGTGCTGATATTGTTGCTTTGCATATTAGTGCAGTCACTGAAAAGGCTGCTGCAAAAGCCCTAATTGCTTGCATTCTACATTATCACGAAGACTTGCCAGATTTTCCTCCTGCTCCCGAAGACTCCGATATTCACAAGTTTCATTACAAGCATTTGCTTACGGGTAGACATGTATGGGCAATGTAAGTGACTTTACTAATCTCTACTGTATCTATTCTAATATATTCACTTTTCAAGAGGACATACAGGACACGATAATCAAGGAACTCGATACACTGCAGCAATTGGATCTGGCCCAGAGAAAGAGGTTATTGGTTTGGCTGTCGAAATGCTCACAGCTAAAACTCAATTTTGGCGCCAAGTTGATCCTCTGAATGGTCTGGTTTCCTGGGCTGTCCGTCGGTCGTCTTCCTCCACAAGGCTCTTAGAAGCCAAGCTTATGGGCACTTTGGCTGCGGTACATCTTCTGTGGTTAAAAACCACCGCTTTCCCCATATTTCCCTCTCTTTATCTCGCAATGATAATCGACTCTGACGACAAAATACTCAACAAAGATACTTTATCAGCTCTCAATCCGCATCTTTCATCCCAAATTCATCAATGGCCATTGTATATCTTGCTAATGCCATCTCATTTTATGCCAACCTCAGCCCTAGGGCAACTTTTTTCCTCATACATATCTTGGGCCTCTGTTACCGAGTTCATCCACTGTTCAGAAGAAGAATGGCGAGATGTCACATCTCAATTCTATTACAGTCTTTTGTTCCAGTCCACGCCTGACATGCTCAGTTCTGCAGAGTTGAAAGCTCTCAGAGTAGGTTTCAATATGGATGTTATCGCAAATAAAACCTTCCTTTCGGTACGTTCGTCGTCTTCTTATTATTATTTAGTTCCTTCTCATAACATAATCTCATCTCAACAGATGTTCTCGGATGCTAATGTGGTCTCTATCCTCAGTGGTCTCAGTGCCAGCCGAATACATACCCCAGACGAACTTATCGACCACATTGTTTGCACAGGAGACGATAGTATTCCTCCAGATCAAATCACCAAGTTTCAAACACTTATAGCTCGGTACCTTTGAGGGAAAGGGCATCCTTCTAGCCTTATTCAGGTGGACGCTGAAGGAAATGATTCGGGTCTCATTCCTGCACAGTGGGGGCAGCGTGATGACAGGCAGCTATACCGAACAGAACAATGTCTTCGTATGATGACAGGATCTGTGTTGCGACCAGCGTTAGATTCGTCTGGGAGCTGGACTTTATCAGTATGCATCTCTTATTCTTCTCATCTGTTTCTTTGTTTGACTGTCTATCCTTCTAGTTCAACCTTGTCAATTCACTTCCAGCTCATGTAATATCCCTGGATTCTGATGACAATCCTACCAGCAGGGTTCAACATACCGACTTTGCATTCCATGTTTGTGGTTCTAGTGTTGACATTGTAAAGTCTGCATGTCTAGAAGAGCTGCTAGAGGCTGACATGCCCTCTGATGTCAATGTTCCGACTCCATTCGATGAGTATATTCACCGAGTACTGACAGAATTTGAAGGAGCTGGCTCCAATTACAACGCGCTTTAAGTTAGTATTCAGCTCATACTTTTATTATCCTAAGTAATGTGATACATCCATACTGTATTAGATATGCAACTGTGCTCTCGTACTTATTTCTTGTGCTTGTTGTCGTGCTAAATGTTATATTGCTACCATATTGCTGCTTTGTTGCCAATATATATTGTGACAGGTCAGAGTGACAACGTGACAAAGATCATATTTCCCAAGCGTCGCAGGGGTGCATAGATATATGTACATACTGGTTGTATGAGTACATGTGAGTATATTCTATATAATACACATTTTGAAACCTCCTTTTGAGTACATTTGGGGAGAGAACGCAAGTAAAAAGTTTAGGTCACTGAAGTCATGTGATATGTCACATATCACAGAGACTGTTACACGAATTATTTCGATTATATCCAGTACTTTATCTCATGAAGACCTTTGTCGAGAATTGTACGTCCTTTCCATTCTCTGGGTAGTCTCCGTCCTTCCTGTTTCATTGCCTTCACAGTGCTGTTTGCTACAGGAAGACTACTTTTCACCCATCTTGACTTTGGCCGGCCCCATTCTGTCAAGATTCAGCCTTGGGAAGGCCAAGGGTGCTTTCATTGCGGAGACTACAGCTTCGGGGTCGAAGGCTTGGTCCCTGTGACCATTTGACGCTAGCTTCTGACGGAGACGTCTCCTACGATGCATCTTCTGCCACCACAACACGCCAAGAGGAAGATGGGGAGCATTGGTGAGAGATCACACAACGCCTCATATGTGTATCTCAACTTACAATGACTTCAATAGTATGACACGCCTCTCGATGTGGTCCGTTGTCCAGGACAAACACTCAAATTTCAATACAGATGTTTTCACACCGATATTTGCCAAAGTGCAGGAGCTCACGGGAGTGTCCCGTATGAAGGTCGATTTGGAGACGAGGATGCGGACGGTATAGATACTGCCTATTGGGTAGTCGCACCTCACGTACAAGGACGGTCGTTGGTACGTACTCCGACGAATCCTTCGTCTGGGCGCACGGTATGCTCGAGCATATGGTGAGCTTCCCTTTCTCTCTGATATGTGGGAGCACGAGCCTGACTCTTCCCTAAGCAACATCTCCACATCCCCTCAAGATCTTTCGATTCCACTGGAAGAGAACAAGACCAAGACGCTCCGCCCTGCACCACTGCCATCTATTCACAGGATTCGTAGTGTCGATGCCACGGAAATTCCGAATCCATCAACGGCCAGCCATGAGGAGAAGTTGTGATGGGCACGAGGTGGCAGAAGTCAGTCATGTCGCTGCAGATTTCAAGGTGAGGTTGGATCAGCTGGAGCAGATTTCGGGAAACGAAAAGGATGCGGGGATAACAGCTCTGAGTGTGGTACATATGCACCGATCCACCGAGGCGTCGTTCGCGATCCATCGGATACCTACCTGGCGCCACTCTCTAAGCCTGGACTGGACTACTGCCGTACGACGTCGCAGCCGTCACCCACCAATGTCGTCGTCAACAGCTCTCCTCCAAAAAAGCGCCCAAGCACCATCCCTCACCGTCGACGTTTCCGTCACCCCAGCCTCACAAACTGTCCCTGCAGATGCGCACCGAGTCGCGCAAAGCGGTGCCCCCCCTCTCCACCTGCGACAATCTGTTTTGAACCAGGCGCCTCCAGACGAGCCACGCTGCTACGCCGAGCCAGAAAACCGTTTGTGTTCCCGCCTAGTCCGACGATGGGCCGGATGCCTTCGACGATGACGTTGACGAGCGAGGGGGTGCCTTGGCCTGCGATCACGCCGAGAGTGTCGATGTTCGGGTCGCATGGACGCGCGACCGTCTCTACGTCCCCCAAGATCTTCTACTGACGGTGTCACTAGTGTTTTTTTTGCACCGAAACGACGTATCGACTTCCCGTGGGCACGACGAGACTATGACCCCCCCTTTGGGCTTATCCTTATCCCAGGACCGCCAAAGGACTCGATATAAAACAGAACGTATACTGCGACGAGGTTGTCCCTCTAGCGCAGGCGGCTGGCGCATCCGTCGACCAGATAAAGGTACGCTGACACTTGGACATGCGATGCGAGCCCCGCTGACCCAAATCAGCTGATTTCCTGCCTTCTCATCGCGTTCCCGCTCAGATCCGTGTTCGTCCGCATCCCGTCGAGCAAACCCCACCTCAAGCACCTCTTCAACATCGCCATCGCCGTCTTCTTTTTGCCTGTGCTGCAGATCCCACATGCGTTCGCCCCAGTTGCTGGTGAGCGTTGGGGCGGCGTATGCGATTGCAAGGTTCCATACGGGGCGACAAATGGCAGACCGCCTCCAACTTCAACGACGCCTGGAACATGAAAACCAACGTCTGGCTCCACATGAACGAAGGGTAACGTGAATTCATATCACCCCGCGAGCAAGTCTGACTTTATCCCAGGTTGCTAGGCAATCACATAACTTACCCTTCTGTTAGAGCCTTGTCTTCTCTCCAGCCCACCTTCAATACCAAGACCAAGACGATGGCCTCACAAACTGTCCCTTTGTGGAGAGAGAGGGCACCGCGCACGCTGACCATCCTAGGCCCATAGCTACTGAAGAGATGTTGCCTGGCGGACTGTACGTCCTTACAACAGCTGATGAGCAGTTCAAGAATATGCGTAGGTATCCTTAATGAATACTCGCGTGGCATTCACATTAACTTACCCTTCCGTTAGAGCCTTGTCTTCCCTCCGATCAAAACGTTGCTTCGTAATCCTCAGTACTAACGAAAACCTTAAGACAGAATGGGCTGGATATTGTCTAGGATCTAGCGAGGCGCCGGGACTATGGTACAGCGGTGTGTAGCCTTGTACCTTCTAGTCTTCGCTTCCCTTACTGACAAGTGCTAGGTACGCCGGTATTGTGGTATGGCTTCAGCGTACGGCAAGGTCACCGTCGTACAAGGACACTAAGTCCAGCCAGTCCTCACCAAATTCGGACCAACGGCGCACGCGTGAGCCTCTTCTCTCTTTCTACTTGTATCCACGCTAATCCGTACTATTTGCAGTTCATCCGTGTCCAGACAGGTTACTGTGTCGGCGGTAGGTACGTCATCTGTTTGCTATTTCCATTCTTTGTACTGATATGTCGTTCTTTGCTTCGTAGGGGGTAGAAATTGGTTGAGATTTACCAAGTTCTATGTTCCGATGTACGTGTATCATCTTCGTTCCATTTTTATGACCAGCTAATCTGTCCACAGGATCCCGAGATTTCTTGCTCTCGACAAGGGACAGTGGACGATGACGAGTTTGGTAGAGGACTTGGCGCAGATTGGGACGGGGATCGACCGATCGAGGCAGGAAAGGATTGAAGAGAGCCTGAGACGGCGTTGGGATTCATAGGTGAGTCGATCTCTTCTCGTTCGTTTCGTCTCAGGGATCTCATCCCGAGGATCGTACAATCACTTCAGTGCTACCTACGACGTGACCAAGATCGTGAACCCGGACGTCACCTTCAACGAGGCGGCGTTGGACTTGGAGGATGAGGTACTCACAAACTACAATCAAGTCCCAATCCAACACAGCTAGTAACATCCCCCAGACCTACAAAGCAGGTATGCAGTTCTATTGCTTGTCCTTCAGATCGCTAAAGAATACGTAGTTCAATGCCCTATGCCTGGCTCTCCCTGGGAAGTCGTGACTTGTTCCGTCGGCGATCCCGAACCCAACGAAATTGTACGAGTCTGAAGGAGCGACCCTTATCCGAAGGAAAGATGGAACAGGACGACTATGGGAGGATGTTTTTGCCGACAGCAGGTTGCTCCGTATGCCAGCAGCCTCTTGCGCTCTTCTAGTTTTGCTGTGTCGGAATCATAACGTTTGTCTGTGTTTTTCAAAAGCATTCTCATGCGCTGACGCTTGTGTGCAGTGCATCGCCGACAAGATTCTTGTTATCAACGAGCATGGAAACTACACCCAAACGTTCACAGACGAAGTGAGCCGAATCGCTCAGGACGACGAAATCTTCGCTCAGACCCAACTTGTCAACTGTGGCTACATCATGCAAATCATTCTCGGTGGTAAGTATCGGTTTTGTATACAAGCTCTATTCAAGCTAACCCAATGTTCTCTAGATTATGTAGGTGCTATCCTTGGACTAGTTCGTGATGGACATGCCTGGCGTTTGGATCCTCTCAAGGTACATAACCGAGGAATCGGTGGATTGGGACATTTTGCTATACAAGTAGGTGTGATCTTGATGTCTCCTCACAAATCTCATTCAGTCATTTCAAAGTACGCGGCTAAAATGGAATTAAAGGTACTTCTATTCGGTTGGCACTATTCTACATCACTAACAAATGTTACTAGGTTTACGCTGTCTCATCAGGATCTTCTAAACGCGACCTCGCCCTATCCATCAGCACCTACGATTACATTGATTCGAGTACATTACAGCCCGAGGTCGGGTATGAAATGCCATCATCATACTAGTGTCGCTCTCTCAAGGCACTATCGTCCAAGAGCTTGTGACATTTCCCGCTTTCTCTCATCGACACCATCCGGTTTCAACCTCCACAACCACCTGTAATCACCCCACTATTCGCTGAAACCTCCCACCATCTGCCCTGTGCTAGATGTCACACGTGACATCACGCTCGCTTCTTCTCCCCTCCCATCTCCCATATCTGATCAAGGTGTATCTGGTGCTTAACGCACCAGATTGGTTGTCACCGACTATGTCTTGAAACCATCAAATACCCCGCACGACTCTACTACCATCCCCGCTTCTTGCAGCGTTTACAGCTCATTCCCAGCACAAGCGCAGTCGGCACGAGCTAAATGACTGCCTCAACACCAAACGTAACCGTGGACCGTCTTCATGGTACACCTCGCCATCGTATGGTCATCGTCCGAAGGCAGCTCACTAGCTCGCTCCCCCTGCTCCCACGAATGACTTTCTCCCGGTAATCAAGGCAACAGAGAGCGGTGTTCAGAGACATCACACGAGCAGAGCAACCAAGACTTGTCATCGCCATCACGCTGCCACTCGCCTCCCGCATCCAAAGCTGGGTCTCAGTGATAGAGAAGCATCGGTTTACGGGCTAGGCTCAGTCACCAGCGAGGTCGGAGCGAAGATGGTGTCGATGACCGTTGGAGAGGGTCCGAGTCATCGGTGGGGATAGGCTTTGTCCCTGGTTACAGCTTCGTGCGAGGTGAAGGAAAAAGTGGCGAAGAAGGGCAATTGGGTGATTGACCTCTTGGATGTGAGAAAGGTCAGTTTGGTTTAACTCATATCTCCCTCTTGAGATACCAATGTAATGATGTTTGTAGTGTGGCGCCCTGCAAGAGTTGTTTATCATGGACCACCATTGGATTGACAAGGTCCCTCTCACCCCATTACCTGTCACCCAGTGCAGTGTAGCTGCTTATCACGCAGTACACCGGCTTGCTGGGTGAGGAAAGTAGACGAGGTGCTGTGGTTTGGGACAGGTGGTCATGGAGGACACACGGTGGACGGAGGGTCCGGTGTGGCTAAGACGTCGGGGTCAGGTGTAGGCAGTGCAGTCAGCAATGGCGGTTGAGGTGATATTTTGATAGTAAGGGGAGTGGGTGATGCATGCATCGAGAAGGGATTGTATGGGTACTGCACCAGCAATGACTCAATGTATCAGAGGACTGGGACTGGGACTGGCAAGATGAGATCATGGATGACTCTTTTGAGGCATTACTGAAGGGGTGCCGATGTGACGTCTTGTCCACTGGACAGTGTAGGCATCGGTAGTCTTGGTCATTGAAGTAGTTGAGTTGTTCTATGAAAATTTCCAGTTATACTTTTTATCCAACGTTGTGAGAAAACTGAAGATATTCGAGTATCATGCGCCAAAATTAGATAAAGAATCTTAGTCACCAACCACCACTGCTATCAGTCTTCAGTCCTGATCAGCCCTTGCTTGCAATGCCTGAAATTCGAGAGCTGTTCTTCTTCTTTTGGGTTATCAAGGACTTCATAGACTATAGCAACCGGAACTCACTCCCTCTGAATGTTCTGCAGCTTTGGGTTGATGCTAAAAAGGAGGAGGAGAAGGGCATTATCCCACTTCCTGATTTTGCTGTGGCTGATGCTACTAAAGGGAATGTCTTTCCTCTGACCAAGTCTATGGCACATCTTACTAGGGGAAGCAAGACTGTTTGTACACCAATCTTCCCATCTGCCTTAGTTATTCCATCACTCTATTGTGCTCTCCAAAAAGATGAGACAGAATTGGATATCTGCCCAACTGCAGGTCTGTGCCTTCAAAATGTAATTAAGCATCCTAGGATGGTATGCTTGGATCTCCAGAAGGCTATACTCTATGTAAGTCTTCTCATCTTTGTTTACTCTACCATAATATAAGTTTCTGCTTGCTGTAGATCCAGGTTCTGGTACATTGTTCTCCTAACATCTACACAATCAATGATTGGAATGAGACAATACAAAAGGTTGACAAGGGGGTAAGTAAACCTTTTACATTTTATACTGTACTACACTTTGATCCAGACTCGTAAATTCAAAATCATTTTGGCCCTTCAATTCAAGTTTCATGTTCTGGCTTTTGGTTCATATGACAATAATGTTCGAGTAGGTGTTTTATTATATTTGATATAGTAAAGCTATAGTTTACTCTTTTAGTTTTACTGGTTCCCTTCACCTGCTGGTGCTTTAAAACATCCAGCAGAGGATGAGAGTCACAATCTTGAAGATTTCAGTGACAAGATCTTTGAGTTTACAGATCCCTTGACTCAGTTTCATGCTTGGTTAGCCAAGCTTGTTGAGGTACTGGAAGCTCAGAGACTTTGCAAAACAGCTGAGATCAAACATCAGTGACAAGAAGTGATAGATCGAGTAATAGGTTTGCAAGCACAAGGTGATGAGCTTGACAGCTCAGAAAAATTGAAGATGGAGGAGATGATGCAAAAAGAGCAGAGTGTTGCTGCTGCCAATGGTATATTTGACTTTGGCTATTTGACTATTCTGCTCTGATATCTTAGATGTAGCTTCACAAACTTTAAAAGATGGTGGCAAATCATCAAAGAAAAAAGAATCAAAGGGAAAAAAGGTTAATGCTGGTAAAACTTATTTCCAATGATTCTCATTCCAATTTCTTTTCTGATATTCTAAGTGTAGATAAGAATGGTGAACAGTCATCTAAACAAAAACCCTCTATGAAAAAGGATTCAAAGACAGTAGCTCCCCGCAAAAGCAAAAAAGGCAAAAAGAGTGAAAAAGAAATGAACGTGATTGATACCTATCTTCTAGATTCTGGTTTGTATTTTGTTTTTAATAATACCATCATAATCTAACATAATACAAGGAGATTCAAAGTCGCAAAAGCGAAAAGCTGTCACTTTACCTGCTCCTCCTCCTTTACCAAAACGCCAAAAAACATCTCCAGTATCTCCAAAGTCTCTAAATCCAGCTAGTTCTGCAATGATCCATGCGTCTGAGCCTATTTTCACATTTATAAAAAGATCAGATAGTCCATTTGAAGGTGTAGGTGTGTATTCTTGTGCAATAATTCTTCACAATTCTGGTAAATGTAAAGCTTATTGATTGAAATTTATAGACACTGATTTATTTTACAGGAATACCACCTTTGACAAAGGCAGAGGAAGTCCTGAATTGTCCTGGAAGACTGGCCAGACTTATTGAATCATATTTCAATTTTATGTCTTTTATGAAAAGCAAAAAAGATGCAGAGTAAGATAATACATATTGTATTGGAAAGATGCTAACTTATTTTCAAGTTATATTCTGCAACACTCGAGAAAGCGTCACTGTCTGACTATCAATGCTACTGAAAAAGAAAAGCTGGAGTAAGCAAGCAAGCAGCTAGTTCATTTGTCTTTGAAAACTGACTTTATAATAAAGATATCATAGAAGTCTCAGTGTTCATGGCAAAGACAAATGCTATGTATCTCAAAGACATGCATATCTTATTAAGCTATTCAATGTTTGTGACCACTTCAATTTGTATATCATAGCAACAGCTGAACTTAATATAGTCTGTTCATGGATCTGTGTCAACACCTTTTTCAAGCTCCAGTGTTGATTTCTATGATCCATTTGAGCCTGCCTATATTTCAGATACACTGTCACTTCCTGGTCATCTTGGACATCTAATCTTTGGGAATAAAATATGGAAGAAGATGTGTCCAAGTTCCAAGATTGAAGAAGAAATTGGCAAGGATCCTCTTTCACAGTATTTCAATGTTTTAGGAAGGAAAAAAGTGAAATTATGTAGGTTTTTATTAATAGCATCAGTGAATGACTGATGCAAAATTCTCATCTAGTGAAAAGCAAGTATTTGGACTTGGAATGCTATGATAATACTCTTCAAGTTCCAACAAAGAAGTGCCATGTTACACCTTATGTCTATGAGTATAATGGCACTCATAAACAACTGTGGACTGTTCTTGATTTTGCAGTAATGTATGTCAGTTTGTGCATAAGATTGCAGCTTACCTTGTATTTCTAGGCATAAATATGAGAACAAAGATCATGATGATAGGCTGCTGTCAACTATTAAAACAACTAGTGATGGTTGGACAGTCGGTCCTCTGGATTTTTGTGCAGTCTCTCTTTGTGTCCATATACATGGAAAAGAGTAAGTTTTTCTAAATGTTTATACTATGAGATTAAGCTAACTGAATATTAGACAACTGGCTATCTGTCGAGCTGATCCTCAGAGATTAACACCTCATGATATTCAGTTTGTGCAACGTGGTTTTGAAACATGCAAGACAAGTTGATTTATAGGTCACAAAGCACAAGTACCATCCAATATTCAGTCAAGCTGGTTAAAAGCTACAGAAGCCACACATCTTGTTGATCAATCTTGGTATACTTGGCGGGAGGAACTTTGCAGGATAGAGCTAGCTGAGGTGGACAAAGAACAAGCTTGGCAGTTTGCTGAAGAAGAGAAGAAGTGCAGGGCCACTATTGGGGATTCTGGCAAGCGACAGCGTCGAGTAAAAGGGGTTCAATTGAAAAAGTAGTGTTTATAAATGATATACAATTTGTTTTTCTTTCTATTCTCATAAGGAGACATTGAGTAGGTGCCCAGAAGCCGTACTCCATTGTAATGCTAATTCCATGCTGACTAATTATGCCCAGTGATGCCGGCTTTCCATCAGAAAAGAGTGCTGTCTTGTTCAGAGACGGTCTCATCTGAATTAATGCTAGTTCATCCTCAGCAGAGCTTAATCCATCTGGTCGGAGCCTGATACATCTCTCACCGGAGCCTAATCCATCGGGCCAGCACCTAATCCATCTCACCGGAGCCTTAATCCATATCACCGGAGCCTTAATCCATATCACCAGTGCTTAATCCATATCACCAGAGCCTTAATCCATCTCACCAGAGCCTTAATCCATCTCACCGGAGCTCAATCCATCTCACCGGAGCCTTAATCCATCTTGCCGGAGCTCAATCCATCCGGCCCGTGCCTAATCCATCTGGTCGGGCGATGGATTTCATCTTTTCGGCCAACGTGGTCCATGTTCATTAATATTGTCCAAAGGGGTCCCTCATACCCTTCGACAACTTCTTGATCGCTCCAAACCACCTCTCACCACCCTCCATTTCACACACGGACGTGCACTTCCCGACTCCACCATGTCCTACGCATTACTCCTACCATGAAAGACTTACGTCTCTTAGACGTCGGCCCTGGGACGATCACAGACAGATTCTTGACGATCTGTATGCTAGTAAGGAAAACTACGTTGCGCCACGCCTACATACGCTTCATCTGAGCGGCAACTTAGATTTCACAACTGAGAAGTTCACTGGAATGATAGAATCACGTTGGACACTGGCAGAAAACCGATTGCTTAAAGGACACCTGCTTGTGCCTGCTCGTTGCATATAAAGACCCCAATGCCAAAGAGATAGTACGTTTGAAACCCCTACTTATGCTGTCTCGATGCCGCGCACAGGAATATCGTTAGATTTGATACCTCGACGATATAATTGTCCACAATCTCCGACGGAGACCGTAGGCTCTTAGTAGAGGGCTTTCCTTGTCTATTCCAGAAGATCCAAATAAGAGATGACGGTCTAGGCAAACTGACTCATTGAATCTCACTGACAAATTCCTGCCGTCGCCAGTTGAGAAGCTTAAACAGAACATAAAATACAGTGATATATTCTACGTAGATGCCTTTGTCCTCAGTCCATGCTATTCGTAACGTCCGCATAATTCGTATCTTGGTAAAATAAAACTTGAATTTAAAATTTCTTTTGCTAGATACCAATCAATGAATACCACATCAAAACTGGAATCAGAAGAGCACTTACTCGATGGGTAACGTTGTACAGCTTATCATCAAGTCCTTCCGTCTTACCACTGATATTGTCAATCCGAGTGTTCTGCGAGTCCAACTCCTGGCCCATGGCCATACCCAGGGCCCTCAACCTCTTCGTCGCATCACCAATCTCATCGAGATTATCATCCAGCTCATCCTCCATCTCGTCATCAGAAGCAGTGCCCTCGAACTGGTACCGCGATCGTTGCGCTTTACGCTCGCTGAGCTGCTCCGCCGTCTTGAATCGGCCGCTTCCGCTCCGGCCCCCAAGAAGTTCCTCATCATCGTCGGACCGGCCGTACGTCTGCGCTCGACCAAGACGATTCTGGGAGTCACGGACGTCCCTCATTGCCTTCTCGCGCTCCAAGCGCTCGTCTTCGTACCGAGCTTGAACTTTGGCCGCCTCGGCGACACGTTTGGCGTCCTTGTTCCAGGTAATGGCTGGTCGGAAAATGGAACGGTTGAGCTTTTTGAGTTCATCCGTTTTGTCGCTAGCTCGGGCGGAGTGTCCCTTGGCGACGTCAAGATGCATCTCGGTGTTTGCAAGTTTCTCTGTAACGGATAGTACTTGGTATCATACAATTAAGATTCAAAGATAGAACAAACCTGATTGGTCGCCGAGCCTTCCGAGAGTACCCCTCGCGATATCTTCAGCCTCCCGAGCCAAGCGCAGGGCATTTCTAGTAGAGTTGACACTCTCCTGCTTCACAAACCTCGTTTGCTGTTTGATGCCTTCAACATCTTCATCGTTCTCTTCCCCTGGAGGAACATCCCTATTCGCTCCGCCATCAAAGAAACGGCCAGACCCTCCTGACTTTGCTGGGTTATAGCCTGAGAATAACTCGTTACGGTCCTGGTCTAGTTTAGCATCACCGCGAGAGTAGATGTCGCCGACGCCGTTACCGCGACTGTATTTGTCTCTATAATCATCCTCTAGAGGTGTATTGTCACCATTGCTGCGGGTACTCTTCTCGTACAGAGTACCGTCTCGGCTAGGGACGTAGGTTGCAGCATTAGACCGGTAGCTTGGCTGCGGAGAGGAAGACGATTTGCCTGACTGTCTTTCCGACTCGATAGGCGGGATGAGTGGCTTGTTGTTATTGCGCTTTAACAAAGGCATGATGGTAAGTGGAAGACGTAGCGGGCTGTGATCGGAATCTATCTACGATCAGCACCGCCACATTGCGGCTTGGCGATCAGGCAAATAGCTCAGCCTCTAGATCTGGGCACACAAAATCTCCATACATTGGATAGTGAAAACGGTATAAGTATAAGAGCTGTCAGATCGTCAATACTCTAAATGGGTCCGAACCCCCACCCTCTAGTCCGCCCAGTACACCTTGTCGCACCGCAGCCAGATAATCGCCCAACCGCCGCCCATTCTCATTGGCGAAGTCACTGTACAGCTTATACCGCGAATCGGCAACGATATTGACGAGCTCCAGAGTTTGCTTCATGTTCCTGATGAGAAGAAGCTAAGTGGGCTAGATGGAAGGAAGGAAAGGGGGCACATACTCAGAAAACAACTGCCGTGAATTGAATAACAAATAATGTAACCGTATAATCAACTCAGGAATATATATCTGGCGAATCCGTATGAGATCTTTCGTCCGCTGGTCTGCGTTCGACGGGTCGCTTTCCGACACAAGCCACTCAGAAGTTAGCAATTTCACAATGTGGACCTTTGCTTGGTTGATCGATGACTGGGAACCAACCCAATGAGTTTTGACTCGCAAGTTGACCACCATCATACCTTGTAATCCTCTAGCCAATCATTTCTGGTCTCCTTACTCATCTGCAACACCTCCATAGCTTGGATCTCGACGACCCTCTCCAGCGCCTCCCATATCACAAAGAGCTGCCGGTAGTATAGGTATTCCGTGGCTTGTACCTCTGGTTCGGTGATAGATGCCAAGTCCAAGGGCAACATCCCAAGGAGCTGTTGCGCGACTTGTACCCTGCCTGACCCTACACAAAACTCAGAATTATGAAGACCGGCAATAAGACGAACGCACCTAAGAAATAACGTAGAATTACATTCGCTTGCTCCAGAGCTATATCATATGTCGATTCCATGAATGTTGTCCACTCAATCGATCGCAGCAATAGCAGCTCTGCGTCAGTGGGTGACGTCTGCAAAGTAGCAAGCGAAGGCAGGGATCCCTTTAAAGGAGGTAGAAGCTGCACGCAAGCTCATTAGGAGAAAATCACTAATGATTAGAAATCTACGAACATCGAAGGCCTTAACGATAGTCTGCTCGGCAGTGGCGACTGCTACTCGGTCCACATCGAGTCCGTGTTCCCGTGCGCGCGTCAAAGCTTGCCGTCTCTCCGAAGGATCCGCACTCAACTCCAGCGAGACCAAGAAGACTGCGTATCTGTTAATAGCATTCTCTCCCAAAGCACCCGCGTACATCGCGATAAGATCTCGTTGACCTGCAGCCTAAACACAGTCAACTCAACGTCACCAATAAGCGAAACAGACAAACCTCAAGAACTTGGAGATATGCTTCCAGAATCGTTTGAACAGCAGCAGGCGGAACGCTGATTTCGATCATCTGTAAGAAGAGACATAGATGGGCGAAAAACCGGCAAAGTGGGGCATATCTGTTCTTGGCATTAAGAGCACGCGAACGAGAATATGACGAGTATGCTCACTCCGAAGACGATCTCTGGTACAAGCCTAGGTTCAGACCATCAGAGAATGTAGTCAAAAGCACACTCGTCCGATCGAGTATTATGAGCAGCTGAGAATAATGTAGAGGATGGTCCCCATTTGTTCTAAAAAGCCGAACCGGATTTAAGATGCGGGAGAATAGACAGAAAAGATTCCCTTACCCGTCTTCCACAGGCACAGTTCGTAGACCTTCCAACACCTGGAAAACTTCTTTTTGCCACTCCTCCTCTTCCTCTTCCTGCTTGTCTTCAGCAACAAAAGTGACACCTTTCTCCACTGCAGTCTCCCCGCCCTCCCAGAAACATCCACCAAGTTTGTTCATCTCCATCGACTCCTTCTCCTCACACATAATACTGACATGTGCCCATAGATAATCCTCCCATGTGCGACACGCTGATCTCAGCACACTGAACGTCTGTGGGGAAGGCGCAAGCGCAGCATAGAGCACCCTTTCGTGTTCCGGCATGTTGGTATTTAAGGCAGCTCGTGTACACGTCGTCTTCCACAATCTGCGATTCCGATTCCCTATCCACATATCAGGATCATCTTCATCAGATTCGTCACCGGATGTTTCATGAGCTGAGAAGAGAAAAGTTAGGCATAAGCGCTCTTCGAACGCAGTGAACTCTTACATAGTAGACGCCACTGAAACAATCGTGAGCCACGTATACTAGCTGCTCTCCACGGTTGGTGGGCCTTTCGACACAACTCAATTGCATCATCCAGCCGGCCCGCTCGTACAAACGAATACAGCGCTTGAGTGAGATTTTTTTCAAAGTTCTACGTGCCATAAGTGCGCGTGCAAAACATTAGACTGACTATAACTCACTGCATCATCCGAAGCCAAAGCTCTTCCATCTCCTCGATTGACAGCATCTGGATCCAGCTCTTTAATAAGGCCATTCCTACCCCCAGCAGCAGTCCGAGCGGCTTGAACGACATTATGCTTCGTGAACGTCCAGTACCCAGTGGTTGCTTCAGGATGTTGTGGTGACGGAGCTGTCTCTTGCAGCCATTCGCGTATCACAATGAGTTCGGAGAGGAGTGGCGAACCGTTCATGATAGCTTGGGCGACGGTCGACGTCGGTGTGTAGGGATTTACGCGCAGCAAATCTCGTGCAGTGTCAAATGGGGGATATTCTGTCTTTCGAGTGCTGTGATCAATGAGATTTAGAGTAAAATTTGTAGGGAATGAGCGCACGGCATGACTGCTTGCAGTAACCCCCACGTATTCTCCTCTAACTGCAAGAGTTCCAATGTACCACGAGCTGAAAGGTCGGGGGACTGCTCCTCGTACTCTGCTATTCTGTAATTCCGTGTCAATTCTTAAACCATGGAATGAATCCGAGGAAAATGTTACAAGTTTCGACATATTGCTCTCAACTGAGGCGCAAATCCTGTGTCGGGGTCAAGGATGGCAGCCAAGTCATCGGGCATTGATTGGAAGAGAGACAGGACATCTGCGCAAGCTTCGTAGCCATTGTTGGCCATTGGAACGGAAATACTGTGGAAGTCGGGAACAAGTTTGACTGAACAAAAAGTCGCGTTCACGGCGCACGTGAGCAGACCTATAAATAGTAATTCACTCTTTAGTACTTACTACCACCTCTATGACCTGGTCAGACTGAATTCCTATAGCTGACGCGCCCGACTGACCACTAGAATTAGCTTCTCTGTATCGGCTTCTGGGTCCCAGAATCCCTCTAGAGCTCGTCGACAGAACATGCACTTTAACCACGCCAAGATCCTCTGAATTGCTCAATGAAATTGCCACACAGTTCGAGTGCTCCCCAGGAATGTTTAGTGACGCTCATAGTGATTCGCTTGTATTGTCCATGCTGGACTTCATACTTTCAACTGTCGCAGCTCTCCGCGCCATTTCTGAAATGTCAATGAAGACATTCCACGCCCAACCACGCCGATCTGGTCGTTGCTGCTCCGCTCACTTGTTATTACTTGCTATGAGAAATCTTACATCTTGTAAGTACCAACATCTGTAAAGACAACCAATATTTATCAACGCTAATTTACAGGGAAAGTGTGTCGCTTGCTTTACCAAAACCATTGGACTCAAATTGTGCCGTTTTGGATGGCCGCGCCTCCCTTCTGGTCTCTCATCTTTCAGATCAACTTCAGCCTCCGAGAAACGAGGCTTTGAACCAAGCTGCAGAGGATCTGTCTCCGATAACAAAACAAAATGCTGTAGAGCCTAATAACGGGGAGAGCGGCTGCAGTCTTTCAGAAACAGACGAGTCGTTATTTGAGCACTCCGATGAAGATCCCTCTTGCGAGGAAACTTCAACATAGCCAACCTCAGCACCATCGTCAAATATTCCGATAGAAGCTCATGTGCTCTCTCATTAGCGACAACCTGATTGTGTCGCCCTCCCGCTCCTTTGCATTGCAGATGAGGAGAACATTATACCGCTGGTGAAAAGCACGGTTTATCAGCGGTATACATGGAGAATATCCGAGCCCGTAGTGGGAATCATTTCGTCAGAAACAGGATGCATTGGCCGAGTGGTCATAGGCTGGATTGATGAACCAAGCGATTCAGACCATGTTCTTGTGAGTCCCTTCTTCTTTTCGACCGGATACTTTCTCAAGGGTATCGCCGAAGCCCCGACTAAGAATTGCATACTCCGATGAGCGCTGTCCAGATTCTTCTCTGGGAATTTATGACTTGACTGATCCAGTTTCAGCTATTCAACTAGCATAATTCATCCTTAGTTTTCGTCGGCACGTCGAAAAGATTGTCTCTCAATCGTCCAATCCAACCTACAGATCCATTCTATGGCGATCCGGTTCGTATCAAATGGATGAAGATCAATCTGGACTGGATGACCAAAAGGAAAGAAGGATTCACGTTTGGTTGCGCGGCGTTCCTTCACCTCCTCAGAGTGATTCGTATGCTTTCATCGATGGATGTTGACTTTAAAACTGAGTTCCTTTCCTGTACAGGGTGTATGAATCGATAGATCCTCTCTCCACGTCTGAAATTACAGAAATTTCGAGGCCCTCAAAGTCTAGCAATAAATCGGTGTCTACGTCCCAAAGCAGCCTTAAGCCACCAGTTGATGCAAAGCAACAGCACACATCGCAGTACCTTCATCGTCCGTCTGGCTGAGCACCGTCGCAGAGTTGATGTAGTGGATCTTCGATCGTGACCTCGTAAGTTAACAACGCCATTGCATCTTGATAGTCATTAAGCCATTCTTACCAGAACATCCACCCGCGCCCAGATGGCAGATGGCGATCCTTTGAGCACCGTAAGCTTTCTTTTTAACCGAAACGTATCCAGCGTCGCACAGTTTATTTATGACCGACCTCATCGCGGATGATCAGACAATTTTATGGAGGAGGAAGATGGATCGGAGCTTTTGTATAAGAGTGACGATGTGGACAACCACGCCATCAGTTGCCGCCGCCGAGAGTAAAGAGCTCGTCACAATGGCCAAGATCTACGATGACCTAACTGAATATCAGAAGCCGTCGTGGGTGAGCATTACTACAGCATCCTAGATGACCATATTATATATGTTTATCCCCAGCATACTCCACCATCTGTTGATGTCGCTGTACAAGGCGATCTTAAAAATTTCACAGATCAGTTGGCGGATATGAACTGTGAGTGGAACATCGCACAATCGTTCATCGGTATCCTCCTCACATTTCGTTACAGTCAAAAGATCAACATGTTGCGCTCGATCCCTCCCTCATGAAAGGAGTCACTTCCTGATTCTCTTTCCTCTTATGTGTCTCTGCAGGAGGCTTTGCGAAAGGCCCTGCCTACAAACCTAATGAAGCAGAGGCCAGATATTGCTGGGACTTTCTTCTCTGCAGTCTCTTTTGTCGTTTCGGACGAGGTCGTCTCGCAACGGCTGTTGTATATACAAATTCTTCACGTTTCTTTCTGTCAGTTTACTCGTGTTCAGGTTGGAGAAACAATTGTCACTTCCGAAAAATATTGTCCTTGACTTGGTGTCAAACTATGGATGACGCTAGACTTAAGACCAAAGCGCAAACGATGGCCTTAGAACTTTCCGCACCAGCCATTACGGTGGCTGTGAAATGGCACAAAAGCACAAGCCCCGTTGTGCTGCAAGTCCTTGAATATGGGATGATTGCATCTAGGCACTATCAACGCATAGAAATGCTCATGGATACTCCCAATGCTGTCGAGGTGATCAAGAACCGTGCTCAGGAAGAGCCCGATACCGCCAAATGCGGTTCTTTTCTGGCTTTTCCACTCCGATCTATCCCTGCATCGATCCCCAAAAGTCGCCGGCCAGAGCCTCTAGTGTGCGGCTCGGGACCATCTCCAACCACCATCACCTGATCAGCTGTCCAATGTTAAAAGAAAACCTCCTCAGACTGCTTATACTGAATCGCCCGAGGAGAAGATGCGGCGGATGCAGAGCTCGTTTGTCACTAATGCTTCTGGAACACAAACTTTCAAACTTAACAAAAAGAGGAATATTACCGAGGAGAACCTCCTCGGAAGGCATCTCCTTGCTGCCGTTATTAGCGAGTACACAAAGCCCGACGAAGAGGTCGGAAAGGCCACGAACCGGTGCAGAGTCCATCTTGTAAGTGAAATGATGCACCTCAAGAGCCTCGGCATAACCAGGTATCCCGTATTTGGTTTGGCTACTAACGGCACAGAAGGCGACCTTCTTTGTTGTTGGTACTCGAGAAGACTGGATGTACGTTTCTCCGAGCCTCAAATAAAGCTGTTAAGTTGAATAATTGATGGATTGCAGTGTATCTTCATTATGGACCGAAGTATTATACACTTCGATATCTCCTCCCCGATTCAAGCTTACCATTTCATGACGTTCCTTCTTCGTTTGCGACGACGGAGCAACGAGCAAACCAAATTAGGATTTTGGAGAATGCTGACACGTTTGTGGCAGATTGTTTCGGGACTCGGAGAGCGCAGAGAGAGGGGGCTGAGAAAGTTTTGGTGGACACGACGGGTGATACTAATAAGAACGGAGATCATGGGACAGTTTAAGGAGATGAAAGTATAGAGGCTGCTAGATTCTTCTACATAATTTGCCGTCGAAAATTGCTTAGTACCTGTTTCAATCGTTGTCGCAATATGTTCCGTTCTATCAATGCTCTGAACTTGTCTTAAAAATTTCCTCTCTGTGCTTGAAAGCGCTGTGCGCTGTCACACCTATTTCGCAGAAAACTGGAGGAGCAATGCTTTGCTCCTTGCGAGTTATTCGTGTTCATGGCCACCGTCGATGAGGTGTGCAGGAGCTACCTTCCTACCTCAAATCTCTACATGGTCTTCTGGAATGCCGGGAATAGGAAGTTGTCAATGTGCGAACCGTCGCATTGGCCGAATGTTGTAGTGACTTGTACTGTTTATTAGATCCAGGCTTCTTCATGAGGTTGCGAACATCGGCTCGTTCACCCGATACATTCAGCAACGCCGCTGGTCACCGGTCAGGCCATGAATATGTTGGACTTGACCCTCGTGGGTTTAACTGCGACGTACGGCCTTGAGGCTCTTCTGATTAGGAGATATCCAACATGAAAAATTATGTCGCAACAACATCAAGACCAAATCTCAGTCATCCCTCCTTCCGCTGCGATTTGACGATTTTCACCCCAGGTAAAGACCCTCGCTTTTTGATTTCTACCGGTTTCGCCGTTGTCTTCGGTTTCTCTGGAAGTTTCGCCGTTACTGGTATTTCTATGACCCTTACTTTCGTGTCAGACATAGGGACTGCCTGCAGAGAACTTTCTGCCGGCTTCGTGGGCAGTGAATTTATCGCGGCAGGAGGTTTCGGGGGGAGCGAGGGGTGGTGCTGTGTAGTGTGTTCGGCGCCTTCCATTTGACGAAGCTTTGCTTCCATCATAGCAATCTTGTCTTGTGTTCTACGAAGGGAGATGAGTGTTATCCAATAAGATGAGATAGAAGACGTACTTATCCTTATGCCGTCCTTTGATCATGCTCAATGTCGTGGGACGTCCGCTCTCCATCATGGACTTGCGTTTCGCCCCCAATACACTGTTCCCACCCGCTTGGTCGAGGGGCGCTTGATGAGCGTATGTCACGACAAGCGTGCGACCGCGAAAAGGTTTGTCGTGCGCTGATGCGAGAGCCTTGGCAGCATCCTGGATGGGGTAGAAAAGTTAGCCTTCCGTCTGCAGCTCCCCCCGGGTCTTTTGATTCGGAAATGGTGGTAATAGTTGATGGAAACAAGCATGAAAGAGAACAAAAGACCCGGGTCAGAAACGAGGAATCTTAATAACAACGAAGTAACTCACGTTAGCACTCTCGTACTCGACAAATGCATAGCCTCGAGGCTTGCCCTTGTGGGGACCAGCTTTGTGGAAGAGAAAGTCGAGCTTGGATATTTTGCCGAATTTGGAGAAGGCCTGAAGTAGGGAATATCTACGCAGCAGCATCAGTGCCAGTGTCGCCTAAAGCTAACGGACCGGCTCACTCATCGACAGATGGGTGCAAGTTTCCGACGTAGATCCTATCCTTGATTATCCTTTCCTTCGTCGGTGTGGAGGTAGAAGTCGACGAGGACGCCTCTAGAGCTGGATAAGAGAGGTGTTCAGAGGCCATTCAGTATATCCGAGATACTATCGTGGTCGATGAAGATGGCGACCAGGCGAATGGCCGTTTCAAGACGACAATAAGACTGGCCTTTTCCATTAATTGCCTCCTAAAATTCCCTATTTTGTATATAATCGAGAAAATTTCGTGGGAATATTGTGGCGCACTGCCACTTGTCGCGGATGCGAGGGTGCGCTGACTCTGCACTTGACCACCATCATCTATTCTTCGGTGTCTCCTCTTTCACAATTTCTGTATAATTGGAGGTCCCATAATCCCTACAAGCATCATGTTCTCAAGTCCAACTCCCGCTCCAGGGACACTCGCGTCGAATACGCTCCGAAAAGCAGGACTTATCGACAGAGACGCCACCATGCGGGATGTCACAGATAAACCGGGAGGGCGAAAGGGATCTTCCAAGATTCGGTCACATAGAGCGCGTGCGATAGAAACCCATTTGGGACCACGAACGGTAATTGTCACTCTACTCATCTTTTCAGCAGCGCAGGGATGACGCTTTCATTTCCGTCGCTGGACTTTGTAATCTTGGAACTTACGCTCGCTCGCAGTCTTCTCTGGCTATGCGCATGGCATCTTCATCGACATCATTACCCGTGACACCGACGGCTTTGTCTATCCGTGGCGCATCCTTGAGGCGGACAGGTGATCGGCGCCGTGCTGCTGCTGCACTGGGACCGGGGCTAGTGTCCAGCAGTCGAAGGAACGCAATAGAACCGTGGAAAGAGTTTGTCACGAAGCGCTACAATCCTGAGCTACAATTGCTCAATCTTTCAGTATGTTTCGTTCTTTTTTGCCTTACGCCACTCATCTCACCTACCTGTTCTAGAACATGATTGAAGATGATGTCATCAAGAAACACAATTTGACACCCCCAGGTCACGGCGGGTCTGCAAAAGAGGCGGGCGTCATCTTCAAGCTCGCGAAACAGCTTCAACCTCCAGTACGTTATTCCGGCATTTCCTAGTTTCGAGTCTCACACTATGGCTAGGTCATGAAACTTGATCTCAGCCATAATCGTCTTACTGGCATGCACCTCAGCCTTCTATCTCATTATCTGGGAGAGCTCGAGGCGTTGTCACTGCAAAACAACAACATCAGAACGTACAAGGACCTCGACACCATTATCGGCAGGGCTGGAAAAGAGCAGATGCTACGACTACAAGAGCTCATGCTGTCCGGCAATCCCTTGCAAGTGAGCGAATATGAGAAAGGTCGCGTGGAGTTTTACAAGAGGTGTGAGAGTTTTCTTATTTGGAGTTTTGGTTTCTCAAAGCCGTTGCAGTGAAGTCACCCGACGCTTCCCTTCAATTACACTACTTGATCAGGAACCCATCGTTCGAATAGCATTCGACATTCCTCAAGCCTCCTCGTCCTCGACACCCGTTGCTAAACCATCCGCCACTTCTTTCCCTTTCGACATGGGTCCTTCCATGATCAACGGGGCAAGTCCAGATCTCGTCAATTCTTTCCTCTTCCGTTACCTCGACACCTTTGACAAGAATCGCGCTGCCCTGCTGGACGTCTATGATCCAGCGTGTACTTTTTCCTATTGCGTCAACACTGTCATACCAGAGCGCGCACGACTTCAAGGTCTCCACAATAAACTCCCCAATCAAAAGAAACTCGATTGGAGTAAATGGTTGGACATTAAAGACGGTGGTTCTCGAAATCTATCCAGAATGCGGTCGTGGGCGGATAAGCAGGACACACGACTCAATGTGGGGTCCGAGGCGACCATCAAGGCACTGCTGTCACTGCCACAAACACATCACGATATCGCGGGTCCAGGAGAGAACTTTTGCGTGGACGGGCTAATCGTACCTCATGGAACAGATGTTGCCTTGATGGTCATGATACACGGACAGTTCGCAGAAAGTAAGTCGCCATTTGAGCATGCTTTGCACCGGTTTTTTTAGTTCTAATCCTTGTCTTGCAGTGCCAGCAGAAGGCTTGAGGTCTTTCGATAGAACTTTTATATTAGCGCCAGCTGTGGCGGGCTCGAGGTACGTGATTCTCGTAGGCTTGTTATCATATCTAACGGAAGTGTTTGTTAGGGCCAAGATAAACGGTTGGGATGTCGTTATAGTGTCAGATCAGTGGACAATACGTGGCTACTCAAGCCCAGAGGCATGGAAGCCAGGCCCCATGCTCGTGCAAGCCCAGAAGCGAGTGCCGAGGAAAGCGCAGGATCTGTCAGGACCTGCCGACCCAAATCCACAGAATCCACAGCAACAATCCAGCCAGGAACAGCTCTTACAGCAGATCGTAGGTCTATTCCATCTTATTCGAGAAGCACCACTGATGAATAACGTAGGATGAACCCGCACGATCTGTTGTCCTGCAGATATGCCAGCGAACCGGAATGACGGTGCCGTTTGGATACGATTGCCTGTCACGAAACAATTGGAATTTGGAGGCTGGTATTGCGAATTTTGAAGCTGTGAAGGTTCGTGTGCTGTATCCTAGATTTCATCCGCTGTGTCACTGAAACTCCGTGATCGTAGGGAACATTAGGCAGGGAAGCATTTGTCTAAACTGAGTCTGCCAACTAGCGCTTTGGGGTGTCCATCAACCCCCGTGGGTACCTGGGCCTTCACAAGTCACAACCTCCTCTCATCATGTTCTATTTGTTGCGTTTTCACCGTGCTTTCTCATTTTTATCTACACTTAAGCAATCACAGTTATATATCACGAACCTTGCACACATCCTCTATAATGAACCCTCATTGTATATTTACAACCGCATCTCATCTCTATACGTATGAATATTTGAACGCCGGATACTAAACTCTGAAAGGGATTTTCTTTCGTTGCTGCATGCTGTCAAGTTATCAAAGTTCGAAGAAAAGATATCGCCAGCTTTCTGGAGGTGCAGGCGGCAGCGTCGGGTGAAGAATCTGCCTACTCGACGTCGGGTCCGACGGGCAGCCTCCTCCCTGAAGAGGGATGATTACATCCGGTTAGTCTCTAAATACCCGCACACATTTTCCGGAAAGCGAATCTCATGAATATTACGACGTACGGCAGTGTCGAACTGGGTAACCCTTCAGATTACCAAAACAGGCACGCCATCCCTCAAAATTCGCCGGTCCGTACGTCACCTGCAAATATTAACACAGAGGGCCTAAAACGCATGTTCCCCGGGGACCTGTGCCGGGACTCGCCTCGTGTGAACAATTTGTATCTGGGCATATTACTATGTGCGCATAAGTTGCCCGAATGAGCGCCGTCCTGCAAGGGAAGATTCTGATGCCTTGCCTCGTTCTTGCTATATAACGACTCACTAGTCGTGCTTCTCGCGATCGTCCCTTCGGAATCGTGCGCACGCACTCCAAAAAAAAACCACAAAAAACAGCTTGGACTTTGCGCTCTATCCTTCGTTTTCGATTTTGCTTCCCCCCTTTTTTCTTTATGGTCGATGGCTCAACATTCTTTTGAAAACTCTGATTTGCACGGGGCTGCACTGGTGGGCGACGCAGAGGGTGTGCGTCGCGCTCTCCAAGATGGTGCCGACGTGAACTCCCTCGATTCCCTTGGGAGGACGGTGATAATGTGTGCCGTAGCAGGGGAACAGTGAGTACCCTCTGATTTACTGTCTCCAGCGCGGCTGTTTGCTGAACTAAAATCAATCATCAGCTGGGATAACATGGATGTCCCACACGAAACCCTGATGACTGCCGGCCGCCTGGATGTGATCAGGATTCTCCTCGGGCGTCCCGAGATTTCCCTGTACACGCTCAATGCGCCGCAAGAGGCGTTCAACGGTGTTACTCCCATCGGTATGGCAGCGTGGCTGAACATGCACGACGTCGTTCGCCTCCTCGTAGAGGGCAGCTTCCACACCGTCGCAGTCGACGGTATGGACACTCACGGAGCCACGTCCCTCATGTGTACGGACGCGTCCCTTTCCCCCCTTGTCGCGTTCTGACTTGAAGTTTCGCTTTTGCTTTCGCAGATGCCGCCCGGGATGGCAATCTACGCGTTGTCCAGCTCCTAGTAAAGTTTTTTCCCACTCCCTGGCGTAAAACCGCGCCGAGTATCTGACCGCGCTGTTTTTAGCTGCACCATGGTGCCCGGCCAGATTTCAGGGATCGGAATCACCGCACGTCCATACAGTTCGCCATGGCACATCCCCGGGTACTTTATCTCTGTGAAGAAATTCTGCGCCGTCATCGCTGGCGTGAAGCCAAGGTAAATTCCTCGCACTCCACTATCGCCGCAACAATTGAACATCTTGTTATAGTCTGCTTCCGGAAGCAGGCTACTGTTGGATTCGACTTGTATCTTCGAACTTTCATGTGGGCAAGATGGATCTGATCCTTCAATTCCCGCTACCATTTCTCCTTCGTTCACATCAAAGTTAACTCGTGCAATCATTCGCTCCGTCACGTCCTCTGATTTGGCATCTCTACATTCGTTATTGACTCCACTGTTTTCCTGTACAAGTTCCCACTCGTCACATCTTCTCGTGAATGCCCCTGATCCCAAGGGCTGGAGCCCTATCCATCATTGCGCCGCCGTCCGGAGTCCTTCATTGGAAATTCTTGATACACTGTACTATGCTGGAGCTGACGTCTCTTTGTTCACTAGACATGAGCATTTCACCCCCCTTCACTGTCTTGCGAGTTCGGCATATGTTTTCCAGGACGACGACCGTGTTTCTTCATTGGTGCACTTTGTTTCACGCCTCATTTGGGATTTTAAAGCTCCCTTGGCAGCCAGAACCAAGGAGGACGAGACATGCATTCACATTGCTGCCGAGCATGGCTGTTGTCTTAATCTGTTGATAATTCTCTTGGATTACGACCAAACTGGCGCCGTCCGTGAGCTACGAAATTCACGGGGGTGAGTCAATCATTATATCCGCCGCCGTACTCGCCACTAACGTCTATACTTCCAGACTCACCGCCCTAGAAGTGGCGAAACCAGAATTTCGAGTAGCATTTGGAGAAGATGCGGAAAGCCTACGATCCGCTTCGTCCCTATCAATGCGCACCATTCGTCCTCTTACGTCTTCCATCCCCTCCTTCTCGTCCTTCTCGGACCTACGAGCTATGTACGCTCAGGACCGCCTGGCTTCTCTCAACTTTGACATGCCCACCGCCGCTCATCAGCTCATTGGCAACCTCCGCCTTACATCCCTCACCTCCCGGCACGACATGCACCCTTCCTACCTCGACTACCTCGACCGTCTCGTCTCTGACCTCACCCGGCTCTCCGCCTCGCTCATGCAGCACTTTCACGCACGCGTCGGGGAAGCGTCTGACGAGCTCGCCGAACTGTCTTCTGCAACCGGCAGTCTTTCGAAGCTCCTTGACGTAGTCGCTCGAGATGCAGGAAAGCTGATCCAGGAGCGCGGCATTGAGCCTATTAATCCCAGCAAGAAGGACAAGAGGGAATCGGAAGATTCCCAGAAGACGGCTGTAGCGGTGTCGTTATCGTGGACGGATTCTGACGCCTCTACGCCTAGCACCAAGAGCAGCAGACCACCTACTCGCTCGGACATACCCCCGTCTTCGGACGTGTCTCCTTCCAAAAAGAAGAGAGACCCCCCCAGCGACGAGGAAAAGTCTCGAACCCCCTCCAAGTGGAAAGCCTGGTTCAAGCGAGTGGTATCCGTATCGGATTGGTCTTCCAACACGGATATTCAATCGGGGGTATCCGAAGACGTGCAGGTAGATTCCGGCATTCCCCCCACGCCCCGTGGCATGGCCATCGATAACGCACTACGGACGTCATCCGTTGTCCTGGCTGCCGCTCAGCGCGATCTGAACGGTATCGCGGAAGCCATCGTATGTGTAAGTCCCGCCCACTCAACCTTGATGCCGCAAAATTCAAAAGTTTACTTCACAGGCTCAGCATATCGTACTAAAAACGAACCAATCGATTTCCCGTGCAGAAAAGATCATCTCCAGGGCAGTCAAAGTATGCCACCCCCTCCATCCTTTCTCCCCCTTCATTGTAACTCAACCCCTTCACAGAAAAGAAGGGCTATGATCTCGGATTACCGACAAGTCCTAGAAGAAAATGAAGGCGGCGTTAAAGTTCCACCCAGTTATTCTCAGCTTCTCTCAACACGCGTCAGCAACGCGTCCCTATTATCACTGGCGTCACACGCGTCCTCCACCCTTTCTGTGGATACCATGGTCGAGAACGACGATGAGGAGACACGTGTAATCCGTCGTCTGCTTTTACGCAAGATAGAAGCAGGGATAGGCGGTGCACTAGACGATCTCGACACAGTCATCAGCTGGCTTCGCATCGTCAAAGAAGCCGTCCGTGGTGTAAAAAGGAGGGCGTACCTCTAACATAACATAACACAGGTGCAGGTGTACTCCCACACGTGTAACGTGTAAAAAGTAGTGTATTTATATAGAAAGAGTTGCAAAGTAGATGGAATGTAATCTAGTTGTTGTATTGGTATATAGCACTGTTGTACAAATGAATACTATCCGGATTGTTCATACATGTCAGTCCCTAGTGAATGAAATGTATGTTCAACAAGCTACCGCCTCGTCTCATTCAAACGACGGGAAAACGCCTCACGGCACTGATAGTGTGTAACTTCGCCTCTAAAAACTTTATCTTAGCACCTGAAAAGAGCGGAAGCGAAATTCCCTATATACCTAGGCGAATGCACAGCGATAACGCTATTCCCCAGCCGCTTATGACATTGTGGGCATCTACCAAGGGATAAGCATCCAATAATGACTTTCTTTGCCACAAGCGAACAAGATAAGACATACATGCGACTATCCGTAACCTTGACGCGCTTCGTCTGCAGGATCATCAGCTTACGCGATAGCTGGTCATTACGCGATTTGCTGATACCGCGCAGAACGCGACTATCGAAAATCGGAGCGCGCAGTGCATCGACTAGGAAGGTCCGGATATCTTCGGCGGTAACAAGTGGAGGAAGGAGTTTGAGCGTCTCGACAGCGTCCAGTCGGGGGCTGTGTCGACTAATCAGGTCCAATGCAGGATGCAGGTAGTCGTGCGAATCCTTGACCGTAGGCTGGAGATATATACGCAACAACGTGAGATAGATACCACTCGTTTCACTCTCTGCCTGATGATACCGTTTGCAGTATCTACAAATATCAGTCAACCGTTACATAACAAATCTAAAGAACTCACTCTTCTGCCTTCATGTAATCATGTAACCTATAGGCGTAGAGCTCAAGAGCCTGGTCATGCCGTCCCAATCGGCCAAGCAGTATCGCACGGGCTTCGAAAAGATCTGGCCCAGGGTAAGAAGACTGGCTAGACTACCAAAGACTCACAGCCGTACCTTCTGACGACAATATTCCGTACAAATGATCAACACTGTAATGACTAGTCGAATCAATGAACTGTAAGAGCTTCGTGTGCATGTC
Source organism: Armillaria luteobubalina (assembly GCA_030435615.1). Taxonomy (NCBI): domain Eukaryota; kingdom Fungi; phylum Basidiomycota; class Agaricomycetes; order Agaricales; family Physalacriaceae; genus Armillaria; species Armillaria luteobubalina. The sequence goes on along the minus strand of JAUEPU010000018.1, from coordinate 155,100 downwards.
CTTGTGCAAGTCTAGAAAGCCAATATGAATAATCATGATTGAGTTCCCGCATCAATTGCCACTTGCCACTATCACCCCGTTTTCTGGCGACGAGCGTCATAGATAGATACAACTCCGCCAAACGATCGTGAAATTCCGTAGACTCCTCCTTTCTCTCGTCGATTAGGTATTCCAGGTATTTCGCACAAAGGGAGGGCTCAATTCCTTCCAAATAGTCGGCCACCGCCGTTCGAGGAAGCTCGACATCCTCGGAGGTGAAGATCTGTTTAAATTAGGATATGCGGAAGGTAAAAACGAGGTGACAGGCCCCACCTCAAATGCCATATTCCGGTCGGCGTCGAATATCCAACGTGAAGCCATGAAAATTAGCTCCAGATATTCCGGCCCAAGCCTCTGGAGATAGAATATAGACGGCTGCAATTTGTCCAGCATGTCCTCTTCTTCTTCGCTGAGCCTGAAGGAACATAACACGAGGATAAGTATATTCCACGGGATAGCACCGGTATCCACATACTGTTTTAAAAGATCCAGTGCCTTATCATGCATTTTCTTCCCTTTATAGAGATCAATCAGCTCTCCGAATTTCTGTTCAAGTAAACTCAATGACACTTTACTCCCGCACTGAATACAAGCTACTCACACGGTGGGCCCGAAGTTCCTCCTCAACTTCGGAGACTTCGCACCAATTGGGGACTCGACACAAAGGACCCAACAAACCCGGACGAATGATCAGATATGACTTGAAGAGTGCGGTGTACACGATTTGGGCGAAGCGGAGCAGTTGCTCGGGTGTCAATGCCGACAAGGGAGCATCAGGCAGAGCGAACAGGTCTTCAACTGAGGTCTCATTGAGAGACGGTGTCTTGTGAGACTGGTTCGCAGGCGTTATACCCATGGCAGCCAATGCCGCATCGACTTTGGGTCTACGATCCGACAGGTACCTGACTAAAGTCTCAATCGACCGCTTAAAAACATCTTCGACACCCATGAAAACTTGACGAAATTAAAAAAGTCGAGAATCCTACCAGGAACAGTGCGTTTTGTTTTGCTACTTATGGACGCCGAATCATCATCTTTGGGGGTCGTTGGGGCTATTAAAGCGCTGAGTCCAGTTTTGAATCTGCCTCTAATACTACCGGTCGAGGGGAAGGCAGCCAGCTGTTCGACGGAATCAATAGGGGCTTTGTCCTGACTCGCGGTTTTTGAACTGTCGCTTGAAGGCGTTGCAGATGCATCATCCGGAGGAGCCGGTCCGCCAAATAGAGGTATCCACCTGTCCGGCAGGACGGACAATCGTCCCGCAACAGTATCAGGGTAAAGCGCGACAACCTTCGCCGGGTTGATATTTAGTTCTGTGAAAGTGTCGATAGCTACATCGAATTTTGACGTCCGGAACAGAGAGACAGCATGGAGAGCACGTATTCTCGTCTTCCTCGCATCCTGGAATGGAATGGACGTTAAAATGAATCGATACTGTCAATGTTTTGCATACCTTGTCGGGAAGTATTTTTGGGTCAATTGTGTCCACAAGAGTTAGCGCATCAGAGTATTGACAGCTTAGAATTAACTCGTCAATCTGCTCAGACCAAGGCTTCATGCAGAACTGCCATATTGCACTGCCCTCGGCTGCAGCCGCAGTACGGTCCGTAGGTGTCGTAACAAGATACAACGGAGATTTCGATGCAGGGCTGGCAGTAAGCAAGCGAACCGACGCATTCTGTGGCGTGGAGGCGGTGGAGGTTACAGGAGGGATGAACGGATAAGAAATGGTCTGTGTCGGCCGTAAAGTCAACGACGATCGGATCTGAAGGACAGTCGTCGGATAAAAATTTGGATTTTGATGCTGGTCGGATGTTGGCTCAGGAGCTGGAACTGTCCCTGCCGGAAGTACAGAAAATATGTAAGGTTTGACAAATGCTACGCGAACCATAAGAACGAATACGCGGAAAACGCCTAAATTATGAAATGACATGCCTATTTCTTCTGGTGGCGCTGGCCACTCGATAGATCCTATTTTTGAGGGTCGCCCATCGTGTCCGATGAAGTAACCTTCGTCTAAACGAACCCAATATTGGTATCATTAAGGAACTATGAGATGAAGACATACGATCTTTAAAGACAAGAGTATTATCTTCATCAATTTGTGCGACAGATGGTTTCGCTTTTGCTCCAAGACCAAGGGTCATATACCCCGTGAGACCAGAAAAAGCACCCATACCAGACGCCGTGGTGGATGTAGTTATTGGCATCGTGACATCGACAGCTGTCATAGAGGACATGTTGAAGACGGCATATTCTGTTGGGGAATATGCAAAGCAAATGCATTCGTTGGTCATGAATGTCATGGCTCTGGCTGAATGTGCTAACGGAGCTTCCTAGAATATGCACAGTCAATGTATAATTCGACCAAAAGCACATGTTCCGCACCTTGACCTCTTGTGCTTCCCCATCTTTCCATGTGTAAATGACGACCTTACGTCGGCAGCCAACGACGAGATACGTGATCAATGTCGGAATCGTCTTTACATCCGGCTGGCTTGGTTTTCCTTCCGCATCGAAATGCTGCGTAAAACTGTGGATAGTGAACGAAAAGGCGGCCTTTGCCTGGGCGAGAACTGTCGGTGGGGAGAGAGTGGGCAAAGGAAAGAGCGTTGTCGTCATTTCTACTCAATGCTTAGCCAGAAATGAGAGTAAATTTCGGGACGCGTACCCGACAATACAACCAAGGAATTAATATCCCGGATGAACCCCATTTGTTCGATAGCTCTCCGTGTCAAATTCTTCTTCACTTCCACCAAGGATGCAATTTCGCTGTCATTTTCTGTTCCAGAGATTGAGTCCAATACTATCCAAGTGATTTCCGAGTCTTTCTCACCAGCAAGTTCATTGATACCATATATCAACAAGTTTCCTAATGCCGTACCGACGTATAGCCTGTCACCTATTAGGAGTAAGTCGAACCATCCATTCGATGATACTGCTGGAATACACGCCTTGCACTGTAAGAGACTCGACCTTTTCCTTTATTCCTGTGATGACAGTCTTGGGGTCGGAAAACGGGGCCATCCCGGACGCCACGAAGGAGTTGGGGTACAAGTGGATAGTGACGTGTGTTGCGGTTGAAGGTCCTCCGGAGTTCCGGTCCGAACCAGAAGACACCGGTGGCAGCGAACTGATGTACGGGAAATTTTTGTCTCCGTTTACCTTCCATTACGACCTCATCACCTTGGCGACCGCATTGAAGAACTCTCTCTACTAACGCCGAAGTATTTTGCGAATATTCTTTCCGAGATTCTCTTTGACAAGTTTCACCGCAAAGCCAGACCGTTTGCACGTCTGTTCTACGTCCGCTTCAGCAGCGTATCCGTAATGAATCTCCAGAATGAACACTGTCGCAACATTCATTCTTTTTACACGTACTTTTACCTACTAGTCATCTCGCTGATCAACAATAAACGCACCTGATAGCCATTTAGTAGTATCTTCTAGACAAATGCACCCATCTATTGCTGAACATATTCATCAATAACACTTGCCGGTAAATTGAACGTCCCAAGCGGTTTGTAGTCAATATCAAGCCCAAAGGCTCTCGGCCCTCCAATCTCTATACCCCTCGATATCGCAGTCCACTTATCCGACGCCTGTATTCCAATAACCACAACCAACAACCCATACTTATACTCCGGTGTACCAATCGCCCCCCCATTCGCCGCATCGCACACACATATCAAATCCGGCACAGACGCAACAACCTCCTCCTTCCCATCCCCCGTCACACTCTTCGCAACGAGGTTCTCATTTTTGAACGGGATCTTCATACTCCCCCTAAATTCATTCCCGCTCCCGCTGACGTCCGCGGCTTTAATAGTGATCTCGCCAAACAGATGCCCTTTGACGGTGCGCCGTTCGACTTGAACGATCTTGCCTTTGAAGAAAACTTTGGCGGACTCAGGCCCTCCGGCTTCAGAGATGATTGCTTCGGAGACGCAGTCGATCTCGTTTTTGGCTCGGCAGAGAGCGACTGCACGTCCGATTCGCCACGAGAGGGAGATCGTGTGTTGGACAGCATAGGCTTTGGTCTTCGCTCCAGTCATAGGTCCTCTGGCACAGGCGACGTGGCTACCCATCTCGGACAGAGCCGCGCGAAAAGCGCGTTCCACCAATTTTTCTGTTGTACCCTCAAGGAAAACCTAATAGATAGCATTAACAGGCGCAGAAAGACGTAAAGGTTGAGTATGGCTACCATGGTGTTTCCATTGCCATCAGAAATTACTTGCGGGATGAATTGCGATTTGTCCCCTCCCCATACAACAGGTGTAATCTGCCACCCGACTGGATATGCACGACCCATCCAGTCACCGTCAACCGTGGGGAGATTCATATTGCAAGAGGCGCCCAAAAACAGCCCTACAGAATGTCAATGAAGGCTCGGTGATCATAACACAAAAGACTCATACCTTGTAATCCATTGCCACCTCCAATTTCTAGCGCAATGGTATGAGTAGGCTGATATCCCACTTGAGCATATAGGACCCTCTGGGAATGCATCATTCTGTGCAAATGATTAACCAGGAGCACAAAGAAATTCAGAACAGACGAACTCATCCCCAGATAATTTCTCGATACCAACGGACGGACTACCCTTTCCTCCTCCAGTAGCAACCACTGCATCATCCAGCAAGTCATCGGGCGAGACGACCCTCATCACAGCCCCCTTCCTCAGCAACTCCCGACACTTGATATAGTGAGGATACGGAGTCCCACCACCGCCAGTACCCAGAATATAACATCCAATCATTATCCACTCCAGATCGATTTCACTGATAATCCACTCTCTTGAAGAGTTTACCGTTGGTTTATATGCTTTTATTTCAGCCGCCGTCATGGCTTGAACGGAAGAGCCACCCTGGAGGGGCTTTTTGTCCACAATGGTATCTTCATCGGCGTCCTCACCATCCGGAGGAGAAAGAGATATACTCTTGGAAGTAACGGAAAAGTCAAAGTCACCGATAGCTTTGACGATGATCCGGGATTTATTTGCTATATACTATCAGAACATGTGAATGATAAAATTTAATATTCCGGACGGGGGATAGCTCACCGGGAGTGGGATATCATCTATCTCGGCAATACTGACCGTTTCTTGAAGAGCACCACTACCAACAGCTTTCTCGATAGCAGCTTTAGACACCTCCTCCATCGCAGCATGGTTCGACTGTCCTTCAGTGCTCACAATAGTATCAACAATTCCAGAAACCCTCGCAATAGCTAAAATACCACACACATAAATCCCACGCAACAGTCAAATCAAATGAGAACTGACCTGCGCCAATGGCGTTGGCTACACCGGCATACTCTGGTTTCTCCACAGTACTCGCACCGTCAAGTTTATCGGGAGCAAGAACAGCACCTCCACCAACCAGAAGCACCGGGATATCTTCAGCGTTCGTCTTCATCGTGTCAATAATCCGTTCCAGCATGTTTTTAACAATTGCCTCATACTCTCTAACCACGTCTTCCTTGAGGATGTCAAGAGACAGGGTAGCATCCCCGATCGAAGTAAGGTTTTGCGAAACGACAGCATAATCTGTTGCCGTATGAACCTTGCCACCAAAGACGAGAGCTTCCTGCTGTATACGATGACCGACGGAGTCAGGACCTATGGTCAATGACAAGGACGGGCCCGACTTGCGGACAATGGAGCCACCGCCAAGACCGATACTACAAACGCATATTCGATGAATACAGCAATAACACATCTAAAGGACACGTACCTCTTAACGTCCGGGCAAGAGAAGTTGAGTCTTACCCCAGACATCTCCGTCACCGAAGCCGCCTGCCGGGGAAGCCCACTCGGAAGGAGCATACCACAATCGGTGGTGGTACCTCCGACATCAACGACCAGCATACTTTCCTTACGATGGCGCCCCTGAACGAGGAAACCAGCGCCACACATCGAGTTCGTAGGACCGCTAGAGAATGTACGGATGGGTAACCGGGCTGCGAGAGGTGCGGGCAGAATTGTACCATCATTCTGAGTGACGAAAACGGGGCAATCTAGGTTGAGCCTGTGAATCGCTGTCTGGAACGACAGGATAGTCTTTCGCGCGAAAGAAAGGATAGACGCGTTCAAGATAGCCGCATTCTCACGTTCCAAGTACCCTAGGTTTGCCACTACAAACAGAGCGTTAGAATGGTGCTTTCCTGCAACAGCCCGATAATCAAACGAACCTTCTTTAGACAACACGACATCCGCTTCCGGATAATATCTCTTCACCCATTCACCGACTACTTCCTCCTGCTTCTCAATCACATCCAACGGTGAGAAAATCCCATTAACAACAACTGACTTGATGCCCTTCTGCTTGATCTTTTCACATTCCTCGGCAATCTGGACCTCATTAATACTCTTGATGAGCTGACCATCAACCTCCAATCCACCATCAACGAAGCCACAATACGCGCAGATCATATCCCGTAGATCTGGCGGCCAATCTATACCCGGCGGCACATCTCGTGAGAATGGACCGCACAGGCGGATGACAGCCACAGGTTTCAAGCGGTTTTGATCTTTCTCCACCACGGCATTGATGAAATGCTGCAATGTCGGTGATTAGATACATCGGAGTAGAGGAGTAGATCGGCGTACTGTTGTACCAATAGTAACGCTAGCCACACTGCTCACGTCTACCTTGGCGTCGCGCAGCAGAGTCGTTATGACATTCTCAATACCTTCGCTGGGATTGGGCGTGGTGGGGTATTTAGTCCTGGAATAAATGATTAACGCGAAGATCACAGCCTACGCTAAGCATACCAAGCAAGGATTCCTCGATTAGAAGTAGAGTTGGCTAAAGGGTCGAGAATAACACCGTCCGTATTCGTTCCACCGACATCGACACCGATCCGAAAACTTTCGCTCATGTTAGACTTGAAGGAACAGAGATAAGACCGTCTTACCTTGCTGGTGAAAAACCTTCCTAGCTATCGTCGTGATTCTGATTCGCTATTTCTATCTATGATTCGTTTATCTTGCCTAATTTCCAACACATTGGGCCGGCCGTGACGGAAGGCAAACTTTGAGTTGAAGCGAATGCGAATTAGCAGAACGGAATGTAGAAGGAACAGTGCGCGATGAAATCCCTGACGGAAACGACGGCGTAGAAGCACCAGCGTGTTTTTGAATTGAATAGTCGTAGTCGAGAGCATTGAAGAGAAAAGTTGTGTGGCAGGCAAAAGCCGTCGGCAATTTAGATCGGGCCGCAAAGCCGCCACTTGAGATTTCCGCGGTGCAACAGAAGAGGGTCAAGCTGATGTTTGGAACTCTGTTGACAATTGCACAGGGCCCGTAGAAGACCGTAGAAGATGGTATCTACTGGGATCTAAATCATCCGTCGTCGATTTCTGAGGTAGATCGTTGAAGCAGTACGTAGGACGAGACCGAAGTCACCGAACACGGTACACTTTTGATATTGGTGGCTTCATTACCATATTGCTGAGGATGGCGTTGGCCAGACAAAGCGTGCTGCAAATGTATCGGCAGATTTAGTCGCAGTCGTTTAGTGGTTCCTCTTAATTGAAGCGTCTAGTGCCCGTTTATTTAATAAATGCCGAAGAACTGGGTCAAAATAACTCATACTTGACAAAGGCCGACACCTAGCCTGTAAGATATCACCTCGGCACTGTAAATTATTGTTATCCACGGAATTAGACAAGCCTCGAAGTTTATTGGCATCATTTACGATTCCCACAAAGCCGTGTGTTGTCGGTAAGTACTCGGTTGCCCGCTGCTTGCCTCTGGGCGGGGCTGAAAGGACCGCTATCTCAGTCTAGGATTGGGGGTATCCTCAAGTTGCATCACTGCCTCAAGTAATCAAATAGTTGTGCTGTTCCAATTTCCCACTGTCAACACGTGCTTCCCGCAGCATAACGGCGTGAAGAGGCGTGTACCCATTGCTATCCAAACCTAATCCGCATCGGGGTGGTAAGCAAACGATTCTTTCCGAACTCCCTCGACTCGGACCAGGTCGCAGTGACCTCCAATCCGAAGCAGCCGGATTCTTTGCCTCCTCGCAGTCCAGACATAGCACAAAAGACAGCGAAGCCTGATTGTGCCCAATTGCTGTGTGAACGGATTTACGCGTACCCCATGGGGTTCCCAATGAAAGAGTGTGCAAGGGTTGTAAGTCCAAATCTCCGAGAAAAAGCCAGAATGTGGCAGTGCTTCGATTTGGCACCGCCCTGGTCGTCAGTCAAACCAAACAACCGCCGCTTTATGTTCGACTCCCATCTTCGAAGTTAATGTGATGAACTTGAACTGCGGTCAGTGCCTCTTTACATAGCACCATGGTCATCTGCTGTATGTTTTATGCTTCTTTGACATTTGTCTTTCAGCTTCTTCATGAATTGTCACAGGTGTAGTACTTAATAGCCCAATGGCCGTACTCGAATGGTACTAAGCAGACGTAAACAATTCCAGGATCCAGCGACCACGGATCGATCGACGGTCCCGGAGATTATAAAGGCTCCGCATCTATAGGTCGAGTTTCTTCTATCAGGTTACCAGGATAGGAAGATCTAACAGTACGCCCCAGCCTTCCCCAATCGTTTCATCTGTATATGTGCCAGAGCGCACCAGGAAAGTTACTGGAGTAATCCTCCTAATGGTAACAAGCGTTGTAGAATCGAAGATCCGGGGATCATTACCGACTACTGGTTCCGGCAATCTCCACGCAGGCCTCTTTCCTACTTCTCGAGGACCCTCTCCTAAAGTGACTACCAGGTCGTTATGTTGACCGTTGATATCGCGTTTCAGGAGGGCGCGTATCCATCTTCTTTGGTATGTTATATCTCGTTTGGATTACTGATGCTCGCTATGTACACGTTCTCTACCCCGACAGCCCGTATTTGACTAATACAAAGCGTGCATACCCACATGCCTACGATAACCATACTGTCTTTGAAACTCGTGCCTTTAGCTCCAAGTTGAAGCTGTATTCAATACCCATGATCCGGCGAGGCTCTTCTAGTCTATCTGTGGCATTGTAACATGCTCATCACGGTCTCACCGCGTGTCGGGGCCCCCGGCGGCGGCACACCCCCTCGTCCACGTTCTGGTTCAGGGAGCGCCTGCGGATCAGGCTCAAGTTCAAATACACGGGGTCGGGATCTGGGTCTGGAATCAGCAGCGGGTACAGCTCATGATCAGGGTCGGGGCGCTAGCTCAGGTCGCGGTGCTGGGTGCGATTCTGGTCCAGCGGTAGCATTGGACGATCGGAGCGACTGTCGTCTTCATAGCTACACGTGTGTATCGCCTATGGCGGTTGTCAACGTCGACAGTTTGCTTCTGCGACCAATTCGATGTTTTACGAGATGCGACTTCTTTCTGTAGACTGTCAGACAGGTATGTCTTGGCGTCGGGCTGTGCTATGCCCCGAATCAGTGCGGAATATTGTGGCCTCTAGGCCTAGGCTGTTTCGTCCTCGCAGCATAATGAGACAGCAGAGGACAGCAATGCAAAGACGGGCAGATCGAAGGAATTGACCTCCAGTCTGCATGTTGTCTCGTCTACATACTATATCTGCGACTCACTGATGTCGGGGGTCAAATTCAACCTAACGGCGGAGTCACGGTATATCTGACAGCGATGCAGCGATGGTTACTTGAATGATCCTGTCATAATTCTTGTTTCTATTCATATCGTGCTTCGAGAGGGTACTTGTACTATTTTATCAATGCAATTCGTGAACAAGGCTAAATTGTATAATCACCGTATTTTTCCCCTCGTGCTTGACGATTAAATCCATTCGATAACAAGGACGTGAAAACAAGAGACGGTGAAGCCAATTCAGTCATCAGTACAGGCACCCATGCGTACCTATCTATGTACCTATATCATCACCTATACCATCATTAACTGCATGACGCTCTCTCAAAGCCCCAGAACACTACTCATGGTCTCATGCCCACCGACATGCGGGCCAAAGGATCTGTTCGGATCTGTGGGCGATGTAATTAAATTAAGAGGGTCCGCGGGACTATTTTGTTCGCCTCAGAGCTAATCCTTCTACGGTCAGCTGAATAGTGCGGTGGGATTCGTATCTTTGCACCAGAACCACTTCCATCGAACCGGCCCAAAGTAAAATATCGGACCGTCGTCATCATGTTATCGATTGTACTTTGTGATCAACAAGTCCCGGAAGCACGCTTGTATGAATAGAAGGTCTCGCCGTTAAGCAGCGGACAAGATGCCCCACACGGGCGGTCAAGAGATCCGAATGTCGTGAGGAACGCGAACAGTGAATGGAACTTGGAAACTGATCGGAACACGTTGAACGCGTGAGGCCGGAAGCGCACGTGATTTGCCGAAAGTGTATAAGACGCGGACCCTAATCTTCTTGATTGTTTTACATACATCAGCTCCACCATCGTTGGATTTCGCCAGCAGACGCCGCCGTCGCTGTTCCGCCGTTGCCCAGCCCGCTCTCGCTGTGGTCGCCTTCGTCGCCGTCGCCGTTCCCATAGCTGCAATTCATCGGTGGTAGTGCCCGTGATTGTCGCCTAATCGTTCCCCCTAGGCTAATTGTCAAGAATCCCCTTTCAAAGGCCCTGCAGTCTTCATTATGTTTCCTGTTCTCATCGACAGTGCCTCAGATTCTCTCTCTGCCACCATGCAGCCGCCATCCAACAAGCGAAAACTTTCCCTTTTTACTTCGACATGCAAACGGCCCAATCGTTTGTCATCCCTATTATCTTCTTCCCCGTCATGCTCGAGCTCGAGAAAGTCTGCTCCCACATGTACTATCTCGCTCGAAAGTGTCACTATTAATTGTACAGAGTCGTATTGTGTCTACAGTTCGTCGTCTGATGTCAACTTTATCCCCTTTCCCACCACCACCTCTGACTCTGACTGCGAGCTTGAGCCACGGCCCGAGGTCGGCGTCAAGGTGCGTCGACGGTCTATGCAAGCGGCGACGCCCCGCTCCAATGAGCGTGTACGTCGGGACTCGCAGTCGCGCCGTCGAAAAGCCCCCTCTACTCGCCACCACGCTCTCCTATCACCTGCATCACACGTTACTCCCCCACCAAAACGCTTTAAAGGCAAACACTCCGACCTCCGGTTTCTCGCCGTCGTATGGAGGAGTGTCAATGTCAGCTTACAGACGCGAATGGACGTCGATGGTCAAGGGGACCTGGATGCGCAGGACAAGGTGCTTTCAGAGCGGCTGGGGGCATATCTCACCGAGCGTGGGTACTTGGAAAAGAGTGAAGAGCTCGAAAATGTTCTTTCGCCGTCGCAGCTGGTCGCTGTAGCGACGCTCCGGCGAAAGGATCGCACCGTTGTCCGCCCAACAAGGAACAGCGCCGAGCAGCGTAGACGTTCTCCCCTGGCATCAGCTCAGTCATCATCACCATTATTAATGGTTGATGATCCATAGTCTTCTCCGGCAGGAGACTTTCTAGTCAGAATTCGCATGGCATCTCATCACGGCATTGTATAGTTATAATCACATCTGAATCTTTTGCATGAAACGGAATCATTATCATCCACGACTGCTCACGGCCCATTACTTACCTTGTGTATTTCCTTTATCCGCTTTCCCCTTCTTATACCCCGTCATCGCCTTAATCACAATCTGATTAAAAACTTGCCTTCCTCTTTAATCGTAATGGTTGAGGATACCCTGCCCTCTTTTTAAACAAGTAATGTTTATTACGCTTGCACTCTTTAATACCACTTTCCCTTTGTCGTTAGTTTATTAGATCTAGCCTAGGCCTACAAATCAACAGCGCCGCGAGTCTGGACTCTGGTCTACCGTTAAACATGAGTCATCGGTCATCGCCGATAAACGTGACGAAAGTACGGTGTAACACGTACACGTGATATAGTCACGCGTCCACCACGTACGTGTTTTCCCTGAGTTCACCGTCTCCCAAAAGCTTCAGCTGACGTGCAGAATGTTTACTGGCGACTTGGTCACTTGCGCCTTCTGATAATCTATATAGACGCAGCTTACTAATCTTTGTGCCATTTATACCTGCGCCTCCCACGTCACCTGGAAGAACACCGCTGCACAAGTACACTGCCCAATTCGAGGACCTGCGCTCTCATGGCGTCGAATGTTTCCCATTCACCGCAGCACTATATAACCTGTCTCTCAAAGAAATTTACTTCTGGTACTGCTGGCACCATCATGATTGTAAACTTCATACTCGGAGTCCTACTCTCTGCTGGCCCAGCACACGCCTCTCTTGACGTACAACTCCCTTCTGGTGCTTTCACGGGACAAAACATCAATGGCTTGGACCGTTGGCTTGGGATACCCTTCGCTCTTCCGCCGGTAGGCGATCTAAGGTTCAAAGCTCCGGTTCCTGTCCCTACGAATTCCTCCCGGGTCCAACGCGATGCCACGACCTTCGGTGATGCTTGTCCCCAGCTCCCCGGTAATTTGGGCGCTAGTATCAGCGAAGACTGTCTCTTTCTCAATGTACGTGGCTTCGATCTCGGCGACTATCAATTTACGAAGAAGTATGACCGGTAGATCTGGAGACCTGAGGGGGCGAGCAGTGATGAGGGTCTTCCGGTTTTGTTTTGGATTCATGTACGTCTGGGGTCACTTCGCTTGTTCCGTTACTCAGTGTCTCTTGTGTTTAGGGCGGCGCATACACTGATGGGTGTGTTTACTTGCCCCTTGTGACCTACGCCACACATAGAAACATCTACTTAGTGCAGCATCAAGTCCTGCTTATGACCCTACCCGTAAGTGCCTTTACTCATAACGCCTCATACCAGTATACAGACAGGCCCTGTGAACAGGTATTGTGAACCGAAGTATCGCAATCGGCAAACCCTTTTTGTTCGTCTCCACGTCAGTACCCCCAATCGTATTACTCTGGCGATCCACCAGCTCAATTTTTTTACCTAGCAATTACCGGCTCAATACTTTTGGCTTTGTACGTCCGGAGTTTCTGTCAATATTACTGACAGGTCCTGAGGGACGATATAGCTCTCTAGCGCTAATGTCCCTCCGGAGGACCTCAACGCGGGTTTATTGGATCAACGGCAAGCTCTAATATTTGTTCAAGAAAATATACGTGCTTTTGGCGGCGATCCGTCCAAGGAAAGTCCCCCTGACCTCGTTTTTAATACCCGTAATTTATTTTGACATCACAAAAATATATGAATAGGTCACAATCTGGGGACAGGTACGCTTAGTCCTTCTTTGAACGAGTTAACGAGGGTCGATTGTCCTCCGTAGTCCGCTGGAGCCGGAAGTGTCGAAGCTCACTTCTTATTCCCTGCCTCTCTCGCACTTTTCCGAGCTGGAATCGCGGACTCATCGACAGGACCCTTGTTCGTTAACGTCAATATATGATTTCCCTGCACTTTCTCATTCTTAAATGTTACAGCAAAAACTCCCCCAATGCCAGCACATATGATAAACCAGGGAAACCATTCGACAGGTTGCTCACGCAGACGGGCTGTGCCGTCGGTTCGGGATCTGTGGAGTGTTTGAGGAATGTACCTTTCGAGGTGACTGGTTTTTCGGTCCTGTGCACGTGTTATGGTGTGCTCAATCATCTTTTATCAGACCTTAATGAGTATCAGTAACACGATGATTTCGAACACGCTCAATAGTCAATTATGGCAACCCTCAGTGGGCCCCAAAGGCAGTCTTATCCCAGAGCGAGCATCAACTAAAATTCAAAGGGGTGACTTCCTACACCTCCCTTACCTCGCCGGTACAAATGTAAGTATAGAACAGTACTGGTATCTTCTTTCCTCACTCTTCTCAGGTGAACGAAGGAGCCGGTTTCAGCATCAGCTTACTCGGCCTCGACGTTCCCCCCAGCGAGGAAGATGCAACTTTTGACAATTTTGTGAATCGCCTTGTAATTGACAACAGCACTCTCACCCCAGATCTATTTACGGAGCTCCATAAGCTATGGCCGGCGAATGATTCTTCCCTCGGAGCGCCATTCAACACAGGAGACTCCCTGTTTGACAGAGCAGAGGCGTGGTATACCGACGAAATGTTTTTATCCCCAAGGAGACTCTTCTTTGAGCACGCGAGTGCATTGCAGCCGATGTATGCATATTACTTCAGAGAGTTCATACCGGGGAACAATCCGGAACTTGGCGGTTAGTAATATTGTTCCTCCTTGCGTCAAAATGGCAAATACTGAAGGGACTCGGAAAGTTGCCCATGCGTCGGAGTTGCCCTTGCTTTTTGGACCCGTACCTACGGATGTGGAGGACCAGTTCGCCAATCAGATGCTAGACTTTTATATCAATTTTATAACTGATCTCAATCCCGGAAGTGAGCGTGTCTCCACACCCAATGGATTGAAGTTGGGGTGCTTACGGCCCTTGACAGGTGCCTGGAAACGGTATACACCGACGTCAAAACATGTCTTGCAGCTCCTGCGAGACAACATCACTATGATACCCGATGGTATGTACTCTTGTCAGTGTGTCACTTCCTCGATAAGGCTAAGGCTATTTTTTTTTCCAGACTGGGACGTGGACAAGACGAACTTCCTGAATTCGCAGTTTGTTTTGGACGAGTTTGAGAAATGAGGTTCTAATTGCGCAGGATCATCCCATCCCTTTTGATGGCGGATAGCTCTTTTGATAATTTGTAAATGCAATGAACCTCGTACAGCCGCGCCCTTCTCCGTATACGTACAGTCCTGGTGCAGTAGAAGGGACTGGCTTCAGTCTACCCTAGTCGAGACTTGCTTGACGTTCAATACGCGAATTACGCGAATAAGGTGTCTAAGTCGTCGTTAGATATTAATTGCTCATGTGCAATATTGTCTCGAACCGGCATATCCCATAAGGTGAAATATATGGCTATCCTAAAAAGGCTCGACACCTAGCAACACATCATCGTATGTTCTGATATCAGCATAAGATGATCGCTGATCTCTTCTCTTCTAATGAGTATGTATGTAGTAGATCCGACTGGTTCCGTAAGACCGAGAAATAGAAAAGTGATCAATTTGATATCTACAAGTGGTTTGCATGAATGACCGAATATCCCCCATAAAACCGACATAAGGTGAACAAATGAGTGTTAGAATACAGCGAAATATACATCGGAACCCCGTCCGAGCTCGTAACGAGTGATCCTGCTATACAATCTAAAAAATAATGAGTTGGATCACAGAAACACTTAGGCAGTAATGACACGCGAGACCTGGACATCGCTGAAGAGGTTCTTCGTGCCCGCCACCTCGCCCATATGACTCTCGCTACTGTTACTCCGCGCACGCTCCCTCAATAGCCCCCACTCAACCCACCAGTTATCTGCGTCGTCCTCCGCGTCATACCCAAACACCTCCTTGATTTCTACCCATTCAGGCGTCTCCTCGAGATCGCCCGTAGCGTCAAGGATGCCAACACCAGCTTGCTCCTTCGCCCGCATCATATCATCGCGACCCTGCTGGAACTCTCCAGGTTCAGCAGTCATGTAGCGGATAATCCCGGCCTCCTTGCGATGGACAGCTGCACAACGCGGTTGCCGCAGATCTTGGAAGGCCCATAGGAAACTTTTAATCTGGTCCTTGCAGTGAAGGTGCGAAAATAGCTTTGCTAGCACAGCGCCGTCTTCCACTGTCAGTGCACATTCTTGAATGGATCCGGGCTAGTGACATATAAGTAATGTATCTGACATAGAGTGGAGATTGCGCACGGGCATAGGATGGACAGCAGCTCCCATGACGACCATGAACCCGTCGACCCAGTCTTCAAGAGGCGCTTGACCATCAACGTGAACACAAACTGTATTTGTGGCCAGTTTGCTAAGTCTTAGCAGTCTAGTTAATGCTACGTCAGTGGCATGTAGAATCGTGACCTTCACGATGGGTTTACCTTGATTCACTGGACTCGAGCATCCCGCGTAGACCAGGTAATGGGGCGGGCTCGTCCCAGGATCCTTCGTATTTGTCCTGAGGCCCATATGCACATATTCCGAACGCAGGGTTCCTTCCACCCTTAAGACTCGTCAGATTGACTCCCTCCCTGTATTTAGGTGGACACGTTACCAGGGGTATGCCAAGCACAGCATGGTTATCACCAAACCATGTGTACATTGTGGGCTGGGGACAATGAGCGTGAAGTCTTCTCGATAACATAGAACGCACAATCTCATGGTCATATAACTCTTTTAGTCGTGGATCTTTCATGATCAAAGTTTTGGGTATCGTCGTGCTTGAATATTTCAGTAAAGCACATAAAACAGTAGGTGAAGGGAGCAATCACCAGTACATGCTCATGTTTATTGGCACTTCATCGTCATATTCTTCCTGTTCTATCAGCAACACCTGTCTCGTTATGCCGGAGGGTCCGTCACAGCCTACGATAACGTCTGCTTTGAGCACCTCTCCGGTGCTGAGGGTCACCGTCTGAGCATCCGGGTTTACTGTTTTTACCCGGGCGCCCAGTCGCACGTTTGCGCCCACCGCCACGGCGGTATCGTACAAAAGCCGTCGCAAGTCGCCAATCTTTTTGTCGGGTCAGATCGATCACACAAAGCCGTGCAAAAAATGATCGGCGTACATGAGCTAGGGGATCTAGCGCATGAGAAAAATGTTCGTTCGTATGTCCGTCTCATAACGCACCGAAAATAAACTCCCCCCGAGTTTCCCTAAGTACTTCTTCGTCCCAAATATGCTTCCCAAGTCGCTCTCCGGTACTTTCTTGAATGAGATACGATATATGAAAAGGAAACCATGGAAACATCCGACAGACTCACGAAGACAGATATTGATAGCTCCAGATACAACGCCTATCTTCCTCAATTCATCCTGGAGACCCCAATGATAGAGGATTTTGCTGAGGTTGGGGGGCATTCGACAGGGACCCGATATCTGTAAAAGGTGTAGCGTATTCGAACAACAATTCGACAGCACATATGACGAACCGACGGAAATGTTGCGTCCTTCTCGAGGACAAGTACACGGTGACCGACCCGTCGTAGGGCTATGGCGCACGCAAATCCTGCGATACCGCCGCCAACAATCAAAAAATCTATAGGTAACGCCGCTTGCTTCGGCCGGTTACTAAATCCCTTTGGTTAAGAGCACAGTCAATGCTTGAGGCAGAGAAATAAAGGCTGCATACTCACCGGGATTCGCGCCATTGGGCTTAACGGAAGCTGTCGCAAAAGGACTGTTCACGACGACGTGATGATGTATTTAATAGGAAGCGTAAAGCATTTGAAATATTGCGGTTGAGTCCCAACGTGATGTGGACGGGAGAAAAATGGCAAAACATAATTGCAGTGTTGCACAGAGATCCGATCGACGCCACCCGAATCTGGAAAGGAATCTAGCCCTCTTGGAAGTTCCGGTTTCCCCCAAGCTGAAATTCGAAATGTTGCATGCTTTGATTGTCTTGCTGTAAGGCACATATCCGATATCCTCCCGATTCTGCTGATTCCGTATGTCTGTGCATGAAGAGGCGGTCAGTCTCTAGCCTCATGCCTTTGATAGGACTGGCATACCATCAAATTTTAGTATTCCATGTGACGAGTGGCAATAATGATGTTCAGCAGGCCGCAAGCGACTAGCATTTTAGCCCATTTGTTTCAAAGAAATATTTGGCTCAGGAGCTGCTCTATCGTCATCTCAGTCCGAGGGAAGAAAAATGTCACAGCAGTCCCTGATACATACCGCTATCGAATGATCTCGCGCTGCGGTGAACTCCAGGTTTCAATTGTACAACCCTACGGATCGTACTCTGACTGGAAGGTATGTTTCTATGCGGTAGCACATTGTATTGCAGCCATCGAGGAAGTTTCGCTTCGTTAAGCGGATGATGCCTCTAGATAGGAAGGAAAATTCCAGGGAAAGGCGCTCAAGCGTTGAATGTTCGAAGCGCAGCGATAAGGGCGCGGCTTTGGCCGACGGAGTTATTTCCTTTTGCAGCTGTCCCAAATTTGCTAATCTCGGACAACGGACCGTAGCTCAATTCTTTGTCTGTTCCAGTGGCAACATTTACTGTGCCATCCACGACAGCAATGACACTATCCGGGTCAGCATCTACCGTGAATGACTAGGGAAATGCCCATTTTAAGGCTGGACGACTCGAAGAGTACACTCAGCTCCACCTTTCTAATGTTTTAAAAATATTCTGAAGTCATGATTCCTTGCGAGAGCCGCGAAATTGTATGGAAAGGTTCGTAATCTCCTAATGGTACAACTCTCAACTATCTGACTTCCCACAAAGGCCGAGAAATGAATGCGATTTATTCCTCAAACCTCAGTGCTACTTACTATGAATTAGGAGACTATGCCTAGGCATACCATGCTATTTGTCACTCAGCCAAAAATATGCTGACCGGTGAACCAAGCTCCGTGCTCACTATCAAGCTGTTTACACGCCTTTCCAGATATCAAGTTGCGGCGTTCAGAGTGGCTCCATAACGCTCAAAGGTCTTGAGGATAACCCGTCAACCATCAACGAACTTCGCCCCATTGCCGAGACTAGTGCTTCTGCAAGCAACTCCAATGCGTCACCTGAAGGTTTGAGCGCATGGGAAGAATGGAAATGCGTCGCCAAAGACCTCGAAAGGGTTAAGAATGGGGCTCAAGATGCATGCTCAAGACTTGCCGCTCTTCCCTTTAGGCAAAGAATTGCGTACGTATAAGTACATCATTCACTTTTTTACGTTTACCGACGCTTCTCTACCAGGGACACGGGTCTGGAATACTATGCTGTACGCAACACTGAAGTTGAACCACATTAGTCCCTTAAAGGTTGGTCAAGGTCCGCCTATTTCCGTTGTTCACGATTGTGGACACAGAAAGAATCCGTTTGAACTTGGAAATTTTGTAAGAAGCTCGCCTTTCGTCTTTAGCTCTTCTGTGGGGTGGCGTTGGTGACGGTAAGTTCACGCAATCCATTTTAAATAGTGTTAAAGCCTCTTCCGTAGGTCGACACGTTCTAAGTTCAATAATTGGGCTTCATCAAGCTTTCACAAAACTTAATGCAAAGAAGCGCAAGGCGCTGAAAGTCCACCTTACCCTTATTGACCTGTATCCTAGGGCATTGGCGCGCGACCTTTGTCTGCTGTTCCTGATCGAAGTCTTCATATTAAATGATCGCAGGAAGGGAACAAACTGAAAGAAGCCGACATTAAAGCTACCATCCTTTACACGTGAGCAGGATTCATTATGCCTACTTATTGCCAGACGCGGTAAGTCGCCAGGGAATCTCTGGTCTTCGAGTGGTCACTCAGAACTTCTAGAATTACGAAGTTCGTGAAACTTATGCTCAAACGCCTCCAGGAGTCGCCGCCGAATCTGCTCGCTTAGATCTACACCACTCAAGAGACCATCCCAGGGATTATCGACGCGCTCAAGTATTGAGACACAGAGATATCTCAAAAGAACACGAAGGACATACTTCGCCACCTAGTTGGAACGGCTAGGACTCCTGCTGAGCATTCCCAGTTCCTTGATAGTCCCGTCATGGCATCAAACTTTCTCGACACCTACCACATATGGCAAGAAAGAAACAAGAACAGCTCAAGAACTTTATAGACGTGGGATTGTCCGAGGAGCAGGTAGGTGGTCGATATGGCGAGTAAATTTATGCCACGGCCCATACCTAGAGAGCCTCGGCGGCGCAAGAAGTGGTTGGCCGACGCACCCACGGCCGTGGTCAACCTCCTGTTGGAAGACAAGGGAGACGGACCCAACACGACGAATTCGTCCCCGAAGAGGGCTGGTACCAAATCTCCCAATGTTCCGTCCTCCAGTTATCTCGCGATCGAGACACGACAGTTTTGATGAACTCTGAGGCATGGTTCACAGAAGAGGAAAAAGGCAAGACTCGTGCCTCTGACAGTTTGGTCGATAAGGTACTGTCCCTTAATCATTGCGAGAATCTATTATCTATGTTGAATGTTGTTCAGGTCCGCCATCACATAGAGACGACCTGGAAGTGCAATGCATCACTCTTTGTGTGTACCTTACGCCCTCGAGGCTCCACCCGCTAACTAATGAAGACCCATATCTGTATTGGACCCTAGCCAGGAACCACTGTACCGATCCATCACTGTCGCAATGGGATATCCCGACAATAAGCAAAGGCCTTTTCACATGGTGTCCTCATTAAGCCTTTCAACGAGCGAATGCGCCTCGTCAAGAGTAGGAACATAGATGCACGAATTAACCAGAATTGCCCCACATATTCGGTTATCTCCGTCTTCGATGCGGTCGTCGATGCTTTGATTGCCTTGAAGGGACGGATTCGGTTCGAACTTATCCAAGCTGATATCGATATCTCTGCAGCATTCGTGAAAATGCGGATTGAACTCGACGTTTCTAGGCCTGTCCATTTCCCGAGGAAATATAGTCGTATGTGGCTTAGTAATTGAATGTCTCGTAGGTCGGAAGATTGTTTTCCCACCCGAAGGTGATCCACGTCCCCACAGATCCTACGCACGGACTGATGAATACCGCCGTTTACATTACGCCAAGCTTGGAGTGCAAATCTTGTGCCGCATTAGCTTTCAATTGCATGTTCAACAGCGGTGTGTCTGGCAGAACGGCGACCATTATGTGCACAAGTGCGATGTGTTCAATAACCTGACTTCCTGGCTTCCTGGCTGACAGCTTTCACTTAGCTACACACTTCTAAGCGTCGAGGATTACGCACATTTCTTTGGGTGTCGCGTCCTAACCCATGGATTCTACTTGGCGTAACATAGTGTTTGCGCCTAAGCCTCAGCCTCGTCCACTGTCGACTCTCCCCTCACGAGAAAAACTAACACATGGCTAACACGTGTTCTCCTGACCCCGATCTCTCCTCTTGCGTTCGCCCATGCGACAAGTGCTCCGTGTCCATCATCTAGTCGTCTTCACCACTCCTCCAACGCCTGCACGAAATTGGTCATCCATCACATTGGTTCTCCGAGCACCCAAACGATTCTTTCCGATTCGTTAGTGACAGACCTCGCGCCGTACGTCGGGGATCCCCCCCATACCCTGTCAGAACTCGGCCGATGAGGACCCACCGCAGGCAAATGACCCTTGAGGGTCGCATTCGAGAATATCCTTGCCTTATCGTACGAGGCTCTGCTATTCCCAATAACGTTCCCGTCAGACTTTTGTGTGGTGTCACGACGAAATTGGGATCTTCGAGGTTCCGCTCAATGAATTCATGTTCGATCACGCGATATCGATGGGTTTGACACCGCAGTTTGAGCCGGTCCTTTCGCTTGTTTGTTACACACAGGGTCTGGCTACCGTGGCTCGTGTGAAACGGGCGATGTTGCGACAAGTCGGGGAGGGTAAGCTTGTCAAGACAGGTGACTTGGCTTCCGTCGAGACTTTTGAGTTTAAATGCGGGTGTCGTGGGGTGGAGGATATTGGAAAGCAAGGGTCCAAGCTATGAAAGCCGCAAAATGGTGTATTATTTCGCACAGGTTTGACTCGTGATGCGTGTAGTATCCATGCCATCTCTACTGATTTGGGTGCTGACTGTTACGTCGCTAGGCATACCAATAACATCCCAGGAGTGGGTAGAAGTAAACCCGATGCGGACGACACCGTTGGATTGATTTTCTATTAACTCCATCATTCTTATAAGTGAGGCATATTGATAATATATACACACCTTCCTTGCTTGACCTAATGTAGCTTGTTTGTTTCCTGGTTCCTTCTGTTAGGAAGTCGTCTGATCTAGAGGAGATTGCATAGATACGTCGACACGTTCCCCTACCTGGGCAGTGTGCTATCTTTGCATAGAAGCCCCTTGAACAAGCCTTCGCCACCCACGGAAATCACTGTGGCTTTTGTTCGAAGCTGTGGTCAAGGAGATCCGAGGCTTCCATTGCCTGAATAACTTACTAACTAGAAAAACGTTCCTGCGGTGAAGTAGCGCCGGGGTAAAACGTTACCCGTACTTACTTCAGCTGCGCAAGGGGTCCGTTTTATCCCCTCTGTAATTTAGCACAAGTTCGCCTTTTGAGTTGATGGCGGCGCGTCGTTATGCATGTTATGACGGGTTTTCGTATTTCATGCGAGTTTCCCAAGGTACGAGCATCCTTTGATGGCCGGGACAGACGGATAGAGGCTATCGGGGACGGAAGACAGTAGCTTTGGTGACGTGGGGGGCGAACGACGGGCATCGCTGTCTTGACAGTGTCGCCGCCACCCTCAAGCTTTGTCAAGCACCCTATATAGCAGTGACTGAAGCGGGATTCGTGCACCCCTGTCCCGATAAGTCAATCACCGCCAAGATCAACTCCACGAGCAAATCGGGCTTTACTCTGAGGCACAAACCAGGTTAGTATGATTTGAAAAGGAGATCACGAACACACTTACGGTTCTTTTCCTTCCCTTCAAGAAATTTGCGGGCATTGATCGCGCGTAGAATTGCTCTTGCCGTCTCAACTCCGTTCCCGCTCCGTGCCTCCAGAACATTTGAACAACCACACAGGCAAGACGCTGCGGATAGGGCTCAAACGATAGATTCTCAGGATCTGATCCACACGAAGCTCGCCTCTTAAAGACAAATATACGTAAGTAATCGCTGCATTCAGTTGCCCTACGTTCTATGTATTATTCTTGTTTTACAGTAGTTTTGCGCTGTCGTAAGGACGAGGCAATGTCGTTGCCCAACCTATACATAGTCAAGCTGGATATTGTGCACCAGACACTAGGAATGGATCGCATGTTACGTGGGTCGTGTGGCGCAGAGAAGGGGTGACTTACACGTTTGGGCATACCCAATAAGCCAAAACGTCCACAAAGTCATTGTGCCCTATTGCGCACCATCCGCAATAGTATTCCTGCGCCAAATACAGGATTGTCTTCGCCAGAGTGACCGTAGCACCCGTGTACCCAAACAGCGGCGCAATGTCAGACTTGATGGCATATACAAGAACGAGATACGTGATCTTGATAGGGGTGTTGAGCAGAAGGGGTGTTCCGACGAATGAACCTACGTACCGCGGCAAAGTTTTCGAGAAGGTTCAGAATAGCTGGTGGCGCCAGAACAGAAGTGAGAAGTTCACAACATGAATCGAACGTGGCAAAAGCGTACCTGCGGCGTTAGCGAACCCGTCGCCATCCTCAAATGCTTTCACACCGTAGATCTGCGTGGAAGAGAGAAAAAAATCAATGACAGGTTCTGAGGCAGAAGGGTACAGCCGGCGCACCTTGTCTATCTGTCCGTAAAAATCATACAACTTCCACGCCCAATGCAGGTCGCCGCCGACCATTGAACGAGGTCTGGAGACGAGAACGGTGAGCAAAATACAGCTGGCCAGACAGGACGCGCACCTCATGAGACAGTATCCAGCATCCCATATCATCAGCGGGGCAGTGAGCATGAACCATATGGTTATCCAGGTGTACACCTTGGGAGCCATTGAGAGGGGGGGAGCAGAGAGCTATACGGAAACGAGCCTAGCGGTCTTTAAACCTATCAAAACGAACACTTTTTGAAAGAGAAGAGCTCTTCGCCTGCTTCCTGGAGTTTAATTAACAGCCTTTTAAACGGATCTGACGCGGTTTACGTACAAACCTGGACCGTTAGATAGGCCCTTCCAATGCCATGTTGAAAATGAAAGCCACGGTATTCGAATCAGCGACGTTATGATCCTGTTATGTTCAAACGAATAATCGACCGGGCATGCTTGCCCTTCAAATTCCCCCAATTATACTGGTTAACTCATATATTCTATCGCTCTGCTGGCTGGCATGGCGAAGATTCCCAGCGTCAGCTTGAAACTGCAGTATTTCGGCTCGAGGCTGATGCCAAGGTGACCCAAGGTGATGCAAAAGCACATGGAGGGCCAACTGGCGACCAAACTCAAGACAAACGCTCGATAAGGCCCTTGATTCCCAGCGTCCTTTCCAGGGCGTCATATGCCGATCAGAAACATATCGTCGCCACGGAGAAATGCTGGAGATACGATCACCTAACCGGCATGCCGGTCCTGGCTTGTTCGCCCCCAAAACTCTGTGTTTTCCTCACAAAACACATCATGACACAGAAGATCGGCCCAAAACAATCCGAGCTCATGACGTGCCGCAAGATTTCCACTGCCGTCTTGGGCCTGTGGGCCATCACCAGGTTAAGCAATCATTTACCAATTTCGAAATGTTCTACAGGCACCAACGTTTGTCGACGTCGAAGTACAAATTCGTCTCTTCGCCGCTTTTCCAGGATCTTCGCGAGACGCGTGGATCAGGTCCGTGCGCCGGAGCACGGTCGAGACTCGAGAACCAATGTGGTCGCTGCATCCGTTCCGGCCAATAGAATAACTTCGGGCTTCAAGCAACCATGTGAATCTGCCCAACTCAGTTGTGCTCTCATCTGCCTGGTCGAAGCGGTTCATGTCGGCTAGAAGTGTAGGCGCATGGTGACGATAGCCATCTGAGATTTCCCTGTATCTCGAGCCGCAGGCTGACGACCCTACACGCGACCCTTCGAAGACTCCATTCAGCGCTTAGCACCAGGTTTGCAAACTGGCTGTTTGGTGTGGCAAAGAACCGAAATAACAAATACATTCAGCGCCCTTATTCCCATTTCGCTCGGCTATCAAAGAGCCAGCATGGTGCCTTGAAGCGAATGCACCCAACAAGAAGGCAATTTTAAAATGTTGCAGAAATCCCATAGGCGTTGACGTAGAGGTGTCCAATGAGCAGGCAACATCGGAACAGGCCCGGTATGATACCTCAAAACAGGGCTCTATTTGAGGTCATCAGAATGTCATAAGTGTTAGTAAGGCCCGGTGGAAGTACGCGATCCCGCAACGTCATTGGTTCATTAAACTCGAAAGAATATCTCCAAGAGTCACTTATCTCCAGCCGGTCCAATGTGCCCCCTGCAGGGGCCTTCAACCTGTTGACAAGCTATCGTAAGTAAAACCCCCTTGGATCTTGGATCCAAAAAGGCCAGGAAGATAAAGCGCTCGAAAATGTTCATACAAGGACGGTCAATGGAGAAATCTTGATGCAGGGTATACAGCCAGAAGCTTTAGAACCACACGATAGTACGACAGAAAAATGACCAGAACCATTCAATCCACCTGTCAATCACCAATCAGAAAGCTCTTGCCGCCTCATGTCGCAGAAATGTAGCACTAACCATGAATTTTCACCGCACCTTGTGCCAACTCCCACCTTCATGGCGCACCCAAGATATTACGACATCTCTGTCGTCGGTCATCTGGTCGTAGAATCTTCGTGTGTCACCGGATAGATAGATCACGGTGAACCTTTCAAACTGCGGGGCATCTATCGTCATCTCGGTAATTGAACTCGCGAGATCCCGGTGGATATCCAACGACGTCACTACCAGATACAAATGCTGTAGACTCGCGAGGGACGACACGAGATAGTGCAAGGATTGTTCCTGTATACATAGTTATTCAGAACAACGATAAATCTGATCCCACAAGACCACCCACCACAGCGTCATTGAACGAATACACCGAATCGATCCAGAGTTCGCATACGCCACGCAGCCAGAGACATAAAGTAGCGAGTGGGGTAGTCCGCACATAGTCATACGGTAGCCGCACCATCTCCACAGAACACGTAGTCCTGACTAGCACATCCAAAGCGCGAACCGGAGGGGATGTGAAATGTACCCTTGCCACCCGACGTCCCGGCAAGAGACTATCCACCCACGACGCCGCAGCATTTAATCTCGCAAGCCTCGGCAACGACGTATTCCTAACCGTCAAATGCGAAGGCAGCGAATGCACAAAAGTCAGATCCTCAATCTCGCTCTGGTGATCAAGAAACGCAAGCAAGTCTTCATCGGTGTAAAACTCCACCTCGAAGGAGGATAGCCTAAACGCATCTCGGCAACCGTTCAATACCGAGGAACCCTTGCACAGGATGCGTAACTTCAAGTGGCGCAGATTACGGAGGCACGGGAGGGTTTGCGCTACGAGGGACAGGTACCCTCTCTTCCTCGCGTCATCAGGCCGCCACCGAGCATCGCTCAACTCTAAAAAGCCGACCCGGTCCGCGAGACCTCGGTCGCCCAACAAGACCGGAAAGGCTTCTACCGCATTGGGATGCCATATGACCCGGTATATTCCATCTCTACAACTCGGCAAAAATCCTTTGCAGCAAACACTGAGAGCGCACAAGTCCTGGAGCGAAACATAACGAAGGATCTCCAAGAACGTGTCAACCGGTATGGTGGCGAGCATGACTGGGTGGGTCTAATGAAGGATTGAATTGAATGTTTTAAGCGTGAGTGACAAAAACCTGTAACATGGGACTCACCGCCTTGGTCATTTATTTTGCGGCTACGCACCAGCTGACTGGAAGCGAGTATACCAATATGTATGAAGGGCCATCGCTAGAATTGAGTCCGTAAACAGGCTAGGTAGCGATCGTGCAAAATTTTTACCAGCGATTGTAAACGGGATAGCGAAGCGGTCCGTCATGGAGACTTCCCCAAGTCTAACGCTTAACTTTGATATGTGCAAATGAACATGCGCAGTCACGATTGAAAGGACAGCGCCACACCTGTCAAGGGTAGTCAAAGAGAATGAACAGGCAGCAATGTATAGCGCAATACCTTTTATATAATCTTCTGCTATTGCCCGTCTGTACAGTGCTTCCTATTAACTATCCTTCTGTCATTAATCCGATAGCACAGAAAAGACGTCGAATAGCGACGCCCCTGTTGCCACAATCGAAATAAGCTCGCCCAGATCCCGCTCGCTCCAGGACGTGCGATCACGACCAACACCAGTCGCTTTAAACGCCTTCAAATATGTCACCGTGTATCCTTCAGATGCTGTCTCCTCGACAGCCTATCGTCGCGTAAGTAAATCAGTTACATTCAGTCTAGAAACGCCTAAAATCCACTCACATCGATGTCACCAGAATAAGTACACTCAATCTATCCACTACTCGCACACAGTACCAAGACAACGGCCCAACACCCCAATCTCCTTGTTCCTCAAATAACTGTATGACAACCATGCCGTTGCCGCAGGACAGACAGTCCTGCTCAATATGCCCACCATAAACAAGAGAAGACAATGCACTGTCGCCACTTGACGGTCCCCTAGTAGGCTATCTGTCAGGAAGGCCCAGCAGCGAGCTTGGCAAGCTTCGGTGATGACACCGCCGTCATATACCCCGGAAGCCCATGAGCAAGGCTTCTGGCTAGTGATCGAAGAAGGCAATAGGATCTTCGAGTGGACACAACTTGATCGCGTTTCGGCAGTGGATGAGCGTCTGTGAACGCTTGCCCACAATATGAAGGTTCAATTGATGCAGATTGCGCATGTTGAGGGGAGCTTAAACTTGCAGTAGCGAATGAGAGCGCAGAGAGGTATCAGATGGTCTCCAAGGTGCCGACCTGAATTGAAGCAGGCATAGAAACGAAATGAGTTGACACACTGCTCGTAAAATATAGAGCAACTCACCGCGGTGACAGATATCATTACAAAATGCGGCTATGCGATACAGTATGGAGAAACAAAAACCAATGATGTACCTTCAAGGATCAAGAAGTGCAGCCCGACAGCCCTCATGGTGATGAGATGGAGAGAGAAAGAGATGTCAAGGATCAAGATGATGATTAACAAACATGTGCGTATCTGATTGTACCATAATACCTTGCGTAAAGCCTTATAAACGAACCGATTGTTCGTGCCGCTGAGGGTTACTCCTCGAGTCCAATTCATTCTCAAAACTCGACAGACCTTTGTGCTTGGGCGACTGAAGAAGACGAGGAGACATAGGTTCGTACTTCCGACTAAGCGAGCTGCGCCTCCGAATACTTGACTTCCTGCAATTGATCGAACACGACGGGGATGTTTCATATAGTGATGCAGAAGCCACGTTCGGCGAAGCAACGGCAGGATGGGGGACGACCAGAGGTATGATAGAGAAACCGGCGGAAAAAACCTTTGCCGCTGAAGGCGCCTTTTCGGGTATCACGATACTAATGACTTGCATATCGTGTCCAGGTGGAATCCCAAGTCCAAGCCCGTTGAGCTGTTCAACCAACGGATCGGTAGCTTCGTTCATAGACGTTGGCAAGAGAACTGCCGATTGTGGCTGAGCAGGTGATACTTGAGATAATGTATCCACAAGACCGGTGTCAATCTCGCCAAGAGGAGAATGACAACTCGTGACATTGATACAGGGAAGTGGGAATAGGATGGGTGAAGGAGAGTCAGCTAGATCAATGGCAACTAGACGAGGCTTCTGGGGAAGAATAGGCGAGTCGTCAAGTTGACTGATAGTAGCTTCACCGGAGAAAGAGTATTCTGAGGGTAGGCCTAATCCCAGACCAATTGCACCTCCAAAAGGCGTTCCCTGTATGGCAAGAGAGGCTGAGCATCAAGGAAGAAGCGAAAGAAGAAAACGATGTTTACCTGTGCACTGACTTGTCGAGCACCAGAGCTACTTCGGCTCTCGCGTTTCTTCCTATAAACCTTAGTCCGAGTCCATGATGGCGATTTGAATCGCTCCTCTGGCTCTGCCTCGTATCCCAAATCATCATCCGACAATAGCAAGGGCCCAGTTTCGTCGTCAGGGCGTTTCCTAGGAGGTAAATGGGCTTGGAATGAGATCCGCTCGTAGGTAAATTCCACTTTGAAGACCCGCTCGGATGTCGATGCTTCACTCGTACATCGGGAAAGTGACGAGGAACAGTCCGTTTGAGATTCTGACGAAGTGTTATGCTCGAATAGAGATGAATTTGCGCGCGACGACGCAGAAGAGCTTGAGAGTGCCAGACTCAGCGACATAATCAGGATAGTAAAATGAGATGAAGGATAGAAAATGTGAAGGTGAGGGTAAAGGCAAGGAATAGAAATGGTTCAGTTTATGTCTGTCGCCCTTTTGAGATCGGAGCTTGAATTCGTCCCGGCCGGGCCGAGCAAGGTCCTCTGGCACTTCAGAAACAATAACTTTGCACTTATGTATCCGTACCGGCACAAGAAGTTCCTAATTACCACTTCGCATACGGCAAGAATTTACCACTAATGAGGATAATATTAGCGTTTGACACGATTACTGAGAGAACAAAGCATACTCGAATGTTAGAACGACGCGATCCCCTTTGGGATCCGGTTTCTTTGTTATGTTGACCTTGCAATCAATCATGGACATAATGCCATCTCCAAACTGTGATGAAATGCATCGGAAACCCGTGAGAAATAAATGGGTATATATGGCGCACTTTCTCATGTATAATTGCCTTCAGTTTAATTGTTGTGAGAGGAAAGTCACATAATCATGCTGGACAACGTAC
Organism: Armillaria luteobubalina; assembly: GCA_030435615.1. NCBI lineage: Eukaryota > Fungi > Basidiomycota > Agaricomycetes > Agaricales > Physalacriaceae > Armillaria > Armillaria luteobubalina. The sequence continues at coordinate 125,840 of JAUEPU010000018.1, read as the reverse complement.
CTTAATCGCATGCCCATACACCATGACACTCTAGTGGTGATGGAACAATCAGGACGCGGACCTTCCACATCGGATTCGGATGCAGATTACACACCTCGTACAGCCTATAGATGACAGGATCGGTGGGAGGCATAGGACCCAGTCCACGGTTCGGCCACCAATGATCACCCAGACCCCCAATCAGGTCGCTGCTCGGAATTTCAAGCGTCTCAGCTACCTTCTGTAATTCTTCAGGAGTGAACTTGGCCTATCAATGTCTGAGATTCGAATTTTGCGGTTATAGGGAATGATGAACCTGGCCGTAAAACGCAGCAGCGAGCCAAACTTCATCCTTCCCAATTGCCTTAGCAATTTGATCGAACGTCAAGCCTGCATATCTATTGACCTAAACCCTTCGCTTTCAGTAGGGCACCTACCTTTCCTTGCCTTGGCTTCAAATAATCTCGAGTTGATCGGAGGAAGGTCAGCATATGGTGTGTTGTTAGCGGGAATGGTCTGTTCAGTAACGAATGAGCCATGTAAGAAGCTAGTAAATGTGCAATTTACCGCAGCTTGAGCCATGGTGGATGTTCAAGACAGGCAGCACGCAGTAGTGGGACACATGATCTTATATCGACTCGATAACGTGACAAGCGTCCTAAACTTGAGCCACTTGCGCGCGGTCCCCGACTTTCACCGAAAGGTAAGATACAGAATTATATTACATGACGTCTAATTTCAGGCCAAGTTAGTGAGGTCGGTTATCGTAACAAGACGTACTTACTGCGATACAAAAGCGGGACCGAGAATAGGTATACAGCAAGACGATTACTATTCTTTCAGATTCTTGGGTCCCTGATCCTCGATGGGCTTCCACACCTCCTTAGTAGCATTTTTCAGTTCATAGAGTTGACCAAGTTGTTCCGCAGACATCTACCGGTATGCGTGTCAGCGAGGAATCCGGGCACGAATAAGAACACTTACTTTCTCAATCACTTGAGGGTCCAGTTTCTGCCCAGCAAACTTCTCCGACTTCGATTTTATGGGTAACTTGTCCAAGTATGCCTTCCACTGCGACAGGAAGCCAATAATATGCAAGGGGTTTGTCACCTCTCGATGACGACGAAATTCTGCAATGAATACGGATTCCTCAGACCACTTTTTCAAGCTGTCACCAAAGACTCGCGCACCAGCCTTCACATAGTCATCTCCCAGAGAACGCATACCATCCGGTAGAGAACGATGAGCTCTCAAAAGGTGTCGGTAGAGCCTGGAAAGATTTAGACATCACTTTGTAGTTGGAATTCAGACTTACACTATAGAAGGCAACAACGACGCACTGGCCTCCTGCAATTTCAGCGGTTTCGTCCCGACGGACTTCGCAAGCCTCCTTACCGATGAATGCATTCAAATTTTGAGGAAAGCTCAAGGTTTCGGAAGAGCCCGTAAAACTACCACGTGGTGAGGGGGCGGCGCTCACGGCCCGATTGCTTCACGAACTCGCCATCTGGAGAACTCATAAAACTTCAGAAGGCCTTTGATCTCTTTTTTTCGGCGTCTTTCTGGAAATTTTCGAACTTTTCAAGGCAGGGTCTGTCGCCGCTTCGTCCCGACTCGGCCGACTGTCGCTGTCCGGTTTTCCCGGCTCACATCATTGGTGGCGTCGAGTGATTATTTGTCGAGTTCCCAGCCGAGCTTGTTTGGATACCAATTGGATGCGTCGGTTTTTCTCTCTTGATCTGAGCACACTTGAGACTTCTTCTTCGCTGCTCTCTGAAAGATTTGGGATCTTGCCGGTGGTCTCCTAAGCAAACAGTATATTTCTACTCTTGATATCACCTTGCGGCGCAGAAACCCCTTCGTGGATATCGTATTGTAGATGCGGTCCTGGAAAGAGATGATCTAACTAGGTTTCCTATAGTATCGTACGTACAACATTTCATTTTGCGGATACTATTAGGTCAGTGACCTTCGCTGACTGATTGCCAGGTGGACTTAAACCTTGGTTCACAGACAAAATCAAATACGGATTTCACGTCGTGAATCGAAGGTCTTTTGGCTGCTTTGAGGCTCTAGCCCATGGGAACGATATCAGAGACTGCAAATATAGAATTATTGCTATTCTCAAGTTTTGAGCTGATCCCATCGAGCGGGTGGCAAAGTGGCGAAGCCTGCAGACGTGGTCGGTCCTATACCTCTTCCGTCTGCTGTAAGGAACAGCTTAAGAGAATGAAAGATGAATAAGGCCCTGTCTCGACACATGCAAGGGTACTGCAGGCTCATAAATTCTTTGTCACCACCGGGGAAATTGCCTCCGAATGACTTCGAGTATTGGCCCATAGAGAACAGACACTGATCCTTGGAGTTTAGGGGGTAGCTCAAGAAGTTTTGTCTTGATTTCTCTTAAGCCGACAAGGACAGCCTCTATTCACTCATGTCCCTGTTAACGTACGCATTATGCGATAGAAGTACCAGGCGTCACAATCAACTCTCTTCGCGTTCGTATATGGTCACCTGGAAGTTGTGTCTACGCAGGCTCTCGCGACGATTGCATTCAAGAATTATGACAAGAGAACACTAGTGAATTGCAATCTGCAATTCACTTCTGTTGTACCCCCTCTGCTGGAGCTTCATGCGCCTCATCCATAGATACAGCCCGCCGTTAGTGAATTTGACCTGTCATCTCGTTGATGGATATGTATTCTTCTAAATTCACAGAATCTATGCTCAAACTTATGATGAATGTTACAGCCATGTCTTCATTGACCGGAATACAGTTCGTTTCTTGACGTGCCTGTCCAATTCAAGCATATCATTTTGTGAATCTCCTTCTTCGTTTTGTTTGCGCACGCAAAGCCCTGAGTAGTTGCAGAAGCACCTGGAAATGAACTTCGACAAACCCTGAGGCTCTCCAGCCAGACCGCTCCTGAAGAGTCTCGGACAAGCGCGGGAATGCATAACTATGATGTAGTTGCCGGATACGAAGTTATCTAGGACAGGCGACGAAGACGCAGATGTCATAGTTAGACAGTTCGTGGACGTGAAAGTACGAGGACAAGTTTTTAAGAAGCTCGTCAGTCATTTCGGTGAGAGAGAATGGGCTTAGTTTCCTTTCCCTTGTTATCGTGTACCACTTTAGAGACTTTCCATGTCTTATTTTTGTATTCAATGCAGGTCCTTTACCAGAGTAAATGAAATATGAAGTAAGCGGTTCCGAGTTGACAATTCCCTGAACAGGAAATCAACGACGCTTCCTACCTCCATGTTCTCTTTTTATTGCCATATGATCAGTGCTATATCTCACAAGCGCAGCAGAAGGTATTCCTAGTCTGCATCACCGTGACACTTCGAGTCGCTTGGCGTGCGGATTCGATACTATCTCTGGTTTCCCCATTCTTCTAGGCAGCTCAGATATTTATGGGCTCTGCTGTAGTACTGCATCGCATCGTCTTCAAACTTTATTATGCTGTTAAATCATAATTCGATGAGCCACATCACGATAAATATCGTCTGCGTTGACTGTCTTTGACTTCGTAAGTAATATGCCTCGTAAAGTCTATGTGGTTCCCTTCCTATGGTACGGCGCTATATCGTACAACGTTAACTGTCGCCATCTCTAAAAAATCCTTCGCGATATGGTCGGAGGTACTTCCCCTTAATTCATTCATAAATTATATCAGTTCATCGCTGCCTTTATTACTTAGCAGCTCCTGCGGTCTACATCGCCGAGATCGTCTTCGTCGTCAAGGAGTCAATAGGACGCGCGGCGCCACTGACTTTCATCATCATCGACCCGGCTTACACAAGCTCTTGAACTTTCTAGCTTTCAATTTATGGGCACATTATCTCTCGACGCTCCCGATGGACATTATCTCCGTTGCATTATTCGGGGCACAATAATGTCATTTTTCTCGATGCCGCTGCCTTACTGCTGTCTGCTACTGAGCTAGAAGCTCCACAATCTATGTCCGACTCTGTCTTGTGGTTTTAACCTGTCGAATTCTGGCAGTGATCGCTTTCGTAAGAAGACGAGTAAGCTCGTTCAGAGGTCTATAAGAAGTTCAATAACAACAGAAGCATGCCTAGAAAGACTCGCCTGTGTCCTTCCCTCCCTTCCGCCAACGTCCTAAGAGTTTGTCTTGCCATGACGGACCCGGTTCTCCTCGGTCATGGTACGACCCTTAGTACCTTCCCTTCTTGTATCCTTCCTTCACCTGCTACCTTCATTAGGCATCTCGGTACAAACTCAAACGACGATATTCAACAGTAGCCTGGTTATCAGTCTGGTACTTCTGACAGCTGTGCTGTTACCTGCGTTGATCTCGAAGCATATGTATCGAATGCGGATATGGTATGCGTTGATATGTTCAGCGATGGTGTATTGCGTGTCGTTTCTTCTTCTCGTTGGGTACCAGATAGGCCCTGAGGAACCACCGAAAGGATTGTGTGTAGCTCAGACGGCGATAGTTTATGCTGCGCCTGTTTTGTGAGTAATATTGGTTCAGATTTCAATGCCATTGACCAGTTTCAATACAAGAGTTGTTTCGTATGCGTTATCCTTCTCGATGGAGGTAGGTGCCCAGCGTTCTTCTGCATAATGGCTTTGACGATGCGCGCGCAGCTACTCTTTGGAATACAGGCTTATTCACGAGGGAAGGAAATGAAAACTAGTACACATATGCCTGTAAGTCTCCATGCTGCATAATGCGCGACATACTGATGTTTTATTGCAGCTACTAGTATTCCCTCTTTTCGTATATGTGGTGGTTATTATTGAAGCCTTGGTGGTCCATGTCATTATCTTGTCACTCGTGCGCCCCTCATTGGCACGTGTCTCTAGCTGGCCATTACGGGCAAGAATGAGGTTGAACGAGATCCGGCGATGTTTTACTGTCATCTGCACTCGAGTACGCCGTCAGTGTCATTCCCATTGTCTACATTTTATAGGACTCATCGATAGAGCTACAGTGCCTTGATTAGCGCAGTTGTCATTACTATTGAAGCTGGACTGATGATCATTCTCGAAGGTACGTACATAAGACAATGAGGGCGTACCATGGACCGACATGGCTTCCTTCTATAGTGATCACGGGAGTCTTGCTTTATCAGCGCAAGACACGCCTGGGGCGTAGAGATTCGGTGACTGCACCCAATGCACCCTTTCCAGTCGGTCTTTTTATAAGGAAGATTGTTTTCACCATGAACATCGGATTCGCATTAGGGTACGTGGGTGTCATTTACATCAAGTCACCATGGTAAGCTAACCCACCTGCTTTCACAGGCTGTACGCATTTATTTTGGCTAATCCGAACAAGTCAAACGCAAAATGGTCTTTACTTCTGACAGGACGTGAGTGAATATTTTGAATAGAGTACCGACTGAAATGTGGCTCACGCATAAACCTCGGCAGCCCCTCTGGTAACTGCGCTGATCTTTGGGCCTCACCGTGTATGTTTCCCATATTCTCCGTGTTACACCTTGATTTGACATGCTTCCTGACCAGGACATTTCTCGATTCTGGTTCTGTCGACGACCGAATACAACGGAGAGCAGCGGCTCCGTTAGCGAATCTGGCCATGGCTTGATGCATGAGTCCAAGTTGAACGAATTGCGCGACGAGACTCCTAGTCCTTTGCCGCCATATGAACCCGCGACGAGAATAGACTTGTAATGCCGTCACGTATGATAGACGTTTGGAAAATACAACCGAGACCTCCTTCTGTATGTACTATATATGTTCTCCTCTGCGCTGGGGCTACGTAGGCGAGAGCTTGGCCGATAGGAGGCTGTAATTGATGTCTTGCAAAGCGAAAGGAAGGACGAGGACGAGGATGGGGAAAGAGTGGGAAAACGATAGATGTTCATGATACAGACGGGATACGAAAGTAAACTGATGTTGTCATGTGCCAGAGTGATATCGTTTTCACGCTGTCTCCCTTATCTGCGATCTGGCTGAGAATGGATATAATGTCCCAAGGAGGTAGGGACATAGCGAGTTACGCGTCGTCACCAAAAGATAGCAGCGTTTTACTCTTCGCGGCCTTCTTTGCTTTCTTCTTTGATGGCGCTTTCGATGAGGAGACGCTGGCATCCTCAAGAACTCCAAGATGCTTCCTTTTTAATGCGGAGGACTTGATTGCAGTTGTTTTCGTCGAAGAAAAGGAGAGACTAGGCGCTGACTTTTTCCCTTTGTCAACAACACTCTCTTTGAGCACAGTCTCGTTAGCACGAGCCTCGCCGTCAGCCGTGGAATCAGGAGGCAATGGAGGTAGTCCTTTCTCTGCAGTAGCTGTCAGTAACGAGGGATACAGGCGAGAATACTGTACAGATACCTTGCCGTCTGACATTTTCAGCTTCCCTTTCCGTCAGATGCTTCCCTTCCTTCAAGACCACGACCTGCGGCTTCTCATCTCTATCATCCTCGGCTTCACTTCCTGGTTGACTCTCAGGTCGTTCTGGGATTGCCGGTCGCCGTGGTATCGGGGGACGCCCTGAGCCATCATACTCCCACTCGTCGTCGTCCTCGTTGTCAGAGTCCGGTATTCCGGCAATTCGATTCTGAAGTTTCTGCAAGAATGCTGGCGTATTCTGACTGTAAGATAACCGTGAAGAGAGCTGTGCGCGGGTAGGCTCTTTGGGCGCCATGGTGGTTAATGGTTTGGCCTTGTGTACACCTTTTCCCACGGTTCTTCTAACTGTCCGCACATCTCTTGCCCTGTCTGTGGCCCGCAGGACACCACTGATTGTGCGATTTCTGAGTCAAATTCTGGTAGGAAAAGACTTGAGTAAAACATGCAAGCTTTTTGGACATTTTTTGGTCCCTGGACGACCAGAACTTGGGGGAGACGATGTCCAAATGGAAATATTGCCCGACGTTCTGGCATTTTCTATGCGTGTCGATCAAGGCGTCGTATTACTAGAACGGATTTTTGACAGCACTTGTACCAACTTTACTATCTTGATGCCTAAAACCGGCACAGCTAGGCGAGCCACAACGAACCAAATCTTTGCGTTCGGGTCACTGACGCCCTTCTTGAGTTGAGTCGCATGCTGCATGTTTATGTTTACTTAACACATACAGTATCGACTCTAAACGAAGTATACTTGCCTAGGTTCTTCTCTATATTTTAATTTCCGCCAAAGGCATGACCTGAGCATCTGGGCAAGAACCTCTCCTAGAATTTACGGTTCAAGTTCAGCGACGCACAGGCTGTCGCCAAGAGCTGAGGCTGTCTGTCAGTACCGGCCTATCCGGGCGCTAATCTAGGAGGTCCAGCAAGACGTGTTCAATTCAGGAACAATTGGGTACACGAATCCAGGCTATCCATTGCCACGTCTATATATCTGCTTTCTTCTCTTGTTGGAAAACCAGTAGGCCTGTATGGTGCTACCTTCAACGACCCTTACTTGTGCCGTCGAAACCATTCCTGATGACGATATTGATGACGGGAGTGATGACTGAGTGTAGGACTCTGAGCAGTAAGTACCAAGGACCGAGTAAGGAGCCTAAATGATTTATTTTTCAGGATCTACGATGACATTAAATTGAGTGGAGTCTCAGCCTGGATACACCTCACGATGCATGTTTCACAGTAAGCCACAGTGTGTGACCATTTACATAGCAAAGCAGGTTTCTCTTAGCCGATCCATTGCGCATCCTCAGTCTTTTTTTCAGCGGTATAGAAGGACCCCAATATTCAAAGTCTGAACTACATGCCGCATGCAATTAGGACTCATTATCAGGAATCTAACGGAGTTATTACTCTGAATATCAGAATAGGACCAAACTCCGAACCCCGTTTAATAGCGGCACCATTGAATCCGACGCCTGTATGTCCTCGCTAGCAATGAGTTCATCGCTTATGCTCTTTGCCCACCACCATATGCATAATCTAGAGCAGTGGTAAATTGCACAGCTTGTTGGCAACCGGCCACTGAGTAGGCACCTTCGATTGACTGCTATTCATTCAGGACGATCAGCGTGAGCTTAATACCCATGTGAACCAACGGAAGCTAGGAAGGTGGCAGGTTCCCTGAGGATCGGGCCGCCACCACCCTTTTGTTTGAATTGTAAAAATTTCTGTGGGTACTTCATGTTCATGGAAGTCCTAGGCGCCGCTCAAAGAGAGAAATGAATGGGAGACACCTGTCGTTGTGGTAGCGATTAACAAGCACGATCCACCAAAATAAACTCGAATGAGTGTTTCAAGTAATGGTAAGCATACATGTGAGTATTCGATGGTGGGTCGGCACAAGTGCTCGGGCTCATCTTCCCACACATTCAGACTAGTCACCCAGTAGCAGAGATGGTGATGTGCTTGGTAACGGTGCAGAGACTAATCTAGAGCGAATATACAACAAGTGAAACTCATATATACTCAACCCAAAGCAACCCTTGTGCTTCACAATCACCAATATATAAGTTTGGGTGTTTCGAGATCGATAGAAGACCTCTGCAAACCGACTAGTTTGGTTGGAAGTTCAAATATTCTGCCAAGTGTGCAACTATTCCAGCAGGAAGCAGGACTATTACGACTTGTTCTTTTGTTTCAAAAGGTATTCAAGCTATTTAATTTGACTTAGTGAATATAGCACAAGTTTGTGAACAAATACAATATATTAAGGACAACTTTTCATCCTGAGACTTCAAATATTTTGTGTTCTGAGATTAAATGGCACTTAGGCCGATTTATATAGCACACTGGCTTTACTATGGCTCACTGGCTGAATCAAACTCGAAAATATTCAAATAATATCAATATATTCTTTATATCTTTACTGGACTTGAGAAATACTCGTCTTGTCCAAGGAATATACACAAAGGCCTTCAAAATCGCCCTGCTCACAGGCTAAGGTGCGACTCTAAGGGATGGCAAGCTCCCTGGACTCAACAACTATTCTACAACTCTGAGGTTTCACTCCAAGGCCCTTGAATCACCTCAAGCACTGCACTTATAAGGACAAATTGTGGGGAGGGTGTTGCCTCCTGTATATTACATCTAGGAGGCCTTTATATACTGTACATAGTCTGATCTATCTCGGATAAATAGTCATACTGTATAAGCTAATATCTGACTGTATCTAGGCTACATACTACTGGGTTGAGGGTTTCCTGGTCGAAATGGTCTAGGTACTTTCTAGCCTACTTTCCATGGTGATCTATGGTCGCATGAATCGAAATATTCTATCATTCTTTGCCAGACTAGGAAGGGTTCTGGAACTGCGAAGCTGTATAGCTTGGTTACCAGTCGATTTACCCTCTGCCCAGGCTATTGCATCATAGAATGCGTCACCATTCTCTATCTCTAGGCAACTAGTCAAGGCTACAGTCAGTGGAATATTCCTGATCAATTGATCCATTAATATGGATACTCCGATCACTGATGTGAGCCTCATGGCCTACAGGCCTACTATTCTGGAATGCGACTTGTCTGCAGAGTATCTACAGGTTTAAAGTCACTATCAATAGATATTGCTATCAAGTCACTTCATCTCTTCAATATAGAAGCAAATATTCCACCATATTAGGGAAAGTACTTGCTGCTGAATGCGAACTTGGAAAGCTCTTCTATCTATTCTTTCTAGAGCTTGAACAGCCTCGGAATATTCTGCAAACCATAGACAACTAGCCACAGCTATTCAATCGCATTAGGGGAATATTCCCTTTGTCTGGGGGCTAGCCAACCTTGTTAAGGGACTAGCTACTTCTGGTTTAAGTGGATTGTGCATGAATACGATGTTATGGCATATATCTGCCTGTTTAAACCTATTAGAGATCGACTATTTCAGGCTGGTAGGTTCAATCCTTCAAGGTACTGTTCCTAAGTCCTGTATTTCTACTCTATATTTTCATTCATTGCACAGGATCCTAGCTATATGCTCGAAGTCTCAGCAATAGCTCTCGTATTCAAGTGGAGTTAGATTCTGGTATGTATATATTTCATACAAAATCGCAAAATCTAAGGGTAGACACACAACATGTGTATCAATGGGCCTTGTGTCCAACACAAGAGGACATGATGGTGAAGAATATTGTTACGATTTATTCACTTTTTTGCTTTTCTTCACACATTATGCAATCCTGCTTACTCATTTGTCCCGAACTTCGCTTAGCAATGGACTTCTCTTGTCGTTCGGAACCACCATTTTAGTTCTATCATTTTCATATATAAGTAGTAGCTCTCGCTGTAGTATACTCCAGCTTCGAGCTAAAGTTTACCTATACCAAACCATCCTCGTTGACTCGCTTGCCGAAGACTAACCTTCAGGATCCAGTCCACGCCTGAACACCACGGTAACTCTTTGGGTGATTGTCCGAACATGAGACAGCCCTGAGTTTATACCTGTTTGGGCCTCATGGCACTTGGACCTAACAGTTAGCTCGAAGCTTCCTACTTCTCCTTAAACGCATCACCAAAGGAGATGCCCATGATCATTCCGAAATCTCTACAAGGAGCCGCTGTAGAAACCATTGCAGGAGGAGCAGTTGCCTTTGTCGTCATCGCACTTATAGTCCTCCTAATTGTCTGCTACTGGCAGCAGAACAGCGTAGGCCGTTGGATAGAAAGCCATAGCCATGGAAGGCAGAGGCAGGCGCAGGTGGCGGAGCAACAACCTGTTCCGACACACTACATTGCGACCAACTACCCCCAGCACATCAGAAGGAGGGACCCCTTCTATACTCCACCAGCTAGCCTGGCTGCAGGGCAGCAACTGAGCCTTAGAAGTCTTGCTGCAAGACCAGCCACCCCTGAGAACATCGTCCTTCCCCCTGCTGCTGGACCTTCTGGAACTCGGCACGCCCTTACAGATTCCAGTACTAGCACCGATAGCGAGGACATCAAGCTCAACATCACAGAGCTTGACCCAGGGGTCCACAACCCACCAACACGTTGGTCGACAGAGAGGAGGGGGCACATACCTAGGACCAATAGCCCGACCAACCCCAGTGCCTGCACCATTACCCCGAATCAAATCACCACTGGACCCATCTGGCAGGTGCACTAGACTGAGACCATCCTTCATGGAGCCGCCAACACAGGACAGCCCATCCCCTACTCCGAACCCCTTGTACCAAATTCATGGCCTGGCCACCTCCTCCTATTGGAAGGGCTCCCCATTCGAGCAAACAACTCATACACCGTTCCCCCAAACCCAGGGGAACAGTCCGACCATGACCACAACACCGCAAACTACTACCAACAGTCTCGGCTTCGAATCCGCATGGTCGGGAGAAATGTCTTCAGGTTCAGAAGCCCGGTGGCAGGGGAACCTGCAGACCACTACCTTCGACAACAGGATCGAGACGATCCTGACACCGCCCCAGGCATACTGGTCTCCAAACAGACCCTTCTCCTCTGGACCATTGCCCATGACCCTTTTAATGGAAATGGACCAGACAGGGAGTGGCCCATACTCCGAGACCAAGACAGAGCTGTACTGGGAAGATATCGGTCAAGGGCCTGGGACCGGAGGGCCCGGGACATATGAGCAAGGGGGGGAGATCAGCTCTCCATGGGAGAATATTGGGACAGAGAGAGGCTCCGAGATGAGGACCTCACTGACAACCAACTACTGGCTCAAAGGATTGAGGGACCCCTACCAGGAAGAAGAATTGCCCACCTCCGACGAAGGACTGAGGAGGAGCATAGAGCCCTGGAGTGGGACCTACGAAACCTACGAGAAGACTGGGAGAGATCCGAAGAGCGAATGGAACCTGGAGAATTGGGAGAGTCAGATTAGGCCACTACCCGACACGCCACCCTGGATCAACTACTGACATCCAGGATCTCAGTGGCAAGGGAGCAGCCGACTCTTTGCCGGGAGTGGGGAGGCAGAAGCAGGCCCCTCCAAGAAGTCACAAGGAAAGCAGAGGGATGACAAAATGGAGCAGGACCCCGATCCTGACGACGATCCAGGGGCACCCCCAGACTTGGGACCCCCACCCATGGGGATCGACAGAGTAAGAACTGAAGCCAAATGAAGGGCAGACACTGAAAAAGCAGTCAGGGACATCCACTCGAATATGAGGGATGCTCAAGCCCTTCTGGAATGGATGGACAAATGATGGGGCTTCTCCTCGGCCCCTCAAACAAAACCACCGCCCCTGCCCCCCATTCATCGAGGCTCCCCGGGGGATCACACGGATCAATGGTCACTTCCGTGACCACTCCCCAAAGACCTACTCCCTGACCCCCCCGATTGGCCCACAGGTGCCCTGCAGGACAACCACCCCTATTACAGCATTAAACCAACCCTCATAGCCCTGACCAAGTACTTCAATGGGAAGCATGAAGATGTCGACCGTTTCATTGGGGACTGTCTCCAATACTTCGAGACATTCTCCCGCTTTATAATCACTAGCCCCATGATGATCAATTATGCCGTGTCCCATATGGAAGAAGGACCTAAGACCTGGTGGGTCTATCACTGGGTCAAATTCTTCTCCAAAAGCAAGAATCGACATTGATACAGGCAGTGGGACGAATGGGTCGAGGCCTTCCGAAAACAGTTTTCCGACCCCGCCATTCAGGAGAAGCACGAACAAAAAATGATGGAACTATGAATGGGCAATGGGACAGCTACCGCCTACTTCCAATGCCTGGAGCACCTGGCAATGCTGGCCAGACTTCGACACGAGGAAGGACCATGGTCTGCTCTCGTCCGAGCAATCCGCCAAGGACTCCCCAATGATTACACCCAGTTCATCTCCGATCTCAGTATGTTTGTCCCCATCTATTACTGGCAATGGAAACAGCGAGTCTGTACAATGTATGACGAACGTGCCAAAAAGGCTGCCTTTGATCGAATCCACTACCGGAACGACCCCCCCCAGAAGCAAAAAACCCCTGCTGCTAGCACTAGCCAGAAAGCTAGCGGCACAACAAGCTCAAGCAGGAATAAACCAACTACCAACACTGAAAGCGGTTGGACTACCTATGAGGGGGCAGGGGAACCAATGGACATCGATCGGATGCGCCAGGAGAAGAGGTGCTACAACTGCGGAAAGAAGGGTCACCTGGCCAGGGATTGCCGAGCCCCAAAGCGACCGCGAGATGTGAAGACCGGGAGATATACATATACATCGGAGCAGCTACATGCTATGCTCGACAAACAAGTCAAGGCAGAACAGAAGGACACGGTCGAGGAGAAGACGCCCTCAATGTCAGGAGTCAAAGAAGTAAAAGGGGAGGCCGACAAGTGAGCGATTCCACTTGCTTGGCCAGGACAATCATTCCATCAGTCACATGCTTGGACTCGGCTAGCCGGTCCTTTTGTAACAATACTTTACGTACATCATATCACATGCATTTGAATATACCAGCTTCCACTTCTCCGAGCGCACAATCCCCGAAAGAATCGCAGCAGACTCCGATATCGGAGTCTGAAACCCCACATAAGTACCTCGTTCGCCTCCTGTCCAATCCTCAGGCCCCACTTTCCAGCTATGAAACCATAAGACCTGGGGACACACCTAACTTGACCATGGAGAAGGTGTCCTCTGGAGGTGTTAGACTGTCCTTATGGCACAAGACATGTGATGCCCCTGTTGCCACCAAGCGGGCTGCACCCCAGGCAGGAACCCCAACTAAGGAGGACGCCGGAGCCGCCATTCCTACCAGCGAGGCCCGAGCAAAGGTCAAAGTAGAGGGCGGCCTCACCCAAGAGAAACCCAAGGGAGACCCCATGAAGGGCCCATTCGAGGGTGAAGAGCGGCGAAGACCCATGGTCACCAAACCCTCAATCGCCCACAAGGATCAAGCAGGCCGAACCAGGCAAGAGACGCCCCGACTGCTGCAAGTCACTCTCGAAGAAGTACCTGACGACAAGGACGACACTTCTTATTGCCTCTCTCGACAAGAACAACAGACACGACCACCCATGCCCGAAAACCCTACAAAACACGCTTCTTCCCTGAAGACCACCTGGTTCAAGCCCTTTGGTCCTGACTGGACTCTTCGGGCTATTCAAGAAGCACAGACTGATTCAGAAGCATTGGCAGCCCTCTATCTGTGGGTACACAAGGGAAGGGAAGGGGAGGTGGATGAGGAAACAATGCGACACCTCCGACTAGGGGGAGAACCGGCCCAAGAACGACTGTATGAACTCCAGGAGCCAATACGCTACATACGACGAATGCGAACTGACGGGGCTAGAGAGTTGTTAGTTGACGCCCAACTGGAAATGCTTGCAGATCGACAGACCCTGAAAGCCAGTGCCCTTGTTGATAGTGGCTGCACTGGGAGTTCCATTAGCCAAAAATATGTGGAACGGAACGGCCTCCAAACCTACCCAGCCCCCTCTCCCATACCGGTATATAATGCCGACGGTACTCGAAATCAAGCTGGGGAGATCACTGAGTTTGTGGAGCTCCAAATGTCTCTAGGGGATCATGCTGAACAGATCGACCTCGCCGTAACCGAGTTAGGCAAGGGAGATGTATTCCTCGGCCACGACTGGCTTAAGCAGCACAACCCCATTATCAATTGGGTCACAGGGCAGATACTTTTCGGATGCTGCCAATGCAAGAAAAACCCATTTCCCCTACCCGATACAGACCTGGAAGACCACTGGGATGAGGAGTTAGAGGAGGGGGAGACAATCTTGGCCGTGGACGTTCAAGAAGCCATGGAGATCTGGGCCATACACCACACCAACGACTTGGCTGCTAAGGCCGCCGAGGGAAAACCTAAGCGATCTTTTGAGGACCTGGTCCCTACATGGTATCATGAATTCCACAATCTATTCTCCAAAGACAACTTTGATGAGCTCCCTGAGCACAAACCGTGGGATCATGCCATCGAATTGATCCCCAACGCCCAAAACACCCTCGATTGCAAGGTATATCCCCTCAATTGGAATGAACAAGAGGAGCTGGACAAATTCCTAGACAAGAACCTCGCCAGCAGCCAAATCCGCCCTTCCAAATCACCATTCACATCGCCATTCTTTTTTGTCAAGAAAAAAGATGGGTCTCTCCGACTGGTCCAAGACTATCGAAAGCTTAACGAGATGACCATTAAAAATCACTATCCGCTTCCCCTCATTTCCAAACTTATGGACAAGCTACAGGGGGCCAAATACTTTACCAAGCTTGATGTCCGATGGGGATATAATAATGTCTGAATCAAAGAGGGGGATGAGATGAAGGCGGTGTTCAGAACTAACCAAGGGCTCTTTGAACCCACAGTAATGTTCTTTGGACTAACCAACTTGCCGGCAACCTTCCAGTGGATGATGAACGATATCTTCCACAATTTAATAAGTGAGGGGAAGGTCACCATCTACCTGGATGATATCCTAATTTTCTCGAAGGACCTCGAAGAGCACCGTCGCCTCGTCCAGCGTGTACTCTGATGCCTCTGGGAAAACAAATTATTCCTCAAAGTGGAAAAATGCGAATTCGAAGTACTGGAAACAGAGTACTTGGGAGTAATCATTAGCGAAGGGACAGTACGAATGGATCTGGTGAAAGTAAAAGGGATAACAGAGTGGCCCACACTGATGAAGAAAAAGGAGCTTCAATCGTTCTTGGGCTTCACCAACTTCTATCGGAAGTTCATCAAAGACTATTCCAAAATAGTCCAACCTCTCACTCAATTGACCAGTAAATCTCCTTGGATGTGGGGAGCAGCACAAAACCAGGCCTTCCAATGCCTCAAGGATCAGATGGCGAAGGATGTTGTCCTCACCCTACCACACGAGTGGGGCAGATTCCAAGTAGAAGCCGATTCGAGCGAAGGGGCGATCGGAGCTGTCCTTAGCCAAGAACAGGATGGGAAGTGGAGGCCAGTAGCCTTCCTCTCTAAATCCCTTACCACCACCAAACGTAACTATGAGATTTATGACAAGGAACTATTGGCAATAATGCTCGCCCTGTTGGAATGGAGACACTATCTCATGGGGGCCACAGAAGATTTTGATATGGACCAACCATCAGAACCTCCAGTACTTCTGGAAACCCCAGAAACTCAACAGATGGCAAGCCCGATGGGTGACTGAATTGGCGGAGTACCACTTCACCCTACATCACAAACCCGGGACAGCAAACTGGAAAGCTGACCTTCTAAGTCGCAGAGACGACCATGATCAAGGAAAGGAGGATAACAACGACATCGTAGTACTACAACCCAAACACTTCCAAGCCATGGTCATGCCCACAATGACGGAGACTCACCAGCGGATCAAAGAGGCCACTCGTAATCAAGCAAAGTGGGATCAGAGGATTTCCGACTCCCTAAACCACAAACGTGGAATTACCCAGGAGGAAGGGATCCTCTACTATGATGGGAGGATCTATGTACCCCAAGACAACAAGCTCCGGGGAGAGATCATTGCTCAATATCACAATCACCTCACTGCAGGCCACCCGGGTATCGCCAAAACATGGGAGCTAGTTGAGTGCGACTTCTGGTGGCCCAAAGATCGGCAGACAATAGAAAAATACGTAAAAGGGTGCGAGACATGCCAGAGAATAAAAACCAACATGCAGGCAAAAGCAAACCCCTTGCACCCCAACGAGATCCCCTCTGCACCCTGGACCCATATCTCCATAGACATGATCACAGGACTTGAAGAATCGAATGGGTATGACGCAATCCTTGTAATCGTAGACCGCTTCTCGAAAGAAATCATCCCCATTGCGTGTGATGTCACATTATCATCTGAGGGATGGGCCAAGATACTCTGGGACCAAGTCTATGCCAGACATGGAATGCCACAAGTTGTCATTTCCGACCGCGGCCCGCAATTCGTCTCCAAATTTATGACAGAACTGTACTGACTCCTGTTGATCACTCCCAATGCCTCCACCGCCTATCATCCTCAAACTGATGGTCAAACGGAATAGGCAAATCAAGAAATCAAGAAATACTTGAAGATCTTCACTGACTATCACCAGAAGGATTGGAATGAATGGCTAGCACTTGCAGCATTTGCCCACAACAATTGAATTCATTCCACCACTGGCCAAAGCCCCTTCTTCATTAACTATGGCCTACATCCTTGGACACTTCCAGACTCAGTGTGAACCACTGCCTTCTTGAACCTGGGGGCCAAAGACTTCTCCTCCACCCTACTCGAGATACACAAAAAGGCAAAGGCTGCCCTCGAAGAAGCGGCAGGTAAAATGAAGGCGCAGTATGACAAGCGAAGGCAAGCGTTGAGAGACTACCAAATAGGAGACTGAGTTTGGCTGGACATGACCAATCTCCGACTTCCCCGACCCTGGAAGTCACTAGATGATAAAAGGGTTGGACCTTTCCTCATACTCGAGAAAGCCAGCACCTCGGCATACAAACTCAAACTACCACCACATTGGAGAATTCACCCCCGGTTCAATGAGAAGCTCCTAACATCCTACGTCCCACCGGCGTTCCTGAACCAAGAACAGCCACCTCCTCCACTGCCTGACTGTTACGATTTATTCACTTTTTCACTTCTTTTCACATGTTATGCAATCCGGCTTACTCATTTGTCCCGGATTCCGCTTAGTAATGGACTTCTATTGACGTCCGGAACCACCGTTTTAGTTTAGTCGTTTCAGTATATAAGTAGTAGCTCTTGCTGTAGTATACTCCAGCTTCGAGCTAAAGTTTATCTATACCAAACTATCCTCGTTGACTCACTAGCCGAAAGGTTAACTCCCAGGATCCAGTCCACGTCCAGACATCTCGGTAACTCTTAGGGTGACTGCCCGAACACGAGACAGCCCTAAGTTTATACCTGTTTGGACCTCATGGCGCTCGGGCCTAACAGTTAGCTCGAAGCTTCCCAACTCTCCTTAAACGCACGCCGAAGGAGAACCCTTATGATCACCCCCAAAGCATTGGACAAACCCGCTGATGAGCCTCTAGGCTCTGTACGCTCAGAATTCGCGATTTTTGTCATTTCTAAGTGACAACAACTTAGCACCGGTTATAACGATAACACCGGTGTGCACGTACTATTATAGGACCTCTTTGACACTTCAACGGCCGGCTATAACGAAGAATACCCATCCCAACTTGTTTCGCGACCTAACTCGTATGCCATCACGAATAGGCACAGTATTGATCGATCAGGCAAACCCCGGTGATAAGCGAACTACGCATCACTGACGCATCAGGACCACATCACCAGCGCATCACGGTGTAACGGACCAGTGTTGATCCTTTCATTATATGAGGTCATACCCGCCGACAATTGCCCTACCACGATAATCATCAAGTTCTTGTCATCCAAGCGACCGGCGTTGATAATATCGCCGTGCCCAGCTCACTAGAAGGCGTTATTCCTTTCGTTCACCTCAGTAATTCCACCGTACCCTCACAGTCCGCAGTTCAAACAGCACCCCAATGACCCCGCTGTGACAACCCATGATATAACGAATTTATCTGTCTTCAGTACTGCTAAGGATTAGCTGTTACAAGAGACTATGGAGATTCATATGGACGTTTGACTCGTTACAAAGCCGCAGCCTTACAGCTTTACTAAGTCTTTCTATTAATAAATATCTCTAGTAGTATAAAATCCATAGAAAATCGTAGGGAGAGAGATAACTACCTGCTACTTTGCTATTAGCACTCGCTATACCGCTCACGACCGGCTATATTCTCATCGCTACACTCTTGCTACGCTCATTAGCACCGGTTTAACGACCATATTTCTCGCATAGCGCAGTACACGAACAATAACATTTGTTTGCATCCCATACGCTCGCTATAAGCAACAGATTGGTTTCGCACCCCCTTTGTTCTCTTTGAGAAACACCCTCTACACCGTGATCGACCGGTGTTAGCATTATCTTCGGTCGCTCGTCGCACCTTTGATTGCAACCCGTCATTATTGGTTTAATACTCGCATCTAGCGCGTAACCCCGTACGCTCGCGTCGTACACCGCCTCTTTTGTTTTATAGGATCGGATCGTCTTCATCTTCGTACCATAGGAGTTTTATTCGGCTTTACTTTCAACATCGTTCATCGCAGCCCACTTGGGTAGTCTCTGGCAGACTTATAGGAAACAACATCGTCACATAGGATCGTATTGGACTCAACACCGGTTTACACCGTCATAGGATAGGATAGGATTGGATAGGATTGGATAGGATAGGTTTGCACGCATAGGATTAACATTGACATAGGATAGGACCGTCTCCGAGTAGACTCAGTTTTCAACATCGCCCTCAGTATATTTCGTCTCGTATAGGATCAGCACTCGTCATCACCGCGTCCCACCGGACATAAACACATTTTCACGCTTTTGCCACCATTAACTGGCATTATTAGGATCGCCCCCTTCAGTATTTCGACACTACACCGGTTATAAACCGTCTACCATAGCTTCATTATCGCCGTTATTTTCATAGGACCTTCGTCTAGAGACCTCGTCTAGTCGTTTCTCCTTCTTTTACACTGGACCTGTGGTATTCACGTCATACCCTCTTCCGTTCTATCTCGTTATCGAGATTATCACCGGCCTACAGCCAAAACCTTTTAGTACTCGATCACTTGAGTGCTACTTGCTTGACTGAAAAGTCGCAGTATAAACTCGCGTCTTGAGGAAGTGATTAGGTCGCACAGAGGTGCCCCAAACAACTCGCACAACACAGTACCTTTATAACCAGTCTGCACCGTCATTAACCATTACTCTTCGAGTTTTTGGTGTGCCGTTGCCACGGAAGTTTAGGTTCATCACCGCCATAGAAACCCTCGCAGGAGGAGCAGTTGCTTTTGTAATTGTCACCCTCATTGTCCTCCTGATCGTCTGTTACTGGCAACAAAATAGCGTAGGACGGTGGATAGAAAGCCATAGCCATGGAAGGCAGAGGCAGAGGCCGACGCAGGTGGGGGAGCAACAACCCGCTCCGACCCACTACATCCCAACAAACTACCTCCAACACGTCGGAGGAGGGGACCCCTTCTATACCCCACCAGCTAGCCCGGCTGCAGGGCAGCAACCGAGCCTTAGAAGTCTTGCTCCAAGACCATCCACCACCGAGAACGTCGTCATCCCCCCCATTGCTGGACCTTCTGGAACTAGGCACACCCTTACAGATTCCAGTCCTAGCCCCGATAGTGAGGACATCGAGCTCGACATCGCAGATCTCGACCCTGGAGTTGACTCCCCACCAACGCGTTGGTCGACATCAGGGGCCGGGAACATACCTAGGCCCGATAGCTCGACCACCCCCAGCACCCGCACCATTACCCCGAATCGCATCACCACAGGACCCATCTGGCAGGCCCACCAGACCGAGACCATTCTCGACGGACCCGCCGACACGGGACAGCCCGTCCCCTACTCCGAACCCCTCATACCAAATTCATGGCCAGGCCACCTCCTCCTATCAGAAGGACTCCCCATTCGAGCCAATGACTCGTACGCCGTCCCCCCAAACCCGGGAGAGCAGTCCGACCATGACCACAACACCGCAAACTACTACCGACAGTCTCGGCTTCGAATCCGCCTGGTCGGGAGGAATGTCTTCAGGTACAGGAGCCCAGTGGCGGGGGAACCTGCGGACCACTACCTTCACCGACAGGATCGGGATGACCCCGACACCGCCCCAGGAATACTGGTCTCCGAACAGACCCTTCTCCTCTGGACCATCGCCCATGACCCTTTTAATGGCAACGGACCAGACAGAGAGTGGCCCATACTTCGAGACCAGGACAGACCGGTATTGGGAAGATACCGAGCAAGGGCCTGGGATAGGAGGGCCCGGGACATACGAGCAAGGGGAGGAGATCAGCTCTCCATGGGAGAATATTGGGACAGGGAGAGACTCCGAGATATCGACCTCAACGAGCGCCAATTACTGGCTCGAAGGATTGAAGGACCCCTACCGGGCAGAAGAATTGCCCACCTCTGTCGAAGAACGGAGGAGGAGCACAGAGCCCTGGAGCGGGACCTACGACAGCTACGAGAGGATTGGGAGAGGTCTGAGGAACGAATGGAACCCGGAGAGACCGGAGGATCCGATTAAACCATTACCGGACACGCCGCCCTGGATTAACTATTGGCAACCAGGGTCTCAGTGGCAAGGAAGTAGCCGACTATTTGCAGGAAGTGGAGGAGCAGAAGCAGGTCCCTCCGAAAAGGCGCAAGGAAAACAAAGAGATGATGAGATGGAGCAAGACCCGAATCCTGACGATGACCCAGGGGCACCCCCAGACCTAGGACCCCCGCCCCCAGGAATGGGACAGGTAAAGACCGACGCCGACCGAAGGGCGGAGGCCGAAAGGGCGGTCCGAGACATTCACGAAAATATGAGGGATGCCCAGGCCCTCCTAGAATGGATGGATAAGCGGTGGGGTTTCTCTTCAGCCCCTCCAGCAAAACCACCACCCCCGCCTCCGGTACATCGAGGTTCTCCCGGGGATCGAACGGATCGATGGTCGCTTCCACGACCACCTCCCAGAGACTTACCCCCCGACCCCCCTGACTGGCCCACGGGCGCCCTACAGGATGACCATCCCTACTACAGTATCAAGCCGACCCTCATAGCCCCCACCAAATTCTTTAATGGGAAGCATGAGGATGTCGACCGATTTATCGGAGACTGCCTCCAATATTTCGAGACCTTCTCCCGTTTCATAATCACCAGCCCAATGATGATCAATTACGCCGCGTCACACATGGAAGAAGGACCCAAGACATGGTGGGTATACCACCGGGTCGAATTCTTCTCCAAAAGTAAAAATCGACATCACTTCGGGCAGTGGGATGAATGGGTCGAGGCATTCCGGAAGCAATTCTCCGATCCCGCGATCCAGGAAAAACATGAGCAGAAGATGATGGAACTACGAATGGGCAACGGGACGGCTACCGCCTACTTCCAACGCTTGGAGCACTTGGCCATGCTGGCTGGACTTCGACACGATGAAGGACCCCGATCCGCACTCGTCCGAGCAATCCGCCAAGGACTCCCCAATGACTATACCCAGTTCATCTCTGATCTCGGCATGTTCGTCCCCACCTATTACTGGCAATGGAAACAACGGGTCTGTACCATGTACGACGAGCACGCCAAGAAAGCTGCCTTCGACAAAATCCATTATCGAAGCGACCCCCCTCCAAAACAGAAAACCCCCGCCACCAGCACTAGTCAGAAAGCTGGTGGCGCGACAAGTTCGAGCGGGAATAAACTGGTGGGGAGCGGCTGGACTACGTACGAAGGAGCAGGAGAACCAATGGACATCGATCGAATGCGCCAGGAAAAGAGATGCTATAACTGCAGAAAGAAGGGGCATTTAGCCAAGGATTGCCGAGCCCCGAAGCGCCCCCGAGACGCGAAGACAGGGAGGTATACATATACGTCGGAGCAGCTACGTGCTATGCTCGACGATCAAGTCAAGGCAGAAGCAGAACAAAAGGAAACAGTCGAGGAGAAGACACCCTCGACGTCAGGAGTCGAGGAGGTAAAAGGGGAGGCCGACAAGTGAGCGATTCCACTTGCTCGGCCAGGACAATAATTCCATCAGTCACGCGCTCGGACTCGGCTAGCCGGTCCCTTTGTAACAATACTTTATGTACGTCATATCACAAGCATTCGAATATACCAGCTTCTACTTCTCCGAGCGTGCAAACCCCGAAAGAATCGCAGCCAACTCCGACAGCGGAGTCCGAAACCTCACATAAATACCTCGTTCGTCTCCCGTCTAAACCTCGGGCCCCACTTTCCAGCTATGAAACCATAAGACCTGGGGACGCACCTAACTTGACCACGGAGAAGGTGTCTTCCGGAGGTGTTAGACCGTTCTTACGGCACAAGGCACAAGACGCCCCCGTCGCCACCAAGCGGGCTGCCCCCCAGGCAGGAATTCCGACCAAGGAGGACGCCGGAGCCGCCATTCCCACCGACGAGGCCCGAGCAAAGGTCGAAGTTGAGGGCGGCCTCACCCAAGAGAAACCCAAGGGAGACCCCACGAAGGGCCCGTACGAGGGTGAAGAGTGGCGAAGACCAAGGACCGCCTCGACCTCAATCGCCCACAAGGATCAAACGGGCCAAACTGGGTGAGAGACGCCCCGACTGCCACGAGTCACCCTCGAAGAAATCCCCGATGACGATGACAACACCTCCTATCGCCTCTCGCAATTAAAGACACGACCGCCCATGCTCAAGAAAGTCACGGAACGTGCTTTGCCCCCGAAGAATACCTGGTTTAAGCCCTTTGGTCCCGACTGGACTCTTCGGGCTATTCAGGAAGCGCAGACCGATTCGGAAGCATTGGCGGCCCTCTATCTCTGGGTGCACAAGGGAAGGGAAGGAGAGGTAGATGAGGAAGTAATAAAATACCTTCGTCTTGGGGGAGAACCGGCGAGGGAACGACTGTACGAACTCCAACAACCAGTCCGCTACCTACGACGAGTCCAAACCGATGGGAACCGGGAACTCCTAGTCGACGCCCAACTGGAAACGCTAGCTGACCGACAAACCCTAAAAGCCCGTGCCCTCGTCGATAGCGGTTGTACAGGCAGCTCTATTAGCCGAAGGTACGTGGAACGCCACGGCCTTCAGACCTACCCGGCACCCTCCCCTATACCGGTATACAATGCCGACGGAACGTGGAATCAGGCAGGAGAAATCACGGAATTTGTGGAGCTCTGAATGTCCCTGGGAGATCACGCCGAACGAATCGACCTCGCGGTGACAGAGTTAGGCAAGGGAGACTTGTTCCTTGGACACGACTGGCTCAAGCGACATAATCCCATCATCAACTGGGTCACGGGACGAATCCTCTTCAGGCGTTGCCAATGTAAGAAAAACCCATTTCCCCTACCCGATACGGACCTAGAGGATCGATGGGACGAAGAGTTGGAGGAGGGGGAAACCATCCTAGCCGTAGATATCCAGGAAGCCATGGAGATTCGAGCCGTACACCACGCCAACGACTTGGCTGCCAAGGCCGCCGAAGGCAAGCCCAAGCGATCCTTCGAAGACCTAGTCCCGCCATGGTATCACGAGTTCCACGATCTATTCTCCAAAGAAAATTTCGACGAACTCCCCGAGCGTAAAGCATGGGATCACGCAATCGAACTAATACCCAACGCCCAAAACACCCTCGATTGCAAGGTCTACCCCCTCAACCGAAACGAACAGGAGGAGCTGGACAAGTTCCTGGACGAAAACCTGGCTAGTGGACAGATTCGCCCATCTAAATCGCCGTTTGCATCGCCATTTTTCTTTGTCAAAAAGAAAGACGGATCCCTCCGACCAGTCCAAGACTACCGCAAACTTAACGAGATGACCATTAAAAACTGTTACCCACTTCCTCTCATCTCTGAACTCATGGACAAACTGCAGGGAGCCAAATACTTCACCAAGCTTGACATCCGATGGGGGTATAATAATGTCCGGATCAAGGAAGGGGACGAAGCGAAGGCGGCCTTTAGAACTAACCGAGGACTTTTTGAACCCACGGTTATGTTCTTCGGGCTAACCAACTCGCCCGCGACCTTCCAATGGATGATGAACGACATCTTCCATGACTTGATAAGCGAAGGAAAGGTTACCATCTACCTTGACGACATCCTCATCTTCTCAAAGGATCTCGAGGAACACCGCCGCATCGTTTGACACGTACTTCGACGACTCCGGGAAAACAAGTTATTCCTCAAGGCGGAGAAGTGCGAGTTCGAAGTACTGGAAACAGAATACTTAGGAGTCATCATCAGTGAAGGGACAGTACGAATGGACCCAGGGAAAGTGAAAGGAATAATGGAGTGGCCGACGCCGACAAAGAAGAAGGAGCTCCAGTCCTTCTTAGGCTTCACCAACTTCTATCGAAAATTCATTAAGGACTACTCCAAAATCGTCCGACCTCTCACTCAGTTAACCGGTAAAGCTCCCTGGATCTGGGGAGCCGCACAGAATCAAGCCTTCCAACGCCTTAAGGACCAGATGGCAAAAGACGTCGTCCTTACCTTACCACGAGAGCGAGGCAAATTCAGGGTAGAGGCCGATTCGAGCGAAGGAGCAGTTGGGGCCGTCCTAAGCCAGGAACAGGATGGAAAATGGAGGCCGGTAGCATTCCTCTCGAAGTCCCTCACCACCACCGAGCGCAACTACGAGATTTACGATAAGGAACTACTAGCAATAATGCTCGCCCTGTCGGAGTGGAGGCACTACCTCATGGGGGCCGCCGAGGACTTTGAAATATGGACCGACCATCAAAACCTCCAATACTTCCGAAAGCCCCAAAAGCTCAACAGGCGACAGGCCCGATGGGTGACCGAGCTGGCAGAATACCATTTCACACTCCACCATAAACCAGGGACGGCGAATCGAAAGGCCGACCTCCTAAGTCGGAGAGACGACCACGATCAAGGGAAGGAGGACAACGATGACATCGTCGTGCTTCAACCTGAGCACTTCCGAGCCATGGTCATGCCCACAATGACCGAAACTCACAAGCGGATCCGAGAAGTCAGCCGCGACCAAGGGAAGTGGGATCAAGGAATCGCCGACTCCCTGAACCATGAACGGGGAATCACTCAAAACGAAGGAATTCTTTATTATGAAGGGAGGATCTACGTACCCCGCGACGATAAACTCCGAGGAGAAGTTATTGCCCAATATCATGACCACCTCACTGCCGGTCATCCAGGCATCGCCAAAACATGGGAACTAGTCGAACGCGACTTTTGGTGGCCCAAGGACCGACAAACCATAGAGAAATATGTAAAGGGATGCGAGACATGCCAGAGGATAAAGACCAACATGCAGGCAAAGGCGAACCCGTTACACCCCAATGAAATCCCTTCCGCCCCTTGGACTCACATCTCCGTGGACATGATCACGGGACTCGAAGAATCAAATGGGTACGACGCAATTCTTGTAATAGTGGACCGATTCTCAAAAGAGATCATCCCCGTTGCATGCGACGTCAGCTTATCCTCTGAAGGATGGGCCAAGATACTCCAAGACCAAGTCTACGCCAGACACGGGATGCCGCAAGTGGTCATCTCCGACCGTGGTCCCCAATTTGTCTCCAAATTCATGACTGAGTTGTACCGACTCCTATCGATCACCCCTAATGCCTCTACTGCCTATCATCCTCAGACTGATGGTCAAACAGAACGAGCGAACCAAGAAATCAAGAAATACTTGAAAATCTTCACCGACTATCGACAAAAGGATTGGAGCGAATGGCTAGCACTCGCAGCATTCGCCCACAACAATAGAGTCCACTCCGCCACCGGCCAAAGCCCCTTCTTCATAAACTACGGCCTGCATCCCCGAACGCTCCCCGACTCAGTACGCACCACCGCCTTCTCGAACCCGGCAGCGAAAGACTTCTCCGTCACCCTACTGGAAATACATAAAAAGGCTAAAGCAGCCCTTGAAGAAGCGGCGGGAAAAATGAAGGCACAGTACGACAAATGAAGACAAGCGTCAAAGGACTACCAAATAGGAGACCGCGTTTGGTTGGACACGACCAATCTCCGACTACCACGACCCCGGAAATCACTAGATGACAAAAGGGTCGGACCCTTCCTCATACTCGAAAAATCTGGCGCCTCAGCATACAAACTCAAATTGCCACCCCATTGGAGAATTCACCCTCGATTCAACGAAAAACTCCTAACGCCCTACATCGCTCCAATGTTTCCCAATCAGGAACAACCACCCGCGCCACCGCCCGACCTTATTGAAGACGAAGAGGAATACGAAGTCGAAGAAGTATTAGATGCACGAACAAGGCGAGTGAGTGCGCGGCAAAAAGGGACAGAGGTCACGTCTCACGACAGACTACCTCGTTAAATGGAAGGGGTGGACGCGAGAACACAACTCGTGGGTAACAACAGAAGATATGGAGCACGCACAAGATGCCATCAGAGACTATGAAAAAGAGGTTGAACAAACGCAACGAACCACAGTAATCCACGCCATAACCACAAAGGAGCAAAAGGCCGCCATAGTAATTCTGGACGACCACTACCAGAAAGATGGGACGGTCTTATACCAGGTCCAACGCGCCGATGGAAGGAAATTCTGGGTCAAGAACCCCGATGAAAAGAAGTGGAGTTACCTGCTCGAACCATACTGGGAAAAATACCGCCTCTCACTGTTGGAAGAACCACCCGATCCCGACCTAACATAATGGCAGTCGGGACGACTGCCTTAACGAGAGGGTAATGTTACGATTTATTCACTTTTTCACTTCTTTTCACACGTTATGCAATCCGGCTTACTCATTTGTCCTGGATTCCGCTTAGTAATGGACTTCTATTGACGTCCGGAACCACCGTTTTAGTTTAGTCGTTTCAGTATATAAGTAGTAGCTCTTGCTGTAGTATACTCCAGCTTCGAGCTAAAGTTTATCTATACCAAACTATCCTCGTTGACTCGCTAGCCGAAAGGTTAACTCCCAGGATCCAGTCCACGTCCAGACATCTCGGTAACTCTTAGGGTGACTGCCCGAACACGAGACAGCCCTAAGTTTATACCTGTTTGGACCTCATGGCGCTCGGGCCTAACACCGACCTCATCGAAGATGAGGAGGAATATGAAGTCGAGGAAGTGTTGGATGCCCAAACGAGGCGAGTATGTGCCAAGAAAGGGCAGAAGTCACATCTAACCACTGACTACTTCATTAAGTGGAAGGGATGGACAAGGGAACACAATTCATGGGTAACCACGGAAGATATGGAGCATGCGCAAGATATGATCAAGGACTATGAGAAGGGGGTCAAACAGGCCCAGTGAACCACAGTAATCCATGCCATAAGCATGAAGGAGCAAAAGGCCGCCATAGCAATTCTGGATGACCACTACCAGAAGGATGGGACGGTTCTATATCAAGTCCAACGTGCCGATGGAAGGAGATTTTGGATCAAAAATCCCAACAAAAAGAAGTGGAGTCATCTGCTAGAACCATACTGGGAAAAATACCGCCTCTCGCTGCTGGAAGAGCCACCTGATCCTGATGTATCATAATGGCAGTCAGGACGACTGCCTTAATGAGAGGGTAATGCTACGATTTATTCACTTTTTCGCTTTTCTTCACATGTTATGCAATCCCGCTTACTCATTTGTCCCAAACTCCGCTTAGCAATGGACTTCTCTTGTCATTCGGAACCACCGTTTTAGTTCTATCATTTTCATATATAAGTAGTAGCTCTCGCTGTAGTATACTCCAGCTTCGAGCTAAAGTTTACCTATACCAAACCATCCTTGTTGACTCACTTGCCAAAGACTAACCTTCAGGATCCAGTCCACACCTGAACACCACAGTAACTCTTTGGGTGATTGTCCAAACATGAGACAGCCCTGAGTTTATACCTGTTTGGGCCTCGTGGCACTCGGACCTAACAAATATGACATTCATGCACCAGTGATCAGATGCTTAATCATCGACAAAGACCTCGACAGAATTGCCGATAACAGCATGGTAGTATAAGCTGATTCAGGTAATGAAACCTGCAGAGTTCTTGATATAAGAGAAGGAGGAGCTACATGGCCATCTCAGTAGCAAGGGGAGCGACCCGATCTGACCGATGAGAAAGGCAAGAGAAATGTCAGAAACTCTTGCAGATCCTATTAGTCGTAGCATGCCCACCCAATCTCCAGGTACCTCAAGTGAAAATAAGGCATTGGTCTGGATAAAAGTGCACCGAAAGAGAGCAGCCTTCCTCAATGTTTATGCAAAAAAACTAGGTCCACGGAGATCTTACTTAAAAACCGCATTGACCGTTCAAGCACCAGCATTATAATCTGTGAAGTACCGGTCACTATGACCGCAGTGCCTGTTGTTCCAGTGCAGACGGACTGTCAATAATGAAAGTTGTCAATGAAAAGGTGAATGCATAATATTCAAACACATAACTGAATTATTACGCAGTGATGAAACTATATGCCGATCAAAGAAGTGTATGCAACCAAGGCTGCGAAAAGCAGCAGAGACTCCTTTTGAAGAGATACCACTTAGCTTGGCCGCACTATGGATACGGTCAGAAGCAACTGGGTAATCTGTATAAGGTTTATGGAAGTGTGCATCCATGTTTGATGTGGTTCAGATAATTACCTGTGTTTACGAATCTGCATGGAAATTTCTTGAATGCGAGTGCTCATGCAACGGAGAGGTGAAGTGACTAAAGTTCACACTCCGTTCTCCTCGTATTAATGTACCTTTCGGTCAGGACAGAGCAATGCAGAGAAGCGCCTTGTTCCGAGTTCAAAGGTTCTGGGATGCACGGTCTGGATGCAAGCTTGTGTACAAAGGAATAACAGCCTATCAGCATAAAGGAAAGCTGCCATAACAAAATTGATAGCAGTCGACGGTATTTTCATTTTTTTCACAAGAGAAGACTTCAAAGAAGGCTCTTGGATGCGAGATGAATAAAAGAACTGTTGATGGGGTGTATACATCAAAGGACATTTGTGCGCTGTGAGCCGGGACTAGAAAATCTATGTGACAGGACTACCGCTGAGGAATCAAATGGAACAGCTTAACAAGGTGATCAAAACGACTGCGCATATGCCCATGCCGCGCTACTCACCCTAATCATCAGCAGCATACTGTGCTAAATTCCCTTCGCACTAAATTTCTGGGACTTTATTTAGATCAAATAATTAAACGATGCCTTGATCCAAAGCACTGACACTCACATGAGGGTATGCGCATTGTGGTTCAATGAGCTAAATATTGCACGCCTGGCTTGGCTTGATTTCGATTTGGGGCATATACTAGGGACCCAAAGCGACCATGCGAAATGGCCTTGACAAGATATGGAACGCTGAACACTGATTCGAGCGCGTCGGACAAAATGTCAAACTCGGGGCAGAGAAGACAGTCTATGGCGGTGCAGTTTCCGGTCACGTGCAACGACGCGCCAAGTCACGCGACTTTGTTGATCAGATCTCGGACCACAACGTCGAGCTCCATCTTCTTGCCATTGTGTGCCACCTCAACCTTGACATTTCCGACAGTCCAGAAGTCTTCAAGTAACGACTCTACGTGCGTCGCTGTGCCTTCTGTTGGGATCTCAGCTCACTGTATCTTACAGCCAGTACTTCGCGATGCGGCGTCAGCCAGAGATTAGCTTACGACACCTTCCAGATATCTCTGGCTCTACCTTTGCATTAGAAGACACATCTTTTCAGATACCGATGCTCAACGAAGACGGAGAAGACCTGCTCAACGATATAGATAACGACTTTTTCCGTGGTATCGATGCGCGGTCGAGTTTGGCAACTCCAGCAGCCGCCAGAAGACATGTACATGACGACCTAACAGTCAGCCAACTCACCCCGCGGAGGCTCAACGTCTCGCCTTCACCGCTGTTGCGGCCCGATTCGCCTTCGAAATCTAAAGCCACTTTTCCAGCCACCCCACGACTACGGTCTGACTCACCCGCTAAAGCTGCACCCAAAACTTGTTTCGATCCGAGGGCTGCGTGTCGGGCCACAGCTGATACTCCTTCACGTCAGTCTGACTCCCGCCCAGCATCAACAACTCACGAATCTGCGGTCGCATCTACACCTGCGAAGACACATATATTGCGCACTACGGAAGATCCGTTCACGCCACGGAGATTTGAGAACCTCCAGGCCGAGGTAGCCACTCTCACATCGATGAAGTTCAGGGATGGCCTCGCGTCGACGTCAACCAGGGACGCGCCGGCTATCTCTCTATTGAATGTGTGTTTAATTTTTCATTTCTTCTTTTTTGTATTAACATGAATCAGCCTGTAGATGACAATGTGAGCGTGACTGACCAAAGTTTTGATGTGGGTGGGGCTGCAGGGCGCCTGTTGATGTATGGGAGCACGTTGGCAGGGTGTGTTCTTTGTCTCATCTCTTTGCAACCTGGCCTACATGATATTTTTAGTTTTGAAAACGTTGCACCAACTTCATCCATTCCTCCACGCCAAGAAAGGTTGACAGTCTCGAAGTTTTCCCCGCGAAAAAATGTTACTGTCACACGTGATGTTTCCCCCATACGGTTGGCGACGAAGCGGCCGGCATCTACGACAGACGACAGACCACCAAAGCGCGAGAAGAAACCGAAACCGAAACCTCCCATCATCACAAAACCGACATCTTCGCGCAGCAAGGCCTCGACCAGCTCGTCAAAGCCTCGCCCACAGCCACCTCCCTTACGACAACCTACTACGACTACTGCCTCTCTGGGTCCGTCGCGCTCACGTTCCGCTTCAGCGCATAGCCAAAACGAGTCTAGTTTGGCGGCCGATGCATTTGGGACATCCAAGAGTAAGGTACGTGACGATCTTCGATCATTTTCACGTGGGATTTTTTTTTTGTTTCCCTTTGTGTCTGGAGTTAATGGGGAGTTGTTGTTGACTGTTGGTATTTTCTAGACCCCGCCTGTAAACGCCCAACCGACCGCGAGTACGAACAAGACATTGTCGTCATCATCGCGACGCAATCCAATCCCTGATTTTAAGGCACTTCATGCCGCTGAGGAGGCAAGATTGGCAGCTCGGAAGGAACATATCATCCCTGTGAAGCCGATAGCAAAGGAGTTTAGTACGGATGAAAGAATTAAGGAGCGGCGTATATTTGATGAGCGAATTAAAGAGAAGGAGGCGGAGATGGAACGGGCATTCGAGGAACGCAGGAAACAGAGGGAGCAAGAAGAAGAAAGGGAGGTCAGAGAGCTGCGGAGAAAGGCAGTGCCTAAAGCTCATGAAGTGCCGGAGTGGTATAAGGATGCACCCAGGCGGGTACGGCCGACCGAGTAGGTGTGTCTTAGTCACATTTTTCTTTGTTGTTCCTTGGTTTATTATTTTGGATTTGGCTGTCCCCATTATCTGTTGTGAAGGTGTATTAATCGCTTCCTGTTATACGTGTGATGAGGCCGAGACCCTTTCCGAGTATAGCGGCGCTTCCTTCTGTGAGTAACTCGACTAATTCCTTTTCCTACGGCGATTCTATGATGTGGGGACTAGCTGTGAATACACTAACTATACTTACGCCTGTTCTCGTCACTATTAGGTCAGAAACCGAATCTCGATGATATGTGCTTTTCAATCCTAAGACCAAGCTCAAGCTGTTGCTCATTGATGATCGGACAACCGGAAACGCGTCTGTCGGTGTCTCATTCCCGAACTCGTGTCTCTGTAACTTGATTTATGACCTAGAGTCAAATCAAACAGGACACCGGCCTCATGTTGAACACACAGCCAGCGTTTCCCGAGAGGCTTTCGGAGTCAAGGGGATTGTTATCTTGATCGGGCTAGACACCCTATTAAGGAGTCGTCCCGGGCGCATCTGGATCTTGATTGCGACAAAAAAAGATTTTTTTTGAGAAACTCTGATACTTAGGCGCCACCGGGAAACAGTTAAAAGGCGAGTGAGTTTGGAAGGGATTTCCTCAGTCAATCCCCGCTTCGTATCTTGCATTCCTGCCAGTGCTTTTGTACTCCTCTGCTACCAAACATCCCAACGAACGATATGTGCTACTCGTCTTCGTGTTCATCCGCTTCCTCCGCCATGGTCAGCTACCAGACCGGCGTCGAGTTCTCGCCCAAGTCGTTCGCCCAGGAGGAAACGACTCCCCTCAACCAAGCCGGCGGCTCTGCCCCTCAATGTTGCCATTGCGGTTGGCGTGGCGCCCATGCTCCCAACTGCCCATTCAAGTAGATTATGGAGCTGAGACCCAGGTCCCATGAGTAATTTTTTCTCTTTGTCCTGTGTGTTCATTTTCTTTGTTCTTCCCCTTACCGTCGCTCACGAGGTCTCTCCTTGCCGTCAGATCACTTCGTCCGGGCGTCGTTTCCATCATGCCATCATATTCATCGCCTCTGCTGTCTATAGCTTACCCGCTCCCGCTTTCTTGTTTCGTCCTAGCCATGCTTGTCTATTTTACCACCAGCTACTCGTCATTATTTTTATTCGCTTACCCTACATATACGAGGAGGAGATGGAGGTGTACGAAATAATAGTAGTCCTGGTCGTGAATAATTGTATACAATTTATGTTTCCGTGTTCCGTGTTCCGTCGCCAAGATCTGAATTTCATTATTTATGGATTATGCGTGGAGTGGGAGTGGTTTCGTCATGGTTACCCCTGCGGTGCCTGGACCCCGCTTCCGTCATTGAGGAGAACATGAGGACCATGTGTATTCATTCCATATCGCTTCCCTGCATATGACAAAAGCTAACAACGACGCAGGATTCGAAGGTATGAGTCTTCTCACACTTTTACGGAGTTATCAGCGCCGCTGATGTTTTTACTGTTGATACTTATTCAACTTCCATTCATTCATTTTTAATCGCTCACATTCTTCTCCGGTGATAATGCACCGATTCCACACCGATATCACCGAAACTTGAATCAAGGCGGGTACGACAGGTTACATATGTCGTGTTTGATGACGAGCCCACAACATTTCGGCGCTAAACAGAGCTCCGGGGAGAAGAGTAAACCTGCACCGGCACAACCAACCGGCTATTTTTGCTGGAATTTGACCGACGTCGTTGAGGATGTCTTATCATTATTGGTATTTTCTTGTTGTAGCGTAGTCAGATGGGACACGCATCTATTTCATTACACAGTATTCGGTGCCACATTCCATGATTCGGACCAAAGAAGTCGAAATGCAATATGACTGAACTCTTTTTGACTCGAGAGTGCGATCGGAACTCCACGACGTCAGTCTCTCAGATCGACTCTCTGTCTTTTACTAGGTACAACCGGCGACAAAAATTTCAAATAAAATCATGCTATCACGCCGGACAATGCTGTTCTGGAGCACGCAACAAGCACGTTCCTTCAGGTTCCTTCTCAGCTATCTAGTGCCGGAGCTTGCAGCACTATGTCCTATCTTTCAAGGCCAATACTCGGCGACTCAAGAAATCAAAGACGTTTTATCTACAGGGTACATTAAGCGCAAAGAACGAGAAGAATATACACCAAAAATACATAACTCTGCAAGATTGAGTACACCACGAGTTAAACCTCTGTTAACAACTTCAAGAACTCTTCTGGTGTCCACTCTCCCCGAGAAAGTCCAATACAAGCTTCCTGTAGTCTGTCCTCAGTACTACTATCCATAGACACATCAAAATCATGTGTTGTTTCTTTACAGGTACTAGATCCGAAACTCGCGTTGGGTTGTGCTGCTTGCTGTTTGATTGCCTGCATCAACACCACTGACTTCCTTAACGTAAAGGGGCTTTGTCGAAGACCGGACAACGTTCGTGAGAACGCAGCACTGCGATACGAATCTCGTTGAGGAGACCCACCGGAAGTAGACGTTCCGCTGGAGTCTGATTTTCGCAAGGGATTGGCCACACAGTCCAAGCTGATGCTGTAGATACTATCACCTGAAGGAAACTCAGCGATGTACATGCTAAAGTCGAATAGATCTGGATAAGGAAGGCGACCGAGGAGTTGCGGGGAATTCGAGGCGTCGTGAGAAAGACATTGACGGCGTGGTGGGCTACTTGAGTAGAGAGGCGGCGGAATACGATGGACGTCGTCCGTTTCTGCTGGACTGTGATCCCAGAAGTGACTAGACATTGCTGAAACAGCGCTAGTCGCATAAACAGTAAGAGGGAGAGCTTTGGAACAGCTAGAAACAGAAAGGGTTGGTGTGGTAGGCTCTTCAGACTTGATCACGATGTTTTCCTTGATGTTTTCTGTAGCAACGCTTGATTTCCGATCATCGGCATCGTTATCGGGTAGCTTGGACGAAGGAGGATCGCTCGCTGACACAGTCGACGAAGATGGGCTAGGCGATGTTTGCTCAGAGCTCTTAGTGGCCACAGACGAAGGTACAGAGTCACGGTCACAACTCTCCGGAGGTGCTGGTCTTGCAGGGGACGTCAGACTCTTCGTGAAAGGTGTGACGAGTAAAGGCGGTTCCGGTGACTTTCTGGAAGGGCTCGATGGTGGATTCGACGAAGAAGCAGCCCCGGACCCCGGAGGAGGTAGGATAGTAGATGACGTCGGAATGTACAGGTCAGCCATATTGATCCCAACGGTACTCCAATCTTGAATACATATCTCCGGTGGTGGCGAGCGAGGTGCATGTCGAGCACGAGAATGTGTCTTATCAGTTTTCCCTGACACGGACGTGGGATTTTTCTGCTTTTCAGAAAATGATGATACTGTAAATCAGATATCAATCGTGGGATTTATCATAAATAGTAGGAAATTTTACGGCTTCTATCTATTACTTGGGCGATTTTTACAATTTTTTGTTTCGGAGGTTGCGTACGAATAGGCTGTAGCAACGAATGTTGCTGACTGGGAGACTGCGGTTCGGATTTGACAGGTGTAGTAGTAGTGGGGGTGTGGGTAGGTAGTATCGGTCGCGTACCCATAGAAGGGAAGAACGCTGACGAAATAAACGCCCAAATGGCGCGAAATACTAGTTGGATAAAGGATGCCATAGTAATGTAATAATGACAGTGGTTGACGATGAAACGGTGGTGGTGGTGGTTGAAAGATCGGAACTTGCCGCGGCCTACCGGTGCGGACATCCGACAACCTTCACCTTCGTTCGAGGTCAGTAGCATTTCTGGTGTTTTCTCCTGAATTCAAAAAGAAAACTATCTGGTTGTACATAGATCAGAAAAACAATAATCATTACACGGCAACATACAAAATTGGTGGTATCTTTAGTGACATCCTTAGAGATCAACTCGGACTCGGAGTCGCAGGGGATAAATACGTAGAAACGATAGGAATCCTGAATGAGGGAACAATAATTAATCAGGCTGATGACCCGGGCCCCATCACAACCGGCTTAATCTTGGAGAGCTGCGCGATAGTGGCATCATCGAAGTCTAGATGAGCCTTTACCACGTCCGGCGGAGTCAGCGCCAGCCACTTGGGGATTCGGTCAGTTACAGCTAATTCAAAATGACACGATATTTGTATACGGCCCACCTGATTCAGACTGATATCTTCAAACCTGTCTGCATGGTAATCATGAGAACCAAAGCTTATCATTCCATTCGTGTCAACACATACCCGTGTTGAAAATTTCCAGGTATTTCAGGGTCGTGTTTCCAATGTTTTCAACGTAGTGTCCTACTTTGGGTATCAACGGGGAATAATACTGGGCCGATTTTCGTTGACTTACCCATGGCAGTGGGAACATAGCCTAATGATCCGTCGGTGAAATCGTAATCTTAATTAGGTACACAAAAACATACCAATGTCGCCAGGCTGATAGTTGAATGTCCGAGCCGTGCCTTGAGACGCGAATATCGTCACTCTGCCTTCTCCCTCGCTACATTTCGAATTTAGCTATGTCCGCTGAGATCTCATAAGACTCACAGGAAGAGGCTCCATTCGTCCTGTGTTGGATGCCAGTGCAACTCACTGCGACGGTAATCATTAGTAGGAAACAGACTACATAGTTAATCTTCGACTCGTACCGGATGGCACCGGGTTCAACAGTGACCTCAGCCATAGCGATAGTTGTAGAGACCGTGAAGGTCGTGGAATCCACAATTTTGACAGAGCCTCCCGCTAGTTGCGTGGCGTTTGCCTTGGACAATGCAAACGAAAAGGGATCTGGAACTGTTCCTTGCGGGCTTTCCGGGGCAGTTGCATTATCAGCAGGCGGAGCTACGGCGTACTCAGTACTGCGACGCTCAAGGGCGACGAATGAACGAACTGCTCGGGAAAATATAGAGCTCCTGAGCTGGAATGTGTGCGAATGCCTGGGAGTTATCGAAGAGGAAGTTCCTTTCAAGGACTAAGAGAAATATCATCTTTGACATGGCTCCTGGGTTTAAGCACGGGAAACACACCTTCCATTGGAACATGAGCAAGCCAATCAGTCAACTTCGATCGAAAGTTAGTGGTTTATCAAAGTCGAAAGAATAGGCCAGCTATTCACCAAAAATGTTGAGTCCTCGCTGAACGCTCCGTCATCAAAGATCTATGATAGTACCGTCAAATTTTAGCAGAGTCTGGATGAAGTAACTGAAAAGTATACTAGGATGAATTCGGAACCGCCTGCGTCATCAGCAGTAGCTTGGAGGGAGTGCGGGATGCCTGGAGGGAAGTACCACAGGTCACCGGCACCCTAGTAAATACGTATGAGTTCACCTGAAACTTGTTTCTAGCAATGAACAGAACAGGGCTTACCACCGTGGCGATGTAGTTTCGACCTTCGGCATCAACAGCAGTTATCTGCGTAGAACCCTACGTAAAAGAAGACAGGGTCAGCGTCATAAAACTCTTGGAATTGAAGTTACGCACTTTCAATACATAAGCCCACTGAAAAGGATCAGTCTTCAGCTTCAGGAAGATTCAGGGCACTCACTTCGGAAGTCTTGTGCCAGTGCAGTTCACTTGATCGAGTGTTAAATACGTGCTGATTAATATTAAATGCTGACGAAAACGACTTACCGAATGGCTCCAGCCTCCAATCTCATATTGACGCTGGCCATTTCTATAATAAAGAAAGCGTTAGTTCATGACAATGGGTCATTTTGACACTTACGAGTCGCAATTGGCATCACTCCGACTGTAAAGTACATAAAGGTGAGGTGCGACAAAGAATCAGCAGGAGTACAACCCAATCTTACTATTTTCTTGACGGGCCCACCCACCCGTCTGCAAACGATTGTGGCTAAAAGAGAATGGCCATTTTGCGTTCGAGCTGTGCATTCAATTGAATCTAAATTCGGGACACGGGAAAATAAATGATCAACACACATTGTGCCAGAGTCCGTGGTTGGAGGAGCCAAAAGGTCGGGATTTTGCAGGTCAATAGGAAGGTTGTCTGGGCCAAGGATAGATGCTCCAAGCTTGCCGCGTTCCGCAGAGACGACCGAAGGATCACTAGTCTCGTTCCAAAGAGGCAAATTTGGATCTAAACTAGCGAAAGGAACGGTCGCGGTCGACGACACTGCCGTATCCGTCGACGACGCAACGACGGTCTGAGATACGGCAGTAGAAGACGTAGCGCGCTTTCCAGGGGCAGCATCGACGAGCGGCGCCAGGAGGGTAAGCACTACCAAGACAATAGAGATTCGGACCATCACGATTGAGAGCCTAGGTGATTGCTGAACAGTAGGTAAAATTTCCAGAGCCTTTTATACATTTCTTCGAGCCGTGGCAGACGCTCTGCTTCCTGCCTCGCAGAATAGTGCGGGTTATCGAAACCCCCGATGTGGATGAATTAGGAAGAAAATATCACTAGAAGTGGCCATAGCAGTTGAACACGAAACACAGGGACCGTAGAAGGGGTGATATTGATGCGTCTACTGGATTGAGGAGACTATTACACGCCCGCAAGATGTAGACGGTTCGAAAATAGCTCGAGTTTACGCGAAAAGATAATTTTAGCCATTGAATAGAGAATAGCGTTCGTCGCATAGGTCCGTGTGGAAGAAGCCTGTTCTAAATTCACCGCTTGAACCTGTAGTGTGAACGCCAACTGGTCACGCAGGGCGACGGGTGTTGTAGCATTGGGGCCGGCGTAAAGATGTTCAACCTTGACGCTCAAAAAGAGTGATGTCAGAGCATAAACTCGCTTCTTCAATAGACAAGATAGCATATGACCGAAATCACGAGGGATCGTCCTTGACAACGGTCGAAGACATATCCTCTAAGCCATCCTAGGAGAAAGAGTCCGAGTGTTTTAGATAACGACTCCTCCAAAGAATTCCGATATGAAGTACTCACTCGAAACAATAAAATATTCCTGTGGGGGTCCGGGCTGTCTGAGATAGATTCGGCAGGTAAGTGTAGACTTCCGGGTCGTCGGAGGAGCCCGAAAAGGTTATTCTAAATTTGATATATACACCGGCGGCACGGTATTCTCAGGATGCAAGGCTATAGATATGAACACTGTACGGACCCAGCTTTCTTCGCTGCCCTCTAATCAATCTCCAACCCTCGCCCACGACGGAAAAGCAGTTTATGGGACGATCTGATTTTTGCATAGCGTCCGCAGAGCATAGCAACTTGGGCTAGCCGCTAGTAAGCATGCCATACCGGCAAATAATGTAAGATGCAAACATCCGCTTTCCTACTTGTATGTTGCCTCATTACGGCTCCATTTATGATACAAATATCCATCTCGGACTTGATCTCGGACTCCGGAGTTCTGGATATCCGCCAATTTCTTGGTTATCATGCACCATGCTGCATGCAGATGTGGCCAAAAATGACATCTTTGGCAGTCAATTGCATGTTTCACCATTTTGGAAGATAAAGATGTC
This sequence comes from Armillaria luteobubalina, assembly GCA_030435615.1. Taxonomy (NCBI): domain Eukaryota; kingdom Fungi; phylum Basidiomycota; class Agaricomycetes; order Agaricales; family Physalacriaceae; genus Armillaria; species Armillaria luteobubalina. Next base: position 86,719 of record JAUEPU010000018.1, on the reverse strand, counting down.
CTAAGCGTATGTATTACACAATGTCGCACATTGAGATGATATTGCAGTCCACGCGAAAATCCGATCATAGTTTTTTTTTTGAGTGAAATATATAACGCCTGTCAAAGATATGAACTCGAAAAGTGGACTTATAAGTGTTGGAACTTGACACTTCCCCCCTCAGTGTGATCACTGGCTACGCGATTTACGCCGGGAGCAATCCCTCCGTTCCAGGTGCGTCGGAATTAGAAAATGGAGGCTCCAAATTTTCGTCGAATCTTTGAACACCGCGACACGGCTACGACGAGCCTACATTTACGATGATACGCGCATGGACGAAGGTATTTTCGATAGCAACACACTACAGCATTGAATAGGCTGTTTTGAAACCATCGCGATAATGAGGACGGAGCGCGAGTCGGACGACTTCACACAATCTTTGAAAATAGCTGAGACGATTCTAGGATATCTTCAAGTTCTACGTCATTTTTTCATCGGTAAAATTTAGACGACTCACAGAATATCATTATAAATATAAATAATAACGGTCATGAGGACTACCCCTGGATCTAGAAATACTTCAAGCATCAGCTTGGACAATTATGGCAAAATCTCATGAGAAAGTATCAGGTATCCTGGATTGGACGATACGACAGCGAATCGAAATAGGAAAAAAATTGAACCGGTGGTCCCTTGCCCCTACCCTTGTGACTCCTCACAGCCTGGGTGAATTCTGTTACCTTCCCTCTTTATGACATCCTGCACAAATAAAACTACGTCGGCGGAGGTATTTATACAGTTATGGGAGAACTACTAGCCTTCTGTCTTCCCACTGATTGTCATCTGGCTGTCATGGCGAGATACTTGGGAATTATTGCGTCCGCAAGACGACACGGCGTCGGGATTAACCTACAAGCTACATATGAGAAATGTCAAAAATAAATTTTATCTGAGAGCGACAGATCGTGTTCGATAATATGGGCATACACTGTTGGAACAAGCAGCATGATTATGAGCGGCGATCATATGCAGAGGATAGCTTGGAAAATCTAATGAACAGACCCACATGAAGCCCAGCTCGATCCGTTTATCTGTAGAGTGAGAGATGTTACGTTCTCACGACTTTACTATGTAAACGACGGCAAGGCCGCAGCTCTTTGAAACAAGACTGCGGAGACGCATCGCGAAGTCATTGAAAGGAACCAGATCAGGCGGCGATATGCATCTTCTATCTCTAGTCAAGCAGATTTCTACACCTCAGAAAGGGGAAAACTCGGAACATTTGAAACGTGAGACATTTTGCAGAAGACCAGCCAACAGAGAAAATGAACAACCACCAGAATGGCGTAAAGTTAACATGGCTCTGCAAGGCAACGCGAAATCGCAGGATGCAGATGGAAATGTTAATAATCATCGAGAGTGCCAGGTTCGATACGATCCACCATCCGTATTCTGAGAATGATTGAAGCTGAGCGTGACAAAACCATTCATGACGTGTTTTGCTTTGCGTCATGACTGCCTCGACCTGTGTACGAAAGCTTACGATGAACTGAGCAACTTAGTTCAGTAAGATCATAGATACCTAGAGAAGGTCCTCGTTGTGTCCCATCCGCATATGCGAAACGAACTGCGGAAATTCGAGATCAAATTTCCTGCCAGTGGCGCTACGAGTCAGGAGTAGCCCGGTTTGTGAACGATCTTATCAGGAGAGAGCAGATCAGTGATGGTCGTGGGCTACACGATATCATGCTTCGATATATGCCTGAGAGCACGGAGGGTACTAACAGCCGAACAGACCGAGCTTAAAATATCAAGAGCTTCTGAATGTGCATCAGAGTCAGAGATTTGGTCTGGCGAGGCTTAGAAAACTTGGCTAGTTCCTGAATCATCAGGGATACCCGTAAGGAGACTACGGGTCATTACCGGGAATTGCTGATAAGCTGCAAAGGAAGGAAGGTACGTGAGATTACACAGCAGCGTCCACATAATGAACGCAGAATTGGTCGGGGAAGTTGAACCGGCCAGACATCGCTGTTCGAAAGGCAATTATGAAGCATCTGAAACCAAAAGAACCAGTAAAAGAATCACCGGAATAGAAGGTGAAATGATGCAGAAAATGAGCAGAAATTGGAGGTGGCAGTCAAGGACTAATTCAATGACTCAGGTTCACAACTTGCGGTTCCGGACACGGACCGGTTTGGAAAGTTCACGTGAACGGTGTCGCGCCTGCTACTAATAGTAAGAATGTGTCATGCAATATAGAATACCAATACAATCCATGAATCTGTTCGTAAACGCAGGACCACATTTTTTACCAAACTTGAAGCTATGCATTATCCATACAGTAATACAACAGAGTCAGCAGAGATGAAGGATATCGATGGTATCTGGAAATGTGGGTAGTCTATAGTAGCTACAAGTTCAATAAATGCATCGTAAAGGTCATCATAATGTCGTATAGTTTGAAATGTCATTTGCCAAATAACCGATTCTTCAGTCCTTTCCCAAACTTTTTGACCTGCGATCGAACTCCCAAGCGAGGTTTGGGGCTCATATCTTTGAATCTAAAAGACCCTGCGTCGTCTCCGCTCGCTAGCGCCATCCTTAACTCCGCTTCCCCGCTCATCGAGAAGCCCATATTGTTGAGCTTGTCGACAGGTGGGATGTACCCAAATTCTCCCGGAGAATATGCCGTTGATGCAGAGGGGAAAGCACTAGAATAGTCGAGATCAGGTGGCGTGGGGAGGTCAAAGTCGTGGCCCACGCTGGAGGTCCGTCCAGAGAAGGCCATGCCGTGCTCAGCAGACGAGGGCCGTAATGACATCGGAGACGTTGGTCGACTGTCGCTGGGCTTGTATTCGGGTTGGGGAGAGGTAGGACGGGACATGTCTTTGCGAATGACTGAAGAATAGTATGGCCGGTTGGGATGGCCCAGGCGGGGTATATTGTTTGACTGCGAATTGGAACGGCGAGGACCTTGCAGTTTTGTAATGGGTATAGACAAGGAAATGCTGGACGTAATAGAGTCGTGAGACGATTGAGGGGGTTGTGATGCTGGTCTCCGTGACCTTCGTCCTTCGACGGAAGTCGGACGAGTTGGGGCGGGGGAAGCTGGTGCTGACAAACGAAGCTTATCCATCGGTTTCCTCCGAAGGGCCCTCTGTCCCGCCGAGAATTCGTGGACGAGGGCATCGTGATAGGAATGACCGCAATGGGGAGCAGTGGAAGGGCGTAGAGATGTCCTCGATGGTTTGACGATCGGCATACTGTTCATGACGACTTTATCAGTGTTCCGGTGATTAAGATCGTTGGCCGACAATGCACGTTCCAAGTCCAGCGGGATTGGCACTTCCTCGACCCTCCGCCGGTTGATGCTGCGACCGGTTAATTTGGCGAGAGTATCGTCCCGCGCTTTCTTGTGGTAGGACTAAGGATGGGCTGTCAGATTAAAGCGAAGTGGACCATATATATTTTTGCGCACCGAAGCCGTCACTGTGGCAACCTGAGGACATTCACTAGCAACCGTCTCATTGCATACCGTACTAGGGTTGATGAGAGCATGTAGCTGATCAGATGGCCGATTCAAAGTGGGTAACGGAGACAGATGTATATCTGCTACTGCGAGATCGTCTTCCTCGACACACGGAAGTAGAGGCCGTTTGTTGTCCGCGATAACAGGGCCAGTAGGCGATAGCAACCCGGACCACTGATCGACGGTAATGCCTGCCTGGGTCCAAGAGTGACGCAGTTTATGTGGCGATGCGGGTGGCGGTGTTGAGGGCAGGAGATGGGGCACATGTAGTCTTTGATGAACAGATGCATGCTGCTTCCCTGCTGGTGCACATAAATTGGCATGTTCTCTTGTGGAAGCCGTGAACGTCCATCTACGGTGCGGAATGCGTCCAGTGGCGCGTTCAGATCCCTTTCCAGAGTGACCGTACATGCAAGGGGGAGATGTCGTACTCGAAAAGCCGCACTTGTTGCAAGTGAAAAACGGTCGGTCGGTCGGAATCAGGCGAAGGACAGGGAGGGATGCTGATTTGTGCAAGTTCTTAAGATGTATTAGCCTATATGTAGGGAGGGAACGAACCGTAATACTATTCACCTTGTTTAATCTATGCAAATATCGCCGGGTCAAATTTCGCCGAAGGCGAGCCTCTGATGGGGACCAGGATGAATATGCCATGAACGGATGTCGTCGTCAAGATACTCAGTCGTGATAAGTCGTAAACGTCGTAAGTAAGGAGGAGGCGAAGCGGCGAGCGCCTCGTCACTAAGCCTTATAAGAGGCTCAATTGGAAAGGACGTGGTCGAAGGCAAGGTAATTGATCAGGGTCGATACTCCAATGCGGGCCGATAAAGAACCCATTGTATAGCCTACAATGCGGATAAGAATGGTATAAGAAGCTCACCGTAAAAGTCATTATGAAACTCGCTGTTTCCTCACGCAAAAAGCGTGATCATGAACCGACATGAGGCGGTTCGCCAGGCATTTTACTATGCGGATATGATCGTCTTTTTCCTATCTTATCCATTCCGTCTGTGTCTCGGCCTCATGTTCATGAGCCATGATTAAGTCGATTGTCCTTTACAAATGTTGTATATTTCATCAGTGGCTTGGGATGAAGAAGTAAAAACATTGGGCGAAAGAACGGGCGACCGAATCTGGACGCCTGGGAGCATGTGCTGTACGGCACGGAGCGAGTTACTCCTGCATACCCACACAAACAGTCCACAATCTCACGCACAATCAATAGCAGCTGCATATTTAAGTAAAAGAAAGCGCTGAAACACCAGGCCTTGAACGTTCCATTTTTGACGGCCAAATCCCAATCTGCCAAGACAAGTTCTGACAGGAACATCCGCTGGCAGCGCAGACAGAGTAGAGCAGTGGGAAAATCAAATTGTGTGCCTGCAATTGCAATCAAGCAAGGTCGGACAAATATGTTGCACCACCAAAGGTCCTCAAAGATCTCCAAAGATCTACAGCCAGACAGACCGGGTCAGCGAGATTTAGAGACCAGAAAACGGGAGGATTAATAAAGAGGCCGGATATTGTTGAATGGTATAATGCGCGCGGAGATGTAATACGGTTCCACCCTTCATAAATCTTGACATAGATGGGGGAAGACGCCACTATTCTAGCTTTCAAGGACTGTCAAGCTTTATGTTCTATAGCACAGGATGAGAGCGGAGTTTGCTCGCAAGCACAGAAGGGAGGCCGAGCAAGAACAGAAACAGAACGAGCTGGAAACGAGCAGACAGCCTAACTAAATGTGGGGAATGTACCACTTCATCGTTATCAGGAAACGTGGAAGGCTCTGAATACGTACACATTGATGGGCTGAGGCTGTATTCCGATGCTGCTGATGCTGACCTTCTGCGACATCGGAGTGAGGAGACAACGTGTCTAAGAGACATACCAAGGGATCCCTCTTGTGAGCATCTGTTAAGGCCATATGGAAAGTTTTCTCATCAGATGTAGACTCATTAAGGAGAGCACGTAGGGTTGGCGCTTCAATATACGTTTAGTGAGGGTACAATATAACACTGCATCGACAGTGTCATGAGACTGATAATTCCAGGGCACCCAGCGGTGTTACGACCGACGAAGCAAGAAAGGATAAGCCGCAGCGGAATCGATATAATTCCAAGACTACCAACTGAAATGTGAAGAGCCTGCAGACGCAATCTTAGAGATGGTTGGATAGTAAGGCTAGGTGCCCAATTTCAGAAAGAAGGAAGCCAGTAGTGAACGGAATCTAGATGCGTGAAGTCAAACACGAAAACTGAAATTTGATTTTTCGCGATTCCTCAAGAGGAAATGCGATCACGTGCAATTATCTGCAGTAAACATCGGCTGGCGGCCCGACTTTTTCGTTTGACATCTGCCACTGAACGACCAGTAACTGTCTCCTCTGACGACACGGCCTCGCATTTTATTAGCTATCTGGCAGGGACTTGTTCATGAACTCCTCTGAAACTATCATTACCCGCGCAGTTGAATGGCCTACAGAAATTCAATCTTTGTCGTGTCTACTCGACCTTCCAATCCCAGCACAGCTCATTGACGACTCATGCCCAATGATTTCCATCAACGCCTCCCCCCTTCTCAAGGAACTTAGAGAGCTACCTCCCCTCTGTCGTTCACAGCTTTCTGAATCACAAACAGACGTTCTGGACGTTCTAGATATAGTTCTTTCGAGCGTTGGCACGCTCCGGGCTTTCTCGCGTATATCGAGAAAGGATAACCTGCAGTGAACCAAACCGATATGGTCATTACTGATACGCTCGCTCGTACGCGCCTGTTACGTGGATTCACATGCGTTGTAAGTTTCCATCTCGTTCAAAGGTATAGTAGCTCTGATTGAAACATTTCCTAGGGAAGATGCAACGTTTGCACGCCCCCGCTCTCCATATGTACATTCTACGATGGAGGATGGCCATGATTTCCTACTGATGTCTCATCTTGTTGATGATACACAGCCGGAAATATCACAGGCCGGAAACATCGTCTCGGGGCGTCCTTCTAACAAGGTGAAAAGACGTCAGGATGGGTCGTCAGGGTATAGCTATGGCGAAACCGTGACAACTTCGTATGGCGAAGAATCAGTATCGAGGGGTACCAGCTATGGGTGGTCGGATGACTCAACGGATCCTACCTCTACTCAATCATCTAGCATTCCTCTTGATGCACACATCCTCGCCTATTGGCCACACTCATGCTCCGCTGCTCTTCCATTTCTTTGTGTTGCTGGAGAGGATGACATTTTTGATCTGATGAGCGGTTTACTTTACCAGCGCTGTGCATGGGGAGTCGTTGAACCCGTTATTGGTGTTATCCTCTCAACTACGGGTTACGTTGGCCGCGTGGTACTGGGCTGGTCTGAAGAAGCGGTCCGTGACCCTGGTGTTCTGGTGCGTCGGCTGCTTCTGACTCGTAGCGCCACTGAGAGGAAATTTGATTTTGAATAGCCCATGGTCCACTTCGCATATGCAGATAGGACGCGTACAGACCCTTCTATAGGTGTATACGATCTTACAGACCCAGCAAGCGCGCTCAAGTTCGCTCAGTTCATACTAAGCCTCCGTACACATGTTGAGGCAGTCGTCGCGCAATGTAACCAGCCGGTATTCAAACGGCTTCCATGGAGATCAGTACCATCGATGATGAGGAATGCGGCCCCGAAGAACAATGGGAGCAAAAGATCACTAATTGGCTCCGTTCGGTTGAAGGGTGGTACACAATTTTGTTCTTCAATTTGTCTCCTTTTTTTGACTCATTATACATATATAACAGCCGTCATCCCTTCCCTTCGGCGTCGCCACTACCCACACTTTGCCCGAGTTTATCTGTTGGCGCTATGGCCTCCCGACGCCCTGCACGAGCTCCTTCCAGAGCTGGTTCTGAACCAGTCCATAGCCATTACACTCGGCCCTGGTCAATTGATGACTCTGACGATGTCTCCCCTGGAGAACGTGCACGCCTATTCCTACAGCAGAGCTCCGACTTCTCTGCAACTGACATTACGACAACAGATTCCGTTCCTCCCATGGATGATTACCGTGGCCGTTCACAGTGAGTTCGAGTCGCATTCAGTCATTATCTTTTCTCAAATGATCTGCTAGAGAAAGGTCAGATATTTATCTCCTCTATCGATGTTTCTGCGCCAAACAGACCATACAGGAAACCAAAACCTGGTAGGCGAAAGCATAGTTCAGACGCCCTGTCTTGCTCCCGGTAGTTCTCATTACATCTTTGGGTGAAATTTCTGCTCATATCACTTCAGGTTGGGAGCTAAAGCCCTACAGGGCATAGGCTCCGGAGCAAATTTGTCTTTTTCAAGCTATTCTCACGACTGTAAAATGGCCAGCATTGCAAACGTAAAGCTCTCCGTCGGGGCTGCAGGTGTAGATCCTAGGCTCGTTGCTGAGATAAATCAACATCTGGACGTTTACGAAGATATGACTCGATACCTGAAACCGCTCATCGGTCTTCTCGTACGTCGTAATTCTACCATACACTATCCTACTCTGTGAGCTTACTGTTCGTTTGTCCCTAAAGCGAGATCCCTCAGGTTGACCGCCGAATCAAAGATCTACGAAGATACTTTTTCGAGCAGATGAAGGCCGTGTCTAAGCGCAATGAAACGAGTAAACAGGACAGTGACGATGACAGCGAAGTCGATCTGGACAGTGACAACGCCGATCTTAGACCCATCAAAGAGCTTGACCAAGAATTCTGGGAAATCGTCGCCGGATCATTCTCTCATCTTCTTTGGGCCTCGGTGGGGGCTTAAAACCTCTTGGGAGGCAATAGCCATGACGCAGCTGAAGCACGTCACGATTGGGATGCATTGCTGAACCTTGGGTTCGTAGCTCCTGGTGAAGTCGCCTCTGCTCGATTACTGTAAGTACATCCATTTTGGGGTTTAAGCGCAGTCTTCTCAAACAAGATGATAGATTTGAGAGACCTCGGTCGCTTTCCCGTAATGTCGCCATGGACTTAGTAAACTCTCCGGAACCACCCAAGGCGAAACTGTTCAAGGACTACGCAAAGGCTTTGCACCGGCTCTGTTTTCGTGTGCAGGACACCCTGCTGGGACGATCGCCACCGTCGCTCTTTGTACAGGCACAGCAGGCTGCCAACAGAGCTTTTAACCACGTGACAGAAGTGAACAAGCTCTTTGGATCTATGGATGATGCCGTCCCAACCATCATCAAACGCGGCATGGCGGAGCCAGACTCTGGCAAATGCGACGCAATCTTGATGTTACCTGTGGACCTCCGCTGTAAAATCAAGGAGCCGCTCATGCGCCTTACGGATACCGGAGATTCTCTCCAGGCAACCAAATTGAAGATGCTGACAGATGACAAAATTGAGAGGCATGAAGATCGCCAGACATCTATCAAGCGGAAGGTTCCTTCGAGGTCGAAAGGCCACTCTAGAGGATCGAAGTTGGCCAACTCGTCACGTAGGACCAACTTGGGCAGCATCACGGAGGAACACGACGGCTTAGAGCGGCTTGTTGAAGCCAGAACACCTGCTCAGAAGTTGTCTGGGGCGCCAGCGAACAAGGACAACGCGGGCTCGGATGAGCAGCCTAGCGGGAAAGAGAAAGACTTGCAAAATCCTTTCGCTGTGAACTGCTCGGAGACTTGTTTCGACGAACCAGAAAGACTTCCCATGGCCGTCATTGACATCCAAGAATTACTTACGAGACTCCTGCTCGCCGTATTGGTTGCCGAATACAAGAAGCCAACCACGTCGTATATGAAAGCCCTGCACCAAGTCAAGATGTACCTGGAGGGCTCGGTGAGATACCTAGCCAGTCTAGGTATCACGAACCGGGCGGTTTTTGGCCTGGCGACAAATGGCGTCCAAGGCGCCATCCTGATGGCCTGGTTCTCGGAGATCACCGATGCGAGTACTTTGTAAAGAATTCTTACAAGCCTTGACACTTCCTTACATAGACCGTTTACATTGTGGAGTGCAATCTGCGAACATTCAACATCCCCTCACCTATACAGGTATATCACTTCGTGACGGTTCTGCTTCGTCTTCGTCGAGACAGCGATACAAAACTCAAAGAACTGGTCGAGGAGGTAGTCGGAAAAGATGCCTTCGTGCAGACTACCTGGACTAAGACAGCACAGTATGAGCGTTATCCAGTTGAGGATCGCGAAAACATTGATTCTGAACTTTAACAATGCTCTGTTCGCTTGCTTTCGTTGTTTTCTTTGCCTTGCTATCCTTATCCATACCTGTATTTAACTAGTTGTCCGAATCTACCAAAGCTCAGGATATATGAAGCTTTATCATTCGTAATGTTCAAAGACTGCCTAAGACTGCCTTCGATTCCACAGAAAGTTTACAGTGGCAACACTATATTGTCGCCAGTGTATACTAGACACAAACCAGTCCCTCCCGACACTGATGACAGTCGATCAAGTGTGCGATGCGGAAGGGACTGTTACAGAATTTAGCTTCCTAATAGAGTCAAAAAAATTCCCACATCTGTCTGATATCTTTGATTATCGATGAGCACATACATTCAATATTGTATGATTGCGACTGATCACTATACGGGGTCGTTCTTAGAGCGGTGGGGACTCGAGACTACTAATGTGCCTTAGGAAGCATCACTTTTCCCGTTGAGAGCGCCCCTTGCGCATTTCTTGATTTCGAACTGTGCTTTCAACCTCAACCTTTTTTCTCCCGTCTTGAAATTCCACTGCAACGAACATGAACACCAGCTCAACAATCCTCCAAACGGACTTTGACTCACATAACTTGTCTCGCGGATCGTCCCAGACTTCGCAACTTTAGCGGCGATCACCCCTTTCGTTTCGCTGTAACGATATTCAAACATCTTGCATCCTAGGAACTGCGCAGGCCTATAGTCATTCGAAGATGTCTTAGTCACGATGAATAGATCTCACTGACTTTCTTCTGTACACCAGCGCTTCTCTTGTCAGCGTCACCATCGTGGCATCCGTTGCCTGTTCGACGAGCTTGGTGAACAAGGCACTGCCCGTAGTTACCTTGAGCCTCACGAACAACGGGCCGATGTATTTGTACTGGGATGTAGCAGGGGTCTCGTCATCCGTATCGACTTCCGTCGTCGAGCCGGAGTCAAATCCTCCAGGACTCTGCACTTCAGTTGGACTTTCTGAGTATTCCGGGCTTTGAACGACTGCTCCATCATCCTCTGCATTAGGGGTGGTATTCCCACTTGTATCAATCATGCCGGGGCTTTCGGGTTCGACTGGACTGTGCTCCCATCTCGTTAACAAGCAAAAATGTGATAAAGGGTATGAGGCTTACCTGGATTTACACATCCAAAGAATGAGACAGAGAGAAGACGATAACGAGAAACTTGTTATGGGCTGTCATATGTGATTGGGAGAGAACCAGCTGTGATCTTGTGTATTCAAGGAGCTGCGCATTTAACTTGAACCACTAACATGTTGCATAAGTCATTGAGCTCTCAGGTTATTCAGACGACCACGGCAGTGTACACTGGCCACATGCTATGCGTTCTCAGCAACCCTTCCTATGGCAGAAACGCCGATCATGAACCTACCAACCACGTTGACACATATCCACAACAGGCGCTTGATTGATTCACAAAGGACTCGACACAGCCACGTCGACATACGCCAGCTTCAAAGTCGGCCCTAGATTTGAAGTTGAAAAGACCGGGTAGCCAGAACGTGCCGACAATAAGCAGCCATCTGACCAGCATCAAACAAGTGTCCGATACCACAGTGGGGCTCTGGCTGTTCAATGTAGGGAGGCGGAGAAAAGATAATTTAAAACCCCGAAACAAGAGGCTATACTGTCCATATTTTACAAAAAGTCCCTATAACTATAGGGGACCGAGTTATACAGAATTCCCTATAACTATAGGGAAATCAAATTCTACATATCCTTCAGAACCCTACAGGATAGGTATCCTCTTGCTGGCCCCAGGCCTACCAGCATGACCAGGGCAGGATGTCATCACACCCTTCCCTTTGATGACTGTTGCACTGCCACCCTCTCATCTGCTCACTGTCAGGGTTCCCCGCCCTCCCTCCCACTGTTGCGCACTTGTTTCCTTTTTGGGAAATTTGCTTCCTATGCCTCCAGAATACTTGTGGGCCTTATTCCCGCCCTCCCGCTTACTGTTTAGGTCCGAAATTAGAGATATAGGGTCTTCTAAAAATATATAATGGGTTAGTAAGCTGGCCCGGCCCCTCCCACGCCTCTGGATGCTGGATTCGGAATGGGGAGACTGGATGTAGTGTGGCAGTGCAGCCAATTGATGGGATCAGCCATCAATATCAGTCCATTTTTAGAAATACTTCGGATTGGAATGGTTTCTGGGCACTGGATGGGCCACAGGATGGTACTAGGATATGCATAAATATAAATAACCTTGGATTTAGTCCTCCGGTGATGTATGGGAGCCACAGAGAAGGGGTAAAACAGCTAAAATAGTGAATAATAGCGAAAAATAATGGAAATTTTGCATTTGGGGGGTGCTGCATGCAGTGGATTGCTTTGAAACCTTCACAAATGTGTTCTGTATTCCCATATATCTCTAAACAACAAAGCTTTGTTTTACTTGTGGGGCTCTAGGATTGATATGAAATAGTGAAAAATAGCGAAAAATGGGGGGGAATTGCATGTGGGGGTTTCTGCGTGCATCTGATCGCTTTGAAACGTTTACCAATGGATTCCGCAACCTTGAAAACCCCTAAACGGCCCCTGGTTATATTTGTGGGCACTCAGTATTGATCATAAAATGGATATTACAGTTTATGAGGTGCACATATCAAAACTCCCATTTCCAGGTGTCGGAAAACTTCGGAGTTAATTCCAGTAGACTGCTAGACCTTTAAAACCCCTGGAAAAGCCCAGGATGGCAATCCAGCAATGCGAAATTCCTGATAAAAAGGGTGAAACTGAATATTTGCGAAATTTCATATAGCTCACATTTCTGAGTGTTAGGAAAAGTAATACTGGTACTAGATATACTATATATACTGTAAAGTATTGTGTACAAAATCACAGGGGGATATGAATGGTACTGACAGAGATATAAGCAGATCTTTCCAAACATGAGGAGAAGCACATTCCAGATCTCGATGTTCCGGTCATCCTATGGGCTGGGGACTATCAAATTCGGATTCCTTGACCCAAAAAACACTAGAGAGACCTATCATCCCTGGAGCTTATTTTTACTAGTAGACAATTCATATACAGCAGTATATCTTGGTGCATAAGTAAAGCACACTCTTTACCTCGGATTCTAGACACATGAACCCCATGGATGATAGGTGGCCCTACTGCTTTTTGGGTCAAGGAATCCGAATTTGATAGTCCCCAGCCCATAGGATGACCGGAACATCGAGATCTGGAATGTGCTTCTCCTCATGTTTGGAAAGATCTGCTTATATCTCTGTCAGTACCATTCATATCCCCCTGTGATTTTGTACACAATACTTTACAGTATATATAGTATATCTAGTACCAGTATTACTTTTCCTAACACTCAGAAATGTGAGCTATATGAAATTTCGCAAATATTCAGTTTCACCCTTTTTATCAGGAATTTCGCATTGCTGGATTGCCATCCTGGGCTTTTCCAGGGGTTTTAAAGGTCTAGCAGTCTACTGGAATTAACTCCGAAGTTTTCCGACACCTGGAAATGGGAGTTTTGATATGTGCACCTCATAAACTGTAATATCCATTTTATGATCAATACTGAGTGCCCACAAATATAACCAGGGGCCGTTTAGGGGTTTTCAAGGTTGCGGAATCCATTGGTAAACGTTTCAAAGCGATCAGATGCACGCAGAAACCCCCACATGCAATTCCCCCCCATTTTTCGCTATTTTTCACTATTTCATATCAATCCTAGAGCCCCACAAGTAAAACAAAGCTTTGTTGTTTAGAGATATATGGGAATACAGAACACATTTGTGAAGGTTTCAAAGCAATCCACTGCATGCAGCACCCCCCAAATGCAAAATTTCCATTATTTTTCGCTATTATTCACTATTTTAGCTGTTTTACCCCTTCTCTGTGGCTCCCATACATCACCGGAGGACTAAATCCAAGGTTATTTATATTTATGCATATCCTAGTACCATCCTGTGGCCCATCCAGTGCCCAGAAACCATTCCAATCCGAAGTATTTCTAAAAATGGACTGATATTGATGGCTGATCCCATCAATTGGCTGCACTGCCACACTACATCCAGTCTCCCCATTCCGAATCCAGCATCCAGAGGCGTGGGAGGGGCCGGGCCAGCTTACTAACCCATTATATATTTTTAGAAGACCCTATATCTCTAATTTCGGACCTAAACAGTAAGCGGGAGGGCGGGAATAAGGCCCACAAGTATTCTGGAGGCATAGGAAGCAAATTTCCCAAAAAGGAAACAAGTGCGCAACAGTGGGAGGGAGGGCGGGGAACCCTGACAGTGAGCAGATGAGAGGGTGGCAGTGCAACAGCCATCAAAGGGAAGGGTGTGATGACATCCTGCCCTGGTCATGCTGGTAGGCCTGGGGCCAGCAAGAGGATACCTATCCTGTAGGGTTCTGAAGGATATGTAGAATTTGATTTCCCTATAGTTATAGGGAATTCTGTATAACTCGGTCCCCTATAGTTATAGGAAATTTTGTAAAAAATGGACACCAAAGGTTGGAAACAAGCCGCCCCACCGACGCGACGTGCCCCTAATCGCGTCACTTGATTGTCCACCACTACCGTCCCAACACACAATTTTTGAAAAGTGTCTTGATATGGCACAGTGGCGTCGTATCAATTCAATTTCAGCAAGTAAAAGTGTTATATTTTTTTCACGTACTCAGTGTAGGAGATATGACGATTGCGCAGAACTGATGCCAACGCTTTCTAATAACTACCGTGTCATATCTGGCTAGCCGCCTCTTGCAATACGGTTTCAGTACTACGTTTAAAGCTCGCAGTCTGTGCCATGTGGTAAGCTCGACATACAGAGGAATCCCAAAGCCAAAATTCATGTACAAAAAAGGATGATGTCACTCTCGGCTGACTTCGGGCAGTAAAGCACGAGTATCCAATCTCATGTCTTCCTGGACTCGAATGCATTATGCCACAGCGTCGACGGAAGGTTCAAGCCGGCAGACGGACAGCTGAGAGCGCTTGCCCAGAAAACCTTGACCCCACGGAGTATCTTTGATCCCACGCGGGAGTCCGGGACATTCTCCCCTGACAGTGAACGTGTATACAGAGGTACACAGTAGTATGTACCATGTGAAATTATCGCCTGTACGGCAGAATACTATATATGACCGACGACTACCCAAGATCCCACGCTTCTCCGATGCTCAGGAGCGCGTCGGAAGAATGGTTGTATGCAATCGTGACCCATACTGCAGGGAATATCTTCGTCCATTGTCCCGTTCTTATCCCACAACAATGGCAATAAACCCCATTCCTATTGCGAAGTAAACTCCCCCCACTGCGTCTCTTGGTTTCGCCTTCTCAGATTTCCCCGCGGAGTACGCTTTCCCCCATACTGAGCTACTGTCTTTCGCGCCTCTCCGCCTCTCCTTCTTTATTCCTGCGTTAGAGGATAGATTTCTCTATATGAGCTCCATTCTCGGTCGTCCTAACTAGTTTCGCATTCCCCAGTTTGAGATTGATACTCGTCGGTGAACGGAAAGGTCATGTCGTGAATGTTTAGGAGCTAACAGTCTACTACCAGTTCGATTCCCATACGCCATTTACAATGCATTCGTTTCCTTTCGATTCTCATCTGCGTATTTTTTAGTCGTTCATTCCTCCAAAATATCTGTACATTTCCAATAACGAGTACATTCATCAGTAAAAGTACAAGTTCAGACCTTATTTCGCTTCTTTTCATCATCATAACCTCCTAGAAGAAATTATACGCCCTTGCAAGGGGTAGTTTTTCTGCCGGCGCAACATCCGCCAACTCTCCATCCGCACGTACTTCATACGTCTCCGGATCCACCGACATCTTGGGGATGAGATCGTTCCACTTCATGTCCTTCTTCGTGATATTCCTGCAGCCTTTGACGGCTACTGCGCCCTTGTTCAAACAATATGACGCCATTGCGCCTGACGAGATGGAAACCTCCGATACGAATGCGACTGAATTCAGAGCTGCCGAGCCGGGTTTGGCACCCCACATTGGTTTGGAGTAGAACGGTTGCACGGAGGGTATGGACGCGTTCGCGTCACCCATCTGTTGGAAATGGTTTGGTTAATATCAGAAGATGAAACGCGGGGGAGAGAGGGACCTGAGACCAGGCGATAACACCGGACTTGAGAACCATTTCAGGTTTAGCACCAAAGTTTTCGGGCTTCCAGAGGACTAGATCTGCCAGGGTTCCAACAGCAACATGACCCACAGCGTGACTGATTCCATGAGTTATCGCGCTAACCGAACAAAAGCGATGAGATTTTACCGACAACATGAAATTGTAGAAGGACCCACGGGTTTACGGTGTATTTGGCGATATATCTCTTCACACGGGCGTTATCAACACCCTCTGAGTCACCTGAGGAGGCCAAGGGTCCCCGGAACTCCCGCATCTTGCTTGCGGTCCTCCAAGTCCTACTAACGACTTCCCCTACGCGTCCCATGGCCTGCGAGTCGGAGCTAATCATAGCGATAGCCCCAATATCATGAAGAACATCCTCGGCGGCTACGGTTTCCGCACGAATACGGGACTCAGCGAAGGCGAGATCTTCTGGGATGGATTTGTCCAGGTGATGGCAGACCATAAGCATCTATGGTAGGTATGTCAGCGGGATCTACGCGGAATGAGTTGGGTGGGGGAGGGGGAATACTTACATCGAGGTGCTCGTCCAAAGTGTTGTTGGTGTATGGACGCGTTGGGTTTGTAGATGAAGGCAGGACGTTTTCTTGACCACAAACGACTATGATGTCCGGGGCATGGCCGCCACCTAACAAAGTTTAGATGAGATCATGTTCATATGAGTATAGACCAAACAAACCTGCTCCTTCACTGTGGTACGTGTGAATAGTCCGTTTACCGAAGGCCGCGATGGTGCCTTTAAACATTCAAAACAGTTACATGGAGCAACAGACACAACTACTCACTTTCCACGAATCCACTTTCGTTTAAGGTGTCGGTATGTATGTTAACCTAAGATGACGCACTTCATTCCCCGTGTGAACTATAGAGAAGAAGATACAAACCTGAACGTCATACTTATCACCCACATCTAGGCAGTTCGTAATAGTAGCGGGTGTAGACCCCCAATCTTCGTGTAACTTCAAACCCGCCGCTCCGGCTTTTACGACTTCTTCAAGAGCGGTAGGCCCAGCATCGTTTCCCTTGCCTGTAAACGCAAAGTTCATGGCCAAGCCATCCGTAGCGCGCAGCATGTGTCGGATATAGAACGGACTCGACGTGCATGTTGTCGCGTTCGTTCCTGCGCTAGGCCCTGTACCACCGCCAATCATAGTCGTAGTTCCTGCGGCAAGAGCCTCTTCGACTTGCTGCGGACAAATATAGTGTACGTGCGCGTCGACGGCTCCGGCTGTGATGATGAGTTTTTCTCCAGCGATAACTTCGGTGGAAGAGCCGATGATGAGAGAAGGGTGAACGTTTGCCATCACATCCGGATTGCCTGCCTTGCCAATACCGCAAATGCGACCGTCTTTGACACCAATATCTGCTTTATATATTCCGGACCAGTCAATGATAAGTGCGTTGGTGATGACGAGATCGAGAGTTTCTTTGCTGGATCGGTTAGTGGCCTGTCCCATCCCTTCTCTGATACTCTTGCCTCCGCCGAACTTGACTTCGTCGCCATACACGGTCTCGTCGTGTTCAACCTCGATCCACAGAGCCGTGTCACCGAGTCGGACCCTATCACCAGTTGTAGGTCCGAACATGGAGATATAAGCTTCGCGACTGATATCCGTGTCCCCTTGAACTTTCAGCGCACCTGGCTCGGGGACGTGAGCAAACCCCTTTTGTATCAGCGCACTGATGATTTGGTCTGATCTTCCAAGATCGACGACCCCAGACGCAAGACGGTTTCCGCCCGAGATAATTTGTCCTCCAGCGATAGTGCACAGGGTCACAGTCTTGACATCGCCCGGCTCGAAGCGCACTGCGGTGCCTGCGGGTATGTCGAGTCGTTTACCATACGCTTTCCCTCGGTCGAATGAAAGCGCAGGATTGGTCTCGATGAAATGATAGTGCGAGCCAATCTAGAGAAATAATAAGTATCATATTCAGGGCGTATTCTCAGATAGCTGACTTGGATAGGGCGGTCGCCATTATTCGTAACACGAAGGGATATTTTTTCCCTGTCCTTGTTAATGACGATAGGCTCCTTCCTGGAAATAATGGCACCTGGAGCCTTCTCACGAGAATACTCTGAGACATCTGCGACAGGGAACGCGTTATCAGCTGGGAGAGGGAGGAAGGAACCATAGAGCGCGTTCTCAAGATTCCCACTTTCCGTGCAGATAGGATCGTGAACAGTCACAAGGAAAACACTGTGTATTGCATGTAAGCAACAAGGCAAGATTTATAAGAACTATTTCCATACCCATCCACAAAAGTTCCTTCGACCTGGATCTCATGCAAGAGACCAGCAACAGTCGGAAGGACATGGCGGCGACCAAGCATGTCCTTTCCATGTTGCATAAGTTCAGCTACTGAATGTTTACCATCTCGAATTCGTTCCTGTAACTGAGAGGCAATAAGTGCTATCGCCTCGCTCTGGTTAAGCTGCAGCCCCCTAGCGAGACGTTTTTGGGCCAGAAACCCTGCCTTCATTTCTTTGAGATTATCTTAGATGCCTATTTCGAGCGCTCATACCTGGTGCAAGAGGAGTTTTGCTTCTTCACGGGGAAGTAAATGCATGGGTGCGGTTCAAGTCCAATTTAAGTCGTCGGGAATCCGGGCCGGAAACAATTATTTCCCCGGTGACAAACAAGGACAAAGGCTGAGTGAGAGCCACCCGTCACTGCCACGCTTGATTTCCTTTGTACTGCTCTCTCACTGTCTCCACATTATACCTCTATCCATCCTATCCCCAAGGCTCTCTGGTACACCTAGCAACAATCTACTATGTCTGGATTTGCGGCTCTTATGGCTCTCAGTGCCACCCAGACTCGGGAATCACAGAAGAGTGTAGAGACTGCCCTTGCCGAGCGCCAGCGTCGAGAGCGGGAGCGGCGACAGAAACAGGATGAAGCTGACAGGAAACAAAGGGAACTAGAGGCGAAGCTGCGCTTAAAGCACTTCGAGGACGAGAAACGGGAGAAGGAGCGACAGCGGCAGAAAGAGGAGAAGATGAAGGCTTTGGAGGCTGCTCGTCTGCGGCGTGAAGAGGTAGAGCGGGATCATCTCAGGTACGGTGCCAAGAAGCCCGGAAAGTCGGAGACCAAGTGGCCGTCATCGTCGTCGCAGACTCAGACGCAGGAGAGCGTTCGCAAGAGGAGGTTCCCTTCAGAGGACGACGAAGCGTCGGGGTTTGCTATCCTTACTCGAGAGGAGAAGCGGCAGCGCAAAGAGCAAGCACAGTATCGCAACGAGTTCCGGTCTGCACGACGTACTCCGGCGAAGAGCTATACTAAGGCGGGGCGTCAGCTGCCTGGTGGTGCCATAGATGTGACGACAACGACTCCTGGACTTCCCCCTCTATCCCTGCCTGCCGGAATGACGGCCAGGGAGCGTCTGGCTGCTGTGCCTATGCACCTGATTAAACTTAACACTAATAAGCGCGATACCCGGAGTATCGACGAGATTGTGAAGGACATCCAGCAGGAGAAAAAGAGGAAGACCTTGAGCGGAGAGGATGCCAAATCCTTCAACGACTGGTTTTCGGATAAGAAGAAGACGACAACGGCCTCTGCGACTCCCAAGACCGCTGCATCTGCCTCTTCATCTCGTGCGTCCATTACATATCCTGTCATGGTTTCAATCTTGATCTTCTTTCAGAGTCCGCCAGCCAGCGAAATACTCCCATATCAAGTGCTCCCAGCAGCGCTCCAAAGAAAGCGACGTCAGTACCGCCTCCCAGAACATCGTCATCGTCTTCGAAGCCTGCCGCAAAGGCCGTTCCTTCCCTTGCGTCGAAGCGATCCGGATCTTCCGACGCGCCCAGATCGGCCCCGTCAAAGTCTTCTGCAAAGCCTGTCCAAACTCGTCCTGAAACTCGTCCTGCTGTGAAGAAGCGTCCTCGCTCTCCAAGTAGCTCTGTATCACCACCTCCACCTAAGAGACGCTCAGGTGGTCTAGACGATGATATGCGAAGCCAGATCTGGGCGGCGCTCGGCAAGAATCGTAACGCTTATGTTGGGCATGATGACTTCAGCGACGATGAAGATATGGAGGCGGATGCGTCGGCGCTAGAGCGAGAGGAGATTATTAGGTTTGCTATATTCCAGTCTCCCTCGTTTGCTGTCACTGATATCTTTCAAGCTCCAAGATTGCTAGACGTGAGGAGGAAGAGGCCCTGGCTGCTGAGCGTCGGCATGAAGAGGAGAAAAGAAGGAAGCGATTGGCGAAGGAGAGGCGTGGCGATTAGGTGCGTTCTCGGACACTCTTTGTTACCCCTGGTCGACGGGAGGATTTTCATGACAACCTCGCTACACAATTATATAAGCTAAGAGCATTCATTTTTATCACCATACACACCATTATATCACTAGCACATATGTACTTTAGTTTTCTTTTCCTCTGAGTGTTATTTTTACGGTACCTTCTATTGGAGGTAACATCCATAATTGGTACTGTGGCCTAATAAAAGAGCTGTGGGATATCAAGCTTGCCGAACAAGTCCGCGATCATTTCGATGAGTGTTCCGCACTATAGCCGCTTCATTTGCCCTCATGATTTCTTGTTTACTAGGTGGCCCCCTCCCTCGATATAGGTTCTCTTTGGCTTGGAACTGGGTCCTTAAAATTACACGAAAACGACGGGATCGATTTTTCCCTTTGGTTCTCTGGCTCCTTAGCGTTCAGGGAAATCTGGAGTGGTTGGACAATCCCACGGGTACCGAAACTAGTCTGCTGTGTTGCAATGTTACAATTCAGGAACTACCTGCGCTATTTAAGCTAAGAGTGAGCATCCGACAGGCCAAATTACTGAGCGACTTGGGGCAACGCAGGCCAGTGCATCAAAACCGTTCAGAGAAAACCTCTGTGACGACAAAACAACGTGCCACGAGGAAAGCTACGAGGCTATCGTTTTAAGATTAGGTACGTAGAGGACAGGTTGAAGAGGAACAAAGGGGGAAATGGGAAGATAATGTCGGATTGTAGCAGTGGATTGTCCCTAGGCTTATCCTGTTTGAAGAGCTCTCTTCATAACTTAGTATCTCCTTCGAGCCTGCTTCGACCTCAAGTGTTTGGAACAAGGTATCTGACGAAGATGTGGTGAGGTTTTCTATTGTTCAGCATCCTAGACGACATTGTTCTGTTTGCAGTGGCTAATTGACCGGATCCTGAGTACAGTTGGACTGCTGCCGAATATGCTGAGACCGCATATGTGTAGAGATACATACGTGGTGGGCATTGGTCGTAAAGCCATGCTATTCGGTGATGGTATCCGATATCCAGTTCCTGTGTCCTACCAATGGTATTTGTAGACTTGTGATAACGATCTGTTCATCCATAATGGGAATAAACAACAACAAGGCCTCACTTCTTCCTTGAAAACCACAACTTTACTGTCGACAGAAAAGAATTGAGAGTCGTACCGACAAAGGAAAAAGTCTCGTGAGGTACGAGAGCGCTTACTTGCTAAAAACGGAAATCCTCCTTCTTAATTGGGACAATTTGTAAACAGCCTGAACCAAATAGCGTCGGCGCGGCGTCTAACCTAAACTTGCACACTGACCACGATTTCGTTTGGCTCACAGTCACGCTGTAGCAACGTGCGCGATCGGTATTTATCCGCAGAGAGAAGACGACCTGTATCGGGCCGACATCTTGTACAGTATACTTAGTGCTGCATGTGAGCCGCACAGTGTCTATCTTTATTTTAAAAAATTCTCATGGACTCATAGTGTTCTTGTATTTCTTGTCTGAACGGTGACCACGTACCAACCATCATAATGTCAACGGTCAACGTTGAAGGAAGCGGGCAGAATAAGGTAAGTATAAATGTGGCTCAAGGTTCTGATCATGATTGAGGGTATTGATTGAGACACGAAGGTTAAGCTTGAGACGGCATCGCAAGAGCCGAAGATAGGCGACAAACGACAAAGGGAAGACAACGGAGGACAGGCTATTATTTCGACGGGTCAAAATGACGCGTTGCTTATTAGCGACTTGCAATGGGTACGTATCTCTCGGGTCCTGGCGTACGTCAGTGTCAGTGCTGATGGTTTATTTTTTTAAATTTAGTGGACTACGGATGAGGACCTGCGCCAGGTTGCGCAGAACGTCGGAGTGAATATCGAACATAAGAATATCACTTTTTCGGAACATAAGATTAATGGGAAGAGTAAAGGGTACGTACGGGATCTTACGCGCTACTTGGGGGATGTATTGAATTAACTCGTGTTCCAGGCAAGTGTATATAGAGTGCAGGTCATCCGAAAACGCGGCCATTCTCAAGGACTGGTTCTCTACCAAGTACGAGGCGCCATCTTCGTGTCCTCCCGTGAATCTGACATATCCCTTGCAGCGAATTTCAGAATCGCTGGGTCACAGTCGAGTTCGCATCGAGTATGCATGGTAACCCGTACCGTACATTGCCCAAGGGTACGCCAATATTTTCTTTACCCCGGCTTTAATCAGCGGTGCTCACCGAGTGATATGTTAGAACCCGTTCCACGGGTGTCACAGAATGGGAACATGGGGAGGGGTGGTGGTCCAGGCTACCGTGGTAGGGGCGGCCCCGCCCCCGCCGTGCGAGGAGGGATGGTGCCCAACCAGGGGATGGGGATGATGCCGAACATGGGCATGGGGATGCTCAATATGGGTATGGCCCAGGGATACATGATTCCAGGAGGCGGCTTCCAAGGCCAGGGTCAAGGTGGTATGATGAACCGAGGTGGGAGAGGAGGAGGTACGGATTTCTAGTTTTGCTTTAGCCGCTATATCGTCTTGTGTTATGCTTACGTCGTGTCTTTGTGCTTCTGTACGTTATGTTAGGTATGGGAATGATGGACCCTATTCAACGCGGAGGCATGCCTCAGGGTCGGGGAGGACATGTCAATCCTGCTTTTGTGCAAGGCCGGGGTGGAATTCCGGATGGGCCCCGGAAGAGGCCACGATTGGATGGATGAGGATGGGGACCACTTCTATTTGCTCTACATTATGCTTCCTGTCTCGCATTTGCTTTCTCGCTCACCCTATCTACATGCTGTCGGCTCCCACATACTCTACCATTGGCACCTTGCTCTTGTTTTCGACAAATTAAGCCTTCTGTGCTGTTGTTTTTCTTGGTCCTTAATTAGAGAGCAATAACATATTGAGATTAGATTGAGATTGAGATTGTGCAAAATTCAGCATGGCGGCATAGGCTACTATTCTCATTTAGTTTGAATATATGGGTGGATAGACAGCATCCCATTTTCTTGGTCCAAGCACTGAAAGGGAAAGAATCGGCCCGGGGACTCGGCAATTGCCGCTACTGGATTACCAGAATGTTTGCCAATGATCTGCACTTACGGTCGTTCATTATTGGGACCTTGCGCCGGTACCACCACCACCACCTTGTCTTGGCACCACCAAATCCCTCGAGCGGGAAGTTCGTGTATTCTAACTTTTAAAACGCCTAATAGGTGACTTGGCTGGCAAAATTCCATTTCAATAGATTCGTCGAACCACTTTTTACGAAAAGACAAGTTCGAACAGGAGCGCCATGCGCCGAGCCAATCTGACTCTGGAGGACCTGACGGACGACGACAGCGAAGTCGATCTGGGGTCGATACGGACGGTATCAGCATTCGACACTGGCCGTTCTCGGTCGTCCTTGTCTCTTTCCTTTGATCTACCTCCTGCATCTCCTGCGGTATCTTTGAAATCGGCTTTTGGGTCGCCTTCGTCTCCCGAATTGATCAAAGTATTGCGGCCCAGTGCCTTGTCACGTTCCCAGACACTACCACGCGTACCTCAAACTGAGATCAAACCGAGGCGAGGATCATCTGGTGTAGAGGGACTTAATATCGACGATGATGTCCTGGCAAAGATTCGAAGGTGGATTTTGGGTGTAGCCATAGGTGCGTGTTTCCACAGTATGTAAAGACCCCGGCTGATGGTCCTTCATAGTTGATTTTGATATCGACTCGGGCCCTGTAGTCAACGGGATATTTCCGCCCTTGTTTCTTCTACCAGAAGAGTCAGAAAACATGTCAGCATAATTCTTTCTTCTGATTATGATAGCCTGAATAGTGTCCAGCGCATTTTTATCGTTTCCCGATTCATTACAGTTTGATCAAGGCTCGCAAAACCATTCTTTTCGTATCCGCGAGCATCAGCTTTCCGTATCAAGTGAAAAGCGCCCAGCTCCCGTTGATGGTTATATATACGGATTTTCTCATTTCAGCCAAAGACGAGATCCTACATCGAAGCGAGGTTATGAGCAAGTGCGTCGCCCATCTTAGTTCATGTATACAGGCTCACCTCCCTCCAGCGCTCCCTTGTGTTTCTTACTCACCTCCCTTACCCGGCGCTTTTCTCATCATTATCCTCGATATTCGGCCCACTCTTCTCAGCGCATGGGCTACCGATGTTAGAGACTGCATGTCATAATATTGCCACATGGTACCCTCACTATTTCCTTTTTAGAAATGAATACTGATGCAATCCGCGAAGAAAAAGGTCGGACCCGACGCCCGGAGCAACTGTGGAACTGGGATTCCTTGGTTCGGTGCTCCAAGTGGAGCTACCGCACTGTACCGACGAGCAGCAGCTTGCGGAATGTGATCCCAAGTCCCATGTAAACTCCGTCTTTTACAGGTACTGAACACCACTAATGCTTCCTTTACTAGATCCTAGCGTTGTCGTCCCCGTTCTTCCCCCCACCTGTGCTTCTCTTTGAAGCTTCCCTCTCACACCTTTGGTCAATATGGGAATGTGTGGTTCTTTGTGAGCCCATATTGATATTCGGCCCTTCTCCATCTCAGACAAGTCAGGCAATATGGTGGCTCAGGGACCTCTTACGCCCTATCCCTACTGCTGGAGACATCCGACCATACTTTACTATCCATGATAGAGATCATAGTGCGTTGGTTAATAAGCTTCCTCCAAAGTCCGGTCTGCTTCTTGGAGTGACGAATCCTTTCTTTGAACGGTCGTGTCTGCACTGGCCGCATATCCTAAGTCTTGGACGGCGAATTCCGTACGTAGAGCCTTCAAGGACAGTCATCAGAGGCGCTGATTGCGTTGCAGACCCAACACAGCGACGAAGAACACATCAACTGTCGCTCCCGGACCTTCTCCAGGCTGGAAGACCAAAGTACATAAACGGTATATATCGAAAGACCATGCACTGCTGAAACAGCTCGAATCGGCATGTCGTGGGACCGAGCAAGAACGTACGAGGCTCGTTTCCGCTTCGTCGTTCACCCCTCATCTCTGATCGTCATCCATAGGAATGTCCGCATCGTGGGCTTTGCGAAGGCATTTCTATTCGCGCTCAAACGAGCTTCTGATCCCCCTGACGAGATATCTGAATACTCTGATACCTACGCCTTTGGAGGTCGCGGGATATCAGCATAACGCCGGTTCGGGTCCTCTTCGACTGAAACCGTTCAATACGTCTGCGTTCTTCGCATCGTTAAAGGCGCATGGAAGTACCCTACCGTTTCGCTCGACAAGTAAGCGGAAGGACTTTTATGAAAGGCAAGTCTTCGTTCATGCCTGGCGGGAGGGCTCGGTTTTGACATGTTCGTAGATGGCTCAAGACGCCGTCGTTTGGACTGTGGCTTGCTCAGCAAGAGCAGATTGTTCAGCGTGTGCTAAAGCAGAGTCTGGATACTACGCCCTAGACTAGTCTTGTTTCTTGTCATCTTCTAAGGATTCCTGTAATTATATACCCTGTACACTTGGGAGGAGAGGACAACTTTTTTCATTCGTCATAGATAGGTCATGCACAGACTAAGGGACTACATATCCCGAAGTAGTAACAACTAGGGGTTCGCGGAAAGGCTTATACCCTGCGGCGACCGAGCCATCCCGCGTAGGTTCCTCTCTTGCCAAGGGCACCAGTAGACCCGGCGCCGGCGCCGGTCGATCCAGTGTCAGAAAGTGCGTCTGAGCCAGAGTCGGCACCTGAATCTGCGCTCGAGTCTGCACTGGAGTCTGCACCCGAGTCAGCGCCTGAATCCATGCTTGGGTCTGAGCTCGGGTCTGTGCTTGAGTCGGAACCTGAATCTGCGCTAGAGTCTGATCCTGAATCTATACCATCGTCTGTACCATCGCCTGTACCATCGTCGCCTGTACTATCGTCTGTACCATCGTCCATACCACCGTCCGTACCGTCGTCCGTACCATCACCGCTGGGGTCAGCAGGATCTGTAGTCGATGACGGAGGGCCTGTCGAACTTGCAGGATCCGTCGGGTCGGTTGAACTTGAGCCTGGAGTCTGGGAATCCGGAGTAGTCTGCGATGGTCCACCGGATCCACCACCACCCATTCCCACTAGTAGGAAACAGGTTGTCAGCAACGGACCAGGCTGGGTAAAATGATGGTTATTATCTTACTTTGACCCTGGTCTCCTCCTCCGCCACCACAGCAGTAGCAGCATCCTCCATGTCCACCGTGCCCTCTCCCTTGCCCTCCACCAGGTCCGCTAGTGGCGTACTGACCAGACCCAGAGGAGTCTGAGCTCCCATCACCACCAGGAGGCCCGCTGGCACCGTCCGTACCGCCACTGGGCGGCGTAGTAGAGTCCGTGCTGCTGGGATCCACTGTTTGACGGGCAGAAATACCATTGACAGCGCGACGAATATCTTCGAGAGAGCGACTGTCGATGGTCCGAAGCGCTTTCACGAGCTCAGCGCGACGCTTCTTTTCAGATGTTGAGACGGCACGTCTCTGTGGGAGACGCATTCCAGCAACTTGACGGGCGTTCAAGTGGTTGTTGGGAGCACTACGACGGCCGACTGAGCGAGCTGGAGCGCTACGGGACGAGTCAGTGAGAGGTAAGTAAGAGCAATAGGAATGTGTCGTACCTGTTGGTACTGGCACCTAGAGCAGTAGCAGCGCTAAGAGCCAATGTGGCCACGAGGAAGATGGAGGACTTGTTGAACATGATGAGTTAGAAAGAAAGTTGTGGGGTATGCTTGACTCTAGACTACCTGCGTCTAGAGAAGAGTTGAATGGGTGAGCGCAGCTGAGGAATCAAGTTCAGATATCCATGGCTTTTATACATTCTCATTGGGAGATGCGGCAGAAAGGCAAGAAGGATACATGACGACAAGTCAAGCGGTGTTGGGGGCCATCACCAGGATACACAGGAATCCAAAGGTATCGCATCTATCTTTAGGCATAGCGACCAGGTGTAGACCAACTACCAGAAGCGGCCCGAGTGGAAACAATGATAGACCGACAGACTTTTCATCAGTTCGGCGGGAGCCAGTCTAATTTTAACAGGACTGCGGAGCAACTGGGATTGTGTCGTATCCAAGTATCTAGCAAGCATCTCATACGTTTTGCCAATATTTATCAGAGATAGGTAAACTGTTCATGATGAACATGATGGATGTGGAAACGATAGAGTTTGTGGTATGTAATAAATAGATTTGTCGGGCATCGTTTTTCCGGCTAGGCGGAGTCTCAACTGTTCTTGCTTCAGCCCGGCAAGTTCGACGGCACGACATCTATTCTAACATTTTTTCAAGTACTCGACAGTACTAAATCCGTGATCCCCATCTCTCATGGATATAAACCGGTAGAGGATGCATCCGGAGGCCGCAATCTACGCTCATCTATACGTTTCATGACTCTTAAAATCGGTAGGGACCAAGTACCGGTTCGCAGTGGGCACTCCTGCCGCTTGTACCTCGCGCCCTTCTTATTGCCTGTCTATATGAGACGACAATGTTCAGATCTGTGGCGCCGAGGGGGTTTGCATGGGTAGCGACTTGGCAGACAATGACAATTGAAGTGCGGCATCATGTCGGTTCACCGCTGCAGAGTCCAAACATGTCATGGCAGCTATCAATGTAAAAATATTGACGGAAAGATGAACACTTAGCGCAGACAAAGATCAATCCCGTACAGGCACAGCCATCAATGAAACAGTCTTAATGATAGGAAGGGATCTTTCTTCCGCTCCCAAAGGAAATTGTCATAGCACTACAAGACCAGAGTATCTATTCAGTACATACTATGTCTAAGTATCCGCCGATTTGAAGCGTTTTGGTATTTTGAAGCCTAACCACAGTGACGTCAAGCATGAGACAAGGATCATGATGTACACCAAGAATCCCCCGGCGATTTGGCTTTCAAGGGAGATCGAGAACAGGGAAGAGGAAAAGTATGGTGCCAGGCTGCGAATACCAGAGCCGGCCATCTGTGTAATACCGTTAGTCGAACCGAGCGCGGCCCTGCTTGTTGCGCTTTGGACGACGAGAACATGGATTGCAGCTGCACAATGATAAGTGAAGTAAGAAGCGTAGATCAAAGAGTGAACGTACCAAAAGCCACAAAGGTCATGAGATTGCAGGTTAGTTGGATAAGTAAAAGCGTGATTACTCTCCCGTCAACGCGACCCGCTAGCCTTGCGAAATAACTCTCGAAAGAGAAGGCTAACATGGCCAAAAACATGAAGCCGACGGAAATTATGAACATCCTACGAGCACCGAACGTCCTTAGCAGCCTTCCGGTGAAAATACATTGCACGATAGCGTTTGTCAATCCCCAGGCAGACAAGATTTGGCCAATCTGGAAAGGGCTAAAACCAAGACCGCCAACGGGTATGGATGTTGAATACATCAGGGGCATGAGCGCATCATACGCGGTTCCAACGAAAGAGATAAGCGTGTAGTTCATCAAAACGCGTAAAAACTGGGTCCCTAGCACTTCTCGCATGCTGGGAGGCTGTCCTGGGATGAATTCTGACGCTGCATCATCCGGTGCGACGGTTGTGATATTAGTGGATCCATAGTCTGCCCCTGTGCTGTTCGCAATCAGGCAAGTTTCTTGTGTTGGTCGCGAACATTTGAGTTTTTTGCGTGCGATAGCAGCAGGATGCGTCTAGATTAACAGAGGTGAATAAATTGATAGTAAAGACTGCTGGTCAGTTAACTTACCTCTTGCAGAACAACAAGGGTGAGCAGACAAATCGCGAAGGAGAACAGTCCAGCTACGGCACAAGGGAGAAAGTATGGATGGTCACGAAATAACGCAATCCGCCCAAACGTATTGGGCCATGTATCTGCTGGATGCACCAAAAGGCCGCCTATGACAGGACTGTATAGGAAAAATATCATAACAGTCGTTACTGATCCACCAGAGAATTCTTACCCTAAAGTAACGCCGCCTCCCCACACTAAAGGCATTAAGGCAAAAGCCTCTCCAATATTGGTAGAATCCGTGAGCTGATGAGAGAATTTAGCCAGCCAGTACGATCCAATGACACCACAAGACGACGCACTTCCGCCATGACGGTCTTCGAAACGCCTATCTCCGATCTCATCATGAACGTTCCCCATTCCGACATGGGTAGGGAATCACATACCAATATTCCCATTGAAGACTCCTTGAGCGCACCGGAACAAAACCAAAGACCAGAAGTTGCTCGACATGCCAAAGCCGAGCATCGCAAACGTCAAGCCAAGAGGACCCAGGAGCAATATGGGCTTTCGGCCGAACCTATCAGACAAGCGGCCCCAGTAGAACACGCTCAAGGATTCGGCAATGAAGAAAGCAGATTCCTAGATCATGAGAGCGCGTTAGACGAATCCAATGATGAGCCAAGAGAGAGAGAGCTCACGATAAACCCAGCATAGTACCCTGTCTTGGTCTCATCGCCCCCAGTGATACCCGTCCTACGGATGAATTCAGGCGCAAATGGGAATATCACCGTGGCTGTTATAGGTTCCGAAAGCTGGACGAGGAGCACTATAAGTAACTGCCATTTTGGAAGTGGAGTCTGCTTGGTCTCGGTCGCTTGGACGCTCTCGCTGGCAGTCATAGATGGCAGTAAGAGGACAAGAAGCTTAAGGCCGGGCACCGATTATGTAGTCATATCGATAGCAGCTGACTCATTTTTTCAGGGATCGGGGAACCCTTGAGAAATTCCCACATGCGTTATCGTTGGATGAAATTCATTAGAATGAAATGCCAGCCTGTGTCCGGTTGCGCGGCATTACCAGGCAGGGCCCGTGTAAGATTTTTAATTTACCTTGCAGGAAGGCCTTCAAACAGATAATTGTGGTTACTGGAAGAGGGAATAAAGAGGGAAAGGAAATCTCCGACGAGTGATGAATTAGACTTTTTGATCGGGCGCACTTTCCTTTTACGAACTGGCGGAATCGGCTCCTAAGTCAATCCTAAGTTCTGAACTTACTTACAGCACGAATTTATACAGCAAGTGTTAAATAAGAGCCTGCGAGTGAAGTAAACATCCCTGAAATTAGAAACCTCTACTTGGTATATTTTGGATAGTCTTCTGGATAATGTTGGTTTTTTATTTGTTCAAAGATCATCAACTTAGCTACAAGTCAACCGATAAGTCCGGTTCCAGCAGTCTGTCATTCAGCTTGGACTTGAACTACTAGAGCTTGCACGTGTGTCATGAGGCCGCACCGACCCTCCTCCGATGCGCCGTTTCCGAGTGCCTCGGTATCCGCACAACTTCTCTTATGGGCGGTTCTAACACGTCGAATGCGAAGAACACATTATCATCTCATGAGTCACCTATTCGATTATTCTCAACATCCAAGACTCTTTAAAAGTAAACGTATATCTCAATGACTATTTGCACGACATGAATTGTACAGACGACAGGTGGTTGTGAGAGCAAGCTCTCAGGCGTATCTATCTACCTTCTAGGTAGGTAATGATCAAGAGTGATGATGATAGCTAAGTACAATCGACCAGAGCGACTATAAACAATTGTGAGGGTATAACAAGCAGAAAAGACAGCGATAAATTGAGTAAATCAGAAAGTATATGCATCGTAGTCCATGTGACGACGGTGAGAGCGGCGGAAGCGAGCGGAGTGATCAATATCGTCACGGCGCGACTCTCGCTCCTTGCACGAGCCTGAAGAAGAGGAAGCGGAAGAGGAAGCTGCGGCTGCTGCGTGGTTGTGAGTGTGATGAGCATGACCACTGCTGCTGGCGCTTGACAAAGAAGAGGAAGAGGCGGGAGATGCGACTGATGTTGACACAGATGCTACGGACGACGACACGACCGATGCCGACGCAGATGCAGGGGATGACGACAATTCGGTGGAGGATGCCAAGTCAGCGGATGACACCGCTGATTCGGTGGAAGACGCCAGATCTGTGGACGACTCTTCCACAGATGCCGATGTCACTGCGGTAGACGAAGGTGCATCTGTAGACGATGCCGACGCGGTTGTCTGGATGACAGCACCAACGTTACCAACACTGGTGAAAGCGGAAGCGGAGGAGGCGGCGGCAGCGGACGATCCGGTAGATCCTGCGACAGTGCTTCCACCTTCGGTGGCGGTAGCCGTAGCCGTGGGAGACGAACCAGTGTATACGTAGACAGGTTCCAGGAATCCGGGCACATCATCGTCCGAGTAGACAGTTGCCTGGATGCCGGCTGGCTGTACTGGGTTGTTGCCAGGAAGCTTGGTCAACAATCCACTCGCTGTGAAAGAATAAGCAAATAGTTCGTCGACTGAAAAAGAAACATACTCTGCTCATCGACAATGTCCGTGATATAACATTCCTTGCCTTCCTGGTACGTGAAGATGCCTTGATCAGCACAGCATGTGGGACTACCGTACTCGTCTAATTGCGCTCTATCATGAACGTGATACCCAGTCGACTATCGGATGCACGTACCACAATGACAGTTGTCAACGGCCTTCTGCAAGGCACCGTCATCCCAGCCGTTGATGAAATCGGCGTGGTACCCATACCCGGTAGGATCACCGAAAGAGTAGCTGATGGCCAATGTTAGTTGCAAGGACTGGTTATTGTCGATGAAAAAACGTACACAAATGGCTGGGTCGAGTTCTTGGCTTGGTCACGGTATTGGTCGAAGTCGCCAGAGGCCCAGTACACCTCCAAGAAAATGCGAGGAAGGCGAACGGGGAATTTAGGGTCTTCACAAGTTCCTGAATCGGGACCATCGCTGAGGAAGGCGACATGGGACTTGTGGTCCGTGGAGTCGGTGTTCACGCCGTCCCAACAACTGGGGAAGTTCTGGAGTGATTTAGAAACAGGGTTATTACAACATCGGAGAAAACATTCTCACGATCTGAGCCCGAATACCGCTAGCGCATGCCTGAGGAGGAATGCTGTTGAACTTGGTGGTGGTACCGGTAAAATCGAGGCACAAAAAGGTGACCGCCTGTTGAGCGTAGCTGGTAGAGTCGTACGTACGCAGTGTTGGGTTCCCAGAGATCATCCGGAACTATCATTTAGTATCATAAAGTGAGCATTATTGGAAATTCTGCGGAGGCCAGGACTGACGTCATCGGGAAAGGCAGTAACATTCTTCTCAGCGGCATCGTCATCGAACAAATAATCTGGAGAAGACAGGAATGAAACATTGCGCAGTGAGCGAATCACGCAGGTTACGTACAACTGCGTGAGACGATGAGCAGGTAAAAATAGAATAATAGCGAGATCACGCACATAACGTTGCCGCCAGTAAGGGAGCTGAAGGAACCGTTGGCCCATCTGAAATTGCGACGTTAGCAAATGCTGCGACGCGGAAAAATGTGTTCCGTACTCGAAATACAAGTTCTAGATAGAGCCTGAGTTAGCAAGGATAGGAAAGCCCCGAAAGGAATACGAACAGGATACCAATAACTGGACTTGTCTTCTGCGATGGGGGTGGTAGTACATTCACTTGAGCGAAGAGAAGCAGTATCTGTAGACTGCCTAAAGTTGCTTCCGCCCAGCACTAGGAACATAGTCAGATACGAATACATTTCAATGATCATTGATAAGGCTGTTCCACGGCAAGAGGAGACCTCCGAGAGATTTGATATTCCCACATCGTGAACAGCCCTCGATCCAAGGACAGGCGAATAATATCGAGTAAAAACAGTGCCTCGAGGCATCATCATCCACAGATTTTGCTTCTATCTCGATTCGAAACGCGAAGCATTCCCTTGATACGAGAAACCAGACATTCCTAGGATTGCCATTTCAACATTTGGAATCGTCGGTAAAATTTCTTCGGTCTCGAAGATGTAATCGCCTGTCCTTGGAGTATTAACGCCACAAACTGAGCTCACCATAATGAGCATGAGATGAAACTGCGCCGGGAGAAAGAATGGGGTCCACGCGCTGCGGTTCCGGCGTCAAAGTACCTGCAAGTATCCAGTCAGTATCCAACCACAATGCTATTCGATATTAGCAACCCACCAACACTCATGAGCCAGTAGGCGTTTACAGTCGACGATAAAGTCGCAAGAAAGAAAAGAGACTTCATGACTGCCCTAGAGAACGTGAAGGAAAATGAATGGACGGCCCAAAGCAAATGCGAGGGTCAGTTTTTATAAGAGAAGTGGGGAGAAGGAGGAGCAGCAGCAGGTGGAAGAAAGAGATAGAAGAGAATCCATTTGAAGCGATCCGTTGTATGCCCTTGTTTGTGTCGAGCGAACCTCAGCACAAGCCAGAAAGCCGGTTTCCAGGCCCGTTTTCTATTGTCGCTATGTCTCCGACTGATATTCATCATGGATCGGGAGTCGATTTTCGAACGTTACAACCCTGGTGCCTTGTTGATCATGCTGTATACTGCCGTACCAGGCCACACCGTGGCAAGGCAGGATACGCCTTGGGTAAGAATCATCATGACCTTTTAATCTTTGCCGCACCTGCATCTTCTTCATGAGTCAAATTCAATTGAATCCTTTCCGATAGATGTCGCCGTACCGTGCCTTCAACATGCCGTGAGCGTTAATTACTGCGGCGGTTGCGCTTTGTAAAATGTAGACTTCACATATGAAATCAGGAATTCCATTTCATGAAAACATCGTTGCTCCAGCCTAAAAATCCAGGGAAACAGATTCATGGTTGGTACAGTTTTCACGGCAGTGATTCGGATCCGACGTACGACGTCAGAAACGCCACCAGAGAGGTTCTTCTCTTCGCAGCGTGCGTGGTATATTAAACAGGGGATGGTAACGCAAAGTGTAGCCGTAGCAGTAAGATGCCAATAATGCTAACGCTCCATGTCCAAATCTTAACGTTACACGGCAGTTCCGCGTGGTACGGACCCTCAGAAGGTAGTAATCAAGTAGCAATGACCAGGGTGAGCAGGTCACGGCGCCACGACCATGCGAGGAAGAAGTCGTGCGTCGGCAAGCAAACGGTCTTCTGGAGACTAGGAATGCACGCTAGAGCCAGAAGGCATCCATCCACAGGAGTAACTCAAGACTCGACTTCGGGTATCTGATGTATCTCCATGGAACACCGGTGACAGGGCGCTGAATGGATTTCCCCTGCCCGTCTATACAACAACCGTCAATACGTATGGCCCCATCCAAGTTACGGTGTCAGCGCCCAGGGCAGCATTCGAGGAAGGGCCAGAGATTCTGCTTCAAGCCCTAATCCGCAGCGGAACCTAGTAGGAAAGGGCACCATGGCACCGCCACTGAGAAGTACCTGTTTTCACCAGAGTCTTTTACATTATTTTCGCAAGTACTCCCAGGCTCAGGCTAGATGGAGAGGACCTGCCAGCGCCACGGGTCGGTCCCCTACTAACCACGGAGAAAATTTGATCAACATGAGGGCATTAATGCACAATTCCCATGATTCCCAAGGCAACTCCAGTGGTAATCCCGACATTCCCAGAGTTTTTGAGTGATGAGGTGATTCTGCCACGGGCGTCCGGAACAGAATGATGAGATTAAATAATCAATTGATAATGTCCTTTTGGAGCAGATAGCCACGTGGATTCAATTAGGACACTTGCCGGCCGAGATAAGCTATAATTAACTTATCTTTATCTTTACACCACCATGAATGTTCACTTCATCAATAGCTTGGCCTCTTCTGCAGCCCCTGGAGAGCATACACATTCTCATGAGGGTGCATCTCACGAGCATAGTCATGGTGGAGAGCATGGCCATACCCATGAACATTACAACAATGCCGGTACTTGTCTTACCTCGAGTTTACGTTCATTGGACCAGTCCTGAGGATAGATTAGGGAAATATTCTGACCGAGATATGCCTGATTATTCGTCCAGAAATTTCGAAGAACGCGGTTTCACTGTTGGTATCGGAGGGTTAGTTGTATTCTATTTGGAGGCCATCAGGCTTCCATTGACTTTGCTTCTAGTCCTGTAGGTTCAGGAAAGACGGCTCTGACGTTGGCGCTATGTCAGAAGCTCAGGAAGGAGTTCAATTT
Source organism: Armillaria luteobubalina (assembly GCA_030435615.1). Taxonomy (NCBI): domain Eukaryota; kingdom Fungi; phylum Basidiomycota; class Agaricomycetes; order Agaricales; family Physalacriaceae; genus Armillaria; species Armillaria luteobubalina. Next base: position 51,718 of record JAUEPU010000018.1, on the reverse strand, counting down.
GGGTTGGTTCTTATCCTTCATGACTTGATCAATCGTCTGATAATCGGGAAGGTACGGTCACGAATGACATTTTCACGCGTGAAGATCAGGAATTCCTCATCAAGAACAAGGCGCTTCCAGCTTCACGAATTTTGGCCATCGAAACTGGAGGATGTCCCCATGCAGCTATCCGTGAAGATATCAGTGCAAATATGGGCGCTCTAGAAACCCTTCAAGCCAAGTTTGGTTGTCAGTTACTTCTCGTGGAGAGCGGTGGCGACAATTTAGCTGCCAACTACTCCAGAGAGCTCGCCGATTATATCATTTACGTCATAGACGTATCTGTAAGGGCTATCCCGTCCCATTTGGCCTGGCTTAATTAATCTTCCCAAGGGAGGCGACAAGATTCCCCGCAAGGGTGGTCCAGGCATATCCCAATCTGACCTCCTCGTCATTAACAAGGTCCGTACAGTCTCCATTCCATCTCTTATAAGTCATCTGATGTGCGCTAACAAGACGGACTTGGCACCGTATGTTGGTGCATCCCTGGAGGTCATGCAGCGCGACTCGAAGCTTATGCGGGGGTGACGGGCCAACTGTGTTTACCAGCATCAAAGAAAGATCAGGCGTCGATGATGTAGTAAACCTCGTTTTAGCCGCATGGCGTGCTTCGGGGAGCCCCGGAAAACATGGCGCAGTAGGAGACGAAGCTTGACAAAGTAGATATGAAAAATGTATGTCTACGTCGCAAGAAGAAAGCAAAATGTGGTACGAGTGTTTTATTCTTCGAACGTAAACGCGAAGTCTGACCCCTTGTGTTCCAGCTGTAAAATTGAAACCGGATGTAAAATGAAGAAAGAATTAGTTTTTCAACAACGTCCGAATCCTATACATTTAGTTTTAATCACCTGTTTGGCATACGCCAGATACAGGTGCCGAACTCAAGCGAAAGACACCCCCTCGGATCTCAAATTACCTGAAATATGCCCAAACGCAGGACATCTAGTAAGAGTCCTCTTCGCCTACATGGAGCTCCCGACTCGGGCTCTTAAGTACCTGGCCGTTGTACATTCAGCTTATCACCCAACCTTTTGCGCTCAGCGTTTCCGAATAGTAGTCAAGGGCCTCCCAGTCAACGCCGCGTATCAATCATGAGAAATCCCTTCTATCACCCTCGTTCACAATCGCCGCCGATCAACAAAGGACGGAGATTATACTGCCTCCTCATTGCACAAGCGTCGCTTCCACACTCCAAGCGACGCTTCAGCTTATAAGTCCCCGACTGCCGAGCCCTCGGATATTGACTCTCGGAGCCGCCATGACGCTTTCACAGTCGAGTCATACTCCGCGTACATCGAGCTCTTAGCCTCCTTCTGCGCTTCGCGCAGTACTGCGCAATAAGAGACTATACCCATCGCTCCAGCATTTCCAGTGGTTCTGAACCACTGGTGGCGCCTTCTGATCTCGTTACAGGGATTCTTCATTAGCCGACCATTCTTACAATGCGGTACCCAACTTCCTTCTGGGCAATATCTGGACAACTGGCCAGTTATTTATCCGATTTTTAAGTAAATCCACGCCGTGGGCCTCGAAAGCTCCAACACGCAAACGTGCTATACCCTTTCGAATGGCCTCGTGAACTAAGAATGAACGACCTCGTGTCTAAAAATATTAGTGCCGTCGTATTTCTGATCAAGTTGATGCGTAGCCGTGGATTATCCAGTAAACTTTCTGGACAGGGAGCATCTGAGCAGCCTACCCGATATTGTGCTCATAAGCAACATGAGATAATAACAGCCATTCTTTCACCGAAGAGATGAACCTATAGGATCTCATTGTCGTTCCAGATAGCGTTTGAGGTGGGATGACGTATTGCACTTCTTATAGACACTCCGCCTGTGGCGGGAGGCGGAGAAATATTCTGTTGGTTCCTGGGGCCGCCAGGGCTGACATAGTTCATGGGTTTCACTCGAGCTACATACTGTGCGCTATTTACTCGGAGTCGACGGAGTCAAGAACGGCAGAATTTATCCTTCAGGGATACTTTATGAGATTCCGAGATTGCATGTTACATACCCAGGTAAGAGCCCTTTCTTTACATTCAAGAGGTTATACTACATTATTTCGTGGGAACTTCTCCGTCTGTGATCATTCATCCTTTCTAAACACTCCCCGATGTCCTCGTCCAAAGATATCGTTCTGCGCACCTGGAGGGGATCGAAGAAAATCAACAACATGGACTAACATAATATCCGAAAGCCACACACCAGAAGAAAAACCACATTTCGTATTGTATCCTGGCGACTTTGGACTGCCCGATACGTCGTATCCAGAGACTTCGATGTTATTCCCTTCGGCTTGATGCCAGTATAGCATCTGCTTAGGACCAGAGACGCACTTCGATCGATCGTCTTCGCACCAAACTGGAGGTTTGCCTTTCCCCACAGGGATCGTGCTAGTAGCACCTGTTACCTTGCATTTGTAAGGGAACATATACATGTTGGGTTCACCGCAACTGCTCCGGGAAAATGAAGGTCAGAGGTGTTGGAAACAAAGAAAGGATACAATCTCTTACCCGTTGGGTAACTGTAAGCGTGAATGGATTCTGATGAGAACGAACACATGTAGCATGAAGCGTCAAGAAACGTACCCAGCCCCACTGCATGACGTACGTTATTGGGATAACAAATAAGGGACGATATTGTACAACTTACAGCGCAAGTACATCCACCAGGTGGGCAGGCAGGTAGGGCTTTTGGCACGTCATAAATGGCAATACGATGCCAGGGAGTCCTGATTCGTATTAACAAACCAACGCAAACTTAGTAGAAGATCGGAATATACGCACTTCTCGAGAACACTGAAGACCACCAGGTTTTCAGGCGTGATATTGCGAAGATCAGGCTAAAGTAGCTGATTGATATATTCGACTGTCCGCGGATAGAACTTTCGTACCTCATAAGAAATGGCAAACGCAGTTCCCGCTGCCATCGATTGATTTTGGGTATGCACTGGCATAAAAACCGACTCAGAGTAGAGGGACTGCGAGATATGGCCTTACCTACAGTTTGGAGAAGTAATGCACGTATCATGCTATGTCTAGGAATAAGTGCTGGGAAAACAAAAGAGGGGGTTAGAGCCTACGTATTGACTGTATTCTGGATGTTCTTGACCATCGGCGAATGTACCGACCATTCGTCCATCGTAAGACAAAGTGGTGAATGCTTGATTGGTAGCCAGCTCAACGGTGAACGATCCACCTGCAGGTCTGCGGAGCGGATTATTAAAAACACGCAGAGTTCAACGAATGCAACCTACATTTCAAGAAAATCATTCTTCGAGGGAGGTCGTTCGTCGCACTGCCCTCAGTCAGGATATAATGAGGAATATAATATATATCAGATACGCACGTTTGAGTAATGTTGCACTGTAAAACAAGATCAATATCATAGCATGAATATAGTAGCAAGCGTTGACGCGCTCCACCATTGCTCCTTCTTTAGCATGAAGAGAGGATTGACAGCGTCTGCAGCGTTCTGGTTCTCCCCCGAAACTCCCTGAATATTCATTTAGCACTTTAACCACACGATTCGAACAGCACGTACGTTTTGGCAATATATGCCTTGCGTGAAAGCGACGATATGGCCGTTGCTGACGTTAGCGGCACACAGCAGAAGGAGAAATACGGAAGCCATTGAGAGGTGAACAGGAGGGAGAAAGCGATAGATCAGAACGCTGGGGAGGTTCAATAAACCATGACAGACTTTATACTCGTCCAGATTGACTAACAAGGGGAGAAGAGAAGGGCCCCATTGCACGCATGTATTTACAGGCGTTCGAAAATTTGGCCGATCTGGCAAATCAAGTCGGAGGGTGGCAATGAGATGTCAGGCAAAGAAGAAATATGATCTTCGAAAGAGCCGTTTACGTTCAAAACGCATCATAGACTGCAATGGCTGAGTGGCCGAAATAGTGAATCTACCCCCATTCGAACCAGAGCGCAGATCATCCGTGTATTCTCGAGTGGATCATTGAAGGGCGAGCACGTCAGAGGGAGACTCGTGCCGCCTTGAACCACAGATAAGGAGCAGACGCATATACGTTTATTAACCTTTTCGAAGTGACGGTGAAGGATATCTCCTAGCTCGATTCAAGTTCTTAGAGCGAATACAGAACCAACCGTTAGGTTGGAGTCGCCGGAAGGCCTCAACCCTAAGAAGAAGTATGGAAGCCATACTAGTGGTATCTCTAGAAGTAAGTATAAGAGGTTGGATGTAGTGTAGTAACTCGCAAGAATGAAAGCCGGTAATTGTAGAAGGGAAATTTGTAACAAAGTGATAGGAAAAATTCCCGGGCCGTATTCCGGACAGCTTGTTAGTGCCCACGTGGCGCCGAAGCTTCTTGCCGAAATCTATTCACCAACCATCTCGACGTCCGACCTGGCACAAGGCCCTGCGATAAATTTCGGATATGATGCCTGAAGGCGCCACACCATGCACATCGCAGCCCCCCCGAAAACGATCAAAAATACAGTCATGCGATTCTTGTCGCAGGCATAAAACACGATGCGAGATTCTCGATTCCAAACGCAGCCCTGTACGATGTCATCGCTGCAGTGTTCTCAAGCTAGACTGTTCTTATGAGATCTCGAAAAAATCAGCTCCTACACCCGAATCATCTCCAAGTTCTTCTGACTTGAATACGGGAACCTCGTCACCGCAGGTTGTATATGCTTTAGGAGTGGATACCAGGCAACTTGAGACAGGCCCCCCTCCTCATGATGCTGGTATAGTATCTGATACTGGTAGCGAAGAAAATCGCCCGCGACCTGTGCTCTGGTCCTTCGTCCGTCAGAATCTTGACTGGTCGGCACCCATTTTGGCAATGCAGCAACTAGCCAGACAACCCTCGCAAGAACAGCCATCAATGCCTGTCACAGTAAACAACCAGCTTCTGACCAACATTCTCACCCAGTTAGAAATCGAACATCTCCTTACCTTGTACGAGCTTGATATAGGCTTCTATCCTTTCCGAAAATGTTGATAAATCTCCTCACATAGATTTTCGGTCAATTATTCTCCTTGGTTAAACTTCCATCTAGTCCAAGGCGGTTCCACACCATTTTTAGATCTCGTTTGCTGTACAATTGCGTCGCGTCACCTTGATCCTTCAACCCGATCTATTGTGGCCCCCCGGCTTCAAAGGTTGACTGAAGATACTATCGCCAGGATGGTCTTCAATCCTGAAAAGTTTGAGTCTGAAGAGACTGTCCAAGGTCTCATCGTCCTATCATTTTGGATGCCTATTTGCGGTTCCGCGACGGGTGGCGGTGGGGATGGCAGAATGTTGATAGGTATGGCTGCTACTATGGCCACGAACCTCAGATTGGGTGAGGCGATTGCGACTGTAATGAGTCTGCGAGATAGACTGTCAGGCGATTCGGATCAAGCGGTCTTGGAAAAAGCACTAAATAGAGCTAGACTGGTGAGTGAATGGTTGAGCGGCAAACGACACTTCTCATCACAGACCGCAACTACAGTGGATAACATTGTCAACGACAGAATCCATGTGAGGCTCTGACGTCCTACTTCGATTTTGATCTACAACGTATTCAGGTTGTGTGTTGGGACGCGCCGTACACCTCTATCCAGTCGATCGGCTTTCGACTTGACACTATTTCCCATAATATCACCATCAAACGCATCTGAAGGACGTGATTTGCGGATATGACTACTGGCAGATATATTCGATTCAACAGAACAGGGTTTGATGGTCCAGTTCGCTAGTCGTGCAGATATGGGAACCTGGTTCAACGGAATAACAAATGCGCTCTCGGCCATGGATAGGCTCTCAAGACTGATATCGCCGCTGTCAGGTGATTCCGTCTTTTCTCTATCGCAACTCACAGCCCATCATAGTATATTTCAGTGGTGTCAAATGACGATCAATTCTATTACCACATGCTTTTCCTCCTCCTCCAGTGCTGCCGGCTTTTAGTTCTCTACCATGCCATCTTCTTAGCGAGGCATGTCACCAGTACGACACACAGATGGCTTTTGGAGATTCAGCCAAACGGCCTCAATATCATCCCAGTCTGGTCGAAGGAATGCTTCTCTATAGGGGAGGCTATCATGGTGTCGCTTCTAAAATCCGATAAGAAGCTCCTCTCAACGACGCCAGACATCCTGTTCACCATGATGTCGTTCGCGGGGGGATTGCTCGTCGGGGCCAAATTGCTAATGATGGATAAGAATAGGATAGAGTTCCTCGGGTGTGGCGATGCGCTGTTTGAGCAGAGCATACAGGCACTTGGCGATGCGTCGGTTTCCCCAGATCATGCTGCTGGGAGGTGTTCAGCGTTGATGGGTGCTATGCATGCTTCGTGGATGGGGAGACGGAAGGGATTGGAACCAGAGAAGATTTATCTGGGAGCGACTTCAACTGAGTCTGCGGGTACAAATCTTTTTCTCGGTCCTGAGGCAGAGGGGGGAGGACCCGATGACCAGAGTACGAATCTGGGCGTCTTCCAGGACTTGGAATTTTGGTCAACTTTCTTTGGTGGGGAGATGGGGGCAGAAACGGCGGCATGCTTCTCCCAGGACAACTCTGGTGGGATGTACAATTAGATGTTTGACTTGCATGGACTCCATGTAATATCCCCCCTTGTGTAACTGCTGATATTTTCCAAGTGGGCCATTTACCGAGAGCAGCTGTTTACAATTTATTGCCCCGAACCTGCTTAAGCAATCAGCGACTCGGACGCGACGCGTCTTCAATCTTACCTCCCCTTTGCCATTATTCAAGTCAACGCATGGCGCGCTAATCATGAAGTGAACCTCTTCTCACGGGCATCTCGGTGGTTGCACAGGTCTCCGCCACCAGTGGCGGACGGACACCTTTTATTAGGGATATGGCTATTTTCAACAAGATGACAAATATCAAAACCTTTTTCAAAAACAACAACTTGTGTACCGTCGGCGGGACGACCGAGGTTGATTTTGGTGATTGTTTTTGAATCCATGGGTGGCACTGCCACCTCGTTCCTGTCAATCCGAATGATCTCGCAGCATTATTGCCACCTCGTTCACAGCAACTCTTACTTTCCACTCAGATCGACATAAATATATTTGTTAACGAAACAACAGCTCAGTTAATCACACGGAATGGTGGTGATCAACTGATATTGACTACGCTACCTGTTAACGAAACAACAGCTGTAATACTGTAGCATGAGTATAAGTCAATGAAGAAGATAATAGATATACACACCTCAGTTAGTCACACGGAATGGTGGTGATCAACTGAGGTGTAAAATAAAGGTACGGCGAAATATATGCGGCGAAACAAAGGGGTGAAATCTGTACATATATAGTAAGTTCAGATAGTAGGAAATGAAATATACGGGCTAGGATTTATCCTCGACAATATTGACCGTGAACACTATTCTTGTAGCTTGAAGGGTAGCTGAGATGTTAACACTAGCAAAGGAGCCAAAGCCAACGAGGGTGCGTATCTATAACTTATTGCCTGTGTCCTCAACTAGTTGGTGAGGGCCATCGCATCTGCGTGGCAGGACCGAGCCCTATATTTTCCCCCCCTCCGAAGCCAAAACAAAGGGAATATTTAGCATGTAGCAGACAATTACAGTCCACAGTGAGAAGAGAGAAACTAGTAATCGAGTTACTGGGCCGGCTCGGGAGCGCCTAAGAAGGTTTGCGCAAAAAAAGCCCCGTTCAATTCTTCCTGCAAGAGAAAAGCGAACCAGAGCAAAATTTGATGCTACGAATCGCTATAGGACGCTAGAACTTCACTCTTCCGGGAAGCACTCCATGCAAGAAAAGTAGATGAAGTAAATCGGTGGTCGTGTCAACCTAAACCATTGGAAAGTAGCCGGTTTTCGTCGGTAATGGTGCCCATAAGCGGAAATAGACAATCTCCAGGATATTCGAGCTCCCAGTTGGCGTCTCCGCGGGGGAAACATCTGACCATAAACTCTGTGGGCGTTAGCTTCGTTCCGAGGTCCATCGGTAGCCACAGTCTGCGCTTGTTCCGCATCCTACACCATAAGAACTTAGAACCCGACGATGACAATAAGTATGAGAACGAGGACAAGGGCCACGAAACCAGCATTGTAGCACGCTGTTAACTATAAGAACTCAAGCAGGAGAATTAGAGGAAAAGAATAATGCACCTTCCCACAGTCTTGTCCTACCAAAGCATCTTCATTAATACCGGTGCTGAAGACTCCTCAATCTTGTCTGTAGATAGTGGCTTGGCATTATCTCCGATGCTGCTTCAAATGCGTGCGGAGCCCTCGATGATTTGTGACCGATGTCTGGAGGCCAGTTCATTCACAAGCAGGGTAGGTATTTTAAAGGGCAAGTTCCTTGACAAGAGTCTTCCGGAAGACAGCCAACACATTCTACGATAGGCCAACACTGTCAGATACTAACTGAATATTCCAGATATCATGCTTACTTTGAAATTCAGCCATGCAGCCAGGGCAGCAGCCGGTTGCTGTGATATCCTGATTGACAGCGCCACGATATTTGCATTGAAAATATGCCTGTAGATAAATCAGTCAGTTTCCGTGATAAAACGAGCGCTAAAACATACAGAAATACGTTCGTGCTCCTCTGGTACATCCCGAAATAGATCCAATAGGTGGCATTGCTCGCAGACCTGGGGTTGTTTTTAGGAGAAATTTTCCTTGCCATCTGTCTTCAGGGTAGTTCCCAGAGCATGATCCAGGCATTGAAACCCATGGAATCATGTAGACATTGAGGAAAGTAGCTGTTCAGGGGTTGACTATGGTTTGGGTGAGGGCAGGTGCCAGGTATTGTGCGACCAGTGGCAATTGAGCCAAACAACAATCGAAATTCATCCTCGGTCGTCCCGCCGACCTTAACTTGTGTCCAGTAATCAAGTCGCAGAAGTAGCCCCAACATTAACACTGAGAGTTGACTGAGCTATCGAAACAAAAGCCTCTGCCGGGCCGTCACACGGCCGGCTGATCGAAATTCGCACGACGCGTTCTTTGACTCTGTTACGTTCCCTGACATGGCATATCAAGGGAACCCTCAACAGGAAACTGTGACAAGGAGAAGGCCTTAAGGCCTTGATGTGACCGACTAGTACTCACAAGCCTTTCGTTCTGCCACAATAACCTTTGAGCTGTACGTTTTTTCTTCGCCTATTCAGCTCACTGTCACTCAAGACGGATTTGCCATAGAATCTTATCACCATGACCTCACAGGATCGTCCCTTGACGACCGCAAAGGCTCGTAAAAGTAACGGACGCGAAGGGAGCTCCAAAACCGGTGCTTTCATCACCAACGACAACGTTCTTCAGAGCAGTGCAACCAAGGGTCGTCGTAGTCGACCCAGTCAACCATCGACATCAACTTTGCTAACATCGAACTTGAAGAAAAATGCTGTCGAGAGCAAACAGTCCGCTACGTCCTCTTATCTACCAACTCCCATGAGCACCCCGTCTTCCTTTGGTGGCGGATATCTTGCGACACCGATTTCCTCTTTCAAAGGCGCGAGGACCTTGACAAAGGCCGAAGTGGGTGATGAATGGGACAATATACGCCCAGCATATCCAACACCACCACGCTCTCTCGGACCGAAGACACAAACGGTCTCGAGTTATGGACCGTCAGCTAATCTTTTCAGTGTGAACGCCTCAAATTTGGACAGGGACGAACCCGAAATAAGCAACAAGTCGACCTCCGGCGACATCAAACACCCGAAGCGGCCATCCTTATCCGTTTCTCAGAGTCGCCCGTCGATCGGTTTGCAGACACCTGTGAGTTCGTCACGGAAGAGCAGCGGTGGATTTGTGCCCTCTCGTTCATCAGTATCAACAGCAGCCACTCCTTCGCCTTCACCCTCTCAGTGTCGAGTAACCTCTCCGGTCGCTCCCTTTCCAACGCCTCCCCCGAGTAGGCGTACACAAGTGAAGAAACCCGAGCCAGCGGCGCAATCCATTCCAATCCCGGCCGAGTGGACTAAACATACCAAACCGCTCCGCCCTGACTTCAGTATAGATCTTCGGCCCCATCAGGAAATATCTCGCGTTTGGATGAAGCAGTGCGAGACAGAGTACGGTGGTGGAATTCTGGCCGATGACATGGGGTAAGGGCTTAACGTCTTCCTTCAAGTTGACTTAACGTCATCTTTGATTTAGATTCGGCAAGACACTTCAAGTTCTAGTAATGATTATTGATAACATGACGGACCCCAAAGCGGCATATAAAGGCCCCACGCTGTACGTCCTCTTGTCTATAGGGATGACTATAACCTCATCGATGTCAGTGTTGTATGCCCGGCGTCTGTGATGCTTGTATGGGAACTGGAATGTTCCCGCATATCTGGTGATAAGAAGCTGAACTACTATCCCTATCATGGAAGTAAGAGAGAGCAAGGTACAGTTGTCCGCTATCTCGGAGCAGATACATGTCTGATAACTTGCCAATAAATCAAGATCCCAACGAGCTGAAAGCTTACGATGTTGTTATCACGTCGTACGACACCTTGGGATCGGAGTACTCGAAACTCTGCAAGACAGAAGGAAAGGGCAAAGGCAAGAAGTACATCATCGCTGACACAGCGAAGACCGGTCCTTATGCAGTGCATTGGAATAGACTCGTTATGGGTACGCTTTGATTCTGGTCTTTTATTCTTATATCTAACTATCTGTCATATCAGACGAAGCACAGATGGTTCATAACAATGAAACAAGAAGATACCTCTCGTGCTATGAGCTGTCATGTGGCTATGTCTGGGCAGCGACAGGCACTCCTGTGTAACTCATACTCACTTGTCATGCATAAACACGCTTATGTTCTTGCCACAGACAGAACAGGCTGCAGGACATATATTCTCTCCTCAGTCTGTTACCACCGTCACAAAAGGCTCGAGCCCCACCTCTTCCTCCTGGGCTTGCTCGCGGAGTAGAACTACCACCTGGTTTTAAGGAGGATCTCCATGTAAGCGTAATAATACAATGTTTTGGTCTAACTTATACGTTGCTCAGGCCTACTTATACAAAGTCATGCTGCGACGCACCAAGAATGACCAATACTTGTGGGTTAAGCTTCCTCCCATCAAGATTATGACGGTCGAGTGCTTGTTCAGCGATGCTGAACAACGGTTATACAATGCTGTAGAAGAGCGAAAGGGCAATTTCATGGTCTGGGGCAAATATGTACCACCAATTACCTCTCCCTTGACGATGTTGCTCCGGTCGATGCAAGGTCTGTCAGATTTTCATTCTCGTTCATCGTCACAGCATTTTATTTACGATATCTCATAGCCTGCACTCATCCTGACACGTTCTGTAAGGCTCATATAGACGAGAAGGACGAAGAGACGGACGGCGAGGGTCCTCTTGTTGACGGCGTCCAAGATGACATCAACCCGGCTGATGTTAAGGAGCTAGTTGGAGATGATGTGTATGTGTTACGGCTCATTTGTGTCATCATTTAACTCTTATGTCTTTTCTGCCTCAGGTACGAAACATCGCGTCGAGAAACTCTCCGAAGCCACGTTAAATCTAAGCCCGAAGTACTTGATATCCCCCCCATTGACCCATATCCCACCAAGGTCGTCGAGATGGTTAAGATTCTACGTATGATACGCCGGCGAAGCAGACAAACGGGAGTCAAAGAGAAGACGATCGTGTTTTCGCGATGGACGGGTGTGCTAGACCGCCTTACGTCGGTTCTTGATCGCTATCACTTCAAGTCGGTCATGTGTGAGCATCGAATCCTTCTTTGGAATGGCCCGCAATCTGATAGAATGGCAGATGATGGGCGGATGAACAAAGCAGCGAAGGACTTCGCAATTCAAGACATCACTATAGCTGAATCCAAGATTGATGTGATGCTGGTATCACTCATGGCTGGTGGGACGGGTAAGCACTTTCGCTCCATTGTCAAAGAATTTCACATCGACGTTGGCGTCCCAGGTCTGAATCTGGTTGCATGCAATAACGTCATCTTCATGGACCTCTGGTGGAATCCGGCTGTCGAGGTGCGCATCCCTGCCATTTTTCATTTTCGCGACTCACATCCGCTACGACATCCATAGGAGCAAGCTTTCAGTCGAGTGCACCGTATTGGCCAGACAAAGCCTGTCGAGGTGTACAAACTTGTCGTTCCTAATACGATCGAGGACAAGGTTCTTCAGGTATGCACAGTCCATTCCGCAGGCTCTATAGAATATTTACTCACCATTCGTAATGATAGATGCAAGCAAAGAAGACACAACTCGCTAATGATATTCTGAAGGTCGCGGACGTGCTGAACAACGATCTGTTACATGGTCTTTGGGGTTTCAATGAGGAAACTCCGGTGTAGGTTTATCTTTTCACAAATTCAAGTCGATTCCAAGTGGTGATTTTCATAGCACTTTGTAGCATAGCATAAAGGTAGTAAAGTTGTACGATTACTAAATTATTGTGTTGTAGCATACTGGTCTAGATCTAGTTCTTTGCGTGACATACGCAACGCCATATGAGCAACACGCTGCTCAAATTTATGAGTTTTCTGGGGTTGGACTGGGATTGGAAAGCAAGGTATTAATTTATAGCGGTGCCATGTTTCAATCAGGAAAAGCTGGCTGACATGACAAGTCATACGGCAAAACTAAAGTCGACTCGAGTACCGGGCCGAAGTCAGCACATGTCCTGGGTCGATCACTGATTGTTGATCAATTGCTACTTCCAAAACTTTTGAAGGGTTACTTGCGGGTTTCTTCTACATTCTTGCTACCGATTGGCTTGACTACTAAGGTCTCGTAGTTACCCCACGCTTTAGGATGGGCTTTTCGACTGTACAGATCCTTCTTCAGGAGAAAGTCGTCCAAAACATCGGAATAAACCGAGGGAATTGTGTGAGGGTCGCGGACGTGGAAGGAGACTTAATCATCAAATATGGAGCTAGACTACGTACAGGAGAAGGCATCGCGATGCGTATCGTGGCTGCGGACCTCAATACCAGTTCCCGAGGTTATTTCCATTGTACAAGATGGAGAAACGACATACATGTATGTGGTCCAACGAAAGCTACCAAGCATCCGTCTCTCCAAAATTATCGAAGATCTGGATGAAGCGACTTGCTTACGGATCCGAGAACAGTTGCGTCATATCCTACGTTACACCTCTTGAAGAGGGCAGGCAGCTCACTAAACTTAGAAAGCCGCCATAGAAGAGGGGACAGGACAGGAGATGTTGCTGTGGGAGGACTTGTCGGCCTCCCGGAGTGGACAGGCGGTGTGTTCTCAGTCTTTCAGCTATCCCGATTGACTTCGCCCCCGAAATTTCTTAGTACCACCCCAAACTTGCTTGCGAAGCTACAGAGGATCGGTCGCATGCGCCCTGATAAAGCTCAAAAGCACCTATCCTTTCTCGACCCCGCCCGACCTCTTGTGTTCTGCCATGGCGATTTCTGTCCGGAATAATCGATAGGGAAGTAGCTGGATAGTATTCATACTTTTGGCCAGCGTGGTTTGGAGCTACCGCGGGAAATTATCAAGAACCACATGATTTGGTCTGATTGGCGCTCTCGCCTAATCGAACCTTATGACAAGGATTACACTGCTTTCGGTCACATATTTCTCTCAAGCAGAAGCATGGACCCCATAACGATTTCGTTGATGTGCATGTCTTGGTTCTGCTTCTTGGTATTTCAACAGCGTATTGACCACCTTTTATTCCCTCGAGACAACTTTGTTCCTACAGTACTCTTGTCGATGACGGCGACTCATCAATGCATCATTATCCAACGACGCCGTCGTATGTGAGCCCATCAGTGCCATCTCAACATCGTTGGAACCCATCCGTGAGTTAAACTTGGCCGGGAAATGTGCAGACAGTCTCCGGGGCAAAAGAATCCAAGTTTTGACCAAACGGGCATACATTTGCACATACCATCGCTGCTCATACCGTTCGCGTGATACCGTGAGGTACCAGAAGATGACGATAGCGATGACTAACAATGCACTGCCTACGATCATTCTGACCGATAAGCTGGAGGCAGTGAAGCACATAAGGCAGAACGCTGCGAGGAAAAAATTCATCCTGTGTTTCGGGTTACCATTCGACTGAGAAGATAAATTAACTCGGAGATACTCACGCCCACATGAGTAAAGCCCAAGGTAGACTGTACATGATGGCCAAAGTTTCTATACCGAGCCTCCGCCCTAAGTCACCTTGCTGTATGCCAAGGAACTCCGTCTAGAAACCATTTGAACACTACTTAAACCAGATGATAGATGGCACAGCTTACCAGTAGGGTGCTGTAGACACGATTCTTGTGACGGTACTTCTGCAGTAGAAGTAAACCTAAAATTATACTGCCCACGCTCAGAATTGTCGATACATAGCTTGCTATCTGTGTGGGTGAGCGTCCCTTATCAATGCTAGATTCATCGATGCTCTGTATGGCCAGGAAAGCGACGTTAGCGTTGAGCAAAACAGTAGCCTTTAGATGTGTTAGACCAGCTCCACCCAAAATTGATGTGTAGATCCTCACATTGATGACGAACTCTTGCCATTCAGTACTGAGCTTCCGGACGAGTGCGATCCAGTCCGCTTTAGCAACACCATTGTCCCAGACTCGGTAGAGGGTAGTGCAATGGACGTCAGGCGCAAAAAATAGAAGCGGCGACAACAGAACAATCAGGGGCATGTGTGATCGTTCGACCGTTTCAGGCTTGTGACGCGAACCTCGACGTGCACCAGGTTCACCGTGGAAGTGTATATATCGGTCGTGAGCTAGAAGAATATTTGAGATTGCTTCATTACCGCGAAAGTATTAACGCACAACGATGCCCCAGGAGCCAAGCTTCTCTAGCCGCGTTAGCCTGATCATCTGTTTTGACAGTGCTTGATATTCACCTACAGTATATACCGAACCTGGATAGGAATATGACCTGGGATTGCCTAATTTTTGCGCAATTAATGACAAACTCTTCACTGCGGTAGTAACCCTCCTTACTTCTGATGTTACTCACAACGGTGAGATACTGTTGCAATTCGGAGAGGGTGAAGCCATATTGGGCGGTTGATGTTGTTTCCGTTGTCTCTGGAAAGTTCGTCAGGATAAGTATCATATCTATGCTTTGACAGCCCTACCTGTAATACAATACAGGAGGAAATCGTTGACCTCTTCAACTGTATCACTCGTCATTTCCTGACATGCGGGGAAAAAGCTCAAATGTGTCCTGGACACCATCAGCTTCTATATGATAAGAAATGACAACATACATAGGGGAAGGACTGACCAGTATCCGGTCTCTATTACATGAGCAAGGTGGGATGATTCCGTTGTTATCACACCATCGATGGACAATGTCCTGGCATCGAAGTCATCCAGCCAAAAGATTGAACGGTGTGCGTGATCTGCAAAGTAATACGCACAGACCGGACTTTCTGGGGACGGTCTGAGGCCCAAAAAAAGATCGACTTGGGGCGGGAGAATGATTCCCTTGACGCATACGTAATTGACGATGTTATCCAGAAAGTCTGTCAATATTCGCAAATCTTCAGGAACTATGACATCTGCATCAGTAAAAACCCTTAAAAGAGAGTCATGGGGAGTCAATGAGGTCTTTGGCGATGCGTGAATCATCATCTCGTGTATATAGTAGCGAAACCCCTGAGGATGAACATTCATCAACCACCCATTGGGGACGCCACGGCTAGATGTAAATGTAACATTTGAGAACAGAAGCTGGTAAAGACCAAAGAGGTATAGGCGTACAGAAAAAATGAAGTAGTCAGAGGAGCAATCACAAAGCCATCGGGATTGCGATATGTTTTTCTAGGTCTTGTGAATGTGAGAAGGGACCAAAGCTGTTATAAACATGGACAAACCTATCCCAAAAAATACTGTCAGGCTCAGGTGCTATGGCCATGATATGAGGATACACGTCATGCAGCATAAATTCGGCAACATCAGCTTGATTTTGTCCATCGCACTGTGCACTGGTGAGTAGCTGTGGCACAGCTTCAGCTTTAGAGTTGGATAACAGCCATCCCTGGCTGGGCGCAGGTCCGGTATGCGGTAGATGAACATCCGATGAGTTCAGGTGTGCATCTGCAGCCAAGTTGTACGTTGTACTGCTGATACCTTGAGATAATTGTGAAAGATTGGAGCTGGTGGACAAATAGCCCTGAATCGATGAAGGCGTGATGGATGAAATACGAGAACCGTTGAGAGGTGAATATCCATTCGATGGATTCAAATCGGTTTCGAATGCCGAACCAGCCTGGGAATGGCTTGTCGCAGACATTGGGGCCATATCATGAGAGGATCGTTGATCATTAGGTAGAGCAGTGCTTCGGCACACAACACCTAATACGGGCTTGCTTGTATCACCATCAACCGCAAGTAACATCGTGCACTTCGTCGGCTCTACACCTTGGGGTAGATGCGAAACCTGTTCAGCGATGTGTTGTGTGTGTTTATCAGACTCTCCGTCATCTCGAGTATGCAAAAAGCGCTGGAAGAGCTGCCGGAAGAAGCGCGCGAGGAAAAGAAGGGATGTCAGATGCAAAGGACCTCTAGGGTGGCTACAAAGGACTCGCCGAAGGGTCTTCAGCAACCACTGGAGGAGAAACATGGGCACCTGTTCAAGAGGAGGTCAGAATACAAGAGTAAGGAG
Source organism: Armillaria luteobubalina (assembly GCA_030435615.1). NCBI lineage: Eukaryota > Fungi > Basidiomycota > Agaricomycetes > Agaricales > Physalacriaceae > Armillaria > Armillaria luteobubalina. The sequence continues at coordinate 35,065 of JAUEPU010000018.1, read as the reverse complement.
TAAAAGACATTGTCTTCCTACCCATTTGTGCGCGCTGAAACGCCTCCGGGCGCGCCCAGCTTAGCGGAATCAACCCCTACCCAGTAGGTGTTCTTTGTGTAGTTCGAGACTACATCTTCTCCGTATTTGGTCAGGGATGTGCAAAGAACATGCTGTTCTGCCTCATTTAATATATGCATTGAGGCACATGAGCGCCGAAAGTGGCAAGGGTAGATTGCCGCTCGAAGTTGCAATATATTGTCGTTCACAGAATACCGTATAAGCGGCATGCCGTCTTCGTCCCTGCTGTTTAGCGCCAGTCGTTTAATGGGAAACAGAGACGGATGATGTTCGAGTATTGCGGTTTAGACGCCTGTCTCCCTCCAGGGAAAGTGTTTATGACCTAGCACCAGTTCTTACACTTTCGATACTCCGGCCCTAATCGTATCTCACTGCGCCCTATCCTTCCACGACCTTCACGGAATTTCGGATCGACATGTCATGACCTGGCGCCAATCACCACTTGTGAAGCTGCAACACGGCATATCGGTATCAGGCCCTTGCGATATTCCTCTGAGCGCCAGTAGTCGTGGTGCATACAGAGCTACCTGGTTAAAGCTAACGTCGGCAGGATAGATGGAGTGATCAGAAGCAGCGATCCCAGCGCTATGGTATGTGTAGCGGTATCTTGTGGGTTGTTAACGATAATTATCTCGTATACATAGGTGCTCTTTAGTTGGTTCCAGGGATGTCCTATCCTACGAGTCATGACTGAGGCGTCGATAGAATTCAAGGGAGAAACTAATCGGAATAGCTGCAGTAAATCCTCCAGGCCTATCTCCATGAGCCCAGAAAACACCTCCGAAGTCTCGCTTTATCTAGATTCCACAATTTTCAAAGGGCACAACGTTGAAGAAGAGAAAATAACACACGATGGACCTTGTTTCATCATCGGGATGTCGTCCGCAATGATATATACCGCGCCTCTAGTTTCAACAGCGACGGCCTCGGGGGTTGACGTGTAGCTAACACATGTGGTAACGCGTCAGTCGGAAGTTCCGCAGTTTACGGTCAATTCTTGCTGTACTGGAAGCTTAGCGACTGAGGCTATCGAGGTAAATGCTTTAGCTGTCAAAGTGTATTGGTGATAACGTCGAGAGTCGACCATCACCCATTTATAATATCTCCATGGTCAGCGCCAGCCATAGTAAGGCCTTGGAAGAGTGAATTCACAAGGAAGGTCAAAGACGAAGACTGGAAGCGATGAGAGAAGGATGGAGCGACCGGGCCGAGTGCCGGCTAGCATATTCTTGTGGCTGTGTACTACACTTCAAGTGCCGCCGTCTGTCGACCGTCGTTGCCAGTTGCTGGTCGCCCCTCTTTTACCGAATTGTTTTCCGGATACTTATGAGGAATTTAATAACGAGTACTGGTGTTTAGTATGTCATGTCCTTTTTCCCACTCCCGGACTATGACTCATCAAATTTTCAGTGGATTGCTTAAGCCAAATGATATAGTCCATAGCTCTTGTCGCACAGAACATCGAATTCTAGCCCGCTGTGCCCTCAACCTGTACACTAACATATACATTACTCGTCGATAAGCTCCGACCCGACATTGGAACGTAGACGCGCTCAAATGCTCAAATCACCTAAGGTCGGCGGGACGACCGAGGATGAATTTCGATTGTTGTTTGGCTCAATTGCCACTGGTCGCACAATACCTGGCACCTGCCCTCACCCAAACCATAGTCAACCCCTGAACAGCTACTTTCCTCAATGTCTACATGATTCCATGGGTTTCAATGCCTGGATCATGCTCTGGGAACTACCCTGAAGACAGATGGCAAGGAAAATTTCTCCTAAAAACAACCCCAGGTCTGCGAGCAATGCCACCTATTGGATCTATTTCGGGATGTACCAGAGGAGCACGAACGTATTTCTGTATGTTTTAGCGCTCGTTTTATCACGGAAACTGACTGATTTATCTACAGGCATATTTTCAATGCAAATATCGTGGCGCTGTCAATCAGGATATCACAGCAACCGGCTGCTGCCCTGGCTGCATGGCTGAATTTCAAAGTAAGCATGATATCTGGAATATTCAGTTAGTATCTGACAGTGTTGGCCTATCGTAGAATGTGTTGGCTGTCTTCCGGAAGACTCTTGTCAAGGAACTTGCCCTTTAAAATACCTACCCTGCTTGTGAATGAACTGGCCTCCAGACATCGGTCACAAATCATCGAGGGCTCCGCACGCATTTGAAGCAGCATCGGAGATAATGCCAAGCCACTATCTACAGACAAGATTGAGGAGTCTTCAGCACCGGTATTAATGAAGATGCTTTGGTAGGACAAGACTGTGGGAAGGTGCATTATTCTTTTCCTCTAATTCTCCTGCTTGAGTTCTTATAGTTAACAGCGTGCTACAATGCTGGTTTCGTGGCCCTTGTCCTCGTTCTCATACTTATTGTCATCGTCGGGTTCTAAGTTCTTATGGTGTAGGATGCGGAACAAGCGCAGACTGTGGCTACCGATGGACCTCGGAACGAAGCTAACGCCCACAGAGTTTATGGTCAGATGTTTCCCCCGCGGAGACGCCAACTGGGAGCTCGAATATCCTGGAGATTGTCTATTTCCGCTTATGGGCACCATTACCGACGAAAACCGGCTACTTTCCAATGGTTTAGGTTGACACGACCACCGATTTACTTCATCTACTTTTCTTGCATGGAGTGCTTCCCGGAAGAGTGAAGTTCTAGCGTCCTATAGCGATTCGTAGCATCAAATTTTGCTCTGGTTCGCTTTTCTCTTGCAGGAAGAATTGAACGGGGCTTTTTTTGCGCAAACCTTCTTAGGCGCTCCCGAGCCGGCCCAGTAACTCGATTACTAGTTTCTCTCTTCTCACTGTGGACTGTAATTGTCTGCTACATGCTAAATATTCCCTTTGTTTTGGCTTCGGAGGGGGGGAAAATATAGGGCTCGGTCCTGCCACGCAGATGCGATGGCCCTCACCAACTAGTTGAGGACACAGGCAATAAGTTATAGATACGCACCCTCGTTGGCTTTGGCTCCTTTGCTAGTGTTAACATCTCAGCTACCCTTCAAGCTACAAGAATAGTGTTCACGGTCAATATTGTCGAGGATAAATCCTAGCCCGTATATTTCATTTCCTACTATCTGAACTTACTATATATGTACAGATTTCACCCCTTTGTTTCGCCGCATATATTTCGCCGTACCTTTATTTTACACCTCAGTTGATCACCACCATTCCGTGTGACTAACTGAGGTGTGTATATCTATTATCTTCTTCATTGACTTATACTCATGCTACAGTATTACAGCTGTTGTTTCGTTAACAGGTAGCGTAGTCAATATCAGTTGATCACCACCATTCCGTGTGATTAACTGAGCTGTTGTTTCGTTAACAAATATATTTATGTCGATCTGAGTGGAAAGTAAGAGTTGCTGTGAACGAGGTGGCAATAATGCTGCGAGATCATTCGGATTGACAGGAACGAGGTGGCAGTGCCACCCATGGATTCAAAAACAATCACCAAAATCAACCTCGGTCGTCCCGCCGACGGTAAATCACCTCTTGTCTTTTCGATTTTCTAATATCCGTATGGATGACCGGGAGCGTGTACTGAGATTGATAATCTGGCTTTTTGTCGTCTGGGAAATCAAGGATCAAATTTTCGATATTGCCACTCATGCTTCCCCTGGGATGGCAAGAGGGAGATTAGATGGGTGTGGCAAGTTACCACAGATTGTGTGTCGCTGTAAGGTGTTCACGTACGGCCCAGCCCATAAACCCTCGTTTCTTCAGATTTAGTCTCCCTCTCCTCTTCCGAAATCATCAAATTGCAGCGGAGCAACTCTCCCTGATTACGATGTCTATGGTACTTTGATTGGCGACACTCTTCTCCAGATGCAGTATTGTGGTCACTTCTCTGTAATTATATTGCCAAAAATTGGCCCAAATAATGACCCAGAATTTCTCATCACCGTTGGATTGCACCAGCCTAGGCTCAAAAAGGATGGTATCTGATTTTGTTTAAAGGGCGAAAGCTGATACTGCAATTGGACGGGATACGTGTGTCGTCGAGGCAAGAGCTGAGGATTGTGAGGGGTGGAATGACATGGAAATGGCCGTCAAGTATAGCTGGCAGGCAAAATCGCGTCTATCAGAGAAGGACTTTGCGAACAACATGAAGAACACAGATGATGCTTAGCGTCATTGGGTCGCCGACCACCTTCCCAATATTCATAGGAAAGGCTCAAGAGGTACTTTGACATCACCAGTTATGCAAACGAAAATTCATTTGAGTATGAGGACCGGGTATGCCGCATAATAGTTCCTAGACTAGGTGTTCAAGTAGCTTCCTTTGTTTTCCAGTCGTGATATTCGAGTCATGAGTAGAAGGGAGCCTCAAATTTACATCTCTTAGTCAAAAGTTCTCGAACTTTTTTCAACGTAGTTGAAGCTCATCGAAAAAGACAATCTGTATCAAAGACACTGAAAGGATTAGGTCACTTTGTGCTCAGTGGACCGGCAAATCTTTTACACTTCGAGCAAGAGGTAACACTCAACAAGAGCTCCTGAGGGTTGGCTAAGGTCAAACGGGGCTCGAGTAACTCGTAGATCTCTGTGAGGTGCGAAGGACAGACAAACGTATGGGTGGGACCAACCCAAGTCATGAATGTGGCACAGTACCTCTCCATTTATAATAGTACACAAGACAACTTCGGCAGCAAAAAGTGCCACTCACTCGAAGTATATAATAAACCACACCTTTGTCCTTTCTCAATCTGCCGTCTAATATGTCGTCCTCCAAAGTTACCCACAACTACAACATCAAATTCCACCCCTCAAAGCCACAACCATTCCCTAACCTCTCGCCCGAAGTCCCCAAAGTCCGCGTACGATGCATGCACCCTGACTGCGATGTCGTGTCAGAATCTCTCGATGCCACCATTGGTCACTTTGACAGGAACCACTGTGACCCTCTGCCACCTTTTGTTCGGTGCCCTTACTTTGGATGTGGTGTGGTCAAACGCATGCCAGGACATTTAAGGTCGCACTTTAAGGAGACAAAGCATCTCTTCGAGACGAGGATCCAATGTAATGCATGCGGGAGGGTTTTTGAGAGACGCGATCAACTGAATAAACATGCACAGGCGATGAAAGGGCGATGTAGAGATGATATTGATTCAATCGAGGAAGAAGAAGAGTTTTAGGACTGTACTTGTTTTCCCACCGGTCTCTTTTACCGTCTCAAGCGTTGATTTTCTTGGGTGAACGTCCAAAATAACATAAAGTGATCACCAGTCTTGCGAATATGAATTGTCTGATGGGCTATGGTCGTCCGGGCTGTTCGACCGGGTGCGACCGCTATTGCTTCAACGACTGCGATGCGACATGTTGACCAAGGAAAGAGGTTTACTCTGAATAGACATTGATTGCTACCAGCTTACACCAGTTCAACTATCGAAAGGAGACACAGAGATCAGTAGAATGAGAGGCGCTATAACGAAGTAAATTGGCAATGAAGCTGAAAAGGAGAAAACAGTCGCACAATATGGTAGAATCGGATGGTGATTCGGACGATCTCTGGCTTTGGTTTGATGACACTGCGATTACTTTGACATGAGAACTAGAGCCCGGCAGCCCTCTGGTTCTTCTCCTTTATGTCGGGTTTTGTGGATGTTCTCATTTCGAAGAGATGTCGACAGGTGTATGCAGGTACAAACGGTGCGAGGCATATAGGATTATCATGTCACTGTATTGGTAAAAGGAATGGTACGTCAGAGTTCAGTGGTATGGACATTCCAATTGACGTTGCTGGCACTGTACGAGTAACTTCTCGAAAAATGCTGCCCTTCCCCTTGGGATGGGCCGGTATCCAGCATGCACGGTCGAAATGTCAAGACAAAAATCTAGATCAGACAGAAAGTCGACATACCATATGGACATGTAGGACTCACACTGAACGCAACAGTGGGATGTCCATCACATTCCTTTATCCTCGCGGAGCCATGATTTCTCTCCAGTTCAACGCTAATTCTGCAGATGCAAGATAGGAAAAATATGGCTCATTTCCCCATGGAGACCACTTGAAGAATTTCGTTTTTCTTCCCGTAAGTAACATGATTAAGACAAAGAATCTGCGGTGGCAAGGTCGTCCTGAAAAAAAAAATAGGGAAATTTCTACAGGCCACCTGACTGGACGCGATAAAGAGGTCAAGCACAGCCACCTAGCCGCGATTACTCTTTTCAAACTATTATCGTCCCAAGTGCTGAATATTCACGGAACGAGTCCTTATTCCAGCTGGATGTCCTCCTACTTCAAGTTATTTTGATTGTGAATGACTTCCGCGGTACGTCGGATTGACTTGCTGATCCATTGGACAAATGGCATTGGCTTCGCAACACTTGACTCGTATTTGTACCACTGCTCCATGCATTGCATCCTTTCTTCCCCTCCGGTCCTATTGAGTGTGATGATCCAATTTCTACGGCATATCTGTACACAAGTCTGCACGCATAGCCTTGTTTTTCAACCTCGGCTTGTGAAACATGACTTACTTTTGATAAACTCGTTTATCAAAAGACTTGGTAATCTATTACCTGCGCGTCATAAATTACAATGGTGCTCTACTAGTCAGTCGTTCATCGTTTGGGGCACTGCTATCAAGTTGTCGAGGCGAAATACCAGATGAGGCTCAGTGACTGGCCCCTGCCTGCAATTGCAAATTCCATTGCCAAAAAAGGACGTAGTTTGCCTTTTTTTGGGGGGGGATTCTGCACTTAATTAGCCGCAACAAGTACACTTTCTACTAAGACGCGGCGGAGGCATCGGTCCTCAGGCATCCCCTTCCCTCTTGTCCCGATTCCTCCCTTCATCCATTTGGTTTCTGCTGGAGGTTCGTTGTATCTTGTGGAGTAAAGTAGCGGAACGTAGTTTGCCTTGCCACACGGTTACATTGATCGACCGTTGTCCTCCACGCAGAGATAGATGCATTCTTCTTCTCCACCATGTCACCTACCGATGTGACTGGTGCTCATCCTGATAATACCACGCTAGACTCTAAACCCATACCTAACAACCCCGTCACCCCCTACAATAATGCAACATCGATTGTTCCTGACGCAGACGACAACGTTCCCAAGCCGAAAACGACCCCGTACAATGTTGGCGCTGCGAGCCATCGCGCATTTCACATGAAGTACGACCGAAAAGACTACGTAACTTCATCAGGGACCACCTCGCTACGCGTGTATTCATTCCCTCCGACGACTTTCTGTGTGTCATTCTTCATCTTCCCGGAGACTGGAGAAAAGATTCCTCCATCACCTCTTTCATTGAGAAGGTAAAAAATGACGAACAGTGGAAGAAGCTCTGGGCGGACTACGTGGTCCAGTGCGGCCAAACGGACGAGAAGCTGTTATACCGTCCGCATAGCCGTTTGTGCAACAGAGCACTCGATTTGATTAAGATCGACTCCCCTTCAGAACCTGACATTGGCTTTTACCGCCAGGGCCTTAAATATGTCAAGGGGACCAACGCCAACCTTTCTCCCGACGTCATTACTCTCTTGCTGTCCTTGTTCAACAGCTCCAAGAATAAGATTGCAGACATTGAAGCCGGTGGCCCACAGAACAGCATTGGATGGCCGCAGCTTTTGCAGTGGGTTGATTTCAAACTGAGTAAGACTACGCTCGATAATGGCCTGAATGCCACTCGAGTCCTCACCGCCGGTATGTCTTGTTTTTCTATAATGTATTACGTGACTAACGCATAAGTCATCAGATAAGAAAGATCCGATTGGAAGGGTTTACAACCCAAAGGGATCTACGCCTCCTGGAGATCCGGAGGGTGTAGGTATCATGGCGGGACAAAAACGTAGATCCGATGTGTCTAAGCCTGGCTGGCAATCTGGCAAGACGTCTCGAACGTCGACGAAACAAGATGCGGCTGCGCGGAGTCGAATGCAGGAGGAGGCTGAGTCAGAGCATCTGCGCTCCCCACTGAACGGGAAGGATCCTAAGAACAAGGAAGACCCTCAGTTGCAGTGTGCGCGCTATGCGATGGAGGTGTTGTCCAGTGCCGGATTCAGGACGCACAGTATCGGCGCCTTAATTGGAGGCACTCTTCTTCAGATGCAGTATTATGACCGCTCGTCCATCATCATATCGCAAGAAATTGACATGGGTAAAGACCCAGAGTCTTTCATCGCTATGCTTATCGGATTGCATCGCCTTTCGCTCGAAAAGCATGGTATACACAGTATCGTTGAAGACCCCATCCTTAGTGACTATACAAACTACACACAGGAGCATCGAGACGATACCGCGACGCTGTTCGAGGGGCGAAAGCTGACACTGAAGAAGGCGGACGGGACTTCCGTGACCTTTACGCTCGGGAAAATCATTTTTCGACAGCCCGGAATTATTGGACGGGATACATGTGTCGTTGAGGTAACGGCCGAGGACTGTGAGGAATGGAAAGGCGTGGAAACGGTCGTCAAGATTAGCTGGCAGGCCAAATCGCGTTCATCGGAGAAAGACTTCATGGATGACGTGAAGAAGGCGGTAGACAAGGACAGTGCATCGCATCATTGGGTCGCCGACCACCTTCCCAATATTCTCCTGTCCCAAGACTTCGAGATGGCAAAAGATTCTCCACAGACAAGGCTCAAGGAGTACTTTGACACCGCGAGCTATGCGGATGGGGATTCATTTAAGTATGAAAGCCGGGTGTGCCGTATCATGGTGCAGGAGAAACTTTATCCGATCACGAGCCTTCGTGAGCCTCGCCACTATGCTCAAGGAATATTCGACATATTGCAAGGTTTGTTTTTCTTACGATATGATAGCATGTATTGACATGTGTGCAGTTCACAGATGGGTTCACGACCACGCAAGGATCATCCACCGGGATATCAGCATGACCAACCTCATGTGGCGGAAGAGGAACGGTGTCATCTGTGGAGTCTTGAACGACTTTGACTTGTCTTCCCGCCGCGATCGCGAAAGTGCGTCGGCTCTGCGTCGGACCGGAACCGGACCGTACCTCGCATACGATCTCCTCAAGGAGGACCCGCCAGTCCATATCTATCGACATGACATTGAATCTATCTTCAACTTCCTTGTCCTTCTGTGTTGTCGATACGAGATCCAAGAAACCCCAGCTCCAGAAGGCAAAGACCAGCTCGTGCACGTACCGATCGTTCCATTCGAGAGCTGGTATGACATTTCATACTCACAGCTTTACGACGGGAAGTTTTCTTTCTTCCTTAACTCGCCCGAAAATACCGACAGGATACTCCCAGTCTCCGTCAGCTTCTCTGAGTTCAAGTCCTGGCTCACAGACTTGTATGGTTTGATCAGTGAAGGGTTCCGTTCTCGGGTTTACTTCCAAGGGAGCAACAACAGGAAAAATAATCTCATTTCTCAGTTTTTGGGTCACAAATTGGAAGCTGAACCCACGCAGTTTGACAACCAGACACTAGGAGGCCTTGTCGACTACCAGCCATTCTTTACAGTCATGCGCTACTTTGTGGGCGAAGGTCTAGTTGTCAAATATGATCCAAATGGGCAGCCCGCAATAATGTCAAATGTGACGCTATGGCGATGACTCAAGTACTGATTGAGGAGCGAGTGGCTATTGGGGAGGATGCGTTTTGTGGGCGATAAGTAAGATACAGCAAGTCGTCTTAATTAGCAAATAGTTATCTTTGAGAATAACATGAGTCGGAACGGTGTGCGTTACCGTACGAAAATCGTTAAGACGTCGTAAGACCTCTCTAGTCAGAGCAAGTCATATGGCAGTAGCAGTAAGAACTTGAGATAATGTATGATGATGAAAACTAAATAAGTACGGCCGGGTACGGTGGAAAAGGCGATATGGATTCAGTAGCGGCGGAAACCGTGTCCTTAATTCAACTTTCCTTGTTTCAATATCAATATTGGACAAAGATAAAGATGCGACATTTGTCGGCTTTCTTGCGCCTTTCCGTTTCTACTGCGGTATATAGCTCCTATGTTCAGAGTCATTGCTACACGTGCTATGAAGCTAAGGAAGCATTTGAACAACAAAGCGTATGCTTTTTCTTGTTCCCCAATTCACGCTCCATACGACTGATAAAACCAATTTCCTTCCTCCCTTACCATGACAGATACCGGCTGTGTGAAACACCCACCATGAAAATCTACCTCGCAAGAATATGTTTGTGCTGACACAATGGTATAGCTCTACGTCTCCGAGCGCTCGTCCTCTCTTTGTCCAATAACACGGCGATTGAAGTGAGAGCAACCTCAGATGAGAAGATGAGACCTATATTGAGCATTGATAGAACCACCATGTCTTTAAATCTGCAATTCATCGCACTATTGTGCAACGGAGGCAGTCCATTCGAATGTTATGACTTAAGATCGATTCCTAAATTTTGTCACGTACTCTACATCGGTCACATGACGTATATCTTCAACGCTATAGCATAAATCGTGGTGCTTGTCCAGTGCCGCGTTACAGTGGAACAAGACTCGCAAGCCATTGGGAAGTCATTCTAAGTAGTCGGACTACCGCCCGGTTGAGCGTGAAGACTCTACTCCACCATGAAGTCTTCATCGGTTACAGTGACATCCATAAAATTCAAGGACATAAAGTGCTATAGAAATTATATCCTAGTTCAGAGTCCACGGCCAGTGCAATAAAAGTCAGCACACACCGCTTCGTTCGCTCTCATTGGCAGGCGAGCCTTCCAATTACCGGATCTATTGCTTGACTGAGGGGTCCGAGCATTAAGCCTGGTGAAAGTTAGAGCTAGAGGAGCACTAAGAAAAAATTTTGTTGTTACATTGTCAAAAGAGAGATTATGTATACTAAATGAATATCATCAGTCAGACTTCAGTAATGAGAAATTTGAACTTACGCCTTGGTACGGGGAAAGCAATTGCAACGAAAATCAAAGTGTCTGGAAGGGTGAGAAACTATACAACTGTCAGTACATTCTTCGTTTCATAAGGTGATCAAAACAGACCGCAACTAGTATCAGAATTGAGGCCGCACTGTCTCATAGTAATTATTATTGCTACGAGGATGAGAGTATTGACGGTATAGTGCTTACGTTTGAGCCAGCCCGGACATCAACACAAGCCGCAGCAACACGATCAGACGTCCGCTCGTTCTGTACCTATTAGATGGCTTGGCAGGACTGCGATAGCCGACAAGACTAACCCCGAAGATAAAATAATCTCTCTGCTCTTGAATAGGTAGAAGCTCATTGCGAGACATATGGTCAAGTCGACAACTGCTCCGACGACCAATGCTCCGTCCATTATTCTCTATATTTGTTGTGAGCGAAAGGAGAGGACCAGAACACCAGACGTACTGATATGTCGCTAAATTGAGAGAATTTTGAAATGATGTACACCTCATAAATCAGGACTGCGGCAAGGTTCATGTGCGGTCAAGGAAGAATGCATTAGACCTCACCGACCATAACAGCTGACCAGAACGAGTATTGGGTTGATGACAATATGCTAATCTCGACAATAATGGATACTCACTGACGGCACCTGCGAAGACAAAACTCTATATCGTTTATTAGCACCCCGCCTTCAAGTGAACGGACAGAACTTACAAGAATCCACGGTACGATTCGGTGAAAATATCGTCCGACTATGCAGAATTTAGGTTAACCTAAATTTGAACACAGCAGAAGACGCTCCTTACGGATACACAATCGTATAACACAGACGCTAAGAGATAATTGAGGGTGCAATAAATCGCTTGAAATGATACACATACAGATCAACACCCACAGTAGTCGCCAGCTGCAAGTCGAAGTTAGAACAACATTGGCTCCAGAGATGAGTTCCCTACATGAGTGGAAAAGTCGAGCTGCAAGAGCACTTCGATTAAAAAACCAAGGCTTTTGATGAATCGATGTCCGCACCTTGAAACTCCTGAAAAAAATTGTCATAGATATATCGACGATCCAGAGGCAAACGACGAACCACACCATTTTCGATAAAGCCAAGACATCTCCCAGGGAATCTACCAGATAGAAGTGCAAGATGTGAAGTGCCAACACAAAATGTAGGACATCAAGGATCCTGAAATATGTATGCCGATGTAAGCATGTACTCCCAGTGCCGTTCCTAACGTACCAAAGTATAGCGAGCTGTTACAATGAGTCAGCGGTGAACGTATATCTTAATTGCAAGACACACAGAGAGTCGATAAAACCACCTGTCCTGAGAGTAGCGCCTATAATACACGAAGAATAGCATGGTGGTAGCACCAAATAGACTGTGTAAGATTAGAAGGGATTAACGGAAGAAATGTCGATGACATACGCGGAGGCCAGTGTTGCTCCAATGAGCACTGCACCAAAACCAGTGCTCATCGAGAAAGTAGGATTGGTGGTCATCTTAGGGCTTTGCTAACGAGGTGTGAGCATCAACAAGCATTTATGCTCGAGAAATTTTCGATCAGAAGGATAACATCAAGTCTGGGTCAATTACAAGGACAGAGGTCATTGGCCGTCGGTATTATATGGGACCTCTCGTAGAATTGGGTTTATCAGAGCGGCAAAGGGTAATATCATTGGAGATGAGCAAGATCAGCTCAACACCCTCTGGGACACAACAAGGCGATGTAAAAATATCCAGGGTTTATTAACAGGTGGCGAAGCTGGTCACGAGTTGTGGCCTGAGAGGAACGGCAGTGAGCTACTTGGGGTTGACTCTAAGAAAGCTATCAATAATAAATGAAGATGGACGATGACACATCAAACGAGACGTATAAAAGTTTCATGTAGACATTACGGCATATATATGAGGTGCGACGCGATTCGCAAGAACCATCATGGTCCATTCTCCATCATTTGTGGTGATGTAGAACGCAGATAACAACGAAACTGAAAAAAAGGCAGATCTCTTGGAATGTGCACTATCCACATAGACGAATACGGGGACACTAAGAAGATGGCTGGACCAAGAAAAGTACTCACTAAAGGATGGTTAAAGCGTTTCTTTCGGAGTCTTGACGGGGGGTATGGCTTCGTCACGATCGCATGATGGGTTAATGATGGTCGTCATGTCAAATAATGAGATGTAGTAAATAAATCTTCAGTTCCTAGTTTAATTTCGCAGGTCTAGACTGATAGATAAACAAATGAGTAGACGTACCTTGGGTTATCTAGTCCAACAGATATAACCCAAGTACGAAACAGGTTATGATTCTGTTAAGCGCTGAAGGAGAGAATTCAGAGAAAAAAGTGTTAGGTCAAAATATGAACAGGCATCACCACTTGATAAGATCGTATAATATTCTATATTCTCATTCCGGATGTTATGGCAAGTATGCACGTCCATGAGGTGAGAATACCTGCACCGAAGTTAGATAATATTGAAGTATGGCTGTGTTCCAGGAGAAGGTCCTTTAGAATAGAAAGTTCGCCTATTTCTCCTCGAGAAAATCGAAAGACACCAGGACGGGAAGAACCAAGGTTGGCAAAATAAACGCCAATCAGCGTCGATATTTCGTACGTCGCAGAAGCATTCTTTGTCCGCCGAAATTGGTCTTTGGTGTTGTAGGACTCAAACCACATCCTAAGGGATGGCTGATACGTTCGTGCCCTGCCCTGCCAGCGAAAGTTCAGCCGGAAAGTAAATTATGGATGAGATTTTGGTTATTGGCTTTTCGAGTGAGTCAAGAAAATACATGTGCACGAAATATATGGTTGAAGACAAAGGGAAGAATTCTGAGGGTCACACAGCTATAGGGAAGAGCAGAGCATTTTGGTTGCCAGCCAGCGCGAACAAAGAAAAGGCTCCAGATAAGATTTCAGCCCAACACTCCACATATCATTCCACCTTGTCATTGACGGTCTGGAATTTTAGTGCCAACGAGTAGTGAGATTATGAGCATCATGGTGGAAAAAGGCAAGAAGTTGAGCACAGCCACCAGAGCGCGCTACGTCACGGGTAGTCGATACCATCGACCATCCGACTTTGCTCCGAGTCTAACTTGATCCAGCTATCTGCCGTTTGAAAACTCAAATATAGTTCCCCATTAGCGGGTAAACATCAAAACTTTATGGTCTATCTGGAGCATCACCGTAGGTCCCCCTACCGACCGCAATTACCTACACCACATCTTCTAGCCCCCGGGACATGATGAAGTTAAAACTGGTTGAACATATGATGAAGATTTGTCGTCTCATGGAACTGAATCATCACCATCTAGTCTGTGTATAAATGATACATGGAGTCGATAGATGATGCTATCAATATCTGGACGACATAATGAAAACCTCCAACAACGAGATAGGGCAGTTGTTTTGATCAATCTTTGCCCTGCATTGATTGAGAAGTTGTCCTCGAACAGCCGAGAACCCCTTTGGCCATAAAAAACAATTCCTTTCACGGACTGAAGCCTGAAGCTGTGGGACACCGACAGCGAAGCAATGGTCAGCAGAACGAAAGATGATTATCCGCGGTGAGATGGTGAGGTAACGGATCAAAGACCACATGAACTTGAAGCACGAGAAAGGTACAGTATGCGGGATTCGCATGGCGCCGACCGTTGTCCGTCCGAGGCGAAGACGAGAAGCCATCCAGCCACTATAGTAAGACAGTGCTTCTCAAAGTCAGCGGTGATAACCACATACCGATTTTCTAAACTCTAAAGACTTGAGTAGTGAGCGGGTATATCACCATCTGATACTTACTAGCGAGAGACGGACTGCGCAGGTCCATGAAGGTATCCACATTTGATGAAAATACCCCTTGAGCAGTGATCGCCTCGGAAGTCCTGCGCGTAATTCGCACCTGCGTCTGTGAGATGGAGATCACCATGGATCTGATCTCTCTCCACCACGAAAGCACCTTGAGAGCTATTGAGGCCATGACAGACAGGGAAGGCAGTGTCGATGTCCCATGAAACTAAACTACTACTGTCAGTTAGGTACACGGAGTCAATGGACGTTACCAATACTCACGAAGCTCATCGATATAATGAAAACCCCTGGATCAGTCTGAGGATGCACACATTAAAAGAGAAGTTAATTTATCGTTGGCTGCTTTGACACTTGGAATCCTCGGCGGCACGAAGCGGTGGTCTCTTGACCAGAGCTAAAGAAGGCGGTACGTGCTGAGATTCACAGGCTACCGACCGCCATCCGCCCGAGAATCTATGACGAATACCGCCCGATCAATTCATAAAATGCATTTTCTCAGCGGTGTACGTCAATCTTCTGTTCAACAAGTCAGTGTTGATATGAATATGAGTGGAGAAATCACCGCGGGATTCAGTGATAGGTATATCATTGCGCATATCCATAGATTCATCCAAACTAATAGAAATTGGGCGGCGCCCGCAAGGAAGTACGACCCGAATATGGCCAACTGGTCGCAAGATCAAGATCGTGTTGATTGCATTCGCGAGTTCCCAGCACCAACTCCAATCTGATCCTCTGACCGCGAATTATGTGTAAGCCGGAGGGGATTTGGACGGGGGTTCTCAGCTCTGATATCATGATTAAGCAGCTCGAATACCGGATCAATAAACGACTATGACAAGATGTAGATATCAGGCGCTCGAGTGCATCTAGTCTCACGCAGTCAGACAATCGATACGCGTCAATTGATGAACAGCAGAATGGCGAACCTTAAAATTGAATTCCAGAGGGCTAGTTGTGTCGAAAAGCTGTGGCGTGTCCCAAAAGCGAAGAATACAGCAATAGAGAATGCCCATTCTCCCAAGGTCCCCAGATAAAGCATATTCAATCTTTCATGCGAATTCAACGTGTATGCAACGAGGCCAAGATCCGACAATGAGTACAGCGCATAAGGCGGGGCATGGCTATCATGCATGTGGTAGGCGGCAAAAGACTACCTTCCCGGCGGCATCGAAAAACTCCCAGAGATTGACGATTGCGTTATTGTGGCCTCATGTCCACGTAGCTCCCCTCCGGATGTTCGGTATCCACGTCGCGATACCTCTCGGTACCATAGTTGTAAATTTCCCAGAATAAGACCAGGACAGACGTTGCCATTCGATTGCCGGAAGAGGCTCGAGTTGTACCGGGGTGCTTTCGAATACCATCCTTCTTGGGTCTCGTCCATCACATAAATTCCAGGAGAGATCATTCGACGTTTTTTGGGATAAAATGGATGGTGCAACGAAGAGAGGTTTGGACTTTTCGAACGAAGGGAGGACCACGGCCCCCAAATCAGTGTTGCCGCCCCCCGGCGCCAATTGCCGAACTCATTCTTCGGCCAAACTTTGTAAGGACTTCGAAGAGAGCAGACTGGGCTCCAACTACAAGAATCAAAAACTATCAGAAATCAATAGATGTTTTAATCCTTCAGTAGAGCGCCGAAATTTACGAAAATAGGTGAAAACTCGATTCTGTGAGATTGGCATCGGAGGCTTTCTAACAGAGAGCATTGTCCGAGATACTTTATCTGCATATTTGCTTTCCGGCAAATTTTCTAACAAGGTTTGACGGGAGCAGGAAGTCCTCAAGAGGCGATCCGGGTTTCTAGCAGCCTGAACCTTGGAGTTAGACTCGGAGGTCAGTGTGGCGGAATATGACACGAATGTGTAACCGTGCTCTCCTTCGGCATCCTGCCGAACCACTGTCAATCCTTCCTTCTTTCCTCAAAAAAAGGATCCTGCGCACCTAAGCATATGGATAGACCTCCTGTGGATTTGAGTCAGTGCCGGGGGGAAAATATTTGTGCGATTTACATTTTTGCTAGCAGAAAGGAAGAAGTGAGCTCCGTTCGGCACCCCGCTCGGCTTATCGGCTTTACCCCAAGATATGATCAGGGATGATCGAGCGGTGATCGTTAAAACCTTGCCTTGCTAATTTTTTTTTTTTGCGGAAACAGAGATAATTTGGAAACAATACAGTCTCTGGGAACCCTGCATTAATACAAAGCACGGGGGGCTATAAATCCCACTCTTTTTTCGCATAGGGGGGAAGGGAAGCAGAAAAGGAGTGGAAGGCGGATAAATTTTAAGTTCACATGGGGCACGCGCCTCTTCATGTGTATACGGTGCATGCTCCTGCCCCGGCACCATGGGGTTGACGAGAACAAGGTGCCAGCTGCAATTGATAACACTGAGATATCCATATTGTGATTCTATAGATAGTGCATCCATTGAGTTCAAGTTTCAAGGTGGCCATCAACATCTTGATGCTGATATTATTCAGAAGCACAAGTAATTGTATAAGGGAAAACCGCTTTAAGCCCAAAAGTATATGTATGATTACAGGAATTTGGTAGTATGTGCAGGTAACATTACAGCAGTGAGAGAGCAACAACATAGATAATTAGATAGATATGAAACATGAAAATGATGCATGAAAATACAGATGAATATTCCAAGAAGCCCAAAACCCAGATAATTGCATGACAAAGAAATGGGGGGAAACGAAGTGCTTGGCGGTGGAAGTAGCGCAAAGAACGATTGAATTCCGAGGCCCTACGCACCACAGTGAATCATCTCCCAGTCATCACTTCTCGACACATTGACCCATGGTTCGGCCATCGAGTCGCCCATGACAATATCATCGTCTGTTCGCGATTCCATCCCCCCCTCAGTCACAATCCGCTCAAGCTCCCGGGTGGCATTCGCGATGCTCATGGCAATACGTGGGCCCATGTTGAGGACCTTCTGCCCCTCGGATGTGGAGCGCATACAGGTGGTAATAGCTATTCGGTGGAGATCGGGCTCCCCCTTTCCTTTCCTCGGACGAGAAAAGGGTGAAGAATACGAAGAGGGGCGCGAAGAGGGGGACAGAGGGGAGGAGACGCGAGGGGCCGAGGAGTATACAGGGTGGGTAGTGGTAGCGCAAGACGTTGACGCAACTGGGGCAGGCGGCGCTGGACGCGCTCGCTTCTGCTGTAAATTGTAGGGGTCCGTAATAGGCGCGAGGCTCAGGGCCATCGACGCCTCCAGACAGGCCCGGAAGTCGCCACCCGCTGGTGGGGCCATGCTGACCTTCCGTCCTCGACACCGTCCCCGTGTCGGCGCCATGTACATCGACTGCTGTGGCTGGTTAGGCAAGTCCGTGAGAGAGACGTAGGAATGAGTTCTCCGGAGGCTAGACATGTTTCGCTGCTTCTTGTGAGGTGGCTCGCCTTCAGAGATAGTGGTATAAGAAATAAGGCGCTTGTTATAGCTTGGAAGCGGAGCAGTGATGGTGGTCGAAGTAAAAGTGGCAAAAGACGTGGTCATCAGTAGGGAAGGGCCGTCCCGTCCAGCGACACTTATATCCTTTTCTATTTTTCCACGCTTGCTGTTATCCCGGCTGACATAACCCGGAAATTTCCTGTACGTGGCTGTGTATCAAGATCGATCTTCAGATGCATCTCCTTTGTTCTCCTCCGTTCGTTTTGTTCCGTATCTCTATTCGCTTGATGCTACCGCTTGTTCACCATATGGATACATGTTTGTGAAATGAATGATCAAGACATCCGCTTGTCCTCATTCCTAGGCACTGCGTGGCACTTGACGATATCGCCACGATGAGGGGATATCTATAGAATCCGGTACCCATGGACTCGGTGAAGGAATACGAACGGATTCTGTGGGAGCGCGTCTCTTCAGTCAGCACACGGCCCATGCGCAGCCCGGACCGACCGACCATTCCCGCCCTGCATATGCGGTACTCCGACTACCCCAACCCGGGATCATATGCCTCCGTATCCATGATGACGAAACCTGATTGCTGGCTCTGCTCCATGATCTTGCGGTTTGTGATAGTTATTGACGAAACATGCTGTTCATCTGGACGGATCCTATACCTCACAGCAAGCACCGCCACCATCCGGATGCTACATTGATTCGTCCGAGCTCAACTAAGTTCCCACAAATCATTCTCCATGTTCTTAACTCTCGCCGCACTATCTACTCTTGCGCTACTTTGTCTCAGGCACCTAACAGCAACTGGTATCAACAAACTGTTATCGCTGAAACACGCTTATGACTCTTCATGGACTCCTGGCCCAAGTTCCAACCCGGGTTCCTGTATTCGATTCCTCATCGCGGTATTTACTCTGGCCACCGGTACTTCGACCCAGGAACATACAATAGGATATCAATGAACCGTTATCGAGGTTATGCATTCATTGCAAGATATGTCTCCTTGATCATCGTAATGATTGGCGCCAGTAGCGCGGGTATGTTTTCATTCCGATTCATGATCATGCACGAAGCACTCAGTTAGGTTCCTTTAGTAGCACATGCTGCGAGTATCTTACCTTGCTGCTATGGAAATTCCTTGGCTGGTCCTTGAACATCCTAAGAATGTATCTGCTTCAATGGCTACGAGACGCGTGCTTGCATGCCAAGCCGGGACCCTCTCACCCACGACAACATCCACTCTGGCTACTGATCAACCACCCCAGTCCGGGAACATACAACAGGAAACTTTATCTAAAGCGCACCCAATCCTCGACGCGATTATCGGAATGATCTGCGCGAATCATGGAAAGCCTTAGCGCCATCATTTACATGTTTTCGCCGATAATCAATGCACGGTTAACCTTGTTAGGTTTCGTTGGAGGTCGGACTTAACCCCGGCAACCATGGAAACGTGTTTACATCGTGGCGTAGTTGGAGAAGCCCTACCGAGCCATTTGGGACCGTTACACTTAGCTGAAGAACAAACTTTAGGTCCTTGGCGGGGTTGGCACCAGGACCGAACGATGAAGTCGCCATATCCGGCTTTGTTGGTACCTACTACAAGGTCGAACGTGGAACTTCATCTGTTGTCTTCATAATCGTGAGCAGTTTTCTCTTCCTGACGTCTCGTACCTAATACCACCCCTTCATTTCCTTCAGTGACCGGGACCGTGAGCAGCGCCACTCTCGTGTTCACTGGCAACGTCGTCTCTGTTTTCCTAAATCAGTTAGTAGTTGCGTCCCTCTCTTATCGAACCGTTGCATGCTCCTCCCCCCATGATACGCATCTTCTTGATACGGCCGATTGGATTTCTCATTCTCTGGTTGGTTGCCTGCCCTATGACGGGGCCGGCTTGTCGGGACTCGGGAAGATACCGCGGTCCCGTATACTTTCCTGATCCGGCCGTGTTGGCTCGGGTATTCCCCACAGCGTACCTCATTGCATGAGTTTGGTGTTGCGGGTCCGCATGTTTTCCTGTCAACGCGAAGGTTCTAGAACATCGCCCCGGATTCATCCCCCAAGTCCTCGAGACGGTGACAATAAATTGTTTCTTTTCAAATCTTTCTGCCTGGAACATGTCAAGACGCAGACAAATTGCCCTCTAGTCCTCGAGACGGAGCGGATTATTCCTCTGCTACAGTACTGGAACTTGTCAGTGTCAGGCTATCGCTCTCGGTTGTACGTCCATTTCACCGTCGACGCGTTTCATCGAGCTGATCTTCTCAAGGAACGAAAGTCCTGGAACAATCGAGGAACAACTGGACAGTTCATGTCCAATAGCCTTTTTATCGCGCTACGTGCTCCGAGTCCACCCCATTCGGCGATGTCTTGATTATTCTTGTGGGCGTACTGTACCTTGTTGTCCAGTGTACGTTCTCCACGACGTCAATTGCCCCATCTGGCCCTGTCAGTGCTTTTCCTCTCCAGTTGAGCCTTGTTCACATATCATCATCGCTACTCTGGATTCCATTTGACTTGGTTCTAGAATAATACCGTATCAAAATTTAGTCAGGTTCGGAGCTCGAAGACAACGCAGACTTCATTTTTCTAGTTTCAGTAAAATTTCCCGTGGCTGGATCCCATGTCGCGCCACACACGCTTGCTCTCTTTTGTCCAGTCGAATCATCCTTGTACCTGACTTTAGGATCCGGATGGTTTTCTTACGGATCCGCATGTCCAGTCCTTCTGGACGGTTCCGCGTCTAATTTATCCAGTTAAAAACAAAACAGTTTTCTCTCCATCCACATGACAATTCTCGAGAAAATAACTGGTTAACCGGAACGGTAAGACCAGGGTGGCCTCGACATTTCGACAGTTAGCTCCAAGGGCCCCGACACTAGTTCGACACTCCGTCGCTGCCATAATACTCGTTTCCCGCCTTTCCTCACTCCTCCGAGAATGCCCGACGAGTTATGACTTCAATATTCAGCCCTGACCTAAATAAGACCCGGAGAAAGGAGTTCATCGGAATCCGCCGATTTGAAGGAACAATTAACAAAACCCTTCATGAGGCTCGGGGCGTATTGATGCGCCACCGTTTATCTTACCCCCGCGCTCCTCCCCATCCCTGATCTTCGACTCACGCCGATTCTTACTTCTTTTCTTGATCCGGGACTAAAACAAGCGCATGGACGCTGAGGAAGAAAAACCCGCATCTTCTTAATTTTCTTTCAGCGTGGTTCGAAGATTCTTGACGTCCAAAATGCATGTTGCATGTTTATCTGCTTTGTTTCCCCGAATTCGCATAGCAACAAGCCTTGGCTTGACGGACGATACGGTGGACCTTAAGGTTGACGGACGACCAGCAACGTTGCTAACGAGGGAGTTGGCTACTCCATTCACGAGGTGATGACTCCTTTGATAGCATGATAACGAAGGAGTGAGCTAAAAAGTGGTTATTAGATGCCTTCAACTTTCCGTCAGATGACACCGGAACTCGCGGAGTTGGTGTGCTGCTCGATGTCTGCGCAGCTACTTTTATGATGCTTCATCTGATTCTCGACTTCTGTTAATTGTTGTTCGGAAGATGCCATCTTTTCACGCTCCTGAATTAGTAGGCTTGGCCGTGATTAATATCTCTGGGTCTTTGTCTCCATGCTCGTCTTTCATTGGGATGCATGATCGCCTCCGCTTGTCCTGTTCAAAAATTAATACGAGACCCTATCCGGAAATCCCCATCTGCCTTGACATGCGTCTTAATAACGACATGATTTACTTGTGCGCTTATCACGTCTCCACTTATCTACGCGACCCTCGCAACCACTGTCATGATCATTGACAATAGTCTATGCGCATTAAATCCTTGATACTCATCGTTACCTACGTCACCTCTGTGTTCACGCCAAGTCTATATATCCGAGGGATCGCAATGACCAACCTCCGACTGATCGCTTAATCCAGCTTACCCTAGCTTACCTCGAGGCAGTTCATGCACATGCTTAGCCACGAGCATGCATTACTTCGCATCTGAAATTATGACGCATCGCAAACTTCGAAATGACGTCAAGTGACCGTGTACCGTTCTTCTTTTTTCTCCGCGACGCTTCTTCTCAAAAATTATGATCCACGTGAAGATTGTAATCTTCGACGTTATTGTAATTTTCTCCCTAGAAGCACAAACGGGACCACACTTAGGACGCCAATGTCATGCCAAGTCTTAACAGTCCCCACATGCGTTTGTGAAGATTGTTCTCTTCTTTTCCTGCGATCACATCCGGCTATATTTCAGTGCTTCTTGGACTAGTGGAAGTGTCGACGCTGTATAGAGCTACCTGGAGATACGCCCTACCCCCGCGGAATAAGACGCCACGTAGGAGAAAGCCCCATATCGACCTGAGCTTGTTCACTCAGTTGCCATCAAATCTTGTATATCTCGTCATTATTGGCGGTGAAGGCCATCCTGGAATTACCGAGAACTGTTACAGCACCGTGCATACAATACAATACGCATCTAGGCTACCGATCCCTAGTTTCGTTCACCTAATGGTAACATTAACCCCTACTTACCCCAGACTTGCCCTCGACTTCAAACCAAATTACACTGGTGCGGAGATATCGAGACCAGGTCCGAATCGCGTAACTTCATTCAAATTTAATGTCTGGCTCGCGTCGACGGAGCCCTGAACATCATTCGTCTGTCTTTCGGCACATGCACTTACGAACACCTTCTTGATCGACATCTCGCCGTGGACATTTGTTCCATCCGACTCGGGGCTGCTTCAAGTTGGTCACTTGCGTATAGGCTGATGGCCTTACTAGTACACCTCCTACTCCGTCCTCCAAGTCAGCTGAGAACGCCAGCGCTTTCTTTCCCCGAATTTCTAGTATATGATCGCTTCCGAGGAGGAAAGTTGATTGTGCTATTCCTTCTGGAATCGTTCGGATGAATACAATACACCACGCTCTTTATCGATGCCTTTTCGCGTGGAATGGGAATCTGTCAATGCAGAGTCGTGTGCGGTGATACCTCCGTACGGTCCCGGAGATATCACCGCTCATCGCGAATAGAAGTTTGCGCCTCTGAAGACTTCTGGTCTCGCTATATGTCCTGCGTGATTGGCTGGCTCATTCCCTTGATCTGACTTCTATTTGTGAATGAGCCTGCGTGTGCCGTGGATTTGCTATCATGCTTCATCTCTTAGGCGATCATCTTTCGTTCTGATAATCAATCTTGGGCTATATCCATACGTACACATATTGGGTTCAGCGCCTTATGCCCTGCACCCGAGGTCCTCTGAACTTCGGAGGAGCTTACCATCCACCTGCTGGAGGAGACAAGAGCGTCAATTATACTACTAAGCGGTGATATCAGTATCTCCGTGGGATTGCAGTTCCTCTTCCATCATGTTCCAGCCTGAAGATCACCAATCAGAAAGGCTAAAACACATATAATCGTGATATATCTTTGCCGGGTGGTAGCGGTGAACAATTATTACTTACGCGTGTCTTGAAAGTGGCATTGGGCATTAATATGCAATCGCATCAAGTGAGGGTGAACTATTCGTTGAACGAAACTGATTCTTATTTCTCTTGGCCATTCTAGACGAATGAATTATTGGGGATCCCGGCTCCCAGGACTCTGCGGGAACCCCAGTGATTTCAAAGTAATGTCTCTCGACTCTTGGTCCGATTGCAGCGGTGCACATGCCATATGTGTGGTTTCGCCACCGCGGCGTGTCCTTCCTATTGGTAGTCGTCAACGTTGTTGTACCACGACACTCAATGTCACCTGTGAGGCAAATAGAAGTATTTACACAGATCATACCTGACTTTTTCTAGGAAGTCCGAGAACTTTGTCAAACCAATAGATAATACACTATAATAAGTGCAATCTTTAGCATATGATAGCTTAATTCAGATTTCGCATCGCAAATTCAGTGAGCTGCTTGATGCGTCCCCCCCGGTCCCCAAGTCCGGGTGATGCAGACACTGATAGGAAGAGGCTCCTCATCAAGTAAGCTCGGGAGCCCCGGCCAGCAGCGGGGTTCCGGAATGGTTATCACCATTGCGGACACCATACAGACATGTATAGGCTTTGGCTGGAATGCCTTGCTTGGTCGGTAGGAAAGCTTAAGATCCAGAATAGGGTCGGGTCGCAGAGCTCAGCGTTGTACCCTGACAATTGAGGAGGGGCCTGAAAGGAAGGAAGTTTTATTGCCCGACGGTGCTCCTCAACAGAAGCGTACCGGTGTCTGTACTACACTCCCCGGCTGTACATCTAAACTAATTACTCTGTGTCTACTGTACCTAGTAAGATATACGACTGCTACGCCGGGCATCAAACTAGGTACGCGTGTTTCTGGTCTATTTTGTTGAGAGGCTCGTCAGGGGTCATTGAATGGATCCTGTCGGTGCAGCAGAGATGTAAGGGGCATTACGGAGAAATTTGGGTTTCAGGGAAATTGGAACATTTAAGTCGACAGAAACCTCAGTCTCGCCGAAGTCGCACTGCAAGTATAGGCATTGTTTTGTACGAAACTTAGAGCGGCCCGGGTCATCTTTTGAGCAATGCATATCATATTAAAATCAAACGGAAGTGCTCTGAGCCAAATTAAAGTCTCCTCTCAGTAATTTCCAATGAACGAAGTCAGTTCAATGGCAGGCTTAACAAAGCTTTTCAAGTCGGCCTGCCTTGTTTCATCCTTGAAGAAGAGATTATTACCTCCAAGTTCCGACAAGCGTAACCAGATCTTATTAACGTTGCAATTGCCTTGGAACCACCCATTTTCTATACGAAATTGGAATGGCCACATCCCCCATTGAAGCCGTTCGTTCCGGACCTGGGAACGAAAGGCACCCAGGTAATCGAAATCCAGTCACAACCGTTTTCGGAAAAATTCGTCGGAACATAATGAGCAGATAATTCTACTGAAAGAATTGGATTCTTTGACCAACTAGTGAGGCAAAAGGCTTAGTCAAAGCTGTGGGTGCCTTTCTAAAATTATCGAAACATATCCAAAGGTATGCCATCGTTCGCACGGGTATACGGCAAAAAGGAGTCCCTGATCAGCGTAGATCATCTTTCGCTTGAACCAGCAGATGGCAAAGGTAGACAAGAAAAACTAGTCATCTTCTAAATTTGACAAAATACATCATACCAGTTAATTCTTATTGTACTTTATGCACCATGAACTAAGTCACTGAGGGATACTATTTGGTGACTAAAGACTTAGCGAGACAGCGCGCCAAGACTGTCAGCAACATAGCGTCGATCTAAGTGACGGCGGCAACTGCCGAGACCTCTCTTCCCACCACCACCATACACCTTTTTACTCTGCAACCTGCCCAAATCAATATCCATAAATTACTGCGTCCTCCTAGGTATACCTTTTAGTTCGAATATTTTTCTTGCAACCTGTTGAGGTACAATCTGTAGGATGCACTCGTGCACGCATTGTGGAAACATTTGTCCATCCATTTACCCCTATACCGATACACAAGACGCAGAAATCTTCGACCGTCTACGACTCAATATATTCCCCTCGAAAACAGACATTGCTCGTCTGAAATCTGATATCGCATCTTTGGAAGGGGAAATCCAAAATTTGACTTCACTTCTCGATAAACTTTGGCACGAAAAGCAGATGCGGGAGAGGGCGAAAGAAATTCGGCAATCTCTACTCTCGCCCATACGTCATGTTCCCCTCGAAATATGGGCTGAGATCTTCCTTTACGCCATCCCAGAGCCGCTTCCTTTTCTTGATTTCAAAGGAGACTTGATATCTCAGGTGGATACAGACATCACGACAATGGAATCACCGTGGCTCCTTACACAAGTATCCAGCTATTGGCGAAAACTCGCAATCTCTATCCCGTCTTTATGGGCAACTGTATCACTCACACCAGACCTAACGGTCCAGCAGGAGTCGCTTGTGCGACTTCAGCTTGCTCGTTCACAAGACTTCCCCTTACACCTTCAACTCCGGATTGAAGATTACGATTATGGGGACATTGGGAAGCTCAGGACACTCCTCTTTCCACTTTTTCACCGTTGTGCTACCCTCGAGTTGGCTACACCCAGCGCGGCGATCATTGAGACCTTGTGTTGCCACCCTGCAGGTTTACCCTCGTTACGTATTTTAACGATTCGCCGTGTGTCTGGAGCTCAACCTGACAATTCAAAGATGCACGATGAGCATGTCACTGTATTCATGAAATCCCCCAACCTTTGCGCCGTCAACGCAGACTTCTCCCTCGCCGAACTCTCCCTTCCTCTAACGAAACTCAAGTCGCTCGTCCGAATACCTCTTGCGACGTTTGACCAAATACAAGATATCGTGAATGCAGCGCCGGAGTTGGAATATTTCGATTTCTCGTTCGCCGAGATGGGTTCGGGGTTGCGTATACCACGATGTGAAGGTTTACCGATGATTACGCATAATAAGCTGCGTCGACTACATCTGTCGACAACGCCCTCAGAAATTCTATCATCCCTAAAACTTCCTGCCCTTCGGTGTTTGGCGCTTGAAGAAGGCGGGTTCATGAACGGTCGGATGGAAACATTACTCGAATTCCTTTATAGATCGGAATGTGTACTGGACGACCTCTCCATCTTGCATACAAAACATATATTCCCCCTTCTACCCGCCGTACTCGAGTATTCGTCATACACATTGACACGGCTAGCAATCGTTGTACCATGGAGCACCGCTCAGGACATATATCACCTCCTCACATTGACTCCCGAATCGGAGCTTATGCCCAATCTACAGAGACTGTCCATACAAGATTGGCCGGACCATATTCCCACCGGTATGACGACCTTTTTTGGGTCGGGACCGAACTCCCTTTCATTTTACGAGATGGTTTGGTCGCGGGGGTTAAAGCTGAATTTTGTTTCCCTCTTTTCACGAGAAGTGCACGAAATGACTCCTGATCTAGAGGAACATGTATCGCGACTTCAGCAAAGAGGTATTACTGTTGAGATTTTTGGTGTCAATTTCTCCACGCGTCGTCGTATCTTCCCGTGAATACCGCGCCAGTTCTTTTACTATGAGCTTCCATTCTGTGTATCTACGCCTAATATGGCATTGCTCGGTATTCATCGTGTTGTTTAAAGTACGCTGGAAACCGTTTGGGTATGTGTGGCAATCATATTAGCCGGTCGCACATATTTTAGAACGCTGCGATTGTCCATCGAGGATGAAGACACCTGAACAGTTCAAACGGATGTCTAAGCCTCGAGCCCTCGCCTCCGAAATGATAGCATCGTAGGAATAAAAATCGACCATTTTTCGAACAGCCTTGACCCTCGCATTACTGATATCCAGGCAGAGATAGCGAAGGCGAGAACCCAATGTCTTGGCCCATCTCGACCGAATCATTGTAAACACTTCGCTATGGGTCTCCATGAAAACAGAAAATCTTTGCGAGGAACAATACTCCTCAATGATCTCCAAACGCATCAACGCGGGCAGAAAGCCCGAGGATGTGAAGGCAATGAAGATGTCCCTGGCATTGGCCAGGTTGACAGTAATGTGAAGCTCGGCCAGGGAAGATTGGGACCGAAGGATATGAATGAGCGTCGATGCAGGAAGAGCGGCTCTCAGAACGAACTTCTGGAGTTTGCACATGGAGCGCTCTACCAGGGCGGATAGTTCATTGACACTAGCCTTAGCAATCCGGCAATCCGGGCAATGCTGGAAGATCTCCAATTCTTCCAGATGGGGAAAACTGAATGTCTCCATCCATGCCAGCTCAGACTGGAGGACTACGAGTCGGCGGAGATTGCTGTGAGTGAGGGGCTGCACGAGTGGGTCTGAGGCTGGGTAGTGAAATGACACTTCCAGGGTATCGAGGTGGCGCGCCTTGAATACAAACCGGTACAATTCCTCGGTGGTGTAAAAGTCTCCGTGGAACTCCTGTATTTGTGCAGCAGGGAGGTAGATGTTTCCCCACGGTGTATATGCCGAACAAGCTGACACCTGTAAGTCTTGGTGCAGTAGAGAAAATGCTGAATGTCTCTTCCTCGTCAAAATCGTCTTCATCATCGGACGAAGGAATAAGAATGTCCAGAAACCGCAACTCGGGAAGGTCTTGTGCGAGTTCAATCAGCTCCCAGACTCCTTTCTGCGGGATAAGGATGCTGAGGCCTGCTCAGCGAGGCAGGTGGGAAGATAGTACGCGAAAAACGCTGCGGATAGCTTTTCGGGAGGCCTCTTCGTTGAATGTAAGGTCGATTTTGAAAAGAGACTGGTCGGAGCGACGGAGGAAATGTTTGAGAACACGCAGGACTTTCCGGTCGTAGCTGTGCACGCGTAAAATAACCATGGACCAAAGCCATTTGACAGATTTTATTGTGTCTCTCCACGACCTGCAAACATGACCGAGAACCCACGGTGCTTGGGTGATGTCGGCGTGGTTGTCTGCACTCCACGACAACCAGATAAAAATCTCGAGGAGGATGTCGCGAGGAAGGAGAGAAATAGAAGACAATGAGGTATTTGTAAATGGCATAGTATTGTCGACGAGGGGGTGATCTGTGTTGCAGGAATAACTCAATGTAGTAGTTGCCCCTTAGTCATAATGGGAAAGGAAACCAAGGAACGTGTGGTGGCTGTGCGTCGCTGTCGGCTGACTACAATCGCATCATTCTTTTGCTTGTGAAGGGTCGACTTTTATTGGGAAGATTGTTTAATCCTCAAAATTCTTTTGTCGCCTCTACCCGTCGTAAGTACGTACCCTTCGAGCATGATCCCGATTCTAATAGTCATATTAATCTTCACAGCCCTTCAAGGATCCCTTCCTAGACGCTAAGCAAAAAAAACCCCAGCTCGGTGTACCAAGTCCTGGAGCTATATGATCACTGATGCTGATGTGATCAGTGATCCGAATCATTCATATCTTTCCTATTGACGACCAACTCTCACACGTTCGGCGCCAATTCCAGCGAACCGAGCATATAGTACCCCCGCCTCCAACCGTGCATCTGGTGACATATCTTGTGCAGCTTTGGCTCTAGGTTGTGTCACTAGTACCTTCTGTTAACTTCAACTCCAGCTTTCTTCCCTTCCTGCGTGCCATGGAGCAACAGAATACGGACGCACATGAATTCCAGATCTACACTCTTCTACGATCCAACTACACACCCACAGATGAAGAAGGGGCACGGATCCTTTCTGACGTTGCTGCCTTAATAAGGGAGCTGGAACACATTGATTGCCTAGACCGAGAGAAGAAGAAAACATCCTTGAACGTTAGACAATCACTCATGGCACCCATCCGCCGACTCCCTGTCGAGCTTTTGCTCGAAATCTTCTCTCTCCTTCCCCCGGAACATCCTCCTAGCGTTCGCGAAGATTATTACACCATACCCTCTCGTCCATTCAGCACTCTAGAAATGCCATGGGTGCTGAGTCACGTATCCAGCTTCTGGCGTGCTACCACTCTTACTTCTCCCTCACTGTGGACGCATATATATAGTGCGTCACATTACGTGAAACATGAGCAGTTTCTCGTGCACGCCGCCCTTTCACGGTCGCGGAATTTCCCACTACATCTCTGTATCCGTATGGATTTGGATGACTCAGGGTGTGAAGAGATTGCCATGGGCATCCTTTCGCTGACGGCACCTCGCTGTATATCGCTGAGGCTCGACATTCCCGCTCCAACTTTGGAAAGGCTGTCGTGCTCATTCCCCCGCCTTCAACAGCTGGAATTGAGTATCGGGACTTCCCTCGATTTGTCTACGAGCGTCGAAGTGTTTATGCAATCGACGCAGCTACGAAGCGTGCGTTTTATGGAGATCCGGGTACCAAATGAGATCCAGCTCCCGTTCGCAGAACTGCATGTCCTGGAGCAAGTGTTCGTAGACAGCTACGATCAGCTCGTGGTCATATTGAAAGGGGCGAACGATCTAGTTTCGTTGGAGGCTTGGCCTTCGGGCAATTATAGTTCAAATTCGCCTTTTGGGTCTCCAGTCGAGAAGATCACCCACAGTAAACTGAGTTACCTTGATACAGGATTCTCAGCTCTAGAACACCTCACTCTTCCTGCTCTGGAAGGGCTGACATTGGATGAAGACGATCCGGACGTTGACTCCGAGATCATAGAGGAAAAGACGCTGGTCTTGCCATACTTCTTGGACCGATCTAAATGCCGCCTCCGTCGTCTGGGTCTGATGGGCTACGGTCGTGTCGCAAAAATTCTACCATTGATCTTCTGTTCACATTCGTTGAGAACGCTCACGCAGCTGGAGATATACGCGGAATCTGTGGAAGTGTACGGACTCCTAGGGGACACTAGGTTGATACCGTATCTTCGTGAGTTGTCGATCCGTGATGGGTTTGAGACTGAAGATGGGGAGACGTCGTTCTTCGGTGAGTGCGAGGAAGCATTCAGTGCGGTGGTTGTAGCGCGGAGGGACGTTTTAACCCAGTTGACGCTTACTTCGCTGGAGGTGGAGAAGATGACCCCAGACCTGGTGGAACGAATAAAGCAAATCGCAGACGACGGTATTGATGTGACCTTTCTAGGACGTGGATTAGACCGGCTCTACCCTCCCTAGACGAGCAAGAAGTCCTTTCCAGGACGTCGTGCGTCGCCATTCTTCATGATGTAGGCGTAGTTACAGTAGGTGCATATCTAATATCATAGAGCATCGGACGGACTGCGTATGTACTGTAACATGGATCCTGTGTGAAATGCGATTAGTGGCCACACTGATCACTGCTCAGGCTTAATTCAACGGACGTGCACATGCTTACTAGTGATTAGTGATCAGTACCTTAGTTCTTGGGATGACAAAATATCAATAGACTTTAGCCATCGACGTTGACCACCGCAGGACTCGAACCTGCAACCTTTTGGTATCATTCGGCAATCGAAGCCAAACGCGCTACCATTGCGCCAGGAAGCCACACCAGAATGCAATGACTCCATACAGTCAGAATACGTAATGCTAATATCACCCAGTAAAACAATTAGAAAGCACTCGAGTATAGTACATACATATACAATCAA
This sequence comes from Armillaria luteobubalina, assembly GCA_030435615.1. Lineage (NCBI taxonomy): Eukaryota > Fungi > Basidiomycota > Agaricomycetes > Agaricales > Physalacriaceae > Armillaria > Armillaria luteobubalina. The sequence continues at coordinate 3,909 of JAUEPU010000018.1, read as the reverse complement.
GATCTAAGCATGCGCATACAATATGACTAGAATATAGAGGTGTTTTTGTCCTTTGATACATATGTGAGGTATCAGAAAAACATTTTCAGTCTCCTCTTCAATGGGGACTCATGTTTCGGTGTCGAAGGCGCAGACTCAGGTATCACGGACAAGAGTCGTGTGGGAGATGCCGACCCGCCTTGCTTGAAAAAGCCGAAGGAGAATGGTCGGCGAATGCGCCTAGTAAAGATGTCTGGAGTGAGGACAGGTTCGCCTATTGATAGGCGAGACCTTGCTAATCGTCGAGGAACGGGCGAGGGGATGCTATCCGCGTCTGAGATGGATCTGACAGAACGCCGCAGGGCAGGGGTAGGTGACGGAGGAGGCTCGTGGATTGGATCTGTGGCGGATGGAAGGGACTTCACTGGTCGAGGAGTACGAGGAGAAGGGTCGTAGTCAATGGACGCCTCAATCACGGGAGGAAGGGGCTTCGATAGCGGACGAGGGGTAGACGGTGAGATATACGAGGATGAGGATGTTGAAAAGGGATCGACGATGGTGGATGAGGTCGTCGAAAGAACCTCCCATTCTGAAAACGCCAGCGATGGCCGCGGCGCAGAGTCCCTCGACCGCCGACTCTCTCTGGACATTCGCATCATTTGATCTCTTGATAATTTCAAAGTGGGCGTTCTGTGCTCATCAAAATCCCCAAGGAGGTCAACAGCGTACACAGGGAGTGCCACCGGAGGAAGGTCGGCCAATATGTCGGCCGTAGGGCGTACTTTAACAGCAACTGGCGTATGGATAGTTGCTGTACCACATGTCTCCCTGACGGAGGGTCTGAGCCTGCGTGATAACGGCGAACGCGACGGTGAGTGGCGAGGTGTCACTGGGGCAGCTGTCGAAGAATTTTTGATTTTGCACCACGCATGGGAGTCATCTTCAGTCAGCCCGCCTAATGACAGGGAATCTACAGTCGAGAAGGGCTTCTTCAGTAATTTCCGCTCGAAATTAAACGGCGAAGTTGGATGCGGTTTCTGATCCATGGACAAGGATCGAGCGTGCCTCGACCCGATGGACATACGGAGGCGCGCCGGCGATGCTTCGCAAAGCGTAATCCGTCTGGTAGCACGTTCACCAACAGTAGTGATCTCAGTATGTGCTGGATGAATAGGCCGTCTGGTATTTGAGGATTGCAGGTATTGGAGAAGATTTGCCTGGTGTCTCGATGAAGTAACGGGGCTCTCACAGACAGCATCACTACCTTTGGTCAGGGAAGCCAGCTGTGCACGTATAACCCGGGATTCTTCCTCCGCCAATGCCTTCCGACGTTCTTCCATCCAGCGTTCCCGCTTGAGTGATTCGAATGTTGCAGGATCTGTCTCCCGGTCGTTCAGCAATGAACGAAGTTTGGCTGAGCGTTCTCGTGCATCCTCCAAGCGGGAGTTAAGCAGGGAAGCAGCTTGTTCGAGTGTCCGGATTTTGCAACTCCGTCTGGGAAGTTTCCTGAAGCGTGAGCTGCGCAGTTAGGGCAAGAGCCTCTTCAGCCTGGGAGTACCGGCGCTGACGAGCTATTTCGTCTCGCGTTCGACGAATAGGAGACGTCAATGGTGGAGTAGGGAGGGCTACTTGAACAGTGGTTGGGTTCGGTACGCCGAATGTATAGCTGGTATCTGGGTCGGGGGTACTGTACAACGATCAGCCAGCTCAATAGAAGGGAAAGTACAACTCACTAGATGAAGGACGAACTTGAGGCAGATGTCCAGCTGCTTGAATTCGTGCTCTCCTTCAATGGGGAAGTCAGGCTTTTTATCACCTCGAATTGAATGTTGTGCTCACCTGCAGCACCTGCGATCCTCCCCATTTTGCCTGAGATACATTTATCGTCAACGGGGCCATTTTTTCCTGCAAGCACCGTCGCTTCGGAGGCTTTTCTGCTTGTTCCAGATCAAGTGTTGGGTCCATCATCCGGGTTGATATCAGAAATCGCAGATCAGATGAAGGTAAAAGAAGAAATATAGCTGTCAAGGTATGAATCGCCCTACGAATGAGAATGTCCGGTTAGCTGTGTGCCGCTTTGACTGTCGCTGCGAAAGGTTGGAGAACATCGAAAAGGCAATTCGACGGTTGCCGGGGCTGCCGTAATACGGTAGTTGCGACGTAATAGTCAGGTGACCGCGGACATTGCGCGTTCCATCCACTTCCGGTTTGGGAACAAAGGACTATTGTCTCGACGTTCGACCCTCGCGGTATTGTTCCCAGCTTTTTGGTATATAAAGGCAGTCGAGAAATATTGATGACACTGTTTCTACTTTTTGGCCCTGGTGGCTTGTTCTTGACGAACTTTTACGTTGATAATGACCTCTTCAAGTTCTTTTCAATCATCGGTACACTATGCAGCGCAGGAAAATTTGCAGTCGGTCATGCAGGTCAGTTTCGTTCTCAATATGTGGCGACGAAACTGATGTCTCGTCTAGCTTTATTTCATCCGAGCATGTAGTATGTCGACACACACATCAAGCTATATCCCTTCTAATTTCTATCTCAGCGGCTTTAATGTGACAGGCGATACATTCCCTTATGACAACCGTCCCGTCGCTCCTCTAATGGACATGACTTTTGACCAATGGTGGTTTCACGGTCATCTCGATTATCCCCCCAACGAGGGAGATATCTTCGACCTCCCCGCAGCCCAAACCGCAACAGCTGAGATAGCCTGCAACAAGGGCGCCACAAGCTACTTCGCATCTTCCGATGGAGGTGACATCCGAGAACCAGATAACCCGAACAACGTATGTCCGGGAGCCGGCATGGATGAGTACCATACGACGGGTATTGACGACCTCACGGGATGCGCACTAGCTATCGCATACAAGAACGATGCCCGATCCGTTGCTCCGGAAGACTTTACAGTTTTCAGTGTGAACCAAACTTGTGTGTGGACTCGGTTCACGGACTTCCAAGTGCCGGCTCGAATGCCGCCTTGTCCCGATGGTGATGTATCTGTGCTTTCTTTTGGATTCATTCAGTACGTTCCCTTCCCATCGTTACGTTTAGGTGGCATCTGACCATTTCGTTGCCTAGCCTGATAGCGGAGGCGAGCAGAGTAAGTATACTTTGTCTAACGTTCTAACAGTGCTACAATTGATTCCGTTGATGGGTAGATTATATGAACGGCTTCAAGTGCAACATCACGGAATCGACGTCGACGGTTGCCCTTGCCGAGCCACAGGTTCCTAGGCGTTGTGGATCGGATCTCGCCAACAACAAGCAGTTCGCATTCCCTGCGAATTGTACTCATGGGGCTAAGCAACCTTTCTACTGGTTTAATCAAGAGCAAAATAATGTTGGTCTCATCTTTATCTTCATTTTTTCTGAGGAGCTTATCGTTGGGGCTTAGATGTTTGAGGGCACCTATTCGCCACCCATCTATACCGATCTGTATAACTTTTTGGATGGTTCCCAGGATGACATTTTTGAAGACTCTTATGATTCCCTTCCAACGCCTTCGCCAACCGCACAGATGCCAGTCCTGAGAGTGGTTGACAATTCACGTCCTGAGTCGAAACGCTCCTGGTTCGTAGCATTCTTTTGTCCGGGTCTAAGCCTCCTGCTGATAAAGGATTACCCCTCTCAGGCGACGCAAAAGGTCACAGCCCCGACGGATTGTGAACAATGGACATTACTGACGCACATGCCACCTGTATCTATGTTTAATATAATTTCAATTCCTGCTGAAATCTCGGTATCAGTGCCATTGAACAAAGGTCTTGACTTTCACATTCCTCTTCGAATTGTCTTGTCCAAAAACCCAACAAAAACATGTAATGTAAGACGTATAATAAGGCAGATCCTTTGTGCTCGCTATTTAAAAGCTGCCTCGTCCTTTTTTCGCTAACACTGTCCAATGTTAACCTCCCTGAATAGTAT